>OV121086.1:55737027-57218721 GCA_921293015.1 Phorcus lineatus | reverse complement strand
TTAAAAGGTGCAAGCAAACGTTGAAAGCTTCTGGGATATTTCAGCCTCTGTCAATAATTCAAACATTAATGTTGTGATATTAAAACATTTATGAAGAAAAATGAGGTAAATGGAAATGGCGTAATTGCACAAACGTTTCTTCAAATTGATGAGACAGTGAGCATTATTATTTTATTCTTTTTATCTGTTAAAGGAATTTGAGACAGATCAACGACAGATACAAGTTTCTAATTTATGCTAATATAAGTGGATTGATTATGTGTGTTTGGCAATAGTTAGCCTTATAACAGTCGTATGAGGTCTCATTGCTAATCATTAATTTACCCTACTTAATTTGGATTATCTTATCAAAAGCATTGTAATAGTAAGGTATTTCGTTTTAATAGCACAAACACATTGCATGAAATCATAGATCATGAGCATTTTCAGGATTGGCCGCTTGATATGTTGATGAGCAACAGTCTTTCGTCACAAAACTTGTACAAAGATTGATAGGTTTTAGATTGATGGGTAGGATAGATAGACTTAAGTTTTGAATTTGAAAGTGCTATTTTTGTAGCATTTCAAGTAAAAAGATGTATGATACTGACTATCTTATTATATTCTGGAGATAATGGCCAAATATGTTTTTTGAAAATGGCTAATATTATTTCACCTGTATAGCAAAGGTCATACCTATTTCTGATTTATTTTCCATCTGGAAATGAAAAAATGAATTAATGGAAACAGTGTAGTTGCTAACATTCTATCTGATTACATATCTATCATTATTCTGTACAGAGGTCGTTCTTACGCTACATATGGTTTAAAAAAAATTTCATAAAATTAGATTTAGATTGGTGAAAGTCGCTCTACTACATACATGTATGTATAGGACAGACATGTAGCAAAACATTCTTGCAGTGACCAGTAGCAAAGACCCGAGGGACATTGGTTTTTGAACAAATCAGTGTCCGCAGTCTTCTAGTAAGCAAATGATGTACTACTACTAATGTTTTTCTTCATTCCCTTATAAGGTCCTTTGCACAAAGTTTGGAAGTTATTGAAACAAAACTTTGTTCAGCAGCTGAACATGTGGAGCTGTAATAAACTTAAACTTTTAAAATGAATAATATTAAATTCTTGAAACTTGCATGTGGCCTACAGAAAAGTGCACATTCAGACATTTATTTAATGTTTGTAAATCTACTCAAAAATTGTTGTGTGGTTAGTCAAACTGTCAACTGTAAACTGTTGCTCTCCTCGTGTTACTTAGACCTAATTAGAGACTAATTGGATAAGGAGTATACTTTACTTACTTAATATGCAGTAGCGCAAAAATTTTACTCTTTAAAACAGGTTTTACACTTTAAGTGAGCTTTATCAACGTCGGCGACATCATCAGGAGTTGGAAGCAGACGTTTATCTGAAATACATCAATATTACTAAGTTTATGTTATATTACATATATCAGAACACAACGCTTTATGTCTTTAAGGAATTATCTTAACAAACGCACGCACTTTGGAATGTCCTATGACAACGTTTTGGAAGCTCGGAAACTGAGTTTGCACATTATTCCTCTAGCCAAAAATCGTAATTAACAATATATATATATATATATATATATATATATATATATATATATATATATATATATATATATATTTAAAAAAGGAGAGTAGGTTTCTCACGTGAAGGAAAGTTATATATAAGAAATAATTCGCACCTGTTTATGCAAATTTAGTTTTAGGCTACCTAGAGGAAAAGTTGTATCTACAACTAAAAGACATGTATGGGGATGAATTCACAACAGATTTCATATCCAAATGGAAACGATACCTAGATGACTGTTTTCTATTATGGCAAACATCTAAGGGAGACATTCTAGACATCTTCAATATACTGCAGGACATGCATCCAAACATAAAATTCACATTTGAAACAAACCATAACGAGCTCCCATTTTTAGATGTCCTAATCATAAAGGAAGGGACTAAACTATTGACTGATATTTACCATAAACCTACTGACACACAGCTTTATCTTCATTTCAAGAGTTCACATGAAAGGCATGTCAAAACAAATCTACCTTATTGCTTAGCACGGCGCATATGCACCATAATTAAGGATGAGGGGTTACGGCACAAAAGGTTAGAAGAATTAAAAGATGCTCTGCAAAAACGGGCCTTCCCCAAAAATATGATTGACAAAGGTATTGAAAAGGCAACCAACCACACCATATTGGAATTGCGAAAACCCAAAGAAAAATTAGAACAAAAACGTACTATAACATTTGTTAGTACCCACAATCCAAACAATCCAAATATGTTCCCTATAATTCAGAATAACTTAAGTCTCTTAACCCAAGATAAAAAGCTAAAAGATATGCTTGAAAAACATACCATAATTAAAAGCAAAGGGCAACCAAATAACTTGAAACGGTTACTGACTAGAGCAAAATTCAGTACTTATAACACTGAAGCTGAAGTTACAAAATGCCAGGATAAAAGATGCGGTACCTGCCCTATCATTATGGAAGGCAAACACTTCAAATTTGAGAAAGGGGAATCCTTTCAAGTTAAGCACACAATGAATTGCAGATCAAAAAATGTAATTTATGCGATTCTCTGCCCCAAATGCAAACTAACATACATAGGGCAAACTAGTAACCTACAAGCACGAGTCAGGGTTCACAAACAACGAATTAATGACCCTAACCTCCGCCATCTGAAGATAAGTAAACACATTGCGAATTGCAATAATGGAAATTTTGCTATCTTTCCTTTCTACAAAGTTTATGCAAAGTCAGAAAATACAACCATTACTCTTGAAACAAAAGAGACATTTTTTATCAACAAGTTTTCTCCATCATTGAACTGTTAGCTCACATAAGGAAGCGATTACTATTGTGTGATATATTGGATCATGAGTGTTTAATTGCACTTCTCGGTCCCATCAGTGATTAATGCAACATTGCAGAATCATCAACCCTGAACAACCCCATTGTGTTCGAGTCACACCCAATTAGGGGTGCTTGAGGCAATTATTACGTGATTGGCACCGAATGACTGATTAACCAATCACCCATTCACATAGATGAATGTATGAATTTATTGTTTTGTTCCTATTATAAATATGTGTATTCTTTCATTTGTCAAACATACTTGAAAAGACCGATACACTGGTCGAAATGAATTCATCGTATTGTATTAAAGAAGATTGATCCAGTCAGAACCATCCGATGTTTACTCTTTCTTATATATATATATATATATATATATATATATATATATATATATATATATATATATATATATATATATATATATATATATATATATATATATATTATATTTACTTCGGTTGAAGTATGAATAAGAAGTAAATTGTTTTCTCCTATAGGGTGTAGCTCAAGGAGTTATCTACCTTGATAGGTGGCGTTGATAGGGTATATAAAGGGAGACTCGATTTGAATTATCATTCTCGCTATATGCGCAGCTACGGTCACTTATCTTAAAGAGATTACATTTAATCATTTATGTCTTTGTGTGTGATTTTTCACAAATGTATGCATTTGTCATTTTATTAATTCAAACTTTGTGTTCCAGATTTTTGACGGCAGTACCTTACTGCTAAATGGAGTTTGAGGATGGAGAGCTCAGATGATACTTCTGCATTGTAAGCAATGTACATAATAGGCTGAAGAGCCTTTAGAATACTTTAACACTTACAATTATTGTACATTATTGGCTGGAAAGCCTTTATAATATTTCATTTCTTTTGATGTACATCTACTTTTACATTGGCAGTTGCTATAAGACTGGGGAGTCTTCATAATACGTGTTCAGCATCATTCATTTGTGTTGTGCTGTGAAGCCCTTATAATATCTTTTCATTGTCATGTCAATCTAATTTTCAGAGCTGCAGAGCCGTTATAATACTACATGTAAGCAAATTGTAAATTGTTAAAAGCCATGTACTTCTTATGCATCTTGAATGACACTATTGTGTGTTTTTGACTGTAAACCCTCCAGTTTATGTTGCTGATGCATTCGTTGAGGGAACACGGTTCCAGAGTTTCTTAAAAATAAGTTTATCTCTGGTTTTACGTGTCGGGCTTCAGCACATGTGAATATATATCTATACATCTATCAATTGATGTATCTTGATGTTCTTTATTGTGAAATGTGATGTTATGATTTCCGTCTGAATACAAGCGGTCGTGCTGGCATTGCGTGTCCCAATATAGCTCAATGTGTGTTCTGTTGTTTTTTGTATTTTGAGTGGAACAGGGTTATTTAGGATATATATATATATATATATATATATATATATATATATATATGTAAAAGTTAAATGTTCATGGTTTATGTATCAAATATTCTTTAAAAATAACAAACTGAAGATTGGTCTTCATATAAGTTCATTACCAACCGGTTTCACAACATGGTGATCATCATTGTAACTTATACATTGTACCAGTTTCACAACATGGTGATCATCAGGGTAACTGAGCTTTAAAAATAACAAACTGAAGATTGGTCTTCATATAAGTTCATTACCAACCGGTTTCACAACACCATGTTGTGAAACCGGTTGGTAATGAACTTATATGAAGACCAATCTTCAGTTTGTTATTTTTAAAGAATATATATATATATATATATATATATATATATATATATATATATATATATATATATATATATATATATATGTATATATATATAGAAAATGTAAGAAGTATCAATCGTGGAGAAGTATATATGAAAATATTAAAAAATACAGAGAAGATGTAAATCAACTTTCACAATCATGACTTTATCTTTTTTCCAATATGCATATTTCTGCTTATTGATTCGAAGCTTCTTCAGGGAATGTATGATTGAAGCACAAATAGGTTGTAACTACGATACTTGAGATTATTCGGTTGATTTTTGATACGAAAGGTTTCAACTTTCAGATGAATGAAAATATATTCATGTTATGATTTAACCGGCTGAAACCGTTATGGGAAACTAAGTAGTCAGCAACTTCGTTGTCATAGTCACAAAATACATTCAATACATAGGACGACACTTCCATTATATTATCTAGTTTTCTCATTTCAACATTAGCGATTTTATATTTATAATTAGTGCTGAGAGCAATATACTTAATTCATGTATTCATGTTTGACCGTTTTCTCTTGCGCAATGGCCGTTTTCTCTTATTTGCCATTGGCCGTTTTCAGAGTTGGCCGTTTTCTCCAGTTCCCAAAATAAGATTAAAAAACCAGACAATTGGCATTTTAAAACATTTAGAGAGATCTCATATGCTTTCATACAATTTCAAATGTTCAAAACATGCAATTTTACTACTGTTTTGTATTTGGTTTCATCAGACTGAAATCTGAAGTCATCATATGTTTTCGGTGAAAAAGCAAACTTAAAAACAGTTTTTAAAACAATCAATTATAAGACCACATTTATGGAGGCCCAATCAAACGAAAAAAAAAAAAAAAAAAAAAAAACATTTACTAATAATTCATGTAATTATACAAACCTCTTGTGTACATGATGAAAGTACTTAAAACTATCTAAAAAATCAAAATACTCAACAAAACCTGAAAGATGGATATTTCTGTATTTTATAACGGTTTAAAAAAACTAAATATACATATAGATTTTATTTTCAAGTCATTAAATGCTCCCCTTCCCATTGTTGACACACCACTAATGGCTTAATTTTGCAGTCTTTTAAGTCTTTCACGTTTTTGGGTAATAAAAGCGAAACTGAAGAACATATAACTAATTTGAAGAAAATTTGAAAAGACAAAAATTCATTTAATAGAAGCCGTTCTAAAACCAAAGTAACATGTTCTGTTAAGCTATACGAATCCATTGCCCTAACACCGCCAGGGGTGTTTTCTTGATACCTGATAATTTTTGCTCCGACTATGGATTATTGGATTGAGTAATGAAAAGTATAACCATTGTCCTTGTCAGAGACTGAGTAGTTATAACTGTTGTATAACCTGTACTGTATACTAGTACTTTATTGTATATGCTCCTTTAGTCAGTTGGTACCTGTGTCGGAAAGCTCAGACAAACTGTAAAAGCTCTGTCTAAATGTCAATCCTCGAAAATACGAATAATTATGCAAATATTGTCCATGCTCTGCAAATCTGTTTGAATAGCAGTGCACTCCCCAATTCCTCATTTAAACTAGAGTGTCACCATAAGAAATAACCTGTATCTTTAATCTGTTGAAATGCATTTGACAGTAACATTCATTTTGAACTTATTTATTGAATTTTTTTCATTTTAATTGACATCGCAGATGAGAGTTGATGATTGATTTGCCATTGACTTCCTGGGTTGTCTTTGGATTCGAGTTCTATTTTAACTGAATGAAACCAAATTCTCCCAAAATGACACTGGTGTCTTAAATAGAAATTGAAGTCATCTGTCATGTTATACACTCTGTGTCCTTTGAAAATATATCCCTTTGTACGTTTGCAGATGAGAAAAGTTCAAATAATATTTCGTTTTAGGTATATATATTTCATATGTTACTACATGGATTGTAATAATTTTTGTTGCATCAGTTCACGAACATAAACTGATCAACTTCATGTATCCAGTTAGATGATCAGTTATGTACATATTGTGTAAATCGACAGGTAGACGAGACAGAGTAGACATGACTAGTACCTGTCACCAAGCTATTACTATACTTATATAATTATGACATAATGTCACGTCACATGTGTGGAAAGATTGTAAAAAAATTTAATACTGACATCACTTTGACAGTAATAATTATGATTACATTCACTGGAGCAAAACGATTTATTGCAAAAGTTTTGTTGACAATCCACTTTGACAAGAGTATCACAAATGCAAAAGATGAGGACATTATACTAAGTGTTACATAAATAGTTCCATTACAGGACATCACTTATGGGAGCATGCAAGGGCAGAATTGCAAAATGATACCCTGGAAGAGTAATGGATACACCCTAATGGTACCCTGTCAGAGTAATGGATACACCATAATGGTACCCTGTCAGAGTAATGGATACATAATGGTTTCGCAGACAAAGATGATTGCTCATGCCTGTTATTGACAAATGAACAATTTACTGCCATTGTGATGCAAATGGTTACCTCAAAATTACATTCCGAAAATATGTGTAACTATTTCTCTACATTGTAGATGCATATGAATTGACATACGAACCAATGCACAAACTTGTCTTTGTCTGATGGTTCATTTATTTAGAAAATTGGACGCTCTTTGTTGCGAACAACATGATTCCAAATCCACATTTAGTTCTCAAATCTTAATGTCCACTTTCAATAATTCAGTTATTAATCCATTTAATGTCCATTCAAAATCCAAGTAAAACAAAGTTCGAACTTCAAATAAATGTTCAAGTTTATTCCTGAAGGCTTCTTTTTATATCCATTCATATATCTTCAAGAAAGTCCAATACATGATATATCCAATCAAATCAAATCCAACATCCAAGCAATTCCATATGACTATATTGTCAAGATTTCAAAACCATTTCAGCTTTTACAACTCACAATAATCTTCAAGTCCACTTGATTCTAAGTTCACATTCATAAATTTAATGTTTACAACAATTGAACATATTCTGCTTAACAGCAACATCCTTCAACATTCTTTTAATATTCATATCTTATTTCAAAATTCTCATTCCAAATCTTTCCTTATGTTCTTAACAGTGGATTAACTGAAACAAACAGAAAACGTAATCTTTTTTTTGGAAATACCGAATCCTAAAGTCATCAAATTTACCATAAAAATGAACTTAAATAAATCAAAACAAATTGCTGTACTGGCAACTTGCACTGATATTTTATGAGCGCTTTACACAAATCATTCAAAACATGGCCTAGAAAATATTTCAATATGCATTTCAGTAACATGAAATACAAGAAATTACTACCAATATATCTATTGTTTGAAGAAGCAATTAGAAAAGAGTATAATTCTTATGCCTAAAAATATATATATAATTCAATAATTTTGACAAACTCACCCCTTGCCACTAAGTTTACAAAATACTTTTACATAAAGTTACCCTAACCTACATGAAAAACATATTAAAGGCTATCTTTACTTATTTAACAACATGAAATGTGATGAAAAATAATAATTATGCTTACAGCTACTTTGGACATTCTTGAGGTTGGAAAAATGTCTTTTTGCTAAAGCAAACACATGGCCTAAAATGCCAGTTACTTCCCCTTTTAGAGTTATCAAAAGTGAAATAAGATCTAAATTAAATATGGTTGAATAAAAAAATTGAACTTAAACGAAGAACGATTTTGGAAAATATAGTATAAAGAAAACAAGTATTTTGACCATAACACTCTTTGAAAAAAACAAGTCTTGCAAAATCAAATTAAATTTTGAGATAAAGGCAAATTTCCATATGATGCCATATCTCATTTTATGTATATAGACATGTTTTTGGGATCCATCTGTTGCTACTGGGGTAGATTTTTCGTTGATGTTCTGTCCGAACATGATATGAATAACTAAGAGATTAAGGAAGCAATAACGTTTGCTTTTCTAGCACATGTGACATGTTGATCATTTCATTACTAGTAGTAGAGTTGGTAAATATTGCGGTTAAGTTTTGGTTAGGAGCAGGTTTTTAAAACAAACCATAAAATCTTTATATTTACCTTAGTTCTAGAAATTTAAAATGTCTAAAAAATTTCAACCATGTGCTGTGTTAATTCTATATGTACTGCGCCAATTGTCGATATATCAATGTTTATTTAACAAGAGTTTCTAACGTGATTTGAACAGTCGTCTTTTAAATTCAGATATCTTGACTTTGACTAGTAAGTTGTTGAAAGAGCCAACTCGACAACTTTTAAACATTCATTAAATAAATGAACCTCACACCATAAAATAATATAAAAATTCTCAAGTTGTAATAAGATTAAATCAGATCTTTTGTAGCGACGGACAGTATATTTTGTCAATGATATACGCTTTCAACCAATATCACTATTCGAATTATTCACATCCTGCGAAATCAGCGTAAATGAATCCGCTCAACTCTCTCCTAAAACCCTGATCTCTTTCGGGCCAAAAGCCTTGTACGGCTTCACTACATACTATTAATTCATATCTAGATATCCTTCCCACCAAACGAATTTCCACTTTTCAATGTTTTCGAATTTCGTTAATCATCTAATAGGAGTTTTTCAAATCTCTGGTGTTAGCAATGGAGAAGAAATTTCTCTGTCCTATAACATTCTCGTTTGTTTACCTAGTTATCAAAATATAAAGAGTCAAGAGTTTATACATGTTACCTAATGTTGTCTTAAAGTCTCAATAATCTAAATCCATTTTGACTGATTAAAAAGCTGAAAGGTATTGGAAGCTTTTGGATTAGTTTCTATTTTCATAACACACCTCGGAGCAAAGAAAAAGAATTTATTTCACTGCTAGTTTTTTTTTACATCAAGCCCCAAATTTTCTCTGATTGCAGGAAATTTAAAAAAACCCAAAAGCAACCAGGAAGCATTCTCCCATCTCTCACTAAAAATCTTTTCTCAAACATCACATTTAGGAGAAGGCACATCCTTCTTGACATAACAAAGTGTACAACCGTAGAGGCCGAGAGAGTTTATATCTATAAACTTTGAAATATATTTCGAAGAAGTCCCAAAGGATAAATAGGAGTAAATTTCAGTAAAAATACAAATGGAAGATGTTTCACAGTTAACAATTAAACTATTTTGCAATTATTTTTCTATTTGTGTGTGTGTACAACAATGATACTCACTTCCTCTCGTGTTTCTAGTTACCTCACCAAAATAACAACGTAAACAGATTGAAAATAATATAAAATAAACACATGTATGACTTTAGAGAATTTCAAAAATTCTCAATCCTATTCTCTATAAAGTTCTTTTAGCGTATTCTTCATTAAATGTTACTGAATGAAATCATGACAAGAACTCCTATTGATGAAATAAGAGTATTTTGTGTATTCAGAAATTATAAGATTTGGCCAAAAATAATGAGATAAATAAAAATATATAATATCTTATCTTTCATATGTATTCCAAACAATTCATTAGTTTGTGGATAATTTAACCGAAAAACGTGCTTAACATTTTGCATATAATATTTTGTCTAATTCTTGCTCTAATTAAAGTAAGTTACACCAACGATTGATAGAGGCACGATTCTTTAAGCTACGTTAGCTAAATAGATTCTTTGTTTCGATAAGGTCAAAACTGTAATTCATACATCAGTGAAATCAGGCCCACTGTGGTGTAGACCAGAGGAAGTAGTAGGTTGCTACCTTGGAAGACTCAGATTGTATTCTATTTACTCGTAAGTGGATTGACAAGCTTTCTCCTTTTAAATACTGACGATTTTAATCAGACTTGTAATCTTCTGCCGACCTGAAGTGTAAGAAAAGTTATCACATATGCATATGCAGTCTCAATAAAAATATCATACTTTGATGTAATTTCTACCTTAACATCTTGTAAGTGTCATCTTCTTATTTTACCTATCTGTTTTATGTGTAAAAATTACAACACCCCCATTTCCTCAAGTGCTTCAACACGGTATAAAGATCCTCATTCTCACTCCAACCTAGATACGGGAATTTAGAAAGGTCAGATACCAATTATCAATTTTTATCAACCTCTCTTGCTGTTACTGACATAAACTCTTTGTTACTCCTTGATAGTTTTCAAAACCAGGAGCAGAGTTGCAGTGGATGAGGTTAATGTGTTCCTTTTCATGATTCTCACCTATCAACAGTTAAAGCAAATCTCTTTTACTGCCATAATATGATGCTATTAATATATTTATCAAGTTTATTACTTTCAGACATGACAAATTCAACATCACTGTCGTGAGGAAAGGCATTGTATCTGTGATGTTTTACTGTTTCATTCATGTTTCATTGGAATTACTCATATTAATGCATATAAAAAGCTCCTAAAGCTATCCTCCAAGTTTGTGTCCTGTGGTCAACATGACGTTTATCATTTCAGTCAGTTGCAATACGACCTTTTTAACACAGTTATAAAGTTTACTACAACATATTAGGTTACTTTCATGACAAAGTTATATCCTCTCTAAAAGACATAAGTTTTTCTTAAAGTATGCTGAAAGACCATTTTATTTAATATTTTCTGTCATCAGTAAATAATTGTAATTATTTATTATAAACAGTGAATTGTTCAACTTCAACTCGTATCTGTCAATCATGTGACATCATTTCTTAACGAGTTATCACCTTTTGTAAACAAGTCTAATATGTTACATGGATCGTTTTCCTGTCATGTGGTGTCAAATGTGCCATGCTTAGTCATTGGTGTTTTTTTTATCGTGATGTATTGAATGATGCTGAAAATGTCGATTCTATTTGAAATCAGTTCAGTGTAGAGTCAATATGAAGTACCAAAGTCGTGTTTTTATCATGGAAATGTGCAAACATTATTTTGAAAACTTCTCAACAGCAGACTTAAAGACGAATGTTGTATTGTGTATTTATGTAAATGTAAATGTAAATGGACATGCATTATGCCAATATTTGTAATTGCATATAAACACTTGCGATTATAGGTTACTAAGTGAGATTATGTAATTTTAAATAAGTATAAATAGTTAAACATTGATTAATGCCAAAAATAGTGGGACATTTATGTACCCAAAGTATTGCACAGGTTTACATGAGGATGTTGCCGTTGTACTATCAGATTATTATAAAATGATCGGCGAATAGATTTGTTGTTTTATACAAGATATTGAAAAGTGAATGAAATGTTTCGTGAAGCCTTTGTTTAACAAAAACATTTTCCTTTCAATGTTTAGCTACATGGGGGTTGAAGTAACATTCTTAGATTGATACAAATGTCCTCGCAGCGAATAAAATCAGCATGTCTTACTTTTTGCTTCTACCTGTGAGAGGGAAATGTCCAAACTTCTCCTAGCGCTTCCAATACGGATATCGTCATCTGTGAATCATTGAAACATAAGACTTAAGGCTAATTTAAAAAAATGTATTATCAGCATAAATACTGCTGAACACAATCAATCATTTGTGAACTAAAATAAATATCTGCCAGAACGTCTATTTTTTTGTACCATTGCGTGTGCTGACAACACTTCAAAGCTGTGTTATTGAAAATTAAAAATAAGTCCTACTGCCCTCATCGCCTTTGGTTTGATGAGCCAAAGACATTCAATTAATTAGGTTAATTAAACTGCAATAAGACCTACTTGAGTATGATGTAGTATTGGTCTTGTATCTAATATATTGAGTAAATTGGTACAAAATGTTTGAACTCCTGTGTACTTTTGGAAACATTCTGACACTTGTCAATCAGAAATTAAATGGCATTTAACAAATTTAAGTATGCATTCTTTTATTGTTAACATATTCCATGACAGGCAAATGTGTGGTGATGTTTCGACTAAAAAATCGAGTTCAAGTATGGCTTTCATAAGAATGTAATGCAGGAAAAGCTTTACAGCAAAGAAAATCATTCTCCAAAAGTTACACTTTTGCAGACTGACTACCACCGTGGTCCCTTTAGTATAAACCCTTCAGCCGTTCTTTGATTCTTTTGGAATCATTGGAAGAAAGGGACAAAGATAACGGAGGTTTCAAGTTAAAATCATGTAATTATATTACAAGTACCTTCATTACTCACTATTGATAATTTACATTTTATCATAGTTTAACACTGAAAAATTATTTCGAAGATATCATTATAAAGACACTAAGCAGTAAATGTAAGTGAATATTGAATGCTGAATGATTAGCAATGATGAATTGGTTGAAAATGAATGTCACAGTATAATTTAACTGTCAGTGTCTGTCAAACATATTACAAATATAGACACTCTTGTCAAATAAATACTGAATTATTGATAATTGCGGCAGGGCAGATAGAGTACCAGAGAACAAGATAGACATTTTAAGCCATGTCTATTTCTAGAACAAACGTTGAGGAAAAGACTACACAGTTTTTAGAGAATTTTCTCAAATAGAGGATATTAATAGGAACACGTAACAAATCTACTATGTGTTATGATGTGATCCACATGTCATATGTGTTACTAAGAAAACGGAAGTGTATTTTGTCTTTTAAAGTTGATTGTTTAAAGTTTGAACAGGATAGATTACATCTATTCTTGAAACCAAGTGCCAAAAAATGGTTCAGTTATCCTGAAACGGGTGCAGATATTTGCTTTATGAAGTACTGATGGAAAATGCATATTTTGTAATGTTTGAATGGAATTATGAATGTCCACAATATCATTAACAGGTCTCAACATTGTTTCCATTTGAGAGTTTGGATATAATATGACGGTGTGTAGTTTCATCATTCGACGTTTAATCAAATTTTGTCGAGTCAATTCCTATAACCTTTGTTTTAATTTCCAAACGCTTACTCAACCAAAGGTCTGATTTCTGATTTTAGCAGAAGTCAGTCAAAAAATTTGTTTTTGAATCTCTGTAAATAGTCAATCTATCACGCTGGGTTTAAATGTGTTTACAGAAATGCTCTGTTTAGATTCAATGTCACATACCTCTAAATTATCATTTAGGCAACCTTTTAGTTATTCCTGAGGTCAAAGGGAGTCTACTTGTTCTATCAGAAGAAAAATTTCAAAGATCCTTAGGAAGAGGAAATATCGCATTTTAATGACATTTACAACTTTATTTCAAATCTCACGTTTTTTAAACTTTCGAATTTCAAGAAGTCAATAGCCAATCTATCAGTTCTGATCTGTCTTGTCAATTAAAATCGTAAAAAGTAAATGGTGAATGCTCAAGTGAATGAATTGTGATCGATGAGTTGAAAATAAAAGTTCATGTCAGAAGTAAGCTGACAGTTGAAAAATCCAGAGTATTGCTTATGTAGTACCTATAGTTCAAATGTCCACTTAGAATTTATATTTAACTGCTGTACATGAGCTATTACATGGTTTGCATATTTATTTGGAGACCCTACATGTAGAGAGATACCAAATACTTTGTCGGCTTACAGGCGTCTAAGCAAACCCTCTTACAAACAGTTGTAACTACTTAACTTTTTATATATATATATATGAAACATATGTCATTATTTGATTAAAATTATCAAAGTAACAAATTCTAGGTTTGTTGTTATACAACGAATAACGACAAACTCCCTTTTCAGCCTGACGAAGTCAAAAAGCAATTTGAATTACAGATGTAATTTTAAAATGATGCCTCTTCAATAAAGTCTGAAATATCTTTTGTCTTACAATACCATCTGATTCCAAATCTGTTGTTAAATGATACATCAAACGAAGACCCAATGATAACAAGTAATAAAAGCTCGATCTATTAAGCTTTAGTTTGGTTTAGAACATGTGTCAATTTTGAGACAAGTTCCATCAGTTACCAATGTCATAAAACAATTCAATCTTTGAAAATGAAAAACCTTTGATTTTCTGCTATTTGTTGTCAACTGGATATTTGCAATTACAAGAATCATGTTAAAACTGAGGTCAATCATGGACGCTCTAAATACTGCCCAAGTGATAGAAACACATATAATCAATGATTCAACTTTGTTATAAGCAAAACTAATCAATATTTCTAAACATATATTTTCCTTAATAATGTTTAAAATTGACGTTTACTTAGAAAATGTACTCCAAACACACTTATAAACATTTATCGACATTTTCGTATTTTCAAATATGATAAACTTATTAGGGGTGGTTATCGATGTATCCACTCCTTTGAAGTTAACTATAATTGCTATATGATAACGAAACACGTAAGTTTTTCACCAAAGGCTAAAATTACAGATAAATGTACAAAGAACAGTGAAATGAATTAAAAGAATCATAAAAACACCCGGAAATCTCTCTTCAAAGTCGTCAATGAATATTTTGATATTCTGAAAAGAGCATGCTAAACACATGAAATAAACTGTACCATAGTTGTACAATTTTATATTCAGAGATGAAGGTATGTTACATTAGGAACAAATACGGTCAGTGCAAGTAAACGTCAAAACCTCTCTAACCATTTTTTATTGTTGAGTGATAGCATGAGAACAAACATATATGTAAATGTGACCTGCCGTTTTTAACTTATAATTAAAGACATAGATTACAAAATTACAAAAAGACTTAGCTCCTATAGAAGGCTGATGAGACATAGATGTGTAATGGGTTGAACAAACCCAGTAGCCCTACCACTTTTGTACATGAAAGAAGTCTATGATACCGATAATTCGCTCTAAAAGCAGTCTGATGATAAAAAATTTCGGTAAATGTACCCTGAATTGAATGTATTGTCCAAGGGATATCTCAAATGCTTTCTAACCTGTTCCGAAATGGCATATTTTATCGACTTGGAACATCCTTTTAAGTTCTAATTACTAAGACTATTACTCTCGTCCCATCAGCAAAGGTATCTTCAAAAGTGCCTTGAGCAAAACGTGAGGAAAGAAAACTTAAAAGATAAGAGAAAATGCTTCCTGTGTTAGTTTGTTGACTCAAGAATGTTAAAAACATCATTTTGAATTGCACGGATGCAGCATGACTGTGATTTACAGTGTTGGTGAATAGAGATATTTCATCGGAGCATTTTAATACGTTAGTCTTGCTCCCAGCTAAGTTACACCAAACAGACACTGGCAGAGCATCTGATAAGGAAGTAGCATTCTTTAAACAGAAGAAGCATTCTTTGAACAGACATTGGCAAAACATCTGATAAGGAAGTAGCATTCTTTAGACATAGGTAGCATTCTTCAAACATACACTGGCAGAGCATCTGATAAAGAAGTGGCATTGATAACGTGAGGCCAAAATGCTGTCGATCACATTGTAGGTGCCAAGGGACAATATGGTAATAAAAAATATTCTTTAGACATGCAAACTGAATTTTACTGTTACAAAAACTCGTAATAATAATCTAATTGTCGTGAATTTGAAAAAGAATGTCATATTATTATATTCCTGGCAGCAAACCGTGTATAGATGATTCATCTGAAGCTACAGTTTCAGTAGTTAAATTTTCTTTAATGGCAGCAGACACAATGAATGAAATGTCAAAACTAATCATATGAAATCATGCTTCGTCTAGCCACCAGTAATAGTTAGTGTAACTCTAATAGAGTACCACCTTTACAAATCTCCCACAAGCCTTCCCACTGTGAGGGAAACATCATTAAACATTTGGAAGGTTGCAGTTCGTTCTGTGCTGACGTGTGATTTCTAGTGGATTGAAATAATGAAGCTTTAAGGAAAACATTTAAGTAACACGAATACTCTCGTGAATATGTCTTTACCATTTGTAAAGAACAACGATGATAGAGCGACGTCATATCTTTATTCTTGGACGTGTTGACAGAAAGATTGACTGTCAACAATAAAGAAATCTTATTTAGTTTAAATGCGACAGTCATGTGAGATATTCACATTCAGACATAATACAGAAGAACTTATACAAACTACGTCTTTTACCTTGAAACGCTTATAGTTATTAAATCATATCAACTTACAAAGGTAATGCTTATCCTACCGTTTAATATGTGTTGACGAACTTGAGAACTTTAAAGTGACATCACATAGTCACGACACGTTCTTGACTTCAAAACCATGCGACAAATTTCGAGGAAGTAACTGCCTTTGACCGGGCTCATGTGAGCATTGTGCAAACTAATCAAACCAAAGCTCACTTAATTAAAAGTACATAGATTATAATTATTATTTAAGAAGATTGATATTTTAAAACATTTAATGTATACATTGATATTGATAAACACTAAGAGGACATATTATTATATATTCGATAAAGGCAAAATTATATGATATGCTGAATATTTGTGAAATCATCGTTTTATATTTAAGTTTGCCAGTCAGGTTTAACTCGAAAATAAATGTATAGTTTTTAATCATTTCAGCTCTCTCTTGTCAATAGTAAAAATAATCATAACATTTAAAAATCAATGTTTTTTCTATGGGGATGGTTTGATTTTAAAGTGTTCTTCCTACCACAGATCAGCACCTAGATATCCTTGTCAAATAAACACTGAAAAGTTGAAATTTGCCGCTACTTTTACAACACAATGTAGATTTATATTTCTTTTTCGAGAACCACGTTGAATAAAATGATTAATTGAACTTACAGGCAAAAGAAATAATACAAGCAAATACGACAGCAATTGTTCTGAATTCGATTATAAAAGAAAACGCAATAATCGCATCAATAGTTCCTTTTCAATATATTGTATGACCAACGCCAGCATCGATGCATGACGCATCTCGTCATCATGTTGAGACCATCAGACGTAGGAAAACGAGAGTCAGAGTATGGGCATGGACATGGGTTTAAACATTGTTATGTTGCTGCAGGACTGTATACTTGACTAGAATCTAGTCAATGTACCTCTCTGCGTTGAAATTGTCATCCTTCATAACAAGATCTTCTTTCCTTGTCCATGACACTGTCCCCGATGTGAACATAACAACGTCGGTCTGAATATGACAACGTTTTTGAAAACAAACATTTTCGTACAATCGTTTCATAATTACATTACTAATAAACTTTACAAACTTTATGTAATTATCGATCAACCACACACTCGATAGATCTCCCGATTGTCAAGTTAGGTGTATGCTTGAATTACACTTCAAAATATTATCGTTATTAAACTGTGTTCATTTAGTAGGAGGTAACGTACCGCTGCAAACGCGACGGGTTACTGCCGCTATCTTTGTCATTTACATTGGATGTTCATTTGCAAACAGTTTTCTGATTGGCTCATCATAAGGTAGGCTAAAGATAGCAAAGATATTGTGGTCCGTGTTGTCAAGGGCGGATCGGGAAGAGTTTGAAATGTTTTCGTTTCGGCCATGTCATTGTGAAGATGGGGATACAGATGCCTAATGATGTCCAAATATTTCTTCCTAAGTAGTAAAAACAAATGAAGCCTCTTCAATATTGTTTGAAATATTTTGGACCTAAAATTTCTTCTGATATCAAATCTGTAGTTAGTTTTATACAAAGAAAACTCCCAATGGCAGAAATAATCAAAATTGTTCTATTAAGAATGATCTTTGTTTACAGACTTTTTACAGTTTCGGACAGCCGAAGTTTGCTATTCATCAATGTCTAATGTCATTATAGGAATATAGTAATTGTTAAGCCATATAAGAAGGATTTACCGTTTTAGTGATTAAATGAGCTATAATCAATCAATTAACCAGGATATAAGGAAGAATAATTAACATGTCCGAAACATCTTTCTCCCTAAATGATGTATCCAATTGACGTCTGTGTCAGTATGAACAAACTGTATTGCTGACATGAGCAATTATCAACACTGTTCATCACAAAAATTTATTTTTGTATAATATAGTAGGTTTTTGTAATGTAACCATTTGAATTTGTCACTGTGATTAATATTTCATCTTTTAAAACTGAACTGCCATTTTTGTTACATTGATATGATTGATATTTTGTTCATGCATAGACTTGGTTATCAATAAACTAATTATTAACATCTAATTAGTTTTGTTACAAACTCTAACACCTTCCATCTTAAGAATTTCTTGAAAAGAATGCGTATGGTAAAATTGACGATTGTCAATGACACAATCAACAAAACCTTTAAATGAATTGATATTTATTATACGATTAGATATTAAGAGCCAATACATTGTTTGTAACTTTCACACATAATTGTATTAATACATTATGCTGGAATCCTTTATAACCAAAGGCCTACCTCTTAAGAGGATGAATTGTCGATAAACAATGTAATAGTCTCTTTGAGCTTTTGTTTCCTCTTCGATTCAAATGACACTTAAACAAATTAAACATGATCGATGCATAACTTCGTGAAATTAATGTTAAATTTGTAATTAGAGGCAAAGAAGGTCTAAACATTTTAAAATAAATCGTAAACACAAACCTGTTACAGACGTTTCCCTAAACTTATCTTAACCTTCAGAAAAAACTCATACACGCAAAATCTATTCAGTGAGTTTTCCGTACATTATTTATTGAAAACTTGTGATTGATGTTATCTGCATATATTCCAAGAAAAACATAACCTCAAAATGTAAGAAACGTGTTCGTCATTTAAGAAACATGCTCCCTTTAGAATAAATTATGATTAAATTCAGTTTAATTGAATTCATTTGTTTCCACCAGCATGCGGTTGACAGAAACAAATTCTTACAAATGAAAGCTACAGATCCTTAAACCTCTAAACTGTAAACTTCAACGTCATGATTGTTTTACTGTTATTAGGCACAAACATGTCTCAAATATGGTTGAATAAGGGTAGAAACTGCAATTTTTGAAAGAAATGAATGTATCTCCCGACAGCTCTTTAGCCCAGTCTATCAATCAAATTATACTATGACATTAACGTAAATTTTTGATATGCTATCTAAAATGGATTAATTTGTTGTTGAAATATTGATTAGATTTTTTTAATACTTTGTCAATTGAAGTACATGTTCCATATGATACTAATAATACTTTAAATGTAATTATATATATTTTTGATAATACATGTGTGTTATTGAATGGAAAATTATAAGTAACATTGCTGAGTCGATTTCAACTATTTAAATAAATCAAATTCTACTACAATTATTAAATCTATGTCTTTTGAAATATCACCCGTGAAAGTTGTTTAAACGAGAACTTTTCTAGTTATGTGTCATGGTTATGTTATAACAAATGAAAACTTTGATGTCTTAAAAACTCGGAAATAAAGGTCAAAACCATTTAAACACGCAATAAACATTCAAATTCATAAGTAATGTTACAATTTTTTAAAATTGTGATGCTCAAATTGAACACCTAATGTCAACTAAAACAATTATGTCTTGAAATGATTTCTACTTCACTTGACAAGGATGACGTCAGAGTTCAACGTTAATCAAAGCTTAATCTCCAATGTCAGTTCATTCGCACATTGCAACTGAAATTAATATACACAGAAATGAGTCGATAGTTAATGAAGTGCAACAGCGATAGCAATATTCCATGCATAATTTCTATAAAGATATAGCATTAGGTTCTCTTGAGGCACATTCACTGTGACATCAGCAACATGAAGTACATAGCCGTCGATCGATTGTGTAAGTAAACATCAGATTATCAAAATAGATAGTGTCTGAATTCCAACTTTGAAACATGATGATATTACACCTGTTGAAGTAAAGAAAGAAAACAAGAAGATTAGATGTAGGGTCAAAGTCAAATCTCATCCACGAATTCTGAATGAAAATAAGGTGCTATAAAGTGACACAATCCAATTCAATCTGAACAGTCTGATATTACCACCAGGTGTTTGTCCTTGAGGTACGGAAACAGTTGCACGGTTACAAATTATCAATACTCGTGAACAAATACATTAGGCAACTTAAAGACATGACATGGCTAATTCTCTAAGGAAGTAACAGGAAATCAGTTTGGAGTCACGAGAAGATTCTGTTTACAACCGTAACGTAACTCCTAACAAAACATCATGGGGAGTGCTGCTCAAATCGCGGTCTTTAATGAAATGCTTGTAGCAGTTTTTATCTAGTCATTGAAAAATGATGGTAACTGATATGTGTTTCATGAAAGAAAGACAGATTCCTGTATCAAATTAAAAGAATTTGACAAAGCAGCCACATGACTTAAAAATAAACGTAAAACATGAAACCGTTGCTCAAGAGCGGGGTTCTGGATAAATTCGACTAATATAACCAAGCAACAATGCATATTTTGTTGTGGATATTTATGTGATGCATCCTTCTTATAGTGGATCGGAGTTATGTGCTGTTGCGAAGATTGATTCCGGAAGTGACATCAACTGTGGCTTACAGGAGTGTTTTAGTCCGAATTAAAAACGTATGATAATCAGATGATCACATTTTTGTTGATACGGACAACTGATACCATATGATGTATAATGCTTTTAAAAATTATTTCTCTTGAAAGTAACATTCCTTGCAGACATTTCCAACTGGTTTGTCGTTTATGCCCCCAGCCACCCGGTGACTGCTCATTGAGCCTTCTGCCTAACACTAGACTATCACTTAAACAAGTCTTACTGCAGTTTAGCTTGGAGGCAATCTGTCTTTAACTTGAATCAGAGAAGTCTAACTAAAATATAAAGAAATACACCCAACAATGGACCTAAAGCATAAAAAACTATAGAATGCTATTTTGAATCTTATAAAATCTTGGTCTAGCGTATAACTGCTAGGAAAGATGTTAAAGTACATTAATGTATATGTGTAACAATTTGCAGTTACAATGTTTTAAAATTAGTTACATATATTCTTGAAATTTAATTATTAATTACAATTTGTATATCAAAAACAGAACAATGCGTTACTGTCAGCAATGTGAACATGCCATCATAGTTGTTTGTCACACGGTACCAATGTGTACAACCCTCTGATACAGTTACACTTAGCTAACCAGCATCTGCGTGCACCAACAAGTGTTTATCTTCAAGAAAAACCTCAATATAAAATTGGAAATGTGCTCGTGTGATACTCTTGTGAAAATAAACTAACTCAATTGATCTCTTAAATAATGGTATATTGGGTGCTCACTGTAATATAATGGCAAATAATTTAAAATCTTATCTCGGTTGCATTACAAAGTTTGTATTAACCCTCACTTCCTGTCCAGTTTAGTTTGCCTGACCTTTGAGTATAAACCGGAAATGGTTGTCTGCTGCACTGAACATATAAGGATATAACACTCACGTGGCAGTCATTTTCAATAATATGATAGAAAACAGTAAGAAAGAAAACACTCCTCAATCAATGCACTTCAGGGACATTTTTTCGAAATTCATATAACCCGGCACCAAACATGTACTAAATGTTGATTCGAGGTAATACTGTACATTTTGTTTCATTACGTAAGGACAAACTCTAGTCTCATTTGACATTTAGCTTGAAATCAAAACCTAACGCAAAATGGCCCATATATCATCGATATATAATCTATGACATAAAATCTGTCTCGTCAATGATAGACTAAAAAATGTGAATGCGAAAAGCTGAATGGAATGGATTGTGATTTATGAATATCACTGACATAACAAGAAAGAAATCCTTTTTGTTATTGTAGATACTTTATGTCTCACTTCTTCTTGGAGACTACTAATGTTACTGCTCTCGAGGTTGTAAGGATTTGCCTATTTGAGGACTGACATCTACGAATAAGATGTATAATTCTTATGGATTCATGGCACAATCAACTCAGTTAAAAGTACTTGGTTTTTTACTATATCATGGGTGCTTATATTTCGTGACGCGGTTTAACTATTGCATATTGCCAGTAGACCGTTCTGCATTCTTGGTTGCTGATAAATACATAAGATCATCTCACAGGATATATTGGCAATGGTTGAAGGTTGATACATTTGGCGATATCTCGGCTTTCAACCTTTCCACAGTTTTGGGACAATGTTTCTAATTTGTCGAAAACGCATAACTCATTTAAATAAACCTGCTGTCTTTTCCTCCCTTTGCCGTCTGACATCCGTCATAATGATAGATAAATCAAAGCAAAGTTTGACCGCCTAAGCACTAATATCCACTTACAAACAATCAATGCCATTTTCATAGCAAAATTTACAATTTATTGTGATCTGTTTAAAACAGTTCCCTAAGTTCGATACCACTAAAATATGTATCAATTTGTATCTGTCATTACAAAAAGTATGCCTTACAATATCAAAAATAGGTGAGGTGAGGTGAAATTTGGGTTTAACGCCGCTTTCAAAAGAAATTCACTTATATCACGGCTGGTAGTATAATAGCAGGTAGAAAGCCCGCAACACCATTGTGGATATGCATTGCGGTGAAACCTGCGAGCATCGGCTGGAACTAACGTACCATGGGTTGTAGTGCTCTGAAATTCAGTGTTGCATTGCATCCAAACATTACTGCTTGTAGAACAGTTATCTATTTAGTTCTCTACTGCAGACAAAGTTGCCGAGCCCCTAGCGGGATTCAAACCACGGACGTCTTGATCCGAAGCTGAGCGAACCAACAACTGCGCTATCCTGCCCTAAAAAAACCCCAATTTATTATGATAATTGAAATTGTTCTAAAGATGCTTTCGGGCTTAATCTTAATGGTTGACTTTATAATTGATTGTGTTGATTAATGGTTATTAGTTTCATATCTGAATTCTAACGGAAATGCAAAAAGTAAATGTTTTCTAAAAATAAAGGCAATCAATTAGAAAATAAAACATTTACTATAATTCAAATATTGAATAATTGACCTTTTTAACGTTTAGAACAAATATTTAAAAAGTTATTCAATTACATCTGTAATTGGTCATGTTAATTTCTCTTTATCTCAAATTGAAAATGGTCAAAATCAACAAACTGTCTTAAAACATAATTTACGATGCTGATTTCTGTAAGAATTTGATATCCAGTAATACATATTTGTAATATTTTCCAAGTCGCGAGGCTCAAGACAGAAATGAATGCTGTTTTCGATTATGAAGCCATACTAACCATGTTGACTGGCTAATACTCGTCTAAAAAGTGTCAAGTGAGAGGCAATTCTCTCTGCACTTGTATTAAGGAAATCGTTTTCAAAATGTTCAAGCAAGTAATCAATCCTCAACCTGAGGTTTTCTGACAATTTGTTACAAATATCAAAATTAAAGACAGCATTTAGCATTATGTTTGTCCTGTTTCATATGCGAATGAATCATTCTATGGCACTTGCATGATTTCATTACGTAAACCTTGAACACTGCATTGTAGACGAAGAAACTGGTATTAACCTTCACTGCCTACATCCTACGCTGATTAAGCTTTTATATGATGCAAAACTAATTAATCAGCAGTTACTATTATTCGACTAAACCCCTTCAGCTCACCAATTTAAGCACTACACAGCCAAAACGCTATTGAGAATAGTATAACTTGTTCTTTGCGTAATATATTCAGTGATTGAGCATATTTGAAAGTGATATGGTTTATGTGAAACGAGCTGCTCACTGTCACTACATTAACTTTTTAACCATGCATGTTGGTTTTCCACTGCTGTAGATTTGATGAATGGTCAACGTTAACTGTAATTTGCTTTTAATCAAGTAAACAGATATGAAATATTCAAGTTAATATTATAGTGTACAAGATAAATAGAAGATCCTGGAAGGTTTTGTGGACATTGATAGACACAAGCTCATGATTTAATACGACATCCATCTATTAACGCTTCTAGGTAATTTTTAATCACCATTACAGCGTCTATCAGACACGCTTCCTATGGTTTTAAGATGGCTGTTTCAAAAGAACATCGCTATTGTAATGTTTCCACAAGTGTAAACAAAGGTTCACACTTAGTACTGAAAGGTCTCGCAGATGCCAGTTTTCACCATATCATAAACCTTTCAGCCATCAATGACTGGACACATTGATATTATAAGAAAGCATCAGAGTACAGCAATTGGCTTTGTAGCTCAGCAGGCTATCTATTTTTATATATGGTCACAGGGTCACCATATGACACCATAAGAGTCCGTAGACAGTTTAGCTTTATAGGCCTTTATCCTTTCGAAAAAAGGACATGAAAATGTGGTATGTGGCCTCTGTGGCCCTTATTAGGGATCATAAGGTCATAAAATCTATAGATTAGAATCGACATTAGCTAAGGGGTCTGTACATAAGATTATAGATTTCCTGAATGTCAGTGGTTGTAGAGGAGAAGATGAAATAGTGAAACGTTTAGAGACGGACGGACGTCAGACGCCATGCAATAAGCCTACAGGGCCTCTAAGGCTAGAGGAGCTAAACAGGGATGAGTACTTCATATTAAACCCCTTTGAATTTCCGTCCTTTAAAATAAATGGGAATATAGACAAAGTGAACACAGTCAGGTCAAGTAGTTAGGTCCCTCCTCAAAAGAAAGAAGAACCTGAAGAAATGGTTGTCAGACAAGGGGATGTTTGATGCACTTTATGCCAATAATTAGTTGACAATTAGATGTTGATAATGGACTTTTTCAGAGGAGAAATTATTTATTTGTAAAAAGTACTTGCTTGCTTCGAAGCATGTTTAGTGCAACAATCTTATTCAGCATTTAACGTCCTGCTAGATAGGTAGATAATTTGTTTTGCTTGTATCTCAGATTTTTTCAGTCGTTCCATTGTGATATGTGTTTTGTTTTCATTTTTGTCCTTGCTTTAGGTCTGTTATCTGAAAGTAGAAATTGAAAAATGTTAATGTTAGGACTAAGAAACGCTCTGATACTTTGACGAAGATGCTTCATATATGAGACTAATGTTGTCACTATATCTGAGATACAGGGTTACTTTCACGCCCCTATCTGGTAATACACTTAAGTTCAACATAATATATGGTTTCAAATACCAAGACAGGCAAACGCTCACCTATGTTTTAGCGCAATGTTTGCCGATGAATCACAACATTATAGACTTAATTTAAAATATGATAATAAATCTTATATATCTATTATATGTGTAGGTTAAATATATATTTTAGCCTGACTTCGTTTCACTCTCTAATCTGATCGGTTGATTTGAAAAAGGTCCCTATGTTGAATGGCAATGAATACCCGCAACTTAGTTGAGGCTAATCAATACGAACGGATACATCATGTTCACTAGAATCGGCCCGACTCCAGATTTAATTTCCTCTTTCTTTGAAAGTTTTAGGTTCTGAGTAAGTTTTACAGTTATTTTTCTTTTTAGATTGTGTATACCGACAGATACCACAAATGTTGAATAACAATGAATCCCTGAAATTCTACAAACGCAACTATTTATCTTTGAGATTGTCACTACTGCATTGTTAAGTCATTTAACTAAACCAAAACATGAAATATTACTATATGATTCATCTGTAGTCGTCTCGCATTAAATCATTGTAATATGGTTTAACTGGTTGAAATTCTTTTTCCAAATCACTGAACTTTGTTCAGAAATATGTGAAATATGAATCTCTTGCTTGTATGCTGACACTTCTGTGTATGACACTAAAGTTTCTCTAAAGACGGTGTTACTGTAACTGATACAACATGAATCTTCAATCAATGTCTTAAATTTGAAACGTGGTAAAGAAGCTTTCAAATAGTTAAGTACGCAACACTTTAAATAAAGTTTATGGTTCATGTTGTGGACAATTTCAGGAGAAACTTTTTCGATTTACTTTTATTTTCTATGCTTTTTAATATATGTAAATTTGCTACAATGTTTAGTTCAAATTAAAACAACCAAGAGGACACGCCAAACCCATCCCCTAGGGGTTAAACACTGTCAGAGTAATCTATTCGTGTGACTGCTTGCCAGGCATTTGATCGTTTAAGTGTGATTTGAACAATTATCTCATAGAACAACCTGTCATCAAAAGCAGGAAATATGTTGCATCCACTTAGCAAATTCGTTTACCCTACCATTTCTCCCCTCTAATCTTACGTATGAAATACAGATCTGTTGTTTGCATTACAAATTCACATGGGCCTACCGTCGTGAGGTTACATCGAGAATTGCAGAGATTGTAATTAATTCAGTAAATGCGAAAACAAAATGTTCATATTTCTTAATTCTGGTTCTACAAGACTCCTTGCCTACCCATAATGTCATAATCAACAAGGTAGACTTCTTGCATCTCCAAGAAAAAAACTTAGTAGAATAGAATGATAATGAAATAACTGATTTGACGTTTGCAACAATTTGTCAGTCAAGGAATGCATGAGGTTGTTATAAGATGTAAGGTTTTTAACTTATCTGGTGCCATCTCTGCGCTCAATTGATATTATAGTTTGCATGTAAACGAAATTAGAGTTTTAATTCATTTGCTTCTGGTGGCATAAGTAAGATACCAATCAAGTATATGTATGTCCTGGATAGAATTCACTGATAATAATCACATCAGTTGCATCTATATATCACTTTTAAAAACAATGTTACCATATGTTGATATAACCTTTGGAGTTTTATAATTTATTTATCGTTTTTTAATAAAAATCAAATATTATAAAAATAAAAATTTCTTGGTATTAAGTTGTTTTGTCAACGTTGAAACAACGTAAAAGACATCGAAAATTGGTTTAAAGCCAACAAATTTGAACGTCGTCGAAACCTCGTGTGTCTCCTAATTAGTAAGAATTTTAAATCAACCATGTTTCATCCGGACTCTACTCTTTCACCTCTCACCTGTTCAGCTTGGTTGCACCTGCATTGAATACTAATGATCCTGTTGGCTTAACTCTTAAGCGGGGAATGGTTGGAAAGATGGCTCCGTAGTTGGGTTAGGTTTTATCATTTTGCTCCATATACTTAATTGCCATTTGCCATTTTATAAAACTGTTTATGTGAAACTATGTCAAACACTAGCAGTATATGTGTCGCACAAGTGAAATAAATATGTTGTTGGATAAAATGGTTAAAACAGCTTTTTGTTCATTTTCTGATTAGTGTTAATAAAAGAAAAAATGTCGCAATTTACAATGAATTGACATAATCAGCTGTCAAACGTGTAGACTACGATTTTTTTAATCAATCGCTCCTAGCATCGCGACCTTAAAACTGCAAACATTTTACATACTAGTGTAACGCTATATACTTATTTTAACTGTAATCGCGGTAGTAACTTCCATGGGCAAGTAAAGAACATGTGGTTTTCATTTTAAACATTTAACACATTACTATTACCGGCAGCATCATCTGTAAGCATAAATTGGCACCACACTACAACAAGCTCTTTATTGGGGAATGTGATGTAAAATATATTTACTGTGAAGTTATCTTCAGTTAACATTTCATGTTGGTTCCTTGGAGAATATGCCTTGACGTTTGCCTCAGTTGTGTAATGTACCGTTTAATGTGTAAACGTTTATAATATACCACTATGTATTATCAACCTTCTGTCTCCCAAGGCAAAAATCTGATAAGAATAGAAGATATCCTAAAGCGGAAACTTACCGTTTCAACGTTAAGGCATTACATTCGTTTTTGAGTGATCATTATTTTAAGATGAAGTTTAATTGTGCTCCTACAGCTAGTCTTTTCTTTTTCATCAGCTGTAAAAGTTTTTGTCTAATCTATTTTTTTAATTTGAGAGGCTTCATTAAACGTCGATATATCTGGGTGTATATCTGGATTCTATACATGACAATGGACAAGCATGTAGATCAAACCTGTAGGACTTTCCTCTACCACCTGCGGAACGTAAGCCAGATCAAACTGTGCCGACTTCCCGCAAGTCAATGACTCATGTCTTTAATTCTCTTTCCACTTGGCCATGGCAACTATTTGCTCAAATATACAAGAAAAATCTCCTAATGCAGAGAGTGCAGCTCGACTGATATACTGACTGAACATGAATTGACTTCAAAGTTCTGTGTTTAACCTATAACTGCTTCCATCATGCTGATATAGTACTTACCATATATTCTTATTCATATATTCTTCATCTGAGATCCAATGATTAATCCTACAAACTGTTCCTATAGTCAATCTTTAATCTTTTGGTCAGAGATCTTTCTCATATTGTGCTGATTCTCTTTGGAAAAATCTTCAATTAGAAATCAGGAACTTCCATTCTTTAGTCCAAACTGAAGACTGATTTCTTCTCCAAATATTACTATTAGGAACTGGAACTGCGCTTTGAGCAACCGATTAGATGGATATTAGCGCAATATAAAAACACTTATTATCTTTACACCTGAAATCTCTAATAGACTTATCCCCTTAAGAACTACGTTTAAATCGCTGCCTGGCTTTGACAAATTGTTTCATATCTGTAATTCAGAACCTACAGGAAAAACGTCTGATGGTACCAAAACAGTTGACCCTTTGATACTGTGGTTGCAGTTAATACATTTCAGTTGACTTAACTCAGTTCAACTTAATATTAACCTTAAAAATTATGCAGGCATGATTATTTTATTTTATTAACTTTCTACCTTCAAAAACGATTATGCCTGCACCGCTCATTAGTTATCTATTCATGTGTGTAGATAATGATTTGGGACTGCTGAAGAGGAAGTATCAAACTAAAATTTCGATTTATTTTCGGATTTTTCATTGTAAACAAATTGTTTTTGAATCTTCAATGAAGCAGAAATAGCTCTACTAATATATCTCATAATTAGCATTAGAATTATACAGTCGTTACATTTACACGTATTTTCATTTTATTATCTATATACCATAACTGAATAAACATGATTAATGTTAAGGGATTCATAACGTTTTTCATGCATACATACATGTCTACAAGCTCCCATTCAGTTATACTAGAAATAATGTCCAAAGCCTGTTTGCTTTATTATGGTCGGTTTTAAAATCATAAACTGGATCATGTGTTTTATTACAGATATGTTTTGTTGCAAGTCTCAATTGTCTCAGCATGAATTTAAAAGTTTTTATTTCCTTAACATATTTTATGAAATAAGTTAATGTAGTAGTCTATTAGGGTTGTAGATTCATCTGCTATGGCTAAAGTGTGTAAAAATATTCAACACATTCGAGGGATTGTTTTCAGCTAACCACATTGAAAAAATCTTTTCATGGGATTAAACAGAATTGACAAACTTAGAAAATATCTTAAATCACAAGAATTTGTTCTTAATATCCATCCTGGTAAAATTGATTTTGAGAGTAATATATTGATGCAACTGAAGTGAATGTTATCAGTGCATTCTATTCAGGACAAATACCTTCTAAATTGGTGTCAGCCTCATGGCCTCGGGAACAAGTGAATTAAATCAAATTGGATTTAGGTGCAATCCATAACATCAAATCAATGTAAAGATTGAATACAAGATTAGTTCATGTAACCTGATATCTTAGTGCATCCTCTTAGATTGAGCAGGTTTTTGCAAACTTCGATTTAGCAGGGTTTTCCTTTGTTTTACAGGGGATTCGAAATGACCCACGAGGCTTGTTTGTTAATATTTCGACTTGAGGTACTTGCGTTCTGGTAAGATTATGTAAGAGCGCAACTGCATAAAGAGAGACTGCAGCAGATCTTTGAGAAGGCAATCTTTGCCGTTGTTTGACATATTGATTTAACTACCTTTTGAGAAGAATTACACTTATCATCAATAATTATAAAACACGTTCATAGACAATTTCAAGAATCACTTGCTCTGGGTTGAGATTGTATGTACAGATACCTCAATCATTATAATGTTTTTATGGCACTACATCGTTATTTCTTCTAGAACAACCTTGCCCTAAATATTCTTTGGGCTATACACATGAGACAGAAGAGTTCCTAGAATAATGAATTCCCTGAAAAGGTGCATTGTTGAGAGCGAGTATTGAATATTGAAATATTGGTTACTCTCCAAGGTCAATGTTGTATCACGACCTTAGTTTATATTTTTACCAATTTTCTTGCAAGTATAGTTCTTCTCAAAATGTAGTATAAATGAACATGATCCACTATTTTGACCATTTGTATTGCACGTTTACTTCTCAAAATGTAAATTGCAAATTTTGTGAGCATCTCACTTAACTATCACAATAATCATCAATCTATACCCTTAGTCCTCATTAACTTAAGAGACAGTTATTTATCTTACATAGAGATGTTAAATTTATGAAACGTGAAGTTTTGATCTATCAATCCTTTCTCCCTGATCTGTGGGTGATTTTCATACACGTTTTTATAATAACTGACATATAGTTGAAAAAACGTTAAAGCGAACCCTCTTATTCACTCATGTAAGTAACAACTTTTATGAAGCGGTGATATACGAGTGAGCTGAGTCCACCAATGCCCTTGTTATCATAAGATGATTAATCTTGTAAATGTTCATAAACCTTTGTATTGATGATGTGTTTTAATACTAAATCTGCATGTTTAGTGTGTTTTCACCACTTCTCTGTAGGAAATCTGACCTGCTTTGAAATTAATTAACGTGTTACCATTTATGACGCTAAAATCAAATGTTACGTTGCGGAAGAAAGAATATAGAAACCCAAGTTAACTGCAATAAAAACGTGATAAGGATACTGCTAGTGAAATGAGTCTCAAAATAACGCTTCATTAAACGTTCAACAATGCATTTGGATCAATGTAGGCTAAATGAAGGGGAAACAAAACATTACTGTGTTTTTAATTCAAGTATAGGAATTGGTTTAACAAATCTGAAATCAAACAATTCAACAACCATAAAAATATCATCAAATAGGTCAAACTTACATTGTAATGACCCAGTTCTCTCTGATTATCATCACAATCTATTGCAGACACAGTCTCATGAATAGGAAATTATCTTTCTATTAGATATATATTCTAAACGAGCCAAATATTCTACTCTGGTCCAACGTTTATCAGCTTCAATTGTAAAACCAGTAGCTACGGGTAATTTTCTTTAATGAAATGATCACGAGTTATATAGAATAAGATAGCACTTCAGCTAAGAAATAGATCTTAAATACCACAATACGAATAAAGGCACTTATGGCTTAAATACAAGACAAATGTGCCTTCCTACATTTACGTCAAAGCTTCTTACTCATTTCATACAATTGCAGTTCTTATTCAAGATGTAACTCAAATTGCACTTGTTATATTCAATAGTGACCAAAATGTTTTGTATGATAAGTGACGTCAGGAGTAATTTACTGTTAGGCTACAAAACCAATGCCCAACATAAAGTGTAGATACATAATTCTAAGTTACATGGACGAGTATATGGTCTATACATTAGGGTTGATATGATACTGAAGATTCATTAGCACTGCTATTGTGGAAGTTAATCAAGATTGCCAACTGAAAAGACTATGTAATCAGTAGTAATCTCTGGTATATCAAACGTTATGAAAGACTGTTTTCGATTTGCAAATTGTGTTTTTTTCTATTTCAAATAGGAAGATAAAATTTTGATAAATATTAACTGGCTTAATGTATTTATCAACCCATTCAAGACAACTTCAGATCAAAAGCAATGTAATTGCAAATCAGACTCCTTCACAACCTTGCCTGTAAATTCCCATTTGAAAAATAAATATTCTTGATAATAATCTGTATGGAGCAGTACCCGACTCTATAGTTCATCTCTTCTGGAATTGTAGATTAACTTTGCATTTTGGCAAGAACAGTCATTTGTTTTTGGGTGATCATCAACTCTTTACAATAATTATAGCTTTGATCTCATTCTTCTTTTAGCTAAATACCATATGTATAAGATATGCTGAGGAAGATAAAACTAACATTATCACATTTCATGAAGGATTTAAAGTATTATTACACTATGGAAATCAAATATTGGAAGAAGTTTAAGTTTTACGAATTTGTGGGAAATCGGGCAATACATTTTAAACTTTTTATGGATTAGTTACATTATAAAGAATGGGTATGTATACTGATGTCCAAAAGATAGTTGACAATCAGAAAAATATGTTTTATTGAAAACAGGGTATCGTCTACATTAAACATGAAAACAATGACATATTAATATCATCCTAATACTAAAACAATCGACAAAACGATCAATACAATTTGGCCAAAAACGGTAAAAATGAAAAACACGCTTTTAAGTCGAGAACCACAAAATGCACGTGCACAAAAGCATTTTAAGTAACTGATGAGACACGTTCAGAATACAGTAGCACAAAACACACAAAAGAATGCCGAGATTATCTACCGTGCAGAGAGAACGAGCAATTGGAATGGCGCAACAAGGAGCAAGTATCGCTGCTATTGCTGCGACCTTTAATTTCAGCCGATTTACTGTCTACAAACTAATGGAACGTTTCAGGCAATCAGGTACGACTGCTGACAGACCTCGCAGCGGAAAACCCCGAGTGACCACACCCATCGAAGACAGACGTATCCGCATTATCCATCTTCGGAACCGCTTCGTCACAGCGCCATCTACGGCAGCAACGGCACTGGGACACCGCATCAGCAGACAGACAGTGTACAGACGTCTACGGGCCCACGGTATCCGAGCCTATAGACCCTACCGTGGAATTGTGTTGAGGCCGCATCATCGACGTAACAGACTGACGTGGGCACGACGTGTTCGACGGTGGCAGGTACGGAACTGGCAACGGGTCATGTTTTCGGATGAAAGCAGGTTTTCCTTGATGCATCCTGATGGTAGAGCACGTGTGTACAGGCGTAAAGGGGAGCGATTAAGACCAAATTGCATCCAAGAATATCAGCAGTTTGGTGGTGGCAGTCTGATGGTATGGGGAGGCATTTGTGGTGACACGAAAACGAGGCTTGTGGTTATTCAAGGAAATCTGAATGCACAGGGGTACATCGAGACAGTGTTAAGACCTGTTGCGGTACCATTCCTACAGCAGCAGCAACGTGGTACCATTTTCCAGCATGATAATGCAAGACCACACACAGCAGCAGTCACACGAAATTTCCTGATCAACAACAACATTCAGACTCTACCATGGCCAACCTGTTCACTGGATATGAATCCCATCGAATATTTATGGGACCAGCTGAGGAGACAAATCAGACAACGCCAGGTAGAACCAGTTAACCTTCAGGAACTGCAACAGTGTCTCCTTCAAGAATGGCAAAACATCCCCCCCTAACGTCATTCGACGCTTGACAACGTCGATGCGTCGTCGTGCCCAGGCATGCATTGACGCCCGAGGAGGACATACCAGATATTAAATCTAAGCGGAGGAACCACCATCATGTCTGTGAAAGATAAATTGCGATTGTTCTGTTGTACCAACTTTTGAAAACACTTCGATTTTTGACCCCATGTGACTTTGCCGTATTATGGTATCATATGTGTTTCGCTGTATTGTAATGAAATAAACTATGTTTGAGGGAAAATGATTTTTCGTGCGAAATAAACTGTTCTTTTTATCCTGTATGTCTTAGTTTTTCTTCAGGGTGATTTTCTAGACGTTGTCATCTTTCTTTTGGACAGCAGTGTATCAGTGAGTGAATGGAATTTTTTATTAATAAATTTCCTCTTTTGTTGAAAACTCCCTATTATCATAAGTACCAGCGTAAAATGACGTATCAAGATGTCGAGATATTAGGGATAAAGAGAGAACAATGTCATCAAAATAAACACGCAACCCTTGTCTTAGCTCTACACATCTAATTGACAGGCAGTACAATATCATTTTCTGTTGTAAACTAGAAAGTCTCCATAACAAGTAACCTGAATCTTTCAAAGTCAACTTACATTTGAGAGTAAAATTCATTTTCAACTCATCCATCACAATACATTCATTTTAATTGACATGAAAGGTCAGAAATTATAATAGATTGGCAATTGAACTCCTTGGTTGTCTGCGATTTCAAAATACATTTTTAACTTCGATCACATTTCTTTGGTAACTGAATGAAACACATTGTCCTCGACTAAACGTATGGGGATGTATTGAATAGACTAAAAATTCCTCCATTACACTTTGCGTCGATGGGAAACAATCACTTGCATGATAGAATCTAAAACAATATTTTGTTTCAGCTATATGAAGTTGCTCTCGGTGAGTATAATGTAAATGTGATAATGTAAAGTGTGCATTATGCAAATTTATAATAGATATAAACCTCGTTCTCGTCCTTCAATTCTAATATTGAAATTGCATTGTTCGTATGGAGAAATAGGTCTGTTTAACATCAATATTTTTTTTATCTATATGAGCTTCCTCCTCGTCTTTGAATACTCATCTTAAAGAAAATCATCAAAAGTAAACAAGATGTCATTAAAACCACTATGAAGTTGGGATGATCAATGTGGTTTCACAGCTAACATTGATGCGTCATGCTTAACGGCTTTCACATCACGTCATACTTAACAATGATTACATCATGTCACGTCACGTCAGCATGCGATGTTGTAATTAATATTGTAGCATTCATGTTAACTGGGGATACTAGTTTATTGCAAAACTCAAAACAATGTTCAAAAGAGATACTTACTATGACCTTTATTATCCCCGCCACCAAAGTCAGCAACATTATTCTTTAAATGTTTATATAATTCACTTTCAGAATCATTTTGAAGTGTATAATTACGAGTAAAGGATTTTTAACAGTTATTGATGAATGTTCAAAATCTTTTACTGATCTACAGTCCATACATTACCTTTTCTCAGTCTGAATTTCCTCTCATTACTAATCATTTTGGTTAAAAGCTAGAAAAGAAGTAAACCTTTGAAGTATTGGCATAACATTGGCTTTTACATTTTTAAAACATAATAACTATCTTGATATTTTGAAGTAATTGATGAACAAGGAATTGTTTGTATCATGTAATCTTGATTCAAAGATTCATGAATCAGTGAGGCAATATTCACATTTGCATATACTTAAGAAAAACAATCAAGGTTTCTCGATAAGAAAAAAGATCGTTAGAAGCTTTTGGTTCTCCATACCGTCGTAGATACCAGTCTTTAGTAAAATATCATATGTACATATATTCTGTTGTTAATAACATCAATATGATCCATTTTGACAAGAGTAACACAAGCAGATAACATTTTAAATGTTACATAAAGGTTACCGTTACGTGACAACACTTGTAGGAGGATACAAAGGCACATTTGCAAATTGAAAACCAGCCAGAGTAATGTATACAGACAAACATGATTGCTTATGTGTGTTGTTGACAGTTCAAATAAAATACTGTTATCAAGACACACGTAGTTACCAAATAATAACATTCCAAGATAACGTGTACATTGTTTCACTACACTGTAGTTAAATATCATTTAACTCAGTAATTCATTTACATGCTTGTCTGTGGTTATAACATTTGGTTCATTTCTATAGATAATTTTAATCTGTAGGAAGTAATAGGATCTCTCAACATCTATCTTTGACCTTTTTTCTGCTGCTCAGACGAAGTTCACAACTGCAATGAAAACATTCAGACACCCAGGAGATTAGTGTCTCATGTTACAGATACTAGTCTACCAATTTTGCTTACATAGAAAGACAAACAAATGGGGACCTTATTGCAAGGCAATTTATTTTGTCATTGCATTCATTAAATTAAAGAAAACTAATGAGAAAAACTCTTTCGAATCAATTACACATTTAACTCGTTTTCTATATGCACCCTCATATTTTCGGTTCTTTCTTTCAATTTTTGTGTTGTGTCTCATATTTCTACAGCTGTTAAATAAAAGTTTGTTATACTGATAATAATTTCCTATGTAAAATCATCACTTTTTAAATTTCAAATTCTTAACAGAACAATAAAAAAGCCATAACCTGGATCATTATATTACGGGTTCATATCTACACTACATATTAAAGAGCCATTGGTAAAAAAAAAATCATCATATTATATCCCTTTTTCTTCAGTTCCAGAATTAGGAATGCTTATCTTGTTATATTAATTATGTCTATTTAGCGGCATTTTCAAATAGTTCCATGTTGAGAGAGACAGGTTTCGTCAAGTAACATTACCTAAGTAGATTTTTTTGTCTTTATTAGGTCGAAATTTGCATTGATACATCAGTGAAATGTATGTCGTGTATGAATTACTGCAATCCAATTCCCGATGTGTTTGAACAGGTTAAACAGATCCCCAATACCTTCTTATCTAGATAAAGAAAGGCAGAAAAATCTCTGATCACATACCAATGATAAATCTTTATCCCACTTTTATTGATAGATTTCAAAACCGGAAGCAGAGTTAAACAAATTCTATCAACCCACTTTCACATTTCTATAAATATTAACATTTGGGCGATATAAGCTACAGGCGAGGTCAACGTATGTAGCACATTGTGATGTATCAATTAAAAATTATATTCGTAGTATTCAAACCAGATTTATCATTTGAAAAAAAATTGATTAACTAATGTCTCTGCTTATTTAACATTCCAAGAGGTAAATTTCTCAAATGTTATGGCGTTTATTTCTTTAATCTGATTCAAGAATTGGTGAACAAAATGTCCTCATGGCTTAAAAAGAATCCGAATCATCGCATATGAGGTATAATATTGTGCTCTTAAGTGTCTTATTATTGACATTATGTATTCAAACGTATCGTGCACATTAATTAAACGATCACAGGTATACAATGGGGAGGGAGAGCAATGTTCTAGTAGACTTAACATACTAACGCCTACTTCGTTCAAGTGGCCATGTCAACGGATAATTTAGTTTAGCAAATTATCAATGTGTTCCTTTTCATGATTCAGACCTATGCAAAACGAAAACTTTCTTATGCTGCCATAGTTTGATGCTATTTATGTATTTATCAAATTTATTACTTTCAAACATGACGAAGTCAACGTGATGTCGTGAGAAAATGCAATGTGTCTGTGTTCATATACTACTCCATTCGTGTTTCACTCGAATTATACATATTAATAAACATAAAAGGCGCCTAAATCTATCTTACGAGTTTGTGTGTCCTTTGTTCAACATGATGTTTATCATCTTAGTCAGTAGCAATACGACGTTTCGAACACAGTCGTTAGTTTTACCACTATATTTTGTGGCTATCATGACGGATATTGGTCGTATATGTCAATCATCTCATGACATTTCTAAATATATTCTAATACGTTTAGGCAATCTTTCTTTAACATTGTTGTCAAATATATCAAGAATTTTCAAGGGCGGTATTTCATCGAGACATACTGAATGTTTTGAAAATGTCTACACTATTGGCAACCGGTTCAGTTTAGAGTCAACAAAAAGGAGTCAAGTCGTGTTTTTGCAGACTTAAGACGACTTTGGGTTGTAGCGTTCAACAGGTTATAACTTGTATTCATGTAAATGGAGCATGTGATTGGACATACGTAAATGTTGCCATTTTTGGGATTTGCATGGACAACAAGCAATTGCGGAAATGCTAGTGACGTGATTTGAACTAATGCTATTATAATCTATAGTTTGACATATTCACATGCAAAATATATATGACCTTTCAGAGTAGATCTGACCAAATGTGTATACATATATGTTATTTGATAATTAAACGCAAGCCATGTGATATAGGGAATTCTGCAAAAGGTATTGTACAGGTGTATAAGAGGATGTTAACATTGCTCTATCAGGAAGAACATGTTAACTTTTAACATGCCTCGCAAAAGATTTGTTGTTTTAGTTGAGTTATTGAAAGACGAGTTAACAAATATTTGTTTTAAAAACATTTTTGCAATGCAGTCTGAATTAACAGTATTAATTGCAAATATCCTCGCAGAGAATTTAAGTAGTTTATCCTACCTCTAACCTCCAGCTATGAGAGGAAAAACAAAACGGCACCCAGAATCTTTGATAGTCAATTATACATCTTTGAAACAATGCAACATACGATAATAAGCTCCAAATATCTTATATCCAAAGCTCTGCACCATTAGTGATCAACACGAAATCCTTCATTTGTCAACCAAATTACATCGACATATACAAATAAATAGCATGAATATATATTATTAACAAACACTCCATGTAAGTAGTGAAACTAACTTAAACCCTTTGTAAGCTAATTACATCTGAAAATTCCACCAACAGTTTCTCTTAAGGTTTCCTTACAGGGTTAATTTGTCATTGGTACTGTTGTTTCTTTGCAAATCTAATGGTTAAAATGAATGATAAATAATTGGAACTGATGTGAAGTGAAGGTCATTTTATAGTAAAGTGTCAGTTTATATCAAATATTACCACCAATGCAGACACTTTTGTCAAAAAAAACCTAAACTATTGACAGTTACAATGGACACATAGAATTATCACAACAAATTATTGATTGTTCTAAGACATTTCTATAGCTAGAAGTAACGTGGGGGAAAAGATAGAACACTTTTGGAGAACTTGGAACTTATGGAGTATCTCACGACTCTCCTCTTCTTCGAGCAACAGTTAACATGCGTTAAAAAGAAAAGGTAAAAACATTTAATCTCTTAAATTGCTTATATCAAATTGCACAGAACATGAAGAATATGTTTAATCAAGAAACCTAGATTGTAAAAATAGCTGGAAGCGGATACAGATTTTTAGTGTATGAAGATTGAGAAGCATCACCCCTTTCTTTCTTAATGTTGTAATGTTTGAGTGGAAATGTTAATTTCCACAATACTCGTATCTTAAAGAAGTTTCTCAACCTGTTTTTCATTGGGAAATTCGGATTATATATCATGGTGTGTGGTTTAATTAGTCGATGTTCATTCACATTAGTTAAGATCAAACGAGGATTAAAACATTAAGATTGCCAAAATGATAACTGACTATTACGGTATGGCACGGGAACAAACCCTTTTAAGAAGGGGGCGGGATAGCGCAGTGGTTGGCGTGTTCGGCTTCGGATCAGGAGATCTGTGGTTCGAATCCCGCCAGGGGCTCGGCAACTTTTTTTCTGCAGTAGAGAACTGTTCTACACGCAGTCAGGTTTGGGTGCAATGCTACACTGAAATTCAGCGCAGTACCACCCATGGTTCGCTAGTTCCAGCCGATACTCGCAGGTTTCATTGCAGTGCGTAGCCACAATGGTGTTGCGGGCTTTCTCCCTGCAATAATACTAGCAGCCGCGATATAAGTGAAATAATCTTGAAAGCGGCGTTATACATCAACTAACCTCACCTCACTTTTTAAGAAATGACTAAATATTTTTTTGGTTGCATTTAGCTTACAGGGAAATCAATGGCCAATACACATGTATCAATAGTTTCTCGGTCTTGTCAATTACAATCCTAAAAAGACACAAATTAATTGTGAACGTAATGAATTGTGTTGGACAAATTGGAAATGAATGTTACAATCGAAAGCCAATTACTAACCGAAACTTATTATGAAAATTGATATTTATTTCTGCATAGATGCATGTACAAATGCCTGCCAAGCCATTAAATACTTCTTTCATGTAAAGTGAGATTATATACAACTTCACCGTAATGGTTTCATTTCCCTACAGACAGAGCGTTTGTGACATAATGGATGACCTTTTTAGTGTATTCAAGAGTTCAACATCAATTAGATGAAATATGATAGAACTTGTTTCTCTTAGTAAATAAAACCGATCCAAGTTGATATTTTATCTTGAAATCCAAAAAATGAACAGGAGGTCAATGGCCAATTTTCACCAGTGGTGATCCGTATCGTCAATTACTAGTTACAAGTAAACGAATGAATTTTGATGCATGTCATATGACTGTCAGATGCCAGCTAACAGTGAAACAATCGTAATTCGTAACGATTCATTAGAAATTTTATGATAAAAAGACCAAACAAATTTTGAAGCCTTTTATAAAATTCTCATGAATTTGTAAAATAATGTCACCTTATATTATGATGACATTTCCTGACAGCAAATCGTGTATGGATGATTCACCTAGTTTCATCTTCTAATTTCAACATCTATTTCGTGACAGCCGATAGAATAATTGTAATGTCAAAACTCATGATATTTTCGGAAAAAGACAAATCTTAATTCTTAATATTTTTGAAATTTTAATCCTCAGTCTATGGTTTAGTTTGCCAGTCAGATTCACTTCGGATATCTATTGTTGAACATGTTCGTTCAATCAGTCACGCAAAGTCAATTATGCATTGCTTGATGGATGATTGATTGGTTGAAAGTGAATGACAAAGAAAAGGTAAGCTTTCTACTCTTTCTACTCAATATCACTATTAATGTAGATACTCTTGTCAAGTAAACACTGATATTGTCGTTGCACTGATAGCATTTACACAGCACAGAATAACAGTTCTGTTAGAAGCGCTAACGTGAAGATAGAGTTATACAATTTCTAAAAATCTGCCCTTTAAGGGGATATTTCATTAGATTATCCAACTCTAACTCGAAAGATGATGCAAGTACCCTGAAGTGCATGCAGATTGTGAATGTATAATAATAGTCTTCAATATTTGTAACTGGTCCAAAACTGATACTCAATCAACTTAGAAATCTGGTTCTGTTAGTTTTAATCAGTGCGTTTTACACCATTAATCTTAGCAAGCTGCTCCGTCGCCTGAACGTTGACTTACATATCGACGGTACTGCTACTGCAGTGGTTCCAGTCATACCTCTCCTCCAGGGACACGCGTACGCGTGTGCTGATAGAACACCGACTCTCATATATTGTCAATATTACCTTTGGAGTGTCATAGGGGTCTGTCCTAGAACAAGTACTCTTCACTCTGTAAGTGAAAAATTTAGGAAAACCAATCACCATATACATAAACCTTATTAACTGCATCAACTAAACTATCTCTCTGTTCTAACCTACTCAAACCTTTTCCCATTTACGTATATAAAAGAAAGAAGTTGTAACTTCATATAAACTTGTTCTCTTTTCATCTTACCAACTTCAAAATGCCTCTCAAAGAAGTCAAGAATACTAAATATTTCAAATATTTTAAATCCTTAATTATGTTTCCAAGTGACGTTAACATCAGTTATTGCAAAATGTATTTCTCAAATCAAGAAAACAACAATTAAACAAATTTAATACCATATGTACATTTTGTTTCTTAAAACATGTTTGAAGGTAAACGTTTCTAGTTGTCATGGTGATTGAACTGTCCACTACAGAAATGACTTGGTTTCCTGAATTCTGGAAACCACCAGGAAAGTGAGTAATTGGGGTATCCAGTTGGTATCCATTCACTGAAACTAAGTAACTTGGTTTCCAGCTAAAATCCATTTTGGATTCTTTGATTTGTATATATCCATAAATGGAAACCAACATGAAACTGTGGTCATAAGTATCCAGTTGGTTTCCATTTCTCGAAAGGGAAAATGATGATTTATACCATTACTGTTAATTTCAGGATCTTGGCTTTAAGATTAACCCTTACAAAACATCTACAAAGTTGCAATATAAACTTGGAGTCAAATCCTGTTCAAGAAGCGAAACAGTTTCCTTATGATCGTTAACAAATCATTAGCATCAACGGTCACGATTTGATAGGCAAGATAAAAACAATGCATCAAAGTTTACATAAGAACACTCATTTTATCGATATGTTGAATTTAATAGAATAGATGTTTTCCTTTACTGTGCTTTGAATCAATGAAATCGTCGTAATTAGAAATTTATATTTCATATTCAGTTGCAACAGGATTTAAGTGAATGTTTTTGACATGAACAGTAATTGTCTATACTAATGGAGATGGGCGAAGCCTACACTTTATCAATGGACGAAAGAAATGTTAAGTGAATAAGTATAAACTGTCCTCCACGGTAAATAGTCCTGATTGTTGAGTGTTACCTTTATAGCTAAATCCCTTTATCCGTCAATAAGTTGTTAACATATATGGTTGTTTGTTTAGTAAAGGACACCAGTCACTCGGCATAGAGAAATAAAAACTCTATGATCAGCTTGCTAACAAATGTTTTATATGAACTGTTTAAAACGCTTAAACTAGTAATATGTGCAGCTTTTGAGTTAGCGTTAATCTCTGAACTGATAATTAAGGAGGAAATAATGTTTCTTAAGGCACCCCTGAACCGATTTCTTAAGTACAGTTGCATTGAATATTTCCTGTCTTCTAGAATTGGCTTTGAAACCTGAATGTGTACATATTTGCCAAACAATATCTTTGATAGATTACCTTAGTGTGGGTCGTTGGAAATATAGAAAGATCGGCATTATTGATATGCGCTATTGCTTTTAAGTTTGCCTAATAGATCTTTTATTCTAAAGTGTAAACTCGGATTGTGTCGGATTGTCTATCACAAGATTCAGAGCTGATGGCCTCTTTACTTTTTTGAATCATCAGACAACTAATTCAAACATCTGCGTATTTCAACATTTTAAAAATTAGTTGCTATACCTTTGCTTAATATTTGCAGCAGCATCCATTTAAATAGAAACAAAAATAAAATTCTGAATATCTTGGTCTTGATACATCATTTCCTTGTTTCGTGGAATACTATATAACTTTCTGAAAAACCTAAGAAGAATAGGTTTTTTACCACAACCATTTGACATAAACTTTTTAAATACTCTTCTGTTTTATCACCTTTATCGTATCTCTACAACATTAAATACATTTCGCTTTACTTCTTATGAGGCTAGACAAAATTTACCAATCAGAACCCCTGCGATTGAACTGGCTGATTGCATAACACTTCCTGCTTGACACCTGGCCTGACCGGACACAGGACAGTTACTAATGAAGGAGACAAATATGGCCGCCATCAACATAAACGACTCTACACTACAAAAATGACTTGGTTTCCAGAGCACGGAAACTAACATGAAACGACACGGAAACCAATATTTCCACTTGGTATTCAGACAAGGTTTATTAAGATTCCATCTGGATTCCTGAAACTTGAAACTACCAATTTACCCAGTATCCGTTTGGTTTCCATCACGGAACATTACCCACTATCCAAGCGGGATCCAGTTGGTTTCCAATATGTTAATTTACTGTAGGTTTCAATCTAGTTTCCATGTTCAGTTTAATGTTGGTAGATAATTTCACGGCTGAGTAATAAGTTCAAAGGCAGTTCTACAGTAGAGGATACCAAAGGAAGTACCCCTTTACTGCATCAAACTCACTGAAATTGCTCTTATAAACTGTTTTTTAAACTTCCGTGAAAGAGCTGAATATATATATGAATGTTGGCTTCACATTCAGTCGAAATGATGAGTTTTCTTAACTGACAAACTTTATGGATTGGGGTGTTCGTAAGAAATTTAATTTTTCATTGCCATCAAGTTTTTATGTATTATGTTGACCTGTACATAGATGAGTAATTTAGTCCCCATTATTTAACAATTTTACAGGCGAAGATATGACATTGTTTACACAAGGGTGGACTGAACCATGACGGCCGTGAGCTTAGACAAAGGAAGTGGATTATGCAATAGGTAACATCACAGTCAGCATGCTGACCTAATTCTTGAATAATCAAGCAGTATACTGCCTAACTGTTTAGATTGGAAAACTCAATAGATAATGCAGCCAAGGCAATTGGTCATCTAAATTCATTGATATGTTTAATCTAATGTAACTGTGTTATATGGGAGAACTTAACATCAATTTGACTTAACAATAATTTCGATTTCAACTAAGTGTTTGTGTTTTTTTTGTGATACTATTTTAATGTGCAACTTAATGGTTTTCCTTTACTCAACTTATAAGAATGAATGAATCTGAAATGACTTTGAAACGTATATACTGATTCAAATGTCATCAAATCTTCTGTCATCTACAGTTTATTATGTTATGATGTCTTTGTAACAGATTCTTACTTCATTTTAATCATGTTATATGTCTTAAAGGTTTTTGTGTTATGGTGATAAATCCAAAACATTTAAGTGTAACTTGAAAAATAATTGCTGATTTTTATTGAAATTCAAAGTAATTGATATTTTACAATTTCATTTTCAATTCATTTGAAAGAGTTTGATATTCAATTTGTTTATCCAAGGTGTTCACTGAAGCAAGGAGGGTTTCAAGGGAGAGGCCACATCATCACAGTAAGTACTTTCAATTGTTAAATAAGCATACTGATTGATTGGTGACTTCTGACCACTTAACAGTCAATACATACAGCAATTGTGTTGTTAACTTCTTTCCCTAAGTGATATGTATGCTTGAATTAACTGTGGAATATTGATTGTTACTCAATTTCATGTACTCTTATGAATATCTTAAGTATCTACACAATTGTTTTATTCTGTTTCAGAATAAAGACCGAGCCAAAACACCTGAAAATTGTTAAGTTTTCAATGAAGAACAAAATGCATTTCTAAACAATCAAATATATACCCATAGCTGTCATTACATAAATAATTTAATACAGATATCAAAATAATGATCATGCTTTCAAGTAAAGTTTGGAGAAATTAAGTAAACTTATGTGAACCACCATAAATTCACATTTACACTTTACCTTGTAAGTATTTGAACCTTTCATGAATTGGTTTTTTAAATATTTGTATTGCAATAAATATTTGATGGTAATTGATGTGTTTGTTCATTGTGTTTGTTCATTGATTTGCAAAGAGAGCGGCACCGGTACCAGGCAACAGAGTTTTTCATTTATTTTGCAAAGTAGATTCAAAGCCTTTTGTTAATCTGTTTTCATATAGGCCATATCTGCTGTAGTGATGTTCTAATCAGGGTTATGGAAATATTATTTTTAAATATATACATATTCCCAAAAAATACTACGACATAAAAAAACACTATATACACTAAATGGAAACCAAGTTGAAACCTACAGTATACAAAGATATGGAAACCAGTTTTAAACCTAAGATAAACTAACAAAACACGGAAACCAAATTGAAACCTCCAATAAATCAAGATATGGAAACCAGTTTGAAACCTATGATAAACTAACAAAACACGGAAACTAAGTTGAAACCTACAATAAACCTGAAAATGGAAACCAGGTTGAAACATACAATAAACTAACTTAACAAGGAAACCAAGTGGATATCTACAGTAAACCTGAATATGGAAACTAGGTTGAAACCTACAATAAACTAAAATCATGGAAACCAAGTGGATCCTACTTGGAGGAGTGTGTAAAGAACGATGATGGATACCATCCGGATCTGGGGCAAAAGTGGGTTTCAGTTTTCATGGAAACCAACATGAAACTAAAATCACGGAAACAAGTGGATCCTATTTGGAGGAGTGTGTAAAGAACGATGATGGATACCATCCGGATCTGGGGCAAAAGTGGGTTTCAGTTTTCAGGGAAACTAACATGAAACTATAGAAACCTGTCTGGATACTGGTTTCCATGTCGTTTCATGATGGTTTCAATGATCCGGAAACCAAGTCATTTCTGTAGTGTCTCATCCTTGTTACGGAAATGCTTTGGACACATTCACGCTCCTGTTAAAAAGATGAAGTATGATCAATTTTTGAAGCTAAGAATATGCTATCATTAAACAAAATAACTTCCTTCTTTAAGAATGTTTTGAAGAGGTTTTGTATGGCAAAATTGGCGAGTCTGAATCACAGAATCAACAAATCCTATTCAATAAATAATGTTTATGTCACTCATCCCATTAAGAACTTAATTGCCAATAATTTTTGATAACTTTCAATGATAATTGTTACTATTCAATATTACATTCCTATTCATCCTCTTACAATAAACTAGTGATAAACTGGATAAACTTAATTTCTATCGATCATTTAAAAGACATGAAGGATATACAATAACGATCGATCTGTTTTGAATTCATCATCTATAAAAGATCATTTTGACGTTGAACAAAAATTTCATTTGTTGTTTCATTCTCATGTCTCATAACAAATGAAAGATGTACGTCTAGAAAAATCTGAATAAACGATGAAATAAAGGTTAAAACTTTTAAAACATACTTTAAGGTTCATAAGTTGTGAAACTTGTGATGTTCAGAGTGAACAACTTACGTCAACTATATGTGAAGTCTTGAACGGATGTCTTCTTCAATTGACAAAGGCATTTAAAGTTGCCTCTTCATTGTTTGTTCATTTGTCACATTCCAATGTACACATATATGAGTAGGTAGTTAATAAAGTGCAACAGCAAAAGCAATAATCCTTTTTTGATTTCTATAAAGATAGTATTAGGTTCTATTCAGATGAAGTACCTGTATCATCAGCAACATGGAGCGCATAGAAGTCCATTGTTAGATAAGATAGTTTCTAAACCTCAACTTTGAAACATGTGGACGCGAAAAGAATGGATTTGAAAATAAATATTGAAAGTGTGTCTGCAAAACCGTCAAAAATATATTTTATTTATTCAATTAATACCTGTTCAAGTCAAGAGAGTTTATTAGGTTAAAAACCAATACAAATTAAACTCATTATTTTATTAAACAGAAAACAACTAAAAGATCAGCTGCAGGGACACAGTAAAACCTCATTCACGAATCTGAATGGAAGTTAAGGTGCACAAAACTGACACAAACCAATTCAATATGAACACCAGGTTAGCACAGTGTCTCCAAGGAATGGTATGGGTTAACGCTAGCAGGCCTGATGCTATCATCAGGTGTTTGTCCTTGGGGTAAGGAAACAGTTGCACGGTTACAAATGATCAATACTCGTGAACAAATACATTACACAACTTAAACAAATCAAAAGGCAAATTCTCTAAGGAACTGACACGGAACCAGTTCAAGACACGTGATGATTCTGTTAACAACTGTGACATTACTCTTAACAAAACATCACAAGAAGACCTGTTCACATCACATTCTTCAATGAAATGCTTGCAGCAGTTGGTTATTGATTTAAGTTGAACTGATTGATATGTATTTTTTCATGAAAGAGAGTTATATTTGATTGGAGATTTTTCAACATTGCAACCACTATCATCCCAGCTTACTCGTTTCAGATACCATATGTACAACTATTGGTACCATGTTTGTATTCCGGGGTGATGTATAGTACTTTTTTCATTATAAGTTCTCTTAAAAACTTATTTTATGTGAATTCCTGATACACGTTCCTTGCAGATATTTCTTAGATATGTTAAGTCTTGTTAGTAAACCCAGGAACTACCCCGAGCTTTCTGCCCAATATAGTCACTTAAAGTCACTTATAGCTGTAGGTAATGAAATCTATCTTTATCTTGTTTTCAGAAATGGAGGTATATTATCCAAACATGAAAAATAGACTTATGACAATATAATTCTTCAAACTGTGACATACTACAAATATCACAGTATTTTATTTTCATCAAGATTGATATTGACAAAAGTGTGTGTTTGTTTATAAAAACACAGGTTAAAGTGATAAAGTATTTGATCAAGCTTTTAAGGATGAATCATTCCCATATCCAATTACATTTATGTGAAATGCTTACATTACAGGATGAAAATGGTAAAGTTAACTGGGTTTGCCATGTTCGTTAGGTGTTATTTAGTTTGTTTTAACTATGTATGAATCATGCAAGATTTTGGTGATGCCACTATGATTATATCTGCTTTTGGAAGGCGTTTAATGATATCTTTACCCAAACCTCATCATATTTGTCACAATACAGTTTGCCGACGTCTCCTATTAAACTAAAACAGAATTTAAAACTTGAAATGTGCCACTCTTATGAAAATGAATTGGGTTTTTTTTAGCTGTTACTACACATAAAAAAAGATGTTGCAATGAATACAACCAACGATTAAATTTGAAATATTAACAATTCTTTAATTGACAACATGGTAGTGATCGTTTCAGAAATGATATTCACTTCAATATGGAGAACCAATACCGTGAAATCATCTTAAAACAATTTAAATTGATTGGCTTCTCAGGTACCAATATGCTGGAAAGAACATGCCGCACCAGGAAAGCATTTTCCAGGATTGACGATTAATAAAATCTAACTGAAAATGTATGCAGTACCCACCTTGTTGGACTGAATAAAGCATTGAAATTTTCTTTTGAAGCTGCCGAAAGCCAATCAATGCTTAAATATTACTTCAAAAGGGTACATAATCTTTTTTACTTTTCAAATTTCAAATAATGATGAAATTGATATGCCATCTTCTCAACAAAATAGCTTATTTTGTTTTCTAACGTGAACACTCATCTATCAATGCTCAAACTCAAGGGACACTGGCGGAAATATGAGCATATTGTAAACAAAATGATTGTTAATAAATCAAATTGAACCGTTATTTGAGAAATGATTGGTAGGTTATACTTTATATGTTGTTCTATTAAATTCTGACAAATTTCAATTCAATTTGACGCTTATCTTGAATCCGAGAGCTAACCCGAAATGGACCAGACATTATCAATTCTAATCTGTACTTTCAATGACAGACTTAAAAAGTAAATGCTTAACGCTGAATGGAATGGGCTGTGATTGATGAATGTTGGAAGGAAGTAGAACATTTCCAATGTAAGATACCCACATGTAAAAAAAAATTATGTATTTATTATGGACTTGCTGAACAACCAACTCGGTGCTTAGTTGTTGACTATATCATGGCTGCTTTTATTTAGGTTAATACTTGAAGCATCTTGGTTGAACAATTGATCTCACAGGAAATAGACATAATAATGCTTTAAGGTTGATAAATTTTGCGATACCTTGGCTTTCAACCTTTCCACAGTTTTAGGACAAGATTTTAATTGGTCAAACAATCCGTCTGTTCCCTCACCCTTTGCACCCCGTTCCTCCCCGAGCTGTCAACTCACATTTTCATTCATGTGTTTATAACTGCATTATTATTGAAAACATGTTAAATCCCAACTTACTGATTTACTTTTCTATCTCTTACAGTTTTCCTCTTAAAAGCTTCCACTTGTATAACCTTCTTTCTAATGATAAACTGAGGCAACTTTTGACTGCAATACATCCTTTGCGTTGATTAACACGAGCACTCAATCAACAATATATATTTATAGCAAAAATATCAATTTCTTTGATTCGTCTGAAACGTCCAACAAACTCTATATTCCTAAATGATGTGTCATCTTGACGTTTACATCAGTCATTACGAAAATACGTCTTATAACATCAAAAATAAAACAATTTTTCACCATAATTGACATTTGTTTGTATTTTAAGATGCCTTCCGACCTATTCAATTGGCGATATTTCAGCCAATGAAAACACCGAATGCATGAATAACGTGTTTGTTGTTACACAGGCCTATGCAATCATGCAGTCGCTAAATAAGGCGTATGTGTTCTGTTAGGAAGATTCAAAGTGCAAGGTGCATATTCGAATAACGTTTAGCTTTTGGAAAGCTTACGGAAATAACTTGGGCGATTGGAATGATAACATTTGAAACGGCGTCGCTGATTGCATAACTAACTTTGATTGCATGTAATTAGTCTTCTACCTTTCTAGACCAAGACACGTTCATATTGTGACAGAGGTTTTATAGGATTTAATGACGGAGCTACCTCTGTTGGGAGAGAATATGGTTAACCTTATAACTGAGCAACATGATCGATGGCATTTTTAAAATATATAAATTCTAACGGAGTACATAGGAAGAGTTTGTCACCATTTGACTTAAATATGTCTTAATGAGATACATTTACTGTTATACTGATGTGAAATAACAGAAAACAATTATGCTGAATATTCCTCTTTAAGTTTTCTACCTACAATGTATGAATTATGTATTGATTCAAATTTAGTGAAAGAATGTTTTCTATTTTTGGATTGCTATAAATAGATAGTGATAAAAAAAACTATGTTACTATGAGTAGACTATGAGCTATGCTATGAGTCAGGTCTGATCTTGGAATCCTCTATTAAAAATCGCGTGTTATCTTTCATCTCCTTCGCTGTATCCAACAAACTACGATCTTGTGACATCACCAGCCTCAGCAAGTCTTTAGTGTAATGAATAAGTTTTAAAGAAAAATTCTATTTCTCATATTAAAGATATTTAAACTCTATTTTTTTCCAACGTTATCATTATAAACGTTAATGTAAAGTAATCATCATGAAATATATTTGTTAAGCATGATGTTTTCATGAAATGTTTATCTGAGATGTAATGACTCTTAAAAGAAATATATATTATATGATTAAGGTGTATACATTTACATACCCATGTGTTGGTCAGGTTAAATTGTCATTCCTGTTAACTATCAACCTACCTTGTTGAAATTACTCGATCAATAGGTTAGCGTTATGTGCAAGTTACTTCTATCAACGTTATAATCCAATATCTTCTCCACTCTTGGATAGTTTCATTACAAATGATCTAATTTGACGCGTTTGACCAATGAATGATAGGTCCAGTGACAATAGTCCACATTGTTGCATATAGACTAGACATATACATCAAAGTATTACTCTTAAACAACATCCTTTCGCTATCAGAAATCAAACATTGTTGAACCCATGCATTCGTAATTATACAGTTGGATTATGATTTTTCAAAGCCGTTTTATTACTACTCTACTCTTTTCTAATGGGCATAGCAGTCAGCTCGGGCTTGATGTCTATTTTATCTTTCACGTCCCGGCCCATTACTGACTATTACATTACAAGCAACGTACACCTTGTTCTATGTATGTGGTTCATCCGGTAAAAGAATTTTAGGCTGTCCGATTGAGAAGCCAAACATTTGAGCACAATTATATCGTTTTTTATTTGACGACATTTTAAAAAGATTTTGTATGCTTTTTATATTTGACAGTATTGTGTGTAAACCTAAGCTTATTAATATCGTAAAAATAGTCATTGACTCTGTAGCTCATCAGGCCACCTTTGATCTATTTTATAAATAGTTTACAGGGCCACAGGATCATCAAATCCATTTATTAAAATCCTCATTAACTGAGGAGTCTGTACACAAGATTTCAGTTTTCTAGGCATTTTCTTTTGGAAGAATAAAGATAAAAAAAGTGTATAAAGGTGTGGCCTATAAGAGGAATCACAGGTTTACCAAATCTATAATTAGATACCTCATTTGTGAAGGAGTCTGTACACAACATTTCAGATTTCCCGGACTCTGGACGCTGTGCCCTTCAGACCAGATGAGCTAAAAACAATTGTGTGTTGATTAAGGATACACTCCATGGTTTCCATCTCATTATTTTACATTACATGAATCCACACAAATCCTACAATGGTATATTAAAACGCCAAATACAACTACGAAAGACAATTGGTACATTATTAGAAATTAGTTTTTTCGTCTTTAAGAATTCGTAATTACGAGATTTAATGATCACATCTGTAATTTGAATTTTCTATTAAAAACTCGTAATGATGAATTCTCATTGCTAATGCATTTAATAAGAAAATGTCAGATGTCGACAATCTTATTGAATTTTTGACCTAGGCTTATCGTACAGTGAATTTCTTAGGTTTTTCAGCCAGTTCCGATCATATGTTAAATGTGTGGATGCATGTATTTATTCTCGTTCTAACGACTTTATTCTCGTTATAACGACTTAAATCTCGTTACAAGGATTTTATTCTCGTAATAACGACTTAATTCTGGTTATAACGATTTTATTCTCGTTATAACGACTTTACTCTCGTTATGACGCCTTTATTGTCGTTATAACGCCTTTATGATCGTTATAACGACTTTATTTATTATTATAACGACTTTATTTTCGTTATAACGACTTTATTCTTGTAAATGCGACTTTTCATAGAAGGGAAGTAAGAGTTGTTTATAAAGATGAAATACAAATTGCAAATGTAGTATTAAAAGACTCGTTATTGCGATTGTTTTTATCCTTTTGACAACTTTTTTCACGCAATTACGAGTTTATACGACTCTCAAAGTTCTTGATCCCACTTAAAGCACCAGGAATGAACGGCTTATACTGATAATTGTTTACAGACAGATTTACTGAAATTCAAGAACTGACTTAAACAGTTTCTGTCTCGCATGGGTAACTTTTGATCGTTTGAGATTTTAACATTCTACGTTCTGCCCATGGGAGACATTATCAGCAAATATTTTATTGCTTTCCACACGGATAACACACAACTCCAAAAAGCATTTAAGTCTCAGGAGTTAAATCAGGGAAGGGCTCAAACTACCTAATACTGAATGAGGATATGGCAAAGATTCTGCCCATTGACCCAAAAGAATCATCTGATAAAAATGAATCTACATCATTAATTCTTTATAATGGCCATACAGTTGTCGAACAAATGGTCTTTTGTATAAAACAAATTAATGGTTTTTGATCAACACATTGACACCGATCTGACCTGATGTAAAGAATGGAATTCAGACTAACCAGCATTATTTCACAGTAACATGTTGATCAAAGATTATTTGTCTTTGTGCTGAACAAAATGCCTTATTGCAGGAAGAAAATGTTGTAAATATTATAAATATTTAGGACATATTGTATCCTCCAAGTTATCAAGCGTCATGGACAATGGTTGCACGACGTGACAGACGGCAGAATATGGTCACTCGCGCTGAACAATCGTTACTAGACAAAAGTGATATGTGCACATGTGCTCATATTGAAAACATGTCACCGCTTATGATTAACCTTATGGGTAATAAGTGTATTTATGTATTTCCACGTGACTCTTGTATTTCAACTTAATCCACTACTGTACTGCGGGTCATATATCATAACTGAATAAAGATTCTGTCGGTCTGAACTGATTGTAAGCCAAAGGGATAACTTGATGCAATTTATGCCAACAAAATAAAGATAACTATATATTTAAAATGGAATTTTGACGGGAAATTAGTAATTTGTGAAACGTAATGGCATACTTCGAAGCATCCTTAACTTGGTTATTTTATTCAGCGATTAATTTCCTGCTTAAAAAAGAAAAAAAGAGTGATGCTTGTATCTCATATTCAACTCGATGGTATCTTTTTAAGTAAGTCCATTGTGAAATGTCTAAATTTATGTTTGCCTTTAGTCAGGTATTTGATAATAGAAAACATTTGATGGTAGGACTAATAACTTCGAAGGACCCTAGTTAAAAACTCGACCAAAATGATTCAGGCAAAATACTTGTGTTGTCAATATATCTGACATACGATGTTACTTGCACGCTCCCTACTGTTAAGACACTTTAGTTCAACATACCATAATACCAAGACTAACACTAAGTTATGTTTCCAAGTTTGTCCTTGAATCACAAAATGATAGGAGTTAATAGAAAATATGTTAATACATTATATATATTTTTTAAGTGTAGGGTAGATATACATTAGATGCTTTTACAAGGCCTTTTGTTGGACGTTTTGCCACAATATGAGGTGAAGTGAAGTGATTTGGGGTTAACGCCGCTTACAAGAGTATTTCACTTATATAACGGTTGCTAGTATTAGTGCAGGAAGAAAACTCTCAAAACTCTCATTGTGGCTATGCATTACGGTGAACCCTCGACTATCGGCTGGAACTAGCGAACCATTGGTGGAGCTGCACTCAAAGTCGATGTAGCATTGCACTCAAACCTTAGTAGAACAGTTATTTGCCACTAATGCATGGATAAGCCACTTAATTAACTAAACTTTTACAAACATAAACCATTAGTGTGTGATTCATCTGTAGACGTCTGGCATTAAAGTTGCGATTTTAAAAAATTATAGTTTAACTGGTATATGTGCTTTTTCAATTCTGTTTCAGTTGCGTAGACAACCTTACAAATTGATGCAATGTCTAGTAATAATGAAAACACTTAAGAGCAAACGCAACGACTCATTTCCCAAGGGTTGAAAACCAGTCAGAGTAATGTATTCGTCCCACTGTTTGCCAGGCAAACTATGATTGCATATTTCGGTTGTTGACAGCTCAAGAGTTGAATTTGTAATTAAAAGACCTACTGTTACGAACTTTTAAGTTACAAGATCTTTTAGAATCTCTTGTGAAGTTCAGGAAGCAATATTGCTTTGTCTCAATGACATACTAGTCATCAACAAATTGTATTGAGTACCTAGATGTTTGGTTGCGGGCTTCCAGGACCAGCCGTCCCTCACATGCTCCTGTTAGAGGCACCCAAGCTGGACAAGTCGAAGAGCAGAGGGGCTCAGTGGTTAGCGCGTTCGGCTTCGGATCAAGAGGTCCGTGGTTCGAACTTTGTCTGCAGTAGAGAACTGTTCTACACGCATTTAGATTTGGGTATAATGCTACGCTGAAATTCAGCGCTGTATCACCCGTGGTTCGCTTGTTCCAGCAGATGCTCGCAGGTTTCACCGCAATGCAAAACTACATTGGTGTTGCGGGCTTTCTCCCTGCAATAATACTAGCCGCCGCGATATAAGTGAAATAATCTCGAAAGCGGCGTTAAACACCTCGAAGAGCAGAAACCAGACAAAATTTGAATCCTTCAAAAAACCTGCTCAATTTGCCTTTCTATCCGTCTTTTCCCTGATCCTTTCGCCCAAATCTGTCCACTCTCGTTTTGATATTCATCCACGTGTTATTAAAAACTGAAATACTGTTTACAACACGTTATACTTAAACTGGAATGTATACTTCAGACAAAAAAATGATTCCTTGATCTTACATCTGTTGTATCCTTTAGTAGTATTAGTAGGCTTCTCTTCTGTGTCGGAAGCTGTTGGATTGTCACCGTCACCGACGTCCCATGCGAGAATGGAATGATCTGGTTTCGTCTTTGGATACCAATAATGATATTCTATCGTCGTTTTCACGTTTTGTTTCAGATAGATTACGGGTAAGGAGACAAGGTTCTAAGTAACTTTCTATACCTGTTACAGTTGATATCTACCTCAAAGATACGTTTCTTTTTTGTATTGAGTTTCTCTCCTTTTCGTCTGACAACACCTGCAATTAACTTTCAATCTTTTCATCTAAGTCTATGTCTCGCAGTGGTAAGCGCGTTCGGCTTCGGATCGTGAGTCCGTCGTTCATTTCCCGGCAACGTCGGCTGCATAAGAGAGCTGGTCCACATGCACTAAGGTTTGGGTGCAATGCTACACTGAATTTATGCGCAGTAAGGTTCGGTAGTTAAAGCCGATGTTCGCAGGTTTCTGGGCAATAGCTACAATGTTGTTGCGGGTTTTCTTCTTGCGTTAATACTAGCAGCCGTGTTTCAAGTAATAAATGGAATTCTCTTAAAAGCGGCGTTTAACCAAACATAACCTCATCTCACAAACTCAATCTTTGAAATATGTTAAAATTATTAGATCTAAATTCCTGAAAATTAACATGTTGGCAGGAACCATAGGGGGGTTGGTAAGTTTATTTCTAAAGGTTTGCCTAATATTTGATGTATGGGAATGAATAGACTTGGATCCAACCAATATTCAAACACCTGTAGGTCTGATGAAGAGAGAACAAATTTATAGATCAACTAAGACCAGCAAAAAGAAAAAGTACCTGTCAATTCACACAAGATAATTTGATCCGTACAACAGGTTTTCCTTGTATCTCCAAGGAGTGGCATGACATAGCGGTAGAACGATTGCTTTCCGGTTTTGGAGGTCTTTTGCTGTTATCAGATGTTTGGCCTTCGGGTAAGGAAACATTTGCACGGATGCAAGTGCATGGTGATCTATTTCAAAATATTTCAGTGAATTAAATTTCTCAAATGGAGAAATATCATGCCATACTCTCTGAGGAACCGACGGGATGTCAGTTTGAGAACTAGTGATCATGAAGAATCTGTTTACATTTGAAAGATAACACCTGGAGAATAACAGGAAATGGTTTTCAAATCACATTCCTCAATTGGTAATGACAGGATTCGCTTCATTTAAAAAGATGACGTACAAGTTAAAGCAGTAATATGCTCCGTTTTGAAAGTGCATTAAGGTTATTTCGCTTTCACCAAAGACGTGTTGGACATTCATGTACATCATTGCAGAGGAGGTGCGGGATAGCGCAGTGGTTATGGCGTCGGCTCGGTACATCATTGCAGAGGAGGTGCGGCATAGCGCAGTGGTTATGGCGTCGGCTCGGTAACTTCTGTCTGAAGTAGAGAACTGTTCTGCATGCAGAAACGTTTGGAATTTCACCGCTAGTTTAGGACCATAGTTCGCTAGTTCAAGCCGATGCTTGCCATTTTCACCGCAATGCATCGCCACAATGGTGCTGCGGGCTTTCTCCCTGTACGGTGTAAATATCACCTCTTACACCGTTGGTTTATTGCATGATAAATTAAGCATGTCAAATCATTGATAAATTTACAATCTGAGGATGACATGAGACACTTAAAACATCTTAGTAGTAGAAATCTTAACGCCTTAGAACCGTTTGCAACTCCATAAAATCATTATGCCAAAATCCCAAGACTTCGGAACCATATATTTTAAAGTAAAAAGGAGATATTTTCATATCAAACATCTTATAGAATTATTCATGAGATATATGACCAAGCTTACATAATACTTTAAGAACACCAAATAAAGTTGGTGTTGACCATGACAGACCCCTTGTAAAGGTTACGCCAAGATACTTACAGGAAGATAAAGATTCCAACTTCTTACTGTTATAAAACCATCTTTCCCGTTTCGACAAGGAACCACCTTTCTGAAAAAAACCCAGCTCGCCTCTGTAACCCTCCTAAAAAGCAGAAGATGTACCTGAATAATATCGGGTGTAACTGGATACCTGGCCCTGAAATTTGTTCTATTATTTTCAAAAGCCAACTCGTTGATGAAAATCGAAAACAGCAGAGGGCTGAGGACACAACCCTGAGGGACGCCACGTGTACATTTAACAGCGTAAATAAATCCGCTCTCGCTCCTTACATATACCCTGATCCATCCTGCTAAATAAACGTAAATGAATCAGCTCTCTCTCTCCTCCATAATACTCTCATTCAAGCGAAAATCCTCGTATTGCTGGCGGCTTGATGTTCGTGGCTAATCTCACTTGTTAATTTTTCAGCCAATAAAATGTCGTTATGCATGGAATTTGAATCTACTCGTTTGAACTCAACGGCTTTTCAATCCGGGTTGTGCCGCTGTTGCGGAGCGCGAGTCGTCTCATTGGCTGATCAGATAGCTAGCGGAGGCTTTTGAGTAGGAGGGAGGAGTTCAGCGGATTCAAATACGTGTATCAGGATGAGTATTTGCTTAACATTCAACTAGTAATAAAAATAAACTAAATATTAAAAAATTCAACAATATGAAAGAAAATATATAAATAATTAATGAAATGATTTCAACAGAAACGATTGGATTCACAAAGCTGAAACTGTCTGGTAAATAAATAAAATATATCAATCTAAATCATAATACAAGATCATTAAAATCAAACATTAAAAATATAACCATATACATAACCTGTAGCAGATTCGGTGAAAACATGTACACATAGTAGTCCCGACGATATCCCAGCTTCGCTGTAAGTTGTAGTTGCGATCGGAAAGTATTTTTTATCTTTAGACCCGTCAATTGCGATGGAGTATGACATGCTTTTATTTTTTCGACGATGCTTTCTTAATAACTTATTTGAATTATGCGGGGTCTGTTGTGGTTTGCTTGCTTCAAAAAGACCCCGAAAGTTATGCCAGCCGGAGCTAACATACTCATGGTAAGATCACCCAAGCTGGACCGGTCGACGGGTAGAAGCCAGACCAAAATTGAATCGTTCTAAAATCTGCCGTTTTTCTCTTTTCTCTCTTGTTTTTGTCTTTTAGGGCAGGGATAGCGCAGTGGTTAGCGCGTTCGGCTTCGGATCGAGAGTTCCCTGGTTCGAATCCTGCCAGGGGCTCGGCATCTTTGTCTACAGTAGAAATATGTTCTGTACGCATTAAAGTTTGGATCAATGATCCACTGAATTTCACCAGTTCGCTAGTTCCAGCCATTGCTCGCAGGTTTCAACGCAATATGTAGCCATGGTGGTGTAGCTTCAATTATACTAGCAGCTGTGATAGAAGTGAAATACTCTTGAAAGCGGCGTAAAACCCAAATTCACCTCACCTTAATTTTTCGTTTTTTAATCCCTTTTTCCATGACATATCCACTTTTTTGCGATGTTTGTCATCAAAGTGTTTATTGAATGAAATATTATTCAAAACACGTTTCACAGCGTTTGCTGAGCATTTGCAATTTGCAATGGTAGGTAATTAACGACATATTAATTATGTGATTCTTTTGTTGTATTTTTACTTCGAGATTGTATTGAGAAAGTCACTAGTAATATAAGTATGTATTCGATAAAATTTACCAAATACTCACTCGAAGTAAATAAGAATATAATTATCAGTTATAATGCCATCAGAAATATTTCCTCATTGACCTTAGCATCGAATAAGCAGTACTAGTATTTAACAGCAGTAATAACTAAGGTCATAGTCTGATTGATTGTTCTATTAAGTTCTGTTGTCTCTGTCCGTCCGGTTGTTGCCTGTATTTAACTGACTTGTACTCGTGAGATTGTGATTTCACCAGCACCTGTGATTTGTGTCTCAAGAACTTTATACACTTTAAGTGGGTTTGAACCGGTTAAATACCAAAGTAAGTCGTGAATTAATTTAAGGTCAGACTATAAACATTAATGTAATGTAATGAGTTTCTGGATAACAACTTCTTCATTGTGAATATTCACGAACTTTAAATTTTCGAGTTAATGCCTAACAATCCAAAACAATTACAGTGATAAATATAGATTGTTACCCAATCGAAAGCCGCATAATATGCTGAGGAGCAAAAGAAACGTCAATTTTATAAACGTTATGGAGATGTTTAAAACAAATACAATTCTCTTTTTTTGTATTTGTCCCATTCAGCAAGGTTTCCATGGATCATTTGACTTTCGTATGATAGTCAAAAGCGTTTCAAACATAATGACAGATAACTAAATACTCTGTTAAAAGCAACAGAACACCTAATTAAGGTAAACGGTCTGTGTTTATATCATTCGCACAATTATAAAAAGCATTGAGAAATGGTAGTATACTCGAGAAAAGCAACATTTTCCTTACGACAATATCCTGATCGTGAACAGTGAAGGAATTGATGTTTAACGTGTTTTCAACAACATTTCAGTTTATTAAACACGTGGATGAAAATCATCCGAAAGAGAAAGACGGAAAGAAATCATTGTGATCATATACGGTTGTATGCCTCCTCATTTTTTATATTGCATATACTATTGAATATACCTTATGCATAATTTGTTTTCGCTGATGGTAAGTTCGCTGGTTTGAGTTCTCTTCATCATACTATACAGTCGTTCGTCCTGTGCTACCAACACATTTATATATATTGGACTGCAATAAAAAGAACAAGATGATTTCTTAATGAAGAATAGGATATTTGGGATTGGATGTTCACCAGGCTAGCTTCTACTGTAGTTCTCCGTTTATAGACTTGATTTTTAAACTGTAATTTGCAATCGAGAAAAGCAACTCTAGCCGAAACCCAAGATAGGCACAAAAACGCGATTCGTGAAGAACTTGAGTTTGAATTCTGAAACGCTGAAAAATCTTTTGAAAACCGAGGCATGTTTTTAAAAAAATTATGGTTTGAGTCATGTCCAAAAAAAATATTCCGAAGAGAAATTTTGTGTTAATTTCACTGTCAAAGTCATTACACGTTACACATTAAAACATAATCTTCAACTGTTTGTTCTGAGGCATCTGTCGTCATGATGATTGCGAAATAATATTGTAAGGTAAAGAGTAATCATACTCGTATGTGTTTTAAGGGTAAATATCCTGGTTTAGGGAGACATATTATGTAATTAGCTCGCCTGGGCTGGCAAAATTTAATGTTTATTCCTTTTGCAGGATATTTACCATTCCAAAACAACTTTGCATGATAACCTCTATTTATATCATGTGTTGTATGAACCTTGCAGATACAGAACTAATACAACAATCAACCAATGAAATTATTTACCTTATTTGGAGTAAATCTTTCAATACTATTGTATTAATTTGCATTTACCTTCATATTTGTAATCTTGCACAACTAAGACTAATATTACTTGAGATACCTATATACAATCGTTTGTTATATTTTGGTGGTGTCTGGTTTGACAAGTGGACAGATCTCTTTTCTCATTTAAAATGTTTACGCTTAACTATTTGTGTCAATCATATGTCATATTGCTTGTTTTTCAATGTCTTTGTATGACTTGTAAGCTACTTGCAAGCAAGAAAACCGATAAGCGAAGAGAGAATCGTTCATGATCACTCAGGTGCTTCCCATGTAACACTTTAAAAACATCTTGGAAATTTATAATCAGTTCTCCTTGGAAGCCATTTACTTTAGCCTTTTAGAACCTTGCACATTTGACCATTGATACTAAAATCTAATTTACTTTCATGAATATAATGAGGCAAATGAACTTGATTAATTCTTATGGAAAACGGAAGAAGAAACTGATTCGGTACTTTAACGTTTATTTGTCAATGTATCTCCATGTTACAAGTGCAGCGCCATGAGCACAAGTTGTCTCCCTTGTGGCATCCTTGGTAATCTCCATTTGTTCTTATAAAGCTCTACTCATTCCCTGGATCCATCGGCGGGTTCGAGTATATTACTGTCAACTAACTTACCGTGAATTTTATTCAATCAGGGGTCTAATCTTTAAGCATTAAGTAGACCAGTCCTTAAGATCGGATCATCAGTAACCAAAAATCGTAAACCTAAATAAAGGTCACTCTACAAATTATTCGGAACATACAATGGAGATGATCAAGGAAGCCCTTATGGCAAAATAATGAAGAGTTATCTCCCCGATGAAGTGCAGAGGCCGCAGAGGGAAGGGCAGGAGTACTCGACGTTCCAATAATCGTCGCACGCTGAGGTGTCGCTCGGTGTCACCAAGCTGCAGAGCCCGCTGTACGACGGTGTGGATGGACAGGTCACTGCAATTAATTCATTTGGACACTGAACACTTTAAATATAAAAATTAAAAGGAAAACAATGACCCTGGACTTTAGTAATAAAGCTGTTGAGGTCGCCTAGCGAAATGTTACTCACAAAGAGTGTGTGATTTAACTCCTGACAGAAATGTTAACCCAGTGTAAACAACGTTCCTAAAGTTGCCAACTATATAAAGATCATCAACTCACATATACGCAATCATATGTTTGTGTATAAATAAGGGGTAGGAGTGGCAATGAGGGAGGAGGGTGGGGGTGAGGCCTGATTAAATACTTACAAATTTCACATGTGTCCCCGGAGAAGTCTGCAAAACATTGACAAGTACAGTCTGGTAAGAGAACACCTGCGTTCGTACACTGCTTGTTGCAATTTGCAGCTGAAATCAACCAATCAGAATCAATATTGTTACTAATGATTGAATTCGTTTTCATATATTCAACATTCATGTTCCAATTTAAAAATAAAAAAAGAGATTGTAACAACACTGCCGATAGAATTTGGTGTTCTATACATTAAAATGTTGTCTTAAAAAGGAAAATGAAAGGAAAGAAAAGGAAATGAATCGCAAGAAGAAAAAATCAATACAAATATTTTAATATTCAGTAGATTACTCGCCGACTCAAGTTTTTATTTCGCTCCCCTTGGAGATAAGTTCAACTCGTTGCTTTCTAAATACCAGCTGTTACATATGCATACCATTGTTGTCTATATATTTAAAGAAATCTCAATGGTTGCAAAAGTCTTTTGTCGGATCATCAGTGTGAGAAGTCGGCAGTTATGATTATATTTGATTATATATATATTCTTCATGCTTCTCACAATACAGTCTGCCGGTGATGTGGAACAATAAGGGATTGAATTAAAATAAGGGCGGTTTCATTTGCACTTTCTGTGGAATTTGACTTAAAATACATTTCATTTTCTCTATTTTCCTGTGATGAATTTCGACGAAATCCTTTTTGAAATTTAGGATTTTGAAAGAAAGTAAAATATATAATATATATAATAAAAAAAACTTATAAAAGAGGTTATGTGGAAGGAAATGAAAGTCTCCTCATGGAAAGTCAAAAGACAGTGTTCTACAGATTTAAAATGCATCTTCTGCAAGACTTAATAATGATATTAATGAAACGCACGGGCACTGCAACGGCCACACTTGATTGGGCAGTTGTCCAACATCCAGTCTCCTTCACAGTACGAAGAGGGAAACGCGTCCGTGTTACAGTAAGCCGGGTCCGATACTGGGCAGTCGAAGGTTGCTTCTACAATAGACATACTCATTATCAGAGGTGTGCACTGATTAAATATCTCCTTTTTCAATAAGTAGTCAAAACATTTCATAAAACGAAAGAGGTGTCTAGAGGCGCATGCTAAGGAAACGATACACAATTCAAGAGTAAAAATTTGGGTTGAGACCTGTCGATATGACATTTATTATAAAGGGTTGATGTCATGTGGCGATAACTGTCTTGAAAGTTAAAACAGATCATAGTTGTCTCCCGCCTCCCAATATATTATGTAAGTCTGAATGTTTCGGTTATGTATATCGATAAATGCGTATTCCGTGATGGTTAACATTGCTATGGATTTTAATGTGTGATAATATCTCACCTGTCTGGCAAGTGTCCCCGCTATAAGAGGTTTTACAAGTACACGTGCACGTCTTGGGATCCAGTTCACCTCCGTTCAAGCACACCTTACCGTCACAGTCTGAAACACCCAATGCACGATCAATTTCATATATCTCATGTTTTTGGGTAACTTGCATGTCATCTGTGTGGTAACATTTTATTGTTTCCCTAACCACGTTTTCATGTTATCAATTCACTCGCCAGGTGATAGCATAATGCGGTGGTTAACTAAGTGCAAGCTGTACCACAAATGGTTACCGAAAGAGTATTGAGACTGTTTTGATAATGACACTTTATATTATTTTCCTTAACTGATTCAATGTTGACCCCATGTGTTCAATACCACATCATTACGGGTTCCAAACAACGTTGATACTGAAGAATGTGTTCTAAATCTTCTTACATTTTGTTTACATCCGATGAGACGAGCCTGTGGCTCCCAACACAGGTATACAATAAGGAATATAACTCTTATCAATTGCAATCAAACAGTGCTCACATGAGTTCACTACAACATTATCGTTAGACCAGAAGCTGTTTTAAGTTAGAGAATAGTATGTTGAACGATTGACCAATGCGGCTCAAATGACTTTGAGGAGAACCAAATATTGCAGTGATGTTTCGTTATGTAGCGAATGAGACAATCTTAACATCAAGACTGAAGCTAGTACTATTTCCACCTGAACATAATTTCGTGCAAAGCAAGTCTTGATTTGAAGCTATATTTCTGAGGCTCCCTCTTATATGTTGTTATTTATATATATATATATATATATATATATAATCGTTTGAATTGAGCGTCTTAATGTTACTCAATCCAGGCTTTACTTACAGCAGAGATTTCCCTGGCATTTTCCTGATGGACAATCAGAACAGGATGTTCCCTTCTTGTACGGCTTCTTTAATTCAGGAGTATATTGTCTGGAAAAATGATAGTATAAAACTTTTGGAATAAGCCACAAACGAGAGGAAACATGTGGAGTTTGTGAGGATTCACCTCATTTTAATCTTCTGATTAAATAATAACACACCTATTTTATAATTTGTTATGTTATGTAAACGAAGTAGAAATACAATCATATCGATATGAGTTGTGTATATTTCCTTTGTCAGTGATCAGGCATTCTGACTGTAAAAATCAAGTAATATAAATCTTGGCACTTTGTAATAATAACTTCAACGTAACATCGTTTAGCCAGTTTCAAATTTCACAGAGATCTTTTAAGAGTATGAGATAACAGACCGTTACACCTATTTCATCGACGATACTTGCTACTTGACGATGATTGAATTTTATCAGGAAGGTTGTCCAATTACATAATATATCAAAAATGAGTTGGTTTGAATACAATCTGTTCATTAAGCATTCAGATTTTAACTTTAAAAATTGTATACACTTAAGTTGAAAAAAAATTGCAAATAGATTTTATGCAAAGAAATTGCAAAGAAGATGACCTATATGGAAGTAAAACTGATGCACTTTGAAAGTGTGCACTTTGAAAGGGTGCAAACTCCCCTTTTTAAGAAAATAATAGTAGTCATTTAATCTGTTAAAGCCTGTTCTTAAACTGAGTTTTTAAAAAAAACTTCAGCCTCTTGTTTTTAATGCAAATGAAAACTAAGGATGTAGATATAAATTTAACCGTGGAAGACTCACCCAACAGCATAGTTGCAGACCTGATACTTGGGATAGTCAGACCCTGAGCAAGAAGCCTGACCACATCCAACCCTTATCGCTCTGTAGCCGACAACCTGAACATGAAAATGCTTTCTTGAAAGCCTTTACATGTTTCCCGATTAAAAGTATCAACGTCATACGAAAATATGATGAACAATATGAGTCACCTGGTCTCGGACAAGCTGTTTTTTAGTTGGCGGTGATTTCAAATGTTAGGTCACGTTTGTTGTTATTCGGTGAGTGAAGGAATTTTATCTTATTTTATTTATTAGCATAAATGACTGTATCAGATACCAGTGGTTCGTTAATGATTTTACAACATGTCGATGAAATCTTGACTGTCTTCATACTTCCAAATCAGATTCACTGTGACTGATCTATTATGACCTTGATACAATGCCTTTATGCCTGTTAAGGTAGTGTTTACTTGCATCTTATCAATATTATTCAGTTTTCAATATGGTTTTTACAAATGCCAGCTACATGTAAGAAAATGAGCTTCAACAGGGAAATGTTATTTTTGAAGTATCTTATAAGAAAATATAAAAAATTTAAACATCTACACCAGATAATAGCGAGAGGATGCAGAATCAATCAAACTGAATAAATAATTGTCAAAATTAGTTACTGATGAAACAGTTTGCTGACAAATATTACATGATCATTACATGAGAACTCATCTTCCGAGACTTCAAACTATCGTCTTCTGAATCTTATTTGATTAGAGTGTGATTGTGTTGATCAATGGTTATAATCGATAATGATGGTTAGTAAATCTCGTTCAAATATCACCTTTTCCGAAATGTGCTCATATAATTGCCCCGAAATGTATTTTATTAATTTTTTTCAGCTCTTTTGCCGCTGTCTCATATAGTGAGTATTTGACTCACCGCCAAATCACCTAGATGTGACGTCATCATATATACAAGCATTATACAGTTGTAACCATAATCACAATGTATTTAACCATACATTATATATGCGATTGTATAACATGTTATATACCTGATATTTAACATTCAATTGTCATCTGTCAGCCATCAAAGATACATGGCTGACGATTCAACATAACGTTATTCTTATGAAATGTTACAGGCAATAAACATTATTGCAACAACGAGGATCTCCGCCCTACACTTTTTCATTAAGGCTAAGACTTGAGGCCTGAACCCGCGACACGACACAAGAGAACCCCAAAGATTTCTGTACCTGCGTGTAGTGGCCAACGTCCTTCATGGATGTGTTGCCAACGCCATACTCAAAGTAGGCAACTTCATTGTGCCAGTCTTCAATAGCCGCAATGATAGATGCGTATCCTCCCCCGATGTTCTGGCCGATGTGCACACCAGGCAATGCTAATAATAGAAATAGTGATAGTAGTGATAAGTATAATAAAGTTGATGGTGAAAATGAATGCGTAGTAAATAAAAATGAATAGATATAGGTATACGATGATGTATTTCTTTTAACAGCTTTTCCTTAACTATACAATGGTACATCATATTAAATACCATTCCGTTTGAAGCGCTTGTAACATCGATGTAAGTGTACATATGTTACAGATGATGAAAGTAACTCAATAAAATGATGTGTTGATAATGTATCATGGTGCTCTCATGTACAGAAAATGTTGTATGACCTCATATATGATGGGTCTGTGGCCCCTTTACTGAATAAACTCTCACTCAAGAAAAAGAATAATTACACTCACTTGGAACTTGCCGTGCCACGAAGGCATCGTGGTTCATTGTGCACTGTTTAGCCAACTTGAGCGCCACCGTAGCGATGTCTGCATCCCATTCCTGAGTTGTACATGAATGAGACTCCACATTATTTATCATATTTGTAATTGTTCGTTAACTTCATTCCTTTCTCGAAACACAGCTTTCATTGGAACATACTCGTTTATGGACAATAAATAACCTTACATCTTTGAACAGCTAATTATATTATAATCTATAACATTTTTTAATGAGAGAGAAATAAGAAGCGGATTAGATACCTAAAACATAGCAGAAACATTTGCGAACTTGTTTGATAACCGTATGGAAAGAGAATGTATTGCCAGAGACCGACACCTACCAGCTTGAAGAGGTTGGTAGCTGGAGGGGACACGTCATTTCTGTAGGTGTTGTGCTTGTTCACGATATCGGTTATATCCGAACTGGACAGCGGTAACTCTTGACCTACATCTTGCAAACACATGGTGTGGCTTGGCGTGATGTCACTGTAGGTCGAGTCGCACCCCTAGATTAGAAAACTCTGAATTAGTATTTATTTTGTTTTACAAATGTATATGTAAACATAATAATAAATGTCAATGTATTAGTGCAATTTTTCTAGACACAAAGATAACGCTTTTTAAATTGTTTTGAGGGTTTGCTAAAACTTAACATAATATCTGTCATGGTATTGTTAGATTAACATGTTATTTTTAACTATTGTAGATATGCTGACAATACTCCTGTCAGAATAGATCAATTCACAACTGGAGGGATAGGGGCCACTCTCATGGTTGTGGTTCAGCTGTTATTACAAGTACCGTATAAAGGTACTTCAAAGGAAGCACCAGTTTATACCTTACATTTGCATAATGATTTAAAAAGGTTTGGGGGAATTAAATGATTCAGGAATAGATGTTCATTAGTTATTTCCAAGACGTTTAATGTATTTTAGACATTCGGATAACAAAATTCAAATTCAGAGCAATTACTAGAACAACATCCGTTTGTACACTTATGATACAGTAGATAAGAAAGCAATAACATTCGTACCAAAAAGAATTTTAAAACGACAAGATTAAAAAAGAATTAACTGTTATCTCACTTCTAAGTTTGTTAAGCTAATCATTTAACATCGCAACACTCAAAACAAAAATTTCTAAAAATATTTGTTCATTTTTAAAAATGCAAAAAATTTAAGTGAAATTTTTGTCAAGGTATATGAGATTATAATGTAATAAATGCATTCTGCTTATAATGTAAATACTTACAAAATCATGATATCATCTTTACTGCTTTGAATAACTACATTGAAACATTAGGCAATGAATAGACTAAACTCACCGAACTTCTGGCAACACGATTACCTAGAAATAAAACATAATGTACATGTTAAGACACATTCGAACACAAGATTCGAAGACAGATAATTAAAGACTGATGTCCTATTTTTGAGAATTCAACAGTGATACCTGAAACCATTGTAGAATTTTATAAATTTGAATCAATATCAGTATCAGTTTGAACCAGTTAGTAAAACATGCAATTATTTTAGTAAAGAATTATCTAAAGTCCCTTAAAGAAAAAAAATTAATTGAAGTTGATGTAATTTGGACATATCATACCAGAAAAGAATGCTAAACTTGTACTTGAACTATGGCACAGTAGTTAAATGAAACCACTGATAAGCAAACATTATCTGTAACCTTCGAAAGAATATCAGTGTCATTTTCATAACTGAAAATGATTGATCAATCAAAGTAATCTTTTACAAGTGAAGGAATTAAATACTTCAGACTTCAATCAAGTCGTTGAAATCCGATTCTGAGAGAAACAAAATAAACATATATTGGCACTTTTAAACATAGGATTAGCTTAAGTACTAAAACAATTTAAACATTGATACTTAAATGCCCCAAAATCTTTCAGTTAATCTTGATATACAAAATACAATATCGGCAATATGCTAAATAACTGTCTGCTTACTGTGCGTAAGACTTTTAAACACTCGTAGAAAGTAGCTATTTAGAAAGATGAGGGATAATAAGTAAGTAAGTAACTCAGTGAGCTAGTAAGTATACCATACCAAGCAGAGGGTCGGCACTAACAGCAGCCAGGAGAGCGAGGACCAGGAAACACATCATCTTCTCTGTCAGGATCTCTGTACCAGTACCAGGGAGAAGTGACAACTGGATGTTAAGCTCTTCTTTTATAGCATACATATCGCCGTTTGTGACAGACAAAACGTTACAATTCCAATAAAGTCCTTATCTGATGTATACGATCCCTGAAATTTGTGTGGTTTCATTTATTTTTTCATTAATATATATCTAATACGCATTTAAATGATAAAAAGGTCAATGCGATATGCTGCCGTGGGGGATATGACAATCTACAGCGATAAACGCGCTTTGTCTTCTGTTATTAATCCGTTCATTCGACTCCGTATGTGATATTTGAAATAATTAAAATTTTAAAACCCGTTGAATAAAGGAATAAAGATCGTTGCCATTCACCTTTATGTATTTACATTTGCATCGAACACTGATATCTGCAGTATTTATGACGTCAATAAAAAATAGAGCCATGGGCTCTGTAGCTCATCAGGTTTTTGATAGAAATAGGTGTTGTGGTTTAGACCATGGGGTCATGGGCAGTGTAGGAAAGATAGCCTGTCCCAACGTCCGAGTTATTCACAATCAAATAAAAAAGGCCCATTGCCCATTTGGGGTCAAGGGGTCAAGGGGTCACCGAACCTACAATTCAGAATCCCCTTTGTCCAAGGAGTCTACACACAACTATTAAGCTATCAAGACCTTTTGGAACTGGAGAAGAAGATGAAAGTAGGATTTTAAGGTTTTGACCCCTGTGACCCCATTTGGGGTCAAGTGGTCACCAAACCTACAATTTAGAATCCCAGTGTCCAAGGAGTCTTCACACAATTTTTCAGCTCTCTAGACCTTTTGGAACTAGGGAAAAAGATGAAATTAGGTTTTTTAGGTTTTGACCCCTGTGACCCCATTTGGCGTCATGGGGTCACCAAACCTACAATTTAGAATCCCCGTTGGCCAAGGAGTCTACACACACCTTTTCAGCTCTCTAGACCTTTTGGAACTAGGGAAAAAGATGAAATTAGGTTTTTTAGGTTTTGACCCCTGTGACCCCATTTGGGGTCATGGGGTTACCAACCCTACAATTTAGAATCCCCGTTGGCCAAGGAGTCTACACACACCTTTTCAGCTCTCTACACCTTTTGGAACTAGGGAAAAAGATGAAATTAGGTTTTGACCCCTGTGACCCCATTTGGGGTCATGGGGTCACCAAACCTACAATTTAGAATCCCCGTTGGCCAAGGAGTCTACACACACCTTTTCAGCTCTCTAGACCTTTTGGAACTGGAGAAGAAGATGAAATTAGGTTTTTCAGATTTTGACCCCTGTGACCCCTTTTGGGGTCATGGGGTCACCAAACCTACAATTTAGAATCTCCAGTGCCCAAGGAGTCTACACACAACTATTCAGCTCTCTGGACCTTTTGGAACTGGAGAAGAAGATGAAAGTAGGATTTTAAGGTTTTGACCCCTGTGACCCCATTTGGGGTCAAGTGGTCACCAAACCTACAATTTAGAATCCCAGTGTCCAAGGAGTCTTCACACAATTTTTCAGCTCTCTAGACCTTTTGGAACTAGGGAAAAAGATGAAATTAGGTTTTTTAGGTTTTGACCCCTGTGACCCCATTTGGCGTCATGGGGTCACCAAACCTACAATTTAGAATCCCCGTTGGCCAAGGAGTCTACACACACCTTTTCAGCTCTCTACACCTTTTGGAACTAGGGAAAAAGATGAAATTAGGTTTTGACCCCTGTGACCCCATTTGGGGTCATGGGGTCACCAAACCTACAATTTAGAATCCCCGTTGGCCAAGGAGTCTACACACACCTTTTCAGCTCTCTAGACCTTTTGGAACTGGAGAAGAAGATGAAATTAGGTTTTTCAGATTTTGACCCCTGTGACCCCTTTTGGGGTCATGGGGTCACCAAACCTACAATTTAGAATCTCCAGTGCCCAAGGAGTCTACACACAACTATTCAGCTCTCTGGACCTTTTGGAACTGGAGAAGAAGATGAAAATAGGTTTTTCATGTTTTGACCCCTGTGACCTCATTTGGGGTCATGGGGTCACAAAATCTACAATTTAGAATTTCCAGTGCCCAAGGAGTCTACACACACCTTTTCAGCTCTCTGGACCTTTTGGAACTGAAGAAGAAGATTAAAATAGATTTTTAAGGTTTTGACCCTTGTGACCCCATTTGGGGTCATGGGGTCACGAAATCTACAATTTAGAATCCCCATTTGCCAAGGAGTATGCACATAAAATTTCAGCTCTCTAGTGTCATTGGTTCTGGAGAAGAAGTCGAAAAAGTGAAAAGTTTACGGACGGATGGATGGATGGACGGACGCCGGACGCCTTGCCATGCCATAAGTCCATCGGGTCTTTCAGACCTGATGAGCTAAAAATCGGACAAAGGTATTTATAGAAATTTTCAAAATCAATTTAGGATTTAAACTTGTAGACTTACAAGAACCACTTTCATTCTGACAATGCGTCACAGAAATCCTTTTTCGAAACTCGTAAATTGATTAACCTTCCGACAACGAGAAATATTAAATAATCATACAAAGGAGATACAATGCAAAATTTTACTATTAACTAATTTTCTTTTAGTTTATCGTGACCAGACACCTTTTCATATTTGTTTTGAAACAAACGAGGATAAAGCTAACACCTTTTCATCCCCCGTCAAACGAAGGACCTCCATCCATCCATCCATTCGTGCGTGCGTGTCGGATGCTCTTTTCTGAAACAGAAGTTAAAAACATGTCCCTAGCTGAGTGAAACTTCACATGTAAGACTAATTTAATTTACAATAGTACAAATTTATAAACGTAAAATGTATCATTTAATCAAATCAAATTTAAGGGTGTTAGCATAAAAAGTGTAGATGAGTTACACATTAGGGTTCAATTTAGAGACACACGCTCACGACAATTGAAACATTCGAGGTGAGGTGAGGTGAGTTGGTGTTTAACGCCGCTTTCAAGATTATTTCACTTATATCGCGGCTGCTAGTATTATTGCAGGGAGAAAGCCCGCAACACCATTGTGGCTATGCATTGCGGTGAAACCTGCGAGCATCGGCTGGAACAAGCGAACCATGGGTGGTACTGCGCTGAAATTCAGTGTAGCATTGCACCCTAACCTGACTGCGTGTAGAACAGTTCTCTACTGCAGACAAAGTTGCCGAGCCCCTGGCGGGAGAAACATTCGAAAACCTTTAACTTTGAACATGAAGTTCCTATTAGCTTTATTAAGTATCTACTTTAAAATAAACATCCTACCGTATGGTTTAATTACTTAGTCTTCAATTTCCGTCACAAACATTTTGACAAAGTTTTATGTTGCCGTTTAGATGTTATATTAAATTTTGTTGCAAGTCATTTACTGCCATTTTATAGGACAATTAACATTTCGTTAAGCAAATGGTATAGCTATTAAGTTTAGAATAATGTGTACCAGTTCATTTAGAAAGGGAGTTTTTTTTTTGTTGAAATGTCGCTTAGGAGAGAAGAACCTTTAAGATTGTGTTAAATTGCTTATAAAGAAAATGAATTTTAGTATTTATGTTAGACCTGGTGTAGACTATACTATGCAAAAGCAAGACAGCATTTTGAATATGTCAATAACATTATTTGAGATTCAGTAAAACCAGAATTGGTAAGGTAATATGCCAAAATCTGAAATATTACTTCCGAAGTATTGTAATGTACATGGCCTATGGCACACAGAGACTGGAAATACCATTGAGGAGAGAACAAAACTAGGACTCGAGAACACTATTCATTTTAATTAAATAGATAACAATTTAATTGAAAACTGAGAACTCGTGGCCTTTCAAAACTGTTTGTTCACCATCCAACTTCCTACATACAGACAGATAAAAACTAGAGGAACGATTGGTTCTTCTGCCTACTGTGCACAATTAATGCCTTTCCAGTCTCGCTTGAGTATTCTTTATTGCCGATTTGGTAAGATCGTGCTGTCAATGACTATGGTATATGGCTCTAATACTTTTCGGACACTGTCTAAGCAGTGAATGTCTTTTCGTGTTGTCTCTGTCAAACTAATTTCGACTTGACAACTTTAATTGGCAATCATACAAATACATTGATATATTCTATTTTGTTTGGGAAATGATTTTTTATGCAGAGCCAATACGTAAACAAGAAATAAGATTGATGATATATTTCTTAGTGATATAACTCACGTACCCTTAAGAGGAAGTAGAAAGTTGAGTCAGGTGAGAGTCGGTTGATACCTACCTCTTTAGGGACTGACGCCCTTCTCCACGAAACGCTAACCATTCAATGATGCATTTTGGGGTTTATGGCGTCAAATTGTATATGAACGTTTAATTTGTGTAATGTCAGTATAAGTACTGACAACTACATTGCTATTCTCGTTAACCATTTAAGGTCTGTAGTTTTCAACTGCGTCAGAAGTAAGACTGGCCTGTACTGATTATTTTCTGTGAAGCATGTTTTAGTTAAAGATGGCATTCTTTATAACAACTGAATGATATTTAATATTTCAAAGGAGGTCGTTATACTGGATTGTGATGTTATCGTAGGTCCAATCATCACCTGCATCTGATACACAAGCCTTGTTCCAGTAACACATTGTTCTTGCATATATCCGTTCTTAAACATTGCGCCTCGCGAACATCACGCTAAATTCTGCGTTTTTAAACGCAGGGAATGTCGTCGTTATGATGCACTAGATCCAGAAGTATTTGAACTATTGGGAAAGGCAAAGAAAATATTGGTTTTGATAACTCAGACGATGTCATATTTGTACCTAGTTATCTTGGAATTATATGCGATTTACAAAATATAACCGCAGGGCGTCATTTTGAGTCATATGTGTATCAGCAGTCGTATCCACCTTGTAAACAGTACAACAGGTGGCGATGTGACTGGAAGCTATACTTTTTTATCTCACACTGGAAAAAGCTTTTATTGACTAGTTTATTGTTTCCCATATATATATTTAAAAGGATTATAGATTTTATTATTGATAAACCGATCGAATATAATCACCTGTCCCCAAAATTAGCTAATAATTATGATTCTAATGTAAATAACCTTTGGGGACCCGTCTTATGTGTAGATAGAGTGTTTAGGCTATGACCTTTTAAAATAAAACCTTGTAACTAAACAGTGAATCATTTTAACAGATGTACTAGGAGATTACATTAGCAAAGCTGAGAGTGCACTTAACGTTTTCATCTTGAACTCCAGAATTCAGATAATGGGCACACAGAGAAGTTACAAAACATCGACCGCTGTCCATTGTTTATTAATATGATGGTAGAAATTGTCAAATATTGGCTTAAGATAGTCAGAATGCCTAACATAAGACATTTCAAGAAATCTTACCAATTATATTTTATCTTATGATTAAAGGTGTACTGTTGATTGGTTTACAAAAGTTAAGTACATTGTACATTCTATGCTCTACGGCCAAACAAAATAATAGTAGTGTTTCCGGTAACCTGACCGACCCTTTATTTTCCACGCATGTTCTTTTTTTTACACATTTCCAGGTCAACTATCATTTTTACGTATCTTCGTCCCTGCATTCAAAGTATTCATAAAACTTCTTAAAAAATACTTCTCGCCCACTGGTGTAAATGAAAGTTAATTGTGAAATTTCTAGATATTTTTTACTGATATGGTTAGCTAAATGAGTAATCGACTATGATGGATGTGTCATCTCGTTTGACTGTTACAATGAAAAAATGCAGTCATTCAGAGGTAATATCTACTTTTGTCTCTGAGAGAGTTGATGTAACAATGTGTAACATTGTCGGGAAATTCAATTCGAACTGCTATGTGTTCCGACCGTGACAGAAGTGACAGACACGAGATTGAAAATTCCAGAACAAATTCGCTCCTGGCAGCATTAAGTAAGAATATTGAGAGAGGTGACAGTCTCATTGTCTTACTTCCAATCACAATAAAGTTTCCATTCTGAATGATAAATTAACAACTTGATATGAAACATTGGATGTGAAATTTGTTTATGCAAATATTTGTCCCGTTTCACGTTTCAGAATTTCCGTAAAAGTAAAGAAATAAAATGTTTACAATGTTGTTTGGGTAACAGTATGTTTCATTCATAGAAAAACAATTATTAATCTTAGGATGAGACTGCATCAGCATCCCGAGCCCGGGAGAGTCACGTGGTTCGTCCCTTTCGAGATGTTCACGAAGGAAGATTACCGATTTAAAACCGAGTTCCCTCCGCTGCCTTGTTGATTTTTTAATTTCGCAATAGCTAATTAATTACTCAAGCAAATCACTTTCAATTGCACATAAATCTCTAATACGGTCGACAGAAAATGTGTGTGACAATATCTTTAACATTCAAGCTCCTTGAGGGAAAATACACTTTTTAGAGTAGTAATCCCTGCTTTGAAAATATAAGTGCGATAAACTTTATATGGCAATTACGTATTTTTCTTGAAGTTTGTGCAACTAAACGCTGCACCAATAAATTCCTAACTCATATACTAACTATTCAAAGTTAAATCTAACCATTTAATCCATGACAATAAGGAGGAACGAGCAATGGAATCAGACACCTATCTCTGTCGTACTGTTTTGGTCGCTTTCTTGGAACGTCCCCTCCTTAGAGAGTACACGTAATAGATACATGAAGACACAAGGAGCCCCCGAGAGAGTGATAGCAAGCTGACAATTTCGTATACACCCACTTGTGTCAATCATGTATCTGTTTTATCCGATTGGTAACCTTTTGCTTATGCGACCTTTCACCTGACTTCATTTCTCTGCGTGAAATGTAATCGGCTTTAAGATCAGTCAGAAGAAATGACCCACAGACAGATGACCCAGACTTGTTATGGCGCTGAATTTGACTTATGAAGAATTACATTGGTTAGGAAAACTTGCTGACTTTCAAACAGGCTTTCGTTTTCTCTTACACAGACAGGCATGTATCTATCACTTACCTAATTAATTTATTAATGTAACCTGTGTATTACTAGTTTGTTTTGTTTCTATAGAAAATGCAAATTTTATAGCAAGTGTCAATGTTTACTCAAAGGGAAATGTTTCAGTTTTCATTTAATTACTGTCAATTTCCCCCCTTATTTTATTTATAAAAGGGTAAGATCTACATTTTAGACGGACGAAGTGTTTAAAATATATTAAATGCAACTCAGATTATGTTATGAATTTTGTTTGATAATTGATACTTATCCGGGAAAGTGAATTTCTGTTTTCGGTGATGTCTTTTAAGCTGTTAAAGCTCAAAATGCGTCTAAATGTGATCCGCTGGTTATTTGTTGTTTCAAATAATTGAGAAATGTTTGTTTTGGTCGCCTGTCGTCACTGAGCGACATCGTTTCGTTTCATCTCTGGCTACGTGCGTTAGTGTGCAACAAGTATAAGGGATTAGATTTAGCGAATGCGCAATATGAACTCCCAACGTCAAACTGTGACGTTATGCAAATTTCATTCAATTTGGAGCTTTCCTTGCGTAACGACGTGTTGACGGTTTGCAGAGAAATCGAGGCCGGTGAATGCGATCTCAGCAAAGTAATAACCTATGATCTTGATGTCGCGTACTTTTTTTGATATCCCAACTCAATCCCTAGTGTTTAAGAGAGAAGATCTCCTTGAAGACCAAGAAACTAGGCAAAATGATCGGTTTGCTCCAGCAATTTCAAGCGAAGAATTGACGGAAAGACTGAAAGATCGGATACCTAAGAAAACGCGCACCAATAAAAAATTTGCAACGAACACTTTTGAGGCAAACTTTCGAAATAAAAAGAAGCAAACGAAAAGAAATTTCTACTGGTTAACACGTTTCATTATGGAAGTTCGTCACAATATGGGAGTGATTACCCGCCTCAAACATTGTACAACATTGTGATGGGTATACAACGCTATTTACGTGAAGAATGTGGGCGTGTCTTGAACTTTAATTTCTGTCGAAAGACGATCAATCGTTTCAATCATTGAGACAAACTTTGGACGCGCGGATGAAGGAATTATCTGCAAAGGGACTCGGTGTGCGAAAACGAACTCATCCCATCACTGATGACGATGAAAATAAACTGTGGGAATTTGGTGTAAATCTGACGTTTCGGTGTGTTTTTCTATTGTGGGAAAGATTTCGCTTTCAGGGGATACAGTGAGCACAGAGAGTGTAATGTGGAACAGTTCAGTGTTACAGTGGACTCTAGTGGACAGAAAGCATTGGTGTACAAGGAACGTGTGAGTAAAACTGTACTATGATCAGTAAGGCTGGCATTGATACAGGGGACAGAAAGGTTACGAATCATTCCGCCAGGGTGTACTGTTGTTCATCGATGTATCAGCAGGGGTTGGACGAGCAGCAAGTCATGGCTAGAAGCGGACATCGCAGCACTGCAGTGAGAGATTATAAGCGACCTTCTGAGCCACAACTGCAGGACATTTCTAATTCTCTGCAACCACCGAAGTGTACGAAGTCGTGCCCTTCTCCAACACCTTTACCGACCGACAGTGAGAAAGAAAACAAAACAGTCATTTTGCAGAAAAAAGTGACAATATTCTCAGCATCAACGTTCCTAGTTCTGTAAATGTCATTGTTATTGAAAAAAATGGGCAGAAATTCCAGCTTTCATTGTGAACTATCTTGAATAAAAACTGTTGATAATTTGATATGTAACATGACTTGTGCCTTTCTTTAACCACGTGGTAACTTCGCGATGTAAACACAATACGTCAGAATCATTCGGCCAATCAGATGGCTGATTCTCACACAAAACCATTTACTTGGTTTGCCGTGCACCAAGTCGCACCAAGTGATTTGGTGTCGTCGGTAAATAGCTATCTGATTGGCTCAAACGCGTTTAAACGCTTTAGCCATGCGCTAATGTTGAAATATCCAAAGGTCGTCGACCAGATGTTGCTGGCTCCGCCCTAGAACTGCCCCTCTCCTTCACAATTGCCGAATCAGAATGTCGGAAATATGGTTTTCGTGATATATTTATATTTATGACGTTTTAATATCAGCTTAGTTTTCTTGATACATCATTTACCATTGCGAAAACATCAAAGGGAAATATGCCGCCCATTGGATAGACAGGTTATAAGTTGATTTTCTGTGTCCACTTAAGTTTTGTAGCTTGAAGTCATAGTTTCATTTTTGCAAGGCAAATTGTAATGCACGCCGGACAAATAGTTCATCACTCACAGAAATCTTTACCCTGACGTTTGCAATAATTTTCAGAAATCTTCGTGCATTCTAGCGCTCAATAACGAAGTTCAAAACACCTTGTGAGTGGTAACAGTGTATAAACTTATTCTCTGAAGTGTCACACCGAAAGATGGATGTCCCCATATCTTTGGTTCTATTTATCATAGAACCATAATCTTGGTATCTAAATGTATGTTGAGAAGGTCACTGAATCCATTTACAGACATTTCAGATATCTACCATGAGTCATTTGTACGATATTTTAGATTTCCGTTACAAAAACTATATGTCTTTGGCGAGCGTTAGTCCTTACCACGTCATTTCGCTAAGGCCATGACGTAGAACACATGAAATTTCCCAGCTGAATATCCAGTGAAAATAGCTAATAGCTTACCTTTTTTCAAATACAGAAATAACAAAAAGGTGGTAAACTCAATGAAGAATGCGTCTGTCATAAGTATCGGCGCTGCAATAACTAGATTTCTGGTATTTTGTACTCGCGATTGGATTGCACTTGATTCGGTACCTCATGGGTCGGAAACGGCATACGCCAATAAGCATCGTCATCCTAAACTTTAAAACTTGCATAAAAATGAAAATCTTTGCAGATGTGACAGAAAATATTGGTGTTCGTGATCAGATTTTTGCTCGTGGAGAATAACTAGCCCAGTTGAGTTGCCTTACAAAATTGATTCTATGACTTTAAGGTGGGGTTTTTCCATAGAGGGAATGCCCAACATCAATTAAAAGCTTTTTCCATAGAGGTCATGCCCAACATCTATTAAAAATTGCTTTTAATCGACGTTGGGCATTACCTCTATGGAAAAAACCCACCTTAAGCTACAAAACTTAAGTGGACAAAGAAAACCAACGTATAACCTTTAAACTTCTTTTCATTGTTCCTGTGTTTGAAGTGTTTCACTACGAGTTCAAGGAACATTTGACAATCTCATAATAGAAGAAACAGTGGTTCTTTGTTGTGTGAAGGCATTTATTTCTATTTTAAAAGAAACCCAACCACTTTTTTATAGTGACGTTATACCGGACATACACAGTCCTACATATATGATGCGTGAAGTGCATTATGTCAACAAAATCTTAAATGATTTCATATCATTATCTGTAGACTTTAACTCCATATTTATCTGGCAGCATATTTTGTTGAGGACTTAAGTAACGTTTCTTTAGCAACTAATTGTATTCAATTGCTTGGCACAACCATGCAGTCATGCATCGTGGTCCAGCAGACCATATACAAGGGGCTTTCGAGTTGCTCATTAGACAAATTATTTCACAGATTTCAAATAACATACTAAGGCGACAGCGTCGTATTACGGTGAGTGTTAACCTGTCAAAGCTTGTCAACAATTGAACACCTCTTAGACGATTGACAAACTGTGTGAGAGTCCACTTCCCGCAGGTGATCATGAACATGCGTCTATGAAAATATAATGTTCCAGCATTTTGATCGCAACCTCATACCCTTTCATAGTAACTGAACGACGAGGAGTAAAGTATACCTTTCCGCAACAGTCAGTACTTCTCGCTAATATGAGAAGAAAATACGTCTCTGACATATCTGCTAGATATACTTAGGGAATATACATTCTCCCAGTTCAAAGATCAGCAATTCATATGACATGATTAAAAGCACAAAAGACGTTTTACAGCAGTACATGTATAATGTGGATTTGACACTGGTTTTAATGAGAGATAATATTATGATTACTTTTTTTCACCATTTTAAATTAAAAGTTTAAAATTATTTAATTGAATACATCAGCCTTCATGATATTAGAGAACAAGTTACTAATTAATAGTTTTAATTGAGAACACAATCCATTAAGTGTGGAGAATGATGCAGTTTTGCGTGCCTAACTATTTACAGCTATACGGGATAGTCGAGGAAAAACTCAAACACGAATATATAGAATATATAGGTAAAGATATTCGTTTTGATATTTTGGTATTCCGTATATTTGATCAAGGTTATTGATAAAGGATTATGCGTATGCTCTGGGATAAAGAGGATGAGTTCAACCTTTCAAATATCACTGTGTTGATGACCCAGTTGCTGTATTATCCAATATTTTCTTCCATCACAACAGACACGCTAACATATAAATGATAAAATATGTTTAACACCTACAGATGGAAAGATGAAATTCAATGAAATGCAATTAATCGTTCTCGTAAAATGAACCAAAAAGGATAGTTCATAAAGGTGATACAATTTACGTCAACCTCAATCGTATTGCGTATCACGTGAATAATTTACTGCTTGGGATAGTCATTATGGTCTACAGGAACTTACTATAAGTTACTATAATTTCTCAAGTTTGACATATTTAATAACAATAAACATGAAAATCAAAATGATCTTATTAAAATATACTAGATTGAAACATAGAGGTATGAGGCAAGCCCTTTACCATATTTTAAGGCTATGATAGAGAAAGTCAATATGGAACCATGTTCCGGAAGTAAATACCATCTGGCTGTGGACACTCCTTGAACTAAAGTTGTCCCTTTGCCGGGTGGAAACACTCGGGCTATTCATCTTCAGTTTCCTGTGTAACTGGTTCACAGATTAAAGAACAAATTCATTGTGGGAGGTCTTCCAACACTATTTATTTCATGGTTCATGGAGTTCTGAAACAACAATAAACTCTCATAAGTATACAAAATCTCTTTCTTATCTCTTATATACCTTTGAAACATTAAATCTCTCCATAGTTCAGAATATATAATATGTCTCCAACAGAAACTCTTAATAAAATGAAGCACTCGTAATCTCCCTCGAAGTAACTACAGTTTCTCTCTGAATCTATGAACATTATAATGATAAGTCTATACAGTAAACTCTAAATCTTATATATTTTACTCTGAATATCTAAAAACAATGAATAATATCTACTTCAACTACAATCTTTACTAAATATAAACCCTAAAACACTCATACACAAACACCGCTGTCACTCGCTAATTCTCAGAAACGGGGCATCGTCGACTCTCAATTCCAAGAAATGGACTATTCCACTTAAGTCGCGGGGGTGACAGGTTGTCAAATTATAACCCTGATAATTTACATATAAATCCCCCTTTTATGACATTAAATGATAATATCTTAAGAAACACATACGTCTGATACCTATTTCAAACAACAACTATTATATGATTAATGGACTCTTCCAACTTTTACACATTGCTTAAATTAAAATGCAAAATATCGTTAAAACTATGTTATGACAAGAAAATTATTCATTATATTCGTATTCTACAAATTATTAAATACCTGAAGAATATGTCTCCCAACAATAAACATAAGTGTGATAATCCTAAAATTCTCCTTCTTCATGCGCTCTCGAACTGAACTCTGCACAGAAAAAGACAATATGGCGCTAAAAAAAGGGAGCGCTTATTAAACAAAACAAATACCGGGAGAAATCTGTAAAAATAATTTGTACAACATATAAGTGTAATTCAAAATTAATATAATTCAAAACAGTAACATTTCCTCTCAAGTGAATACTCCCGCCAGTTTGCAGTTCTGTGCTATACGCAGTCAGGTTTGGGTGAAATGCTACACTGAATTTCAGCGCAATACCACCCATGGTTCGGTTCGCTATTTCCAGTCGATACTCGCAGGTTTCACCGCAATACATACATTCCTGCAATAATACTAGCAGCCGCGATATAAGTGAAATAATCTTGAAAGCGAATTAAACCCCAACTCACTCACTCAAGTGAATACGTTCTAACACATTTACCTCATCTTGGCATGGAAAGCCAAAGGTCTTATGGCATGGCGTCAGTCTGTAAACTTTAACTTATTCAATCCTTGCTACCGCTACCTCCACAGAGTTAAAAACTTGTATACATGTAACGGGCCAGTGGGGATTACCAACTGTGGATTTCGTGAATACGTGGCCCATTCAAAGGCCACCTACAGTTGTAGGTTTAAGGCTGCTCTCAAGAGTTTGTTCACTTATAAAACTGCTGCTGGAAGAATTACTACAGTGAGAAATCCCGTGGCACTAAGTATTATGAATTTGACCCCTGCGGCCACACGGATTCCATAATTCCTATCAATGAAACGGGTAAAATTTGAAACGGTCGTACTGAATATATTTCAAACAAAATCGCTCGTCAGACATTTTAAAAAGTGTAGATCCTTCTGCAGACTGTAAATAGCTGCAAGTATTTTCAGAGTGGTGTAAGGTTTTTACGTTGATGTCGTCTGTACAATTCATAAAATGTCTTGCGGTGATCATATCTTGTCCTTGTAAATTTGTGCATAGCTGGGTTTCATAATAGGTACCTACTTCCATTTATCACTCACTCAATCACTTGTTCATCCCAGACAGAATATGGAGAAGTTACCTTTTTCAGTTCGCTGAAAAGAACACTAGCGATTTTTTTCTGTTGTTCTTCTATAATTGGGATGTCACACATACAACAAAATTAATACATTACAGTGTTATACAAGTTAAACAAACATAGCTCACATGACCCCACTTGTCGCTCAGGCAAATGAAAATAATAGCAAATGACACATTATCATATATTGATGGTGATTACCAAATTGCTGAAAGTGGTATTAAAGTTTGTGACGTCTACAGTGTTTCCACTGTTTAACGTATTGTTGATGTATTCTTTGAGTAAAGTGTGGTTGACAGGGGTATAAATCAACTTTAGATACAGGGAAAAGTTTCTTTTAACTGTACAAGTATTTCCTTTACTTAAATAAATCACATCTTATACCGTTGTTGCTGGTAAAGACAAGGAGTTGGAGTATTCTGAAACTATTCAGAAATTCTAAAAGGCCCGCAGGCTTGGTATTTTTTAAAGCTATTTAATGCCAAGCTATCAACAATTGTATCACATCTGACCAATATATTATTTTGTAAGATGGCGAGTTTCCTGACAACTCTTTACACTCTAATACGTTGACATTTCAATATGACAGGCTGTTTGTATAAAACAGTGTGATCAATCACTTAAATCTATCTTATCTTATATCGTATAACTTTGTAATTTTGTTACAAAGCTCCACAGAGCAGTTAAACTGGACAGTTGGCGCTACACAAATTCATACTCATAATATAGTATGAAACCATAAAACGACTTTTCAGGCAAAATTTGAGTAAGAAGGCGTTTTCTGCTAAATCGGAATATATGAATCCGCTCTCGCTCCTTCCTAAAATCCTGATCTCCTTCAAGCCAATACCCTCGTATATCTAACCAGCCATTGAGACAACTCGCATTCAACAGCGGCACAACCTGGATGGAATAATCCGTTGAGCTCACGCTAGTGGCTTCAGGCTCCTTGCATAAGGTCATTTCAATGGCTGAAATAATTACAGGTGAACTAAGCCTCCTATATCAAGACGATCCAGACATACGAGTGATTTGGATCGAAAGAGATCAGGGTATTAGGAAGGAGCGAGAATGGATTCATATACGCTGATTTAGCAGGATGTATGGAGTCTAATGTTTGTAAACTTGATCTTGAGCCATTTTTGTTTCTTACATCAACATTAGTCAATTTGAGGTACTGATGAGGATTCAGATATATTGATATCCATCTCGACGAGTTTGTTATTATTTGTTATCATTGTTTACGGGTAGCATCAAACCACATCTCGAGTGTTGCCGACCTAGTATCATCCAAGGGATTGTGTTTTCCCATGAAGAACTATTCAATTGGTTTTGTTTAAATTTGAATCTTCGCCGTCTTATCATTGAAAGCCTGATGAGCTCTATTCTTTTACCTGTGATGGCAGTTTATGGGTTATTTACTTTATCAATACCAAGTCAGAATATCTTAATGATACCTAAGTGTCATATATATCATGTAAATATGAAAAAGCGTGTGCAAAACGTGACAAAGACGACCTAGTTATATAAACCTTCCTCTGAAACTGACGTAGGGAATTTTTATTAAGATGTTTCATGTCATATGATTATTAACCATTCTATTTTCGCCATGTATCATGATTTATCGTGACTTGGATTCTGGTGACATAAGCTAAGCGTCGATGTCCATGTATGACAATCGTGCATCGTCGTCAATTGTGAAACACCAGGCATCTGTCTGGTAAATAAATAACATTTAAAGCTATGGGCCCTGTGACAGTGACAGTTTACAGATATGCCCATCAAACCTGAAAGTCCAAACGCTTCTTAATTGTAATATCAAGTACAAAACTAATATTTCAACTTATTCAAAATCATGTTATAATCTAAATAGTGTTCATGATGTTATAGTTGATATTAATAAAACATTTAATCCTTTGACTTAAACGGCTGACATTTAATCTTCGTGACTAAATGAACCTAATTCAATTATCATAATATAAGAACACTGGCATAAAACATTAGTATTCGAATATCAATTATATTAACACTGATATTTGTCATCCAGCCCGAGTAGTTGTAACGATGTGAAGGGTGTGATGTGTTAAGTAATAGTAGACCTTTCGACTTAATAAAGATAAATGAGCAAAACTATTTATTAATTATGTATGTCAACGTCTTCTTGCTGACTAATGGGGGTATGTATCTGAGAATTGCAAATTTCCAGTTGTGAATAGACAAGAAAGACGTATGGAAAAACATTGATTTGGAACCCGACCTTTCATTCATTGCCTTTTTTGCTGATTCAGCGTAATCGAATTGATTAGTTTTTGATATTGCAAGTCTGACATAACAATGCTATTTCATGTCTGTTTTTCAAGGATGAGTTAAAAATGATGTTTTTCATTGACAAGAGCTTGTAAATTGTTTAAAATGATGATGAGAGATGCAATGTACATGATGTTAAAGAAGAACAGTATATTTAACAATCATGAGTTTTGCAAAAAAATACACTATTGTCTTTAACTATCATATGTCTTAGATAAATCACAAATATAATTGCAAGACTGGTTTGATGTTAATTTCAATAATCGATGAAGTGTACTGAAAGAATCGGAACTATTGTCTGGTCATGAGTTCTTATAACAAAATTACATGGGACAGTTTATAAACTCGTACCAGACGCTAAATCTATTGAGTTGCCATTATTGCTACATTACTTAACAGTAATCCGGACATTGAAACGCAGGCGCCATACGAATTGAGTGCAATGATTGCTGCAGACGTATGCAAATATGAACTTAAGTTTAGTATAGGTGAATACTATAAAGTGTCACTCACCAGGCCACTGGAGCCAAAATATGCGCGCAAATCGACAAAAAGATTCAATGCAAGCTTTCACAAGATCTAAGGATGAGATTCGTTTCATGAACATCAAAAGTTATTTTGACATTTGTTTCAATCTAGATGTTGCCATAGAATTATGAGCATTACCATGGCACTAGATAATTGATTGAGGCATATGCATATAGTCAGAGTTGTAGTTGATGACGATAATGGTATTACAATTTACTATGAACAGTACCTCTTAATAACCCCTCAATGATCATTATAAAATGTCTTAAGAAATAAAAAACACATATGTAAACCATCTAATAATCTATTTTAGAGTTTGACGCTCTTTGAAGTTTTATGAACACTTGTTTTCGCAAAATTCAATGTGTTATGTATACTCCAGAAATCGATTAATGTTTACTAGGTATCTCTTTTAATTTTTTTTTTTTCAAGATTGATAAATCAAATCCAAACAGAGTTGCCAACCACAGTAAACTTAAAACTTTTATGAATATGTTAGTAATTCTTTCATGAATTTCAATTATTACAAATTTTGTTTTTGTTCCAAGGTACTTTATAAACTTTCTTATTAAACTATTTCTCGTCGCCCATTACCTAGTTTATCGCTCCACCTGAGCCTAGTATTCTGAATTGATGATTTTGTCAAAATCAATTATGTTTAATCGCTTGACCTTTTCACTGACATCAACAATGCTAAAATAAGATCAAGATAAGGTTAAAATGTCAAGAAGCATGAAGCGTCAATAATTCCATCATTGGTTATGCTCTTGTCATAACTAGCAGTGTACACTAGACTCTTAATCCAGGAAACCATAAATTTGCATGTCTTACAGCGCCTTTCATTAAAAACAATGAGCCGTATATAATGTTATAATTGTAAGTGTTTAAGTGTGTACTTGTGGAATAATAAATGACGAATGATTATAAAAAAGAAATGATAAAACATCATACTGGTATAGGCAGAAGCGAGGATCCAATTGTGAACAAGACGCTTATTCGAGCTTATTCATTATTATTCCATATTAACTGTAACGCATATGTCATTTATCAAACGATTGAAATCCGTATTGCTCGTTCATAACTTCCGTGTTTGGAAAACATCTCTTGATTCTGTTAGTTGTGGACTTATGATCTCCATGTTTTCAGATATTTGTTTGTATCATCGCTAGTTTTTGTCTAGTATAAATAGCGTACATTCAACGGCAGACTTTGTGCTGATATAGACTTTTGGCTATTAATTTCGCCAATTCGAATTAGCAAACGAACTTGCTAGGTTCATATGAAACAATTTTGCAGGATAATAATAAAAAAGGTAAAAGGTTTTATAATAAAAAAACCCAACCTATTCGACGATGAAAATGGCAGTTTACAACCATAAAACTCTTGTCGATACTTTGCTGTTTAGTTGAAATGAAGAGAGTCAAATTTCACAATGGTTTACAATACGAAGGAATTAAAAACATTTTTGATGTGTTTTATCTTGTCTTAGTTATTGAATTATGATTTGACAGTCTGTGACAAGATATTTCACATGTGTAAATACAAACAATAATTCTGTCATTTATCTTACTTTGTTCTTATATAATATCAAGTCATTTCAAAATGCATTTCAAAGTATTATATGAGCTTGTAAAGGTGCAATATAACGTACCCTGTGATGAACATATGAATTTGTCACAACCTACACCTAAACATACTTCAGAGATTTGATTCTGCTCAATTGATCATTCATTCTACCATGCAATTATAAATACTCTAATCTGATTGGTCGACCTTTCCATCAAATACACTTTAATTCACGATTGATACCTATAAACCATTTTACCATGCACAAGTGTACATACATCAAAAGTAGCGGACTAATGAAGACAAAAGATCAACTTTAGAGACGGCATTCCGCTTTTGTCGTGAGATGAATACCGGATTTGTTTTCGTGTGCTTACACGGAAAGAGCTTGCTCCAAATAAAATCTACTTGACTTTGTTATAGTTACAGTATACACAGTATAATTTTCAGATCTAGATCAGAAACTAGAAACACTATATCTATCTCCTGAACTGAATAATCAGGAACAACTTTTTTTGATGATGAAAAAAAAAAGATTTTGAAGACAGTTTAAAAAGACATTAAAGCTTGGTTGATCATGCGATATCAATGTAATCAGAGTAATGAATATCTTTAAAAAGGTTAATTTATGTTATATATATTCTACCTTAGGCACGTCTTAAACAAGAAATCATTATTCAGTTTAACAATGCGAGGCTAATTGTTTTAACTATCGGCATGGTTTCAAATGATCTTATTCAAAACAGGAAAAATTATACTATATGTAAGAGTTTCTACTTGGTATCGATCGAAAAAGATGAATTTTAATATCTATTCAAGCTTCTTTTTTAAATGATATCAACTTACCATGAATATTCCGTGACATAAAAAAAGTTTTGTAAAATAATTCCTTTGAATAAATAAGTTATCATATCACCTTTATACAATATGAATCCCCCTGTTAATCCTTAATAAGATAATTTCTATTTCAGATTATCAACGCGGTTATTAGATGTCTGGAGATGAAAATGGATACGAAAGTGGTTATAACAAATCAAATCACAAGTCATCGTTTATTTGGAGTTTTGCATTATTAAGAATTGATTAAAACAAATGAGCATTTTCCTTATTTTCGAAATGTATTTTCATGTTACTTTCACCTTTGAAGTGTTTTGTTAGCTATTTCTTAAATCCGTGCTATTTGTCCACACTTTTTGTGTTTTATTAACTTGTTTCTTGAATTCATTGTAATCGTTCACGGTTTCCTAATGTTAACATCATGACAGTTTTCTGACATTTGTTTTAACACAAAATATTTTCATAACTATTGTATTTACAATGTAAAACAAATTTTCTACGGGAGAACGTTTTACAGTTTTTACTTTCAATGCATTAGGTTTATATTTTAATGGTATGGTAAAACCTAACATCAACCGTTAAGTGTTTGCGCTCGTAAAATATAACAATGTCTATCTGATAAATTATAAATAATGTATCCAAAGATATAACAATAAAGGTGTCCGATCCGTTTTAACTCCTCTCAGATGTGTCAAGTGTATTGTTAACAATACCGTGAACGTGTTTTATAGACGGAGCCGTAACATACTGATGCATCGTTTGGTATATGATATATCATATAAATTCATACATAATCAACACTCGACATTCAATTCCTCTTGAAAGCAGTTGAATGTTGAATGTCAAATGTTGAATGTCAAATGTTGAATGTCAAATGTTGAATGTCAAATGTTGAATGTCAAATGTTGAATGTCAAATGTTGAATGTCAGAAAGGATTGCTGAGGATAGTCTTCTCAAGTGAGTGAATCAGAAAACTAATGCAACAAATAAATGTAATGTTTAAAGAATGGAGGAAAATATCACGGACAAACAAACACGAAAAAAGTAATACAAAGGCAATAAAATGGAAACATTTTCTAAATATAAATATCTTTGGTTCTCATCGTTCATGTTCGTTACATGCACAATATGCAACTATTCAATCACTGAAGGTAATGACATGTATATCAAATATGAACTTTATGTAAAGATATATGAAGATTTTTGTTTGAAATTTTTTTTCAGAATATTTGATGTTAAGACTATCCGATTTTACAATATCGTCCTGAAAGTTTATATTTTAGATATTTTGATCGTTTAGAAAAGCTTAGTTTAATTCACTGTAAAAATAGTTCCAGGTAAATATAAGCAGATAAAGTGTGATTATGAAGAATGTGGCAGATATCCTCTGATATCTCCACCAATCAGAGTTTATTGTATTATGTATTCCATTTTATTGTTTACCAAAAATGTGGTGAAATATGATGTTACTGTAAGCACAAAGAGAGGTTGACAATTGAAACCTACGTTTTTCAACTGGATTTGATTTTCTATCTTACGAGCAAAAGGTAGAATATTCTTCAATATTTTGAAATACAATTCCGCAAAGATAAAACGTTACCTACCAAAAAAATGACTGGAAACAACTTCGACTTCAAACAGTTGCAATTATACCTCAATTGATGGATTACATGAACATGAGCAAAGTAATGACATGGGTACCGTATAGTTTTATTTCGTGAGTTGAAAAAAGTTCAACAATGTCCCCAAACAATATTATTTGTTGGCCTCTGATTATTTAGATAGTCTTATGAAAACGTTGTTAGACTTAAATAATAATAATAATAATATTGTCGAGGCGAGAACTAGTTAATCAAGCGTAACCATTTTTGAAATCCTTAAGCAATATCAAATATCAATATTAAAGAGCAACTAAAAACCTATAAATTCTGATATAGTACCACTATTACTGTGTATCAAAACAAAAATAGCCATTTTAATCGTTAACAGTTTACTATGTTCTAAGAAGCTCATTATAATAAAACTGTTTGTTATTATTTGTAGCCTCATCTCCCAATATCAAATGTTTTTATTATTTGTAGCTTCATCTCCCAATATCAAAGTTTCGTACTTCATGATGAGTTAACCATATAAATCTTTATGGGCATAATGTGGATCATGAAAAATTTGAAAAATGTATAAAGTTTTTTAATATAATGAATTGTAAGGTCTTCGGTAAAACTCAGAGATAGAAAAGAGAATTTAAATGTCGTAGGTTTTCACACAATGACAGACATTTTCAGTAAACTAACTCTTTGCCAAATGTTTTCCCCTGTTTTCACGATAGCAAAAAAGGGCATGACATGGGTTGATGACTTAGATTACATGTGAGATAAGAGATCCAGTTTGTATAAATATCACTCTTACAAATATACATGTAGTTGTTTTTACATGCCTTTATTTGCACGTGTACCAACGAATATACTCGATTTTTTTTTACATGGCATTATTTGATAATTTTGAAAACGATTAATTAGAAAATTAGAAGATCATTATAAAAAATGTTTTATTTTCCCCTCCTAATGTTTGTTCATGTTATTTCATATATATAAAAGGATAAAATTAACCTTAATCTATATGTCAATAATCAAATATCAAGGTTATGCGATATGTTTTGAAAAGAGTGTTTTCTGCTTCATCTGTTCATGTATCTTTCCCTCTGGATTATCAGAAAAGCCTAGGCTTCATTTACAACATTTTGAAAGTTCATCCCCATTTCTAACATAGAATGTTACATGGACGCACTATTTGCATGGTAACACTGCAAACAAACCTTATCATGTTTCTAGATAAATTGGTTAGACCTCTAAAGCAAGAATCAGAAAAATTACGGCATGAATAAGTAGAAACAAGATTGTTGAACTTTTAAATGTAAAGGCAAATTTTGGAAATCATGTTATCAAAGCATTTAGTGTGTGTTTGTTTCCTTATGTGCGTTCAGATAGGGCATTCTCAGGCCCTTTTAAGGAAGGAAAGGATAAATAGTCATTTACTCAGAACTCAATATTATATCAAGTTATCCCATGTGCAAGCCTATCAACATCGGTATATCTGTTTATCAAGAAATATTCTCATGGCCTTTGTCTATATGATAACCCCATTCCTTCCTTGTCAAGTGCAAATAAATGTCGAATGAATAGAGAAAGACCAGATCGTCTGTATTGTTGTATTGTTGAGATTATGTGTTTGCCTGGAAATAATTATCTTTTCGAACATGGTTTTTTAGTTCGCATAAAAGTTTGTTTATAAATTTTCTTTTGCCGATGTTAATTGGTTGTTTTTTCGTTCGTAAAGGATAGATAAAGATTAATCCTCTTACCCAGGCTACCAATCTGATATTCCTGAATTGATTTTTTGTGTGTTCATTTCCTTGCAAACCCAGGAAGTCGTTTCAAAAAGACAATCACTTACAAAACAAATGAGATAACATAGCAATTAACATGAAATCCTTGGGAGAAAGATCTACTTTGTCAATGCCATTAGATATAGAATTACCAATACAAGTAGTTTTTATGTGATTTGAAAGATTTAGTTTCAAACACCTGATTTATTGCAATGACATTCTTATTCTGTTAAGGTAGTTAAAATATATTTCTCCAGCAATAAGAGGAAAGTTAGAAACTCATCAATGTCTTAATGTATTTTCAAGCTGAAATGTTCATTTCAATGACATAAAAGTATTTATGAAGTCTTCTTAGTATAAATTTGTTGATCAAAACAATTCACAATTACTCGAAATTTAACAATTATCGTATTATATTTTTAAAAAAAACTTTTTTTTGTTTAAATTTATCTTTTACCTTGCAGATAAATATCAAGAACTGTCTGTCTAGATTTAATTATCGTTTTATATGAAACCTTCATTTTTGTTGACTGATGCTCTTGTAAAAATGTTGCTGTCAAAAATATGAACAGAAGCATTTTCCTTTTTCCCTGGAGGGAAGTTTCTCCAAATTATCTTTATATCTACAATATTTGGTAACAAGAGCTTTTAGAATACTTTGTGTTTGTTGTGGTGTGTTAAATAAAGAGGACATTCTAGAAAAGATATCGGGATTCAAGCCTTGAAATTAAGTAAGTACTTTGATACATGTATAGCTGATGATCAATACTTCGATATATATGCAATAGTGAAAATCCGGGCATAGTGTTAATGCCCAGAAAATTACTGAGAATGTTGTATTTGAGTCAGCATTAGCGCTTTGGAAGCCTTTTTATTTCTAATTCCTTGGATAGATCGACTTTATTGCCAGTTGATCATAGTTTGGCTAACAAACCGTGAGAGATTCAAAATGTATTCACTTATTCGATCAGACATTATATCATGCAATTCACAACGTATATATATAGGATTCATGGCAAAGTAGGCAATTATGGCATACCATACAATTCAATCACATCGCGTATGTCATACCATTAATTATATACCATCATTTGACATTGTATATAATTTCTTTTCACATTGTTCAGAGTTGTGACAAATGCTGCATTTCAAACCAGAATGTTTGCATTTACGTTTGTTTACAATGCATTTTCAGCTAGATGTACAATTTCAACATTCTATGACCTCCAAAGAGTGATTCTTTATGGAGAGATTCTCTCAATGATGACATATTAAGTGCTATCACGGTTTAGTAGTTTATTATCACATACACTATTATAGTGTAAGTTACACATTATACATATTTAGATGACAAAGGATGCTGCAGCTTCGAAACAACATACGTATTTTCTTGAATATATCTTTTTCATTTCTATTCACAGATAATTTGTAATCTAAATGTCAGATGATAATTTACTTTTGTCATAGTTCATAGCGCTTCTGATAAGACTGGAAGTTGTAAAAGGATCTTGATATGTCAAATGTTCTAACAATTAGAACTGCATATCCTATTCAAATTGTAGAATCGTGCTGTTACCGTCTTCATGTACAGTATTAACAAATGCATTGATAACTCTTAAAAGGGATCCTGTCTCGGCATGTGACCTCAGTTGACTGTCGCTACAGACAGTCCTTAAATGCTTAGTTCATCATACAGATAAGCTATGAAATCTTATATAAACTCATTTTCGACAACGGGGACAAACTGTGAAACGTAGAGACCATTCACACTATATTCACATCATGTATTCCGGTTTTGAGAAATGGAAACCAGACAGATTATATTTACGAAATAAATCTTTAAAAAAGTTCCCATTCAATTTGTTAATTGGCAATCTAAAGATTGCGAACATTGGACGGTAGCAAAATGTCCTAATCAACTCAATCCTCAATATTAATAGTTTGGCATATTTTGTCCATGCAAAAGCAATAGGTAAGCAAATAATGTAAAGGCGACAATTATTCATAACCCTTCACTTGTCTAAAGAGAGCAGGAACTAACTTGTATTTAGAAGCGAACTAAATTAATGAACTGATCAGAAATAAGTAAGTAGCCAATATCTTTCCGAAGAGATTGTTAAATTCCAATGCCCACTAATCATAATAGCTCATAAAAAAGTACCCAGAGCTACTGGTATGATGAAAACAAGTATCTCCAGCTACGATATATAATGTTTAAGTAAATATACTTATGTAAATGTTTATATATTGAATATTTTGAATACAAAATTTGACACAAAGTGAACTGTACCAAATTATATATCAAAACTTAATTTATTAGAAACTAGCGGTAGGATTTAGAGCCTAAATTCGTGGTTATATTTAGAGGATACTATCGCCATAATTCGTGGTGATAGTTAGATGTTAATCACGCCATAATTCGTGGTTATAGTTACAGGTGAAATACGCCATAATTCATTGCTATAGTAGGAGGTTAATTACGTCATAATTCGTTGTTAGAGTTAGTTATGTTATATAACGTGGTAAGAGTTAGTGGTTAGTAACACCTTGCAGGGGTAGTTGGGAATGACATTCGATGTCAAAATATGTTTGTGTCGTTTATTTGTATCCATGACTGTTAGATGTTTTTTAACCAATTTATTCATGTGGAAATATAAGTTATCTGGCATTTGAAGAAAATATATATTTACCTCTGATGAATTATAAAAAGAATTTCTTTGTAAATATGTTACTAATCTCGTAATAATGCTTATTTGAAAAACTTTGAAATGGGTTTTTTAACCCAATAACATTGATTGGATATGTACAGAAATTTAGATAGCCGACATGGTATACGTTATGGTGCACATAACCAATTGATTTGTATCCATTTAATGAGTTATTGCTGTTTTCGTTATGATATTGTTAAAATGCAATGTAAAATCAGAGATTTCGGGAAGATTGATTAAATATCTGATATTCGTCCCTTAATTTTTATATGATTCATATGACATGTTTGCGTTGCTACTTTAATTTCTATAAAATATTTCCTATTTGGAAGTTTAGAATAAGTATTTTTATGTTACTAGATAGTCATTATTGTCTTTTAAATGTGCAGTATTGGATATCCAAGTAATTTCGAGTTCAACAATCCGAATGACAAAAGCACAAAACAAGTTTATAATATAGTAATTTATTAAAATGGGAGATAATATTATCATTGTTATTCATTTCTCCATTTCATATTTAATGTTTGAATGTATTCAATGTAATACATCAGGTTTATTGTTATTAAGAAACAAACTCCTAGCAATTTTATTCAAATGATAATAAAACAATTCTCTTGATACTCTCTCTATAAATATGCTATTTTATTGCCATAACGTTTTCATTCAACAGATTAAATTGACATTCGAAACAAACCTTAAACTTATGATGATGTTTGTCAAATATGCCTTGGCAAAAGAGAACTGGGGACAATATTCGAATAATAAGGTATGGCCTGGGTAAGAGAGGATGAGTTTAGTATTTAGTACTTAGTGTTCTATGGTGTATTTTTAATAATCTTGTCCACTTACAACAAACTTCTTGACATGTAAATGATATGAAATGACTGACATACTGAGGGAAATATCAAATTTGTCCAACACTCAATACTCTTTTTCGAAAAGTGAATCGAGAAAGATTTAGGGTTCGTATATCAAATTACATTTTATTCAAAACTTTGTTCATAAACAAAGATCAGTCATAATCTCCCTTAGAGTCACTTGAAGGATTTACTGCCTTGGAAAGTCTTTATTTTCTACAGGAGCTTATTATAAGTTGGTAAAAGTTCTTCAGTTTGACATATTTAATAACCATAAATATGAAAATTAATGTGAACTCACTAAAATATATCCAATTAAAATATTGAAATATTAGACAAGCACTGAACCATATTTTTCAAGGCAAGTACAGGTAAAATCAATATTGGGTATGTTCTGGAAGAAAATCTTAAAGTGTTTGTAAGGCCAGATAGGTTTACAACTTTGCCCTTCTCCAATCGTTAATGCGACGAATCAGGTGTTCAGGTTGCTTGCAGGACATAAAAAGACGTACAGAAAAAGTTTGGGTTGCAATACTTTTTCCCCAGGTGTATATAACGGGCATGAAGGGAAACAGTAAAGTGAGTTTCTAAGGTCAGTTTTTGTATTCCCACAATGTGTAAAGTCCCCTTTTGCGGTATGACGTATCGAAATAACACTATGTAGTCAAAGACTGTTTGACTCTTGCATCAACATCAGTCATGCGAACCTGATAATGATTCGAATATACTAATAGCCATCTCTACAAGCTTGTTATCATATGTTACCATGGTATTTGCAACATCCAACAACATCTTCAAGTCTTGGTGGCTGACTGTACAAGAGCTTATACTTTCAATGAAGAATTAATTGGTTTTGTTTAAATATAAACCCTCAACTTCGAGTCAACTATCATGAAAATATGATAAAGCGTTCGCAAAACGTGACAAACGTAGGAAAATGTTTATTATAATAATAATAATATACATTTTAACGCCTAATATCCAGTGCGAGGCACTGCTCACTGGCGGTACATTATTACCCTGAAGGAATTGTACTACAGCAGCTACTTAGCGCTAAGTCCGTACAACCTTATATTCAGGTACCCATTTTAACAGCTGGGTGGACTGAGTGCAATGTGGATGAAGTGCCTTGCCCAGGGACACAACACAGGAATAGACCCAAGTCACAAATTTGTGGTGTCTCCACCGGGATTCGAACCCGGGTCTCTGGCGTGAGAGGCAAGCAAGCTTACCACTACACCACTGTGCTCCCTATGAAAGAACCGAGACAAAAAGAAACTGAAAGAACCTGTCAAGTGTCTCTATTAAGTAATGTGCTCTTCAGACAAGGTGAAGTAATGCAGTGAACAGATGTAGAAGTGCTGGTTACCTTTATAGATTCACAGAGCGAGCAAAGTGAGAAGTAAGCTTATTTAACAATAGAAGCTGATGATGATATGAAAGAGAAAACATTAGCTTCAAGAGGCACCGTTATTCTAAAACAAAAATATGCAAATACCGGTGAAAGCTTTGAACTCTGTATTCTGCAAAGTTCTTGAAACATATTTTCATATCATGATTAAATTTTGTCTTGATTATTTGGTCATTATTCTCGGAATGGCGGAATCATTTCATCGACCACTCAATTCAGATTTTCCAACAACATTTAACTAGGCACTGTTCACCTTTTCTGTCAATGCAATCTTCGCAATAAATTTGTGACATGGAATATGGACCTCATCATATGATATATAAAATATTATGATATGATATTAGTCATGTTCTGTTAATTTTAGTACAGAGGTCAAAATGTCATCATTAATACATCTATCTGAAGTTAGCTACTGTCTTTCTATCACTATGCCTCTCTTCCCGTCTTTCACCTAGTCCTTTGGGTTCCTTTCTCCTTTATCTGCCCACTCTCTTTTGGGTTTGTCGAATAACTAAAATATTGAAAAACACGCTTAACCACAACTCACCTACTCAGAAATTTGGTTTAAAATGTGTTGATGAAATCAAAGAATGGTTTAACTCATTCAACAATCCTTGTAACTTGTACTCCAAAGATTATGTGTTATAAAATTATTGTTAAAGAATTAGGGTAGATTCAACCATGGTGAGTCTAGCAAATATTTAAATTAATAATAAAGCACAAGGTGGATTGCAAGAGTAGTTTGATGTTATCATCCGGGCATAAGTTCTTATAACAAAATTACATCGGACAGTTTATAAACTCGTACCAGACGCTAAATCTATTGAGTTACTATTATTGCTGCATTACTTAACACTAATCCGGACATTGAAGCGCAAGCGCCATACGAATTAAGTGCAATGATTGCTACAGACATCTTATGCATTGCATTGTATGCAGATATGAACTTGACTTTAGAAAATTGCTTTTTTTCCTTTTCAAACAATTTCTCGTAGCCCAGTACCTAGTTTGTCGCTCCACCTGAGCCTAGTGTTCTCAATTTCAGATTTTGTCAGAATCAATTATTTTTAAGCAGTTAACCTTTTCACTGACATTGACGATTCTAAAATAAGATCAAGATGAGGTTAAATTGCCAATAAGTATGCAGCGTCAATAATTTCATTATTGGTTATGCACTTGTCATTACTAGCAGCGTCTTTGGTTGTACGTTATACACAAAATCCAGTAAACGATAAACTTGCATATCTTAAAACACCTTTATTTCAAAACAATGAGCCATTTAAGATAGTATTATTGCATGTGTTAAAGTGTTGTGAAAAAGGAAATGATTTATTAAATAGAAATGAAAAAACATTCGTTTGACCAAATACATGAAAGAATTATGAACCACAAGCTATTTTCTATCATCGCTCGTGTTTTTATAGTATAAAAAGCGTACATTCAATGGCAGGGATAGAGTTTATAGTTGCTTTTCAACTTTGAATTTCGCAAACACAACATAGCAAATTATTATTGCCAATATCAATTTTATCATTTTTTATATGCATCAGTATGAAAACCTTTGCAGGATAATATTAAAAAATAAAAAGCTAAAAGGTAAAAGTAGTTCATTATAGAAAAAATTGTATGATTATGCAGATACTAATAATGGAAACAGGTAAGTATGAATACGTTATTATTGTCTGCCTAAACTTAATTCATCATTAACCCATTTACCAAATGCAATACCAAAGTATTGTTTTGGTCCTGGAAATGTATCTTATCGAATAGATAAATAAGCGTAGTAAAAATGTTTTGAAAATGAATTTTATGTTTTGAATATATAATGTTCAGTTGAAATGAAAAAAGTAAATTTTCACCAGCTTTACAATACAAAGGGATTTCATTTGAAAGTGTTTTATCCCTTCTTAGTTATTATTCTGAAGTTATGAGATATGATTTGATTTGTTGAATTATAGTAACATCAAATGTAAAAATAACTGTCATTTAGCTTACTTTGTTTACACCATATCAAATCATTTCAAAATGCATTTAAAAGCATTTACCCGAGCTTATGTAATATTTGTAAAGGTGCAATATGACATATAGTCAAACATATTATACTTAAGAGTTTCGAAGGGTAATGTTCCTTGATTAAAAATTTAATCTACCATAACAATTCTAATTACTCTATCTTGATTGGTCCATTTGTCCATGAAAAAGACATTAATTCACTATTGAACTGGATCTAGTTAACACAAACAAGTGTACCATCATAAGCAGCGGACTACCGATGACTAAAGATTAACTCTGGAGACGGTATTCTGCTTTTGTTGTGAGATGAATGCCCTTTACAAAAATAATTGACCAATTTGTTTTAGTGGGGGTTCACGGAGAGAGCTCGTTCTAATGTAAACTCTTCGCGCCTTTGGCATAATTTTACATTGTAGTTTTAAACTAGATCAGAAACTTGAAAATCAGATTTATCTCTCGAACTGAATATTCGGGGAAAACGTTTTGAATGGTAAGAATGAATGGTTCTGGAGATAGTTTAAAAAGACTTTGCTAACTAATACAATGTAATTAGAATATAGTTGATTATACAAAAATTAAGTTGTTGAAAGATATTGCACAACTATATTCGATTCAAATGTAGGTAAAAATATGATTTTTACATACATTTGAATCGAATATTGTATGTATAAAGATTGTTTTTGTGTTTTATCGGGCCTACGCGCCAAACATGCTGAAAACATTGTATTTTAAACATGATGCTAAGCCGACCGAGAAGCTATAACTTCAGCTATTTACCGATTCTTTATCTAACCATATCTTTTTAAATAGCAAACATTGGGAAAAAATTCTTTGTCATGTTAGATGCTAAGATACTTGTACATGTAGTTTCACAACAGAAGCCTAAAGCAACCAACGCTTATGTATAGTATGCTAATTGATCTGGAGATCTATAAATTGATAAATCATACGTCTCATATGCATATATGCCTTTGGATACTTTCCCAGAGAAAATGCTTTACCGATGATGTCACTTGCTCATGTTGATATTGATGTTATACAATTTTTGACAGATTGTTATTGCCAGAAAAACGAAACGGCATTTACTTCCAGCAACTTTTATATTTATGAGATTATTAGAGTTACATAGTAATGAAACATCTTTTGGCCAGATAAGGTAGATATGACTGTCAAATATAGATAAATATTATGTATTTGCATATTGAGAGCTCTCATTCACGTTTGCCAACTATTTGATAAAGGTTTAATTTTTATCTTCACCTCATCCGAAGACGCTATATTTTGATGTTACAAGTTTTGTATCCAGTTGAAAACTTGGAAATATTTTCAATTTTCAATTTAAAAGTGTCGACCAAAGTTATTATGATATTTATTGCTAAATACTGCCGTTTACTAAAGTTATCCTTACATTCCATCCTTCCATCTGTTCAGAATTTTTTAAAATGTTTTTTTCTTATGCATAATGCCTTAAACAAGTTAACAGTCTTCAGTTTCACATTGCGATGATATGAAAGGTTTTAACTATTGGCATGATATAAAATTATCACATTCGGTGACATCAAAGAGTCTGCTAGATTAACCCCTTGAATAAATAGGTTATCATATCACCTATCTATATTAACAATCCCCTTGTTCACCCTTTAATGAAATAATTGCCCCGAAGCACACCCTTGTGTTGTGCTTCAAGTAATCGTGATTATTTCAGATGTTCAAGGCGGTTATCAGACGTCTGGACATAAAATGTATACAAAAGTGTTAATTATAAATCACAAGGCATTGATAATTAAATCTGATATTTTGAGTATTGCATTACTGAGAAATAATGGTTCTTTGAAATATGAACAATATATTTAGCATTTTCCTTATTTGCTAAATAAACATTTCACACTGGTGTAGACACGATGTCTTTAATAAGTTGACATTATTCAGTTTCACATCTGGATAATTCTATAATTGCCAACTGATGGAATACTATCAAAGGATGTCGTTTTATTCTTAAACAGAAACAAATGTGTAATGTAACGCTCCTTAAAACCTTTAAAAACTCCTTTGAATAAAATAGTATGCGTATCATATCACTTTTTTTTCTAAGAAATTCTCTGTTTGCCCTCTACTAAAAGAAATGCCCCAAAGCAAACCTTGGTCGTGTGCTTCAAATAATTAATCACTTTAATTTCAGATTACCAAGGCAGTTGCTAGACGCCTAAACATGAAAATTGATACATTCAACACCTGGTTAGGCACAATGTTTTTCCTAAGTCTACATTATAAGTTTCAACTCTCAATAATGCTATAGTTTCGAACTATTGAAATGGCGTTTATGTCGTTCAATTAGCAAACATGAAAATTTGTGTCATAAGACTTTTTTTATATGCGGACATATATATATTTCACACTATATTTACGCTAAAGTTTCTTGTAATTTGTTTTTACTCGCGATAGTTCAGTTTGACTATGGGTAAGATCGTGCTCAATCCTCCCATGCTGGTCTTTGCCACAAAATGTTATCATGAACATGTGCGATTTTGTACATAAATTATTGTGATTAATTAAGTATTCCCCTTAAAACCGTTTTACAGTCTTTTGCTATCGATACGGCTCATACCAGAGCAAGTGCAACACGGTTATAAATTGACAATGAATAATTTTATGTGTTAATGTTATTTCAATTGTTGAAGCCCTAAGCAACATTTAAATGTTTGTGCTCGTAAAACATAATGTTACCTATTTGATGAATTATGTAGATAATGTATCGTAATATATAGCAATTAAGGTGTCAGTTCTAGACCTGTGTTAACTCCTCTTTGACGTGTGGAAAATGCTTATGTGTATTGGTAACATGACCGTGGACGTTTATGAGAGAACGGATCCATGACAAACTGATGCATGGTTTGGTACATGTATATCTTATCATGAATTCACTTTTAAGCATGTTCCTCTTTAAAATGACCAAAATATAGAATATTATTAACTGTTAGTACTACAGAGGCAATTAGCTTATGAGGACTGTATTTACTGTTTCGACAAATGGTTGTGTCCATTATGAAGTGAAAACATTACACATTATCATATATTTATATATCAATATATATTTCAATACTGTTGTACTTTGGGCCACGAGGACCCCAATACTGAAGTAAAGACTTTGACAATCTGGCTGCCTATGAGAGAAGCAAGATATTGAACAACACTTGAACCGTGTCACCAAGCGATTTGTAAAATGTTGATAACTATAGAGGAAATACAAAGGAGTGCATTTCTTTGATGTTTCAACCTCAGGCTGTGTTTCGACAACAAAGCAAAACGTTTTAGAACTTGTTAATATATCATAGTTCATTAATTATCACAGACATTCGATTCTGAGCACCTATAGGTGCTATGGGGATTATGTAACGCACATCGGCCTACCTATATAGGTTTAGAATGGAAATGTAAAAACTTATCTTGTCAATAGCAGCATATTACTTGAAAGTATCGGGTAAGGCAAGATCATGTCCTTTTTATCAATAAACTTGCAGTGCAAAAATAAACTGTATGCTACTGTACGCATCGTATTCCCTTGCATCCCGAAAGGAAATGGCATCATATAATTAAAGGTTATATGAAAAAAATCTTGAATGCTTAAAATATCTGTTTTCATAATTTACTTCATAGTTCACTTTCGATGCATCAAAATATGCAGCTATTCAAGCTAGTTCTCAGAAACTTTGATGTCAAGATTAACCCAATTTTGCAATATCTTGTCGAAGTTTAGATATTTTGACTGTATAGAAAAGGAATATTAATTTGCCAGTTTGAAATTATTTCAGGTAAAGATCAGGAGATTCAATGTGATTTTAGCGAATGTGGCAGATACACTGTATCATGTACATGAATATGAGTTATTTGATATTGTATATTGTTTGATATTTCATTCTATTGGGTGGTGAAATATGATGTTACTGTGTGACACAGTTGGTTAAAAGTATTAGTGGTTAGTTGGAATATTTTTAATAAAACTTCGTTTATCAACTGGATCTTAATAACCGTGGTTTGAGCAAAGGGTGACAAACTCATCATTATTTCTAAATACATTTCCGCAAAGATTAAACGTTTGACACAACTTCCGTTTTTCAACAAATGAGTATTCTTCTCATCCATAAACACATTCGTTGAATGTATCATTAAACCAAAAAATGAGAAAAAGCTCTTATCAATCTTCACTTTCGCCGCTAATTGTTAAAAGGGGAGCAGAACAATAACTCACCCAGATATACATGCCATTCAGATCGTGAACAAATTTAATAGGGTTATATTTGTTATCCCAATATTTTCTATAATACAAGTTCTTTGTAAGATTCGAAACCACACTCTCAAAGTCTAGATTCTAAAATTAAATCGTAAAAAACAGTGGCATTCGTTTTCTACTTAAAGGCAGTTACTAATGATACACCATCGTACCGCCAAAAATACAAGTTGTGCCATCCATTTCATATAATATCCGTTTTGGTTAGAGGTCTATTCATAATAACCTTTATAATTACGTAGTTCAAGTAAGAACTGTATGAGAAAGCATGAATGGTGAGAAGAATGGTTGGCGTGAAATCAGACTGAGTGAAATTTATTTATGCACAGCAAAAAGTAATCTTAAAAGAAACTCGTTTCTCATTTACGCTTAAATTCAAAACATCGTTGTTGACCTTCGAGTGTTTATCAAAAGATATCAGACCTTTCTTCACTTGGAGAATGGCATTTTAAATGACGTGAATATGATGGATTATATGATGTTGTGTGTTAATTTAACGTAGAAAAAATGTCCCAAGTCAAACCTGCAAAATATGACAAATGATTGAATGTGATAACAGCGAATCAATTCAAACAAAGGGTTTAACATGAGTCTTGTGGTTAGTAAATATGAGATGGAGAGGAATGGCGCACCAAAATGATCTCAAAGACAAATATATAAAACCAGGATATGTGTAGGTTTTCTCAGCAAGCAATTATTTGTAGGCCACTAGTCTTTCAGATCTTTCCATTTCCAGAGGGATCTGTAGTAGTAGTCCAGAAATACATAAAAAGGAGGAAACTTTCCAGCAAGAGAACTAGATAGAAGGGTTCATTCTACTGAGCTAGCCTCCATTATAAAAAGAAGCAAATGTATTACCCATTGAGCACTGCAACAAGTTTACACATTATTGTTTATTTTGTTATTGTTTATTACATATATTATATCACATTCTCATTTCATTTGTGAAGTACTAGACTCGACTGAGAGTTGATATATGTTTATTTACATCTATAAACATTTGGTGTGACAACACATGGTCGTCACGTGTATACTCTTATTAACTATGTGTAGCACTTATTAACTACCGCCTGATTGAACGCTAATTTGTCCATTATGTTATGTTGTTCCTGCAAATTACAACAACTTAAACAATTAAAGTAATAACATAAGTGACAAAATACCCAGTTGTTGATCATTGACGAGTATGTAAGATTATTCATTTTGCTAAACGGTATTATTAGTTGGCCTCTAATGATTTAAACTTGGTTTGAGATAAGGAACAGGATGGAAGACCAATTCGTGGCCGCCTGACAATGTCTACTGCTGAGTGGCTTACATAAATCATGCATGTGATAGATTTGTGATGGTTGAACACTTCATGTTTCTAAACCCCGAATGTTCATTGCAGTTCAGAGTACCTTAAATTCAGTATATTTCTAGGAACGCAGTCGTTTTAAAGAATACACTTAATTACAACGAATGCAGTCTATTAACTTAATGCTGTTCAAATGCATTCTATTTGAAACAATCCTTATCCAAAATCTGGGAAGACAAATCAGTGTTAGGTGGATTTGGTGGACAAAAAAGTTAACTTACTGTTGTATTTATATAAGTAATTTCAAACTTACTGAAAACTCTCATTTTCAGTAAGGTTAGTACTTGCCAGATGTTTTTCTCTTCAAGAATGCAGAAATAGGACATGGTATGGGTTGATGTCTTAGATCAAATTTAAATTAGAGAACCAGTTTTTATGTAAAAGGTTAACGCTCCAACATATGTATTTATTCACACGCCCTTACTTACAGGGTGAAATGTTGGATACAATCATTACATATCTCTACAAAAAAACCCATACCTTTCGGCAGAAACTGTTTGTGAAAAACTATCTTTGTTTATAATGGAATCTATACTCAATGATATCTATTGACACATGAGGTAGAAAATTACTAAACATTTATTCAGTGATTGCTAGTGAAAAGAAATATATATATATATATATACATGTATATGGAGGTAATTAATATAAAAGGGAAATATATGTATTGTTAAAGTACTATTGACCAATGAAAATGAACGCTGTGCCGGGACTATTTCATTCATCTTTCATTCTTTTCCCGACTAGTAATTTGTCTGTATTTTAACAATGTTAAATAATTCCACTTACTTGTCATTCCTCATTTCAGAGATGGGCCGAAAAAAAAGTGAAATAAGTTAGCCAAAATGCACAACATTATAGATATTATCAATTTTTGATTTACTACGTCACCACCATAAGCTTACAGTCGCGAAGAAAGCGCCTGGTTTCGTTCTTTTGTAATGACGTCATGACGTCACAGCGCCATCAGTTACGTCACAATAATTTCAGTTCGAGCCTTCTTGTATTATTAATGTAGTGCGTCGCTGACCTATTCAAAGAATACAAAACTTTTAAATGTAACCGTTTTGAATGACGGTAAAAGAAAGAACAAGCTTTCAACAACAATAACCTTTAGCTTTCATTTTAAATTTTTTTTCTCAAATGACAATTTAGCCGTGCTTGGGTAAGTTTCAAGTAAAGCCACAGCACACGCGTATGAATTTCAAGATTTTCCACCCACATCCTATTTAGAAAAACTTTTATTTCTACTAACATTCGATTAATTACAATTATCAAGGCTCGAGAATTATGAATGAAATGTAACTCGGTAGTTATTGGCAATAGGATAAGGTGATACGATTTGTTATATGGATAATCATGTAATTAAAAGAAATAACGTACGTTTGAATCTTCAAGTGCGTTACAAAAAGGTCTGTGTCTGAAGAACCATTAACGAAAGAATTAAGTTTCAATAATTTAAAGTTGTGAAATCTTTACATGAATATCGAGTAATGAAAAAATTCCTATATCCAAACTGAATTAAAAAACTGTATATAAGTAAGTAAGGATTTCCGTAATGTGCCAAATGCAAATAGATGACAAGTGAATATGGCAAGAATAGATGGTCATTTTCAAGTGAGAATTACGTGTTTATCTATTTATCTTTTCCCATATGGTGATCAGTTTAATGTTGCATTTTTAATCGTCATGTTGCATTATCATGACTTAATTTCGAAATTGTGGATCAGATAAGATACACTGGCAAGTTATTAAACAAATGTAGTTTTACATATAGAAGCCATGCTCTACCAACAGAGGTAGCTCCGTCATATATTCCTATACAACAACTTGTGCACGAAAAGTAGAAGGCTGATTGGATGCAATCAAAGTTAGTTGTGCAATCAGCGACGCCGTTTCAAAAGTTATCATTCAAATCGCCTTCGTTACTTCCGGAAGCTTTACAAAAGCTAAACTTTATTTGAATTTGCACCTTGCACTTTGAGTCGTCTTTACAGAACACATACAACTCATTTTGCGACTGCATCATTGCACGAAATGTGTCATTTTTACATATTTCCATGGGTACCCCCCTCAGCCACTTATTCTCTGAAGCGTCACACCGAAAGATGGATGTCCCCATATCTTTGGTTCTAATTATCATAGAACCATAATCTTGGTATCTAAATGTATGTTTAGAAGGTCACTGAATCCATTGTAAGACATTTCAGATAGCTACCATGAGTCATTTGTACGAAATTTTAGGATTCCGTTACAAAAACTCCTCATGACTTCGATCGGTAACATTTCTGTTTCCTCATCTCTACAGTTAAAGTATATAATTTTATTTTACATTATTTTCACTAAGAGTAGAATTATGAGTACGTGTAACCCTTTTGTGTACTCATGTGTACATTGTGCGTTATAAGTACACATATGTACACAAAAGAGTTACAAGTACTCATAATTCTACTCTTAGTGCAAATAATGTAATATAAAATGATATACATTAACTGTAGAGAAGAGAAAATAGTTTTTTTCCAAGGCTGATTTGGTGTATTTCAATGATAGTAGATTAACGGTAGGTCCCTTGGGTTGCTTTTGGACACTTAATTTGTGTGTCATAAGTACACATGAGTACACAAAAGAGTTGCAAGTACTCATAATTCTACTCTTAGTGAAAATAATGTAAAATAAAATTATATACATTAACTGTAGAGAATAGGAAACAGAAATGTTACCAATCGAAGTCATGAATGAGGAGTTTTTGTAACGGAATCCTATCTGAAATGTCTGTCAATGGATTCAGTGACCTTCTAAACATACATTTAGATACCAAGATTATGGTTCTATGATAATTAGAACCAAAGATATGGGGACATCCATCTTTCGGTGAGATGCTTCAGAGAATAAGGGGGGGGGGGGGGGGGGGGGGCATGGGGACCCCTTGTGGCCGGTGGACTAATGTTTCAATAGGGTATAGTTGAAAGATATTTGGTACCTTGGAGAAACTCATTAATGTATTAATGCAATTATGTAAAGCTTTCAGCTGAGATTCGTCAATCCAATGACATAAAGATGTATATGAAGTCAACTCTATATAAACGACTTAAAAAGTTAAAGCAATTCCTTTTCATTTCTCAAAAACTATTTTTACTGCCTATCTCTCTTATACCTTTCAGACAAATGGCTACCACTTTTTTTTATCTAGATCAAAACATCGTTTTATATAAAACATTCACTTTTATGTGTGATACTCTGAATTAATATTGCAGGATATTAAACACCATTTTATGTGAATCTCTATAGAAGTAATAAATCATTTTCATTTATATATGAGAAATCCTCCAGAAAAAGATATTATGATTAAACAATATACACGAAATGGGGAATACAGGAAGAGCATTGGAATCAAGGAGAGCTTCGAAAAGTTCAGATAATCTAGCACTGTTAGACAGTTTAGTTGAAGGCAAGAGTCAACTAATTTATTTTTCTAAATCTTGTTTCCTAAGAGAAAATACAGTTAAAATCAGCGTTGAACCTTTGGGCTGATAGTATTAGCAGTTTATATGTCAATACTAAGTCTTAATGATTTGAATTGGGACTGATAAATAACTGAAATTTTTAATCGAATACAATTGACTTATTCTTATGCTTAAATGTTATACTTAAATTAATAGAGATACTTGAATATACATTTACAATGTGTTGATGATTTTTTTTAACCTAGTGCAAACTATACTAAAATCAATATATACTACTAGAAGAAGCTTTGATGAACATGTAACTACAAAGTACGAATATGCTCCATATGTTACTGGTAAATTCACAAAACAACTAAAGCATTTAATGTCTGTCCGATCACTCGAACCTTGATGTCAAGCAGATGTTATCAATCATTGCTTTTCTTTTGCTTTTCCATATAACGTTTCTGAAGAATTGATAAAAAGAAAAGCATTTGATGTTTGCTATCATCGCACGAACGTTGATGCGGAGCATGTGTTCACAGACTGACATTTAATATGTAGAACCTATATTTCATTCCCTGGGGGATTAGATTTGCTTGTTGGTTTTGTCGTTTTTCTTGACATACATTGAGTTATTGCGACAATGAACTACACTTCGGAAAGCAGTAGCGTAATTTTAGGTAAAGCTTTATGGAATGTCCGGCAAAAGAGAACAAAGAGGTGTAAACCTCTGATAAATCTGCCGTAAAGTGATTTGCAGTTCTAGGAGTATTTGTAGAGTTATACACAAACTTCAAAAAGACCATAGTTACAAATTACATTTACATTTGCAGCGCTGCACACTTTAACAATAGTTGTCTTATCATAAAAGATAAGAGAAAGTATGCAACCCATAACTGCCTATATATCGCTGTCTAGAGACAAGTAATTTGAATTACAGTTTACTTAGCAACCATTCCACAATCATAACAGTGTATTTTCAGGGCAGAAACTTGACTTTCTCCAACAAGAAAAAGGGTAGGAAAATGAGTCAAATGGATATCCAAATATCGAAAACAAAACAAAAAACGCTTAAATATTCAAATAAGAAAATATATTGTTGTACAAATTAGAAATCTTAACATTTCATTGAAATTCTTATTATGATATGAATGTACAATTGGAAAATTTACCACGTTTGACGTGAAATGGTTAGAGAAATGGTACTGTCTATTTATCATTGCACAACTGAACATTTATGATAAATCAAGAACTGTGAATTATAAGCCTGGCTAAAAATATAGATTTCAAATGTATCAATGTTTCAAAACAACTTGCTACCCTGTATAACAAACGATTCTTTTTCAGCATGATAATGATTTTTCAAGTGCAAATAACTGTATATCGTAGTTTCTTTTGAATGTAATTGTCATCGGTGCCATTTTACTATCAACCAACTTCAACCACTTCAATTCCAATGTCGCAAGATTTTTTAATTCTTTTCTTGTCAAACAAAAAACAGACATAAAAATTTATATTTTTGAGTTTCAAGATAGACGTGACTAACCAATATAGCCATCAAAGATGAGACAAAATCCATTCTTTGTTAGTTAAGATTGTCCGTTTGATGTTCCTCATATGACGACAGTAACTTCCAATTAAGGTCACAACGAAAATCTAAATGAATTGCGCTGATAGCTTCTGTCTATCATTATTTGGCAACTGATATTTCATTTTTACCCAAATACTGGAAGAAAAAGCAATTTACTGAGCTAAGTTAGTTGTTGACCTGTCTTGGTAACTTATATCTGTAACCGAGACCTTTGTAGTTTTTATGATTTAATGCATCAAACTATTACTCTCGTCTCTAAATGATATTGAATTACTGAAAATTGGTGTTGAATACCTAGTTGAGGATTGCCATTACCATATCATTCTGTTTCGCGATATTAAACAACTACTTGCTAGTTCCTAGTATTGATAAAAAGATAAATGTATATTATTTAGCAACACAGACACAAGCACTAGACTGATCGATATACAGATATATTAATGTTTTGCTAGTTATAAAATCATATCACAGAAAGTAGACCAATCGAATAGGATGTGATGAAAGAATAGCGATATATGTGAAAATAATGCAAGGGGCTTTGAGTCAGTATTACATGATTTCAGTTAATGCAAAGTTCTCGGTCGATTTCAGTTATAACATACTAGCATTTGATATATGAAATTTAAGAACACTTACAGAATACATTTTTAAAGATGATTTGTATTTCTTGTTAACTAATGTTAACTAGTAATGCACATTCCGTGTGCTACAAATAATCATCACTATTTAAGATCTTCAAAGCAGTTATTAGGTGTCTGGACAAAATAAGATAGTGATGGTAACACTCTCAAAAGGCATTGAGAAAAGATCCAGGACTACTAAAGATGCAGTTTTGTATATCTAGCGGATTTCTGTATGATTTTTATATTAATACGGAACAAGGTTTGATACATAAGCTTTTGATGAATTATATATATAATTTATCATCAGAGATAGCAATAAAGGCGTCCGATTCATGTAAACTCCCTTTGATGTGTTCACAATGCTAAAAGTTTATTGTAAACATTACCGTGAGTGTTTAGTGGATAACGGAGCTACTCGTACCTTGGCTATCATACCATATACATTATGTTGTTAGCAAGTACACCATCGACTGGCGGTATTCAGGTTTCTCTTTAGGAAGACTTGAATATTAAATATCAAATGTTAGGGAAGCAAACATCTCAAGTGAGACATATTATTTTATTGTTTCAAAGAGCGTTTGTGATTACTCTAATGGGTAAATCATTAAACATCAGACAGTCATGAGCAATCTTCAAAATTAGTTTAGTTTATTGATTCTGTTTCTTTTGAATTGATACGATATGAAATAAAACTGGCTGGCTATGAAAAATGCCATTTACTTTATAAAGTTCAAATCTAATAACTATGAGGCAATTTGAATAATGTTGATAGCTATTGAGGAATCACACCGAATGACACCGTTGAGTTTATTTCATACAGTGTTTAATTCTATTGGGAGAAATAATGAATAAAAAGAATTAATCTCAGGCATGATTCCGTCAGGGATATAAACTGGTGACATGTTTATATCGCAGAGTGTAGTAGAAAGATATTTAAACGATCAAACTAGGAAGTTATAGTCAGCAAGCCAAGACAGACTCGTTCTGTCCCTAACAGGTAACCCTTGATCCTCATAATAAGCTATTCCCGACATCTTTGAAAACCGCCTTTGGCACCTTGGAAGTTTTTAGCCTAGCTCAAGAGAACACGACAAGTTGTGTTTCTTTGCTACGCTAAAAAGTTCCTATATCTCAAAATAGCTTATTGTAAAGGGGGCTATCTCTTCTACAAGTACATTTGAATATGAATAACACACGTAGTGACATATAGCTGCTACATGATAAAAGGCTGGTAAATAGGGCATAACAAATAAATTTGAGCACATAAAAAAGCTACAATCGGCGTATAAAGCTATGGATAATAAAGATTTATACACGAATTGAAAGTGCATAAGATGTACTTTCTATATATACAATAATTATCGACATATCATAATAATACATTAGATGAGAGGCACGTGACAATGATATCAAGTATTTCATATATTATTCACAGATGGATGTGGCAGTATATCAGAACATGGTATTGATTGATTCGTATTATGTTTTATTTGGCTGACACAGTTCTAAAAGGAAGACAATCTCAATCCGGTGACGTTTAGGAGGTCCGTGAAATCAGTGATAATGAAAATAATACTAATAACAAAAACAACAACAATAATGATAAAATAATAATAATAACAATAACAATTATAACAAATAATTTCTATAGTGCCTGGTATCCATTTATACAGTTACTCACTGGCGCATATGCTAGAGTCAGTAAAATAACGGAAAACGATGAGAAAGATATATAAGATATATATAAGATGAGATATGATAAACAAATATTGTAAGGAATCAATTAAGTTTTCCACATACAGGTGATCGTTAGCAATCTGATATTTCTGTATTGTTTTCTTTTGCGTTCAAAATTTTACACCACAAGGAGTCGTTTCAAAGAAACAATAAATAAAAACCAAAAGAGATACCATAACCATAAACGATAACATGCATTGCAAGAATCATCTTCTTTGTCAATCCCATGAGATAAAACATTACCGGAAGAAGTAGGATTTTTTTTATTTGAAAGATTTATTTACAGACTCCTGATTTATTACTTTGACATTTTAATTTGGTTTAGGTAATGAAGCGGTATTGCTTCAGCAATAGGAGAAAAGAAAAGCAATTTATAACTGCAAGATGTCAATTACGTAAAGGTTCCGCCTGAAACTCTCCAGGCCACTGACATAAAGATATGTATAAAGTCACACTATTCAAAGGTTCTCAGGTCAATCAGTATGACTCTAAAAGAATCATAGCAGTTTATAGTGTTTTATATGTTTTTAATGTTGATGTTGGCATGAAAAGTTAACTTTTCTGACTTCACTTCTCTCAGACATTTATGACAAAATGTCAGCAATATGTTTACAGCTGTTTATAAGTTACTGTGTAAAATTATCATTTATAGAAGTTTGAAATTTCATAGATTTCTTAACAGAATACTTTACAGATAATATTTATGGATTATTATGTTAAATGTTCATATCATCACTTCAAATACAAGATAGAGATATGTGGCATGCCGCAGACAATTCTGGTATTCCAAAAAGAGTGGTGTTTTATTAATACAGATTTTAGAAAAGAGATACAAAATTCGTAAGTTTTGGACAAACTGTTGTTGACTTAATATTAAGAAAACACCTAAATGCATGTGTTTACACTAAGTTTGCAAGCAATGTTAAAGATTTTTATTCAGAAGTTGTAGATTAACCATCGCTTTATAAAACTGTCGAATGAAGTTATTTCAATATGTTGCTTTCAAGAAAATTGAATCGAACAGACCAATTTTCCTATTACCCTGGAAAGTACTTTCCCTTAATTATTCAGTTGTGTATATAATTTTGTGTTACAGAATTGTAAACTGAATTATGTTTCTATTGTTTGGAGTTTCAGTAATGTTATAAATAAAGGTGACTATGACTCATATCCTTTATCCCAAGTATTGATCAATATTATTGAATAACATTAACTTTAAACAAAGTATATACTTTGATATAGTTGAATCGATATTGAATACTTATATATTCAATTAGTAATGTAAACTTCATATATCATCTTGAGAAGGAGTCACCTGCAAGGATTAGCCTTGGAAGGCAGGTGCAAATTATCGATGTGTAACACACAACTTTGATTTGTTGATTGGATATGAGGCTTTCAGTTCTTGCTTCATTGAAACATATTGAATCACTGAGCTTTCCCAGCTTTGCTGACATCATTGGTTACATAATTGTTTATCGAGTCAACCCCATTTGACCCTTTTAAGCTGGATAAAATCAAACATATTAGGTGTTGTCAGTGTTTTTGAGCATGTCTTACACTTAGTAATCATCAACATGCAGTCATTAGTATCCCGAAGCTTCAAATCATTTCGATATTTTCTTTGACAAAATGAATTTATCTCAGTTGATATTGCTTCTAATTAAACAGTGTTAAGCGATATTGATATATAGAACAGTCTAACATTAAGAACAGTTCATATATTATATGATTTATTGAATTTTACTGCAACAACCAACACATACAGGGTAGCTGTGCCTACAGTATTATGATGCAGATTTTGTCACAATGATGTCAGGTCGCCAAATTACATAATTAGATTTCAAATTTACAATTTAGAATAAATCCCGTGTAAGCACAATTGTGCGTGTATATGGTAATTTTTGGCATATGCCTATATCTATAAACTAATGACTAATTTTATGGAGTTCTCACCTTCATCTAATATGTGATTTTGAATAGTACAAAGAAACACAGCTAAGGCCTTTTGAACCATTTCAAGGGAGCTCAAAGGTACAATAAATAAATTTGTGCACGTCAATGACTAAGCCTTAGGCTGGTATATCGGGCTTAGCTGCACCCTGTCAACCACCCGGATGTGCATGTCACGTAAAACAAAGGCACTGCGTAGCTTGACGTTGCTGTAGGTCTGGCGTAAACTTTGCCTACCATGTGCATTCAACCACAGACAGCAGGGCCACATGACATTCGTTAGGGAATGTAGATCTTTTGACTGGTCCTTAATCTGTGTTTGCGAACCCGTACACTCTTCCCCTGACATCACTTTCACCATGTCCATTTAGTAATTGACAACAAACGCTAAAAACTTTCATTTAAAACTTTATTTTGATAATCAAACTGTATATCCAACATTTTGATAATGGAAACAATCAGAGAAAATAAATTAATACTCCTATTTGGTATTAAAATATATGGGTTGTTGAAAGCATCTTCTTCCTGTTTTGTGACACCTGTAAATTTCGTGATGAATCTCTTAATCAGTTTCTGATGTTCAACTGGTTTCCGGTTTCTCATTTCATGTAAACAGCTATCGGTTAATTTGTTCTTGAGGTTTATAATGATCTGAACTGCAGGGATCTACATCATCATTATATGTGAATCTACACACTAGTAATGGATCATCGATAAAGAGGACAATCATTCAGGAAACTGATTAAGTTGAATTATTAAGGAAAGCTTAGAATTAAGGAGAAGCAGTGAAACCATGGAAAAACTCAACAAGCCCCAAAGGTATTTTTATTAGGATACAAGGGGCTTATTCTAATGATTACATGTTATATTAGAAAATATAGAATTATTGTGTTGATGCTATTTCAACCATGGAGCAAACTATATGCATATAACTGTTATTCTTACTACTTGTATATCGCAAAAGAATATCCCATTGGTGAAACTCTCAGTACAGGTACCCTAAATGCTTAAGAGCGTGGTTTTGATGAATTCACAAATCAGCTAAAGATGTATGTCTATGACACGAAAATGCTGCCAGCAGGTGTTGCACAACCTTGTTTTTGATATTTAGGAGAAATGATTCTGAAAAGCATTAATTTATTCTGGAATCTGATACTGATTTGCATACAATTATTTACGATCGAATTTTTCAATACTGAGAATTTTGGCTCTATCTATTAAAAACGTTCTCTCTCAGGCTACAGCGACAATAACTTTAGATTAGGTCTCATTAAAGCATCATCATTACAGTAGCAGCTGGGCAGGACCATGATTGCTCATTCAAATTAGTTCATTTGAACATAAAACTACAACAATAATACATGACAGGGAGAATATATGTTTGTTTCTTATAAACTTTTCACAAAAATGAGTCCAATATTGTCTAGGGAAAACAGATGTCCTCTGTTAACTCACATTTACATTTGAAAATGTAGGTAGGTAATCGACAACTGTAATCAAGTCGACCATTTGTTTCACCTTGGGAGTTGGGATTGAAGAAAATGTTGTAATAGAGCACATATGATCTCCTTAAAAGCTGGATTTGTCTTACTTTACAAATGTCAAAGATAAAGATAATCATATTTTATTTACCCAAGATTATATTTAAGTAATCGCCTCGTGGAAATGTAACATGGAACTATCGTAAATTATAAATCAACAGCTTAAATTATAAAATTGTCCTTATCGTGCCATTAAAGATTGCTGAAAATTTCAGTAATTTTAAACGCATAATTACAGGTGAATTTTTTTTCCAATTTCACATCCGAGGTAAGTCACAGAAGCCTAGTTAGCACGAACAGAACACTAAGGGAAATGAAGCAGCATTTGTGGGCGACAAACGTACATTACAGCAGATATTACATTGTTAATGACTTCAAAGGTCATAATGATTTTGTTTTTTTATGTGTATATTTGTTTTATCTATAAGAGGATATTAATTGCGTTTTATAACAAACCAAACCAGATGATCTTGGGGAAAATAAGATATCTAAAATGTGCATAAAATGAAATATACGTTTGCCAATGATAAATTATAAACAAGTTTTGCAATGTGCGACTTTATTACTAATCTCGTAAATAACGCAAAGTAAGCATTATTTACTTTTAGTGTACATAAACAATTGATTTATATCAATCTATTAGATTATTGCTGTTTTCGGAGGATAGATAATCCTGATCTTGTTAAGATGCAATAACAAGATAAGATTGAGGGAAGATAGATTTAATGTCTTGTAAAGTCAGGTACTCGTCATTTTATTGCCGTATGATTCATATGGAATGTTTGCTATTCTACTTGAATTTCTTATTTATGAAAGGACGTCATGTCATGAAGTTTATCATCATGTCAATAGATATTTTATTGTTGTTATTTAAATGTGCAGTAATACATCACGGACTTAAAGTGACATTTGATACTCGTCGTTTTCTTTCCATGATATTCATTTGAAATAAGAAACTATCATAAAACTATAGTGCATCTCTACATGACATTAAATTAGGCAGATTTTACTTCAATGATGTTGATTGTTAGTTGGAGAACTTTTGCACAAACATTGCACGAAATACATAATCTGTAAATTCCATCCCAAGTTATAGTTTTATTATTTTATAAATTGAAAAATTATATATTCTGAGTTAATCACAGTACACATAGTTTTAACCACCTGATTTATTGCATTGGATTATTGATTCAATTATGGTTGTTGGATGATATTCACTACAGAACTGACTTGGTGTCCTGACATTTTGAATCCTAATCATTTCTCTCGTTTGTCAATTCTCAGTACTCACGAATGTATTAATCATGTTTATCAGTAAAGTTTATCTTATGAAGTACACAAATTTTATGGATGTTCAACTTCTTTATTAACAGAAATAAACATAAAATTTGTGTACTTCATTACAACTACAACTTCTAGAATGCCACTAAAGGTGTTCAAAGTTTATCTTGCTCATGATAATCAAATTGAGTCTGAAATTGCAGTTATGAATTAACATTTCTTATATTTGATTTGAAAAGTTATTCTAAATTCAACTTCAAATCTCTCTAAAACCAACCAGACTGTCGGCAGTTCCTTTATCTAGATTCCAATTAATGTTTTTACACTTTAAACTTTAATTCTATTTTTCGCTGATGAATGTTTTATTTGAAATGCCACTGCGGGGAAAATTAGATAAGCACATTTAACTTGTTCATCAATAGAAAGTTTTCTTTGAATTATTTATTAATGTTTACAATAATAGGACAGAAATAATATGTAAAATTATATCCTTCGTAATGTGTGTTTCAATAATGTGTAAATCAATTGTTAATGAACGGTGAATGTGACTCAAATGGCTTTTTATAATGGTTTGTAATATCAATTATCAATATTGAAGGTCAACGATTGTAAATACTAATGCCAACAAAACACGAATATTCATATTCGTTTTTCTGGACATGAAATCAACATTTTATTTTTATTTTCCATTCCCAACTGTAAACATGTGTTAGATACCGTCACTTGCAATAGGACACTTTCAATTATTTCAATGACGTATATCTACTTTCATGTAGGAGGGTGACATTTGGAGTGGCGGTACGGTATGTAATTACAACTTTCTCACAACTTCAGACAATATATCAATATGTAATGGTACGACAATTCTCGACAAAGTCTCATAACAATTTTGAGTGGAGCATGGTGGTGAAGTGGTCAGCGCGTTGGCCTCTCACGTAAACGGCCCGGCTTCGAAATCAGGTGGAGACACCATGCAAACATTTGTGACCTGGGCTTTTCACTGTGTTGTGTCCTTGGGCAAGGCACTTCATCCACATTGCATCCAGTCCACCCAGCTGTACAATTTGGTACCTAAATACGGTATGTATGGACTTATATGGTCGCGCGAATTGCTTAGTACCTGCATGGAAATTACAATTCCTTCTGGGTAATAAATGTGTAACGCTTTGAACATGCTTTGCAACCATTTATTATTATTATTATTATTATTATTATTATTATTACAATGACCTAGTATTAAGGATACTCACACAACTCTAACAATCCATCAAGAATCCTAAAAAAATTGGAAATAAACCGGAATAAATAAATTAGAACTGGAAATATCAACCAATAAGTCCTTATAAATCCCTGTATTTTCTACTTTTCGTTGGTATATTGACATTGAACGTGGAGAGATATCCAATGTAACTAAAGTACTAAATTCTTTATGTTTTTACTTTCAAGCCCAAATTTTATCGCATTATATACTGCTCAAAAGAATCCAAGAAACAGTTGTAATATTTTGTCAGAACATTAAGTTGATATGCTGTCACATCTATAACGATTGAGTGCAAACTTATGACTTATAGCCCCTCCAACCATACTATTGTAATAATAAGTATAATGATATTGAAATTATTTATGAGCGCATGTCATATTCCAATTATAGAAGTGTTCTGCATCAGCCTGCTACAATCACAGATTCAGTGATCTGCATTAATAGGAAACACTTGTCTCGGTTTATGATCTGCAATGATTATTACTACCGACAGACATTAAACATTCATAAATAACACACAAGTTATTATGTCCTGAATTGTTAACAAATGTTGGCAGTGAAACGTAGGAATCAATATAGAATATTACTGAAGCAGAGGTATACAATACATTTCCTTTATTGTAATTCAAAGTAAACTTTACAAGGAAGTTTGATAAATGAGTACACATAAACTTATCAATGGAATAACTCTATCCAAATACATTTAATCAAAGTTATATATTAATCTAAAATAGCAATTCTTCTATATTTAGGTTAAAACATTTTGTCTCTTTCATTTGCTGTTTCTGTCATGTTATATTTTAATATGGCATCTATAGGTCTATGTTTTTATGTGTATGTAAATGTATATAAAATAATAGACTGAGCAACAATATATAATGTCTGAGTTAGAAACACAACACCATATCTATATGTATAAGAAATCTGCACCCAAAAGATTTATGTTGATTGATGATAACAAATAATATAGAAACATGTGATGTTACCCCAGGCATTTCAAGAATCTTAATGAACTACAAATTAATTGTCATGCCAACTGGTTTCGTGATCGCATGGTTAGCTCACTGCGCTAGCAACAAAAAGGTCACAGGTTCGGTTCCTGTCTTTCGATTGCAATATTTGTAGATTTTCAGTATAGATATTCTGTAATTTTATTATCTGAATTATCTTAACCTAAATTTGAAAATGAAATCTATCACAGGTAGACCTTATACCTGGTGTCTAAATTATTAGATGTTATAATGTAAGGTCTTTGTAGAATAGGTAAATATAACTTGGTGTCGTTCAGGTCTTCAGGCTACGTCGCAGTGCTTGACAAAGGGATGACGTCATAATAAAGCGCAGCTACCATGCTTGCTTATGACCCTAAGTGAACCAATAAAGGATACCCATGAAAGCCACACATCCGTATTGACAATCAAAACTAAAAATAATGATTATGTCTACTCAAAAATGTTCATCTAATGAACGGCTGATCTTGATCATTGCACGTGTGAACATTTTCCTATTGATTCAACTTATATCCTAAAGCCGTATAATATGATACAAGGGCGTTTTGCTTCTACCTTAAAAATCATATGAGAGAAAAAATCTCTAGGACGTTTAGGGTTATTTTGATAGGTTGATTACTGTTATTTCGGAGACTGAGTTGCCAACTAAGTGAAAACCTACAAGGAACCTGAAAATGGAAACCAGATTGAAATCTACAGTACACAGACGAAACAGGAAAACCAATTGGATACCTACAATAGATCTGAAGTGGAAACCAGGTTGAAACCTACTATAAACTAAATCATGGAAAGCGACTGGATACTACTTGGAGGAGTGTGTAAAGAACGGTGATGAAAACCATCCGGATCTGGGGCAAGATTAGGTTTAAGTTTTCATGGAAACCAACATATAAAAACTATAGATACTTGTCTGAATACCAAGTGGAAACACTGGTTTCCACGTCGTTTCATGTTAGTTTCAGTGCTCCGGAAACCATGTCATTTCTGTAGTGAGTACTATATAGTAACGACCTTGATCGACTATGATGCCCGATTCTCTCTTAACAAGGGACCAACAATATTTTAAAGGGATATTACAACAGGATGAACCGCTATCTTTCCCAATCGGCATCCCATGGCCAACATCTTTCAGAACCATCAACAGAAAGGATAATACAGATCGAGCAGTTTCCGAATTGAGCTGCCCAACCAGCCAGATGTAGTGTCTGCATAGATCGACAACAGACTAGCAAGACTGAAGCAGTAGCTGTAAAAGTGCTTAGGACTGACATCGAATTTCTTGATGAAGTTGAACTCTTGCTCCACATTAGATCTGAAAGGATTGAAATCTGTGCAGAAAGACTACAGCTTTATAAATTGTTTGAAATACATATGTATGTTGCCACGTAAGTAATAGTACTATGTAAATTTTTTTGTTGCAAGCTCGGTTTGAAATGTTTATTTATGGGTAATAAATGCACTACATGCAACCCCAAGATAAAAAACCCAGAATGGATTACTCTCTATTCTAACATGACAAATTAGAAAAATAATGAGGAACTAATTTGCTTTGCGGAACAGCAATGTGATTAGGTTAAACCAGAACGGACCGGTTCCACTTGCTTGCGAAACTACGGTACAGCCCCATTTGCAAAGGACACACTTTAATCTGAAATATTAAAACATACATCGACAGGATTTTACTCTAGAAGAAGTTGTTCATGACAATTCCTCACGCTACAAGTGAACAGTTTAAAAGAACGAACAGGAAAGCGTTTTAGTGTGTGATGGTTGAAGACACTGTGTCTGAAAATGTGGTCAATTATGTATGAGAGACGGGGAAAAGGGAAGAATTTTGCAAAATTGAAAAATAACGTGTGTCGCTTCTTTTCATTCGACGAATCGCTTTCTCGTGCACGCGTTATGGTACGATGCGAGTCAAATCTGAGGTTAGAAAAATAACTACAATCAACCCCAGAATAAAACCCAGAATGGTTTTATGTCCTAAATTTCATCAGATTATAGAATTCAAGGATGTCCGTAAAAATTTTCGACTTTGAAATCTATTTTGCCGTCAGCAAGTCTATGTAATCAGTAAGTTCACCAGGTAGAGTTGGTGTACGTGCTCGGAGGAATGTGAATCGGTCGTTATATATAGAGGTAATTCTTAGCAAAATAATTACTCCGAAAATGATATGGGGAACCAATCAGACAGCAGTATTTTCTTTCTACTTTAGTGTTATGTTAGAATGTGATAATAAACAGGGATGTGAATTTCAATCTTTTTTTGAGAAATGAATGTAGAGTAGACTCTATGAATCCCTTCACCATATAATGTTCGTGGGACATGTATTTAAAAGTATGTCTTAACATGAAAATAATCAATTTTATTGATTTATTGTCGATTTTTTTCTGGATTCTCCTGCACTTTTCCATTACCATACATATCAGTATAATTTTTTCATCCGGGTTGTGCCGCTGTTGCTGAATGCGAGTCGTCTCATACGAGGGTTTTGGCTTGAAAGAGATCAGGGCCTGCTTTCACAAAGCAACCTTAACTAAGGTTAACCTTAACTCCCATTCTTTAACATTGCTTTAAGGCTACCTTAAGGACTTACGATCACCTTAGAGCTTTGTGAAAGCAGGCCCAGGGTATTAGGAAAGAGCGAGAGCGGATTTATATACGCTGATTTAGCAGGATGTTTCGAACACTGATGTCGGATGTTCATCCTGCTAAATCATGGCTTTCCCCTTCTTGTCAATTCTAACAATACACTTTTCATTGTAATCACGTCTGGATGTTGTAATGCAACACCAGCTTTTTAAGAATGTTGTGATACAGATTAGTACATTTCCGTTGATATCGATTCGATTTTTGTTAGAGAATTTGTGTTAGGTAAGACCATGTCTGAAGATATGAACACCAAACTCGTTAGTAATCTGACAGTTTGTAATATTAACACATTCATAGCGGTATCCCTTGTAAACAAATTTAATATTCGAAACTATTTAGAATGACAACAATGTTAATAGTAGGTGGATTTCATGGGTTAAGTTCCTTAAAAAAACTACAAATATAACTTAATCAAAGAAGCACTACAGATAAATTGAAGTATTGTAAACATACTACAAAACATGATTTGTGAATATTTACCTCAGATATCAGTTGTGGTTCAACTTAAATATCTAGTTGATTCAATTCGTACTACAGTGATCATTAAGATGTTATCGTAAAGGTATATTATATAAGTTACACTTTATCTATTTATAATGCATACAATATTTCACATAAGGGTAATAACTCTTAAAATGCTCCCCTTGAAGGTTATCATTCGTAATCAGATAATCATTGCTCTCAAACAAAGGTTTCCGCGGGAGGTCAGAGACAAAAATATCCATCAAAGATAAGGAACGAGATATTCCCTCTCATTCAAAGTGGTTAGTTTGATGTACTCAAAAGACACCAATAAAGTATTATAACTGTTTTGAAACTCTAATTATGATTTACATTACACAGAAAATCCAAATTGTTTGCGGTAATAGCAACTGTCTATCTTCGTTTGGCAATTAACTTTTAATCTTTACTAAAATTTAAGATAAACATGCGATTCATTACACTTAATTCTCCTGTTTATCCAAAAATAAGTACTCCATACAAGAAATAAACCTTCTTATTATCGAATGTATTAAAGTACTGCTGAAAGCCTTACCTTGAACTGGAAACTTTATAAAAATAAACATAAAAAGGTACACTTTGAATTCGAATCGGTGCTTTAGGATTTAGATGGATAATTCAAAGGTATTATTCCGTTACAGCAATTATTCAAAACGGTATGTTTTCATCTATCTTTCGGAAAACTGAGATAAATTTTGAAATATTTTTCACCTGAATACGATGTACTGTGTAATAGTAAAGGGTATACATATCTCACGGACTGTCATTTATACAAACATGATGTCTTTAGTAATAGCAAATGATGTGTCTTAATGTAGAACTGAATACACACACTAAGATTTTGTCATCACTAACTATTGCAAGTAGTATAGTGCTACGAGGCTTCAAGTGCTTATCTAATCATTCCTCTAGATTATTAGTTTTGCTTATTTCTCGCACTCAACAGTAATCAATATCAAAAGGATTTACAACAGGCAATGAACATCTCACCGTCTCACATTTCTAATGAAGGCGTGAAATAACTTTTCTTGCAAAAGTGTTTACATTAAAGCAAGAACTATTCATTAGGTGTATCAAAATTCACGTGATAATAAATTGGTTTAGTGTTCACCAACTTGCACAGGAGATTAATTGTCTTGTTCATTGTCGCTGCCAAGTCATCAGGAATCCTCATGTTTACCTTTATCAGTAGTAAGAATCGGAAAGCAATAGTATTTGTCACACGTCATCTCACTTAGATCGCTTTTGTGTTTATCTACCACAAATAGATTTAAGCCTTAGGCTAGGACATATAACAATGCAGGAACAACAGCACGTTTGTATACATTATCCAGATTCCGTAAACTATAAGAAGCATCAAACGTTTTGCTTTTGCGACCTTTACCGTTTATAGCCGTGGCAACCTACATTGATTTTAAGCAGCTATGCAAACTCTGTGTCTTTGGCTTTGCACAAGGAGCAATATCATGGGATATATCTTTTGGAAATTTAGGAAACAATTTTATTTTTAAAACTGCAAAGGACCTGTAACGTATTATATTAACTATCAAGAAAAGTATAATTAAGTTAGTTTCAAAAGAATAACGTTATTGCTCGGCAGTTGTTGCTTTAAAATAAACTATAATCCAAGGATTTATTTTACAATAATTCTTATTTGAAAATGTTTTTGTGAATGTCTTTCGTTGCTTTTCTGGTAGGATGGTTTTTAGACAAGATAGTCTTCAGGGTTGTAATGAAGTGGGGAGCTATTGTATGATGACTTTGTTCAAAATGAAAAAATAAACGATTGATAGCGGGAAGATCGAATTTAATTTCATGATGCCTTTTGATACTGATGAATTAAATATCATTGAATTTATTCCTATACTGTTTTTTGTTTACAACTAACAGGAGACACAGTTATAACTTGACAATGAACGTAACAAAGGAAATTATACAAGCTTAGCACATAAAAATACTTGAATTCACAAAGCTTTGGCGTCCTCAAATGGTTGGTAATTCCATCAAATCCTCAATACACATAACTATGATAAAATGACAATTCAACATTAAAGGCATACGCAAACTGAAACACTTTACTTTACTTTATTTGATAACATTTTCCCGTCTGTCCATCGTCTGCCTTAACAAAACAAGGTACAAACTTTTTTATGTGGATTATAATTTACGCCTCAATTGTCAATGAGGTTTAGAAAAATCATGTAAAAGATAAGATTAATTAGAACAAAACGTTTCGTTAACAAAGCATTATTTTCGCCTCGTAAGCATGGCTGATGTATGTAAACTGATATCAGGTTAAAACATTATCAAACTTATCTATAAAGTTTCATTTTTTGTTATATTCAACATGATTAGAAATATACACCGAGAAAAAATTGCTAGTAAGTTAACAATTCCTTCACGGCAGTATTTTTGTGCCATTGAGAATTGACTCGAACTGGATACTAAGCTTCTAAAGGGCATTATCACCATCAACACAAACGTATATAAGCTTGACCTGAAAAGTCTTGTGTAAGCAAATAGCATAAACAATGATAAGTTACGTTCATTATTACTCATTATTACGTAAGTTAAGGATGTTTTTGGTATGTTGGTTTTAATCGTTATCTCGTATATTGTTGAGGCATTTGAAATACATGTACTGCAATATTCTTCTAGCTCAAAAAAATCTCAGTTTATCAGACCATATATAGTTGAAAAATGAAGGACGACTTGACAATCTTATAGTTGATAGAGGAATGTGAAGCTTTTATTTCCATATTAATTTTTTTCACCGTTGCCTTTCAGACAAATTGGCGGCACGTTTTTACATAATCATCGGTTTATGTCAATGCTTCAAATTTTATGATGGAAGGTTTCTCTAACATTACTACCAGTTAGTTTAAACAGATCCTTTTATTTTATTTTAGTACATTCTATTCCCTGAATTTTATAAAAACATTTGGATGTATGATGTAAAAATTATATCATAATCTTTTAATGTGAAAAATGCTTATGGGTCATATTTTAAATTTGTTTTGTATTCCAAAATTGTGTAAAAATAGAAATGAGAATCATAGTTTTGATCAATACAAAACGAATGGCATTGCATATAACAACTATCATTTCTGAAAAACGTATTGCTTGCATTCAGTACAAAGCGGTGTGCAACTGTAAAATCAACATACAGGGGATGTTTTGTTTTCTGGAAGTTGATTAAAACACTTCTTAATTTCTAATCTTCGTGGACATAATCCAAATGGTCACTTGAAATAGCTTCGACAGTATAACTATTTGCATGTATATCTATTTTAGAAAAGATTTGGTAAAAGTGTAACTATCTCAAAAGTTTTCGAAGCTATGTGACTCTGAAATCATTTATTGTTTTACACTGACGACAACTTCTTATACAGATCTCAGTTGTCTGCAGCTACCGAAACTTTCTCTGATTCGTTTTGAAATTTTTCTCCTCGGAAAACGTGACAGACATTTGTTCAAATTTTCAGAGGAAGTTATTACAAATAATTATTCAGGAATGTTCAATATGGTATATGAGTAGTATGTGAAGAGATCAATGTGTAGATTTGTTTCAATTATTCGTTGTTTCTATATAGTTTATGCCTCAGATGCTGTTTATTCCAAATTCAGATCAATATTGACCGAATGTTATTGAAAATTTCAATTCATCAAGTTACCAAAAAAGGAAGTATATAAACCTAACTCGTTGTTTCTACTGTATGTAACAAAATAAAATTAATGAAATTAAAATTTAAATCAAAATCAAATTTTCATTTACTTGTATGATGTTTAACTTGAATACCCTTTGAAGAGGTATTGCATCAGTTTTCAATCCTGTCCCTGTTAATACTTGTTTTGTTGTCATCAAAACTGTTGTTGGTATCCAATTATATGTTGCAGCTTCAAAGAAATTGATATGTTCATGGTCGTTACAGTGGCTATGATATTGCTTCTTTGTTAACAAAGGATACTTTGAAAGGTATACTCCGCATGAAAATATGCTCTAACCAATGTATGTATCTTCTGTCTAAATTATAACAAGTGTTTAAAATATATACATATATCAAATAGAATGAAATGTGAAATTGTCAGGAAAAGGAGAGCATATTTATTTCTTTTTATAAAGATGCTTTGCAAGCACCCACTAATGAACTTAATAGGACATATTTCTGAGACTTAAAACAATGACTGTAAGTTCAGACAGTCTCAATGTATACCAGAGACTACTGAATCCTGTATGTACAGCATTTTGAAACACAACGAAAGTATTATAATGAAGATTGCACATGAAATGTGTTATGGGATTTTTGAAAAATATCTTTGCAGATTTTAAAAAGTCAATACATTTTAAGATATTAAGTATGACTTTATATATAAAACAACTCGTTACTAAAACAACTGGTTTTGTTCAGGTCAGTTAAGGCTATAATTTGATTATATACAGCAAATAATCACTTATTGTAAAAATAAAAATGTCATTATAATGGTTTGAAAAGCATTTGTGTGTTAAAAATGGGAGAAGGGTGTCTGTTTTGTTATGGATTTAATCAGCACAGGTGCATCTAATAACATTTTGCCCTATCAGATAATTCTTATTACAGCTGTAGAACATTAACCAGTATTGATTATGTCGTTCTTGGGTCTTAATTAAATATTTTATTGCAGGTATCATTAATTTGCAATAAATTCAAATAATATACAGAAGTAGACAGTGTCATTTCTTCCTATAAAGGTTACTAAAGTAATTTCTTCTCTAGTTACTTACGTTCCATGTGGACTTGTGCAATTCGCAGTTTTTCAAATCTGAGCAAGTGGTCTACTCCAATAGCCTTTGAAATGCCTCGATTTCGTTTGCATGTTTGATACGAAGATATTTCTTTCAAGAAAGAAGTCAGTTGGAGACCCAACGCCATATTTCATTTGATAATGATAAGTATGATACCCATGCGGCAATTTTTTATCACTAAAGTTTTACTCAAGAAATGAAAAAAATACCAACTTATTACAGATAAAAAGAGAATAAAAAATTAGTTGATTTGTGTATTTTGAACGAGAATATTATTCATTACCGCAACGAACTTCGGACGATTATTTCAATAGTGAGGATGAGACTTATTTTCTCTTATATCCTACATTGTAAGTAGCTCCAAACCTTGTATAAAAAGCAAGTGACATGTTGTCTACAGTAAAGTTTCAATTTTTTTATCGGAAAGCAAGAAAAAACATACATCCACGTACTATTTTATTGGTACTGTGTGCACTTCAAACAGTAGTAGTGATTTATTCATTAATTCTATTTTCTCAAATAAAAACCTTCTTTTTTAATTAGTGTTTTGCATACAGGCATTTCATGTTTATATCTATTCAAACTGAGTGCTACTGAACGTCATTAATACATGCTGTTCACTTGAAGTGACAACACTTAGAACAGAATTATAGGATCATACTTATATATACTTGTATCATTTGAGTTGTGTCCGTTTCGGTTGAACTTGAAATCTACGGTTCCTAATTATGAATAATATGCCATAAGTTGCTAACTATTCTTCAACTGTCTCAATATTGACTTTAACTGAAGAGGTATATTATCATATGAATATTTGATTTTAATTTTTTTTAATGTTGTTATTTAGCTTTCTGAAATCGAATGATTTTAATCAAAACCAGATATAAAAATAATTATAACGTATGAAATAAAACCAAGGAGAGACACATCAACATTTGTTGAATATCTACATTTACTATAATGGTTATCAAATTTCTTTGATTTAATTGCAATGAATTCGATTTATATATCATCTTAAAAAGATTGTGTGTCATATTTCTTCCAAATTCAAAGTTGTTTGAAAGAAGTCTGATACACAAGCCATTTATGGAACAAAAATACCATTAGGGCAGTATGAAATCTAGGTCTCTAATGTTTAAAAAAAATGGGCACACATTTTTAGTTTAATTGTCACCGGTTATCTTATCCTGGCTATGCAGCATAATGGAAAGTCTTTAATAATGTTTGTAATCTTTTCATGGTTATCTTACTAGATCATATTTCATTTTACCTGACATTAAGCTAGTTGGAGGACATCTTGAATTTAAGTTCTTGCATTTCAAACACGAACGCTATTTTTTCGAAAACTTGCCGAATACAGCAAACATTGCTATATTGGATTTTAATTTCGGATAACTTTAAATTACAAATAAGAGACATGCACAGGCATGTCATTTCTTGTATATACTCTTAACATTCAGTTAGGAATTGTTTTGATAAAATGAAGACAACGAAAGAAACTGTTAAGTTCTACATTCATCGGAGGAGCGATAGACATTGATGGCGATACTCAGTATGCCAGTGGTATAAACACTGGCTGAATCAAGAGTTGTGAACCCACACTCCAAGTATTAGTTATGATTCAACCTAAAAATAAGGCTTTAATGTTTCAACTGTATGAACATTGATATTTGCTTCACCTAAGTTAGAAATTATTTGAATTGAATAAAGGTTACACATCTGAATGATTATTGTTAAATTTTATTTTGTATATTATCAATCGAAATTAGATAAAGAGCTTTTCATATACCATTAAGCCTAGACAACAACAACAACAAATATTGAGTTTCCAGCATTACGTATACCTTAACAAGGAACATAACGATTAAATGAGAAGATTAGAGCCTTTTTTCTTCACGCAAATGGTTGTCTTGATGTGTGCTCAGATGACGCCTATACATTGCTTCATCTGTTGCAAAACTCTCGTTACTATATAGGTAGATCACACAGCAAACCAAATTACTTGCATTAATAGCTACCCTCTATCGTTTTTTTATCGATGGAGGTTTAACATAACCTTTTGAGCAGTCATATGGTGACGACGTAAAAGGAATCTGCGTATAGTGTTTAGTGTTTGATAATATATTGTCGCTCGACGTGCGCATATTTGTTTCTTATGTTTAAAGAAAATACAATATAGAGTGAAATTGTCTTGGAGCGTAAGAAGTGGGACAAAAGTCTGAAATTTTTGTTCTGGACCTCTACTGACTTTGATTTTCTAAAGCGAAGAACTAGTTCTGTCAATGTAATTTTTCAGTGGTTCAGTGTTTAAATTTAGAAGATTGGTTGATTTATTAGACATACATTATCTCAAACTTCTAACGGATATCATTGTGTCATAAGAATCCCTACAATTTGTGATAACTTTCTGAGTTAAGCAATGAGTTTTAAGCAACAGTCAGTTCTTCTCGATAAAATGACATTATTTATGAGATGTTGTAAATGTGACCCAACCAGTATGCCGAATGTCTCTTTAAACAATGTAAACAGAGGGCTGCATAATACTACTATTATAACGACGACGACGACGACGATGATGATGATGATGATGATGATGAAGATACATTAAAAGCAACTCGGGTTTTATGTGATACATAAAACATATCAACTTAGAATATATTGAATATGTAATTCTAGACTTCAAGTTTGAGGTAGCCTAGAGTAAACCTAGTAGTCATTTACTGCATTCGATGAAATATACATGGTATTTATCTCTTTATCTCATACATATTACCTAAAGGCAGGATGATGTTCACTTGATTCTTGTCAGTGATAAGGGTAATCATATTTAATATACCCAAGAGAATGTAAATTTCTTAGCCTCTTGAAATATTGCATACATGTAGCGTTATAAACAAAACACTATCTTTGAAATCATCTAGTCTTCACATAGACCTCCTTATGAAAATATTTTTTTGCATGCATGGTTATATGTGTTCTGACTATTATTGTATTATATTATCCATGGTAAAATAATATTGTAAGCAAAGTTTACTCTCAGAAGATGTTGTTATCTTATCTGATCAGTTGTCAGCGACAAGAATAATTCTATTACATGTACTAAATTCTTCTTTGTTAAGAAAACATGCAAGTTGGTATTGTTAACTGTTGTTCAAAAGTAATATTACAAAAGTAAGGACAACTTTCAAAGCTTCTGGTAAGATTGCAAATTGACTTGATCTTACCTGTCCTATACATTATTAGTTTGGACATTTTGGCGCAGGCAATGGGAATCAATTTCCAAATTATTCACATGAGGTATTGATTCTTTATCCGTAAATTTTCTTAAGAAGGAATTGAATATCTTCTTTTTGGGAAAGTCGTTGCATAAGAGCAAATACTATTTGCGTACAACTGCTCTTTCCACAAAATTCCTTGCGATGAGAAATTAGTTGTTTCGACATTACCTTGCAAAGGAAACTTAAGATAAGAGCATATCCCATTAGTTCCCCAAGGTGTATATTAGATCTATTCGAGGTGTCGTCGTTTGTTACATTTATTATATGATTCTCTACGCGAAGCTATTTCAATAAAATACACTATCATCTAGTTTCTATAAAAATAATTCAAAATGAAGGATGTACATTTATCTATTTCATAATAACAGTATTTCGAAGACACGAATTCTAATGTCAGTTTGAATAAATATTCTATACTTTAAGTGTATACATAATATCCTTACAAAACAAGTTAATGTATAGTGCAGATAATGTCTATACAATGGCGAAGGTGTAACTGGATACTTTTCCCCGTTTTAGTCTTTCTATGTGTTTATAATGCTCATTTCGAGACTTCGCCGTCCATTAGAAAAACCATATCACGAAAAATCAATTACCGTCCATGTTGAAGAAGAAAACCATTGCTTAGTTAAATGGTTGTAATCAAGGAAATCATTGTTCATTACGTGAACAATGCAGAGTAAACCCTTTAATGTACAAGACGTTTACAGAAGTTGAAGGAGAAGGCATTTGCTTTCAAAAACCAATTGATTAATTTCCACTAATTGGATTAAAAACTGAGGTAGAATATTGTATTCTTAATGTCTTGGTAACATGTGATACCGATCATTTTCTCTTTATGAGATTCATTTAAAATGGGTTTTTTATTATCATAACATGACATATCGCATTTATTAAACGAGTTTGGATTCGGCAGTTTTGAAACTTTTTATGTTGATGGTTAATGGGAGAAATAGAGGAGATAATGTTTCGACTTAGCCATCGTCAAGAGAAACTGTTGCGCTTTAATCAATTCTTGACAACAGATTTGCCCTTTCCTTTAATGCATACAAATACATACAATGAGAACAACATGAATTAACTCTATCTTATCAAATAATAGCATCTACCTAAACAATCGCTAAATATATCTTAAATATAGATAGAAAAACAAAATGTGACCACATATTTTGACAATCTTTACACCATCTATTTCTGCTTATATATGTTTCGTTACGTATTCATCAGTTATCAGCCTGCAGGTTTGATAGATGAAACGTGGTATGAACGTTTTTTTTTTTTTAGAAATATATGATACTAAAGTCATACAGCCAATGCCATTTGGGTATTTGTACACTGACGTATGCATTATCAGAGGAACATTCACACAATGGTATTTATTTATTTGATAGAAAAAGTTTCTCACCTGTGAAAGTTCACGTCATCATTATCCCTCATTATTTCTGATTGAGAGTTACTGTGGTGCTACGGGATGAGAACAAATTTCTTATTGTATTCTTTATCCGACGTTCTGTCGATCAAGCGTATTGCAGCAGATTTATTATAAGATATAGCGTAATAAGACGAGCCAGATACCCTGAAGTGAAGAAACAGAAAACTGAAACAGAGGACACCATGAGTCTTGCTGGGTTTGCCATTTCTACTAAGGTTTGAACTTACTTAATCTGTCTTTTAGTTTCACGTACCTTGAGCTTCAGGCTCAAACTCAGCGATTATAAAGAAATTAATCTAAGTCATATTTTACACCTCCTATGTCTTTTTTGGCGTTGACTTTATTTCTTTCGGCACGAAAGGTCACAGCCCCATGATCAAATACCGATAACATTAAGAGATAGTTCATGCTACTATCTCGTTATCTTGTCCAATGTCCGTTATGTCCAATGAGTAAACGCATTCTCTAAAAAATTGTAATCTTTGGATTAATACAACGCGATTTCCTCCTACATGTTTCATATTAATCCTCAGGGAGGTTTACATAATCACAGTAATGTAAGCCTCTCTAAAGATAAAGATTATAAACTAATTTCAATTGTATATATAAGGTAACACATTTTATATACAAAGCAATGTGCGGTTAGTAATTTTAAATATTCTTTAGAAATATTGAGAATTTATAAGACACAAATTGCTGCTTTTCAATTGTGCTAAGGTAATATTACATTTGGCTGTGTCATTGTCTCTCACGTACACCTTGAAATTGACTATAGCCTAAAAATCTTCAGAAATACCAATTTTCCGCCCTGATACACACCGTTGGTTTTATGATGCATTGGTCCGTTTTGGAGCTTGGTGAGAATGCACCGGCAAGACTAAAGAAAGCTAATATTCATGCAGTTTTTCTTGAATTCATCATTTTGCCGATGGGCATTTTAGCAATTTTCTTCATTCAGGTTGCAAAGGGTCTTTATCCAATCATGCCACTACATTAAGTGTGCTTTGCTTGGTTCGCACAAGAAACAGAAAACCTGTTATTTCATTCAGGAGAAGACCATTCAATTTGGCAAATAATAATATTAATATAGGTAGTATTTCGCTTCATGTTCACGTAAGTGCTTTCTACGATCATTTTTCAAAGCCCATAGTCGAATAACATTCGGTCAATATTAATAACTCACATGCCGTAATTTCCAGTAGTCATGTTGCACTTACCTTTTAACGCTTGACTATTCGTAATGGTGATAAATCTTCAGTCTGTAAATATAGCAACAGACTGAACATGGATATTTGTATAAAACTTCATTACCAACCAGTTTCACACAAATATTATAATCGGGGCAATGTAGCATGATATCAAAATATTAATAGATGTAGAGAGTAAAGTTTCAGCCCTAAAAATGTTTCGCGAGTGGGTGAAATGAATACAATGGTTACAAATGACATTATTACTATCATTGAAATTGTTAATAACACTATCAGATAGAGACGCTGTGTCAATGTGAATTTTACAATCGCATAATTCAGTAACTGAAAAATGTGGCCTTTAGTCCTGAATGAGTTTCTATTGCACAGTATTTAGTGTGTGCGTTAGAAGCACTAAACGGATTTTTGAATGTTTCAATAAGTTGTGGACAGCTGAATTCTGACATTTGACATATTTATACTGTCAAAAGTATCTTCTCGTTCAAAATTCACCACAATCTTGATCTGAAACGATTGAAGGAATCACGAGCTGGCATCATTATGGAAGGAAAGTTTAGCGTCTGTTTCTTTACTTAAATCTCTCTGTTGCCTTTCAGACAAATGGCGGCAAGTTTTTTCTAGCCCCCAATTATCGTTTTATGTCAACCCTTCGCTTTTGCTGATGGAAGCTGTTTTTAACGTTGCTTACGGGAAAATCGAACGTACACATTAGAGTTTTTAGAAAAGATTTGAATATTTATTTTCATTATGTTTTGATAATAATATACTTTTTAAAAATATGTAAACTTACATATGTTCTACTTTGATACGTTGTGCTAATGTGCACTTGTTGAAATATATCAAGATAAAAGCTACCTCAGAAATATTTTTTCCAATAATGGTCGAAAAAAGATCAATGATATTGCAACTTTCTTTGACATCTATTTTGAAGATGATTATCAAGAACGATTTCTATGGATTGAGACCTTCTTTATTGCAGGAGTGCGACGTTTCGGTAAGGATGCTTACAACGATATCGAGCAATATCAGTACCACGTTCATGAAAAAACGGTGATCGTATGTACACCGAACTGTCTCACTTTTGCAATTCAATTCAAAGTTTTTATTCTTTTAAGGTAATTCAAATCATAATACAACAAATTAGTTTACATAACATACACGTAAATACATACACATGTATATTAAGGTATGTCTGCTCGTACACGAAATACCTTCAATATGAAATTAACCGAGAGAGAGAGAGAGAGAGAGAGAGAGAGAGAGAGAGAGAGAGAGAGAGAGAGAGAGAGAGAGAGAGAGAGAGAGAGAGTAAGAGAGAGAGAGGAGAGAGAGAGAGAGAGAGAGAGAGAGAGAGAGAGAGACAGAGAGAGAGAGAGAGAGAGAGAGAGAGAGAGTTAAAAAACGATAGGTATTCTAGAAGATGTTTTGTGATTAACATGGACAATATTTTTCATGGATAATCATCTTCTTTATTCTGTTAAATTTACGACATAGATTCATATACCGTTGTCAAGCAATTACACATTGTTGAAGAATATGTTTGCCCTGTAGTCAACATTACGTTATGTATGCCTACTTCACAGCGTTAAGGTTTTGTAAGTTCATCGTCAAGTCTAAATGCTCCCCGCTACTGAAAATCATCATTGCAATAATAATCGGCTAATTTGGGGAAACTTTTAGGTATATGGACAAGATTTTCATGAACAGCCGGACGATTAACTGTGGCTAGTGCGCATCGATCACTAAAAAGTATTCTTAGAAAAACATCGGAAACGGACAGAATGACTGATTGGAGTTGATAGCATGAAGAAATTAGATTTTAGTGTTTATATAAATGGGACGTGTGTCGGCGTCTTTACTCAAGACGTTTTTCGATCTTTATCAAAACATATACTTTGTCAATATTTTAGCCTTTGATGATTTGTTTTGAGAAATGTTTGTATTAATTGTTTATTAGATTGTATTAAAGCACGGAAAAAATATCACTTGAAAAATGGAGCGTAATTTAAGAAAAATATGAACCGCGATATAAATGAATCGATAAAGATACTTTTACACTACATATTTCATACAAGGGAGTAATTGTATTCAGCACCAGCTGAAGGATTGGCGAGATCTTTGATTGAAAACACTTGTAACTGTAATCGTCAGAACCGAGCTACCGGTGCACAACACACCGACTTGGGTCTTTCAGTTCTTATTACATCACCATTCATTAATCATACTATATCTACTCTGGTGCACTGGCACTATATGATTACAGATGGTCCGATCTTTCCTAGCATACTTTATTTAGTGCATATATATCACACTTTCGCAAACTAAATAACACTTTTGATCTCACATCTAAATTCTTTACGCGGTTTAGTTTAATATATAAACATGGACAGGCATGTAAAATTCGCCTTGAAAAGAATTAAATTAAATATTCATTGTTAATTTTATTATTTTTTTAAAAAACGCGCAAGATGAGATTCCAAGATATAATCAATAATTAGTCACAGCTGCGAGAAGGATGCTAGTTTCTCTGCAAGTCTCTTACATATAGCTCAAAGTGGGCTTTGCCTTCTTCAAGCGATTCTAGCGAACCAAGATTATAATTTGAAGAAAGCGTCAAAAGTAATCTTTCCTTCCATTTGTTCCACAGAAGACGTGTCATGCTCTCTCACTTCGGGTCCAAGCCGGACCCTGGACCCAAGTGGACAGTGAACTCCTAGAATCCATCACTCTTATTGATCCGCGCCAAACCACTGCTGCTTGTCATTCCGAGTAACGAGCGAGTTCTAGGCGTCTGCTCAACACTACCGTTCTGAAGGAGTTGGTAACAATGTATGGGAGAGTTTACTCTTGTTCAAGGTATTTGCCTTCTCACTCTTCAAGGCCAAACTTCAGTCTGACTATTACATAGTCCTTACTATTTCAAATGGGAAGATGATTGGGTGATTAACATATGGAAACTTACGAGTAACGGATAAAGTTTGTGCCGTTGATGTGGTGTTGAAAACACGTGAGCTCAGGTGAAAGTTAATTCTCTTTATGAAAGCACAGGTGACGAGTGTACATGGAATACGGCAGGCGAATCGTAGTAAGGACTCTATGAGGATTACACCAGCCTAGCTGTCGGGACATGGGGTCCACAGCCGGCTACTCTTCTGTCACCATTCCTGAGGATTACTTTTTTGACCAACTTGGAGACTGGGATTGGAACGGTTCTTGGAACGCGTCCTGGAACGGTTCTGATGTACTCGGGGTGGATTCTGGCCGGGACCTGTGGACGGAGATCCCGTTGGGGACAGTGCTTACCGTGCTCTGTCTCCTCACCATACTGGGCAATGCTATGGTACTTCATGCAGTCCGGACCGAGAAGAGACTACAAACGGTATGTAACTAACAAACCTGATAATTAATAAAAATTGAACCTGGTTTGTAAGACTTATGAAACAGTGGAGAATTATTTAGAACTTGTATCAGGTTAACTGTCAGGTAATGAAACTACTATGACAAGCTTCACAGAATCTTTCAACGGCATGTAAATATAATTAACTTTGATGTTTATGAAAATGAACAAAATCATTAATTATGTTTTTTTCTGTTATGTAATGAAATGTAACGAAACCTGGGATCCGTTGCACAAAGCTACTTAACACTAAGGTTAACCTTAGTACCATCCTTAGTGACTTTAGGTAACCTTAGTGTTTTGTGCAACGGCCCCCTGGTTGTTTAATTGTTATAACTTAATCATATAGAATTTGCAACTAGGAATGCAACGAGAGGTGTAATTTAAAGCATTCCCCCTGTAAAGTAAGGAGACCTGGCTTCTACAAATCTTTCCCGGCGTTTGCAACTTATTTGATATTCTTGAAAGGCACAATGAATCGTAATCTTATCTAATCTTAATTTCAGAATGTTTAATTAAAAACGTTCAAATCAATCTTATATTATGATTCTATAATGCTCTAATTCTTCTTTTTATTGAGGAGTAATTTTAAGGTTAAATGACATGACTGATCCAGTATTATGGTAATAATCATTATACATAAGAAGTCAATCAATTTAATTAATCTTTAATTAAACAATAAATTTTATTTTCAAATGTGTAGAAAGATCAATATTGTAATCACTTTTCGTGAGATAATTTACTCCAAGTAATTACTCAAATTTTTTATTTAAGAATAATGATGTTTTAATGTTTACATTAAAATGGAAGGTTTGCACCTATAGTAATCTTTAAAGGTATTTCATACGTCATATTTGATGGGTTTTTTAAAAACAAAGTTGAACTCAATCTTAAATCGACAAATGGCTGCTTTTGACATCATACATGTTACCTTCACACTAAAGAAATAACGAGATCTGCACCTCAGGCACATGTTTTGTATAAAACAGGCTTTCCTCAAAGCTGTTTGAATATCGGCATCTGCGGTTTAGGGCAAATATCTTCGGACAATAACCCTGAATACTTAACACACGGATATTATTAAATTTATCCTTCTCCCAGGAAAGAATACACTTGAGTATCAGTTGATTGAATTAAGTAATATCTTCAAGCTATTTGTAAAGAGAAGGTATCAGCAATCGATGCCATAGCGTTAACGGTATTATCGTGTTGAACCAGAATAATTTATTTTGATTCCTGTAATATCTGTGTGAACCGGACCCAGACACGTTCACGTTGCTTATGTCCTTACCTTATTGATCATCATGGTATCCGAAAGTTGATTGTTTTGTAATTGATCTTGTCGATACGAAAGTCTTCTGTGCTTATGGAGGGTTATGATGATGAAGTGATATACGCCTACACAAGGGGAACTATACAAATCTTAAGATAATGTAGATAATTCAATGAAAGACAAAGAGATTGAGAGAACCAGCGAGCCGTTATGAGTATTCTATTTTGGAGAATGGTTACCCAGAAAAAGGTAATATGCAGTTATCAGATAACATTTATCGGGTATCTATTTAGATATATGTGTGTAAGAGATTGTCAGATTAAAACATGCTTGTAAATACATTTGTAAATTCAAGTATAACTCTTTCCTTAATCGATCATATAACTAAAACAGTTATGAGATAATTCTGTAAATGCTTCCAATGAATGTTGATTTAATGGTGATCATTTAAATTCTTCTAAAAGATGTTCACGTGACACTTAAAAGAGCGTTACTTACCATTGCCATGTAATAATGAAATACTTTTTAAAAATAAAAGTTCTTGTAAGGATACAATTTTGTAGTCTATTGCTGGATTCAGCACTGAAACTTCGAAGGTTGAACATTCAGCTTACAAGACGTTGCTAGAAATATGGTAAAACAATAATAATAATAATCCCTTCCATGGATGTTATAAGCAAAGTTCTCAAAAGATAAAAAATCTCTAAGTAATATACGTTTCGCAACGTAACGTCCAATGATTATGAACAGAATTTACTAACGAAGCCTTTGTGATTGAATGGGTAGGCTGTTGGGATATTAGGTGAACACAATAGGCGTCAGAGTGAAAGTTCATAATCTCATTGGACTTGTACCGTACAACAGATAATAAAAATCGTAGCATCTCAAGTATATTTTTCATTTTTAGTAACTCATTAGTTAGTCAATCAACCAGACTTTATGGCGGTTTAAAAAGTGGAAATTTTGAATTATTACCACGTGAGTATAACAATCAAATGATTTGAAATAACACGATATGATATGTCATATTTCCGTAATGATGTTAAATTTGTTTATACTAAATTACTAAAAGCAACTTCCGGAGGATTTCTGTTTTTAAATAAGTTAAAATAAACGTCTCCAAATTGGCTACCAAGTTGGCGTTGCATCTAGCTGAAATTTGTGAAAATTGATTTTCGTTCCCGCTTTTTATTTCCCACGAGATCTAATTTAATTGTACGGTCTCAAGCTTTTTAAAGAAGGCTCTTCGTGAAACATATTACTTTTCCTATTAATGTGGTTAGCATCTTGTACAGTGACCCATCATTTTCGTACATATATGTAAAGGAAAATAATCAGAAGAGGGCAGCACTTAAGCTAATTAAATTTCAGAGCGCTGCCATGTGCGTTAAGCCTCAGAATAAAGAAGTCGTTTTCTTTGGTTGTACAACAGCTGGATGTTACATTTAGGGAGCAAAAACATATTGAGTAGTAAACATAATATTTGTTTTAATCACGTGCAGCGTTATGTTACCTGTTATATCTCTTGCGCATTTGTAATATTTTCTACGACGATAACACGTTGGAATACATCGTTTTGTGATATATGTTTATTTGATGTGGCAAAATATCGCTCGAGAAATGAACATAAATAAACTTTCTGTTTCACTCTGTGAATGTGAATTCATTGCTCTCATTACAAAATCTTTAGAATGCAGATGTGTGTTATTACAACTGCTGTCTATAGGAAGCTAGCGTCATTAAAAGTGTTAAAGTGTTTGTCTTATCAGCAGTCAGGGTTCATACAATTATACATACTTGATACAAGCAACATTGAAGATCTAACGCAGATATTTGAATAATACTATTGACATGATAAAATCAAGTAATTCCAACAATTTCTGTGGGAGGCTGTGATTTCATTTCTAATGCAGTGAAACATGGGCTGTCATGTTGCCAGTCCATATTACACGGTGTATATTTTAGTTTTTTTAAAAGCTGTCAAGATAAGGAGGGGACGTTTTGTGTTAGAAAAGGAAAGATTCGTACTCCGAAGGGAACACGGAGGCCACTAATGAAAGCACTTTAGTTCCGTTTTAGCAACCATGCTCTACCCCTGTGATCCTTGAGCGTTTATTTGCCATAAACGTCTCTCGCCCGGTCATTATTTCCTACTTTTGGTACATTGATGTTGGTTCCAATCGCGATTTCATTTCCTTTTATCCTCATCTTAGTCCAAGTCCTAATCCCATTTCACTCAGTAACCTCTTTTTCCGCCATATATAAGTTTTATATAACTCGGGTTAGCATGACGACAACTTGGCAATGTAAAAGCTGTCATGTGGAAATTTTGTGTATTCCTATTTTTGACACGTCGACCACATTGTATTAATACCCACTGATCTCTATATTAAAAAAAGCACATCAAAGGCATAGAGATGCTTTGAATATGTTATTTGAATGCAAGTAATATGGCTGTGACAAATGAAATATCACACAATACTGACTTCTTTATTGATTTTTGAGATGCGATCTTAGGATCGGAAATTTTTAATACGTGATTTTGAATATTCATCACTTCACAGGTGCCCGTTCAGAATATGCCATGTTTTCAACAATAAAAATATCCGTAAAGATTATCTGCATCTCTTGATTACTTAATGTTTCTTAGTCCGGCTACAACCAACCACTGATTGTAAACAGGTGCCCGTGGCATCGCACAGCACACGATACAGTTGTCTCTGATGTGGATGGCGATATGCCGCTGGTTATGGGTTATAGTAATCCATTACATGTCGCACTGTCCATACAACGACTCATTTTCCTTGCTAACGACGTCTTCGTTCTTTGACATGGCCGTATTGATTCCAAGTTCACGACTTTCATCTTCAAAAAAACCCATATAGTTCTTTCATTCTCGGTTTTCGTGCGCCAACGTTTTATCACAGGCCTTGGAATTAATCAGCACGAAATCCATTTAATGCTTACTGAAACATTTTCAATATGTTCTCATACAGACGTGTGAGTACATGATCTTGAATGCCAATTGTTTTCATTGTACCGTCATGACCCTTTTCTATTCTGCACTCAAAGTCCAGTAGATGATTCATTGTACGATAGATTGGAATTGACTATTATCTTGTAAGTCAAATTCCAAATTTTATTATCACAAATTTGATAATCGTGTAGTAAATCAATCCCTTAACTCAAATCAGTGTCATTCTTTAGAAATCAGAACCGAAAGCTCTGCAACGGTACCACCATAGCTTTACCATTAGAACGGCGAGACAAATTATCTATCGAGTCCAATAAATACTTCATAAGTCAGCATACCGATTGAATTCAAATGCCGATATTCAAATCCACTCGGAGTTTTAACTCGTTCAGGGCATCTAGTAGTAGTGTTCACTCTGATCAGTGTCGACTGCATTGTATTCTATGCTGCTATTCTTGAGATATTAGTAGTTCTTGACACTCAGACACATTCAGCTACAGATTGTGGTCGTTTAATACGTTCAAACACTTCTCTTCATCTAACGATGAGGTTCTTTTAGCCTCAGATCAGTGCGGCTTCTTGTACGATATGCTGCATAGACAGCTCACTTATATTTTATGAGCACAATGTCACTGCATTCAGTTTAAATCAACTGAGGGCCCTTAAAATCTGAAAAATGTGTTTCCAGAAATAGAATAAATGACAGAATAACATAACTCGTTTGAACGTGGTAATAGAGGAATGATGGAGCACTTCTGTAGTTCATATGATATCAATCAGAACTGTTTCATTTTGTTTATTCATCTCTCTCCTCTCTGAGTTCCAATTTTCAGTTTGTACGTTTATTTACCATGATTCAGATGTTAACGCTTCAAGAACCGTTTCCTTTTAGTATTAGTTTCAAAGGAGTCGTGTTACTGTCATTGAGAATCCTTTTAATGCATTTATAGGAAACACCAACTCCTACTATGAATAAACATTGATGCAAATATAATTATGAGATGCCCCGGTGAATACGACTCTGAATAATATGTTCGAATTGGAATCACTTACACCTTGTATTTGAATTTTAACTGTTGTATCTAGTAATGATAATTTTTAAACAGTGGCAATGGATATGCCTCGAGCTTCAATGGAACGATTTAACTAGAACGATATCGGGGAAATTTAATATTTATGATCACTTTGTACTTATTGGTAAATATAACATGTGAATTATGATTAAAATGTACGATTAAAAACAATATCCCCCATGGCCAATGTATTTCACGATTGAATCCAAAATGGTAAACTTGTATCTGATAAAGACTAAGTTTGATGCTTTCGATAATCAGACATTTTTTCCAACAGAGGTTGCCCCGTCAGAAATTCCTTTACAACCCCTGTCTTAATACAAGGTTTCTTGGTTCCGAAATGTAGAAGAGTGATTGGATGCAATCAGAAATAGTTGTGCAATTAGCAACGCCGTTTCAAAAGGTATAATTAAAATCGCCTAAGTTATTTCCGTTAGCTTTCAAAAAGCTAAACTTTATTCGAATATGCACCTCGCACATTGAGTCGTCGTAACAGAACACAAACGCCTCTTTTGCGAATGAATCATTGCTCAGACCTATGTGACAACAAATACGTTATTCATGCATTCGTTGTTTTCATTGGCTGACATATTGCCAGGTAGTTTAAGTTGCAATATTGTGCCGGTTGGGGAAACTGCCGGAAGCCCAAGAAATCATCTTTTGTATGACAGAGGTTGTATAGGATTTTATGACGGAGATCCATATGTGGGGAGAGAATGATCATATGGAGCACAGTTTTATCATGTTGTTATAAGAACTTTATATCAACCATTTAATTTCTCGTGACGCATAGATGCTGATAACGTTTAAACTGATAAGGCATATATGCATCTTATCCTATTGTTGACAACTCCTAATAGAATCCTAGATTAAATGTACAGCTTTGAAATTTTAGATGTTTGTAGGTACATGTAGGTCATTGATCATGACATGAGGCCGTTCTCACACTATCGTAACTATATACGAACCAGATTTACAGATTGGTGTAGAAATTGTTCAGTGGGTTTAAAGAACCATTGTCAATGGCTCCTAAGAAAGAAAAGAAAAAGCGAATCTGGTATCCTTTGTATTTTTCTGTATTGAATGAGTTACGATGCAGAAACACAACTTAGTTCTCTCGTCAAGTGGTATCCTATTTTCCTCAAGATGTTACCTTATCTAGAGAAATGCCAGAATGTCACCGTCTACACTTGAACATGCGTGTACCCATTCTAACAACAGGACAAGGGCAAGAGTGGGCTGGAGCACGTCATTCAAGCTTGAGAAGAACACGAATCGGGGAGGTGGGAGGCTGAACTGCCATCCATCACCACTAGAGAATCTAATCAATGAGTGTCTACTTTAGGCGATCACTGCCTCAGACGTACAGTGCAGAATTAGGCCCCATCTTATTAAATTGTTAGTTAATTTGCCAATCATAGCTGCTCTGTACTGGACAGAGAGGAGATTGTGATTATATTATTTGGAGCTATCCTCACGTTGGCTTATCACAAAGTCCATCAGGGACTAACACTGACAGCCCTGTACATCTGATAAGTAACTAGGACTGTGAACTGCCCCCTGCTTCTCCCCCACTCAAGCAGTGAAATTAAGCGGCAATAATTCAGTTAAGGACAATCACGTATGTTCTTGGTGATGAATGTATTTGGAATTAAATTATCTGCTGTGAATACCCTCATTGGTTTAAAAGAAATCTCTTTGGAAATATTCTCGCTATACCCTTTGCCGCATATTGATGTCGTATATCTCAATTGTGTTAGCTTTAATCAGCAGAATGCCAGGACCTCTTTCAATGTTCTAACCCAAAATACTACAAGCTGGTATGGTTTACGTACCTTCTGATCGATCAACAGTAAAATCAAACCATAAACTTAATGTGATCCTATTTCTTGGCTGATCAATTTGCTAAATTTGCTTCGTGTCGTGTTTTCAATTTTCCGTAGGCAATTTTCGACATGGGAAATGCAGCTCATAATCGATATATTATAGCTCAATGATACAGCATTTTTAGATAGTAAAGATGTTGTTAAAACATAACTAGATACGATGATAGGATGTTGTCAACTGATGTGTAAATTACATTAAAAAAGCCTTCATTCTACATCACATACTGATTATGTATAAAGATCGCACAAACTTTACATTCTATTAATAAACATTGAATGTATGAGCTATTCCAAAGTGCAATGTTTTACGATCACACATTAATTGACGAAATTACCGCCTATTTTTTATACACAAACATGCCTCCTAATGAATGTTTCATACCAAAATGCAATATTTTACGACCATTTTTGGTTTTTCAGAGGTTATGATTATAATTAACTTCTAACTTAGTTCTTCCCTGTTAGAAACATATACACTACGTCCAATGTTTGATTACCTCGTTTACATGAATGGTCACAGGATTTATTCACATTTGAATAAATCGTAGAATGACCTTATAAATGACATAATAAAAATTATTACTAGCCCTTGTGAATTACTGCAGTGTAATACTTATACGGCGATATTAAACTAGTGTAATACCGCTGCACGTATGACGTCATAATATTGTGTGGTTGTGACGTCACAATGTTAGCACCGCCGTCACAATGGCGGCTTAGTCGCGGTAGTTTTCGTTCAGTACACTTTCGGCAACCATACTGAGGTCAAGTAATAAACAGAATACTAAACTTCCTTCATTTTAATACTATTTTTTATCAAACTCGCTTTCTCACGTTTAATACTTAATCATTAATTCGTTTAAAAAAATAGTATTAAATGGAAGGTCGTTTAATATCCTCTATATAGTACACAAAACTCAAGTTCATGGCATATCAAAGTCGTCAGTATCTGGTTTCGGAATATTTTTGTTTATAGCATTAATTGATGTCTAATGCCGTCCTTTTGCTGACGTCACAAATCGCCTGACATTGTTATCATAATGCCTTTTCATATTCACAACAATCACAGTTACTCCATTAACAACAAATCAGATTGATGCATTGACGCTTATCGATAATTCGCTTTCAGTAGATTCTTTGTAGATTTCAATGCAAGGCATAATACGCTTGTGAAAATAGCGAATCGATGGAAACGAATTATCGGCGAGGATTTCCTTTTCATTTGAACAATGTTTAGAGGCTGTTTCATTTGATTTGTTGATAACTCTGATTGGTGTGTTCGGCTATGCTTCGAGGAGTAAAGGATATTAGAGTGGAGATGCTGTAATAAAAGCGTAACGTTTAGCATTCCAGAATCGTAGGTGTGAATTTCATGAATGAGAAATGGTAAAGGCATTGATAATGGTTTAAGGTAGTTAAACGATGACGAATTCCCATTTCCGTTTCCTTACCCATATTCCATGAAGACTCTATATAACATTGCTAAGTACTTTAACTTTTTAGTTGAATAACGACTTTTAAAAGTAACCATGTCTAGCTTTCTATGGCCATATATCTCCCTTGTTTTTTAAATTTTGTCTCATTGATGTTTATGATTACCACTTGAACATTGGTTTTCAAATTAATAAATCATACGGTTAAATTAATGCAGGGCTAATTATTTGAATAATTCATGGTAATTTAGCTTTTTTCTCTCTTTATAGAAGAATTTTATATACATTGAATTATTAAAATTCGTTCAAGAATATAGACAATTACCTAACGATGACCCCATGGTCTAAAGTTTGACTAATGATAAAATCCTCAACTGGTTCCACAGAACTGTAACGAGAGCCTGAGACGGTGAGTTTTAACCAACAACTCTATGTTTCTCCATCATCTTTTCTTCCATATAAAGTCGCCGTCAAAGGAACTCTCAACACGCAAATTAAAAAGTGTCCAATCCGTAGTCAATGGCGCCATTACTCTCTTGTTTCAACTCTATTATCTGTCCAGACGACTTGCTTTAAAGATGCTATTGTAGAAGGCCATCGTTGGCATTATGATTTCTATAAGCAATATAAGTTTGTAAATTGACGTTGTATATGGCTATTATTCGGAAACTGAGAGTCCTTGGAGAGAGGTTTCAAAAGGGGCAATGCACGAAACATTGTATAAATGGGGTTTACACTGATTGTATTACCTCTATCAACTGACGGTCATGGCGCTCTGTATAACTTATTGCATCATGTTATTCAATCTTCAATATGGTATATAAACAATACTTATGTAATCAGAGTTATTTATTATATATTCAATTCAAGCCAAGATGGAACTTTTTTATGAGAAATTTAATATCACTTTCAAATATTTTCAAGACACTAAGGAAATTCATATCGATCTCTATAAACAAAGAATTTCAGTATTCTTTGCCAGTATCAGATTCATACATTGTATCAATGAGAGACTTATAAGCAAACGTCATGTTAGTAAGGCCACATTCTCATTTTACGATACATGGTTTTACAATACAACGATAATGCGCCACAAATTAATATATCAGTTCATTCAAATTGTATAGTTAATGATACAATATGTACTAAACTAAGGTTACATTACAGACAGTTATTTGCATCTCTTCTAAATTTTACATAATCTACATTTTATTTCATTTCTTCAAGTTTCCCCATTTTACACGGGTAAAGCATCTCATTACTGAACCAAATTATCCGTATTTATAGAAGAGGTTGTCAGGCGGTAAAATCTATATTCTTACCATGAACGAATTGTAATTCGAGACAGCTACAAAGCCTTCATCGCGACCATATAGGTCCGTACACCCGGTACCCATTTGTATAGCTTGATTGACTATGTCGATGAAGTCCCTTGCCCATGAAAACAACAGTATAAAGCCTAGGTCAAAATTGTTGGGATCTCCACCTGCATTCGAATTCGGACCGTTTACCTCAGACGCCAGCTAAACAACTACACCAAAGGGTTCCAGATGGCAATTGATTCTTCCTCGAGTCATCGTGGAATGAACTTTTGACACAGCGATGACATTCTGTTTCTATATCTGGTATGTCAAGAGTCTTTCATGTTTCGGCACATACCAGAGTCTTTCACTTTTCGGTTTATCTGATTTTTAACCCTGAGATACATGTATGTCCCAGTATGAAATCAACAAAAGTTTATTTTCGATTTTAAGTTAAGCAATTGGTATTATAGAGACCGAAAAGTCATTCCATATAGCAGAGCAATAACAGCTTTTTGTCAAGTGTACCTACGTTTCCACCTCAATTTTCTGATAGCCTCGAGCTCCACTGATCCTTTCTGGTCTTGATAATATCAATGTGACTAATCCTTAAAATACTGCAAATGTATATTTTCCTTGTATTTAAGTCCATATCATTCTCACTGAGGCAATGCAGGTAATTCTTTGCGTTTCCTGTGACATTCTTACATTGTTAAAGAACTCCCAGTTAAAACGCAATCAGTCATCATCATACTTGGTTTTATACAGTTTGCCATTTCCTAATTAAAGCATTGACGAAAAATATAAAGTGCTTATTACCATATGTATTGCAAGAGATATCAATTTGAGAAAGACAAGTTGCAGTGTGTTTCTATACTTGCTTGTAAACAGTTTGACGTTGACTATGGCATTTCACCTTTTAAACGCATATTAACAAACTCATTGTAAACTATTTTCTTCCCATTGAGGAGGTATTGATATACCTATTTTACAAATAAATGCAAAGAAACAACATGGTTTAAAACAAACTTATCATTACTCTGAACGATCGAACATATTTTTCCGCAAACGACAGTACACTCATTGACTAACGAATTATATAGTCTATTGAAAAACCGACCAAGCATTCGAAATATCAATGTTCACTTTGTAACTTGCAATGTTCCACCTGTGACAACCAGGTGGACGAATTGACAATAGTTGTCCCGTGAACTATCATCTTTGTACGTCAAACTATTGAGGTAATAGCGTATTTTTGATGAAATACATAAAGTTATAAAACGATTTCTTGTTCAAACAGGAGGAAGGACATGCATGAGTTTGCTAGATCTGAAATGATAGTGTGAAAAAGGATCTTATCCGGTAACTATAGAGGTCATGATACCCTTCATACCTGTTGCAATGAAGAAAACACACAAGAAAAGTAAAATTCTTTATGCCTTATAAACCTTTGCGATAGTTATGACCAGGATATAAATTGAAAAGCCATTACGCATAGCATAGCAATTGAAGGTGTGCGGATAACCGCCGGATGTTTCACGCTGGCCCCGCCTCGGTCTCGTAGCTACTTCCTGCGAGCCTCGCTGAGATCCTGATTCATGTTGTTTGTTTAGATATAATCATCTTCCGCTATTGATCAGATCCCTTAGATTTTGCTCGTGAGCCATATCGCTTTGAGATGAAGTAAGTCTGAGAGCTTTCAAATGGGGAAATAGGGTTTGTGAGCGGCTGAACATTGTGTTGACATTTGTAATATCAGTGTACGATAGCATCTATACTGTCGCTCTCCGTTTCTACTATTCCCTATTCTCCCAATCACTCAAGCTAGCATTTCCCTATAAAACAGAGACATCTCAGTGTCCGCGGGCAAAGATTCTGTTATCGTACGCTTCACGCTGACTTACTGTGGTTTGTCAGGGGACATGCGTATCACTTATAGGAGCGGAAGTCAGGACAAGTCAAGTCTGATTCGAATTACAACACAATCGAATAAGGATATATTTGGTTTCTATTGAAAACATCATTGTAATCCAATTGATTTGAAACAAGATATTTGTAGATTTAAAAGTCAGCGTTATGTATTGATGTAAACTTTCTATAATTAGCTTGGCTGTGAAAATAAACCTAGGATTACCTTTACTCACATCTTCAAGCTCGTTTAAAGTCTCTGTCAGTCTCGGAATCTCTGCGTCCGCTCTTTTGATAGAAAATATGTAAAGCTTAAATTGAAATACATTTAAATGTAAGCGTTTTTTGATCGCTTACTCTGTGTGGATCCATGAACAATGATTTTTGTGCTCATGACTTTATCGCTAACCATATGGTGATAAGCTGTAAAAAGAAAATGTTGTTTTGAAAATTGCAACCTTTTTCCCCCTGAGTTGACAACTCTCGTTTGGATGGTTTTCATGCACGTTTTTGATAGGTGAAATGTTGTTGAAAACACGTTAAACCCAACCAATTCACCAAATCAGTACGTTTTTAGTTTAGGAGTAATGGAATTTGAAACATTGATGAAAATGATGAACTTTGAAATTGTCAATGTTTGACTGTCTATCACAGAGTGTGACACAATATCAGGACAACATGGGCCACGCCCGTAAAACTATTTTCGTCTTTTTCTCATTAAGCTAAAGGTACTGAAGATGAAATCTTGTTTGATGTCTCTATGAATGAGAATTTTAATTTAAAGATTCTGTTGTCCCAAATAAGGATTTCACAGGCCACATTCTATTAAGTTACTTTCGGCTTTTTCTCCAGAGGCAAGATCCCTAGAAATAATGTCTACATACTTTAGTGGGGATTGTGATTTACAAAAAATTTTTGACCAGGGACACGCCTTTAATCCCATTGTCTTTGTTTATGAAAAAACCCTAACAAGAGGACATCTTGTGTACTGATTCCTTGATTAACAGGATTGTGATTTTAATTATTTCGTGATCATGTGACCCTGTATCTCTAGTGGCCTTACATTTGTAGCAGCAAATATGTACCATTACGGTCGAAAAGGTTCTGGTACGTTTCAATGGGCATTGATGTTGCTTACAGTTAGAAATATACGGGGTGTCCCTAAACTGTCCGGCTTGACCATCAAAATCAAAGAAACATTCAAATGTTTATGACTTATTTTTCGACACAATAACCCTTGAACTCCAGCTTGCTCCAGCGTATTTGTAACATCTGCAACCTATCTGAAAACCAGTTCTTATCACGAGACCCCAAAAACGCCTCTACTGCAGCAATGACGTCATCGTCAGTCTCTAACCTTTGGCCACGGAGCTCTGATTTCAGTCGAGGGAAGAGGAAGAAGTATGAGGGGGCTAGGTCTGGAGAATAGGCAGGGTGGGGAGAATTCTGAACCCACAATCCTGTGCTGCACTGACTTAAATTTGGGCGGTGTGAACGGGACCATTGTCCTGCAACAGCCACACACCTTTGCGATGTTTACCCCTTCGTTTCTCTTTGATTTTTTCTCATAATTATCGTAGTTCATTTGCGTAATAAGTGCCATTGATTGTGAACCTTTTTTTAAAAAATTAATCATTATTACACTCTCAGAGTCCCTTTTTAGGGGTGGGTGATGTGCTGTGTTTCCATTGCATGCTTTGGCATTTTGTCTCAGGATCAAAATGATGAAACTAGGTTTCAACTTGAGTAACGACATGAGCAAAAAATGATTCTGGGTCTGCGCGATACTCGTCAAGAAGTTGCTGACTGACCATGACTCGTTTCCGCTTTTGGTCCTCAGATAACATTTTGGGGACCCAGCGTGCTTTATTGATTTCTCTACCCCGTTTAAATTCACCCTGCTTCATCGGCGTAATGGAATCCGCTGCTCGAGCTCCTTCCATATACCCTGATATCCTTTATGCCTAAAGCCTCGTATCGCTAGCTATCCAACTAGCCAATAAGACGACTCGCATTCAGCAACAGTGGCACAACCCGAATGGAAAATTCAAAAGAGTGGCTTCAGGCTCCTTGGATAAAGACATTTTATTGGCTGACACAATAACATGTGAGCACAGACACGAACATCAAGCCGCGCCAGCCGTACAACGGACTTGGCTCGAAAGAGATCAGGGTACATGGAAGGAGCTGAATCAGCGGATTCAAATGTTTTCATATAACAGGCTGGAAACTTTTTGGACACCCCTCGTAAATGTTTAAGAGAGGTTTGAAAGTTTGTTTTGTAGGGGAGATACCTAGACAAATAGGTTGAAATCAATGGTTTTTGGTAAAATGTAATCTAAGCTATGATACTTCATTATCCAGAATATACCTCAGTGACAGCGATTGAACGGTTTACCCAGATAAAATGGAAGCTATAATCGTAAGGATTATGATCAATTTGTTTTGAATGTAGAATCAAATCCCGAGTTTCCTGTATGCAACCCATATTTAATCGGCTCTATCTCGAAGTAATCTTGTCATATGGAATCTGCTTGTTTGTGTCTTGTTTATGTTTCGAAAAAATATCTATCGTTAATAAACTTCAACTCGCTTTGGGCAATCGGATTTCCCCAAGTTCTTAAATCGTCAATCCAGCTGCTGAAATCTCCATGAAATATAACAGCATTATTTTACGAAGATCATTGATACAAAATTGCCTGAAACTATCACATATTTAACAAATCATGTTGTGTTGAAATTGAATTCAATTACATTTTTTTAATTACGCTCGAAACACTTCGTATTATATGGGATTGAAGTTGTTCAATGAAGTACCCACTCATTACTTTTAGAACAATTCTAAGAGCTCTAAATCCTCGTGTACTTAAAAACTTTATGTCAACTCGCTAGTTTAATAGTCTAAAAGAATCTAGATTTTTAATTAGTCTTCAACTCACCAGTTGTTTAGTATAGCATTGTCATAAATGCAAAAACTAGTGATTACCAATTTACATAGTACCATATATGTTATATTACATACAGTATATCATGTTATAAAACGTCTTTATAAGTCTCCCCTCGTGCTGTGTCTGTTTACCGGTAACTCGCATACTCAATAATGTATTATAGATTGGCCATCATCTGAATTTGCAGAAATAATAAAGTCTCTGTATGTGGTCCCTATAGGCAATATAAACTATTTATGTCAGCGTGATCGTTTGTAATAGGGACTGTGATCTTTATTCATCTCGTTTATATTCCAACATATCATCAACCGTCGCATCACCAAGCCTCTCTTAGACAAGCAGCTTAAATGGTAGCATTACGCATAAAGACCGGCGCGATAACAGTGTTATTCCGTAGTTTACCATGTGGACATTAAATATTGTTACACACTACAGACAGGGTAATAGCGTTCGGTATAGCTTTTACTAACTCCTTTTGTATGCTTTACATAGAAAGTTGATTGACATAATAATGGTGGAATATAAAATGTAGAAATAACATACACGGAAATTGATAACGAAAATAGGGAAGTTTATAATAAACTTAGAACAAGTAACATTTATTATTTGTTTTAAAATGCTAGTTATATGTGTATTGAAGAGATTGATGTTAAACATCAGACACAATAACCCGTGGTTTTATAGATAAAACGGTTTAATTTATTGATGTTATCAACCTTTTTAAAAAATCCACTTTCACGCAGCATTTGACACATACATGTTGGTGGGCGTAAAGAAGAGAGACAAACACAAAAGAAGATTAATGGTACATCTCACAACAGAATCACTCCTATACTCTTATCTAAATTCATTGTTCCGTTGTTATTAAACGCGTCGGCAAAGCAAACTCCTCCATTTACAAAGTAAAATCAGGACTAATTGTTAAAATGAAGTGGGCATCTCATTTAAATATTGTAGAAATTGGTTAATTAGTTAAATTTTATTTATCGCAAAGCTAGTAATTTGTTGAGTTCTTTAAAGTTTATTCATTCAAAGTGTTTAGAATTTACTATAAATGTTATAAGTCAGCAGTAGCAGAAGTACGTTTGTTTAAATCAAATAAATAAAAGTGAAGGAGTTTTAAAACGAACATACCATGATCAGTTACGCTATGTTAATTCATTTCTCTACCTCAAATTATTAAAAGGTATTCACACAGATATGACCGCAAGTTGTAGTTGCTTGGTACTTCAAGACTATGTTTGTTTGGATTAAATAATGAGTTGTTTTAATATCTGAAGATAATCTATTTGGCATAAACAAATATTTTTTTGGAAACAAAACACCACTCTCACGGAATACCACTTTTAATGTAGTTAGATTGTTGAAGGATTCAGATTATTCTTCTATTTGGCAATGAGCACGGTATTCATGGATCGAAAGGAAGAAACTGGGATGCATTATTGGAGATTCAAAGAAAAGGTTGAAGGAAATCCCAGACGACCGTTAAACTAATTAGACAATTGTTACAAATGAAATGTTCATGATGGCATTATGCATTCGATTGATCACACATTTCATATGTCATATGACAGAGTATATTAAGAAAACAAAATCTCTGAATTCGTACATTCTCCATAAGTTCTCTTTATGACGAAAAAGATGCAATTTATAGAAATTTGAGTTTAGATTTAGTTTTAGTTAAGCCTCTCTGTAATAACCCTTATGTAAGAGGTTTCTAAAGTAACCTCTTCGTGTGTGCACTTTTACTCTGTTTGGAAGGTTAAGGTTATTACTTTGTCCACACCTTTCACAAAAAATGACATAAATGACAGAAAGTAATATTGTTTATTTCCTTTCTTGTTAAAAGTCAAAACAAACATGTGCCATTAAAAATAGATCATGTCATTCATTTGCTTGGTTCAAGTTATAGCATTAATCAAATCAAAAAAATTAGTTTTATGATGAAAATTATTGTATTATTTGTATTGTTATTGTATTTAGTTTCAAATGATAGTTTTTTGTCAGTCCCACCAACGGTCTATAGTCAGTCGTATGCTGACATCAAAGTGCGTCACCTCTAAATCTGATATCGTGATAAAGCAACAGAAAATGTTTATTATCTTTGTCATGGATATGAAATCCAATATCCATGACAAAATATTGCTTTACACCTCTTTGTTAATGAATACAACTTTAATGGATATGCATATTCTGTATTCTTTTCGACTCGAACTTCTTAACTGACATTCATGATGTTGGAAAAGGAGGCGGATTTATCGGAATTTAACTTGAATCTTCTTATGCATCTGTTGTTTTCACTTTACTTCTAAGACTGTATCTAGTTTTTCATATACAGTATATTTATTGTCATGCTACTTTATTAAATGGTTATTCTATATCGCATATTTGACGTTTGACTGTTTTAAACATGCTTTTTATGTAAATGTTTTAACCATAGTTTATTGAAGCAAACATTTACTGTCTCGAATACTTTCAAAAACAGTTGTGATAATTTATTGCCATTGTCAACGGTATGCCGACGCACGTTCTCGGAGAATCGGGTACACAATATATAATTCAAGTAATACTAACTGTACTCACGTATTTAAGTAAATGCGAATAACCTCGTTGTTACGTTTTTTCGTGTATAGTATTTGTCAGGTTTGCGGTGTCTAAAATCACATATAATGAAGGAGTTATTTTTGTGCCGCTTGACCATCTTCTGAAAATCTCTTGTAGGGGAAAAATCGCAAGCTTATCGCTATCTTCTCTGTAACTGTCAAGAGCTGACTAGAATTAAGGATAGTCATAATTAATGCCTTAATATATTAACAGATCATAAAAGGCTCTCTAAATCTGGTAAATTAAAAAAAAATCTTTTCGGCTTCCGGTTCATTTACATAACTACGTCATAACTACGCTTTTATACTATTAGTTCGAGGTCGTCCAATAGCTAGGTTAATAACTATCAACTGAGTTTTTAAAAATTAGCGTATTACATCATTTCAGATAAAAAACGATCTCGGATTTGAATGACATTAGCACCTTCACAAGGATCAACTAACGGATAACTGGACGAGAGATATATAAAAAGGAACTCATAGGTTTTTTTAAATTAAGAAACCAATATCATCGATTATAGTGTCTCCCTCCGTTCACGTTATCTATGTATCCATGTTGAATATCTTTCAAAATACGAATGTATTTCAGATATAAAGAAAACTCTAAATGTTTCGATGAAAGCATGACGGATTTAATCTGGACATTAACTCTTTCCACATGTCAGGGAACATGAGATTTAGTCCTTTTTATTGCACAAAATTCTGTCAATGTAAAGTGCCTGTAATGAGATGATCAGCCTAAGTCTTCCGCTGATCTAACCTCCGACATGTTTTTAATGAAATCACGACTAAAATAGCAGCTGATGGTAATTTGTTTGAGCTTCATCATTTGTCGTAACTCAAGATTGGGGAACCAGGTTAAAAGCGTTCTCAATTACTAGACGCTCTTACATTTCTTTGGCTTGTATTGATCTTTGTGATATAAAGAATCATTTTTGCATTAATATCAATACACACCATCACGTTATATCCGGTCGATGGCACAAACTGGGACAACAATATTGAAAACAACAGTTACTGAGGTTTAATAAGTATTAATTACGTCTTGATGATATTTTCGTATTTCATAATCAATGATATTTTTAAAACTGGATTGAAAGCGATGTCAACCTCTGTATTGCAAAGGGCGCGGCTTACTCCAGTAGTTTTGTCATATTATCCCCTTTTAAAGGTTAACGGATATATTTATTTTTTCCATGAAAAATGAGGTATCAAAGTACTCAAATCCCCGTTAGAGATGTGTTACAACTTGTGAGAGAGCTATAATGATTTTTATGATAGTATTGCTTATGTAACTTTTAGTAATCCTTCACCACTCATTGCTTGCTTTGTTTTGATTTATTTTATGTTTGTAAATGTCGTTATCCGTGAATTGTTTTGATCTATATAGACATCTTAGCCGTACATCTAAGCGAAAATGACAGATATTAACATAAAGTATTTGATTTATGCATCAAGTATGTTGTTGACATTGGTTTACAAGAGGTCATCACTCAATACGTACACCTATCAATAACTGAGAACGTAACTAACATGTACAAAACACATGGGCTATTAGTTAAATTGGGACATTACTTTCGGAAGTTTTACCATGCTTGAAATTACTTTTGTGCACAATTTCCTGCCAGTGGCTCCAGTGATGATAGTCTCACTGTCTGCAATTAGTCTTCAGAGGTCACTCAAGAGATTTACCTGTGGGCTGACCCGCAGCAAGAAACCAGGAAGTTGTAATTACCAACAAGATAACAAGACGCATGCTCCACCTGGCATTCAGTGATAGCGCAGTCGTTTGGAAATTTTATCATAACTACCGCATACCTGTCAAAGGTAATAAATGGTGTGTGATGGATCTGGCATTATTATTGTGTAATTTCAACTGTCGCGTTGTTGCTGATTTCAGATTTAATTAAGTGACTGTCCCGATAATGTATGTATGTTAGTTGAATATTCTTTTGTTGAGAACAAAATCAGCAAATGAATAGATTCAACTGTCGAGCAAAACAAGGTAAACACCTTTACCATATGTGTGATCGTTGTTAATAGCAGTAAATGATATAAGATATTAAACGTATAGAACATTTCCCCATGAATAAGAAAAACATGAAGTTGTAATCATCACGATTTCCTATCAAAAAATGTTTTAAAAACCTTTTAGATTAATTCTCTGCTGTTCATGACGTTGTGTACACCTACATTCAAAATAAGTCCACACTTACTAACCAAAGACTTGCATTATACATACAACCTTATGTTGTACAATGATAAACAATCAAAAGAAACATTTGCTTTCCCTGCTGAAGTAATGAAAGGTTGGTTGGTTGATGTCTGTATAGCACATCTCATGTCGCTATACGTTGCCGAATACCGTGCTTCAAGCAACGCACTGTTAAACTAGTTGTGCACAGTTGAATCAATCGTCGATGCAGCTGTTTGTAGAAGGTATTTGGGGAAAGATGTGTTAAAGAATCCTTTCACTAGGAATACGTGTATGTTCGGGGATTTTAAATCCTTTATCAAGCTTAGATTAGAGTATTTGCTCTAATTTTTTCAAAAGGAAAATCGTTAGTTACATGTCAATGAGCTAATTGATTCTTCGAATGCTAAGTGGCTATTTGAGGTTCTGGAACCCCAAAGTGAATGTGAAACCCCACAATTTTCGTTCGAAATTATTTTTTGGGAACTAATCTTTTTACAAACGAATATTCAATTTCAGCCTTTTTATAAATTAACATTTTGTCGCGTTTTTATTGGATTTACATTGTCATAAGTTATCATGTCCTATTAATTCATTTTGAAATAAACTCTGTATCACATTTATTTTAATGAATTCATAAATAAGCATTTGAATAAAATGTATCTTTAGAATCACATTTCTGAATATGATCTTATAATTGTATAATAATGGAAGAGTCATTTTCATCCACAGGGGGTTACTCAATAGTGTTAATCTGATATAAACGTCCATGTTCCGTAATGAATTCTGTTCAAAATCAAGAATGACACGCTTGAAGCTGTATAAAAGCTTTGAGTTAATGTTCGATCTATTAAAACTGGAATCCTCAAATAGAATATTTATACAACAAAACTACCTTGGGAAATTATCTGCTTATTTCTTGTAAAATAATTACACAAACGGGAATTAAACATCAAAGGATACATATGCACAGTGTATTCCTTTGTCGTATTACATAATGAATGCGTAAGAAACTTGAAGTTTGATCATGCCTTTTTAGGAAAGTTTCACAATTTCGATATTATTTCTGCATGCTTGCATTTGCTGTTTTAGCATTTAGTTTTTTTGAAAATGGCTCAGTCGAACTCGAAATTGGGGAACACTGACATTTTCGAATGTGATAGAAATATGATCCTACACCCAATGCTCATTAGGCGGACAAGGGAAGGACTCCCTGTAATTTGTTAGTGCTAACCTAACGGCATCGTATAAATCATTTCTTGTATTGTTTGTAAAAGACGACGAAATCCGCAAATGTCTGCTTATGGGCAAGGGTGCTTCCACAACAATTACCGTAACATAAGAACTTGTAGCTTGTTCGCCAATCCATTTATCATATACATATCATTGAAATATAGAATTATAAAATGAAAAGAGAATCCATATTTAATCAAACACAGTAGAAATATATATTTTTACTCCAGTGAGAACAGAAGGAATTGACCTTTTATCTCGAGCTCTTTTTGAAACACATTTATCTCACATACAACTTTCAAAAGATCAATTCAATCGAACTATTTCCTCATCGCATATATCGTGCAACGATGAGCTGAAAGCTCAACATCAATATTTCACTGATATGACCAGCCTTTCGATGTCAACCTACAGCGTTTAAAATATTTTAGTATAGGATAAATAGACTCCAGAACTCGTGAAAATATCCCTTTCTCGCTCAACTCGATAAGATAGAAATGCTATTTGGCAAAAACAATGAAATAGTCTCTTGAATGAAATGGGTAAAATGAATCCAATATTAAGACAGTGGTCATTGCCTTCAAAGTATTAGCTATTACTTTGAGTATATATCACCTATAACACCTCACCAGTCAAGTTAGGAAAGGTAGACCAGATTAGAGAAAGTAAGTACAAATTATAGGTCTCCGAGATATTTGAAATGTGAGCCTTATGTAGCGTTTTTCTGGAATCTTTTTAGGAACCTTCTCTGGCTTCTTGATAAGAATTTGAACCAAAGGCTAATGGGTATGCTCATGATTTTGTGAACCTGTGTCTTTTGTAGCTACCAATCCCAAACTGCCAGGAACCAAGCAACTATAACCATTTATGGCCATTCAGGTTAAGATAATTAGAACGCTTTTCCTCGTAAACATGTTTTCACTACTTTGTCATATTTAAAGCTAAAGTTGAGGATAAAAAATCGATATTTGCGGAATGTATCAGAATATATATATGCGCTTTATCATTGCATGGGAGAGATGTTATCATATCGTCAAGCAACATGAAGGTCTAGGTTCTCACTGTACGATTGCTAACAACTCCCTTACATTTTGCGTTCGTATTTTCTTTCCGGGCAATATATTGAACATGCGTAAGGTTAAACGTTTTTGGTTATTTCTTCATTTATATTGTTTATTTGTGTATGATCTTTCAAATTGTACGAGTAAAATGTACATGCACAAGCCAAAGGAATATGACAAATGCGTTATATTCTTAATTTCATTCTGAACAAATTATTGGATTTGTGAAAGGTTTAACAATGTTGTTATCCCTTCAAATAATTGTAGGTAAAATTATCAAATTCAAGATTTAAATATCTTTCAAATTGTTACGCGTGAGGTGACTGAGGTGAGGTGAGTTGGTGGTTAACGCCGCTTTCAAGATTATTTCACTTATATCGCGGCTGCTAGTATCATTGCAGGGAGAAAGCCCGCAACACAGTTGTGGCTATGCATTGCGGTGAAACCTGCGAACATCGGCTGGAACTAACGTACCATGAGTGAGCACCCAAACCTGACTGCGTGTAGAACAGTTCACTAGTGCAGACAAAGTTGCGGAGCCCCTGGCGGGATTCGAACCACGGACCTTTTGATCCGAAGCCGAAAGCGCTAACCACTGCGCTATCCCGCCCCAGTTACGTGTGAAATGTCCCTTTAAATAAACCCAGAAGAATATGTTAAAACAAGTTTACCTGAATACGACTATTTAATCAATGATAAACAAATAATTTACATGTAACAATATCATTCTAAATTAATAATTAATAAGATAACTGAATATATCCACATTATTCCTAGATTAACATAACAGATGATAATAGTCGAATCTAACAATGAAGTCTTGAAAGTGACGAATGGATGAATTCGATACGTTGATAACTAAGAAAGTGGAGAATAGTTGAATTACTAAGTAGGAAGTAGTTTACCAAGTCAAATGTATGAACCAGGCGTATGAGTGAACAGTGTCTTTTTGTTGGCCCTAATGTAAGCTACTCTATGCTATGTCTAAAAAAGTCAATGAAAGGATTGTCTCAGGTTTACAAGAAGTTTACTCATTGTTCGAGATTTAATGAGGTTACATAACAAACCAAGATCGTGTGACCAACTTAAAAAGCAATAATGTTATAATTATGGGACTTGTGAGTAATTACATAGTCATAGCAATAATTACTGTCTGTATTTCGTGAGGTTATTATTATTGCATTTACGATCTCATCCAAAATATATTCACATATTAACAAAATTTAATATTTTGTTAAAGGAAAATAAGAGGCATACTAACATGGTTCGATGGCCTACTTATACCTGAACAAAAATAACGATTGTAGTCTTTCTTAATTGATTTCTAAAACCCATTGTATAACTTCGGAATACACTTCTACTCTGATGAATGATAAATGATACTTAGAATTAAATGATATCCTTAGCCTTGATGAAAACGGAAACGATTATAGAGATGTCGGGGGAAAACATTTTAGCGATGAATTCTACCATGAAAGTGCTGAATACTCGCTACTGAATGCTGCGCGTTCGGTTTCAATTTAAAATTTACTCGCTATCAATCCAGTATAACATGTCTCTGATTTTCAAACACACTAGGTTTATCTCCTAAATGGAGCTGGTGAAAACACAAAAAGTTAGATAAACTGGGCTTAGATAATAAATGAATAAAAAGATACGTATTACCGATGAAAGTTTTTCGGATATATATCGGTTGATACTTTGTTGATAAACATATACAGGAATTGTGATCCATAATATGTTTGAGTTATCGTCTTAGACGTTTCATAACCCCATAATCCCGAAGGAAACATATAACACGTGATATAAGGCATATGTTTTCACTGAGGAAATAGTATTGAAACACCTGTTTTACAAGGTCTGACATGATGAAAAAGAATTCTATTTGCCAAAGATCCAATCCAAGTTTTGTGTAAGGTGATAAGAGTTGATAGCACAACCAACAAAGGAGAAATAGATGTTGATTCTCACCTAATTCTTAAACCTATTACTGAAAGCAAAACCCTGATAAAGAAATAAAATCGTATTTGGTGTTACCTCGGCCAACACGAATGTTTGTTGCAAAACGTTTTCTTTGAAATTTTATATTTTAGTTATAAATTTGTCACACGTACGCTTATACTATCTTAAACTTTTTAAATGGGTTTCAGAACAGTAACAGAGATATAATCAAAAACGAGATGTTGCAATAATGTCTTCCAGTGGAATACATCGATATCACCAATCACTTTAATTAATAATAACATTCTAAATATAGTAAATTACTCATAAGCAACTTCGCATACTCTTTGACATCGTCGCGTGCTGAGGCACGTGTATTTTCTTCATCTTATCGTTGATAGATAAGATACACGAAGTTATCTCATCAACGGACAAGTTAATATACGAAGACCTGACAAAGTAATTGAAACTATCCACACAGCAGGGATGTATACCGTTAAGTACTGTGAGACACGTTTCTTAAGCATGGTGTATCCTATTAACGATTATTTATCCGACAAATACGTAAATCTTGAAATACAATTTTACCTGATAGAAAACTCTTAATTACCAACGCTGTACATATTTTAAGTAATCATTAAGTACTCGAGTTTGATAAGTTTCCTGTATGAATTATGAGATAAGGCATGATATGATTACATGAAGCTTCTTGACTGAGTTTGCGCTTGTAGAGTTAAATTTCTTTCTTCTTTCAAATGATCACGATACATGCAGAAACCGGTGTCATCCTACTGATTTGAAATGCAACATCGAATACATGTACACATATAGGCACCCATAATAATTTGTAGATTGATAAATCGTTTACTGGTTCGATGCCGGTCCGCAAAACTTCAAGGCGGTCCTTTGTCGTAACTCACCATTCAACCAATTAGTGAAAATAATGTGAAACTACTTTCAATACTCGCATGTGATAGACAGTCGTTCGAATTAACAATCTGCGTGTAACTGAATAATGTAAAATGCACGCATTGTTGAATACACAAATGATTGTAAGAAAACATTTACCTCATTTTTTAACAACGGGGTTTGTTTCATTTACATTTTTCATCTAGAATTTGTGAATGTAATTTCATACAATTCAGTTCAACCTATTTCCTGTTGATATTGATAGGCGTTATTTGTACAATGCTTGTTTTAAATCCAATCTATAACATGCATGATAAAGACAGTGCTTTGCCATCAGTGGACCACACAACCAATTCTATTTGGACGAAACCAGTGATTTCAAACCAAACATTGAGTTGGGTTCCTCACTCTCTACAGATGTAATATTTAGACCTTTCTTTATTTCAGATAATAATACATTTACGACTGAAAATATACCATTTTTGTATTCTTAAGACGGAATTACAAAGCTGTATAATATTAGCGAACTGAGTGTTAGTAACAAGTCAATGTGCACACTAAACTTCGTCAATGCGTCTCCATTAGGGAGATGTATCTTTAGATGGATTTGATGAATGTTTGGGATTTTCTTGGACTGGTTGTAGGCTTAAATCATTTATTTTCTCTGTGCCCTTGAGGCCAAATGTCTGCTATTTCTGGCCCAAGCTACATTCGTTAATAAGACTGCGGATGTTAGAAACTGTAAGGGGAAATTGAAACATTGCAAGCGATTTGAATGAAATCTCTCTCTGAAGGGACAGCAGCAAGTTTCTTAGAGAAATAAAGTGATCTCACGAAAACGACAAATATGTTTCAAATTGCAAAACAATCTTTCCAATTAAAATGAAGATGTTTTCAAACGAATATACATTTATAGGTTAAGCTATACACATTCCTATCTCAAACTCAAAAGGTTTTCACACAAAAATGCGGCAGTCGTTTTTGCTTGATACTTTCCTCTGGTCGGGTTTGACAGGGTTTGACCCACTGGAATTACAGTTGGCATTAATAAATGTTTCTTGTGGAAAATGAGAAGAAGTCAATCTTTTTAAATGTGCTGCTCCCTTTTAGGACTGATCCTACATGGAGGATAAGTCTTTACAGTTGACACCTTTCATCTTATGTATATCGATTACGTTTTAAGCTTAAGTTGTCCTCAGGCTTGACACGTGAGCTCGACAAGGTAATTCTAAATAGTGCAAAATGCAAAATGTATTAATTTAATATTCTTTAAAGACCTGAACTACGGATGGTAAATGTACAAAATGGAAGAGTCGTGTTGAACGTGACGTTTGAACCTCTTTAACTTTTCAATTCATTTTCGTAATGCAAGTACTCATGGTCGATAACTAACATATACATGATTAAAAGGTGTTTGCTTAACCCACTTGCTTGAGAAATAAGAGAACCTGCTCACGGCAGGAACGTCTTTAATATACCAAATGCCATGGTATTACATATGATATTTACTCACTGAGACCGATGACTACATCGACGTCATGGTTTAAGTTACAAAATATTTTTGAAAAATCCCTACTCGAAAGCTTTTTTCCCCTGACTGTTGTGAGTTTAACCATATCTTCTTTCAGCCCTAGTAATATTTCTTATATAATATAATCACCTTTGACTTTTATCTCTTTTCACTTCACAGCTTGCTTGAATAATACCGCAGTAGCGCGTAAGACTAGACAATTACGGAATCAGAAGAAATACCAAAGAAGTAAATTGGATAAGTCAGCAAAATAATTGTTGGGCCTTGTATGTAGAAGTAGATAATAACATTGTAGTCTCTCTAAAAAAAGATAAATTTCTGATTCCTCCTTTGGTTCATATTTAAGTATCAATCCGTATGAAACAAATATAACATGTAGAAAAAGTATATGAACAAAGTAATTATTTTGTGAAGGATGCTAATTAATTGAATTGTATAGCCCCGAACATGTCAGCAATGTATACAAATATGACAATGGGGTGAGGTGATTTGGGGTATAACGCTGCTTTCAAGAGTATTTCACCTATATCACGGCAGCTAATATTAATGTAGTGTAGCATTGCACCCAAACCTTACAGCGCGTAGAACAGCTCTCTACTGCAGACAAAGTTGCCGAGCCCCTGCCGGGATTTGAACAACGGACCTCTTGATCCGACGCCGAACACGCTAGCCGCTGCGCTATTCCGCCCCCGAATATGACTATGGATACGTTAATTGCATTAAGCAAGTCCATAAATCTTTTGATGATTCTTGCAGATATGAGTCTAGTGGGGACGAGACAACCTTAAGGTGTAACTGGAGATAAGTATTTTTGTGAATATTATGCTTCAAGCTTTAAACAATATGCTGATCTGGTCTGTAGATAAAATATCTCGAAATAGTTCTTGTATCGCAAACCACACTGTGGCTTAATTATTCATCCGCCTTTACACGGTTTTACGACCTGTCAAAAATATTAACACGGAGAAATCATACTTGCGTTTTCCTGTCTCTTGGAATTGGACCATAGTATTTGAGGTTGAGATATTAATATAGGGACGTGAATCCTTCGGACTGTTTATATAACGGCAAAGGTTATGAAATATTTATGATCATATAGTTTAACGTTATTTAGGAAACGTTATTGCTACTATTACAAATTGCAAAAGATCGAATTATTCCTTTTATCAAAAAACTAGATGTTCCACTGGCAGAAAACTAGAAACAATCCCTTGTTAGTCTGGCTTCAGTGGAGTTTCTATTTTAGATGTCATAAAATACTGGGAATGGATGTGGACTGGAAATGCTCTCATTGCCATGCCAAGCACGTCTGTTGAGAGCCTCGGTATGACTGCAATCCGTCTGATGAACTAAGACTGTAATCTAACCATTGTGATTTGCTTCATGTTGGATTGACCCTAAACCCTCCCTGATAAACTGCTTCCATCGCTGCTCGCTGTTTCTTGAATCACAATCAAACACACATGAGACGACCGCGCAGTCACAGGAGAGCGTGTTTACATTGACATCCATATGGCTTCCGTCAAATTTTCTATTAGATGTAGAAATGAAATAAAAGTGAATAAAGTATTTATAACCATAACCCATTATCCATATAAATTCATTATTCAGTTACTTATTCTCATGAGTTTGAAGGTTTGAATAAAATGAAAATCAAGATTGTTTATTTCGACTATGGACATCACCCTTGCTTAACTAATTGCAAGCATTTGTTTATAACATTATTCAATGAAGCATTCTAATGGAGGAGAGGATCTCGGGGTACTCTTAATTTGGAATAACTGCCGAACCAACGCTATTAAAACGTCAAATAATCAAAATGAAAGCTTCTTAAAATTGATTTGACTGTCACAAATAAATATTAAGGCCGCCAATTTCTAATTTGTTTGGAATATTGTAACTGAATAGCTGGTCAGTTTAATGCTGCATCTGGTCAATTACAATGATTTATAATATTGAGTAAGCAAACAGTTAGTAATGGTTCACTGAACACCTTCTCATGATTAACAGCTAGTTTTACTCTCATTCAGTGTTCATCTCGCGCATTGAATAATCGTCATGTCTATTCTGACATCTGGTCTATTCTGTAAAGTTGACCAATGGCCAGGAATCACTTACAATGGATAGCGTCGAACGTCCCATGTGTAGTTAAAGAGTGTTTGGTATTCTGGCAGTGTTTGGGAGAGAACATAAACTGTTCCTCGTTAGAGATAATGTCGAGCATGTATTGACCCCCTGATTGAGATGCGGACCTGCAAGCTTTGGTGATGGACACGTACAAGACTTGATTGAAATTGCCGCCGTGGATTGAGAAGTCCCGACCCAGTACCTAAATTATGTGCTAAGGCGAGACTTCTTGTGTCACGGCGCCAACAACACGACGCTGGTCAATTGAGGCGTCCACGCCTGCCGGACATCAGCCTACAAGCAAACAGCACGACGCTGGTCAAAATGAAGAAATAACTATCAATGGTGTCTTTTAAAAGTGCAAAGTTCGTAGTACAGAATGATGATCAGTTATAATTGCTTTTCTTTGGTATTCCGCTTTAACAAAGAGTTCTACGAAATACTTGAATTGTTGTCAGTTAAACGATTTTGTTTGCAACTTCAGAAATATTGAAATTGAAATATCCGTTTGTGCCGTATCTTGCGATAAGGAGCCATGAGCCTGTAAGTTCTTTTATAACCTTGGGTTCGTCCAGGATAATTAGAAGATCTAGATTTCATTGGGAGTGATGATCACATATTGATGTTTGTTGATCACATTCTCTACATTGGTTAATGGTTGGTAATGGGGATATTAGATATTTCGTTTTTACATAGGAATATTTAAAAGGATTTATTTACGTTCATATCAAGTTCTCTCGTAAATAAGCGTATATAGATTATATATAATACCAACCGATAGATATAAAAGGTAATATTTAAACTAAAGAGACGAAGAGTTAAATACTGGGATAGTAAAATGCAGTAATTTTAGTAATCGAAATATAAGGTGCTTGTTCCTACTTTACAATATAAATCCAAAAACTAAAGACTAAAAAAAACCCTTGTTTGAAAGTATTAAGCAATGCACAGATTTTAGGATGGTGATCAAACAGGATCTGTGCCCGCGGCTTTCAAGGTAGCACTAGTGAAACCTCTTCTGAAGAAAAATGGCTTACATAAGAACATTCTGAAAAATTACAGACCCGTTTCAAATCTGTCTTTCGTATCAAAAATACTAGAAAAAGCAGTGAAAGTACAACTCACAGCCCATCTTCAAGTTTTTGGACTCTACGACAAGTTTCAGTCGGCATATAGAGCCCAGCACAGCACAGAAACATGTCTCCTCAGAGTTGCCAATGATGTTCTACGCTCTGCCGACAATCAAGACTTGAATCTTCTTGTGTTGTTAGACCTGACAGCGGCATTCGACACAATCGACCATGACAAGCTGTTCCAATGTCTCAAGAATCGGATGGGAATCTCAGGAACTGTATTCAAGTGGTTCCAATCTTATCTTTATCAGAGATCACAGTCAGTAGTCATTGAAAATGCCTCGTCAGATCCAGTTCTTCTCATGTGTGGTGTACCACAGGGTTCGGTCCTTGGACCGATCTTGTTCACCCTGTATACAGCGTCTCTGAGTGACGTCATTGATCGTCATGATGTCCCTCATCACGCATATGCTGATGACACACAACTACAGAAGTCATTTTCGCAATCTAGTTCTTCTACAGCAATAAATGGCCTTGAAACTTGCCTATTTGATATCAGATCCTGGATGGTACAAAATAAACTAAAACTCAATGATACCAAAACAGAGGTTCTTCTCGTTGGCACAAACTCCAAAAAGAAAACTTTATCTGAATCCTCGCTGCGGATTGGGGACTCATCCATACCATTCTCGGATGTGGTCAAGGACCTGGGAGTCTATTTAGACTCCAGTATGACAATGGACAAGCATATAGAGCATACTTGTAGGACCTGTTTTTACCACCTCAGATGTATTGGTCAGATCAGACATCTGCTAACAGAAGATGCTACGAGTCAACTGGTCAGATCCTTAGTTCTTTCCAGATTGGACTATGGCAACAGCCTGCTTATCAATATCAGACAAGATCTACGAATGAAGCTCCAGAGAATTCAGAATGCCTCTGCCCGGTTGATATTCCGTTGCAAAAAGTCATCACATACAACACCTTTGATGATAAAGCTTCATTGGCTACCAGTTGAAGCCCGGATCGACTTCAAAGTACTATGTGTAACTTACAACTGTTACCATGCTGTAGCACCAGAGTACCTTCAAGACCTTATACACAAGCACAATCAAACAAGAACTCTGAGATCAAATGATCAACTCCTACTGACTGTTCCAAAAGTCAACCTCAAATCGTTTGGCCACAGATCCTTTTCGTACTGTGCTCCCTCACTTTGGAACTCTCTCCCGTTTCATATTAGAAACTCTCCATCTCTACCTGTCTTCAAGTCAAGTCTGAAGACCCATCTCTTCTCAAAATACTACTTTTAGGAACTTGAACTGCGCTTTGAGCAACCAATTTTGGATGGAAACAGCGCAACACACAAATGCACTTATTATTAAAGGCATAGGAGTCAAATGGAGCACAAGGGCTTAACAGTTGTTTGCAAAAAAAAACATCGTTTGTATTAATTATGAATTTTTATTTCATTTAAGAAAACTTACATGGATTTTGTTAAAATCTTGTTTCTCTTTTAAAAAATCACTTATATCACAACGTCCTACATCGGAAAATTAACCTTTCAGGTGAAATATGAGAGGGTTAATCCACATCCACAATGTTAATATATACTTAAACGTATTGACATCAACAATCGAATTCTCGGTACTGTTGTTGGGTGCTTTGATAACATATTGTACCAATTGAGTTAACAATTAGTTATTATGTTACATATAATATATTTTAAAACATTTGTAAGCGTCCTGAGAATAATATGAGGTATCGAGTTGATATTTTGCACTAATTAATCTGTCCCTCACATCGTGATGTAGTCATGATGTTTCACAGGTGGGATTGTGTACCGACTGCACTTCGCTCAATAGCATTATAGATTTTCTTATCGCACCGATGAGCCATCATCTGCTAATGATGAATATTTTTCTTTTATAATGTTCATTTATCCATTTATCGATTAAATATTGTCTGGCTGTTGTACTGATTCGGGGTTTCCCAGAGGGAAAAGATAATTAAGATACAACGAATATATATTTTAGTTGATAGTCGATCGTTTCTCTAAAAACCCTTTGTGATTTGCATCTGCAGCGGTTCAATTATCTATTTATGAGTTATACTCTCTTTGGATTCAGCCCGGTGCATACAGTGTATTCTCAAGACGGTTTCCATTATATTCAAGTTGGTGTAAACCTTCCAAATGGTTCACGTTTCTACACTTACCGTAGATTTATTGAAGGCCTTTCTCCGATAAACAAATTATGAAAGAATTATTTCACTAATATAGGGAGAAGAGTATCTTTACTTTAGCCTAAGGGCATAGGTAATCTTTATGTACGAAGACAGGTATATTAAAATAACTTAATATTCATTCAAAGACTATGTATAAATACGTTTTCAAACTATCCAAGAGTGAAAACAACAAGTAACCATTACATGTCTTGTTTAACAGCAACGTTTACGTATGCTTCTCATCATTTGGACTGTGCCATTTTTGTGCTGAGAGATTGAACATTTTTAAAATATGAAATATCTAAACATAAATAAAACATTTCTACACTTTCCACACAGGGTTATGATACCCCTTATGAGATAAGATACATTTTTCAGTATGACACTTTTACTTTATTGTATTATTAGTACAATAGTTAGTGTGCAGATTTTAATTTATAGACATATTTTTTAGAAGGAAAGGGAGGGAAAAGGCGTGTTGAAACTGAAATTCATCTCTGTCAATACATCAACTAAACCTAGAGGAAAACTATAGAGTTATAGTTCAACAGAAGGGGTGGACAAGAACTGTTTCAAACTCTGTCATTATCAAATTACCATGATTCAACAAGAGATGATTAAGTTCTGTATCCTCATTAAGAGGAATCAAATATTAGCATTAGGACTTCTTCATATTAGACAGATTTTGCAAATTACGATCGCATGGTAAACACTATGGAAGGGTATCGATCTACGTCAACTGAGGATTAACAGAAGGTTGTCGCCGTTTCGTAATGGTTCCACAAAACAAGGCATAAAGAAAGAGACTTGAGAGAAAGTACCAATAAATATAAACTTTTCCTAAAAATACTGAATCACCCATATCTGTTGTTGATCAATGAGTTTTGAACTTTACAAAGTCGACATGGGTCAGTATATCCTTTTATTTGGTGCTCATTTTAATCTTTATACGCCGCTCAAGTCTTAAGTCTTACATAATTCGTTACTTTAATTCTAACAAATATCGATTCGTAATTCAGCATGTCCCCAAACGCAGAAATTTAATCATTTTGATGACATCTTACGACTGTTTCTGTGCAAATGTCAAATGTAGATTGATAAATGTTTTTGAGGGAAGGATTACGTTAAACTATATCACGTTTAAATGAAACATCTAAGAGGGGTTCAAAAAGTGTCAAACCATAAAGTATTAAGAATCAAAGTTAACCTTTAAAATTGTTAAAGTCACATTTTATTTACTATAGGTGAACGTTTACTTATCAGCAGATATCACTGAGTAGATCAATAGGTCAGAACTCTGACCTGAGGAGGATTTTAAAAAATTGTTGTCAATGGAACTGCAAAAAATGTATTTGTTTCTCAGTTCGTCAATTTCAGAATATATGCTTGTGTCATGTAATTCTTGCATTTTAAAGATTTTTCTGAATTAGCGATCATGATAAATATCATGTTAGCAGTTTCTCTTAACCTTTTACAGACGTCTATACGTCAATAGAAGGGATTCGTGACTTTAAAATCTTCACTTGCTCTACAAAATGTGTGAATATCCAAACATCTCAAGTAAAGTATACAAACTTAAGATTTCTACCATTAATATATGCATTCATGTTTTTTGGTAATTTCATTTTAGATAGAGACAGCTTTCTATAGATCTCCCGAGTATAAACTCTCTGTTTTACAAATAGCATATTGAGTCTCTAGGTTCCCTCACTACTGATGCTGTCAAGAAGATAGCACTAATATGCCCGTATTTTTACTTTATTTAATTTATGTGTTTGGCCCGGTTAACGAGAATCTATTTTCCGGCCTTTTTTGTACCAATTGCCTTGTGGGTAATAAATAGAAAATGGCTGACCACGTGTTTTGATTTGCCTATAGTTATGAAGATTAACGGTTGGATATCGAAGTGCCCTGACATATTTTTTGATGGTCCCGCGAAGCGGATGATAGGCCTAGCCTACAGTTACTATTGACGATGAACGCTGCCAGTGTTGACAGGGGTGAGAATGATGACATTCGTCTGCCTGCCGAGAGAGGTGTTCGGTTTTCGTCTCGCGAGAGGCAACGACCAGCATATCTATCCGATTATGTTTTGGATAGATACATGAGAGATTCTGCAGTAGAAGACCCTGAACTGATCACTACGTCTCATGTATCAGGTGCGTCAGAGAATACTCGCCTCAGTCGTGTATCAAGACAATCATCTATTCGGTCACGGATGAGTGATCGGCAGCTCGCCGAAGTTGAAAGACTTAAACGTCAGGCCGAGTTAGACGAAATGCGTCTTAAATCGGAGGAAGAAAGGATTATTGATCATGAAATTAGGAAACTTGAAGATGTAGCGTTTGACGCTCGACTACAACTGGATAAAGAATCAGAAATACTTAGAAGAAAAACAGAGAAGGTAGAGAGAGAAGTTGCTCAACGTCGTGAGCAGCAGTTAAGAGACATGGAAAGAAAAAGGAAGATCCGTGAGGCCGAGAGGAAACTTCTGGAAGCAGAATTAATTTCGAACATTGTTAAAGATGAAAACCCCTGGGAATTAACCCCATTAGTGCCTAAACACAAAAGTGTTGCCTTCTCCCCGACTAGGGACAGTGTGCATGTTAAAACTGAGGAGAATAGTAAGCATGATGTTGAGACCCCTGTTACTGTTAATAGTAAACATACTATGCCTTCCCAATCTACTATGCCTTCCCAACCTACCTCCCCATCCAAGCATGCCATGCCTGCCAAACCTACTGTGTCTTCCCAAAATGCCATGCCATTGAATCAGACTGATTATTTGCCTAGCACATCCAACCACATGCCCTACTCAACTATGCCTCTTTTTTCTTCAATGCCAAGTCCATATACTATGCCATATACTCCATGTCAGGTGCCAAATCTCACTGATAGGGTTTCATCAAACACTGTGTCATATACCATGCCAAGTACTGTGTCACCTACTGTGCCAAATACCATGTATGCCCCTTATGCTACCCAAACACCATTTGTACCTCAGGTTCAGCCACCCATGCCAAATATGACAGAATTGTTAATCTCTTCATCCTATGGTATCCCTAAACCATCTTTGCCTACCTTTGTCAATGGACGTGAGCGTGATTTTGCCCTATTGAAGATGGCGTTACAGCACCTAGTCAACATCCACCCCCATCTGGATGAAAGATACAAGTACCAGGTGTTAATGGGTCAATTAGGAGGAAAGGCAAAGACGTTAGCCGAATCATACATGTATGAAACCTGCCCTTACACTATGGCATTACAAGCGTTACAGGAGAAGTATGGCCAACCCCGACAACTCATACAGAGCGAACTTGGTTCAATCCTGGCCTTGCCAGCCATTCGTCCAGGTGACAGTGACGGATTTGACAACTTAGCATTAGCAGTCCAGTCGCTTGTGGGAATGCTAAGATCACTTGAAGGTGAAGGTGGATCAGAGCTGAACTGTGGCTCACACGTTGACAGGTTGCTAATCAAGTTAGCACCTGGCATGAGGGACGGTTTTATTGAGCATTGTCTGAAGCTTGACATTCATGAATCCTACAATTTGATTAACTTCAACGATTGGTTACAACTCAAGAGTCGAGCGAAAAGAATGGCAAACAATGCTGTCAGTTCTTATGAGAAACAAGACAAGATGAAACCTCATTACAGTAAACGATCACATGCTCCCACAGCAGCATTTTTTGGGAAATCTAAACCTCTTCCCTCGGAACCCAAGAAATCTCTAAAGAAAGACGTTCCTGAAACAGCCTCAAAGGGATATTGTCCGAAGTGTGAATCATCCGATCACTACCTTAGCTCATGCCAAGAGATCAAGAAAATGAATCTTGATGCCATCTTGAAATGGTTGAATGGGAGATGCAGAAAGTGTGGTCGCAAACATAAGATGGAAGACTGTAATTTGAAGAAACCATGTCATGCTTGTAATGAACAGCCATACAGAACAGAAAGTTTTCTGTACGAAGTTGGAACAATCTCCTGCTTACATTGACCAACCCTCAAGACCATACTTGACGATGCTGAAGATTGTAGAAGTTACACTTCATGGACCTAATGATAGTTGTATGGACGCTCATGCTATTCTAGATGATGGATCTCAAAGGACCATGCTCATGGCTCCAATTGTGAAGCAATTAGGACTCAACAAAAGAAAGGATAAGATCCTGTTGACTACAATCAGACGAGAACCATTCATGTGTGAAGGATTAAGTGTCGACCTTGAAATTTCTCCCAGAAATAACCCGAATTCAAGATTCACGGTCAGAGGAGCATTTGCTTCTGACACGTTGGCCTTGTCCGAATATTCGTACCCTACTGAGGAGCTCAAGGACAAATGGCCACACCTTCGTCACCCATCCTTGCCAGTGATTGACAAAGTGAAGCCTGTGATTCTGATAGGATCAGACTGTACTGAATTGATTGTGCCAGATAAACCAATCATCTTTGGACCACCTTCAACACCAGTAGCAGTGCACACCAAACTTGGATGGTCTCTACAAGGTCCAGCTCACACAGCCTCTCAGATGGAAGAACAACATAGCTTCTTCATTAACCAGGTACCCAGTTTCAGTGACTTTCACCAGGATGTAGAAAGGCTATGGCAAATGGATGTCTTGCCTTACAGTACTAAGGACTTCACCAGATCTAAACAGGATGAACATGCTTTACAAACCCTGGAATCAGAAACTAAACGGATCAATGTGGATGGAGTGATGAGATATGCTACACCTCTGCTTCGGACGAAAGATGGTGCACAGTTTCACGCAACTGCTGAATCAATGCTGCCAAACTTGAGAAGGACTGAGAAACGTTTGAGAAATCAACCGGAATTAGCTGAAGTTCACAATCAACTTATCCACAATTTAGTTGAAGCAGGATCAGTGAAGGTGATTTCCAATGATGAAGCAGAAAACAGCGCAGAGTCCTGGTACATCCCACACCACCTTGTTCATCACAATGACAAACACAGGCTTGTGTTCCACTGTTCATACGAAGCAGATGGACAGAACCTGAACAAGAAACTCCTGCCAGGTCCCCAGCTTGGATCATCCCTACTGGGTGTACTATTGAGGTTTCGACAGAACCCAGTGGCTATCTCAGGGGACATTAAAGGTATGTTTCACCAAGTGAGACTGCTGGACAAGGACAAGCCTTTGCTGCGATTCTTATGGCGAGACATAGAGGATGACCGAGATCCAGATATATACCAGTGGGAAGTTCTTCCCTTTGGAACGACATGTAGTCCATGTTGTGCCACTTTTGCACTCAGAAAACATGTGAATGATCATAGGAATGGAAATGAGAACGTCTACCAATCAGTCACCAATGCCTATTATGTTGACAACTGCCTCCAGAGTGTGCCTACCATAGCCGAAGCCAAAGCTCTTGTACACCAGATGAGTACCTTGCTTGATGAAGGAGGATTCCATCTTCGACAATGGGCAAGTAATGTGCCAGATGTGGTATCAGGAGTGAATCCTGAAGATAGATCCTCGGATTGTGAATTATGGTTAACACTTGACGATTGTCAGCCATCAGAAGGTGCCCTCGGAATGAGATGGCATTGTGACGCAGATGACCTTAGCTTCAAGTGCAAAGAGATACCATATGAATGTCTGACAATGAGAGTTATCTACCGCATTCTGGCCAGCCAATATGACCCGCTTGGGTATATTGCACCATACACTGCACGAGCTAAGTGTATCGTTCAGGAACTTTGGAACAAGAAAAGGGACTGGAGTGCACCGCTAGAAGCAGGAACCCTACGTGACCTTTGGACAGCTTGGGAAAATGAACTAAAGGATATTGTGCACATCCGACTACCTAGGTGCTACACACCACTGCATGTTGACCCACAAAGTGCAACCAGAGAACTCCATGTATTCTGTGACGCTTCTGAGAGGTTGTATGGCTCAGTTGCCTACCTGAGAACTGAGACTTCAAGTGGACAAATATGTGTGAGTTTTGTTCAATCCCGATCCAGAGTAGCACCAAAACGACAACAATCAATTCCAAGACTTGAACTATGTGCGGCTTTGACAGGTGCGCAAATCGCCAATGTGCTTCAGAAAGAAATTACCCTTCCAATTGCCAATGTGATTCTCTGGAGCGACTCCACCACAGTGTTGACATGGCTGCACTCCGAGTCGTGTAGATACAAGGTCTTTGTCGGAACTAGGATATCAGAGATTCAAACCCTGACTAACGTGACACAGTGGCACTATGTGGACACTAAGGACAACCCCGCAGATGACGTCACTCGAGGGAAAACACTCTCTGAACTCAGCAAGGACACACGTTGGAAACTAGGTCCAACCTTCTTGTCATTGCCACATCAGCAGTGGCCCAAAAAGGAGAGTCCGTACACAAGTAATGACAGCACTGAACTAAGATCAACGTTCTGTGCTACTGTAATGGTATCAAACCTGAAGATTGTTGATCCAGCTGAATGTGCAACCTGGGACGAACTTGTGACCAAAACCATGGAGGGTTCTGACGGGGCGGCCGAGACTGCTGAAAATCGGAAAAGAGTGGAAATGCAGTTATTGCGTGAAGTTCAGTTGCAATGTTTTCCTGATGACTTTGCATCCCTTGTGAAAGGTGACAGATTGCCTTCTAAAAGCCGACTACTACAGCTTGACCCTATGCTTGACAAGGTAGACCAACTTATCCGCGTTGGAGGACGTCTACGCCGCTCTGAAGAACTTCCAGATGACACCAAGCACCCCATTGTTCTTGAACCCAAACACCCGATAACCCGCCTGCTCATCAGCAAATATGACCATGACTTGTTACACAGTGGAGCAGAGCGTGTGTTTGCCGAAATTCGCCGCAGTTACTGGATCTTGCGAGGACGAGAAGCAGTTCGGTCCCATCAGAGAAAATGCCCAGTATGTAGGAAATGGCGAGCAAATCCACAAGTCCCGAAGATGGCAGATTTGCCCCCTTCACGATTGAGACTCTTCAAACCGCCATTTTATTCCACAGGAACAGATTGCTTTGGACCAATGCATGTGAAAGTTGGACGGCGCTCGGAGAAAAGGTGGGGTATCATATTCAAGTGCATGACTACTAGGGCAGTTCACTTTGATCTGCTTGACAAAATGGACACCGATGCCTACTTGATGTCACTACGACGTTTCATAGCACGTCGTGGGAAACCATTTGAGATTTGGTCCGACAATGGGACCAACTTCAAAGGAGGGATGAAGGAACTTAGTGAGGCATGGGAAGTGATGGTGCCCTCACTGACAACACAACTTGCCAAACAGAAGATCAACTTCAAGTTCAATCCTCCAAGTGCTCCACACTTTGGAGGTGTATGGGAGAGAGAAATAAAATCAGTGAAGTATGGATTGAAAGTTGCCCTCGGACAACAAAATGTCACAGAACCTGTACTCCAGACGGTACTGGCTGAAGTTGAAGGAATTTTGAACTCAAAGCCCTTGAGTTATGTATCCTCGGATGTGAGTGACATTGACCCAGTGACTCCAAATGTACTCCTGAACGGTCGAAGAGACAGTTCTATGCCACAGGTTGTGTATCCGGAAGACGAGATACTCAGTCGCCGCAGGTGGCGTCACAGTCAAGTCCTTGCAGATCACTTTTGGAAACATTTCATTCGTGACTACCTACCAAAGCTCCAATTGAGGCAGAAATGGCAGAATGACCGGAAGGACCACAAGGACATTGGATGTGGTGATGTGGTTATGATCTTGGATCCACAGAGTGTTAGGTCGGCATGGCAAGTTGGCAGGGTTAGTGAAATTTTCCCAGGGGTTGATGGTAGGGTTAGAGCGGCCACTGTAAAGGTCGGTGAGCAGCGGATTCTCAGGCCTGTTTGTAGACTTATCCGGCTCCCTGAGTGCCCTGATGACTAAGTAACATAGACTTGTCCAGCGCAGATGACCGCCTAATATGTGACAGAACTATGCAGTTGAAAATGATTTAATGCAAAGACTTTATTGTATTTCATGCTGATGACCATTTACTGAGGACTTTTATATTTCAAATTTGTGCCAAATTTGGGGGCGGCTGTCAAGAAGATAGCACTAATATGCCCGTATTTTTACTTTATTTAATTTATGTGTTTGGCCCGGTTAACGAGAATCTATTTTCCGGCCTTTTTTGTACCAATTGCCTTGTGGGTAATAAATAGAAAATGGCTGACCACGTGTTTTGATTTGCCTATAGTTATGAAGATTAACGGTTGGATATCGAAGTGCCCTGACATATTTTTTCAGATGCCCCGCCACATACTTCAGCTGAAGGGAAGAGCATGTGAAAAGGAAACATAGCATACGTCTTAATAAACGTTATGTTTTCCTTCAGTGAATGTTAACCCCCTTGATGACAGCTCTTAAAGTGTACACCTCGAAAAAAGTATTGCAACACAAGAGCGGGTTACGATATTTAAACTTGTTTTACGGCTTTAGTATTTGGGAACTTAGTTTGCGTGTGCTTGATGTCCTAAAATATGATGCAATGAAGTTAACCATTTATTACGACTCTGTAGATCGGTATCAATTCATGCTTTTAACTGATCTAGTTTATTACTTACGGAAAACATGTAATTATAGTTTTACGTATGACATATTCACGAATATAAACATCCCCCTGTTGTTAGGCCTTACTTATGACTTGTTAGGTAGAAGAATAATCATTTATGGGTTAATACCAATGACAGATATAAGTTGATCTTGGCGGCTCGACTGTGTGTGCTATTAAGTTGTTATCTCAATACTTTAGTTTTGAATGAATACATGTGTTGTTATGTGTATACGAATATCCCCTAATCCCCTTCGCGGTATGAATGTATCCCGAATGAAAAATATGAAATAGAGTCAACCAAGATCACAACACGCATGAAATAAAAATATGAGAACTCAGAAAACATTTCACTTTCACAAATCTCACTTTGCAACATTTTAAATGACTAACGTGTACGTTTCAAATCGTCTATCATTCCATGGAGTCATATTTCTTTCACAAAGCATGTACTTTTTAGACATTACAGCAGGAAATGTATCGATTAATGTCAAAACGAATAATACCAATATGCACGAATTAATATTTTTTTTCACAAACAACATAACAATGTCTCTATTTGCACTCATGAAATAAAATGTTCTCCTTTTTTACAGCCAAAATCTCTATCGTAATGTTACATATTGGACAATGTCGTCAGAAATATTAAACGGAAAATAAGTAATAAGCATTAGAGAAAACTAGGCGCAAGAAACGCTGAGAAGGTTTTGGGTGATGTCATTGTTTAAGACTGAATGTAGCACCTTTCATCATCAATCAGCCCTTCTTTCATCTGTATCGCCGGATATCGGTCTGGAATTTTCACAAGGGAATTATTTATCATTCTGTGTCATTAAGTCATTCCCACGACGCTATATTGTGTTTTGATCGCATGGGTACTACAAATATTGATTAATCGTGTCAGCTAGACGGCTTTTCATATGGAGTCTTTTCAGGGTTTTTTTGAATGATTTGGAAATTATATAACAGGTTTCCTTGTTATGTTAATCTTAAGTCTGCAAAAGAAGGAAACGATTTTCTGCCATGAATATGAAGTACATAGTTAAAATAGATTTGAGAAATAATGTTGCATAGGTGACGCGTTGCTCCAGGCGTTTGCAGTTAAAAGGCATTATGTAAGCGAATGGTCAAAACGCCAACAAAAACAGATAGTTTTACCAGTCTTTAACAAGTGATCGTATTAACGATATTAGGGTAATCATTATGACATACAATTAAATCATCAATTGAACACAATTTTGATAATTTGACTTATTTTCAATCAATAAACGAAAGTGGACATTACATATCAATATTCTTTTAAATCAATGACGCTGCATGGTGTTGATCGTACGTACTTCTAGGTATGAAAAATCTACTATGTGCATTTTTCTGTGATGAATGGTGTAGTTTTGACGTTACTTTCTCTATATCACATACATAATGTTGTGTGACGTATTATCTGTGTAACAAATGAAAGTATTAGTTAACGATAGCGTATAATATAGTACTTAAAGAATATCAACCACTGTCTTCTTATCGCATATATGTCACCACAAAATAATAAAAAATGCAAATTATTACTGTTAAAAACGATTGTAGATAAGAAAGGCAAGACTTTATGAATAACAAGATCTATTTTGTGAAAATAACGACGTTTCGGAGTATATGATTCCTCCATGAAGATATATTTCCTATCAAAAGACAAGAGGTGACTTCTAATTTCAAACGCAATCCTTCTTTATTACGTTTTCATGAGGAAATTGTATTTGTGAGCACATCATTTCCATTACACTTCTTATACGTCGATGTCATTTTATAGTGGCGTCATTTGGTTTACTACGTCCCGGTATTGTGATGTTCTTAATTGAATGATAAAAAAGACATTATGATGGCATGTGGTTGACGAAGGAAAGGCATCCATGAAAGCGATCTCCGAGGAAACAACGTTTGCTGCTATCTTGAACCAAGTTTTGGACAATAATAGTTGTTAACACTTAACAGTTAGATAATGACGTAATGCATAAATTGTGTATAAAGAGTGAGCAACAAAAGAAACGTCACCACATTTTTCACAGAGTCAAAAACAAAATACTGGAGATAGAGAAAGACGAATGTTTATGATAGACAAATTGTTTTGTAAAAAAAAGTACTCACAATGTTATAGGTCAGAGTGACATACTTTTCTTTCCATATTTGTTCAAACATACTTAGGGTCCTCAAATCGCTAAACTGTTTAGGGGCCAGAATTTTGAGACCTTCGGTTATGTTGAAATTATGTAAGTAAATATGTCATCGACACATATAAAATCCTTAGACATTAATTTGTTAACACATCATCATTAAAACAAACCAAAAGTACATTTTTGACTCACTAACCTCGTCCAAGAGATTCCAAAACAATGATTTTTTTAAGGGGCTTGTTTTTCGGAAAAATGAAAAGACATTGTTTCAAGAATTATAATTTAATTTTATTGGCTTGTAATTTTTTGTTCTGAAACTCTGTTGGATTGAAATATCTTGTATTTTTGTAATGTGACGTTTTATGCTTGAGTTATAATGTTTAAGTATATACTTTTACATTTTAATAAGACTGAAACACATACCCTATCTACACTACAGAAATGACTTGGTTTCCGGTGTACGGAAACCAGCATGAAACGACATGGAAACCAATATTTCCACTTGGTTTCCTGATACGGAAATACATAGATCAAAGAATCCAAAATGAAAACCAACTGGATACGAAGTTACTTAGTTTCAGTGAATGGAAACAAACTGGATACCCAAATTACACACTTTCCTGTTGGTTTCCAGAATTCAGGAAACCAAGTCATTTCTGTAGTGCTACTTTGTTCTATATGTTAATCTTAAATGTGATACATCTTTGTGCTACTAACTCTATAACACATAACCCATCTATATTGCACAGTTTCTTTCTATATGTTACCTACTCTAATACTAGACAAATTCTTATGGATAACAACTTCTTTATTTGATATAGAAGTTACCTACTCTGTTACTTATTACATGTACCTGTATTTTGACCATGTAACGCTGCTTCGTGTATACACATGTATGTTATTCCTTCACCACACGTACTTACTCTGTAACAATCTCTTACTCCGTAACTAAAAGTGTACTTTTAAAGAACGTAGTCGGCAACACAAAATCTGTGTATGTTGTACAAGTCAATAACATGCTGTCTGTTAGGTTTGGTTTAGCTTCCCATTTTACTACCTCTATTACGCATTAAATATGTATTTACTCCGTAAGACACACATCATTGGGTGCATGTCTTTGGGGTCAAGTTCTACGCGTCACTAACTTAGTAGAATATAACTTTTATCTGTTTTACACAATACTTACTTTGTAATGTATACCATGCGTATGTTCTACAAATATTCTTTGTAAAACATAGATTATATATTTTTACACTTTACGCTATACCACATATTTGTGTTCTGTATATTACCATATAGCCAATGTATTTTCAACATGTTAACTACTATGTAACACATAACATAAGTATATAAGTCTTTAAGTTACCTACTATGTAACACATAACATTGTATCTTCCATATGTTACATAATATATGTTACATACTATGAAACATAACGCGTGTATCTTCCATGTAACACACACTGTATCACATGTCCTGTGTTATTCTAGTTATCTAGTATGTTACACAAAAGGTGTGTACATGTATGATCCAAATGTTACCTACTATGTAACGCATAAGATGATTATATTCCTATATGCTCTATATAATTCTCACTATGTAACACATAACCTTTGTATATATCTTTGTTTCAGGTAAGCAACATGTTCATCGTGAGTCTGGCTATAGCCGATCTGATCGTAGGTCTTAGCGTCATGCCCATCTCCGCTGTCTACATCTTCACTGCCGAGTGGTTGTTCGGAGTAGCAATCTGTCAGATCTGGATCGGAATTGACTACATCGCCTCTACCGCTTCCATCCTCAATCTCTTCATCCTAAGCCTCGACCGCTACTGGTCTGTCACTGCCCCTTTAAGATACCTCAGAAAGCGGACTAAGAAGAGGGCCTTCATAATGATATCGAGCGTGTGGTTCGCTTCGTGTCTGTGGATTATACCGATAGTGGGCTGGCACCATATAGCTCACGGAGGGGTCAGGACTGTGGAAGACAACGTCTGTGATACTGAATATGCCAAAGATTCTGTGTTCAAAATAGTAACAGCGTTCTTTAATTTCTACCTACCGTTGGCTGTGATGTATTCTTTATATTGGAAAATATTTCAAGAAATTCGGAAACGTTCAGAGTTTGAACTAGGACAGCGTAATTGTGGCGGAGCACCCACCTATATAACGAGTGCCCAGCCATCTCATTCAGCTGACGAGAGTGAACATAGGGAGGACACTTTCACCGATGACAACACTCATTCCGCTCACGAGGATCCGGTAATAGCGGCAAGGACTATACAAAATGCTCACTTTAATGGTCGTAGTGTTTCAACAAAAGCCCGGGATGGCTACAAGAACCTCCGTCTTGTGGCTGTGAAAAGACAAATGAGCTCCAGGGAGCCCAGGTCCCCTGTTTCCTACAGAGTCGAGTATGTGTATGATGAGAGTGTTATAGACCCGCAGACTGAACGAATAGAACGCTATTATTATGAAGAACACTTGCCTTTACAAATAAAACACCCAGCAGTTGCAAATACTAACAGTCGTACTAGATCAGAAACGTCATCTTCACAATCAAGCTCCTCCGCAAGTACGTTTGAAGATCGGCCTAACGACAAAGCCGAGCGCCAGGCTTCCAAAACTGACAACTATTCACTAATCAGCGGAATCCGAAGGATTCGACAAGCGGAACGCCTGCTCGATAAAACTGTCACCGTTTCCGATAACAGTCGACAAAATAGTCGTGAAAAGAATTTATTTGTTTTGCGCGACGAAAAAAATCGGCGATTAACTGGAATGTTGAATATAAAGGAGCGGATTAAAACGTTTCGCCAATCCTCTTCCTTAACCAAGGAAATTAAAGCAGCTCGTCAACTTGGCGTGATAATGGGCGCCTTCACTGTGTGTTTCTTGCCCTACTTTATTCTCTTCCTGGTGGTTGCTTTCTGTGATGACTGCATCGACCCTGGCCTTCTTACTGCAATGACCTGGGTCGGCTATCTCAACTCCACCCTCAATCCCTTTCTTTATCCTTTATGTAACGCTCACTTCCGGCGGAAGTTCAGAAAGATGTTGTCATGTTGTTCATATGGATCTCAAAGAGGCAAAGCAGAGTGTTACGATAGGAATAGTTTAACAAACGCTCGATTTGACTGAGTGAACTATTTTCAGTTGTTACTCATACCTTTAAAAAATGTCACTCATCATCGAATGTCCATGTCTGCATCAGTTTTGCATCAAATGTTTTTTACACAAAATGTCCACTTACATTTCATTGTTTTATATATGAACAGTAAAGTACGATACCTTTCAAACACCTTGTCATATTGAACAATACGATCTCTTGTCACCCGAAGTTGGGAATATAATCGCATTGAAAATTGTATTACAGGCAAGATTACACTCAAATTGTTGTTTAGGTCCTTTTGAAATATCTTCTGATATAAAACAGATGTGTTTATAGATTATACATTGTACTTGTCCAATAGCTCAAATATATAATACTAACGATTTCGTCAATTAGGATACATGCTTGAAGTTCCATTTTTCAATATAAAGCAATATAATACCTTTCCAAAATGTCGAAACGTCGCATCCATTACTGTAATTTTGTTAACTATTTTACTAACGTTTCCTTTCTTACCCCAGCTTCTAAATGCGTGAGAAAGGGTGTCTTCTTTCATAAAGACGTATTTCACTGGTAAACATTTTAGCTGTGGCTTTTTCAAGTGAATTACGGATGAATAAGATGTCACTAAGATTAAGATGGATATTACATTAACCCAACAGTACATTTAATGTTTTCCTCATGCTCTGTCAGTTTGCGTGACGGTCAGTACAGTATATTTTTGCAATTATAGATACGCACAATGACCGAATGTTTGTATGTGTTAAAATGTCTGGTATATTTTCCAAAACCATGTTATGATAAAGTTTTTCAAATTTATACACCATTGTCCCGTTGCAGAAAACACTGAGGTGACCTTTTTATGTAGCCTTTGTGCAATGTTAAAGGATGGCACTAAGGTTTCCCTTAGTGTTTAGTTGTTTCGTGAAACGGCCCCAGGAAGGTTATAACGTTGTGGATTTACATTTTTTGTAATAGGAACAGGGGCGCGTATTTCACGACTTCTATACCTGAATCACAAGGTTCAGTGTAATCATACTGAAGCTATATTTTGATATGGGTTAAAACCAAAAGTACCAACTAACCGTCCAAAGCTGGCTAACTAAGACATGAAGACAGAAGGCTTTTAATATTTCTTAATAACATATTCCCATCCTTTTCTAAACTTTTTGATTTGATTCAGTTTGTTTCAAAGACACAACGTGATTCGTTCAATTTATACAGGCGAACCTCAGTCAAAGCGAAAATAGCGTCATTTTAACGAGAATAATGTCATTTGCTGAAATGCTGATTGGTTAAGGGGAGTAATTCTTATTTAAAAAACTGACAATGACGCTCACCAATTAGTCAAGTTTTTTTTCGAAACTTTTTGAAATCATAAACAAACAAAATATTGATTGTACTAGTATTTGATTTGTTCAACATAATTAGCACTCATACAAATATTTCGTTTTCGGCGCATACAAAGGGGTGTTATTCATGCTTCCGTTAAGACTTATAGATGTCATGTACATTTGTAAGATGAACATCTGAGAAGTTTGATGGAACATCATCATAATCCGTGTGTTGACACGTATGGGAGCCAAAATAAGAAAATCCTAAAAATCATGTAGTGTCTCTTTAAGTAAGATTGTACTTGGTGTTTCCTTTCCAAATTGCTTGAACTACCATTATTGCCGGTGAAAATACTAAGTATTGACGATGCTTGGCATATTGAAATTGGTGCTATTTAATGATACGTATTGATACTTCTGAACACTCAAACATTGACACTCCAATCATTACCATTGACTCGTTAGGTGTAAGAGAGTGTTTGCAATGCAATTGAAGTACTAGATGTGAGAAACGAGAAACCTTTTTTTTAAATATTGATATCCATCACTTCTATTGACAGAACACATTATGGGACATGTTATACAAATCTTCGGAGTGTTTGAGAATTAATATTGTCAACCAACCCTTCTCAAAGTTCAAAACGACTCTGATGAAATTGCTTCCAAGGCTCCGATTGCTGAAGGCGAAGAAACTCTCGTATAAATACATTCATTGTAAAAGGTATCGATATTGCGATTCCCTTTTATGCACTTAAACAATTTGTATCAATTTCGTCTTTGTAGTTTTTTAAAGCATAAATCTGGATCCAACTTTGTTATATGCACAAGCTGGAATGAAAACGGCAGCAATGTCAATTACACCGGAGATCTAGAATTACAGAATGGTATACTCAGTTTTTGTAATGATATGTTTAGCATTTACTCTTTCGAAATTACGTTATGTGTTCATATGAATTTAAACTATATTACGCGAATGTTATTCCCAAAACGCCAAATAATGATAATCATTAGTTTCAATTGAAATTAAATGTGTACGACCTCAGTTCCTCGCCCAATTTAAATGAACGCTGGATATTTAACCTACTGACTTCCCTAAACGAAATCTAAGTATTTTAGATAACAATTCCAAATAACATTTGAGCAAATTGTCTGGTTTTCTATAGAATAATAATGCACACTAAACTGATTATCGCTTTTTCAGCAACAGTCCTTTCTTTAAATTGAAATTGGCTTAAAGAGCCTCAGCAACACACGAATTGTCACTTTGATTAGTTTTACAAAGCTTTATTTTGAGCACAAAGCACAGTCACGCTAAGAAATAGACTTTCTTGAGAACGCTACAGGACAATATTTCCTACCGTGCAGCTCGGTGAGGGGAGTTGGTGTTTAACGCTGCTTTCAAGATTAGTTCACTTATATCGCGGCTGCTAGTATTATTGCAGGGAGAAAGCACGCAACACCATTGTGGCTATGCATTGCGGTGAAACCTGCGCGCATCGGCTGAAACTAGCGAACCATGGGTGGTACTGCGCTGAATTTCAGTGTAGCATTGCACCCAAACCTGACTGCGTGTAGAACAGTTCTTTACTGCAGACAAAGTTGCCGAGCCCCTTGCGGGATTCGAACCACGCGTGCAGCTCGGAATAATCTTCATCCTTACTTCATTGCATCGTGAAACATGTAGGTGTTACTTCAGTTACAAAGTAATGCATTCCTGCTACTCAAAGAAAGTGGACGCGATTATCTTATTTTATGGGTGTGTCTCTGTTTCAAGAAATGCACAGGTTAAAAGGGGATAAAAGGGCATATAATAATTTTGATTGAAGTGCTCACAACAGACATCACTGAACTCTGTATATAAGTAAATCATATTTGAGATGATGGGTCAATTTGGAAGCCAACCAATTTTAACTGATGGTCAAGAATTAAGGAAAATGTCTAAATGAAGGTTTTACTCACTATCTCTTTAATCTGTTCAAATTGAAATAAGACAGCATAAATTTTCAAACTCGTTTCTGATAGTTAGAAACTAACATCATTAATGTAAAAGAAAGTCTTAACATCACCACATCATAAACACAACATTAAACGATCATGTTACAGTCAAACGCCATGGGGTTTTTAGCAAATGACAAAGATTCAATTACTCAAGAATACACGTACTAGATCATTTGCTATCACATGACGTTTTTGTAGACACAATTTGACAGCATTGCTATCTCAACGCCTTTAGCAAAGTTCTCTGTTTCATTTTTAAAGAAGTAAATTAAAACTAATTTGCAAATAACTCCTGCATAATTGGATTTTGAAGTTTAAAAAGGTGTCAATACGTATACAAAAAATAAATACGCTTTAAAATGTAAGTATCCTCAACCGTATCGGGAAGAAACCATGTGCTCAGTTTGAGTTAACTTATGCGTAGCCTAGAACGTATATAACTTGTAGCATAGGCATGAGCGAAGAAACGGCTTGAGTAAGTTCTGTTCATACGAGTCACACAAGCTTCTCATCTGCTACCTTGGTAATTCAGAGAAATTTAATCCGAATATTTTACAAAAACAAAACATGTCAGGGAAATTTGGTTTGACCCTTAAATTCTTTTGAGTAGTATATATTGATAGATGACCTTCTTAACAACCTTGCACCTATTACCCTTAAAAGTATAACTAAGGAACAGACGTGTTTGTCAAACGAAACTATACCACTGTTTATTACCCGAAAGGTTAATCATAATTGGTGATTGGTAGTAGTATAACGAACAGTTCATAACGTAAACCAGAGGTTTGCAATCCGTTACCAGGGATTTTACAGACACTTAGTTCAACGGAATACTATACAAGGATTAAATAATAAATTAAAAATTACTTTAATAGGCTCAATGTCTTTCATAAAATAAGATGTGACCAGGGAATTAATTGTTCATGATTTAAAAAGAAAAATAGTTCAAAGCGATTACAAGTATTGTAAGAAATCAATCATTTTACGTTTGTTTGAATTCACATTATAAATTTCGGAAAACATGGCATCCAGTTTCTTTTTGGGAAATGTCATCCTTATCAGATTGTAGCTTTTAATGAAGGTCTTGCATGATGAAGGCTGCTATAAAGATGTTTGATGTTCATTGTCTAATTAAATCCTTTTCACATTATACAGAGCACTATTTAATCTGATGATCAAACGAAAATGCCAAAGGGAAATAGACCATCTTTCATCACGTAAATGTCAAAATGTTTAATAGATTTAATGAATTTATGAAAATTGCTCTGTATTTATGATGTGAAATAGTATCTATTCCTGTAATATATCGAATGTTAATAATTTCATAGCCTGATTTGACAAATTTTAAATTGAAAGATGATTGGTTATCCGTTGAAGTATACATTTGTTTATGAAATAATGCAATGACACATATTACAGATTACAAAGAGAGGCAATATATCAATTGGGATACTCAAGATTGATATTTGGTGACGAGCTGGCTTTCAAACTAGTGCAAGGTTCTCGATTCTGGTTATCAAAATTTTCAAATTTACTAGGCTTCAGTAGGCAGTAAAAAAAATCTCTCAAATAAACGGAAATATTTAGAGAGTCTGAATCCATATACTAGTACGTAATTTGGCTGGTAATTCATCTGCTTGTGGTTGTTTTTACGATATACAATATATACAATATATACAATGAATAGTGCTCAACGAATTTGTATTGCAAAAGGGATCAGTCGAAATAATCAACCAATGATAATGACAACATAAAAACTGAAATCGGTCAAGCAGAGTCGACCACTAGGCTTGTCAGATTCTTCGAATCTGGCAGAAATGCAAAGACATTATTGATACGAGAGAATTCGACTTCACAACGTATGATATAACGTCAACGTACTTTCCTGTAAATATTAAACCATCTTCTTCATATGGATGATTTGTTTCAATTAAGAACATACAAACCTCCACACAGACCAAAATACTCATGTTTACTCAAGTCAGTGGCGTTTAATTTGCAATTTGTGAGAGTGAATAGTTCATTATTGAAAATAAACTCTTCAAAAAAAGAAACTTGACATTCATGCGAAATTAATTTTTTCTAAACGGGTCAATTTTTTTTCATGATACATACCTGTAATTTAAAGGAAGGCTTGCTCAAAAGTGTAAATCTACCAAAAACAATGGCCCAAAAAGTTTACGTTGTGTTCAGGGACGAAAACGAGCGTTTCGTCCAAATGCATTATCTGCCAAAGCACGTGCAGCATGGGATCATGAAGGTTTACATGCAGACACGTCTGCTTTAGGGGTATAAAAAGCCATATCAGCCGCTGTTCATTCAGACTACACAACATCGGTACAGCGACCTGAAGAATGCCAAGACTGAACAGAGCGCAACGCAACAAGGCTATTGGCAGACGACAAGCAGGAGCGACGCAGCGAGATGTTGCAACACACATTGGCGTGTCCAGACAGACCATCTCTTCATTGTGGACCCGTTTCAACACCCGAAACAGCGTTGATGATAGGCCAATGTCAGGCAGACCAAGGGTGACTACTCGGGCCCAAGATCGGTACATCCGACTGCTCCACCTTCGGGAACACACCAGGACAGCAACGTCAACAACAATGCAGATACCAAGCCTGCGTCGAATTTCCGACCAAACTATACGCAACAGGCTGAGAGAGGCTAGACTTTTTCCACGACGACCGGTTCGACGTCCGTTTTAACGCAACGTCATCTGGCGGAACGTCTCCAGTGGTGTCAACAGAGGATGAGATTGGCACGTGCAAGGTGGAGAACCGTTCTCTTCACTGATGAGTCGCGTTTTCTGCTTCGACGAAGTGATGGACGAGCACGTGTATGCCGACGTCGTGGAGAACGTTATGCTGCCAACTGTGTTCAGGAGGTTGTCCCATTCGGAGGTGGGAGTGTCTTGGTGTGGGCCTGGATTCGTCACGTTGTTAGGACACCCCTTGTGCATGTTGTGGGAAACCTCACAGGAGTGGTAGAGGGACTTGATCCTACAGCCTTACGTTATTCTTCACGTCAACGTCCATGGTGGTCTCTTTCAGCAGGACAATGCTCGACCACATGTTGCACGTGTTTTTCCAGACTTTTTACAGCGTAACAATGTCCAGACATTGCCATGGCCAGCCAGGTCACCAGATTTGTCACCAATTGAGCATCTTTGGGACGAACTGGATCGACGCGTGCGCAGTAGGAATCCAACACCCCAAACACTTCCAGGACTTCTTGCAGCACTTCAGCACGAATGGCAGCACATTCCACAGGCTGTGATTGACAACTTGATTGCATCCATGGGTCGTCGGTGCCAAGCAATAATCAATGCCAATGGTGGCCATACTCGATACTGACATTTGTGCACTCCTGTGATGTTGAAACACTTGTGCCCCTGTGCATTTCAAGATCATGCTTATTCTGAATAAAATTTACTGAACAGAGATCTTCAACAGCGTTTTAGTTTTCATTTCAATGTTTAACTTTCATCTGTGATCTTTATATTGAACCTTGAAAGTCAGTGTTAAGTTTCTTTTTTTGAAGAATTTATATAAAATATTGTTAAAAATCAGCCTTATCTTATACTGATATTGAAGAGGGATCAGTTCCTTTCGGATTCCATGTAAAATGGCTTTTTGACATATTCAAATCAAAGGTTTTGAAACTAACATTGCTGTTTATATTAGCTCAAAACAGCAAACCTACTGTTTGATCACTACATAACTATCCTACTTTTATCTAAGATATCAAACAATTTTTTTTAACATTCTCGATCGTAAATTGTCAGAAACAAAAGTTTCCTTGTAACTATAATTTACTCTGACAGTCACTGTGGCGTTATAACCAGTTAAACGTCCAATTTTGTAAATTTTCGAATGCTTTAAAGATCTATCATTAAAAAAAACACACGTATTTTCAAGTATAGGAGATTTTCACAAAACCAAAAAGAATAACGTCTTTTTAAGAAAATTATCTGTAGCATGTGTTAAAAATCGACAGATGAACCCGCTAAAAATTCATCATATCAACTTCATCTTAAACTGAAACTGATACACAACAATGTATATTTTAGAAAAGGTTTAAGGACCGACAGACAGCAGATGCCTAAGTTCAATATACTCTTCTCACTCAAACTTTTCGGCAGGATATTTTTCAACTACTCCAAATCTGATATTATCAAAATGTGATTGCAAAGTCAACTTTCCAAGAAGGGCGATATCCGCACATGCCACATGACAAGCTTAATTGGTGCCGACCAGAGGGAGGGTCATTGTACTAGCCTGTGACGATGATCCTTCAGTAGCAAGTATAGAAAGTGTAGTATATTATGTAACTCCTTTCTCGATACCTTCTATAAACTTGAAATGAATTTGAATTGAGGTTTGTGACAATGACAAAGAATGAATAACAATATATGAATAGTTGTCTGACATACATATATTTGAATTAACGTTTGAAATTTATTTCTTTTTGTTTGTACAGAATGTGCATTTCCTTTAAATTTTAATTTACACCGAAAAAAGAACATATTTTAAGCAAGAAATATTGCATAGATAGTTTGTAAATACGTTTTACAGAAGTGTTGATAAATTAATCATCAACAATTGATAAAACCATTAGGAAAGGTAAAGATTTGGATATTCAATTAAATGATAAGCATCGTGTATGTAAATCGATTTGTGAATGTGCATAAACGAATATTTCTAAAGGAACTGAAGCGGTTTTCGTTTCAATCATGTTGAAGGGAAAAAAGTAGAACCATTGACTATTTCATTCGTTTATCAAAGGAACTTCTGTGAGCTACTGGGACAATGGCTTCATTTGTTCCCATTCAGCATTTATGAAACGGAAAACGCTTGACTCAAGATGCCAAATTTCCCGAAACCTACAATTGATAATCCCACTGCCAATGTGTCTGAACACAAGATTTCAACCTTTTGGTGCTTTTTGGTCTGGAGACGAAGTTGATAAATAGGCAATAGGGACAACTTCCCCCATGACCCTCATTATCGACCACGGATTAACCAAATATACAATGCAAACCCCTTATTGGCCAATGTGTCTGTGCACAAGATTTCAACCTTCAATGGGTAAAAAATAAAAAAGGTTAACAGCGACTACGGAGTTAACATATCTATTAAAACAAAATTAAAATTCACGTTGAAAATGACCAATGGATCTATATGTACAGGGAAGATTTCAGCGTTGAGGACCATTTTGACCTTTGTCTTTGATCAATATATAATGTGTTTTATTACAATTGCTTTTTTTTTAGATAAGAGCAATATCAATTAAAACTTGAACACGATACAGACATCAGGAAAATGCTTTTAGCAGTAAAAGTATGTCACATAGAAAACAAAATGAATGTTTATTTCATTTCTACATTTATGATCACGTTATCAGCATTAGTACAATTCTTTACCTGTTTCGGATCGATTTCCCTTTTGCATTCGAACCTCCGGAATCTACAAATCACAGAAACAGCATTAATTAATACGACAAAATATGCACAAAAAAATGCTACTTTGTGTTATTCATAAAAGTGTAATCCTTAGTGCAATTTTTTTTAAAAAGAGCATATAAAGCAAAATACCAACATTTTATTACGTCATGATACCGTGATAGTGTGATAGTAGAAACTTAAAACAGACATTTATTGATGTCCTTGCCCGTAGCTTGAAATCGTATTACACCTTTCTGAGTATAGATTAAGTCTAACTTCTTTCTCAGTTCAAAAAGGTGCGTTTTGTGCATTTGAGCTCAAAAACCGTTGTTATTCAACTTTAGGCTCAAACGATTGATTTTGTAGGGCATTTTTATTTCAAACATGTTTGAATTTTACTGGTTTATTAAGAAGATAAAACAAAGTGTTATATATTAATGTAAATTTAGATTTTATCAAGATAATTGTAAGAAAAGTGTTCACATTTCATTCATCGAGGAACCTTTCCAGAAAATAACTTATACTTGCGTGCACAATTACCTATTAAATTATATACAAATGTTTGATCTTCAAAACCCCATTAGGCTTCACGCCCATCACAATATACTACTTGCAATCAAACAAAATAACTTTCGTCACGAAAAGTCGCAAAAACGTGTTTCTTTAAAGATAAATCGTGTTTCTTTAAAGATAACAATTTTTCCTCTTGTTGCTTTTGTGACTAAATGTAAATTCAACCAATTTGAACAAAATCTATCACTTCACAGGTCTAAAAACATCCTCCAAATTCTCTCTCCATACGTGCTAGGACATGGCTAGAACTCGAACAGCAAAGTACTCGGAAGTAAATTTTATATTTACACCTGTAAAAGTGTTCTGAGCCAGTGTTTTAAAATGAGTATCGTGACAAGGTGTATTGATATTCACAGATATGTGCAGATAATTATTTTTCACTTTTGTTAACCAGAATATTAATTAAATATATTTCATAGCAGTTTGTACAAACTTGTCAGCATTACCTACATAGTCAAATTTATATATCAGTAAGCAAAAAGACCTATTAGCTGTGAGATTCATATTCTGGATTTACAAACTCATCATAGAAGGGATAGGCTAACACTTGGCGCACATCTTGTAAACGTGTGGGAGAATTAATAGCCAACCTTAAACAATAGCGGCCTAGCGGTTAGAACAATAAAAAAAGTACTTTATCAGACAATAAAGGTATAGTTTTTTCATGACGTAACAATTGAATGACGTTATATCCGCTCTTCCCCGCTGCCCACTCGTGATCACGCGTCCATGGTAACCTTTCACCTCGGTTCCCTGCGATCAACATGGCTTGTCCTTATCAATGTCTATCGTATTGGCGCTTTTGCCGATAATGTTTCTTTTAATGGTGACTAGTTTCGAATCATTTAGTTCTATCTACCGGAAATAAGAATGGAAAGCAAATGCTTGTCGACTGTCGAGTGACCGCGTTGTTTAGCGTCAGGTCACAGCGCCCGTGGGACTGTGACGTTGGTTCACGTCAACCGTCTCTACCAGGTTCAATGTGACACCGTCAACCTAATAATCACATAATTCTGGGTGTACAGCTCGAACAGTCTGCTTATAAAGAGATTAAAGCATCACCTTCAACGTTTATGACAGCAGCAAAAATAATAGATGTCAGGATTCAGTCCGCCATCACGCTTCCAAAACAAACATTACCCATAATTCTTTGTGGAATGTTGACCACGTGATAAGCCTTATATGGGCAATGTGGCCAGCACTGCATAATCGCACGACAAGAGTTTGTAAAAGTAAAGGTTTTTTAAAAACCAAGAGGAGTTAATTTGTTTGTTTAAGTTTTTAAAGAAACAAATAAGCAGAAAATATAATTCAAAATTGAATAAATGAAAAAATCAAAGTGCAAAACTGCAATAATCAGAGCTTTAACCAACTAAATGTCGTTTTAAACTAGGGGTTGGGTTCTATACTTGGAATAGCCAACAGTTAGCCCTGTTCATGGATTATTAATGTGAGCGATGTAAACACTATATTTTATTTCGAGATTATTAAAATCAGAGTGGTCCCTGTAAAGATCATTTTAGCATTTTAGAAAGAAATAAAGTTTCGCTCTACCACAATGTGTTTTGTAATAAAGTATAGTTTTGCCCTGAACTATTATAGTTAAAGCACGAGGACGGTAGTAAATATAAAGATGGATTCCTTTTTTTTTACCAAAATCTATTTTTGAGGACGACAAATTTTAAATCATATGATCAAAGGAAATGCCTTTTAAAACTTGACAATGAACCTGAAGATTACTGTGTCACTAAGTGCAATCCTCTTCAGCTCTGACATTTGATGAGCACACTTAAAAGCAAGGGAGTATTATAGAACATTACCAATTATCATGCATCGATGATTAAGACAAATGGTATGTACATCATTTGTGTCCATATCTGTTTTAATTTGAAATCATGAAAATTAAAATGACATTTGATATGCTTTAGATAATCCTTCTGGGTGGTTTAATCACACACACACAATTTGGTTATTGATATCTTTTGAAACAACAACCCATTACATGTACACGAATATAAGAGATAATTTGAAACTTAATTAAAACCTTACGCCGGGGGTTTCTAAATGATTTTCCTGATTCTATAAAGCCGCAAGTAGTTAACTTTTAATATTTCTGATTAGCCGCCCATGGTTACAGAGTGAATATGTATAGCATATACATCAAATGAGACTCAGATCAATATACAAAACTTGAGAGTGTTTTCTTACAAAGTGAGTCAAAATTAGTTGTTGAATACTGGGATGAGTGGCCGCAAATTATTATGAAAATTAAATCCGTATGTTTCAGCTTGGCCTTATACTCCACAAACATATATGACAGATAGTTTGCAAGTAATACAAGACATACTAAGGTAAAGGCCATTAATATGTATTAAAACGACATTATAGTTAAGGTTTGCCATTTCAATGATATCAAAAGTGTATATAGATATACATTGAAATGAAATACTCATAACTTTAATCGCCTCATTTTATCAATAATATAGTGTTACGACAATACTTTCATATCTATCGTTGTAACATATCAAACATCAAACAAACTAGCCATTATCCCGAAACTTTCACAAACATAATTTAGTGACATTTCTTTAAAATGATTTGATGTACCATCAAACCAAAGAAATACAACGTATCCACTACATGTAAAACGGATTCCTACTATTAAACAACAAATATTTAAGGAGGACAACAAATATCAAATCCTAAGAAATACCTTTAAATCTTGACAATGACCTTGAAGAGTACTTTGTCACTTTGTGCCGTACACTTCAGCTCTGACGTTTAAGTCAATGAGAAACATACGCGTCGATTACAAAAGATAAATGGTATGTATATTATCAGTGTCTATATCATCTAATGATAATTTCTAAAATCAAAAGCACATCTGCTATGATTCTGAGTTACCTTCAAAAATAGTTTCACCACACAAAGGTTATTCACATCTTTCGCAACATCACTTCAATACGTTCAGGCACATTATATAAAAGGCATAATTACATTCCTACGTTATTAGTTAGTTTTGCAACTTGCTTTTGTTCTTCACGACAGAAGAAATGAATAATATCTCAGAAGGTTCGAGTTTGTTTGATTATCTTTAAACAAACATATAACATCGTTAAGCTTATGTGAACCTTACTCGTGATGTCAAATGAAAATACCATAGAATAAAAGCCTCAACATCTTTATTAATTCAAATTTTCCCGGTTGTTCAGTGAAAGAATATACATTGATCACTAGCGGGACCATTCTCTCCCAACAGCGTAGCTCCGTCATAAATTTCTATACAACCTCTGTCTTAATTCGAAGGTTTCTCGGTCTTCCGGCACTTTCCCCTAGCGGGACAATATTGCAACAACCTGGCTATATTTCAGCCAATGAAAACAACGAATGCATGAATAACATATTTGATGTCACAAAGGCCTTTGCAAAGAAACAGTCGGAAATGAGGCGTATGTGTTCTGTAAAGACGACTCAAAAGGCAAGGTGCATATTCGAATAAAGTTTAGCTTTTGGGAAGCTTACGGAAATAACTTAGGCTATTTGAATGATAACTTTTGAAACGGCGTCGCGGATTGCACAACTAACTTTGATTGCATCCAATCAGCGTTCTACATTTCGTGCACAAGAAACCTTTGAATTAAGACAGAGGTTGTGTAGAAATTTATGACGGAGCTACCTCTGTTGGGAGAGAATGTAGCGGGACTAGCGGCTCACTAGCGGCTTCAGGTGATTCACAGAAGCCAATAATTAACTTATCCTAGTCTATTATGATGAAACTAGATACAGATCAAATTACAGTAATCGGACAATCTATCGGAGATATCTTTCATAATGAAGTGTTTACGCCTGGACACGAGAGCAGATGATCAAATATAATGAATGTAACTGTGAATCTCTTCCCAGGTTCAACTACCAGGTAAGCCATCGGAATGAAGTATTTCTATTCAGGGTAATATAACGTAACACTGTAACCATATGCAGTTATCGATGCAGAATACAGTAGTTAAAGTATAAAAATGTGCAGTTATATACGTACAAGGTTTTTCTAATCAACTCGATAAAGTAAAAGAACTAATTCTAAATATAAAGGCTTGACCGATTTTTAAATTAATGCATTGTAAGAGCCGTATCATGCTCAAATATCTAAAATTGGGCAAACGCTAAAAAAGAAAGAAAGACGAGGATGCAGAAATTCAAAAGCAGTCTTTCACCCAATTACTTAGATCATCATTTCATGAAAAAATTACTCAATCGTAGCAATAACACACTTCTGAATGGTATTAATTAATCCAAATATACATGAAACCCAGACGGTTATCCATTACAGTACTTCAGCCACACGTACAAGCAACAAATCTCGGGATTTTATCAATTCCTGGTACGAAATAGACTCAATTTATGATTTATACCATATAGTCATTATTGTTGTAGAATCAACATTTATAAAACAAAGTGATTATTACATAAAATAAAATCAGTGACAAAAATAGTAATACTGATACTATTTGTAACAAATGAAACATATATTAGTAATTTTTTTATCAACATTATACAATGTTATTGATGATTACAAAACCGTTATCATCAAGACACTTTACTTCATTCGCATTCTTCAGTAGATTACTTTGTGAGAAAGTTTTAGCAAATAATCCACCACAACTGAGCTAAATAATTAACACTTTTCATGAATAACATGTTTTAAGTATTTACACAAATTTGATTACAAATGCGAGTGCAAATGCAAACAATCAACAAATAGTAAATAATAAGATGAATAAAACATTTGAATGTAATTACAAGACCAGACAAGGTTAGTTCACCTACTATTCAGCACCGAGGTTCGCAAAGCTGTGCATAACTGAAACACGAGTGACCCTGTTAGACATGAATACTTTTTACGAAATATTTGATCCAAAGTTTGGCATTGTCTATGAAACTTGCGTTTCTTTCGCCTATGAGTTAAGTTATCGTTTACAACTGGTGCTTATCATAAACGATAAAATGGATTAAAAAAACGAAAAGTAAAATGTTAGCTTTTCCATTTTAGGAACCCCAAAAACCCTGAGATTACAAAAGTAAATCCCACGAGTTGACTCAGTCGCTGTATGAGTGTCTGGGTGCGTCAGTGACTTCAAAGCTCTGCCAGCCGTGAACCTACATGCTCCTTGTAGGGGAACCTATGCGAAAGTTTAGGGATTTTTTTGATAAACTGCCGCCTTTTTTTTACTTTGAATTTCTTACCATCTATTTCCCTAACCTTTTCATATAAATTTTCAACCATGTGTTGAATCACTGAAATATTGTTTAAAGCTTCTCGAACATTGTTACTCCCTCACTCCATCTTTGAGGCAACTACTGATATGCTCTATAATAATGCAACAATTATAAAAAAAAATTACAACGCAAAATGTATCTACTGATTAGGTGGGACGACCATGAATCGTAGATACATTGCACATTACATTGCTGATTTATCATCAGTTAAATGTCGTGGAAACACCCATGGAAGAAAAACAAGTAAAGTAATTCACATATAACTCAATGGTGTAAAACATATGTTTGTCTCTCACTGATTGCTGTTTCCAGATATCGAAGAGCCTGATGTACAATACCAGTTGTCAATATTGCAAATGTTAATAGGAACTTAATTCTCCAGCATTGGAAGTCATCACGAAAAGAAATGGGGAAATGTTTGTCAAATAACCTGGTATCTTCATATTTAAAAAGCAGACCTCCCTTTTCTGAAAGTTTCAGATGAGGTGAAAACCTTACCTATAAGCTTATGGATAGAACTTAAGTGTTTTCCTCATAACCGATTTGCATCTGTATATAACACTTACTGACTGATTGTCGAGTTTCTGTTTCCTGGCAGAAGAAATAAACGTTTCTCAAAGAGACATTTTTCATAAAATGAGTAACTAACATGAAGACGCAACAACAACTTTATTCAGTAGAAATTTCAGGCAGAAAGTAGTAAGTTTATTTTTAGCAACAATATCTGATTTTCAGTATGAAACGATGATAACATTTATAACTTTTAGGTCAGATTAAAGCTTAATTTGTAACATATACTTTTTATATATGCATAACTGAAGTGACGTGAACACTTGTCTTTACATTATCATTTCAGATCTATTGATTTGATGACCATGAATAGTGAATACGAGGCGAATAGACGATTTAATGTTATATTGAAAGTCGATATACATACATTACGATGTGCTTACAGCGGATGATCTCACACTAGTCCCTGTAAAATAAAATATTCCTGGGCAGTTCTACTTCCATTATTGATGTCAAACCTATTTTTCTGAGGTAGTAAAAGTCATGAATTGCAGAAAGGTTAAACACCAAGGTGAAATGATTGTGATTCGTATGTCCCTCTAACAGTCCACTGCCATATCTTTCATTCATCATACATTTACAAGACGGTTTTGACATTAACCCTTGTGCTATGGTAGCTTGCCTCAGTAAACTCTGTTATGATTTCCTATCAAGTGTTGATAATGCAGTGAATTTACAGATCTCTGAACAAGTCTTTTGTGTTTTATAGATTTTCGTTTGCACGTTCTTCTGTAAAAATTGAACTTTAGATTTGCTATAGAAGTAATTTCCCTTGGTAATTTGTGGTTTCATAAATATTTTAACAACACGATATATTTGCAGCTTTCCATCTACAGTTCTATAAATACACGAGGAGGCATGCAATTACACCTGACTTGATATGCTTGTTATCATTTAGTTCAATAATTTGTCATGGTCTAAATGTTTGATATTTCAATTTTGAATATTATCCAGAATATTCAAAAATATACATACAGAAGATACATAACGAAATTCCATTGTATAGTTTTGTTAAAAAAAGACTAATAGTTTACGGTAAAACAAATGAAAGCGAGGTTTTCACCAAATCAGTCATATGTTTGGTAAAAATAGCATTTACTAAGGAATTTTAGATAGAAATAAAAAATAATTGCCGATGGTGTTCTTACAGTAACGTTGTCACCATTTGACTGCCATTGTGACGTCACATCTGCATAATACCTGTGAGCCGACTGTTGACATAATTCCATATCACCCGATGCACTTACATTAACCTTTTAATAGACATATGTGAGTAATTTATCGCTTTTGAATTACATACAGTTTTTAAAAAAATATTTACTGTGTGTGTTGTTAACAATACATCAGGATCAAGGTGTTTAACAGGAATGGAAAATTCCTTCTGGAATCGTTGGAGATGGAATAATTAGAACAATACATACCAGAAAAGCGACTAAATAGAGAAGAAATAGCCCTTACATATGCTTCAGAAGGTAAAAACAGCAGGTGAGAGAGATGGAGAGAGGGGAGAGAAAGAGAGAGGGGGAGTGACACAGAGAGAGAGAGAGAGAGAGAGAGAGAGAGAGACAGAGAGAGAGACAGAGAGAGAGACAGAGAGAGAGAGAGAAAGATTAAAGGGTTATAATAAGAAATCAGTAGTATATCAGCTATTCAATATGTAGATGTTGCCTTCAAACAGAGAGAAGAGGAATCGGTTTAGGGCGGGAAAGGGAAAGCAATTGCCGAAATAAAGAGATCATGAGCAAAAAACTGCAACATTTTAGAAACCAAATATATTTATCCATCAACATAAACATCCGCTTTACAGGTAGTACTGGGTAACGTGGAGCAAAATCAGCAGAGAGAGATAGAAATTCTATGGGATGGAACAATTCAATCAAAATAATTCAACAACTAATAATTGGAATCACAGCGATAGCAACCATGGTCAGAACATACAGGTAACAACTGCTTCCTGCCCTACGTCGTTTTGCTACATTAGCACATTTGTATCCGCAGGTTCCAGCTCGGACTTATGGTGTGAAGAAATATATTATAGTTAGTTTGAAAGTAATAAATGCACTTTTAGACAATCTATTGCCACGATACAAGTTTAAATTTGCCATTTCAATTATACTAAAAGAGTTAAAAGATACATGTATATATTGAAATGAAATATTCGTCAATTAAATCGCCTCTTTATAGCAACGGTGTAAAGATATTCAATATCAAATATTGCATAGTAAATTATGTTCATCTTATTTGCTTAACTATTGCTCTTACAAAAGTATTCAGAGGTTAACATTAACATATTGAGGCTAAATTCATATAGAGACTTACTACGAACTCTGTGTAAATTGAGATGAATGAACCATAAACTTAATATATAACAATATCGATACGATGCAATTGTACATACTGATTTATCGAAGTGTACAAAATGTAATTATGACGTTACCCAAGACGAATATCACTTTCTTCTAGTCTGTCCATATTATATGGAAAGTAAAACAATGTTGTTACCAAGCTATTTTCATACCTATCGAACACGGTAAAATATTATTTGTTAATGTCCTCACAGAGTTTTGAATGTTTAAAAAATCCTGCAATTTATCTTAAGCGTTATTTACCTATGTAAGCAATCATTTCAATGTCCATGCGCATTAATTGACCTTATGTATACACGATATGTTTGTACTTTTAGCTATTTGGCCGGGAATACAAATAAACATTCATTCACTATATATATTTTTTAACATCATTGAATCAAATGATATTTAATTTTTTTTTATACACGTAGGTTAGAATCGATTTTACATTAATTTTACTTGCGTGCTAAAGTTAACACAACCTCGAGAAATGTTTGATCTTCAAAACCTAATTAAAGCCGTTAGTCATTATACGGTATACTACTTGTCAACATAAACTAGCTTGTGTCACGAAACAATCCCAAACATGGAATAATGACATTACATTTGCTGCAAGCTTAATGTTGTTTTATCACGTGAACGATTCAAATGCCTACGGAACGTACATTTGAAGAAACTGAAACTTCTTCAAAAGAATTGGCTTTCCTAAGTCTCCTCTCAGCATACCCTATGTCATGTTTTTAAAGAAATGTAATCATGCAGCAATGCAACATCATTCAAATCTATCACAAAACAATTAGTTGGTGATGAACCAACAAGATAACTTAGTTTGATGTTAAGGTATTACCTTATTCAAGGCTTCTTTCTTAAGGAGATTGTTTAATAACAGCACTGGTAACTGCACTGCACTGGTCAAGTAATCATTGGTTTATAACCTAACGCCATATTCTCTGTGATTGAGGTTATAAAAAAAAGAAATGGTTTACAAAATGTATGTCCCGTGGTGTCAACTGCTATCTGTTGAAACGCAGTAAGCTGTCACTCAGAAAATCATGACCATTTATATTTTATAAATGGTGAAGAAAGTTTTTTTTTTCAAACTTATAAATACCAAATAATCAAATAATTAAAGTTGTGTAAAAAAAGGCATTATATAAATTTTGCAAAGGAAAAGAATCCTCACCACAAGTTTAACAATCAAAGGATTACACAACACAAATAGGTTTATCGTCGTTCAAATATATAGTGCTAAAATGCGAGAATTGTTTTAAGCTGTAAAACTTCATTCACGCATTAATTATGACATTTACTGAAATGTCATTTGACAATCATTAAAACTTTGATCAAATAGACTAACGATCGGTATGAGCAGTCAGTCTAACATTATCAATGGCGTGGATTGTTGTTTTCTACTGCCATTGGCACGAAATAAGATCTTCGATTTTTCTGAAGCAATGTTTAAAGGAACACCATTACCAGAAGATAAGATATATCCGTTGGTCCTCAAAACGCAGAGGTCAGAGGTCAGAGGTCGCTATGTTCATTTAGCTTTCCCATTTGATTGATTATATCATTTTGAGGTTTCACATACAGTTAATGATTGGTAAAACAGATTCACTGTCCATTGAGTTCAAAATGCTAATATGCCCTAAGTAAGAGTGTGGGAGGTTGTGGCATCAAACTTAAGAAATTAGAAGGACGTATGGAGATGGATTCCTTTTTTTAGCCAAAAACTATTTTTGGAGGTTAAGACCAAAGAAAATTCCTCTAAAGATTGACAATGAAACTGCAGAATATACGTACCTATATGTACCGTATGCATCGTGCATTAGTCGTTCGAGAGGCATTCAAAGGTTATTTCACATTAAAGATTATCTTCCAGATTTTTGCGTAAATAAATCATTGGTGTCGATATCTCCTTTTAATCTGGAAACGTTAAAATAAAAATGACATTTGCTTTGCTTTAGACATTTTGCTTTGCTTTAGACATTTTGCTTTGCTTTAGACATTACTTGAAGGTTTTAGCACACAAAGGTTATAGAAGCTTTTGTTATATAATTGCACAAGTAGGTGTTAAGAACAAACATTTGAAACTGATTTGATAATACATCTGTAAAAATGCTTCATGCCCATGTTCAGAAATTAACTTCATAATAAACCTTTATTCTATACTGAGGACTGTAATAAGAAGGTTCTTCTTGTGTATGTTCAACTATGTCCCTCTTGATAGCATTAGCAAGATGGTCCTTCCTCTTATATAACAATTCAGATTGATTTGATATAGATGATATCCCTTTAATGGAGAAAACTTGTTTACGACTGAGCCTTCTTATTAATAATAATAAAGGGCACATACAATGGGATATATTATCTTGAATTATTTATCAAAGATTTAATATTTTATCATTTTAAAGGAAAATAGAAAGATTAATTCACCATTTATCATTATTTATATAAATATATAAATAGAACTATCCCTTTAAGCAGTCACTTGTAAGGTGTTCTATAGGAAGATATAGAGTGTTCACATTATACAATATGAAATGCGATGACCGCTGCTTTTTCAATTGATGTAAAGTGAAATTATAAAACATTTGAAGCCTATACTGAAAGCTTAAATATTACATTATATTCCTTGAATTAATGCTCATGACGCACCTACCTCTATGACGTCATAAGGAGCCTCACGTCACATCACAATCAAAGTGATAACAGCTGGTTTCGACACCCGGTAGTAAAAGTCTTACATCAGTGCCAAAACAGTATCCATTCGGAATTATGCTTTTTTCATCTAAAATCAACTGCATCTAGCCTAGAATCGAAAAAGCTTTAACATTTCTCGAGGAAGTAGAGATATGAATGTATATTGACCGAAAGGCCATTGTGTAGTGTGTTTTTTTCACTGCACCAACACTTCATGATTAATTGTACCAGTTGCCTAATTAAATGTAGATTGCTTCAAATAATGGGAAATTCAAATGAGCATTGAAAGGTACAACGTGAATCAAATCTGCGTATCGTGGCTAGGGATGCGCGTGACCAGTTAAAGACAGAGAAATACCTACGGCACGTGACCAGGTTGAGACAATGGATAGGCGATATTGCTGGGTAAGTATGGAAAAAGACGTTATCGATAATAATTATTTTTGTTTTGTTCAGCTGGGAGGATCAGCAGAGGTAGATACATTACACTGACACATCATGGTAGACATCTCGTTACTTACATGTTCCAAAATATCGTAAGGAGAAAACAAGTAGAGTTATTCACAGAAACTGAAGAGTGTAAAATAAGTGTTACAGTTGCATGAGAAGCAAATTCTCATTAAGAATCCAGAAACCTGAAAAAGATTAAAGATAAAATATCAATTTTGAGCATTAAAAATGTAAAACGAAATTGACTCACCAGCATTTATCCAATATATACTGTTTCAAATGTATTTGTAACAAAATAACATGTTTCAATGAATACAGGACGTTTACATTGATTTCTTAATTTTGCCGCACGTTTCACTTTTCAAATTTGTAAATGCATTTTCTGTATGCATAACTTAAACATAATCGTTACTTAGTCTTAGTCGTCATGTTACAGTCCTTAATTAGAAAAAAAATATTTAAAGAGTTTAATTACATGCTATTAATATATGCTATTGACAAAAACAATAACTTAAAACGCGAATTGATCATTATTTCATACTTCGACAAAACAGGCAGTGTCAGCTCTCATTGTACATTCTTGTAGTTCTCGAAGTATAGATGGTGTTCCGATCTCAACCCTGCAATTCATTTGACAGTATAATGTTAGCAGTAGCTGTTGACATGCGAGGGGAATGTGAAATGACCATCATTTCCCAGTTTCGTTGCGCAAAGTTTTTACTATACTAATTAGCAACTCGAACTTTAAGACAACCTACCATAAAGAAAGATTTCTAGCACCTCATCAAAGAGGCAAATTGAACTGTCAGGTGTATGCCCTGAATTAGCTAATCTATAGACATTCATGTTCCACTGACAGAAGGATGCTGTGGTTAACTTATCAAGTCAAGACTTCTACCAACAGGGTTTGAATTTTGAAAGAGGTTTAGGATTAGTTGTCTGTTACTTGCTCTTCCTTGCACTACTGCATCAACACGTATCTGGTAAAATATCATTCCTTCTACAAATATGCGTTGTTTGTGTAACTTTCAATAAATGAACACAACATAAACGATAAGATGAGTCCATAGTTATCAACGAAGTTGTTGTGTGCTGATATCTTCATTGATTTTTATCCAAACCACCATATTCATATCTTTGTGGTGGTTTTGATAAAAACACAATGTTGGAATTTTCTGTTGTTCAGAATTGAACAAAGGGATAAGGAAAATAACGATCATAACGAGAAGCATTTTCAACCAAATGTTCGAGTTATTAGGCTTTGGTCAATGATACAGCTAAACAATGTAATCATTCAATAAACTTTTCTCCTTTGGGATAAAGCCGACTTAGTTTTGCCATGTATCTGTATAGACAAAACAGCAGTTATCCTGCTAAATCATCGTATATGAATCAGGTCTGACTCTTCTTAATCACCCTGATCTCTTTCGGGCCAAATTCCTCGTATGGCTGCATCGGCTTCATATTCGTGGCTTAGTTCATATGTTATTATTTCCTCTAATGAAATGTGGTTATGCAAAGAGCTTGAAGCTACTATATTGAACTAAACGGATATTCCCATATTGATGAATGCGAGTCGCGTCCTTGGCTGGTTAGATAGCTAGCGATAAGAGTGTTATGGCTCGAAAGAGATCAGGGTATTAGGAATGAGCGAGATCGGATTCATGTACGCTGATTTAGCAGGATGCTTTTTCTATTGCAGATAGAAATGTGGTGTATGACAATCATGAAATAATACCAAAATTCATAAAGGTTTTCGCTACAATTGGTCAGATGTCATGATCACAGCGAGTTCACGACACTAACATATTTTTTGCACTAACTGTTCATTTTGACTAAAAAATTACCATTGTGTGACATGAGATGGAGATGACAATAACCCGTAAGTAAGATCTGAAATATTGTTTTGAGAACTCAGATTAATTATTTATTGATTTAAGCACTGGAAATTATTTTCACATGTTCACATTCAAGGTCGGTGTTAAAAGTCACAACTTATGCAATGAAATAGGCGAGACGATAACACCAGATGGTGAAGTAGAAATATATGTTTACGAAAAATTTAGGTTGTAAAACGTAATTGATTACATTTTATTTTAATAATATTTATGAAATTCAATTAGTATTATAACTAACAATCACAAATACATCCATTAACTATATTCATTTTAAAAAAAAGATTTCGATAAAGAAAGACACTTTGGCATGTTATGATGATAAGCACTATACCTGACAAGATGGTGCACTACCTGTAAGTCATTATCAACTATCCATAAGAGACTCATACCGGGCATAAACTTCTAGTAACGATTTGTCTGAATGAAGGATTCAGGCTTTATCAACATGGTGTATTCAAAATTGTATTCTGTAATCTAAATAGTATGCTGTATTCTAAATTGTATTCGCAAGGCTGCTTCAACCACACTTGCTTAAGGCCTTCAGTAGCTATAAACACGGTTCCAGACACATGTATCACTGAAACCTTTACAGAAATTTACAAAGCTGTCTTTGTTGAGTTAGTGCTTTTCTGTTGTGTCATGTCGTTATATTGTAGCGATTGACAAAACCGAAACGTGAATGACTTAAGAAACTGCGTGGCTTCCAAGTGAGTGAGCGAGTTAGGGTTTAACGTGTTTTGAACAATATTTCAGTCATTAAACACGTGGATGACAAGCATCCTGACATCAAACCAATGTATCTAAATATAAACTTCGATTGTAAGTTTTCATCAAAAAACTATTCCTGGACGTAGGGAAATATGAAATCACGAGCTCAGAAGAATATGCCTTTAAACTGTGACACTGAACCTGAGGTGTCGTTGTCAGTATTCACAGTGCTCCTGTAGCTTAGATATTCGAGAATGACATTTAAAGGACAGTCATCTTTATAGATCATAAGATGCATCAACGACCAAGGCAAATGTCACGTGTATCAACGGTATCCTCATATTCTTCAAAACGGCAATTGCTATGCCTTAGATAGCATCTTAGAAGCTTTGAGCTCACCAAGTTAATTCCTTTATGTTTGCAACATAACATATGGCGAATGATGAATCCCTGTGAAAGGATAAATGGTTTTCCAGATTTGGCCTAATTAACGTTGTGTTGTATGAACAGATACGACAAAATAATAAATATTATCTTATAAATAGTACTTTAAATGAAAACAAACATACGGAAGAGTTTATGGATAATCAAGAGGCAAAATATCAAAGGTGTCTTTCTTTTGTGATTTTACCATAACAACCATTACAAAGTGTAGCACTTTCCTACGCAAGACTCAATCGATCCGGGCGGGATAGCGCAGTGGTTAGCGCGTTCGGCTTCGGATCAGGAGGTCCGTGGTTCGAATCCCGCCAGGGGCTCGGCAACTTTGTCTGCAGTAGAGAACTGTTCTACACGCAGTCAGGTTTGGGTGCAATGCTACCCTGAAATTCAGCGCAGCACCACCCATGGTTCGCTAGTTCCAGCCGATGCTCGCAGGATTCGCATAGCCACTATAGTATTGCAGGCTTTCTCCCTGCAATAATACTAGCAGCCGCGATATAAGTGAAATAATCTTGAAAGCTGCGTTAAACACCAACTCCCCTCACCGAGCTGTACGGTAGGAAATATTGTCCTGTAGCGTTCTCAAGAAAGTCTATTTCTTAGCGTGACTGTGCTTTGTGCTCAAAATATCCCTTATCGTGGTGTGGTGATTTGCGTGCTTCAGAGAGCTATGCCAGCTGGAGCTAACATGCTCCTGGTAGGGGCACCCACGCTGGACAGGTCCAACTCTCATTATGCCTTTCTTTCCGTCTTTACCCTTACCTTTCGATCTGAGCTGTGCACTCCCTTTTTGGATGCTAGTCATCCACGTGTTTAATAACTGACACGTACGTATGCGGTAGTCCCGTTGGTGGTTGAATCGTGATTAATTGTGAAAAAGATATTCCGCCACCACTGATGTCTGCACCGTCAACGCCTATGACATTGAGTCAAAATCGGCGATGTTCAACAGTGTTTCCATGACAAATGAAGCGCCTTGCAATTTATTGTGATACATGTTTCAAGTAAAACATTTGATTGATTACGTCGTGCATTTGACATTAGTGATATACGATCTGAGGAAACAGCCATGTTTTAGATTCATTTCAGCATTCACTGATACACAGTGATTTAAACGCAGTTTATTGTTGCATGTGCAGATCATGTGTTATGGAATTCTCACGCATGGTGTGAATGATTGTCTCAAGAAATGAATAACAGACTGTATATCTCAAACGAGTTTAGGCAAAGCCATTTATAGATTTGGTAGTGACATTGACTTTTCTACTCTTTGTAGATTTAGCAGTGACATTCACTTTTATACGCTTTGTGTCTTCGTTTGTTCCCGATATAACGTGATCGACAACGTAGTCACGAAACAGCGGCAACAACAATGATTTATTGAAAGGCGCCAGAGAACGCCCTCAGTAGACGATTGACATGAAAAATGCAGATGTTCGGTAACACATCTTTTTTCCTGAAGTGTAACAAGTACAGATAAGCGTATTATCTCGTTTTCAAGATGGTTGATCCCAAATATATACTCACACGAATTTTGCCCTTTGCAATGGTTACTGAGTGTCAGGAATGAACCTTTAAATTGACGTTTTCAAAATATAAATGACTTACTTAACTCTTGAACAGAATATGTAATTTCAAACTCTTTGACAAGGTGAATAAACATGTATAAGTGGCTTTGCATCCAATATCTTGACGATTCATTTTGCTGTTTCAGATTTTGAATACCTCATGTGGGATTCAGATTTAACCAAAAAATGCTTAAGAGAAGTTTTTATGAAAATAGAGCAACAACGTTACAAGAGCGTGTCGAAAATCTGCTGCCATGCGTCTCATTTACATGTGAACTAGCTTCAATACCTGTCAGTTACTACTGTCAATTTCAAAATCAGTAATTTGCCAGTTTCTGCTCGTCAAAATAAGTCAATAGTCGCCTGCAACGTATATTTAAGAAATATATTACTAATTGAAGCGCTCTTCCTTTGTGTTAGGTATTGTCCATGCAACTGTCTTAAACTTAACCAAAAAGCTTATTTCAATAAAGGACTTTTCAATGTCATTTCGTAGTGACTTATTTTGTGCTCAAAACCTCGTATTGCATAGCCTATACAGGTGCAGTTATCAGCTAAATTCCATTTTCGGTTTCAACATTATTTTATTTAAGAGATTGGCGTAAGTAAGGTGAAAAACAATTCTTTAAGGTTTGTAAAATGCATTTAACTGTCTTTGAAAACTTTTCATCAGAACACGTTGGATTGATGAATGTGAAACTTTAAGATTGCCTTGACTACTTTAGTCAATCAAATCAGTTGAAGGTGTTATGGTGCACATATGTCATTATAATTACATGTTGTTATGGAAGCTGTCTTCATAGTACCACATGGGCAATGTTTTCATTCCACGCTGCAATTGATATTTCAAATGTAAATCCAACACAAAGAGAGTGAGTGAGTGAGTTGGGGTTTAACGTGCTTTGAACAATATTTCTGTTAGTTTAATTAAGAAATTATGCACAAATAACTATTTCTAAATAATTTCGTGTTTTTATATCCAGGTTTTTTAAAATGATATGAGGATATCAGAAAAGGACATCACTGGTACAAACAGAATGGTTTAACCATGATTATAGGATTTATTGAGAGGAGTTATGTTGCAAGTACGCTTACCCCACCTCCTTTTAAAGCTATAACTGCCTTCGCCTTTCGTAAGGTTTCTGAGATATGTTTACAATTCCAGTTGACTGCCAACTGTAAATGTTAGTGATTACATTAACTGAAGCTAACAAGTACAATTGATCCAAGTTTGGAATGAAAATAGATTCGGACTATGGTATGAGAGTGTAATTGTCTTGAAATAAATAGTTAAATTAATATACCGAAAATTGTTTGCTAATAAATGGTCATAAAGCATTTTATAGATCATTATCTTCGTATATTTAAACATTTTAAGGGTATTCAAGAGAATAGAAAGAGGCAGGACTTCTTAGTGTAATAACAACTTACCACCTGTAACATAAAAGGCATAATCTATGATTCACAAGAGAATGATAACGGTCAACAACTGGCAAGAATGTCTAGAATGGCTGAATCAAGTTTGTCAAGCACAGGTCATATTTAAAAATTTTTGGTCAGGTCCGTAGAGAATACACTTACAAACCGTCAGTAATCACAAACCCTGTTCTATACACATGAATCACTGAAACCTCTACCGAAAGCCATAAAGTTGCCTTTTTGTTTAATTTTCTGTCCTTATTTCGTGTAATGTCTATTTCCTGTATTAGAATTCCAACACAGTTATACATTCATCGATATAAAGTTAGAAATATGTTGAGAGTATAATTATTTGATGTTGTAAAAGTGTGAAATTTAGTATTTCATCATTTGGCGTCATATCGAGACTGTAAACCCACGCATCCTCAGGCTTCAGATTACCAGAGTACCTGAGGTAACCGACATCGAACAAAAGGATTCGTATTTCTCTTCTTAATTTATTTTTGGGGGTTGACATATATTTACATCCTCAAAGGATATACATTTAAACTGTCACATTGAACCCTAAGATTTCTTTGTCAGTTCGCATCGAGCAATTCTGGATTGAACATTCGGCCAGTTGACTTCGTAGATCAGCCTCGTTAGACGCGTCAACGATCAGGACAAATGTCAAGTATATCAATGGTTTCAACATCTCCGTTTGAAATGTGAAATCAAAAGGGCATTAGCTTTGCTTTTGATATATTTTTAGAAGGTTTTAGAATTGAAAGGAAATTCATTTTTATTTTCGAACAAAGCATATTGTGTATGTTGAATGTTAATTAATTATGCACAAATTGTACCAAGAGAGACAGCCCAGAGAGGTAATCCTCGGACAATTTGTACTGATTATATCAACGGTATTTGGCTGCAAAGCTAAATATCTACGTATAAACTTGTTTTCGAGAGTCCAAAAGAAACTGAAAGTTCATTTTTTATCTTAAAAAAAGGCTTTTGACGAATGAAAAATAAGGAATGGCGTAAAGCAAACGAATATGGTGTTAAATAGCAGTGGTGGTAATAAAGGTATCCTATTTCATTGCTCCTCTTTATCATTTGATTTATTGTACAAACAGATTAAGTTAAGGACATATTTTTGAATAAAATTTATCGTTGGACATTGCCCGCTAAGCGTGAAGCGATAACTCGCCATTGATTAACATGCAGCAATGGTTTTGATACTAAAAAGGACAAAAAGAAGCTGATATCTTTGTTGTCCTCAAATTGTTGAAAAACCTGAACATCATCCTTCTATATCAGCGTATATGAACCCACTGTCGCTCCTTCCTAATACCCTGGAAACAACTTGGTATCCTCGGCTTAGATCGTCTCTTATTGTTTAGCCAATAAAATGTCGATATGCAAGCAGCTATCTTCAACTCTGTATGCGAGACGTCTCATTGGGTGGTTTGATGGCTAGCGATACGATACAAACTAATTTCTACAAATGTCAATGGGAAGCTTTGAAGCTGTCTATACCTGCGCCCCCTGTCGTTAATTTATTACAACACAATTCTCCTTAAATCATTATGAACCCACACAGAGTAGGTAAAGAATTTTGAAATTCTATGATAAAATTATATATGTATCAAATATACATTATTTTGATATGATTCCAGTAACCTTTAAACATTGAAAATGAAGTCGACAATACATTTGTTTGGCCAGGCAGGTCTATCTTTGACATTTTAGGGTCACATTAAAATAACCTTTTAGTAACTTATGATTATTTTTACCTTAAAAGATTCATTTCTGAAGATGTTGTAAGACAGTTGTGATGACCTGATGAAGTTCATGATGAACAGCTCCACATTTGTTATTTATTTGACTTGATGAATGAAGAGCCTATAAATCTAAAAAGCATTTTTCCAGCATTTCCGACAGAAATTCAGTTGAGAATGACAAGTAATAAATCACTGTCCTGGTTCATGCAGCTGCACATATTTTGCATTGAGGCATGATCAATCATTTTCCTTACAATGTATGTCTCCGTGCCATATGTGCACACTACACGTCTCACTCACATATCAAAATGTTCAAATTATTTATTACTGAAGTGTAGCCCATCGGCCAAAAACAAAATAAGTTGTTTCATTCTCAAGTCCGTGACGTATAGGTCAGATTAATGTAACATTTTCTCAAGGTTACATAAGACCTCAAGCCCTAAATTTTATTATAGTAAGAGGAACATTTTCCCCAAGGACACTTAATATAACTCCTTTTCTTTATTTTGATTATCTAATGTTGAAGGTTTGCTTGTATCAACTTCAAAACTTCAAACATCGTGTTTACATATTCAGAAAATGTGAAATTTTATTTTCTTAGGTATTAAATGTTCTCATTTTGAAACATTGTTTACAATATACAAAAGGTCCCTGTATAAATGCTTTAAATTGAATTTGTTTAGATTATTTGTATTTATTTGCTTTACTTGATTTCTTTTGCGTTGAATTTTATGCATTCTGTGTGTTAAATGAATTGGGCGAGTGAGTGAGGATGATGGAAAAGACGGAAGGAAAGGCGTAGTGAGAGATGGAAAGCAGGTTTTGGAAGGACTCAAATTTGGTCTAGCTTCTACCCGTTGACCTGTCCAGCTTGGGTGCCTCTACCAGGAGCATGTAAGTTCCAGCTGGCATAGCTCTCGGGGTTCTCTGAAGAACTCAAACCACCTCACCACGATATGGTAATGAGTACAGTGGTGGTGTGTTAAATGAAGATGAATAAACAACTCTAGATCTTAATCGTGAAGTTTCATTCAATCCTTGGATCTCCTACTTTAATACAACAGCATGTGTTCTTCTGAATTGAAAGTCGTCTACAAACTCATTAATCGATTGGATTTTTAAACTCCAAATGACTTTCATAAGGCGGTAGACTTTTGCAGACTTTTTTATCACAGATGACATAGGGGAGACTACTTAGCGTTCAGTTACAGTCAATGCATGAATTTTTCTTACATAACATTGAATCAATAAGGAGGACTACATATTCATGATAAAACCTATTGGATGTGACCTAGATTCGTCAGTCTGTAGCGCATTCGGAACGGCAAATTTGAAGTTCACCAACTGTCATTCTAAATGTCACGTCATTAATTATTAATTGTAAATGTCATGTAACTGTATTTTGAGTATATTTATTTAGCTAATTAGTGTGACTCGTTTGATATTTGCATTAGCTTGATATTGTACTGGACTCAATACCTTAACGTTGTGTGTTGGTTTGCGTGCTTCGGAGACCCTGAGAGCTATGCCAGCCGGAGCGTTCATGCTCCTGGTAGGGACACCCAAGCTGGACAGGTCGACGGGTAGAAGCCAGACTTAATTTGAGTCCTGCTTTCTAGATCTATCTTTCACTTTGTCTTTCTTTCCGTCTTTTCCCTAATCCTTTCGAACCCTTTTTCCCTGATATGGCCACTCTCTTTTGGATGCTTATCATCCGCGTGTTTAATAACTGAAACAAATTTCAAAACGCGTTAAACCCCAACTCACTCCACCATGGATAGCACTGGATCCCGTCCAGTTTTGATGCATTCGACAGCAACCTTTCCACTGATTTTGTCATGCATTTCTTCAAAGGGTAACTTTGCGAAAGCCTCTCTTATAGACATTCCTTGCGTTACAGCATCATATGCTTTATCTAAGGTGACAAAGTAATGTTTTCTGTAGTTCCCTCTTCTTGGGGTCTCTCCGTCAGTCAAAAGTAAGAAAGACAAACTCAAGTTCACCACAACATAATAATTCACATTTTCAGAACTATTAAAGATTTTGATAAGAAATTGCCCTTCGAAGCGTAACGTCACTTATCTGGTCATGTGATATCCGTCAGTTTATTGCTGACATGTTAAACTTTACAGGAGAAAAAAGTGTGAAATAGCATTTCTTTACATTTATATTGATGGCAAAATCAAATCTAGAGTTGAAAATGAATATCTGTGTCTACATTAATTCAGCATCTTGATGCACTATACTCAAAAGATTATGGGCTTTACCTATCTACAATCATCATGTCAAATAATCCAATTATTTCATATTTTGAGAACTATATATTATTTCACTTTTGTACTGTTAGTTTCATGAATACAAAGTTTATTCATACTGAAAGTGACACAGAATATGTTTAATGAAAGTTGAATCTTTGTGACAGAGTATGTGGTTTAGATAAGAGTAAATATACCATTTATCCAGTGTGAAATATCCTTTCTGAACTTGTATGTTAATCTCTAAAATCCCAAAATTACATGTAGGATATTTTCTTGTTTTCAATGATACAAGAACGGCCAGATAAATTGAAATCAGTCGAAATTGTACATTCATTTCACAGGAATATTAGTTACATGACTAACTTTTCATTACCAACCAATATTTGCCTTTGATCTGCTGGCAATAATATTCGAGAATTACGTTAGATTCATTGCAATTGGCACGCTCCATTGTCCGGTTCGATCATAAATTACAACCAAAACCTGTTTATTATCTCTATGCTGAACCGATTTGAATTCAGATGTTGATTTTTATGGACTTCCACTACTTCTCGATCAAATAACACCAGTTACAAAGTTTGACATATTAGACCCCAACAACATACTGGATAGCGCAGTGGTTAGCGCGTTCGGCTTAGGATCAGGAGGTCCGCTGTTCGAATCCCGCCAGAGGCTCTGCAACTTTGTCTGCAGTAGAGAATTGTTCTACACGCAGTCAGCAATGCTACACTGAAATTCAGCGCAGTACCACCCATGGTTCGCTAGTTCCAGCCGATGCTCGCAGGTTTCACCGCAATGCATAGCCACAATAGTCTTGGGGGCTTTCTCCCTGCAATAAAACTAGCAGCCGCGATATAAGTGAAATAATCTTGAAAGCGGCGTTAAACACCAACTCACCTCACCTCACCTTTAAATGCCTCAATTATGACATTTTCTTGTTTTCGACTGTGAATACTAAACGGCTATGTAAATGTTGAGAAGTCAAAATTCATCGCCCCATTTACATTTATATTAGTTAAATGACCCACTAACCAATACCAACCTATATTTCACATTGTGTCCGCCAAAGGTAACTTCCAAAAATATGTACGAGTCATTGGCGCGTCTTTATCCGGTTTTCGAACCTAAATCTGTTGTCCCTGTTTATTGACACAATGCTAACTGATTAGCATTAAGAAACTAATTGTCAATGAAATAACACCATTTATAAAGTTAGACATTTATGATCCCAACAACATACCCTGTGCCCCTTTATTAAACAATAAATAACATTGAAATGATGATGATCAATGTCATTATTTCACTACATCACTTTAGATTTCTTAATCTGATGATAATACATGATGATTACAATCTCTTTTATGAGGGGAGAAAAACATGTTTGCCAGTACATCAAGCGGCGAGGTGTGAAACTGTGTGTAGTTTTGCGGTAGTCACCATTCCGATGATTAAATGTCTGTATAAGTGAACCTTAAGTTCGTGTATAGGAGGGCAAGTAATTGTGACCTTAGCAAGGCTAACTCAATATCTTGAGTGTTCATACCGTGGTTTATTTCTTGAATTAGAGTCATTTGAGTAAAGCCACCACTGACACTCTGTTAATGATTTATCAAATGGGACTTTAGATGGATGAATGATAATAAGCCCAACAATTGGATAGGTTAGAAATTCAGCAACATAAAGTTAACACATAGTTTTTACACTTGTAATTTAATTACTTTTTAAAAACTTACATCGTAACATTCTATTAACAGCCGGTTACAAATAATCAACACCTTAAAATGTTACAGAATGTACATGTCTGTTGCCTTGGTATTCACGTGACATGTACTTCATGATCACGAGATTTGCTAAGTAAGTAATTTCCCTTGGTAATTGTTGGTGTCATAAATATTTTAGTAATGAAATTTGCTTGCAGCTTTCAGGTACAGTTCTTATAATGAACCATGAAGGAATAAAGAAAACTTACGCTAGAGTAGTTTCCTCCCCTTTTTCTGCATTTTGTACTTTTGCACTGTTGATATGCTTAAAGGACATTCGTTGTGAACTATAGTTTATCTGAAGGTGAAGCTCAGTACGTATTTAACATTGGTTATATTGTGTACACTAACTGAATACCTAAGTCTTCAGGGTTGAGGTGAGGTGATTTTGGGTTGATTGCTTTTCAGTGCATTCCACTTATATCACAGCTGTTAGTTTTGATGTAGGGTGAGGTGAGTTGGTGTTTAACGCCGCTTTCAAGATTATTTCACTTATATCGCGGCTGCTAGTATTAGTGCAGGGAGAAAGCCCGCAACACCATTGTGGCTATGCATTGCTGTGAAACCTGCGAGCTTCGGCTGGAACTAGCGAACCATGGGTGGTACTGCGCTGAATTTCAGTGTCGCATTGCACCCAAACCTGACTGCGTGTAGAACAGTTCTCTACTGCAGACAAAGTTGCCGAGCACCTGGCGGGATTCGAACCGCGGACCTCCTGATCCGAAGCCGAACGCGCTAACCACTGCGCTATCCCGCCCCCTTTAATGTAGGGAGAAAGCCTGCCACACTTATGTGGCTAAGCATTGCGGTCTTGAGAGCGGCAATACACTGCCAAATGTACATACAAATATGTATTGATAACCAGGAAGACTGTCTGACAATGTTTTTTTTATACACCAATTGATCAGTCATCGAAGCATCAGCTAGGTTGCTTTTAGCTTTGGGTTTTCATTTTGCTTCAGTGAATTTTAAAAATGAATAGTGTCTAATCGTATTTCGTGAGAAAATTGTCAAGCAAACAAAATAAGTGAGTTAATGACATTATTCTGAAGATGTTGCTTTCATGATCAGTCAACAGTTCATCACCAGCATTTAAAACAAAACACTATATCTATAACATTGTAACAGCATTAGCAAAATACATATCCACAAAACAAGGCAATATTCTGGTAAATGAAGTCTACATTAAAAATCCAATTCTGCTTTAAAATATAAAAAGTGGTGAAAAGTATGACTCGGATTCAAAATAGTTGAGGATATTTTCCCGTGAAAATATGAATTTTTGAGAGGATAATACATTTACTTAGCCAAACCAACTGCTTCAACTGCAGTTTCTAGCAACCATATAAAGATGGTCTTTATCAGTCACCATGATGTCAACAGTTTCATTGTCAGTCATCATGATACACGTTCAAAAGAAATAATTCCATCAAGATACATGCTGCACAATACGTGATTTTTGTCAACAATTAAACCTTTAATGAACTTCATGGGATAAGATCAAAATAATTTAGACCTTCTTTTCAACATGGTGTAATAGGCGCGTTTCAGACGCCCAGTGACAGTTGAGAATTGAACACTAAATTATAGCAACATGAAGTGAAAATCAACCTTCATTGGACCTTTATTTCTTGCGTTGTGTACATTTATTTCAATGTGAATATTTCCAGGTTGACCTGTTGCTAATCACGACTCAGAATCAGTTCATGAATGAGGAATAAAGTTCAAATGAGAAACAACAAGATAAACAATAAAAAGATTTTATTACAAAAAGATAGCAAACGAAAACTCAACAAGCACCAGTTTTTTCATTCACATTTCACAATCAGCCCTAAAAGTACATGAATATCATCTAAACTTTCTCTTAAAAGCCACCCGCTTCATCCCGCAAGAACGTTTAAATTACCTCGAAACAAACAGCCCAACTCCTATTTCTTTCCTACGCTTATTTCCCCCCTGCCCGACCTAACACTAGATCCCCCTATATAACGCCTAACATCCTTCTGGGGTGGGAGACCCTGAACCAGGACCTGCACGGAACATCTTAACTACAAGGAGCTACCTTAGATGTTGCTTGGATCACCAAGACTGGAAAAACTACGGGAAACAGGTCACTTATTTATAGCGCTCTATAATAACCTCTAACCCGGAACAGAGTTTACCTACTGACGGCAGACGTCTTCGCCAATCAGCGCACTCGTTACATATCTAGCACCACAACTGGTCTACCTAATGCACTACGCTACGATAAACAACGGCCCCGGTGAGCAGAAACCCCGTTATTAGAGCAAAGAGAAACAATGGGCAACAAGTCTACCTGATAAACAAGAATCCCAGTGGAGGTAATTAACAAGATGTAAATATTGCCAAAGCAATCCCCCAATTACCGATAACGATAGAATACGACTTAGTTTTCCTACATTCCTCCCCCCATAAATAAAGTTATTTTACCCAAAAAATGACTTTACCCCAAGAAAAAATATAGGGAAAATGGCTGATTGTTTACATAAATATACCACACTCCAACATACATAACAAATAGAATTAATGCGAAAACGCGTTGAGGAAGATATTGTCCCAATAACCTGGTTGGAAGCTCTAGAGCACCTCCTGATCTTCGTTCTCGTGCTCCTCACGGCTCTTCCAGCATGGCATGTCTCTCCGACGACGAATAGCTTACTCCCTGACTGCGATCCGACTCTTCGGGATCCTAGACGGCGGTGTGGACTGACGCGGAAGTACAGCATCCCCACGGTCAATGTATCTTCTGTGGGACGAGAGACGGTGTTGATCACTCCTGCAGGCTGATGAGATATCCAGTGTTGCTCTGCCGCTTTCCTCTTCTCGAAGATTTTCCCGAACGCCCCACAGTTGTACAACAGGTTAGTGGCCCGGTGGATCTTGATCCAGTGGTCCAACAGTCGTCCATACTTATGAAAGGTGGGCGTAGTACACACAGAGACTGACAACATTTGACAAAGTGTCCGGTTAAACATTTCTACAAGATGGTCTGACTGGGGCTGATAAGAATAATCAATATATATTCATAATTATAAATAAGAAATATCAAAACATTCTGAATAAATATATATTTGAGGTTCGAGGAAAATGTTAGTTTGTCTCGTATATAAATTACTTAGATTTATCCCCTTGCCTTTTCAGAGTGCCAGCATGACAAAGGCATGAATCTTGCGACATCCAACCAAAGAAAGGTAATATAATAATTGATTCCTATTTCTCTTTACCTTTTTGAAACTGAAGCCGATAATCACTTTGTATAGCGAAGCACGTATATCTTTGACATTTTAAGGTGACATTAACATTTTAGTTGGATTCATAGATCAATAGAAAGGTCGAATACCACAGGACAATGATGAACACAAATATCAAGTATATCTGTGGTGTATATCTGTGTTGTCCATATCATATATACAAAGAAAAATGCATGTATTTTAAACTAACTGTGAAACCATTAAATTTTGATTTCAAACATCGTTTTCTCATTTAAGAGATGTGAACTTTTCATTTTCGGAGGTCTTCATTACATTGAAATACTTTTGAAAATGGACATACGTTCACTTTAAATGTGCTCTCAATTTATTTTTTGTTTTATATCTAGCATTTAATTGCCTTTAATTGAATGACTACTTTTCCTAAAATAAGGGAAAATAAATTCTGTTAATCATGAAGCCACATTCAAGCACTAGTGTCTGCTACATACACATGATTCTACAACATGTTCTAGACAGTAATGGTCGACTACAAACTATTCGCTTTGTAGACTTAAAGTCACTCTTATAAGCAGGCAGCCCTTCTTCGAACATTAACCACTGTAATTCCCGACACTTCTAAGTTTGCAGACTTTATTATCACAGAAAGATGAGTAGGAAAATACTATCGTTGGTTTTCGGTGCCAATGAGTGCAAGAACTTCTCAGGATGTATCATGGAACTAAGAATGAGGACGAGAGGTCCTGATAATACTTTTATAAGTGATATACTATTAATCATTACAGAATTATGTAACTCATTAACCCCTGGTATAAGGCGGTGCAATTACAAATGGACTGAATACCCCAATGCCGTACTCTTATCACGGGTAATAAAGGTTTAATGAACACATTATACATATGTAATGTGTGCATATATGAGCATGTGTCTGTTATCTTTCTTATTAATGTCTATAAACGTCGTTATAGTTTTTTTTAAGTATTATTTGTCATGAGTTGTTAATAAAATTTCCTTCATTTACTTGTACTTAATTTGTACTTAACTTGAAATTTACTGTTAGCGGATGTTTTCACTATTTATATTCTGTAAGTATATCTCGGAAAACAGTTGACATGGTTGATGAGCTATTATCAATCTCGGTAACATAAGGTTGAATGTTCTGATGCTCTTGACTTTTATCTCTTTTTTTGTCAGGAAATATCCGCCGATCAAGTAATGATATAAGGTCTTGTTAACAGGTTGATAAAAGAGATTTAACATTTTATCATTTTTATAAGATATGAAAACGGAAACAACGAACAAATGTGTTCCATGATTAGTTAATAGGAATGGCATTTTATATCATATTACATAACCTTGTCAGTGTACTACAGACATGTTAAAATTAATTATCTCGACTTGGACAGCAATGTCGGCTACCCATTGGCTAAAAGGGGTCACGTGCCGTAGGCAAAAAGGAAATGTTCGTGCGAAATACCTTGACAAGTAACAAGACAAGACCATTGGCCTACTTGCCCGTAGGCGAGGTTGTCGATCAGTGAGCTGAAGATTCGAAACGTGAACTAGAAAACCAATCTCTATACACATAGTAGTCGAGGTCATCGCCGACTTTTCATTCATATCGAACATTCAAACCAACCTAAGCATTATTTTGTGATGCCTGCATGTTCTATGCGTCCGACACGTTCAAACTCAATCGCATCTTTCACGACGGTCCGCCATGACAGTCAGGAATTTACGGAGATTTTAACGCCGCTTCAAATCGAACGTTTCCGAGGTGGAAATTATATATGAGGTCACGTGATCAAACAATCAAAACTTAAAAAGCCCCGCAATATTCGTTATATTTATTCAAGTTCGTTAGTCTGTAATTTCTGTCTAGTACTTGCCGCCATTTTGACCCATCCAATCTTTCAAGCCATATTTGAAGCATAAAATAAGGGTCCTCGTCGAGATAAATACGTTACCATGTGTCCACGAGTTTGATATGGAGATATATCATGTGTTCGAGTTAAATATCAAACGAGAACGAAGTTCGAGTTTGGTATTACACTCGGACACATGATATATCGCCATATCAAACTCGAGTTAAATATCAAACGAGAACGAAGTTCGAGTTTGGTATTACACTCGGACACATGATATATCTCCATATCAAACTCGTGGACACATGGTAACTTATAATGTTGCAAATACACCCTATAGAGAAAACATTTTTACAGCAACTCCTGGGTGTAAAATAAGTATTTCTTATATATATTGACATCAAAATCTTATCTTGAGTTGAAAATAAATATCTGTGTCGTCATTCTTAGCATTGCATAGTTTTATTAAACTTACTTACTTTTAAACAAAGATCATGTCAAATAACCGCTGATTTCAAACTTTTTAAATCAATTTTTGATCAGTGGTGATTATTGTATTATTGTAACTTTTTCATGTAATTCCAGTGTTTGTTCATTCTTTATGAATGATATTATATAAATGTGAATTTATGTGATCACATTCCCAGTTATTCGCTGATGTTTCTTTGATTTCTGGAATGTCCATTAACAAATGACACTATTTGTTCGGTCATTAGGCGCTGTGGTGTGGACTATCAATCCAGTTGTTCAGTGGTTTCTTATTCATCAATCATTGCATCAGATTAAACTCCTTGATTAGTGTTAAGTGTGTGATTTCGATTATTTCATTCTCGAATAAGATCAACTAGGTGATTCAGTCATCATTTATAATAACTCTCTCTGTTAATAATCTATGAATTTGGATTTAACTGTTGTCACGTTGCTTTGTTTGTTTGGACAGGATAGAAATAAAGCAACATAAAATTTACACAGATCTTTTAATATATATGGTATATGAGTACTTAATACTAATGTGTTAATTAATGGATTTGAGACATTCTATTATCAGTTGATTATAATCAATCAACAGTTCAAATGTTGCTGAAGTGCATGTCTGTTGCCTTGCATTTCATTTCCTGCTAGACCTGACCTTGAAGGACTTATTGCAGGTACAGGAGATTTGCTAAACAAGTGATTTCCCCTTGTAATTGTTGGTTCATAAATATTTTAGTAATGAAATTTGCTCACAGCTCTCTGGTAGGGTTCTCAAGATGAACCGTTGAAGTATAAAGAAAGTTATGACCAAAGTAATTTCTTTCCTACGTTGTAAAGATAATCCTTTTATAATTGTTTTTCTTTGCTACATTTTGTAACATTGCACTGTTGATATGCGTTAATAGTATTCGTTATGAACTTATATGTGGAGGTGAAGCTCAGTACCTATTTAATGTTCAGATATTCAGTTTGGGGACACACTACATTTCTACTGTCTTGGAATTTGCAACACAATACAAATTGAAAATACAAGAATATATATAAAGAAAGACAACTTATTTGACAATGCTTCTTTTTTGAAAGAGCAGGGGGTGGGGATTGCAAATGACCTCACTACGTATCAACGACAGGAGTTATATCGACATCGTAATGAAAACCCTAATATGCGCTTTTATTTTAAGGGAAATAAGTAAATGCAAGCTCCTAGAGAAGCCTCCCCTACAACTAACGGTACCGAGACACAACCTCATGACAGGTCTCCCTCACGTCCTCCACGAAACACTTCACGACAGGGTGGCAGTCAAGGTTCTCGCCGCGGTCTCAGGTCGGCATCGCGTCGCCCTCACAGGGAACGTTCAAAATAGGGGTGGGGCCATGGACAAGTTTCTCATACTCGCCTCTCTACTAGTCAATTTACGACGTGTAGGGCAAAAACTGACCATCAAGTTGTAAGTGATTGTGACAAGTCAGATTTTGTGAACTTTGTGTTTTGGAACATTGGTGGAGTAACGCATAAATTATTTGATGATGAATTTATAGATTATGTAAAATCTTTTGATATTGTTGGAATCAGTTAAACCTGGAGTAATGATATTGATATTGCAAACGTTTTTCCTAATTTTGAGATGACTGTTAAAGTAGCCGATAAAATATCTACCTGTGGGAGGCTCTCCGGCGGGATATTAGTGTTAGTACGTAACCAGTTTTGCAAATACAAAAAATGGATCAAAATAACTGAAAATGCTGTTTTTATATTGTTTGATAGTGCATTATTTGGCTTAGATAGAGACATACTGTACTCGTGTGTATACATTCAACCGGAAGGCTCAACCTGGTATGATAGATTATCTCCACATTGCAAAAATGGTGTAGTTTTATTTCAAGATTCGTTAATAGATATCATAACAAATTTGCCAGATGTTTATATACTCTGTGGTGGAGATTTTAATGCTCGGACTGGTACAAATCCCGATTTCGTAGAGGATGATATATTAGAGTATACAGAAAATCAGAACGATTCACACTAGGAATTTTTTAACTGACTTTTTTAATCTTAAACGCTTTTCTGTCGACAGAGTTGTGAACACCTTCGGTAAAACTTTGCTGGATTTATGTTCTACTTTGAATATTCACATTATGAATGGCCGATGTGGTAGCGACCGAGAAATTGGAGATTTTACATTTATAGGCAGTACAGGTACAAGCCTTATAGATTACATAATCTCATCATCAATTTTATTTGATTTTGTTAACAATTTTAGTATACCATCTCGTACGGAGTCAGACCATCTACCATTAACAGTATCATTTAAAACTGACAACGTAAGATCTTGTGACAGGCTTCCCCAAAACTACCAAAATTGTTGTAAGTTTTTTCTGGGAAAACGATAAAAGTGAACAATTTAGAGAGAATCTCCTATCAGATAATATTCAAGCACTGTTTGATAAGTCAGTTGAATTTGCTTTTACCAACATCAATGACAGCATTAATTATATTACGGATGCCATCTGTTTAGCTGCAGAACATATGAAAAGAAAAATTGGTATTTCAAAAAGAAGATTAAGTAAGTGGTACGATGAAGAATGTGAGAAACTAAAATCAAAACGTTGTAAACTGCTTAACAAATTTAGGAAAACGAAAGATAAGACGTCTTTTGATGAATATTGTCTGATAAGAAATAAATATAATACAGTGTGTAAGCAAAAGCGAATAGATTACTTTAGGAAGAAACAACTAGACATAGAAAATAGCATATCAAACTCAAAAAGGTTTTGGTTTGAATTGAAAACGTTAAACAATGCTACCAAAGCAGTCAGCACTATTAGTATGAAAGAGTGGCATAGACACTTTAGTGACCTTTTTAACTTTGAAATTAATGATGTCAATAGCGATGATATCTTTACAGAAGAAACAAACCAACCATCATCTCGTGATCCTAACATTGCGGTAACAGAAGATATACTAGATTCTCCAATCAGTAGGGATGAGATATTAGACAGTATAAATTGCTTAAAAGCCAATAAATCGGCAGGTATTGACCAAGTTACACCAGAGCTCATCAAGAATTCGGCAGATATAATAGCACCATATCTAGAGCTATTGTTCAACATTATGTTAGAAAATGGTAGTTTTCCAACTAGTTGGTCAATGGGCATAATTGTTCCGCTCCATAAACAAGGCAGTATGGATAACCCAAATAATTACAGAGGTATTACTCTCCTGAGCATTCTTAGTAAGGTCTTTACAGCTATCATTAACAGAAGATTAGTATCATGGGGTGAGGCAATGAATAAAATCAGTGAATCTCAAGCAGGATTTAGGAATGGATATACAACAGCTGATAATATGTTTGTATTGCAAAGTATCATAAATAGATATTTTAATAACAAAGGTGGTAAATTCTATGCTCTCTTCGTTGACTTCGAGAAAGCTTTCGATTCGGTGGACAGACAAAAGTTGTGGTCTCTTTTAAATAACCATGGTCTCAGCCCGAAAATTAAGAAACTTATCCAGTCTATGTATGAAAATATAAAGGCTTGCGTTAAAAATAATGCTCACTTTTCAGATTCTTGTGAAATACAACTTGGGGTTCGACAAGGTTGTATACTTAGTCCATTTCTATTTTCATTTTTCATTAATGAATTAGCAATTCAAATTGAAAGCAATTGTGAGTGCGGAATACAGTTACACCCAGATTTGGTACAGATTTTTCTTTTGCTTTTTGCAGACGATATCGTGCTGTTCTCAAGCACCGTAGCAGGTTTACAAAGACTAATTAATGAACTTGAAACTTATTGTGATAATTTCAAGTTGACAGTAAATAGAAACAAAACCAAAGTCGTAGTTTTTAAGAAAGGAGGAATTTTATCCAAAAAGGAGAAATGGTGGTACAAAAATAAAGAATTGGACTGCAAAACTTCATATAAATATTTGGGATTGATTTTTAGTAATTCATTATCTTGGTCCATGCATGTAAGTAATGCTTGTTTACAAGCACAAAAGGTGATGATCGGCATATTTAAACAACTTAGTATTCTTGGAAATATAAATATAAAATCCTATTTTAAAATATTTGATGCGAAAATTAAGCCGATTTTAACATATGGAGCTGAAATCTGGGGTTTGAATTATTACAACGAAATTGAAAGAGTCCATCTGAGAGCATGTAAAAAGTTTTTAGGTGCTAAATTGAGTACGACGAATACAATGGTGTATGGAGAATGTGGTAGATACCCTTTGCAACTATTTACAAATATCAAAGCAATAAAGTATTGGTTAAAGTTACTAAATATGCCTTCATGTCGTCTACCTAAAAAGTGTTACAATATGATGATGTTATACGATAAGAATGGTCATACGAATTGGGTCACTTCAGTTAGAAACTTTCTGTTTTCAAAGGGGTTTGGTTTCGTATGGTTAGACCAACATGTAGACTCGAATGATAGATTTATCTTTCAACTAACAAGAAGACTAAAAGATAATTATTTACAAGAATGGCTTGAAAAGATATCACTTTCCAGTAAATGCCTTTATTATAGAATGTTTAAATGTACCTTGGAGTCAGAGATCTATCTCTCATGTGTAAATGTAAAAAAGTTTCGTATAGCTTTAAGTAGACTTAGATGTTCTTCACATGACTTATTCATCGAGAGTGGAAGATACAAATCAATTCAAAATGAAAATAGAATTTGCAAACTCTGTAATCTTATCGAAATAGAAGATGAATATCATTTTGTTTTAATTTGCCCTCTCTACAATTTTCTAAGGAAGTTATACATAAAAAGTTATTTCCTTGTCCATCCAAACCTTTTCAAGTTCGTTGAATTGTTGAATAACACAAATCATACAGTGCTGCAAAATCTGTCCATGTTTGTTTACTATGCAATATAATGTTATTTAGATCAGAATTTATCAAGAAACATGATGTAAATTACACTTAATTGTTGTCAATTTAAGGTTTAGTTTCCAAGCGTGTACATTTTAATACATGCAAGTATTGTACTACAGGCCTGTGGCCTTTCAGTACCGGAAATAAATTGAAAAAAAAAATCATATACCCCATTGTCGCATGACATCATTAACAATAACAAGTTTAAAAGTTCCAAGGCCAGGTTGTGTTTAGAACGATCTAATTTATAGTCTTATTTTGCAATCATTTCAATGTTAAATCCGATTAAATATTTAAATAATTAAAAGTATAATTCTTTTAGCTGGTATGTTTTATGACTGAATGCAAAGGGGAAATCTAATGTGGAAGATTCATTTTGTATTGCCATTTTTACAATATTCCAACAGTTGCGTTCATAAAACCATATTACGCTGACGACCCCAAAGAGACTACAGTTGGTCTGACACACAGAGATTGTGATCAGCGCTAAGATAAGGTGGTGTAAATACATTGTCTTGACATTTTGGACACAAAATCAATTTTCAGATCCAAATGAAATAAATCAAGTTATGTTTATTTGTCCCACATGGTAGATTTACTGTCAGTGGGCTCTGCTTTAAAGATTGAATTAGCACCATGATCTCAATCATATTTTATTCATCTTATTTATATTATCTTATTCATGTTGTATAAACATGTTTACAAGTATAGTCTCGATGAATATGTCTGTATTTAACAGGTAAAGATGACTCAAGACATAAAAATGTGTTGGCATAAAAAATTATTTATTTTTCAATCATTTTTAAGTATTCGATATATGATATTAGTGACAGCATGCACATTATTCCTATACGTAGATTTTTTTCTCCGAGTATCAATGTGATGATCTGGTAAACTCTACATTCCTGTACTTGAGTTGAAGGTAGTTACATGCCTTTTCATTTTATTCTGTGTCGAAGCCTCATTATTATCCACTAATATGCTCAAATTTTAGCAGGCCCATGATATTCTACCCTTTTATAAAAAATCAGATGTGGAATCCCTGTCAATAACTATTCCCAAATTGGGTCTGAAATTATATATTTCTACAATTAATTTGTCATCAATAGGGTTTTTTGTGAAACGTTTTTACTAACAAAAATTAGAAAACGTTTCTTATTGTTTAAAGACATCAGGAGTGATCGAAGAATGAATAAGCCTTTTAATTCGATGTTTGTAGCATTTATGTTTTAAATTCTCTTTCATTGCACTTTATGCTTTGCTGTTTTGTAAGGTATTTGTAATTTTATTATTATTATTATTATCATCATTATCATCGTTATTATTATTATTATTATTATTATTATTATTATTATTATTATTATTATTATTATTATTATTATTAAACATATGATTAATACATATGATTAATACATATATCATTTTCAGAAAATTTGCATAACGGGCTACATATGCTAAATATGTTAGTAACATTTTGTAAGAAGTTTTTCACAAACAAAGGGTCTAAACTAAATTTGTATTTGTCAGAATTCTTCTATCACACTTGTACACTGCCTTCAGGGATTTCAAAGACCGTCAATACACATACATACAATACGTTTACACAAAGCTTAAAGTTGTCGTCAGAGATCGTGTGCCCTCCATTTGTGTAATGCCAGTTTCTTAAATTGGTAATTCCAACATACTTCTCTCTTCTTTATTATGAAATAATATGAATATTTCATTTTGTACAGCTGTAAACGTTGATGTGATATCAACGCAACATATTCAAATATATTAATAGATTCTTATTCCTTATCAAATGCTATTTCTGGAGGTCGAGCATTATGAAATCACAAGATCAAAGGACGTACCTTGTGACATTGACAAAGACATTGAACTTAAAGATGTATCTATAAGCCATGCACTAGCTTTGATATTCGAGGGTCCGTTTAACTACAAAGATCATCCTTATCAAATGCATAATGATCCGTCTTTTATATCATTGGTATCAATTTCTGGATTTTATTAATTTAGATTTCAAATTTAAATGGGATTTGCTATGATTTAGACATTATTAAGAAGGAAATTGGTATGTTTTATGGACAAATGTTGAGTGTTAATGAAAATACGAAACGTCAACAAGATGAATCAGTAATACCTTTTTCCAGATTTGACCCGACTAACGCTGTTGATTACAGGTATTAATTTGAAAACTTACAAAATAGCAAAATTCTACTTAACTTATAAAATTCATAAACTAACAAAGCACATCTGGTACGTCATTTCTAATGAAATACACTTATCAAGAGTAATGCAAGAATTTATATTTGAGTGTCATGAAAATGTAAAATATTTAATCAATTCCCTGGTTGATACAGCTGCTCACATTCACCATGCCGCATGATATATCTTTCTGTACGGGTCTCCATTTCACTCACTCACAACAAAATACATCCTGCTAAATCAGCGTATATAAATCCGCTCCGCTCCTTCCTAATAACCTGGTCTCTTTCGGCTTATGGTTAACAGAGTGTTGTATTCGTATTTTATTTAGCATTATAATAGGGCATCTCATGGAAATTTGAGTTCTTAAATGAGACTGCATATATACAAAATTAGTTTTCAATCAAGTGAGATCTCTGACATAAAAAGGTCAGTAGCACTAGTGACCCATAGTAAAGGCCACAGGGGCTACACCATACACATATTTTCATCTTTTATTCCAGAGACAAGAGGCCAAAACTGAAATTGTGTGTGCAGAATCCCTAACTGATAGTTAATCAAATGTATAGATGTGGCGACCCTGTTAGGCCTAATTAGGGCCACAGGAACCACGCCCTAAAACCTAATTTTATCTTCTTCAACGGAAGCATAAGGCCTAAAAAAAAGGCTGAAATGTTATATACAGAATAATATTATGAGCTACGGATGCCATACCCTAAGCACTGTTTTGTCCCTTATTCAGACCTCTTAACTCACGAGGAGTTTTATAAATGGATTTATAAATAACCAGCAACAGAGCCAAAGGCTCTATATTAATTCATGAAGGAAAATATAATTATATGAAATTCAGTTAAATGCGTCATTAAAATTGGAGGCACAGGGTGAATATACCCTGAATCCGTCAGCCGGCCGTACACCGCCGGATCCCTTGCCGGATCCCCAGTAGAAAAGAATACGGGGATCCGGAGCCGGATCCCTCACCGGATCCTAGATCCGGACGGACACCACCGGATTCTCTACCGGATCCTAAGTAGATAAGAATAATAGGATCCGGAGACAGATACCATACCGGATCCTCTCCTTGTAACGATGTAGGAATGTAGTTGAGAAATATGAAGTTTTTGTAAGTTAAGTAAGCTTTTGTCAAAATGTTATCTGAAGCAACCAATACACAATGCATCTTTGACAACTTTAACATATTGTTTGCATGATATTGTCATATAAAGGCCATTTGCATTTATAAAGAGAAAGAACTGTTGAGTTCTACACTTTTAAAACATGTCTTTGTGAAAGTTTGTTAGCCAAAGGTGACAAAGTCAGGTTTAAATGATAAATGTTTTGATGATGAGATTTAAATTGACATACAATTTTCAGAAAAACAGTTTTTAATCGGAATCAGAATTCAAGGGGTCATTTCGTATTAAAATTTATTCAAAATATTTTCTGAATTAACCAATGTAAGATACACTATTCAGCACCAATTGCCACACTTGAATGCACACTCATCACACCTGTTGGTCAGTCCACATATCAACTTGCCTAATTACGGTATTACATTAGTGTATATATTGTAAATGAATTCGCTTTAGGTAATATATCATAGATCACAAATAGTTTAAGCAAAACTTTATCACACAAAATTAAATGAAAAATAAATCTATTCAATTATGTCAAACATTTTTTTACAAACGCACTCGCACATAAATATATAAACAATCATATATACATATATACAAATCAGTATGCACCTGAGGGTAGTATTCGTAGATATTGCATGTTTGATTTTATATAAACATATATATACAAAGTCAAGTATACACCTGCACAAAGGTAATTGCAAAATTGTCAGATTTCAGAAAATTCATGAAACCCATTCTGTGATGAAATCATATACTTTCTTTAACTCATTAACGCCGAGACAGCTTCACGGTTCAACGCCTGGGCTGCTGACCACAGACGCTGCTCGCTGTAGCGAAACCAATTAGGTCAAAGCAGGGACCTTATATACAATATATATATATATGTATATAAGGTCCCTGCCTTGTACCATAAAGTCTTGATTCTTTTATTGTTTCATGAAGATCAAATGCAGGTGCTGAATGTGGATACTTTACAGGAATATAACAGGTGATATTTCACCATAGAGTTTTTATTTTGCGGTCCGATTTCATTTCATCAACATATTCAAAGATGATCATAAGAATGGGAGAGAGTGAAATTGTTTTCATTGTCTCACCAAATGCAATTGACAAGTAAACTGCGTAAGATATCGCACCTTCTATATTGGTCAAAAGGTCCTGAGAGACAATTTCTCTTACTTATACCTAAACAACAGTACTTAAAGAACAACAAAAAGTAAACACAGACACACATAGTTACATATTATGATATATATAGTATATACATAACAAAATATCACTTATAAGCGTTTGTCAATCTTCATGTTAGAATGTCTTTCTCAATCTACCACTACAGTGATTTGAAGGCGGCATATTGTTTACACGTAACGTTCCTCATATTTTCACATATGTTGATTCACATGCATTTTTATTTGTAAATACAAATACTGCATGTCTACACACCATGTTAAGTATATACAGTGTGTCAATAGTTCAACTATATGAATCATAATTAAGAATAATGGAAATGATATCACGATTTAAGGGATAGAACGTAAGTAACATTAACGAATGTAAAAGTAGTCGAATTATTAGATAGAAATATATTCATATGCATGAAGAATTGACTTGTTGTTGACATACCTATTAAAAGTGCATGTTACATCACTTCACAGGTTAGCTATATTTTGAAGTGTTTCATTCTGTTGGGACGACATCGACTCGAAGTATAATTTAACATGTTCAAAATATATGTAACGCGAATTAAATCAATTATTTGAACTCAAAAGAATACAAATAGGATTGAATTGTCATCTTTACAAAGTAACTATTTTTCATATGGAAGATTTAATCAAAACTCGAATGCCTAATTACAGGTGATGATTGTGAATATGTATAGAATGATGGGCGTAGCTCCATGAAGAAAATTGTCCAATGATGTAACCTAAACTTTATTCTACAATTTTTACGTGACAAAGATTAGCGGCGCGTATACAGGTGTATCCCTACATGATTCTTCCTGTATCGGTTTTTCGTCAAAAGAGACTGACTTTATTGCATCGAATAAACAGGTTATTGTCGTTTAGTGACTTGAATAACCCAGCGCTCTGATTAATAAATAATGCAAGCCATGTGCAGGTGTGTATGTATCCATTCAATGGCAGACAGGGGCCTGGATCTATTAAGCATATTGTCGAATAAAAAACATGTATATGCTAAATTTATTAATGTTACAGGACCGTTATTGACCGTGCTTGATAGACGATGCGCTCAGCATGTTCAGTAAAGCGTTACTCGAATAAACTCTTATATTAATAATAGTATTCAAAGTAGAATAACACTTGCGATCAAAATATCAATTACATGCAATAATCAAATTGATAAGTCATGACATAAGACTAAAGTGATGCATTCAAGAAGTAAATTAAAATCAAAGTGTAACTTTCAATAGCCTCAAATTCTTCACAAATGATTTATGAATAGATGTACATAAAAGTATACGATAACGCTTCCTTCGTTTCGTCTTAGATATATGAATTCAATGCGTTTTACAGATCAAATGTATCTAACACTGTTTCAAAATTGGTAACTTCACAAAGACTCCAATCGTTTCATCTGATTTAATAAACCTTATTTTTTAAGTATTTATTTTTCCCTTTCAAGACCCACATATGCAGAATGTTTTCATTTACCAAACGTATTATATTTTTGCACAAAGAGCAACGATTTTCAATTCTTCTTAACTTAACATACTTAAGAAACTCGTTTTCCTCATTTACTATATTGAAATCTATATGCCTACACCCTGAGAAAAAGATTTATGAGATGACTATGATTATGGTTCTTAATAATTGTTATGGCAACTAGATTTGACAACATTTTCTAGAATAAAGAAGACTTCTTTAATCTTTTCCTTTGATTTCTGGATGGCAGGTTTTTAAAGGTAGTTTGTATGCATATCCACAACATCATTTTGAAATTGGTAGGTCTACAAAACTTTATTATAAATTTTGTCATTGATCTGCATTATCATTTCAAAGAAAGAACAGTAGCAGTATCTTTCACGTGTATGGTCTACATTTACTACTATTACAATATCAATTGATGAATGGAAATGTTACATTCATTTGGATATTAAACGAAATTAGTTAACCCCCCTCCCCCACCCCAACCCGGTCTATCTTGTCACGGATCGTTGAGCTCCGCTCTATTTGAAGAAAAGAGGCTTGCTCCTGTCTGATTGCTTGTGATTGCATAAAGGTGTTTTATGACCCCAAAATGCTAATTGGCGTGGAACTAACAAAAGGAGTATAATTGCGCGGGACGACTTGAAGTCATCGGATTAAATTGACGACACATACACACGTGCTATTTATAGATGTTATGTGTGTGTGTGTGTTGACGCGCATGTCAGAGTGTGCGTGTACTTAAGTGCGGAGATAAGTTGAATTTCGTGTGAAAGTAATGATATTTGCGCGTGAATCGGCGTTGCGAATGTTCTATTATGAGTGTTATTTTACAAATACGATTATACATGTCTTTTAATGAATGTTTGATAAGTTTAATATTTATATAATATATTTTATCATATATTGTTTTAAATGAATATGTAGTGTCTCGTAGGCCTATTGGCCGGATGTTACTTTTAAACATGTTTTATATCTGTATTCATTTGGTATTGTAACATGTGACACTTAAATAAAATAATTTTCTTCTTCTTCTTCTTCTTCTTCTTCTTCTTCGTAAACTATTTACTGGTATAGGTATTCCTTATATACATGACGCTCTGTATTGACTAACCACCGGAGGTATCTAACCCTTTGGTGGGGTTGGAATACACATCCGCAAAAAAACACCATAATGATTTGGGTGAAGAATTAGATTTGTCTTCCACTGTAAAACATTAGATTAATTTAAGAACTCTATTATTTGAAAATCTTTCTTTATCGTATTTGTAACTAAAACAAGTTGAACACTTTATTAAAGATATCATTTATATTAATTCCTGCAATCAAAACTTTTTGATCACTGAACCAATTTACTACAGATTTCAGATTTTGAGACAATCTCAATTTGAAGTACACTGGCCCAATTTTTATCAATTATCTGATTTTTTCAGATTTTATAAATTGCTTTATTAAATAGAATGAGTTTAATATATTGTTGTTCCCTTCAATTGAAATACCGAATTCATGCGACTGTACTGTTGCAAACATGTTTCAATAAAAATAAGCAAAAATGTGCTCATTAATGTTACAACATCCAGTACTTTTTAGATGATAGCAACAATGAAAACGTGTCCTGATGGGCTACGTTGAAATGAAAGGTCACAATTCGCAATGTCATACTCAAATAAGCCTTCCAGTAACTATATCCCCTTAAAATATTATTTCCGAACGTAATTTCTCCTACACAGGATAATGTGTTTACTGCTTTGGTACAAGTTCATAATATCAGTTTAACGGCTGGATTCAAAAAAATTCGTAAAATTTCCTTAGACTGAAGAATTCTTAAATCAGCCAAACCATCTTAAGGAACAATACGTTTCACAACTGTAAAAATGAGAAAAGCCGGTTCCATTTTATCAACAGAGACAGAGAGAACCTATTTCCAGTTCCGAATGATTAAAGGTTAATCAGGGGTGTAGCAACGACTTTCAAAGAGAGAGAGGGGGAGGGGGGAGGGGGAGGACTAATTAAGTTACGAGAGGGTTTAGTACAAGTAGGACCCTACATATTAATTTTATCTCTTGCGCAAAAGGTGTAATAATCCTTGAAATTCCTTATTCTAATTGAAGGCGATAAGTATCATTGTACTTATGGTGAAGGAATAAATTTGACAAATTGCACGAACAAGCTTTTGAGCAAAAGCAGCACTATCTTTGCATGTGTAGTTTAACTATGCGAATCCATTACCTTCTCTGAAAGATTAGAACGTGTTAAAAGACAAATTGTTGCTAGTGGATTTTGCTTGATTCTTGATAATTTCTTCGACTAGACTAATACAGAGGATCGGTTTGAGTAACGAGATGTTTGACCTCTTAAGATAGTACATTTGGCATAAGTAAATGTTTATTTGTGAAATTTTGGTTAATAATGACATTAAAATAATTTGCTTCCGCCCCGTTAAAGACGGCTTCGGTATAAAAGTGTTTGGCCATTCTGCCTATAAATTGTTACTTATTCTGTATATATCGTATCCCCTTTTAGTCAGTTCCTAAACTTCTGTACACCTTTTCTGTTCCTTAATCCTGTATATATATTCCTGTTATCGTCAAAACAAAGTGCTTTATTTGGCTTCAGGTGAAAATGATTGTTTTATTTAGTTTAAGTCGACTTTACATACCATATTGAAAATAAAATATAAATGCATATGATCCTACTTTAATCGTTAACAATCGAATTAAAATTTTCAATTTCCTGCCTTATCAAAAGGGTAACTTTGATAATTCAGAAACTGTTTGGTAAAATAATATATTTCAAGTTTTACGTTATTCATTATTATTGTCCTATTATTTTATATTCAAACACTAGTAACCATTTTGAAACTGTATTATAAGAAAAAATAGAAGTATTAAACAGCCTTAACTTTATACTAACTGCCCTTACATGTAGAGATATAAGATGCATGTTTTTTCTAATGTGCATGTTAAGTTACAGTACTAAATCCTTCTATTGCCGCTTGCCACTTTATTTAAGTTTCTCTATTTTGTTTTGAAAAATCAGTGAAAGAAAGTTACTGAACGGTAATTGAACACATGCTTCGAATATATGTATATACTTATTTCATCTGTTGCAGCAATAAGACATAATAAATGAGTCTAGGTGAAATGTGAATACGCTAACAGGTGTAATGATCAAGTGTGTGCGTTCAAGCGTTACAGTGTATAACATTGAAGCTTACTTCTACAAAATTAAAACAGCCTGTTTAGCAAATTCCCTTCTGATTCTAATTTAAACAAATATTTAAAAGCTACAGGTTAAAACAAACACTTGATATTAATATATATAATAATGTTAATAGTAAAGTGACAATGTCATTTCAGGAATATGATAGTAGAAGGTAACAAATATACTAGTATGATGTATTACTTTTTAATGAAAATCTTCATACTTTCATATTCATTCATTCTTGCCTACTCTTGCCACCAGGAGGGGATCCGGTATGGTATCCGTCTCCGGATCCTAGTATTCTTATCTAATTTGGATCCGGTAGAGAATCCGGTGGTGTCCGTCCGGATCTAGGATCCGGCAAGGGATCCGGCTAACGGATTCAGGGTATATTCACCCTGTGAGGGTAATCATTGTTTTTCTTCCCCATGCTTATATTGTGAATTCCTGAATGGCAAGTTTATTGGCGTTGACGATTTTGTTTAACGAACATTTTTTGCCACCTTTCCGTTCACATATTCAGTCATCATAAAAGACTCATTTTCTTTGTTGATTGTTTGTTAGTCTGAGAGAGGAAACTCATTGAGGTTTTTGTGGTACTTATTATCTATCTTAGTCATGACGAAAATACATCAACACTCAATTTGTGTCCGTCTAGCATTATCAGTTGATAATTTGCCTATTGACCTGGTCAAAGGTTTGTCTTGATCAAAATTCAAAGGAAAGCTAACTGGGTTATTAACGTAACGTAGAAACGACCTCTCTAACATAATGACTAACTGTTTTCGTTAACTTGAATGTTTTGTTCATGAGTCTGGGAGATGAAGTTTGGATGGTCGTGAGACTATAAAATGACCCCTATGTCATAAAACACGGTTAGGCCCATCATTATACAAACTACTATGACCAACTAGAAGAAAGTAGAACATAGTGACCAAATGTGTTTAGTAAATACCAATGCATATCTAGTCGGTCAATTCAACAAACAAATTTATCCTATTTTCATATTAAAAAGTATTGTTTGACTTGGCATTTAGCTTCAATCGACTGGTGAACGTTGTACCATAAATCAAGACTGCCAAAAATGATGATTCAGGGTTTCAAGTAAGCAGTTGGAGAGGTATATCTCTTACATTAAATTCATAATACACAATATAATAAGCTTACCATCCTGCTAAGTCGATGTATATGACTCCGCTCACGCTCCTTCCTAATACCCTGATCTTTTTCGGGCTTAATCCCTTGTGTGGCTGGATCGGCTTGATATTCGTGGCTATGCTCAACTATTATTTTTAGCTCATCAGGTCTGAAAGACCCGATGGGCTTATGGCATGGCATGGCGTCCGGCGTCCGTCCATCCGTCCGTCCATCCGTAAACTTTTCACTTTTTCGACTTCTTCTCCAGAACCAATGACTCTAGAGAGCTGAAATTTTATGTGCATACTCCTTGGCAAATGGGTATTCTAAATTGTAGATTTTGTGACCCCATGACCCCAAATGAGGTCAGAGGGGTCAAAACATGAAAAACCTATTTTCATCTTCTTCTCCAGTTCCAAAAGGTCCAGAGAGCTGAATAGTTGTGTGTAGACTCCTTGGGCACTGGAGATTCTAAATTGTAGGTTTGGTGACCCCATGACCCCAAATTGGGTCACAGGGGTCAAAACCTGAAAAACCTATTTTCATCTTCTTCTCCAGTTCCAAAAGGTCTAGCGAGCTGAAAAGGTGTGTGTAGACTCCTTGGCCAACGGGGATTCTAAATTGTAGGTTTGGTGACCCCATGACGCCAAATGGGGTCACAGGGGTCAAAACCTAAAAAACCTAATTTCATCTTTTTCCCTAGTTCCAAAAGGTCTAGAGAGCTGAAAAGGTGTGTGTAGACTCCTTGGCCAACGGGGATTCTAAATTGTAGGTTTGGTGACCCCATGACCCCAAATGGGGTCACAGGGGTCAAAACCTAAAAAACCTAATTTCATTTTTTTCCCTAGTTCCAAAAGGTCTAGAGAGCTGAAAAATTGTGTGAAGACTCCTTGGACAATGGGGATTCTGAATTGTAGGTTTGGTGACCACTTGACCCCAAATGGGGTCACAGGGGTCAAAACCTTAAAATCCTACTTTCATCTTCTTCTCCAGTTCCAAAAGGTCTTGATAGCTTAACAGTTGTGTGTAGACTCCTTGGACAATGGGGATTCTGAATTGTAGGTTTGGTGACCCCTTGACCCCAAATGGGCAATGGGCCTTTTTTATTTGATTGTGAATAACTTTTAAGAAATACATTGTTGTTTTCTTTCCTCAACATAACAATTTGCAATGTCCCAATGTGCCCTAGTTCAAGCCCAAGTTACCCCTGGTTTGGAAAGCATTTTTTTAATTTTGATATCTCTGGTTTTTTACCAAAAAGAAATGTTGACATATTGTTTTGTTTCACTTTCTCTTTTCTTCATAATAAAGGCTGCTTGAGTGAGTTTGGGTTAAACGTGTCGGCAATCTTTCAGCTATTTCACTAGGTCGACCAAGACTTTGATTGACGTTTCAGTTGCCTGACTCAAGTAAACACGTTTGTCACTTGATTTGATTTACTTATATCTGAATTTTCTTATCCAAGAGAGCATAATTTGAAAAAAAATATCATAGTTTTGCTGTAATTGAATTATTAATGAACAAAAGTGCCCTTTAGTCCGTAATTTATGTGGCTATTTACTTTTGTTTATTTTTTCTCTCGGGGTTATTAGATATAAATGCATTTATGGTTAGACAAAATTGGCCCGACACAAGGACGGACTAAATAATTTTACAGCCCGTCCTCAACCAAAGTTACCCGTCTCGGACGTTGGGACAGGCTATCTTTCCTACACTGCCCATGACCCCATGGTCTAAACCCAAACACCTATTTCTATTAAAAGTCTGATGAGCTACAGAGCCCATGGCTCTATTTTTTCAGTCAAAGAAATGTGGTTAATCAAGGAGCTTGAAGCTACTGGCTTGAATTCAAGGGTTTTTTCCATTCGGGTTGTGCTGCTGGTGCTGAATGCGAGTCGTCTCATTAGCTGGTTAAATAGCTAGCGATACAAAGGTTTTGGCTCAGGGTGTCAGGGAAGGAGCGAGAGCGGATTCATATACGCTGATTTAGCATGATCTTAGCTTGCTTAAACAAGTATATATTCACCAAACTCATTGGTCTAACAGCAGATGATATGTAGATTTTTGTCATGATGGATTTGGCAATTCCAAAAATGCCGGAAAAAATTGGCGCAACAGAATGATCGCAAAATCAAATGTAGAAAAGCAAGACGCATAGATAACTGTAACAGTGAAGTGTCGCCATTGACATTAATGCGTAATACGAAATACAAATTACGTGGATATATTTTAATCAAGAAATTTAACGTTCGGATTCTGATGGCAATCCTACTTTCAAGCCTTATAAATATATTCTTTAAGAAGTTAAGGACCAAATATGATATTGGGTCATCTTAGTCATCTAATCTCTTGAAGTAGTAAGTACCATATCCTTCGTGTTTTACAAATCTTATGATTAAGATACTCTTGCGTCTTATTCTAGGTAAACGTGTTCAAATTAAAAACAAATACCTTCAGTGACAGAATGATTAGTTAGATTACTGTGTTTTGGACTGAACAGGATTACTCTCTGATCCAATGAAAATCTAATTAACTTGCGATTGTCAATATTCATATCTTGTAAATCATATAATTATTTCATAACCATGCTTAATGTTTATAATCATTTAAAAATTGGATTCTTTCATCATCAAGAAAAAAGCGTTATATTGAAACGTACCCTATTTGCTTCTACAGAAACACAACATGTGTTGAAAATAACCTATAATATTGTAGATAAGTGCTTCTTTGTGGGGCATTTTAGAAGCTGGAACGATGAAAACGAATAAGTTATTATGGATTATCCAGAAACAATAAATAATCCATTCGTCTTCACCTTCTTCACAACACTCGACGCTAGAAGCAAAAGCGATACCGTCTCATTGACCCATAAATGATAATTGAAATCCTCTACAGAGTAATGCAATAACATGCGTTATCACATTCCTAATCAAATACCAACACCAGATAGTGATCTGATTTCTTTAACATAAAGGCAGAGTGGAAATGCCTTGAGCGGAAGAAATGTTCTTTTCAACGGGGACTCTGCCATTAGAAAAACATGCTCAGATCAACAACGATTAACATACTTAGTCATTATAATGTTAACGATGAGTTATGAAATACTAGTAAATATCATTACGTTTAAGATTCAAATGATGTAGATCATTTCTCAAAGATTAGAAAGGTTCTTTCATAGCACGACAGTAAGGTAAACACGAATCAAATAACCGAAATATTCTTATGGTAAAGGTACACACAGAAAATAGATAAATGTTTATTAAAAGGACGTTTCCAAAATGAATTGCTTTACTAACTACTTGAGTTACATAATCTCAATTTCCACTTACTGTATGTATCACTCATGCATAACCTTTTCAAACTGTATTAGTGAAGTGATTAAAGAAGATTTAGGAAAGTCAAGGGTCTTTAATACCCATAGGTGCAAGATGACACTAATCAGACACTCTAGGATGTCACTTTGGAAAGGAAAATTTAAGGTAATATTTCAATCTTTCAGATCCTGTCATTTTGCAGTATACAGGTTATGAAATTATTTTGAGCCTTAACTTTGTAAAAGTTTGACTTCTAACACCTAACGAATGATTTCCATTGTGCTTCTATAGTTTTTACACTCATTCAGCTCCTCATTTCACGATACTATTTAGTCAGAGATTCGTGATAACACCACTGGACAGAAGTTGTTAGATCTTGTTACGAGTTTATGAGTACAAAAATAGAATTCGAATTAAAAGTGTCCCTTCCTTGGAAGAGGGGTCAGCTTTTACAGGTATAATAGAACTTTTGCACCTTTTATTGTTATGTTTTTCATTTCAGAAAATGAAAGTAAGACTAGATACATAAATGCCAGCAACCACTCACAATAGGTAGTCAAAAGTCTTCAATGTATTCTCATTCTGATGTCATGTATAATTAAGAGCTATGCAGACCTAGTTGTTGTAGCCGATGGTAAAAAAAGCCGTCTTCATAGCCTCCTGATTTGTCGATGAGTTTCGTTTCCTTTCATGTCATCACACAAAGACTGAAAACATTTGTCTGATCCTCCTAGGAATTGCTTTCTTTCTGCTGACTCTCTCAGTTGTGGCGGAAATGTTGAAACTGTTTCTTGTTGGACGCATTTGGTGAAACCTGTGTTGTCTTAAGCTTCAAAACAGATTTTTCAAGATCGAATTTCTCAGTTGACTGCTTCAGCTGCAACAGACGTGTTCACGGCGTATGTTAGGCTTTTTAGACACTTCTGGTTACAGTCGTCTCAAAGTTGAAATTCTGTGCCGCACCTATTTAAATGTTACCCAACCAATTGTTTACTTCTGCATTTTTGACATTTGTTAAGAAAACATTTGAATTTGTCCAATGAGACCTAAATGGCTAAACAGTTGTAAGAAATATATCAGACGATGGTTAGAATCAATGAGTAAATTAACACAGCGGTTTAAAACAAGGTTTAAATGGATTTCCCTAATGATATCTCTCTCTCTCTCTCTCTCTCTCTCTCTCTCTCTCTCTCTCTCTCTCTCTCTCTCTCTCTCTCTCTCTCTCTCTCTCTCTCTCTCTCTCTCTCTCTCTCTTAATCACAAAACATCTTCTAGAATACCTTTCGTTTTTTAACTCTCTCTCTCTCTCTCTCTCTCTCTCTCTCTCTCTCTCTCTTTCTCTCTCTCTCTCTCTCTCTCTCTCTCTCTCTCTTTCTCTCTCTCTCTCTCTCTCTCTCTCTCTCTCTCTCTCTCTCTCTCTCTGTGCTGCCATTGTTTAATAATGTTATCGGTTTAAAACATGTGCAGAAGAGTAGATTATGTGTGTGTAATAGATACTTTTAGATTTCTGATAAGTTTAGGTTGGCACTCCCATATCGTAAAACTGAGAGAGATATTGACCACATACCGTGTTGAGGTATTACTTTATTATTGTAAAAAAGAGAAACCACTGATTAGTGCTATTGAAGACTATATTAATTATCAAAACAGTGCAAACCCGCATATCAATATTCGAAGCAAAGAAAAACGTAAACATAAAATTTTTTCAGTACTAAATAACATTCTTACTAACATGATAAGTATATAGATACTAATATAGATAATGGCTAAGAGTTACATAGATAGAAATGAAAACAACATAGACGGCACAGTGTTATGAAAGTCAAATTCAACACATCTTGAATAGAGAGCTGAACGAATATTAATGTGCTACCCTATAAGACAGTTTGGAACTTAATCACTTTAAACGGATAACTGATCGAGACTATTCGGCTTTACACTGTTCCAACTTGTGACTTATTATTCAACAATGATTCATCTTCCAGGTTAGGTATGGTTGTCAAAGATGAACTATTTTTTTCTATGTTTATGATAATAAAAGATCTATATAAATGCTTTCTGCACTTGTCCACAAACAAGGTCTCAGACGGACATTTTTATTAATCTAAGGGGATGTATTGTGTTTCTAAAAAAATATATATCAAAGAACATGTTTTGCACAATGTGTCAGTTAATTGTACGATGTGTATGATGTGAGCGTTTATACTGACAAATGTTGATGCTTACCAGAAATGACATCTGCATATTTATGAAGCACCAGAATGTTTCAGGCGCTGAGTGTTTGCACTAAGGGCTATGAGAACACGTGAACACAGTTTTTACACCAAGCAGATAGGGTGAATCTAACAACCGTAATATTGTTTGAAATGGGATGTCTTTAACTGAGCCTTGAAGTAAAGTTACCAAATGCCTATTCAAATCAATATACGCAATACTCACCAAATGTAAACATGATAATATTCAGGGATTTGTTAGATTTCTTTACTCTAGTTGTGCCATTGGTTTTTTTTATTTTAAAAAGACTTTATGAAAAGCAGTCCATTACTCACGGAAAAGTAACCAAGTAGAGAAAAAGATATTTTCGCAATTTTCACCAATGTTCTATCGTAAATACATGACATTCAGGCATGTCTCCTATCAATCTGGATCCCGTAGTGAAATGTCTCTCATCTCGAGATGGTGACAGATTATTGACTTCATGACAGTACCAGTGGACGAGAATAACTTATAACCGATGACCTTCACACCCACTTAGGTTATCTCAATTGGTATTGGAGAGTAGGCGGTATAGGCAATGTTAACTATAATATGTTTTGACAGCTAGTACATCAGCAAAACAAAATACTAAAACAATGGCTAGTTATCGAAATGTTTTTGAAACAAAATGCTATCAATTGATGTTAAAGTAATAAATCTTTTTGTTTCTATTTTTAAAAGAAAAAGAGAACCATATTCGTCTCTGAATACATAGAGAATTGCATAGACCTGTTTATATTAATAATTCATGCTATAACAATACAACTTAACAAGATATACTATATTTCCGAATTTCTCGGTTAAAATTGGTGTAAGATTCTTGATTTGTGACAGCAGGATTTTCAATAGTTGTTGTTATGTATCGCCAATATTTCTTTGTTGTTTCTTTTTCTTATGCCTATTGATCCTATTAATCTTTCTTTTTGTCTTATTCACGTTTTCAATTTTCACCCTCAAAATGTTGACTTTAAAACATGGCATAAACATATTTTCTCCAATATCGTTATGTAATCATGATTGTCATTGAGTGATGAAACTCATGAATTTAATGTAAATATACTCATATAGAAAGAAATAATATGATATCACCCGCATCAAGGGGAGAGACAAAATCTTATTACACATTACTTCATTTTAGATTGACATGGCTAGACAGGTTGTTATCAAATAGCCACAACAATGATGTCTTTATCACTTTGCATTTCTCTTTGTAGGCATGAAAACACCAGGGAATATATATAATTGGAAATGGAAATAATTCTTACAACAAATTGACATAGAAGAAGTGAATTAGTGAAAGTGAAATAGATCTGTTTATATCTAGTACAATTTATAAATGTCCTGTTTATAAATGATAAAGTTACCACGATCTCTTAAAGATGTCCATTTCTCTACTTTTATCTGATTGTCGATAGATTTGTTCAAGTGTCTTTAAGTTATAGAATTAACGTTTATACGAACCTGAAAGGAGAAAACATTGGCAGACAAATTTTACATATCAATAATATTTTCAAAGTTCATCCCGTCTGTGTTCGTCGGATGTTCAATTTATTTAATCTGTTAATAAAGTCAAAATGTTGTACATCCAAAGGTTTACCTGAAAAAAAATCGTTTGTTTTATTTTGTTGTTATTTGGCTATAATTCATTGGCTTATACTTAGAAAACAACTGTGATGGTATTAAGATCTTGTTTACAGCACGCTAGAGTCTTTTTGCTAAAAGTTAAGCGTGGCCATCCATCATTTCTTTAATCAACATAAGCAATTCATTCTGCATTCCATCAACTACAAGCCCCATTCCCGTTGCTAAGTTAGCTTCTTAAAACTTACAGAATAGCATATTTACTGTTTCAGTTAAACACAGTACCCTGAAAATCTAACTAAGTTATTCATCAAGTGGATTCTCTATGAACTGTGTAACTGCTGTTTAATCTTTGATACTTTATCAGTGAGTCTTTCTTTTTCAATTTGATTGATTTTGCAGATCAAATGGATTCCAGAGCAACAATAGCCAACACTACTTGAAATGATTAAGGATATGCTGGTTTTAGGTCAGTCAAAATCTTCATTGGAATTAATGACTTTATGTTAATGTTCAGGCCCAAAATCATATAATACTTACTCCATATGGAAATAAGCACTTTTAGAAAACACGCTCAAATAATTGAACAAAAGAATGGCAACTGTACAGATCACATTTTATCTAGTAACTGTTAAAAATTTATATTCATGCCAAAACTTTTATGAATATGTTTTAGTCACTATTTAATCGAACACTGTTTCTGTGTTACTGGTGACCTAAATGAACAAAATGGGTAAGTCAAAATTTGACTTAAAATCAACATTAATATTATCATAACGATTTATAAAGGATCACATATAGTCAATTATTCACATTTCTTTCAACAATGTGAGCACCTGTCATGTCTGCCTGGTCAAGGCTTCACTTCTAAGAAAGACACTTGTCAGAATGTCAAACATGGATGAAATCTTTCAACGATCAGTAAGTATTTGTATTGAGGTCACAACTAATCGACCCATCTAGTTAAAAAGTGAAAGGTGGTTAATGACAGCTTACTGTATTTATTAAATGTCATTCATTTTCATTTATTCCATGTCATTTCAATAACTTGACAGCAACGGAAATATGCGTGTCGATGAAAATTACATTTTGTCAGTTCCCATATTCCAGATTCGTGAATCAAATGATCTTTGCATGACAGGTAATTCTTCACTATTATCCCCTTGTAATTAGTAGAGCTCTTTCTAGTTTAAATATACATATATTGATAAGTTGCAATCGAGCATAATACTAGTAGGGCATTTGTTTGGTATTTGTTTCAATTTGAGCATTTTTACTGTTCAAAGGAGCGTTGTTTCTAATAGAGAACACTTGAATTCAAACATCAATGCTATTAACAAAGTTGTCTTGAATTACCTAACTATTTAAACACAATAGTTGTTTGGACAAAAATGAACGAATTGCAAAATATGGTAAACAGACGTAGAGGTATTTTTAATGTTTATAATGCAATACAGTCTCTCACTCAAAATGGAGAGCAGACAAGGGAATTATACAAACAGGCGACCCTGTCTCGGAAAGTCTTTGATGAAAAGGATTCCTCTAACTTTATCTCATTCCTTGAAGAAAGATCACCCTTCAATGACGAACAATCCTTACCCAACAATGCAACAGCTGATGACTCTTGTCAACATCGAGCATCCACAAGAAAAGGGAAGAAGAATTCGCAGCCCATTTGTGCTGAGCATTGTGTGAAATACGCTTTCATGAAAGCTAATCAGGTAGTCCCATTGAATACAAAAGTAGCAGTTAAATCAGATACATATGTATACATTGACCCTCAGATATAGTAGTCCAGTGGCAGGACCCCACATTTTTAATAAACCTTGTTTTGTCTAATAACAATGTTTTTTTTGCATTTTTCAATAGTCCCTAGTATATACTTGAAATTTAGCCTGGGTGGCCACTCGCCACCCTTGTGGGATTTTCAAAATCCAAGATGGCCGCCATGGTGGCGAAAATAGTGAGCAAAAATCCATCAATGATAATGATTTGATTACAAACGTAGTAGAATCGTGATTTTAAGGTCAATATATATGTTGCCAAGGACACGGAATCTTATTATCCTATTATTAAGCTGTTTTGTGATTCTCTTGACAATAAAAATCCAAGATGGAAGCAATTGAGGTCAAAATAGTGATAAAAAAATCTATCGATGATAACTCTTATGGATATAACCCTGGTAGATTCATAATTATGGGTGTTAAGATATATGTTTTCAAGGGCAAGGATTCTCTTTGTCCTATTTTAAGACAATTTGTTTACTCTTGATAATAATAATCCAAGATGGCCGCCATAACATGCATTCGAGAACACCATCAAAATACCACAAAATACCACAAATCATACATTTTACACATTGTCATCCACATCACTGATTTCGTCTTCAAAGTCATCAGGTTCGTCATGATTAATTGCAGTTTCTTCTTCTTCTTGATTGACTGCTTCATCAGTGTCCCGTGTGTTTAAAGGATTCAAACAGCCGTGACCACCACCACAAGCACAGAACATCGTGCAAGGAAGTTGACTCCCCCTACCCACAGTTTGTCCCTTTACAAGGTAGCTGTGAAGTACAACCACATTTGACCAACTTCAAGATTTGTTCAGGAGCATAGGGTACTCCTTCTGCCATATTTCTTGGGATGAGACACTTGTTTGTTTCATCTGCTTCCCAGCCATAATCCATCGCATTGAGAGAAGGTGGATCTCCACTTAGGGCTGTGTACCACTGAGCAACCTGGAAGTGTGCTCTGTAAACATTTTGCTCAAATGCTTGAGTTGTTGGTGGTAAGCCACACAGTTTTGGTGCTGCAGTTGATTTTCCTGTTTTCTGTGCCCACAGCTGCTGTCTGCATTCCGTCATGGAAGAACATGGTGCTTTGCAACCATAGCATGCAGCCATGAACTCCGTTGATTGGTTGACCACTTCGGTGAGAGTTGCCGTAGACTTACCAAGTTGATCAAGTGTGTGTCCTTGTCTTATCACCTTAACTGCTTTTGTTTTCCCAATTCCATATGTTGCTGCAACTGAGTCACATCCAGTAATGGCATGGAGTGCTAGGATTGAGGACATGATGTCAGAATGTTTGCGAACAGTTTCCTTTATGTCAATACAAGATCGTCCTCTGACTGGGGACTGCATAGTCATTGGTGACTCAAGCTTCTCACTCCAGTAGAAGTACAGTAGCAACGCAAACACGTCTGTATCATCAGAAACAACAGCGAGTCTTGATTCTGGATCTTCCTTAGCAATGTGGATGGCTTGTTGGGTGAGGAAGATGTCCGCTTCTTCATGAGATGAAGAGAGATCTTCACGAAGAGTTTTTTGTCCTTTAAACACTTGTGTGGGCTCGGACTCATCTGCTGTAAGAACTAGCTTGTGATACTGAGTTGATTGAAGCAAGAAGTCAATATCACTTAGTAATTGCTCACAAATAAGTTTGTTAAACCGTGCCTTGTTAGTGTAGTTCTTGAGCACTGTATCTCGAGCAGGCAATGGCGTTGTCAGTGTCAGTTGATGAATACGGCTACTTGTTGCTCTGGCAGATCGGGTATTACTTTTGGTTGAGTAGTCATGATATCTGTCAAAACACAAGTAGACATCAGCTCCAGACAAAAGCAGAGAGACCCATGTCTTGAATCCAGATATGAAAGTGGCAACAGTTCCCTGAGCAGGCCAATCAAGTGTCCAAATAACAGCTGACACATTCAGCACAATAGCGGTTGGGCTCATTGTCAAGCGTTGTGAGACATCTACTTTAATGTTCTTTTTCAGTGTGGACTTTCCAGTAGCAACTCGCATTTGGCCATCAGCATGAAACATGGACGGTGGATAGGCTGTTAGTTCTGTAGCGAGGACTTCCTGAAAGTTGAGAGTCCTCTGACTGACTAGGAGGCCAATGACGCGAGCATAGATTGCTTCTTGGTCAATCACAGCATGTTCCCCGACAGTGAGATGTTTCTTCTTTGTATTGAATCTGACTACTTCTCTTGAGAGTGACGAGTAAAAACCTTCTGGCCAGGATTTCTCAAACTGGATCATTTGATCACCCCCAATTTCCACAGCATTGTCAACATTGACGTCTCGTTGGGCTACTTGACCAGTCCTGATGTTGAGCAGAGATCCACTTTCATGAGTTTCTGGATCCATGGGATTAATACATGAAAGCAATGTTTTGCGCAGCGACTGACGATCATCACCATCCCGTTTGATGCGACTTGGCGATTCTTCCTTGTGGGTCATTTGCACTACCTCTTCATTTCCAGACATTTTCTTGAGGTCTCCAGTCAAGGTCATGGTCGCATCCATACTGTACACCCATGTTGCCATTGTTTGAGGCCTTTCTGTTGTTCCAATAATGCCACCCGGACCATGTCCTTTTCTCATCCAGTTTGTCTCTATGAACATGTCGCTCCATTGTCCATTGTAGATCCCAGCATTATGGTGAAGTGATTGCTCTCCGTTGCAGAATCTGTCCAACATCTCTGGGCCAAGCCAGGTCATGGAACGAACGTAGTAGAGCCCATATCTACCATAGTTGTACTTGTGTGCAGCAAACATATAGGGCAGCATGTCTTCAGCGGTTTTGATGTGCAAAACCGACAAAACCTCATCATCAGAAAAGTGGGCTTGATGATGTTACATACCCACAGCTTTGTAGTGCGACTCTGCACTGAGAGTGCATCTAGAGCATCCTCCAGATCTTCCATATTGCTTATGTCTAAATTTTCCTTCTCAAACACTGGTCGGAGCAATTCTTCTGTAAGCAATCGTAGGGCACGAACATTTTGAGGATACTTTTTGCCCTGCAACATCTTTTCAATAGAGCCAAAAGTCGTTGACAGGATTTCCTTCAAACCACTGTCTTCCATTAGAGTTCCAATGCTGCTTACGAAATCCATGATGAAATGCATCCCACCTAGAATGGGCACAATGGTTTTCAGTAGCAACGGTTGGTGAAAGATAATGTCCACAACAATCTTGTAGATGGCTTGATCACAAGTGAGGACAAGAATGTCTTGATTTGAATTTCTTGTGACTTCAAAGCCCTTGGTGATTGAGGTGAGCACGGTTGTTGGATCGCTGGGTTTCATATTGATGAGGGGAAGATAGACAACTGATGACTTTGGTGCTGGGCTCACTCCTGCCTCACGACACACCCTTGTGTTGTATCCATTGTACTCCGGCGTTCGATCTTTGTAGAGTATATCATTGAGGAACATGAAATCCACCTCACGGGCTCTGGTTAGGGAGACTTGTGTGGCTCTTATGAAGTCATCTGACTTTGCCATAGTGATTGTAGCAGCCATGGGCATAATAGGCTTCTTCGAACACTCAAACTGAATCACTGGTGTCACCCATGGTATTGGGTGTTTCATATCCTCTTTTGAGATACGTGGAATGGTTGCATCAAGTCCATCTAGTTGATCCAGATATTTCCATTGTGTTGCCAGTAATGCCATGCAATGACAGTCAAGACGGCAATTCTGAGAGCTGATCACTGCATCGAAGTTGTCAATTGTGATCTGCACAAGTCCACCTTCAGAGACATCTCTCATTCCTGGTAGCTGTGTGTTTGCTTTTGAGGATTGAACAGCTGCCGACCTTTTAAATCGACGGACTTCATCATATGAGCAGGAGACATCATACTTGTAAAGTTCCTCAATGAGCATTTTGTGATCTCCCAATAACACCCCTATGGCTATTTGCAATGGTGTTGGTTGACATGTAACCATGGAGCTGATGATATTACCTATCATTAGCGTCTGCAGTGAGGTTTCAAATTTTGGGCTGATAGATGAAAGTAACTTTATCAGTGTCTCACTTATACACTCTGATGCAATGTCCCTGTCAATACGTTTGTTGTACGACTTGAAGTCACGTTTTAATGCCCTAGACTCCTTCATTATTTGTTTGCCAACTTTCTTCACACAATCATCCATAAAACTATTCTCGTCATCATCCATAATTCTAAGATTCTTGGCAACATGTTTCCTGAACACAAGTAAGGTTACCATTCCAGGGGAATGAAAGGGTATCATTTCTTCCCCAAAATGTTGGACCACCTTCTCTACCAAGTTACGCCTAGACATATCCCGTCCACCCTGGTCCGAGTACACTGCTTCAACATCGAGAGAATTCCAGACTTTTGAGGGATCAGCTTTCAAAACCATTAACGTTTCATTGAATGCTTGATTGTCAGTAGCAGTTCTGCTGTCATCATTAGGCTTTTGATTACTACCATGAAAAATAGCACTGCATTTGCGATGGTACCTGGCGTCTGCAGCATGTAAATCAGCCTGTGCTCCAACAACACGACCACGCACTATTCTACCAAGCTCATCTCCACGTTTGTCACATATGTCTAAAAGATGCTGTTTGTAGAATGTTTTACCATCAGCCATTAATACAGTTCTTACCATTGAGGCAGGTGTTCTGCGTTGTTGTGGTACCCTATCATCATACTCATTGGGTAGTGTACAAGGAGAAACATCATAACAAAACAAGCAGTGTTTGCGAAAGTCAAATACAGTACTTCCAATACTTGAGCGCAATCGTTTTGGTGGAACTGGTTCAATGTCAGAAGTATCACCTCTAGGTACACGCTTGTTCAATTTCTGTAGTGCAGATGGAGACACATATTTGTTTATACAGTTTTTGTGACATTTTACTGTTTCCGAGCTTTTAGAAAGTTCTGGTCTTAGTCCAAAATTATCTTGACGGATTTTACTTGCTGAAAGTATTGTGTCAATTCGTTTGGAGTCCATCAATCTTCCATCGCGCTCACTACAATTGTAAAGTTTCTTAAAGAGACACTCCTCTTCTTCATCTGCTTCTGCCATGTCATATGAATTTCAGAATCTGCAATAAGAGAAAGAGTAATAACCACCTTTTCCATTTAGGATGTCAAGAACTGATATACAAATATACCAGAAGTTAGAGATAAAACTGAGCATTTTCCGTTTAAAGGTTTCAACATTCTTGTTGATGATAATAGTTGTATTGAAAATAGTATCTCGGAAGATTTGATTATAAAAAATATGCTTGATTAGCCATATTTCAAAAGTACGAATTGTTATACTTATGGTTCGTTTGAGGGTTTCAACAACCATTTAGAATCAATAGTAGTTGTTAGGAAAATAGTTTCTTGCTGAGAAGTTTGTCAAGGCTCATTTTCAAAATGTACACTAATTTTTTCATTTTGACAGATTTTCTGGTAGTGTTTTATATTGTAGTGGCTGTTAATCAGCATGAGTAGAATAGCTTTTACACAGGAATATATATTTTGCCCCTAAGGTTCATTTTTACCCCATTGAACATTTGTAAATGACCAAAGTGTTAGACAACATATGGGCTTTATTAGATGTCATATTCCTTAAAAATGATTATATGTCACTATCTTAAGTTAACTTTGACAACCATGTAATGATACAAGGAAAATATACTCACCAAAGAAGTAGAAAAACAGCAAACATCAGTAGTGAAAATTAGCGTCTGCTTGCAGGAAGACATGTTGAATGACATGAAGGGAGACAACTCCCTAAGGGTTTCCTTACAACTTATTGGAAATGTGTGACTCAATTCCAGTCCTGAGGTGGATTTTTAAAAAATTAATAGCTGATGAATTGTTGTACATTGTTAGTGATAAATTACTTGCATTACGTAGTGAAAAAGACATTAGATATAATATAGAGGGAGTGTATGTGTCTTTTATCACATGAAAATGATATAAACAAATATGATTAAAAACATATGTAATTCATATATCAATTTCAGACTAATCGCGAATATGAATAGATAAGGTATGTGTAATATGAGTATTAGACGTAATAGTTAAGTCTAAAAATTATTAATCTTATTAATTGCAACCACGGTTGAGATCGAGTAAATTTTAGGAAAACATGACTCAGCATAAATATACATAACTTAACCAAAGTTATTTCACCTGCATGTTGTTTTCATTAGAAATTGACAGTCAGTCTTGTGATGTTTTAAACATGACTGTTACATATATTTATTATAGTTTATAGCTATTGGAACAGGTAATCATTGTAATATCAGCAATCACGATTCAAAATGATTTCTTTTCTTTGCGTTTTCTAGTGTATTTAGCGGCCATCTTGGATTTTTTTCGCAAACAAAGATCCCCAAATACTATATTAACATTGTTTGACAATGAAAATATAAAATTCATCAACAATTATGCTGTTCTACTCAATCTAGAACAAACGTTGTGAAGAATTATAGATTTAAACGTTAATTGCCGCCATCTTGGCGGCCATCTTGGATTTTGAAAAAGCCACCAGGGTGGCGAGCGGCCACCCGGGCTAAATATCATCAAGACACTTGGTGCTATATAAAAAAACAAAGAAACACTTGTTAATAATCACAACAAGGTAATTTGGCCTGCCTCTGGACTATAGCTAGTTTTCAGCGCCCGGTAACAGCAGTTGATACAATGTTTGACAATGTTTTAGACCTCTTTAGCTCCAAGTTATCAAGCTTCTTTCTGCCTTTGACACTTTCACCCCTTTACTCATTACCTTATAGTGGTATGGTGGTTTGCGCTTTTCGGGTTTAACATATTTTCAACAATACTTCAGTCATTAAAAACGTGACAGACAAGCATCCAAAGGAGAATCCACTTTATAAAGCATTGCTAAAAGGAACTAAGTTTTTTTTTTATCTCAGTCAGTGAATATGACAGTTTTAAAATATGTAAGTCGAATGTTGATTGGTCATATTATGAGACAATAGTTTTGAGACTGTATATTTCAAAAGATAATTCATCGACATCGAAACGCTAGTCTTGGAATAAGAAATGGCATTCAAACAAAAACATTATTTCACCCGAGAATACCAAATTATCAGTTTTGATATGTATAGTACAGCAGTCCGTCATTCCTGTAAAAGGTCGAATTGTTTGAATTTGGTATAAGTTTGTCAATTATCTAGATTTGATATAAAAATATGTTATGTCAAGGACATTGTGAGCAATGAATACTTAACACTCTTTTATAGATATACATAGTGAACTCTCTTGATGGCATATATGTAAAAGGAGGTTTGATCACAAAGATATATCATTTTCTTGAAATTATCGAAATTATCTCAGTGTCAAAAAAAAGGGGGAGTGTTTTTACTATCTCTTTACACTTTCTACATGTTAACTTTCAGTAACCTCAGTAATGCCTTCCAACATTTGTTACGCTTGTAACTGATTTTAAGAAAGTTGTTTGATTTGTATGTCCATTGTTTCATTTCATATCATTATTTAATAATTTGATATTGTGTTAACTTTTATCACACGACTACATTATTTATGATTTGACAACTTTAGACTTAATAATAGGCCTATGTTGAATTCAAAACATTTGACTTACATGTACATGTAAAGTAAAAATCTTAGTCCACATTATGCTTTGGACTTTTAACATATTGAAATTATTGAGATACAATATACATGTATATTGTTAAAGAAAAATTGTTCTGATTCTGCGTAAATGAGATTTATATCTTAAGAAATCAGAAGAACATTCCGATGCATTTCTGTAGGCCATATATATTTAAATATCTGTTTAATTATCAGTATATATTTCACATGACTATTATCAAACTATATATGACCTTTGTGTACGAAAATATGGTTATCATTAACAACAATGGACCAGTGATATCTACATTGACAAATATTGTTATGCAGAGGTCAGCTGAACATAACCATAGTCAGTAATTCCCTTGATCTAATGACGGCTCATTACCTCTAGTTTCAACGAGATTGTAGCTTGACAGTTGTCAAAGCTGATGAAATGAAAAGCGGTGTGTATTCCCTCCTGGTTTGTGTGTTTATTCCCACTGATTTGTCGATGGTTTCTGTTTTCTTTTGATGTCATCACACAAGACTGAAACCATTTCTCTGATCCACCTTGGAGACATCCCTTTCTCTGCTGACAGTCTCCATTGTGACAGAAATGTTCAAAGTGTTTCTTCTTGTGCACTTTGATGAAACCTCTGTTCTGAAGATCCAAATTCTCAGTTGACTGCCTTTCCTATGACAGACGTGTTCACCGTGTTACACATCTTGTAAGACACATTTGAAGCTATATGTACCTCTGTCATTGTGAAAATTGTGTAATGTTGCGCAAGTTAATGTTTACTTCTACATTTAGAACTTGTGTTATGAAACAGTTTGAAATGGTTCAATGATTTGTCAAATTCATAACATGATATGAATAAGTATCTATCTTTTAATAATTCAAGATATATCATATTGTACTTAGAATCAATTGACACAATCTCAAATACATTCAGAGTTAAAATTTTGTTGAATTATCAGAAAGTTTGAATGGATATTTTATCATGTGACATTTTGATTAAAACCATGTGTGATGTCCAATACCTCACATATTGTTCATGTGTATATATTTCACAAGTTTATCACTTTTGTTTAGTACACTGTAACATGTAATCTGATTAACATGACCCTAACTCAGTTGTACAAGCTAGACCCTGATCATGGATTTTTCTATCAGACAATCAGGATACATATATTAACCTTGACATAAACGAGACATTGATCTTTTTGGCATACCATTACAAAATCGATTGATTATCATACAAAAAAATGCAGACATTCATCATTTTCTACACTATTTGTTGCAAAATACCATATGGAGGTACTAATGTGTACTTGGGAATAATTGAGACAGTTATCTGATAGCAACATCTGTTGATATCATATTACAAATATTTTAAAGGCTACCCTATTAAAAGTAAAATTAGTTACTTATTTAAAAAAAGACATTACATGGATGTCAAGGTTGAATTATGTTTTTTGTTCATGATGATATAAGATTTATATTAATATTGTCAGAACTTGTCAACATTTAAAAGGTCTCAGACGGACATTAATATTGATGGAATGTATTTTATTTCTCATATTAATATATGTATCATAGAAAATATTACTTATATTCTTGAGGAAATTGACCCCCTTTGCCAGTGGCAGTGTCTGATACCTTTGTGCACCTTCATAACGGTTATTTCTTAGTCTGACGTCCATCGTTTTGGAAATGGAATGAATATTGTCATGTCATGCAAGATCCTAAACTCATGTGCATCGCATCCAATAGACGTTTAAAGCATTTGGTACTTTCAGAAGTTAATCGAATCTTTATTTCCGTTTGCAATGAACATGATAATAAAATAAACTGATTTAAGTACCGATTTTCATCGGACTGAAAAAAATCGTCATATTTGTCATTTTGATTGCTTTTCTTCAGAAGATTCCTGAGAATAGACAACATAAAGCATTTAATGGTTTAAAGGTAGAATAACTATTTTAGAAATAAAAAGCATTTGTTAAACTATCTAAATATCTGCTTCAACCCTTAAATCATTATTTTATTAAGTTAAGGAAAGATTCATAGTATTTTTGGACGTGTTTTGTTGATTTTTTGGCATGCAGTCTATTTCTGACAAGTTTGGTGAAGAAAGATGACCTGATTCAGCACTTTCTGATCAACTTGTCAACTGAGTGGTAATTGATCTATACTCCTCATTTCTTGTTTTTATGTTTTTGAGTTAGAGGTTAAATGCAAACACGAACCAAGTCAGACATATTTATCATTTTGAGCTGCAAATCTGGTAAAATCATTTAGCCTATAGCTAAATACCCTTGTCATTTTTTGACAATTTTTATGTGATTAATAGCTCATAATCAACTAAACATTCAGCGAAACGACTTTTCTATATACCTTCTAAAGTTCATGTTGATGTTGATCCGTATACAGACATCTTAAGTATTATTGATGTACTGTAATTCAATCCCATATCAAATTATTATAGAGTATCTTTTACATGTGTTGACAACTTTATCAAAATAACGTCAAACCTGGAATAAGCTAATTTACATCATAACAAAACTGATACATATAAGTCTAAGTGTTCAATGTACATGTACATGTTCGAGCTCAATTTCACATACATGATTCCTAACCTCTTTGTTTGGTTTCGTTCAAGTCACGTTTGAAAACTAAACAATGTTTTGGTTGAGCTGTCTCAATTAAAACTTCCTAGTCGAATACGGCATAAACGGCATAAACATTTCATAGTGTATCAATGGACAGTCTTTCTCATATTGTAATATGGTGTTGCAAAATGTTTAATTTTACTTGTCATACATCAATATCATCTGACCCTACAACTTACTTTTCATACCTTAAAAAAATATTTCTACACTCACCAAATCAATTCATGGGAATGTTTTTTTATGACAATGCTTCAGTTATTAGTGCTGGAGGCTCTACCTACATGTACTTCGAAGTATGATATGGCACAATTCCTGATGCTTACAACTGACCTCTGAAGAGGCTGCAGTCGTCTTATCCCCTCCGAGTGAAAATAAATTACGAGCACATTTATGAAGCGCAAAACTTATTCAGGTACTAAGGCAGGTGTCTGCACTGAGGGCTATGAGAAAACATGCACGCAGTATTTACAACAATCAGTGAATCTAGCAACCGTAATATTGTTTGAAAGGGATGTCTTTAAGTGAACCTTGAAGTTCTCAAGTATAGTTGTATCATCCCAACTTGGAATCCTGTCCCATCTTGGGACGGTCATATGGATTATTAACTGTCTCCATGTGTATAACTTAACGTTTAATAGACGCTTGTAGAGGAGGAATATCATATTTTAGTTTCAAAATGATAAGTTATATGTTTAATGATTATTGAAAACTGAAAGAAATTCCAAGTTTGGACGCCTATACAAAGAAGTTGGGGATTATCAACAGTCTCCAATTGAATAAGAATATCATATCTTAGCTTCATAATGTTAGTTTTTTATGTTTCTTCACTATTGAATGGTTAGTTAGTATATTTTTACGCAAAATATTACAAATTCGGGACACTCAAGTTACAAGAATGTAAAAAACGATGTAACTTTTAAAATATGTTTATATCTTATTTATTGAACTTAGTTAATAGATATATTGATATGATAACAGTCTGCCGTACCACATGAACTTGTGTAGCATCACTATCTGTTGTTTTAGCCATATAGTGGTCCATTTGGTGCCCATTCATGACTCATTGTTAGTTGTCATGACTGACTTAGTGTCAAGCTCAGGTCGAACAACTTGCAACGCTGTCACAGTAAATTATCCATTAGACCATTCCTTGTCTGATAACGTTGTAGGATACATTGATTGCATGGAATATTTATATGTCTGAAACAGGTTAGTCATTTACCAGCTTTTAAGAAACTATGTATCTACATACAGTTTTTATTAACTCGAATCTCTATTAGCTTGATCTCAAACGCTGTCAATATTCCTCCGCATTTTAAAAAAAAAAGATATATTACCAAACTGTATATGTACACTTCGAATTGTTTAAACATTGTTAGTTAATATGTTTGTTAGCTATCATTATGCCGATTAGTGTTTTCACTTTGTTTACAGCGATTAAATTGTTATCGTTGTATAACACTTCAAAAACGCAGAAAGCAAAGATTTTTCAACATTGTATTATTGTGGCAATATATTGCCGTTAAGCTTAGTGCAATTTTTACTCAATTGTACGTTTATATCAGTTTTGTTTACATTGTATTTTGTGTTCAATGGATCGTAGACGTTGAGAGATTAATACAAGCTACTAGGTCAAGTTATTGATTAAAAAGTAGAATTTTCTATGCAGGTACGAAAGTACATACCTGAATCTTTTAAAACACATTTCATTAACAAAATTCCTATATGAATAAGAATATTATTCGCATGATTTGATAACCCCCGTCCCAAGTTAGGATACCAAGTTAGGACGACTCCTATCTTAAAATGGGGCGAATCCGAAGTTGGGATGATAATATTCAAGGATCTGTTACTCTTTACTCTTGGCGTGCCATGGCGTTTATATTTTAAAAAAGACTTTATCCAAAGGCAGTTTGTTACTCACTATGTAGAGATGCTGTGTAAATAACAAATGACAGTCACACCTGTCTCCTGTCATCAGGATCCCGTAGTGAAATGTCTCTCATCTCGGGATGGTGACAGCTTATTAATTTCATGACAACACCAGTGGACGAGAATAACTTATGAACGTTGACCTTCACACCTACTTAGGTTATCTCAGTTCGTATTGAAGAGTAGGCTGTATCTGATTGCCTATTGAACGTGTTAATATGTTTTGGCAGTAGCGAGTACATTGGCAAAAAAATAACAATGGCTTATTATAGATTTAATAGAATTTGAAAGAAAATGCTATCAATTGATGTGTAAAGTAAAATTTCGTTTTGTTTCTACAACAATATTCGTCTCTGAATACAATTATAATGTATATATTACACATATTAAGCTCTCTGCAATTACATGGACCCGTTTCTATTAATAATTCATGCTATAACAATAATTACATTAGACCAATTTATTACCAAATTTTTCAGTTGAGAGTTGGTGTAAGATTTTTGAAATCTTTGCAGCAGTATTTTCAATAGTTGTTAACATGGACTGCTATTTTTCTTTTATATTTATTTCTCTTACTCCTATTATGCTATTGTCATTCAGTGATGAATCTCATCACGTCAATTAAAATATACTCATATAGAAAAAAACTAATATCATATCAAACGCATCAAGTCATTATACAAAAAGTCGGATTACTCAGAGAATATCGTATCCTTACGTACCTTTAGAATTGAACAGGCTAGACAGGTTGTTATCAAATAGCAACAACAATGATGGCTTTATCACTCTGTATATTTATTTGTAGTCATAAAAGCGCGAGGAAATATAAGTATAACATGACATGAACTGGAAGAAGTAACAGAAAAATTAATGCTCATTTTATAGTCGCCAATAAAACAAGCGCCTGGAACAAGAGCTAAGTTATTGTAATTTTCCTTGGTGATTAAATATATTTTCAAGTGTTTTAAATCTGCCCAATAGCAATCTAGACCTCTGCATGAAGCAATGATAAAAAAAACACATATCACAGTAAGAATCCATCCGTGTTTAATATAGGAAGTCTCAGCTCGAAAGCAGGTATTGGTAAACGTTACATTGATAAATATATGAAGAACCAGTATATAACAATGGTTAACTTCTGTTGTAACTAATTTTAAAAAAACATATTGCAGTTCGACGTGTTATGAAAGTAAGGTATCTTTAGTATGAATTTGGCAAAGGTAATTATCGCTTGTAAATTATATTTAACTATCATCATTCAGACATCTTTTTTCACTGCTCTTTAGAATGAATTTGGCAAAAATTATTATCGCTTGTAAGTTATATTTAAACCATCATCATTCAGACATTATTGATTACACTGTTACATGTGTAGAATAAGGACATGAACTATTAACCTTTATGCTTAACAGCTCTTAAGTCATATGTCCATGTTATTAATCTGTTCAAAATAACTAGCAAAACAAAGGTTTATGGTTATTTACATAATATAAATAAACATATATAGAATACACTTAAAGGATCATTGGTATATGGGATAAAATTATGTATTGCAACATATGGGGAAAAGCTATAAGAACATAAATACGTTTTCTTTGAAATGATAGTTTTGATAGTTTGTCTTGTTTTCTCAACAACAGCGATTGATATATATCCTTTAAAAAAAAGTAGGGGTGTTGTATTGTCAGCTTATTTTCCCACAAATAGCCGTAACCTCCAACAATAAGCTCAAGGACAACAAAAGCACATGGCCATGCTAAGCATGCTTGTCATGCTGTGTTTACTGTCAGACTGCAGTACAGGGCCGGGTCAGTCCAAAATTTGCTTGATGGCAAAAGTAAGGATCCACATGTGGAATAGGGATTGAGGATGTCGAATCGGATTTTGATTAATTTATAACATCCCCTTTTTCTTAAGATTAAACACGACTCACAAAATGTGATAATGCGAAACACGATAATGCGAAACATTACGAAGCAAACGCGAAATAATGCGATTACACATGAGTGCAGGCAGTCTGAGACTATTTACACATTGTCTTTATAGAAATCTGGAGACTTCCTGGAACGGGTAGATCTGCGAAGATCTGGAACAGGTTGTGAAGCCTCAATCTTCGATGACGAATCATTACAGCTCATGGAAGTATCAGCTGGCACTGATAACTTGGTTTGAACCAAACCATCAACTGGCTCAAACTGTTGACTTGGAAGAAGATCGGGTTGTCTTAGAAAACTCTGATCTCCACTCTGTACTGGCAAGTTGCTTAACGACGGTTCATATGAAAGCTTCTCATCAGCCTTGGGATCATTGTTGTCGTTGTCGAGAGGGGCAGATCTAAGGCGGATGTGGTCAAGATGTTGTCGAGCAAGTTTTTGTCCATCCAAACAAACCACATAAGATAGTGGTCCAGTAACTACTTCTATCACACCAGGTAACCACTTTGGACCTGGTCCAAAATTTCGGACATAAACTGGATCACCTGCTGTGAAGGAGCGAACTCTGCTCTGAGACGATACTTGTCTCTGTGCTTTACCCATTCGACCCTTGAAATCTGGGAACATGAGGTCCAACCTCGACCTCAGTTTCCGGTTCATCAGGAGTTGGGCTGGAGAGACACCTGTAGTGGTTTGAGGAGTAATCCTATAGTTAAAGAGGAATCTCTGAAGCTTAGTGAGCAAACAATCCCCTTTTGTAGTTTTCAAACCTTGTTTCACAGTTCCAACAGCTCGCTCTGCTAATCCATTAGATGATGGGTGGTAAGGAGCAGTTGTGACATGATCAATACCATTTTGTTGCATGAAATCTTGAAAATGTTTGGAAACAAAATTCGTTCCGTTGTCAGACACAAGAACTTCAGGTAGACCATGCATAGCAAATATTCCACGGAGTCTAGAAACAGTTGCTTCAGCTGTCGAGGTATTCATCAGAGAACACTCAATCCATTTTGAGAATGCATCTACCACAACTAGAATCATTTTGCCTTGACAAGGACCAGCAAAATCAATATGGGCGCGTTGCCAAGGTCGTGATGGAAATTCCCATCGATGTAATGGTGCAGGTGACTTCTGGTATTGATTTTCCTGACATGAACGACAGTTTCTGATGCTTGTCTCACAATCATTGTCTATAGTAGGCCACCAGACATATCCTCTAGCTAAAGCTTTCATGCGATTGATTCCAGGATGTCCTCTGTGCAGCTCTTCAAGTATAGTTTCTTGCAAGGACTTAGGCGCGACTACCCTTGCACCTCGGAGCAGGCATCCATCATTGATACTGAGTTCATTCCTGATTCTAAAATAACTCTTGAATTCTTCAGGCGTGTTTGAAGGCCAACCCCTGGATGAGTATTCATACACCAAGGACAAAACTCTGTCTTTGTGTGTCTCTTTCCGTAGTTCATCAGCCGTGACAGGAAATGTTTCAACCTCAGAGTAAAGAGTGTGTATTCTGTTACGCTTCTCATCAGTCAGATCTCTCTCTGTTGCTGGAGCAGGTAGTCGACTTAAGGCATCTGCATTTGTGTGGGCAGCACCAGACTTGTGAACTATAGTGTAGTCATATGCTTGTAACATGACACTCCACCGTTGAACTCTTGGTGATGTCATTTCAGATATGGCTTTCTTCTCACTAAAGAGTGAAATCAAGGGCTTATGGTCAGTAACTATCTCAAACTTCCTCCCATACAAATATTTGTGGTACTTCTTCAATCCGAAGATAACACTCAGTCCCTCTTTGTCAAGCTGAGAATAATTTTTCTCGGAAGAAGTCAATGTTCTGGAAGAGTATCCAATAGGTCGTTCTGATCCGTCTGGCATCTTGTGAGCCAATACAACACCAAGTCTGTAAGGTGATGCATCGCACTGCAGCAGCAGCGGTTTTGATGGGTCAAAGTGAACAAGTAGATCAGCACAATGCAGCATATTCTTCGAAGTTTCAAAAGCCTTCTGGTGTTCTTGAGTCCATTTCCAAGTGTTTTCTTTCCTCAACAAATCATACAATGGAGACAAAGTATTAGGCAGGTTAGGCAAGAATCTGTGGTAGTAGTTTAACAGACCAAGACATGAGCAAGCTCCGAGACTGACCTTGGAACAGGAGCACCTTGAATTGATTCCAGTTTCTTCTCCAAAGGTCTAAGTCCATCTCTGTCCAACTTGTGCCCAAGATATTCAACCGAGTCTGCCATGAAGACACACTTCTCTTTTCGAAGTCGAAGTCCTGCATCTGACAAACGCTGTAAGGTGTTGTCAAGTACTCTCAAGTGATGTTGATCATCCAAACCAGAGTTGATGATATCATCTTGATAAGCAGCTGAGTAGTCCAAGCCTTGTAATACATTCTCTATGGTCTGCTGGAATATGGCTGGAGCAGATGACACTCCAAAAGGCAAACGGGTGTACCTGAACAATCCCTTGTGAGTGTTAATAACAACATACTTTCTGGATTCTTCATCAAGGACCAACTGTTGGTATGCATGAGACATGTCAAGCTTTGTAAACTTCTCTCCTCCAGCTAATTTGGAACACAAATCCTCTAAGGTTGGAATAGGATAATTTTCTACCTTGGAGTATTGGTTAACAGTAAGCTTGTAATCTCCACAAATCCTGACAGTATTGTTAGATTTCATTACTGGGACTATTGGACAGGCCCATTCAGAGAACTTGACAGGTTCTATGATGCCTTCTGACAAAAGCCTATTCAATTCATCTTCAACTTTCGACTTCAAAGCAAACGCAATCGAACGGGGCTTGAAGAACCGTGGCTGTGCATCGCTGTTGATGTAAATGTGAGCTTGATAACCCTGCAAAGTACCTAGACCTTCTTCAAAGACGCTTGCATGTTTTTGCAAAACACTATCCAATGTAAGATCTTCAGAGAGTGAGTTCACTGTTACATCCCGAAGGTCAAAGTTCAAAGATTCAATCAAAGACCTACCCATGAGATTCGGTCTGGCCCCCTTTGTTATCTCTATCTCAAGATTATGTGTGTTTTCCCTATACATCACTGAAACTACTGCTCTACCAAGAATTTCAACTCTATGACCTGTGTATCCTTTTAAGTTAGTATTAGTTCCAACAACTTTGGCTATTCCTAATTGTTTAGCAGTGCTTTCATTGATAAGAGTAGCTGAAGATCCAGTATCAACCTCCAATGTCAAAGGTACTTGGTTAACTTGCAAAGTGATGAGATATGGATCAACGCTTGCCGTATCATGAGGAGAAACATGAAAAATTGAAGATACAAATGTACAAACTGATACAAATCAACAGACTGGTCATGTTCAATATGATGAGTTTTCTGTTTACTATTCTGATTACTACCTGCATATCTGGAACTAGAATTTCCCTTGGTAGTTTGCTGACTACGACAAACTTTCCTAGTATGTCCCTTGCGTCCACATTTATGACATTTCTGACTCCTAAAGTAACAAGTATCAGCACTGTGTGAATCTCCGCCACAACGGTAACAAGGTTTCTTACTATCTGACTGCCTGTCAGAAGAATAGTTAGACTGCTTGTGTAACCTGTTGACACTAGTGTTAGAGTCATGTCGACTACCATGGAAATCATGAAGGTTCTTATTTGCAACTTCCACTGCTTGAGATATCCTGAGTGCATTTTCAAAAGTCAAGTCAATTTCTGAGAGTAATTTCCTTTGAATGTTCTCATCTGACACACCACAAACCAGCCTATCTCTTAGCATTGTGTTGAGACTAGCCCCAAAATTACAGTTCTCACTTAACCTCCTGAGTTGAGCTACATATGTTGCAATACTTTCTCCTGGCTTCCTATCTCTAGTATTAAACTTCCACCTCAAGAATGCTTCCGAAGGTTTAGGGTTGAAATGGTTTTTCAAAATTTCAACAAGTTCATTAAAAGGTTTTTCAGAGGGAGGGGTTGGTTGAAGCAAAGCACGAATCAGTTGATAAGTTGAAAGTCCACATGAGGTTAACAAGACACTTCTTTGTAAAGACTCATCCCTAATTTTGTTAGCTATCAAGTATTGTTCAAGTAACTCACACCACTCTTCCCATGTAAGTCTTTTAGAGTCAAACTCTGGCAAATTCCCAACTGTAAATGGCATGGTTTTCAAATAAAACAGTTCAAACAATAAACATCTTCACAAATTCACTTAAAGATATAAGTTCACATTTCATTCATGAAGTTCAAGACAAGCCCACATGTGAACATGTGTGCGAAACTGATAACATTATCACCGCATCAAAGTTCAATGTATTTACCACAAGTTTCAACTGAAACCACTTGTCTTCTTCTTCTATGTAATGCTTATACACCTTTCCAATCCCATCCTCGTCGCCAAAATGTTGTATTGTCAGCTTATTTTCCCACAAATAGCCGTAACCTCCAACGATAAGCTCAAGGACAACAAAAGCACATGGCCATGCTAAGCATGCTTGTCATGCTGTGTTTACTGTCAGACTGCAGTACAGGGCCGGGTCAGTCCAAAATTTGCTTGATGGCAAAAGTAAGGATCCACATGTGGAATAGGGATTGAGGATGTGGAATCGGATTTTGATTAATTTATAACAAGGGGATATTCAGAAACAATACCAAACTGAGGAAATGCACTGCTGCTTTTATTAGAGGTAACCAGTGTATGTTAATAACAGGCCAATTGCCCACAGATGAACATAAACAGTTCAAACGGGCGACGTATCTGACGACCCCATTTCACTCGGAAAGGGAGTCCATTTTAACAGTCAAAAGTTAAAATTGACGTTTACTTTTATCTTACTTTTGAGTAATTGCTCCAATAAATCTTCAGGCATTCAGCAATTCGTCTTGGCATACTCCTAATCATCCTTCCAATCTCTCTTTGGGACAATCTGTCCCACTACGCTTGCAGTGCTAAGACCAATTCTTGCAGTGTTGTTGGCTGACGTTGACGTTGACGACCGCGTCTCCTGGTAAAGTCGCAGACAGGGGAAAGGTCAGGACAATATGGACATGGACAATATGGTGATGCTGGAGGTAGTCATTCAGGACACGAGGGCTGTGGGCACGGGCATTATCATTTGGAAAGTTGAAACATCGACCTGCACGTTAAGCAAAGGGCAGAACAATCGGTACAGGGATATGGTGACGGTAGTTCACACCAGTATGACGTTTACATTAGCCTGACGCTCTTTTGCACGTCTGCAAACGCAAACACGCCTTTCAGTGAAATCCAGAGTAAATCTTGACTCGTCCATCGACGATTTCCCAAATTTCTAAGCTGCTTACACCATTGACGCATGTTTGCCGTGTGCTAACGAGTTAATAGAGGCACAACGAGCGGTCGTCGCGCATGCAATTAGGCTGCAGGTAGCCGATTTTAATCTTTTGGAATGTAATTCTAATTCCTGTAACTTGGTGCAAGTTTACATAAAGTTGATTGGCCATTTTTGTGCTCCATTTTGCCGGATCTGTGTTCTAGTGTATCGAGTGTATTGGCTTTGGGACAAGATTAACAAGGCCTAACATCAACGTTTTGTGTTTGTTGGTACAGGTTCCACAGTCTACAGTTCACAGACTGTCCCACATTTAGCATTTTGCCTACTGTTCGTTGTGTATAAATCTTTTGAAGCATGCCAATAGCGTGTAGATGTGCATCATGTTGAAGTCGTCTCATTGCATATTAATTGTAACACACAAAAGATACGGTGAACAGAAAATCTTATGCAAGAACCGATAGGATAGAAAACATGGATAGGATACACCAGCACGCGTATGTTTTCCTCAACCCTTCCTTAAAATGTCAAATTTGACAATGAACTCCTCCGATGTGTATGGCCCTGTTGTGTGTCGCACGTGCAGCTCACTGGCTCTGCTGGGGTGGTAAGCTCTTCATCCATGAACATTCTCTCAAAGCATTTCAAAGTTTCATCATCATACCACAACCAGCATAGGTATTTACTTTTCTATATTCCCATCTCTTTGTAAGATGAAGGCTTAAAAGTAATAAACAGTGACACACAAATCATATATTAATTAACAGTGTTTGCAATTTTTTCAAACCACTTTAGATCTTTCTTTTATGTTTAATATTTATTACTTAACTGGTAATAGAGTTTTAATTATCTGAATCATAATGGTTCATGTAAAAAAACTCATTTTTTTATCTTATTCTATCGTTTTCATGGCCATAAAGATTTTTATTGACTTAGATTTAATATATAAGTAGGTAGTTGTTCATGCTTATGTTCATGTTTGACCTTGTAATCATCTATATACAGATTTTATACTAAAGGCTAAGTTTAAACGTCCAACTTTTCTCTTCAATAAACTGAAGCAATTTATCTGGTATTCCATCAACTACAACCCTCCTTCCCGTTGCTAAGTAAGCTATTTAACACTGGAGAAATGGCATATTTACTGTTCCAATTAAAACCAAACCTGAAAAACGAATCGATTGCACCATGGGTTGTTAAATAAATCAAGTCAAGAGGAATTTAGGTAAGTTTAACTTTTACTTATTCATATGGGATTAGTAGATACTAATTTTGCATCAAAACATACACGGTTGAAAACAACACACGTCACTTCATAACCTCACTGATTTCATGACGCAGCATATAAACGATTTCCTCAACAAAATATTTGCTATGTTTCGAGAGTAAAATTATTTATGTTTTCGGACAGTTACATACATTACAGAAAGTTATGCCATATTAACTCATTAACGCCGAGAGCCGCGTATATGCGTCAAAATAATGAGATCCTCACAGCGAGAGCCGCATATAAGCGTCCGTTGATTAGCAGTTTCTCACAGCGAGAGACGCTTATGTGCGTTAATTGAAAGCACCTCTTATTCAGCGAGAGCCGCGTATGTGCGTCTGTCGTATAGTATAACAATGAACTTATATTTTAAAATCAGTTTAGCATCCATTAATGTAGATAACAGTTTCGTAAATAAGATGCTATCCTCAGGAAAGCAATAAGAAATTTAAATAGTTGCTCTTTGTGCAAAAATATACTACGTTTTGTAAATGAAAACATTTTGCATACGTTGGTCTTGGAAGAGAAAAATAAATACTTTAAAAATAAGGTTTATTAAATCAGATGAAACGAATGGAGTCTTTGTGAAGTTACCAATTTTGAAACATTGTTAGAGGCATTATATTTCTAAAACGCATTGAATTCATATATCTAAGACGAAACGAGAGGAAGCGTTATTATAAACATTTATGTACATGTATTCATAAATCATTTGTTAAGAATTTGAGGCTATTGAAAGTGACACTTTGATTTTGTGTGATTTTACCTTTACTTCTTGAATGCATCACTTTGGGGATGTCATGTTATGAACTATCAATTTGATAATTGCATGTAATTAATATTTTAAACGCCAGTGTTGTTCTACTTTGAATACTATTATTAATATAACAGTGTGTTCGAATATTACTTTACTGAAATAGCTGAGCGCATCCTATATCAAGCACGGTCAGTAGCGGTCCTGTAACATTAATAATTTTAGCATGTACATGATATTTTTAATTCGACAATATGCTTCATAGATCCACGACCTGATCTGCCATTGAATGGATACATACACATATTAAATTATAAGTAGAGTTGATAACGTCCCAACAGAATAAATCACTTGGTCATTATTAATAATCATTACATTGGTTGATGTTACGTGCTATCTCTTAAATCGGGATATCATTTCCATAAATTCTTAATTATTATTCAGATAGTTAAGATACCAACACACTGTATCTACTCAACATGGGGTGTAGATATGCAGTATTTGTATTTACAAATAAAAATGCAAGTAAATCAACATATGTGAAAATATGACGTACGTTACGTGTTTATGTGTTAGTACTTGCAAAGGAGTGAACAATATGCCGCCATCAAATCACTGTAGTGGTAGATTGAGAAAGACAATCTAACATGAAGATTGACAAATGCTTTTAAGTGATATTTGGTTATGTATATACTATATATATTATAATTTGTAAGTGTGTGTCTGTATTTATTATTTGCTGTTCTTTAAGTACTCTTGTTTAGGTATAAGTAAGAGAAATTGTCTCTCATAACATTTTGACCAATATAAAAGGTGCAATATCTAATGCAGTTTACTTGTCAATTTTATTTGGTGAGACAATGAAAACAATTTCACTCTCTCTCCCTCCCTCCCTCTCTCTTTGAGTATGTTTATGAATTGAAATCAGACAAACCGCAAAATATAAACTCAATGGTGAAATATCACACGTTATATTCCTGTAAAGCATCAATATTCAACACCCGCATCTATCTTCATGAAACTATAAAACAATCAAGACTTTATGGCACAAGGCTAGACGGTTTCCGTTCAACAGTCGCCCACAAAGGCTGTCGCTAAAAAAGCGGTGCTTTGAGCTAATTGGTCTCGCTTCAGCGAGCAGCGTCTGTGGTCAGTGGCCCAGGCGTTGAGCCGTGAAGCTATCTCGGCGTTAATGAGTTAATGTCTAGCCATAGTCTAAGCTATATGTATATATAATATAATGAAAGGATGAAAGAAAACCATTTGTTTCACATTTTTTGGTGTCATTATTTTTTAACGAATGATTTCTTTTCACCAAGAAAATCAATTTTAAAGTTTCCATATTGTTTCATCCTTTAGAGTTTTGTTGGTGTTGAAACATGAATAAACATGTCTCTATGGTTTACTTATTTATTTGTTTAGGTGTAAAGAACCTTACAAAAACAAACATTTCTTCATGACCTAGGAAGTCGATGGTATTTACCTAGGACTTTAGCTCTTTCAAAAGTAACTTGCTTTCACAAAATCCCAAAATAAATGACCGATTATGTTTCCTGTGTGACATTATAAAACTCAAGTAAGAGAAATGTCGTTTGACATTTCAAAAACCATAGATATCAAATACTTTGTGCCATTAAGCTTTGACAATAATAGTTTCCAATATCAAACAAATGTTTTCTGTTGTCAGACATAACCTAATCAATGAGAACTGAAGATCCCTTTGAAAGTTTAGACGTGGATTCTGTTACAAAAGATAATGTCAATATTATCGATGGGTAATATCCCAATGTGTCAAAATAAGGGCCCTAAAAATTTTTTTATAAATCATGTTGTCATGTCGCTATTTAGTTGATTTCATATTGTTATAGTGAACTATTTTCACAGAATGCATTTCCATGTATATCACATCTCACATACACTGTGAAAACCATTTGAATTATTCTTATCATTTACAAATGCATGATTTCGCTTTCAATTCGTTTTATTCTTCTAATACAGAGCCAATTTACAGATGGACAATGGTGATGAAGGTATTAAAGTCCAATTATTCACTTTTCTTTTTGCAATATGAACACCTGTCATGTCCATCTGGTCAATGGTTCACTTCAAAGAAGGAAAACTCGTCAGAATGTCACGAATTGATTAGTTCCTCCAACGATCAGTAAGTATTTGTATTTGGGTCAAAACTAATCGACCCATCTGGTTAAATCGTCGGAAGAAAGGTGGTTATGACAGCTTACAGTATTTATGAAATATCCTTCATTTTCGTTCATTCCATGTCATACTGCTTACCCGACAGCAACAGAAATATCATGAGTGTCACTGAAAATAACATTTTATTTATCTTTTCCAGATTAAAATATTTTTCATGCAGTGTTCGTGCATACATTTGAGAGATACTAGTGGTTAAGCAGAAATGCACAAGCCTTGTATAAATGTGTCAAAGTAAAGTGTTTCTATAAAAAATATATAAGAAATGTTCGTTTAGTTACATTGTACTTTAAGGACTGCACCATGGTTTGAGTGTGAAGAGTGTTATGTTTAGATAATACTGCGATGAATTGAAATGATTTCCATTCATTCCATGTATCTGTCCGATCATGACCAGAACTGTCATCTTGCTCACCTGACATCTACATAATTTGTCTCTCAACATGAGTGCCCTAATAAAGCGTTACTAAATTAATACTAGCTGCTCAATCTGCTAATAGTGTTTCAGTGTTGGAGCATTTCAACCTTTCCAAAAACGCGTTGTTCAAATATCCATGCAAAACCTAAGTATTTAGACACAATATTTGATGAAAATTATAAACATTAAAAAAACAGTTGAACAAACCAGTTGAAGGATTTGCATAGGTTTATGACAATTTATACATTTCTATTAGGTTCTGAGAAGGGCTGCTCAGTTTCAAGGGTCAAGGAATGCACAATCGTTTATCTTGATTTATTGTAAAGCAATAGCAAAAGCACCCCATTCATTAGATTATGCTATAGGCATTTCAATAGAGCACTATTTTAATTTTAGGAAAATCAGATCCAGACCGTGTAACGTTTCCTTAACTACACAAGGGCGATCGCAAATCAATCACTATATTCAAAGGCATTTGCAACAGTTAAGTAGGCTGAGCCGTACCCTTATATTAGAAAATGGCTAATAAAAGAAGCTTTCACTTTCTGTAATCAAATGATGAAATGAACACTTGAGACATTTCTTTCAGGTGTCATTGAAAACGGAGGCTTCAACTTTCTACAAAGAGTCTTTGCCATCTTGAGTCGGCAAATACTTCACATATGTCATCAATTATATATTGATAAAATCGTTTTGTTTTTTGATACAGATAAATTGATATTATATGAAGGTTTTTAGGTTTAGGTTCTGAGTATTACGTGTTTACTGATACGAAAGGTTTCTTTTTCCTTTTTATAGAAGAACATTTTCTTTTGTAATCTTTCATTTGATATCCTCAAGCCATGCACATGTATTGTGTGATTTAAAAAACTGCAATAGTTTGAAAATGTTGTTATCTAAGAGACAGTATCCAAATAGTATCTTCATCAAGTCTTCCGAACACATTAAGCACCCTATTCAGACGAATACAATAACAAAAATTGTTCAATTAGTCAATTGTTATATTAACAACCAAACAGTAAGAATATGAATTCGGTAAAACCGAACTTTCAATTTTGTTCCCTTAATAATCTTATACTTGCATAAACTGAGAGAACTTTGAATTCAAATAACTTATATGAGATAATGAAGAAATCCCTGCCATGACAACACGCTTAAAGGTTAACTGATTCTTAATCAATTGAGGTAATTTGACAAGTCAGGGTTTGTGAGTGACTAAGACATGCCTGGCATGATTGAGTTTCTTGATGGTTCATAGTTCATTTTTTACAAAATGAAAAATGAGGATAAAGTTTCTTAAACGAACCTATATAAATTACATTATCACAGGATGACCTTAATTGACAAGTCTTCTTTCAATATTTGAACATGTAAAATTTGCATTTTGGCTTGTAAGCATTTGTTCACGACCAATACAATGAGCAAGGGCGGAGCCCCTGGCAGGATGTTTTATTTGTAGTGGAAGAAATAGGTATCATCTATAAAGTGAAAACTACGTGAGACCGTTTAGTGTTGACACCTTAAACACGACTAAGGGATTTTGATTTTAACAGCTGAATGATTGTTTCAAAATAGTTTGATTCATGAAAATTATTTTGCAATTGACATCCTTTCTTTTTTACCTTTTTGATGATATCCCATTTATCAACAATAATTCTGTTTCGGGTTCTGTATTAAATAATTAAATGAACATGTATAAGATAGCTGAATATCACTTTGTAATGTTGTGTGATGAAGTTCATGAAACTTTGTACTAATTAAAATGCATATCATCTATTCCCGATTGATCTATTTGCATAGTCTTCATAGTGTTTAACATTAATAAGTTAATACAGACTAGAGTTACCTGTTTATATTTGTGAACCCTTTCAACTCATTATGGAGTTTTTTTTGTTAATAGAAGTTATGTTTAACAGTATTATTCTAAATTTATCCCTTAGTTTCACTTTTGATTTAGAAGACAGTGCATTTATTTCAACTTAAAAATAGATAACAAGAGAAATCACGAAGCGAATAAAATTAGTTGTTATACTTGCCTTTGAAGTGGCACCTTTGAGTGCTCAGAAAGCATCAAGCTTAAGCCGCGCAACTTGCAAAAGATCAAACATGTTTTAACACTCAACGTTTACAGAGAATGAAAGGAACCGTCTCAATGTAGACGACAGAAACAATTTGGCATAATGTTGGATAGAGTTTCATCTCGGAATAGCAATCAACTATCTAGATTTATCAAAGTAATATAACACTTTCAATACATGATAGAATTGCAAAGAAGATGTATAAGGCTAATCTATAGCACTAATTCATACGTTTTGTGAATATTACTTAAAAGTAACAGACTCATTTATCATTGCTATATTTGCTAACAAGTTTTAGGTTGTCATGAATAAAGCTGATGATTTCTTGCAGGGGTATCATGAGATATGAACATTTACTCCTAATATGGTTTGATCTTGTGAATGATTCTAGTTTACTACAAGTAACATGTCAAAGCAACGGTCCTTCATGCAACAACATCTTCACTTGAGTTGACTAAATTTACCGAAATGAGTTACTACTGTTATTCATTGAAGGAGGAATCTTAACAAATCTCCAGCAAGGAGACTAATTCGTGAAATCTGAAGTAATAATCTGAAGATAATAAAAACGACTTTGGTTTCAACACACTGATATTGAAATAGAATCAGACACAGTTCCGCTATGTATATGTCATGGCTGTGTATTTTCCATTATCATACTATCTTCAAAAACAAGGGGAATTCCTAGGGAAGAGAAGGTAATTTGTTTTTACTAATTTAGGGGTTGTGATTTTAAACAAAAACTTGCATACACTAATCGAAATGTAACATGGTATAACGTCCCCACACATATATAACAAACTGGTGTTTAATAATTATATTCTGAATAATTTAATCAGGAATCATCTCCTCAATGCAAATATATGTGTTAACATAATCTTTGCAAAACATCATTGACAAGCAGAAACAGATTAGTCTTTTCTGATGAAAGTCTATTTCGTTGAGTCTTAAGGTTAAAACATAATCATTAGTAAAATATTGAGTGATCGTGTTTAATCAACATTTCAATCAATTTACAGACTGCAATAGAGACGAGAAATGAATGATAAGGGCACAACAAATGGTAAACAATTATTTAAGAAAATAAAAACTTCAAAAGATATGAACGCATTACTTACCAAAGTTTGTACTGCAATTATGTTTAAAAGTAGAACGGCAGGGGGAAAATTGATTGGAAATAATGTTGTCACAATGTTAAGAAATTCTTCAAAATGATAAAATCTCAATACAAACTTTCTCTTTTCTCTCTTCCTGGGACTTGTTTTCCTTCTGCTGACTTCCTCAGTTCTCATAAAAGAGTATTTAAGTGTTTAATTTCAAGCATTGGTGAAACACCTCTGTGACGTTCACCTGTTGTTTCTACAATCCTCAATGATCAAAGTCCTACTGAGTTTCATAGATTATAGACTCTGACGATGGGTTATACATATCAATATGAATAATGAAATAAAATTCCTATATTTCGGTTTTGTAGAACTTCCAATTTGTTTTATATATGGATATATGGAAATATGGATGTGATACTTTGTGAAGCGAATTTAAGCTAAACGTGTCTGGTGCTGTTGTTTGTTAATGGAAATCGCATTTCCTGAATGAGGGGCCTGATTCTGAAATACCGCTTAAGATAAATCACCTGTTCTGCCATCCATCCATCACTCAAGCTGAGATCCTGTAGTGTTCCTATTCCCGCAAAGGCACAAAACATTTGATAAGAGAACATCATCAACATTTCTTTGATAAACATTTATGCACACAAAAAGCTCATTCGACTCCAAGGATGAAGTAACTTGTTCTTTGACCTCAACCTGTCGTCCGCCGTTTCCTGTAATGTGGTGAGGGTGACCGTCGACTTGCTTATTCGTTTAACATGTCATGCCCCGTCTGAACTATTCTATCTTGTCACATCTACTTTAGTATGGACTTCCCCTTTAGAATCTCCGCAAATCCGGGACTATATATGCAGACAGAGCCTCATGCATAGGCAAAATCGTCAAGCAAATGTTCTAAGAGAGAGGGAAATCTATGTATAGTTCCTACCATTACCTGATATCTTACGAGGCAAATGACTCGTATCACTGAAATGACATTAAATGACATGAATTTTTTTCAGCTATTGAAATATCGTCACTGGAGGAGTTAGAACCAAATTATCTTAAACTCCCTCATCTTATTATCCAGATACTACCGCTTTTATTTGATGAAAGAAGCATTTGCGTTGAAAGATATCAGAGTATGTCAGAGGTTATGAGGATATGATTATACTGAACTAGCAGGACATCACTTTATTTCTTAGTGCATCAAATCACTACACCGATGACCCGGAGACCAGTGGTCTAAAACAATAATTAAAGTTCACCTGACACGCATCTAGAAATATGACAGATGACAGGACTGCTGAGTTCGCTTTAGGAATCTTGCTTATTGACATTTCATTCTCTGCCATGGTAAGCATTTGTTTGAATAATGAGCCTTCAATTATTTAAGGCATTTGGCTTCATATATCAGGATATGGAAGGATCTCTGCCGGTAATAGTACACTGGTGTAGCAGCACACATCTTGAAAGTGCTTGTCCTTCAACCTCTTGATGTTGACAAGTTATAGATTAATTATGTCAACCCTAATTTCAATAGGTCTAAAAAATTTAACACATCGTTTTTTCTTAAAGATACCTGGTACCAGTTTGTTCGCCTATGGTCCTGTACAGATTCAAATCCAAGATTGTAGGTTCCTTTCACATAACATAACAATAAAAAAGTCTGGAAACTTTAAATGGTTCATGTAGGTGCAATGAGTAATACCTTATTGACCCTTGAGTAGACCCAGCAGCCTACTTCTTACAAACAAGTCATTTGCATTTGAAAAGTATTGTTCAGTGTGTGTAGCAAAGTACAAGAAAATTGTATTTGTATTATTGACCTGGACCGCCGAAATGAATTAACAAAATAAGTTAAGGTAAACACAATTACGGTATTATTGAAATGATTGCATATGACAGGAATATATTAACAATGACACCAATATATTTTTTTTTTAAACTTACATATCTTTCATAACATTTCAACTCAGAAGTGTAAAGAATTATCAGTTGACTTACGAGATGAACATGTAACTATAATAATATAATATAATAATAATCAGAACACTTATATTGCGCTTTTCCAAGCTGAATATCCTGCTCAAAGCGCACAGAGAGCGCACAGGAAAGTCAACAGAAAGCTAGTTGAAAATAGTGGGTTTTCAGGAGGCGTTTGAAAGTTTGAAAATCTGGACAGGAGCGAATAGTTTGTGGAAGAGCATTCCATTCTTGTGCAGCGGCAGAGGAAAATGAGCGTTTTCCATATTTTGAAAGTTTTACTTTGGGGATGGCAAAGAGGCACTGATTCTCAGAGCGGAGTGATCTGGTTGGTACATAGGGATGGAGTAAGTCTGAGAGGTAGTCTGGAGCTGTGTTAGTCTTGTACTGGTGGGCGAGACAGAGGAGCTTGAACGTTATTCTGTAGTTGACTGGCAGCCAGTGGAGGTCTTTCAGAACCGGAGTGATGGGGTGGCGTCTTGCACTGAGAGACGTGATACGCGCGGCTGTGTTCTGGACACGTTGAAGCTGATCTGTGATGCATGCTGGAGATCTTGCCAGGAGACTATTGCAATAGTCGATCCGTGACATCACTAGACTTAGACAAAGAGTTATAGATGTCTCCTTGGTGAGGAATGGTCTGACTCTGCTGATATTCCGTAGATGGAAGTTGCAGGACTTGGCGATGTATTTGACATGTTCGTTCATACTGAGGTCTTGATCAAGTACCACACCGAGATATTTGACGGAGGAAGAAAGTTGGATGGGGGTGTTACAAACTGAAATACTGGAGATGCTGCACTTGTTACGTTTTGCAGGTTGTCCAAAAGGAATTGACTCAGTCTTGTCTCCATTCAGTTTTAGAGCATTGGTTTCCATCCAAGACTTGATGGAGCGGCAGCTGTCAGACGTTGTACTCACTGCTGATGCAGCCGAGCTTGGTTCTGGTTTGAATAGAGTCCACAACTGGGTGTCGTCAGCGTAGAGGTGATGGTCTTGTTTGTGCTTGTCTATCACTGTGGCAAGTGGGGCTATGTAGAGACTGAAGAGAACGGGCCCCAGTACAGAACCCTGTGGTACACCGTAGGCTGCATCTGAAAGAACAGTGTCTGCGACTACCATGAGCGAGCACAATGTTGGATTCCGAACTCTGGTGAGAAGTCTTTGGTGGTCAATCGTGTCAAAGGCACTGCTCAGGTCTAGCATTGAGGATCTTGAGCAAAGGCGTTTCCGTAGTGTGTTGTGCCCTGTAAGCTGATTGGCTGGCAGGAAAGAGGTTATGACGAGATAGATGAACTGTTAAGCGGGAACATACAGCTCTCTCAATCAGCTTGGATACAAACGACAAGTTCGACACTGGCCTATAATTTCTGAGGTCTTCACGGTCAAGATTTGGCTTCTTCAGGTGTGGTTTGACGAGAGCTGACTTTAGTTGCTGTGGCATACAACCTGATGAGAGTGAAGAATTGACAATATCAACTAGGGTTGGTAGGAGAATGTCCAAGCATTCGTAGAGGAGATCAGTAGGGATGGCATCTAAGCCACAAGTTGTTCGCTTTGCAGATTTCAGCAGTTGTTGAACCTCTCCATGGGTTAAGCTATGGAGATACCTAAGGGGAGTTCCAGTAAATTGTTTGTGGTGAAAGTCGATGCTTGTATTGTTGTTAGAAGCTGACGAAATATGATCTCGAATAGCTTGCACCTTGTTGTTGAAATATTCAGAGAAGAAATGCGCAATAGAGTCCTTATCACCAATTGTTGGAAGAGCACAATCAGAGTTCTTGCCAAGAAGGTTGAACAGCACTTTGAATAGAGTCTTTGGAGAGTACTTATTTTCGTTTATCTTAGAGTTGATGTGTTTGCGCTTCATTCCCCTGATGACCATGCTTGCATTATTTCTAGCAGAAACGTTGATCTGACGATGAATCTCTAAATGAGACTTCTTCCATTTCCTAACTATTGTACACTCCACTGCAAAAGAACGATTTCACTTTTTTTCATGAAAACGTTAAGAGGTCTGGTATGGTTTTGATTCTAAGCAGGAAATGATGGTATTACTGCATCGTTTCCTCTACACGAACGCATTGTATCGAACGCAGCCACTGGAATTTTGCATTCACAAACACGTGAAAAAAATGAGTTTTGATGCACGTGGAGCAATGCTGCATAAATACCCTTGTTTGAAAGAGCAGACATTCAGTACTATGAAGAACACCAAAAGTATGCCAAGACTTACCCAATATGACCAAGCGATAGGTATATTGGGGGTTCCAAACTTCAAATGGCAAGAACTGCAGTCAAACCACCATCAGAAGGCTGTTAATACGCTACCAGCAGACAGGCCAGGCACGGGACAGACCAAGATCGGGAAGACCGAGAGTAGCAACTGCGCCCAAAGATTGCTACATTAGGCTTATTCACCTCCGAAAGCGATTCAAACGCTGACATCAACAGCAGTGACGGCAGTCTGTCATGTCATCAGCACAAGAACAACCCTTCGTTAACTTTGTTTGGCTGGTACACGAGTCTACCGCACCTTCCGTGGAATGGCTTTGACCCGTATACACCGTCAACGCATTTTATGATCGACATGTACTGAACGACGTGACTGGGAGAGGGTGCTGTTAACATACGAGAGCAGGTATGCCTATTGAGGACCGAGGGCAGGTTTCGAGTTTATCACCGAAGGGGCGAGCGTCTCCACCCAAACTGCATTAGAGAAGTTCAACCTTAGGAGGCGGTTTCATCACTGGGAAGGAATTTGTGGCCTGTGAGGGAATCTGACTGGCCAGCGATACATTCAGGGTGTACTGAGACCTATCGTTTTTCCTTTTATCCAACAACAGCCAAGCAGATAGATATTGCAACACAACAACGTAGGACCTCACAGTGCCCGAACTGTTTGAGACTACCTCGAGAATGGCAACGTCACTGTTTTGCCGTGGCCAGCCAACAAACCAGAAATGTTTCTCTTTGAACGCCTTTGGGATCACCTTGACCGCCATTTGAGACAGCAAGTGCCACCTCCATACAACCAGCAGGAACCAGCAAGCTCTGTAAAACATATGAAACAGGATCCATGCTGACGTCATCCGCCGCCTAACGACCTCAATGAGGAGGGGTGTGCTTGCATGCATTGACGCCAAGGGTAGTCACACTCGCTACTGACGTCAGACTCCATGATTCCTGTGACTACTGAGACTTTCTGTGCACTTGTCTTTTAACTCCACATATTTTTGAAATTTTTAATATTGACCTCCTGTCTCTTTCCTTATGTATAAGGGCAAATTAAATGCCGATATTTAGATTTTAGAGAAAATATTGGAAAGGATTTCTGTTTATAAGGCAATCGTCAGAATTCTCATATCTGCATTTGTTTTTATTTTATAGACTTTAAAAATGAGTGAAACCTTTTTTTTGCCTTGTTACATTGAAAACATAACTTCTCGATCAAAATTCAAAATAACAACATTCTGGCATTCAGACTCATATCAAATATTTGTACTCATTAGCTTGTATCCTACCAAAATTATCTGTGTGAATTTACAATTTGATATTTAGAAAGAATCCTTTCGTACCTTATTGATATTTCGCTTTCTAAAATATATAACTACGGTCATCATGATTTTGTTGATCAAGTATTCTGTTTTCAGTCGTCACGAAATGTATAAACATGTTATATGATCATAAAAAGACAAACACTCGAAACATAAAGTAATAAAGTGTAAGCAGATTATTTATAAGTAATATAAGATATGTTCATCGAATCTTCATTTATATTATTTCATTACCTTCTTTGAAGTGATTAGAACTCTCCATGAAATATGTTTTTGAATGCTTTTACTTCTGGTAATGCAACAAAGGTGATATCCTTTTATGTTACATTAAATGAATGCTATAAATCTTTGTAATTCATGGGTAGATTTATCAGCCGCCATCAGGTTAAGTTATATTCAATCTAAGCGCTTAAATCACGACGATGAAACACAAATACTTGTAAATGTAATTATTTTCTTTTAGAATGAATGACTAGACAGCATGCTATTAAAAAATCAGTACAAATGATTGCTTCAACACTTCGTATTTTATTTTTTGACATCAGGATGCTTAAGAAAAAAATTATCTCATCATTTAAAGATATGTTAAATACTGTTTTGAAAGCATTACACAAACGCCAAAACCTTATTTAAGCCCTCCTATCGAAACATGATTTTGATTTCTTTATCTCTCAATCTACAAGATACCATGTACGTACCATTGGTTACTAAAATCAATCTCAAAGACATATCTACATATCGCACGTTGATTTCATGTTGTACTATATATATAGAGATCAATAACGTGTATTTGAGTCAAAATAATCAGCTTCGAACTACATTAAAACAGTGGGCACTCTTACACCTCGGGCGACGAGACATAGAGGCAATTATTTTTTCAGGAAATAAATGTTTTATGAAGCCTCTTGTATTACGAATGCACTTGTTGCTAACTCCCTGGAGCAATGACAAGAGACAAGTAGTATACTGGGGTTTTTTAGCTCATCGAAATACGTCATTACTGTACAATGCTTCAATGTAGTGTGAATGTGGTAACATAACATATTTTACACATTTTAAAATTCTTTTTGCATAATTAGTCTCACAGAGACTACCTCATTTTCGATAAACGGTAAATAACATATGTATTATCAACCCAGTGGTTGTCAGAAAATTCAATCTCTTTTCACAAAATTTTAATCAAAATGATTTATCACGTTCAGCGATAGCAAAGTATTCAAGGAAATGATAACATTACCTACTTCAATCTTTCAATTGGTGATGAAACCTAATTTAGATACAAAATAACTTCCAAGGTACTCATAATAAGTTTTATTGATATCACAGTTGAGATTCATTCAACGCATGTTTCAAATTGGAAAGTGCAAAGTTCTAGTCCATACGTTAAATCTTCATTACTATATTCCCTGATTGGAAATATCTTCTATACCCAAAAGTTCCTCCGAATGTACATTGCATTTCTGAATCGTTGTTTGAGAAAATAATAATCTAATTATCATGGAAGAATAAGGAACGAACAGATAAGACAGTTTTCACACATTTCACCATGGTCTATTTATTATCAACCAACCTTTAAAAGACCAAATGTCTCTTGTCAGTCAATTTCTTTTTCAATTCTCAAAAGCTGTTTTTGTGACATGGTGTATATATATATTGATGTCAATTGACAATGCCTATGGACCAACACTTTGACACATACATGTGTGATATTCCAAGAGAGCAACCCCCTCAACATTCGATTATTATAAAGAGAAACTTTGAAAACGGGCTGGAGGACTAAGAATAACAAGCTAAACAATCTATATTTGTACCCAAACAGCCACATGCATATGTAGAATCCATTTGACTAAGTCGAAAGTAAAAACATTGATCGATTTATAAATGAGTGTTACTGCGAAGCCAAATAAACATATCAATTAATAAATATTATTATTGACGAATAATAAAATATGTGTCTTCAAAGACTTTCGAGATATATTTCAAATATTACACATATATTTCACATATAATAAAAAAGAGCAATTAGCTGTATAGCGCATAAGATTATCCACAGTTCACTACACAAACGGTCAAAGGGTCACCAAATCTATTAGAGTACCTATCAGATTTGGAGTCTTTACCCAAAGTTTCAACTTTCCACACTTTTGCGTCTGGAAAAGAAAATTACCATCAAATATATACATCATAATCCCCAGCAGCTGAGAAATTTGTAGACAAAGTTTCAACTTTCTACTTCTTTTGGTCAGTTGGTCACCATCAGATGAGTAGTTTGTACACATGGTTTCGATTAAGAAATCTTTAAATACAAGACAAAATAGATTATGTTCTTTATGTAAAGATAACTTTATTGCAAATGAATTCCACTTCTTGCTTGTATGTTAATGTTACCAACATCTAAGACGCTTGTATTTACCGTATTATTTCCATTCAAATTCAACCATTCATAAATTTGACATTTCAATCAATTCACAGACTTCAATTTAACATGCTAATGTCCATTGCAAATCGCGATGTTGTTCAAAACTTATCAATATTTAATTATTCTATGACTTATAGAGATTCATTGTTACGGCAATGATATATTGACAAATGTTTATCATGCTTATCAACTTATTTATTATTTATTACCTATAACTATTTACATTAAATGCACATATGTATCGCCCTGTGACTACTGAAATGTAGACTGGGCCTATGAACTCCACTACTAATGAATAAAAATTGATGTATTAAAAAAAGAAATCTTTATGCAAGATTTTAGCTTTCTAGGCCTTTACTTCTGGTGAAGAAGATACAAATAGGCTTAAAGGGCGTGGTCAATGTGGCACTCGGGATCACTAAATCTAAAAATAAGAGTTCCCACCAGCTAAGTCTGTACACAAAGTTTCAGCTTTCTAGGCCTTTTGTATCTGTAGAAGAAGATGAAAATAGGTTTTAAAGGGTCACACGTCCACCAATTCTATAAATTAGAGTCCTTGTCATTGATAAAATAATATTGTTTTAGGTCACCTGTATCCCATTACGGCGTCAAAAGACCACCATGTGTATGGATAAAGAAAAACCTCATTAGTCAAGGAGGCTACATGATTTTAGATTTCCATTATATTGCTGGTATTTACCACGTATGTAACTTTAAAGAGATCATAAAAGGTTGTTAAACCCTTATAGTTTCATACTTGGATAATGGCTTGATTTTCATAGCTTAAAGTTAATGTCAGATTGAACAATTTTGTATTATGTTAGTATTTTGTTTGGCAATCCTTCTTTGTAAAACATTGAAAGTGTTAGACCTTTTTCATGAATATCATACTAGTGTCCATATTCCTACCTCACTATTTGTAAATCTCAGATAAACAAGAAAAAAGTGAGCATGGCTCACATACCCCCGCAGCCCGTCTGATGTCTTCTCCCTATAATCTGAATTAATATGATTCTGGAAAACCTGATTTACTAAACGTTACTGTAATAGTTTAAGAGCAAATGTGTCCCCATTGGAGCAACAGATCTGTGAATCGCTACAAGTCCACTTGCAATAAGTCTGTCAAAAATAATATTTCGGAAAGAACTTGATCAAGAGCATCAATAGGTATTTCCAAAACCATAATTTCATTCACCTAACTGTGATACTGTCTGAGAAAACTTGTCCACATTGGAGCATCAGATCTGTTAATCATTACAAGTCAAGTTGCGCATTCAAGGGCCATAACTTTTTCAAAAATAATTTCGGAAATGGCTTTTAAACTTGATCAAAAGCATCAACAGATGTGTCAAAAACCATTTCATTCACCTAAGTGTGATACTGTCTGAGAGCACTTGTCCCCATTGAAGCATCAGACCTGTTAATCGCTACAGTCCAATTTCAGAAGCAAGGGCAGTAACTCTTTAAAAAATAAATTTCGGAAACGGCTTTCTTACTCGATCAAGAGTATTATCAGATGTATCCAAAACCAAAATGTCACTCCTCAAGATGTAATAGTTTCTGAGAAAATCTGTCCCAATTGGTGCAACAGATTTGTTAATAGCTCCAAGTCTAATTGAGCAATCAAGGTCTTTAAAAATAGTTTCTGAAGAAATCTGTCCCTATTGTAGACCATATAACTTAGTCCAAAAAATGACGTTTCCATGGAAACGACAAAAACATTAATTCCAGAAAAAATCCAAAGTGGTCCAAACCGTAGACAAGGTCATGGTTAGCAAGTGTGCAACGATTGTTGATCTAGACCTTATGGGTTTTGAGTAAATTGACCGGACGGAAGGACAGACGGACGGAATGACAGCTATATACACCCGCTACAAAGTTACTCCCGCTATAAAGACCCCCGCTCCTGTATATTCATGTATGATATACGAGTAAGAATACTGAGGAGAAGGTGTTTGAAATGCTCACTGTACACGTTCTTGAAACGATTATGTTAAGTATCAGATTATATGTGTAATGGGCTTTCTTTCAAGTTAGTAAGTGAGAACAAGACTTCTTGTCGTTTTCTCCTGATTTTCCTCTGACAAATAGCAATTTCCTTTATCATATATGGCTCTTTCGTTTGCAGACGGCCTCTTTATGTTTTTTGAACATGGATTTATATTTTGCATGTGTGCTCGCAAAAATGGTATTATCTTTAAAAGACAATATTCAAAGTTATTCGAAGCAGCGTCTAAAAGAGGGCTAATGCAACATTGGGAAAGGTTCTTTGATGTTAATGCAGCTATGTTAATTAAGCACTGAAACATCAGACAGATACAAACGTGCCCGTTTGATTGCATTCACATCAATTGCAATCAATTCTGAAAACCTAAATGAAACATGAGCCATTAAAAAGAATGAATAATATGAATATTGATTCATGTCATAATGGTGTACTGGAAGAGAGCTGTGATAACGATACCGTAATTATAGTCGGTAAGTTTGGTCGTGTATGTAACTCACATACGTTTAAGTTGCATTCACATTTTAAAATACTCAATTGTAGAAGTCTATCAACTCTTCAGAAAGTTGCTATCCTTATGACTATCATTCTTACAACATCGTTATCCTACAGACACTGTTATGCGTCAGACATTGCCATTCTTCAGTCATTGTCATCTTTCAGACATATTTAGCTTCAGACAATGTTGTCAAATAGTCATTAACAAAGCCAAGGAAAAGGACTATCAGTAATATAATTTCGTTTACATGTAAGCTATAAATGTATGGCTTTGTTTACTATTTGTTAAGAACCACTAGTAAATGCTTGAAAACTGTCGGTGTCACGGCAAAGTTGTATATTTCAAGGACAACAAATGCTAATCATTTTCTCCAAACAGAATTAGCTCCGTCAATAACTTCTATATAACCTCTGTTTAAGTATGTTATAATAAGAGCTCTTTTCGAGCTTCTGGCAGTTTCCCGTAGCTGCACAATATTGCAACTTAAACTACCTTGCAATATTTCAGCCAATGAGAACACCGAATGCACGAATAGCATATTTGTTGTCTCACAGGCCTATGCAATGAGGCGTATGTGTTCTATAAAGAACACTCAAAGTGCAAGGAGCATATTCAAACTTTAATGTTTGGAAAGTTCACGTAAATAATTATGGCGATTTGAATGATATCATATGATATCGCTGATTGCACAACACACCCTGATTGCCTCCAATCACTATTCTACATTTCTAGACGGCGAAATTATTCGTATTAGAACAGAGGTTGTATGGGAATTTATGACGGAGCAACCTTTGTTTGGAGAGAACGATGCTAATAAACAGAGCAAAACAGTCACAGCAAACAAACATAAATTTAATAGCATAAAATTTATTCTATCTGTAGGGTGTTTTCGCGTTCATAAAATAGTAAATTGGAATAACTTTTATTATAACTCAACTTTTATTAAAATGCATACGTTTTATTAATGAGGGAAGTAACGCAAAAATAACTGATCTGATCGGAGTTCATATGTTATTATTTATTGTATTCCCCCATGCGTTGTGTACGATCATGGCAATCCTACATTCAGTAGTAAAGCAGTAAAGATACTTTAAATACACGAAACCCTTACCAATTCACTACAATTTTAATAAAACATATAGATTGACTGCTTACCTTTTCAACTTCTTAAATCCGTATGTCTTAATAATTAAAATGCTTTATTTTTGTAACCAATATGAATAACCAAACAGTATCATCTGAGTTGTAAATGGGACATCTGAAAAGATGAAGGATAATGTTTAACTCCTCTGGCCCCGTTGCGCTTATGACATGGCATGACGTTCGGCGTCCGTCCGTCCATAAACTTGTCACTATTTCATCTTCTTCTTCACAACCATTGACTCGAGAAATCTTAAATCTTATGTACAAATTCCTTGACTAATGAGGTTTTTAATTTGTAGATTTGGTGACCCGTTGACCCGTGATAAGGGCGACAGTGACCACGCACTTAAAAGCTATTTTCATCTTCTTTTCAAGACTTTTTGACAATTCGGTTTAAATTACAGATAGCCTACTGGGCTACAGGGCCAATGGCTCTATATCTTTATGTAAAGTTATGTATGTATGTTATTTTTGCGCCTTTTAGTTATCTTATAGATATGTAGTAAATAGCAACCTCCGCTGAGGTTGATATAGAAATGAACGCGCGAGCGGCAGCGAGCGTGTTCATTTCTATATCAGCCGAGGGCGGAGGTTGCTATTTGACTTACACATCGTGGTTAAGAAATGAAATTATTTTATGTTCAAAAGTCAAACGAGTGATTGGCAAGAAAATACATGTACCTAGTCAGGTGATATCCCTTGTCGAGATTTCACGATGAAACTTTGAAAGTTTGTTTCGTTCTACTCGATATAAACTTAGTTTAATGATTTTGGACCGGCCTACTATAGAATTTGGCAATATAATAGCGAAATAAATAAATTATATTTTGGACTTTTCACGAAAAAAAATTGCTTCATCAAGTCAGCATAGTAGGCTCCTGTTACTGTAGTTTTAGGTGGTTTTAAGTCTATGAATATCACGCCCCTGATTTTGCCAGCAGAAGGCTTAGTTCTGAATGGCTTTGGTGCATAATAGTGCTTATGCTTCTAAAATAGATTCTCGCTTGGTGTCAGGATCCCAGTGATGAATCCACGTTACATTCCCCGTAACCAGACGGGCATGAAAGTTATCGGGATCAGCATTGTATCTGTCAAAGAGCTCCCGACTGGAGCTCAACTCAGTGGTGTCGATTTTGTGCATTTAAGTTTCGTGGCACCCATCTTGCTGACACCTTGGACATGTGCAATTACTCAGGAATTATGATGCAGACACTTTCATGAGAATTTCCACACTCTGAAGATTTCTCGTTCACTTTTATTCTACGATCGGGCATGATTATGCCCTGAAACCTTGCAACCATATCACCTGTAATGGATTCAACAGGCCTTCCAGACCATGGGACATCGTCCAAGGAGCTGCGGCCCTGCTTAAACTTAGCTGACTATTTTGCAAAAGTAAAATTCTTTTTTCCGATAAACGATAGTCATTCTTTCGTGAGAAACTGATAATTGTATAATGCTCAGTGTTAGAACTTTCAATGATAACAAGAGGGTACTTGTTCAACAGGCTGTTAATATCGAGAAAGGTTGTTTGTGTCTGTAGTGACATCAACGATGATGTTTTCAGGGGTGTATCAATACTCCTTTGTATAAAGTACTTGACCTCGTAATTGCCTCTCAATCCTAGCTGTATGTGTTAAAATCCAAGAATAAGACTGTACGTACTTTTCAGATTCTAGTCCAGTAAACAAGTTGCAACCATGCCAGAATTTTCTCTAATTTACATGAGTTTTTTGGTGGCCTGAATGTCAAACAAAAGTTAACACTTTCGGAAACATTTCATCAATAGAGATTTCATTATTGTTTTCACACGTTTTTCAAACTATTGATTCAAGTCTTGCTTTTTATTAAATATTTGATAATTGAATTGAATTTTCAGAGATGAGGTTATCTGATTACCTGCACATAAACCGATTACGTTTGCAATGCAGCGGAAATGTTGTAATAATCGCTTTATTGGACCAACTGATTTAAAGTCAATAATAAACTGCAAGGTTTGAAATAAAGTGACGATGCAAACTGGAGTGTTTGTAAATTGTTCATGCCATAATGTTGTTAATTTCCATTCACCTCTGTTTACTTGGCATTGTTATATTCACGGAGTGTATTAAAAAATTATTGCTTCATACGTTTGATGTATCATCACAGTTGTGCCTCTCGAGCCGCTTATAGAGTTGTGACATTTGTACATAAATGATACATAAACCATAGAAGTAACACAGGGAAAAGTTTAAATCATAGTTTTTTTATCATGCCAGAAGAAGGTTTGGCAATACATGAATAAGAAATCAATCTTATTTGACTACGAACTGCGGTTTCGCTTGCCATGGTTTGAACGGCTTTGACCCTCAAGGTAAACAAAATCATCCATCTCCAATATGTACCGAATTACTTGAAACTGAAACATGCTTTAAACTATTTATTCTTAATCAATGCAATGCAATGTGCGTTCTTTCGATAAATCAAAACGTGCAGGAAAAAGGGTTTCAATATAGATTCACGAGAGCAGCTGATAAAATTGTAAAGTTTGAACTTTGAACGAAATAGAAATTTATTATATTCAATTCATCGCTGTTGCAAAATAACACCAAAACTATGTATATGGGAATTGATATTTGTCCTGTTGATATTATCTTAAAACGAATGTTAAAGCAAGCTTATCAAGTTGTGACTTTAATGATTTGAGGAAATCGTAGCGTCAACGTCTTCATCTTGGCCTTATCTTAAATGAAACAATGGTTAATGAAACAGTATTTTTTCTGAAAGTATTAAGTAATTGTTGCTATTGTATAAGTTGCACAACACATTGTAGTTTGAATAACAGAGAAACAATATTACTATATTTCAACTCATTCGACCCCTAGCATTACGACGAGCTGAAAGCCTGTCATAACATAATATCGGCCCCTATACTAAGTTCTAAACAATCTAGGAGTCGAACCATGTGCTGTGTCGGCGTAATTTGACAACGAGCTGAAGGCAATTCACAAGATAGGAAGTCAGCCATATATTGATGAAGTCTAACATAAATACTGGATGAAAGACTTCACAATCTAGGAACCTATTCCTTTACTCCAACACAACACATTACAACAATGAGAACATTCGGTCCTATACTGCATAACATGAAAACAATGACGATCTAAGATCTGTTCACAATCTAGGTAGAGACTATTTTCTATCAGTGTAACTTAACAAAGAGCTGAGAGCCCTTCACAATGAGAGTCCCTTCAGAATCCACCATTATCAGTTGATGATGTGTTGATGAGTTGTTTTACAGATGTAAAACAATTTCATTAGCTAGGAATTTACCTGTTAATACTACTAATAAACAGATTCCAAGATCGTGACCCTCACCAGATTGTTCAAGTCTCACAATCTCAAAATTTGCTTTTTAAGAACGTTATATTTTCATGTTAAACTTGATTTCAGGTCTTCTCCAAAAGAGATTTTGTTCACTTCTGTGTTTGATGTTTACAGACATCTTGTTTGAGATTGAAGAGGAAATGTGAATGCTATATTACTCAAGTTTTTACAATACTGTACTGTGCATTCAATACGTATAACAAATGTTTTCGTGCTTTCGTCCTTTGAATCATTTATTCAATGAAAATGATAAAATCATTAAAAACTCGAGTGAAAAAATATTGCTTAATCATTGACGTCTTGAGATATTTTTGATTGGTTCTGTTTAGAACGTTTTTCAAAATGGGAAACCATTAAAAGACACAATGTTGGAACTAACGTTTTTTGAAAAAATCAAATCCGGTTTTCATTAATGTGAGGAAAGGTGATAGAAATGTTATGTATTTGATGATAGGGCCTGTCCTGTTTAACATGCAATCAATTTCAACATGATTACTGTAAGACAGATAACCATATTCGGGACTAAATGACCAAATGGGACTTCTAACATGTTGGAAGAAACCATCGACCGAGTCTGGCAGTTTTCCTAAGTATGTGAGCGACATTTTGATTCATAAATAGATTTTATAAAAAGCAATCATTACTCGCACAAATTAACCAATTAGATGAAGGGTTGTTCTCACACTTTTCATCAATGCCCTACCATTAGTATATTGTCACACATGTCCCTTGTCATCGCTTATTCCATAGTCAAATGTCCCGTGATGGCAGTCTGATTAAAATCGACCATGTTCCGAAGAATAAAAGCTTCAAAATATTGACTCTACCGAGATTCGAACTCTATACGGCTATCTTCTCCACTAGGTCTGACCGCAGCCTACTGTAGCGCACGTGCTGACACCAGTTTAGCGCATACAAAACCTAGTCATTAGCGAACCAATCGCATCATCGCGTTTAAAATAAGGATAGCAGCAGTCAATGTTAACGAATGGTGAATGAGAGTTACTTGCCCCTAGCTACTGATACCGAATGCTTTTGCCGCACGCATTGTGATTGGTTAGTTGTGTTTACGTAAGAACGTGCGCTACAGTAGGCTGCGGTCAGACCTAGTGGAGAAGAAAGCCTACACATATAGAGTTCGAATCTCGGTAGAGTCAATATTTTGAAACTTTTATTCTTCGGAACATGGTCGATTTTAATCAGACTGCCCGTGATGGTGACTTGATATTGATTTCTGAACAAATGCTTGTGGACAAAAATGGCTTTTATGAAAGACCATGTCACCTTCCATTGTCATTTACAGTTGGTATTTAGAGAGAGCATGTGACGCCATATTCTGTCTGATTTTTATGACATCTATGTATAACAACAATATGTTATGGTAGTAGATTTTACATTAAGAGTAACGTTTCTTTGCTGTGGCTGATTTCTGAAATAAGTATCATAGATAAAGGAAATAGAGTTATACATTTGTAAATATTGTAATGTGTACAGTAATATTTTGTTATATTCTTATTACTCTAACTCGGAGCGTTTAACCCATCGTGATGACGTCACTCTATTGTGTTTTTAGTGGGTAATTGTCAAGAACCAACTGCTCTTTGACTGCCTCGTTCATTAGGGGTGACAGGTTTTGCCATTTCCAGAGTCTACTCATATGCTTTAAGAATAATTAATCTGAAATGCAGCCTCCCGTGTGATAATTATTTAAAGGAATTTGTCCACTCAGTTGCAGATGTGGCGAGAGCTATTTGCCAGTAAACATTCTGTGTTCTTCAGCTGACGGACAAAGCCTGGCGCGCACGTGCAAAGCATAGGTAGCATGATATAAGCACGTGCAATCGGCTGTCAATCACATCTTTGTCAAATGAATGAATAAAATTAAGAAGAATAATAACCTATGTGTATAGCGCAGAAATTCAGCCAGACCACATTCACCTTACATGAGAGCAAGGTGGTAAGGTATAAGATTTTGGATGAACCCATTTCAAGAGTGTTTTCAGTTGTAACTTTTGTCCGATCTATGAGACCCAACTATTTGGACCTTTTTATTGCAATATTGGAAAATCATTGCATCATTTTAATCTTTTTAAGAGAAATACATATAGAGAGTTAACAAATTCTTCTTTCGTGAAGTGTTACTTGGATTAAGATGAAGAACGCATTCAAAGTCATGGATTCGTGAAATATAACCAAATCGCCCCTTCAGACCTGGTTGATTATTTTTATGGATCCACTCATCCTCTTGTATTCTCCATTATATAATTATCGTCTCCGAATGCAAACAAGCTGCATATTTACAGAGTCTATCTTCTCAACCCACATATCAATCTGTTTGATGAGAAATACAATCTTATAAGAGATACTGATTTCCGAAATTCGACAGTTAACTTCTTGTAAATAGATTGTTAAACAGTTCTGAAAAATGTTGAAATGGTTATTGTAGGGTATGCAGTAGCATATTTTTAATTTGTTACACGTTCTTCCTTTTGATTCATTCTCTTATTCCTATTTCTCCCTGATATTCATTTCCTGTTACCAGAGTTATATTTTCATAATTTTCATTAACTCTACAACATTGTTGACATTTCTTTCCACTACGGTCATGATAACGATCAGTCGTTACCATTGGATAGGGAATGCAAGGAGGCATTTAGTGCTTAATCTCCTGACAGAAATGCAAATATAGTCATAACGCGTAAAAATTATGGTAAAAATTATTGTATCAAACGCAGTTTAATATTGAAAAGGCTAGACAACATATCATCAAATAACAACAGCCATGAGTGCTTTATCACTTTGCATTTCTATTTATGTGCGTCGAATCGCTGAGGAATACAAGCATGATTGAAAATAAAAACAGATCTTCCAACACAATGATATCAACTAGAAGAAGTGACAGGAAAATCAATGATGATTTTTATAGGCGTCAAACAAATTAATGCCTTGAATTCTCATGGTTATTATATGCATTATCAAGTGTTTTATATAAAGTTTGTCTGAAGGAAATGATATAATTCTCCTTTAATTCTCCTTCCATGAATAATATACCATCTCTGGTCTTAAGTTGAAGCATGAAGGACTTTGATATTACAATTGATCAATTTATATTTAAAGTATTAAAAATAAACATTTTCAAAGACAATGCAGTAGGATGATACACACTAATTTTATTTACATACTAATGGAAGTAGTCCTTTGTAAATGTCTTCTTTATACATTGTTCAGTATAAACATCAATGATAAACATGATGGAAATAGTTTAGATTTAACGTAGGTATCCATTGGATAGCAGGTAGAGACCGGCTATGGTTGAAGCAGGGTGGGCGAGCGCATACAGTACCGAGCGCATACAGTACTGTATGCGCTGTTTTTGCTATGTTGCGGTCATTTCCCACGCCGTTAACTTTTTCTTGATATGCTAAATCGATTGGAATCCCTTGCAAAAATTATTTTTAACTACCATCGATGTCGAAATCACTTGCACTTTATCTTTACACGGCCGCGAAATCTTCAAGCGAAATCTTCTTCTGAAACATCAACAAACACCGCCGTGTTGTAAATAGCGGATAAATGCGTCGACCAATCAGATCGCGATAAATAATCCAAAAATAGATACAGCGTGACGCTAATTTATTCATAAAAACCTGGCGTGTTGACGTCCGAAGACAAGGCAGCGACCAACTCGCCGGATTGTACATTTTGAATTGTTAATTCTTTGAAAATCAAAATGTTGAAAAGGATAATAGACGTCAAATATTAGTTACATTTGAGGGTTTTTGTCGTGTCCTAGGATAACTACCAGTCACCTCAGCATCCAATATATCTTAATTTCTTTTGACATAGAGAAATCGCGACTTCAGTACAGTATGTCGGGAGATACATGCATGTTCATTCTTCCGAAAAAATACAGTATTTGGAATAAATACCACGTCACTGTTAAAGTTTAGAGCTTCACTGATAATGTTAATGTAAAATATACATGTTGAAATGAGTTTGTCAGTGACACTGAAAGTTTTCCAACGACTACCCCCCTATTCCCGTAGGTCGGCATGTGTAAGCTAAAGATTCGCACGCAGGGTTTGAATACACCTAACATTCCCAATATTATGATTTTGATAGCTTTTTAAACTGTTTTCTGAAGTCTAGGTACGGACAAACCGACAGCAGGATCAATATTTTGGTTTCCAATTCCATTTGTTATGTGGGAAGGCAAACTGTTTGATGACGACATGTTTGCTAGGATTTTGTCAGTTTTTACCAAGTTTGTGCCAATAATCAACATTTAAGTGCTTTTTATCTTTTCTAAAACTTTAAAGATATCTCCTAAATTGCTTAAAGATGCATAGACATAAATCTATTACAAGCTAACACTCTTTCTGCTTTACCTGGTTAAGTATTGTGAGAGTGCGTATCTTTACCCTCCGCGAATCTTTTGTTGACTTTTAAGCCAGACAAGATGAATGACAATTCGAGGCTATATGTAGCCGTTATTTAAATATGGAACCTTGTAACAGTTAGAACAATGATTTGACATTGTTATTACTTGTAGCCGAGGTACGAGCCTACCAATTGAAAAAATCAAAAAGCACACCTGTAAGTATCTTATCTATGAAAATTATTTGTGCATCGGCTTTTTGCTGATAATAGTTAACACGGAGCCCGACTTTCACATTTATAATATATTAACATATTGTCCTCAAAATAAGCTTTGTTATTGAACACAATCTTAAACAAGACTCTGATTGAAAAACATCTAGTTACATTAAAGTTTTAACCAGGTCAAAGTGGTACGACACATAACATATCGGGTGTGGCAATTTTTAGTCTCGGAATAGGTTTGTTCGTTCATTGTTTGTTCGTTTTACCTGGAAATGAAAGGGTATATGCGTTTTAAAACGTGTGTAAGTAAAAAGCATTTCCATTTAATCCATGTCTTTTAGTCACGACAAGTATAATGGATAAGGCTTTGCGACAAGATAACAACGAGGACATTGTCTATGTTTTATTGTAAATATTTATGAGTCAGTGACCTTAAACTTACAGATAAATTGGGGGGAAATCATGCGTTACATTGGTGTATGCAAAATTATTTTTGACAATGTTCATAAACAACGGCAAGTTCGTCCCGACGCAAATGCAAAAAGCGACAGGCGAAATGCAGCTGACGGCACTGACGCTAATTTTATTCATGGTGACCTCGCTAGTCATCAAGGTCGTTTCTGATTGGCTGGTACTTTCAAGATGGCAGCGTACAACACAGTTTCGTCAAGTGCCGATAAATAAAAATTTAACTTTGATTTTTCACACAGAAACTTGTTGGTATGGATAACTGAAGCTATTGATTCGTTTAAAATATGATAAAGTAATTATTTGCGGAAGTTTAAGCGAACTATCAAATCGAAATTAAAAAATCAGATTTCCACCCAGTTTTTTCGATAGCCTTCTTCTGTCGTTAGTATGCGGCTCGCTTGCGAGAATAGAGCATTCGGCGACAGAAATTTCGGTCTAGATTTAACGGTACTCTGAAATCATGTGCCTTGAATGATGAATTTGATTTAGTAAAGAGGTCTTCACATATTCAAGGATACATGTTCGTGTGTTATGCGTTTACAAATTCATCATGTCTATGTTAACTTCATCATATGTTTAATGTTTATTCATTAAACTGGTAATAAGGTTAACGTCCGTGATGTCATAATGGTTGATGTAAGTAAACCTCACTTCATATGTTATTCTAACGACTATGAATTTATATATATAAACTTAAGATTACGTATCATAATAAAAGTTGGGTTGTAATTTCTTGTTTACATCAATATACGGCCTTTATGTCAAGCTTCCATCCTCCATGTCGCTTCAACCATCTGAAGCAATCTGAAAGAATATTTGGTATTCCATCCGTTGCTAAGTTTGCATTCAAAGACTTACATAATGTCACATGTACTAGTCCAATTACACCCAAGGCCACTTATATCGAATCAAGTGCACCATGTGCTCCCTATGAATTGTTTAATTGCTCTTAAATCAATCCAAACTATAGAGCTATAGAACTCTCTTTCTGTAATTTACAAACCGATCGCATTTTTATGATGAATTCGCAGTTGCAGAAATATGAGATAGATGGCGTGGGTTGGATTCCGTTTACGATTTATTTATTTCAAGATACTGAAACTGAATCTAAACTTCAGCATTGTTAAGTAATCTTTGTATCATGAATTGATCAACGTTAATTTGGTTTTTAAGAGATATATAGCTTTTTGAAAAAGAACCAAGACAACGTTTTTCTTAGATTTATAGGGGTTTTTTTAAATTCTAGCGACATGAAAAATATACCTATAGTGTACAAATCACATTTGATTCAGTAATTGTAGAAAAATACATTCATGTCAAATCTGTAATTCCAATATTTTTCTGACCAGATTTGTCAAAAGAATGTTCATGCCACAAAGAACAGTTGGCACGATTGTCAGCCTTGTTTCACCATCTCTCCAAATTATCAATTCAACTCTTATTTATGTACAATTATTTTGATAACTGAATTTAGCCGTATGATGTTTTTAGTCTCGCAGTTATCATATTACCCGCACGTAATCCAATTATATATGAAGTGCAGTGGGCAATTGTAAATCAAGCAATTGACAACATCGGTTCAATTACTTGACAATCAATAGCAACGTAACACAGGTTTATAGAAAAGTAACTTGAGTGCTTTTCCATTTGTTTATTGCTTCCTAATTTTTATGCACTTATTAACTGTCTAACTGGCTTTAATTAAAAAAATTCATGTCAATATGTACTACAAACTTTTTAAATTATTCTTAATATCCTCGACATTTATCTGTTAAAAACCGACAAGGACTTAATGTAATGATTATATCTAAATCTAAACAATCTTACGTTTCAATGCTGATGATAAGAAGTTAAAAGCAGCTTGTTTTTTTAAACAAAAGGACGTTGCCAGTACATCACCTAATAAAAAAATATTTAAAATTTGAATCTGGAAGAACAAACTAAAGTACATTATTATATCATTTCAGTGGAATGTGACTTTATAAACAAGGAGCAAGTAAGTACTTATTTGTCTAGAGTTATGACACTTCGTTTGGAAAAAGACATTTGATATATTCGTTTTTAAATATTTTTGCAATATGATCCCAATCATTGTATAATTATTTTCAATACAATAATAATGTTTTGTGATTTACCTTATTCATTGTACAATTTGTATGCATGCTTATGCTTGTTGGTCTTCTTGTTCCTGCCGAGCGGTTCAAGAAAACTGCTTTCTAATTTAATCTTTAAAACACATTGTCTATCGTTTTTTCAATCTCTGAAAATATACTTAAAGAGAGAATGTTAATAGTCTTTTTTTATATATATAATTTCATGGAACTTGTATATATCACTACTGTACAAAACTTTAACAGGGCAAAGTGAAATAAAAGCATTACTACTGGCTTTGGCCTGAGGGATATCTCTTTGGCTGAATCGGTAGAGTGTAGGACAGTCCCGGCTTCGAATCTCGCTGGATGTGATCTCACACTCACTTCTGTTACATATGTCAGAGGCAATTCTGACGGCTCGCGTAACGGAGCCTGGTGAGATCTACACACGTAATGTAGTGGAGCATTAAGATTTCATTTTAATGAGATTGATACAAGAGGAAGACATGATTCACGACGTTTCGTAGTATAAGCTTACTCCTTCATCAGATGTTGGATGATGATTAGTCTATTCTGACAAAAGATCATTTCCTTAAAGGTAAAAAATCATCAGCAAGATATTGAGGTATGGTGTTATCATCAAACTTTCAATCAGTTCAGAAACATTAAAAGAGAGATTAGATAAGAAGTAATAAGGGGACAAACAATTGCTTAAAATTATTCTTTTAAAGGCTAAATGTTTATCAAGGAAGAAAAAATTAAGCCTATTGAGAAATTACTAATTAAGAAAATCTCACTTATCCAAATGAGAAACGGTAAAGTCATTTTAAAAAGAATTGATTGGTTAAGATTTAGAGCAAATATATGATATAATTTTGGTGTTCATTTCCAGTAGAAGGATCAAGTCCGTATGTATGTCTGGTCAGTTCTGGTTTGGCTTGATTTTGAAAATTACTCATACTTGATAAAATGATATAATATGAAATGTCTTTGCAAAAATCTTGATTGCTCTTCCATGCGACGACTAGTCTTGTAAGTGTCTGAGACAAATTGTAACCTGCAGGTAAACTTCGATCGATTGCATGCTAAAGGTACTTTATTATTGATCAGAAACACCTTTGTTCAGTCGTTACGTTCAGTTTCTTAATTCACCCTATGATCGAAATTGTTGTTTTATCTGCAGACCTGACTGAACTAAAGTTTGTAAAGTTTTAGTTCTCTTTTTTTATAAACAGAAACAACCTATTATCTGAAAATTATCTCAAAACAGGAATGCACTGTGTAGCCTCCGCGATAACAAGACGACAACGTTTTGACCTGAATTAAGTGGTCCTTTGGTGGCAACACTTTCACAAAAACTGTTCGGACACTAGTAGAATTTATCTTTTTAAGACGGCCCCAACGGCAAAACTTAAAAGTCAACTGCAGATTGCATCTCTTAACAGCTTCAATGTATGGTGACTTTCGATTTTCACCTCACAGGTGTGTCATGATGATAACCCTTTTAACAAAGTCGTTATCTGGGTAATGCTGCTCGTGTGCAAAACCATTGGAATAAATGCCATGTGGAGAAAATAACTTACTCATTAATGTTCCTTATATTCTAAAAGAATTTTCGAGAACGATACATCATTTATTACATTTTATTTGTATCTCCATAACGTGATAATGACAGGAACGTTACTGGGTGGTTTTTAAACCGCCATGAAATTTAGTTGTACCAGCATTAATCATGTATCTGGATATAAGCCTGTATGGTCGTGATTGGAATTGTCAAAATTATTTCGTTTTAGAATAAATGGTTATACGGAATGCTTGGGACAAATATAATTTAATCATGTAAAGATGCGTTTAATTCGCTTTCTGAAAACATTAATATAAACGCCTAAATAGTGATTTAAGCCTTCCTATCGAAAACTGATTTTGTTGGTATATCTATCAATCTAAAGATACCAAGTTCATATCATTAGTTAATATCATTAATCTCAGAAATGCGTACATGATGATATAATTGTGTATTACAGAGACCATTATTATGTTCCAATAATCAGCTCCGAGCTACATGAAAACAGTGAAAGCACGCCTCGAGGCGACGAGCTCATTGACCCCCTAGAAAACCCCTCAGCTTACTTCATACACAAATGCATACAGATTTTGTTTGAGAATCAGTGTTTGTTGCAAAATAAAAGAACTTGTATTTGAAATATATGGAAAGGACAGCCAAAATAATTAACAAAACGGTTTAGGGTGACCCTTTCATGTTTTTACTGGAATGATTAAATATCACAGGTGTCAATAATTAAAAAAATGTCGAACGTTTTATTCAGACACATTTGATTGCATGAGTGTATTTCCTAACAAACAACACAGAAGTTTGACTATTCTAATAACCGTTGAAAACATTACTTATCGAGTTAAAATGAAAATAGGAATTCATTATACCTTGTACGTTTCGTCATCCTAACTCACCTGTGTGCATTTCAAATGTAATTTTTGAAATAAAAGATAATATAAAATGAATGACTATAAGCAGTTTCTTTGAAAATAGTTCAAGAGTATTCATTTTAATATTTTCATTACTTCCTTTGAAATGATGAGAAGTTTAAAGGAAAAATATTTTAAATGCTTGCATTTCTATTTATACACAAAACAAATATAATTTTATGTTACATTGAATGAATATTTGAAATTTGTGGAATTCATAGGTACATTTATAAACCACCATCAGTTTAAGGCTTCCTATCGAAATTATTTTTTACTTCTTTTATCTATCAATCTACAAGATGCCAAGTACATATAAGTTATGCAACCATCAATCTAGCGTAGCGTTGATGTTGATGCTATGTTAGACCACACAGATCAATAACGTCTGTTTTAACGTGTCCGAACAACATTAAAACAGAGTGTGCACTTAAACCTAGAGGCGACGAGACATGGAGGCAATTATTTTTCTGGAAATCAATGTTTTACGAAACTCATTGCACGACTATAGCTCTTGTTGCCAACTCCCCGGAGCAATGAAAACAGACAAGTGGTAAAATTGGTTATCATTTTGTTTACTTGCTCCTTGAAATAAGTGAATTCTCTATGTCTCAATGTAGTATGTACATGTACAGGTACAGGTATATGATAGCATATCAGATTTAAGGATTCAGCAATTATGCTGAATCCTTATTGTTATTGGCGTGTTTTATTATTTTTCCAGTGTGATAGACCTTCATGAGAAGACGCTCCAATATACTTTTGGGCTTAATCGGATTAACCGTTAAAGTGACAGTACCACTCAAAGTTTCAAAAATAAACAGGGGATTTTTTTTTCAAAACGATAGGCATTTACACCACAAGCAAAAAAAGTCAATCACGGCGAATTCGTAGCATGTATAGTTTGGCAGCCCTATTGCTTTTTTTGGCTTTTTGCAATTTTTGGACCCCATGCACCTTTGAGAAACATCTCCTCTGAAGATACTTGCATCTCAGAGCTGAAACTCTCCAATGATGTAGCTGGGGCATAGGAAATTTCAGGGTGATCTTCTTTTTTTATGAAAGTTCAATACTTTGTTCTCAGCAAGCCTTCAAATTCGGGCGACTTTGCTCATTTGAGCATATTCAAGGGCAGATAACTCAAAGGCCTAGCCGTAAAATTTGTAAGTTTGGAGCATTCTATATGCCAATGAAGTGCGTTAGCAAGGGTTAAATTGCACAAAGTTGAAGGCAAACACACTCTGGCGTGATGAAATGGTCTCTTTTCAGTCTACCAATATCTATTCAATTCTCAAAATTCTATTTTCGTGACACGTTGACAGAATATTAATTTCATGACAATGATTAATGACGAACATGAGATAATTGACCTTTACACATAATTGTATTCAACCTTCAAAGCAAGCTCTTGGAAATGATATATACCAAATCAATGCCTCAAAATGTAAAAGCTTTGAAATAATACTTTTATTACCTTATAAATACATACTCTTATATCAAATTGTTGCTAACCTGTTTAGCATCACCAAAAATTATAGTACATCTTTATTGCGATAGTTTTAACTAGTGAGAGCTTGGTGGGTTACATTTATTTTGTGTTGATGTACTTGACTTGTTGATATGTTAATCAAATGATGCATATGCAAAGCTGCCAGAAGACTTAGTATAATCAACCAATCTATCATCATCTGTATAGACCCCAGGCGCATGTAGATTCTATATACCTCAGTAAAGGGTACAATACAGAAAAAAAATCCATTTTAAATAAATTTTTCTCCGAAACTAAATCAACAAATAAATGTATAAATATAATGATCTTGACCAAAAGTCAGATTCTACTAGACGCACAAGTGCCATGCGAACACATTTATCTTACTTCGATGAATATTTGTTAATCTCTAATGAAATAGTATTACTGTACCAATGGCACTGTCTTGCACATGTGCACTTGTGATGAAAAGCACAATATCGTCGATTCCATGTCCAAACCAGGGGGCAGCCTGATGTGTATCAATAAAACGATATGGATACGCGAGGCTCTCCAATGACACTGCGAGAGGTCGAGTGGAAAGTTTACAGTCACTCTGATTCGAGTTCTTGCAATTCGAATTTAGTGCTAAGTTCTCATTTTATTTTATAAAGTATCCGATGAATTACAATCTGGACACAGATACATTAATATAACAAATCAACATTAACATGAGACATTTGATGTTTAACTTTAAATCATATCAAAAGATCTAGCGACTAGCGAAACTGGATGCTTGTTGATTGGAAAGCACAGACAGTGGCTATACTATCGGATACTTCTGTGTTTCTGTCGTGTAGGTCAGACAATTACATGTGGGTCCAAGTAGTTTATTGAGGAATCTCTTGGTATTGATTTTGCTGGAGATTGTTGCCTGACTTTAGGCTGTCGTTTCAAATCATGCAAGGATAGTATTCCACTGTTGTATATATAGTGATCACAAACACAGCAATTTCAAATACATGTAGTCATCATTCAAATAAGTAAGGCAGTTTAAAGTCTTTATTGAATACATAGTTTATAAAATTGAAAAGGTTGGGTTTTTTTCAACATCAAAATACCGTCTACTGCTCTATGCCTTCACATAAAAGTCTTCTTAAAATCTAAGTAAAAGAGTTTTACAATTATATAGACAAAACATATTCGGGACACATGAACCCACACTAGACTAGATGAAGCGTTTTGATTAATGACACAATAAGACAAAATGATAAATTTAAATATTTTCTTCAATATGAATCACCAATTGTATCAAAGCAAACCTAATAGTTAATTATTTCAGGATACTTTGAAGAATAAACGTGCATCAATGATAAATGGATAAATTTTGAATTCCATTTATCTAGGAAGAAGTTCGTGCTAAGCGTCATTTGTCTATAGCATTTGACATTCCTAGATAAGATTTTAGTATTAATAGTTTGTCTTCAAAGGATAGCATTATCATCAAAGAAATATTGCGTGATAAATTGTATCTTTAAAGGGACATAGAAAGGTTCGCTCACCTGAATAGCTGAAGTCATTACATTCTAACCTAACTCCGTCGGGCTAGAAATGGAGGGCCCTGACTAAATGCAAACAAAATTAGTTATGATGTCATTGACGCCATTTCAAAAGTAATTATTTGCAAAGCATTGGTCAGTTATATATGCTTTTGGATAACTAAAATTTATTCGACAGATAATATGCACACATGAGTCTTGTTTACAGCAGCTAGGTGCGAGTTTGTTGTTGCTGGAAGATGATAGGATGATTAACACAAATCGAAGAAGCACCATTGACAGCAACTAGGAACAAAATATATTTTAAGGAGAAACGAAAAGCAGAAAACTGATGATGTCAATAGCGATGATACATTCATAGAAGAAATAAGTCAACCACCTTATAGTGATCAGATTCTGGACATATTCTGGAGTTATCAGGGACGAGATATTAGACACTATTAAAAGCCAATAAATCACTAGGTATTGATTTAATTAAACCAACGAACATAAAGAATTCGGCAGATATAATAGCACCATACCAAGAGCTCTTGTTCAACATTATGTTGGCATAAATGTCTCATTACACAAGACAGTTTTGATAACCCAAATAATTACGTAGATATTACTCTCTTCAGCAAATTAAAATAATTTTTGTACAGCTATTACAACACTAGTATCAGGGGGAGAGGAAACGAATATTATCAGTGCAGCATTAGCAGGAATAGATATACAACAGTTGATAATATGTTTATATTGCGAAGTATTATATATATATAACAGATATTTTAAAAACAAAGGTTGTAAATTCTATACCCTCTTCGTTTACTTCGAAAAAGCTTTCGATTTCATGGACAGACAAAAACGAGGGTCCCTTTTAATAACCACGGCCTCATCCCGAAAATGAAGAAACTTATCACTTCTATGTATGAAAATATAAAGTCTTGTGTAAAAAATAATATTGAATTTTCAGATTTTTTTAACTACAAGGCACGACAAGGTTTTATACTTAGTCCATTTCTATTTTTAGTTTTCATTTTAATGAAGTAGCCATCCAAATTTAAAGCAGTTAATTACAGAATACACCTAGATTTGGTACAAAAAGGAGAAATGGTGGTACAAAAATTGGACTGTTTTTGCTCATACAAATATTTGAGATTGATTTAAAGTTATTCATTATATTGGCCACTGCGTGTTAGTTAGGTCTGTTCGGTATCTTTCACATACAATAATACAGGGAAATGGTCATACCAATAAGATTACTTCAGTTAGAAATTTTCTGTTTTTAAAAGGTTTTGGTTTTATCTAGTAATATCAACATGTACACTAATTTTTTTCTGTCAAACAACATGAAGACTAAAATATATTTACCTTTCTATCCTTGTATTTGCCATGTGGTTTCTAATCAACATAAGTGTAAGAAATGAAACACGATGATTTCAAACGAAGACGCATAACCTATGATACACTAGTCTTTTCAATTGAAGCGAGAAATCATAATTTCGACAATGCCACAATGAAGACCAGTTGTTCAAAGTGGTTATCTGTTACATAAACCATTATGTATATTTGATTGCTACAAATACATTTTTTCATAAATCTTATGTCAAAAGAAAAATTAAAATTTGGAATGTGATGAAGCATAATGAGATACAATTCTTTGAACTACAAAACATATCGTAGTACACTGTATATACAGTTCTTACATAATGTATTCTATTCCTGTAGGGTAGTAATCGGTGCTTGAAAGATTTTTGTATATGGACCAATCTACACGTTTTAAGATTGATTCAGATGACTGATCGACTCGCTATCTGGGTGATGTTAAGGTGACCGAAACGTCTGAATAAACGAGGTTTGACTAAATATGTGTCTGTTAACGTGGAAGAAGCTTTTCGAAATAGATGTACTTTGTAAAAGTATTTTAAAAGATCAAACCAAGGATTAAACTAGAAATAAGAATAAAATATTTAGACTAGAACAAATGTTTGTCTGTGAAAACCAAATACGTTTTCTTTATATTTCTATTATTGTCGACTAATAAAGAGCAATTCACTATATTTCATTTGTATCTGTATATTTTTTAACGTTTGGCAATCGAAGTTTGGTTTCCACACATGAGTGCATAAATGAGATTCTTAAAAAAGAGAAATAAAAATATTCGAAGTAGTTTCTGACATTATGAAAGACTCTGTGATGATAATGAAGCAAAGTTAATAGAGCGATGAAACATCAATTTCAGAAAAGAGAGATACAAATATGTCATTTCGATAGCGTTTGCAACATTTGCAATCATTGATAAGCCTAGATAAAACGAGCATATCAAAAGAATAGAATATCAATAATAATTCATCTCAATGGTCAAAAAGAAGAGAGCTATGAATAAGGTACCATAATTAGATTCGATAGGCTTGCAGGTGCCCTGAACTTCACATAACTATACTATGTATTACATGCAATTTGCATATAATACCAAGTAATGCCGTCAAATTAAGACACATTTTTTGAAAATATTTTGATCTAGACAATTGTAGACTTCCATCAACTCTTCAGTTATTGCCCTCTTCCACACACTATTGTCTTGTTAAGAGGAAATGAATCATATTAAGTAGGACATGTAATCCTAGTAAGATGTTCGTTTGTTTGCTATACATTGAAGTTAAGTAGTCGACTGCTTGGGCGAAGGTTTATTGGATTTTTCTCATAGAAATATAAAGTAGATATAAGTTCCTTCTTGAATGTAAGGTTAATTTGCCCGAGATAATTAGATTATGCAGATATGCCTCCATCAATAGACCTCTACATTATGTCGATGTCACAGCTGGGGTAATCAAATGCAAAGTCATAGTTTACTAACAACAAACAACATCTTTCGATCTTTTAATCTACACTCACACGCAAATGAAACGCAAGTTTTCATTCAAATTGAAAAAAGCTCTGGATCTTAAATCTATATGAAGTATTAATCTGTAGTGATGACTTATGGTGTCATCAATAATTTTTGGACGCATTTCGTAAGATTTGAATAGTTACCCAAAACAAAAACATTCGCTAAAAAGCACACGTCATTGGAATTGTGGGCATGATGCGCGCGTTTATTTTTTTAGATTTTCATGGAAAACCAGTATTTGTCATATATATGTCTTTTGGACATTAAAAGTTAAGATGTTTTGATTTTATATCGCCACATATGACATTTCGTTCGTATCAAAGGTAAATAATACGTTATGAAAATCACGGAGTGGCTCTTTAATGTTAACATTACTGAAACAGCGTTACAATGCAACACAGACCACTGTTGACGTTCTCGACGTGGTCGCCAGGGGTCGCCCCCCCTCGACAGGATCGACGCATTACACGTCTACACGATCGAGATCCATTCCTAACTGCGACTCACACTGCACCGAGACATGTAATTTTCTTTGACGAAAGTGTTTTTGTCTCTCCTATGCAGATGGACGAGTCAGGATAAATTTTGGCGTCGTCGAGGTGATCGTTTTGCTGACAGAAACGTTGTGGAAAGGGTTGGGCCTTGCGTCATGATGTGGGCCGGTGGACTGGGATCAATGTGCTTCCAAAATGTTGGCGCATGTTGGGAACACGGTGTAACAGCTCAGTGTTATATCGACCAAGTGATCAGACCCCACCTCTGACCCCACACATTTTCCAGCAAGATAATGCTCGTCCCCATATTGCTAGAGCTATCATGACCTTCCTCCAACAGCATAAGATGGATATTCTACCCTGGCCAGCCTTCAGCCCTGATTTGAATCCAATTGAACACTTATGGGATGAGGTTCAAAGGAGGCTGAATTATGTCAGACCAATTCCAACAACTGCCAATGAACTGCAGACGGCTGCAGATGTGTGTCTTATCCACTCTATGTACCGTAGATGTGTGGCAGTGATCAACGCCAATGGTGGTCACACAAGCTATTGACTGGCATATCGGCAAGTGACTCTTGACCTCTGACCCTGTATCCATTAGACTCATCTAATGACGTCATCTATTGGTTAAGACCTTCAAATTACTCCACTTTCATGTTTGCTAACTTGACCCTGTAATATTTTCTTGTATATGATATTGACCATTATAATGATGTAGACATGCAACTTGACTTGCGTTCCTTTGCGTGTGAGTATATATCAGCATGTCTATATATAATTACGCTCTAACTCTTGTTATGGTTGTGTAACCCAGTTCAGTGCAAAGTATTTTAGTGGTATCCTGACTACCTAATACCATTACTACTTTGTGATTCCTGGAAATTTTTTGAAGTTCAACCTGTATAATGTCCGGATTCAGCTTCTTACATTTGACCTTTTTTATTATAGGCAATGCTATGGCTTTCAACCTAAGAGATACCATTACAAGATTCATCTATCAGATACGTTCAGGCCTCCATGATCTGATTTAAGTACAAAACACCTTTGTGTCATGACATTGGTGAACATGAAAAGCTATTTCATTTCGTGTTTCTCATTTCATACTGTATTAACAATTTGTCTGACACTCTGTGCCTATCATAAGAATAATTAAATTGTAGTGATTATATACAAAGGTTTATACAATTATTATATTTTCAATGGTGAAATATGCCATATATCGGTGAAAATAAAATCCGTATTTTCTACTCAGTGAAATAATGCAACAATCATATGACGTCGTCTGTAACGTCAAGAAACAATTGAACGACGTCATGCAATGGTCGCGCTAGCTACTCCATTAATATAGTTAACGTCACTTACGAGTATTTTGGAAACATAATAAATAGAACATTTGACATTTCTCGTCGAATACCATCTATATCTTATCTTGTGAAGTAGAAAATTATATATTTACACTCGTGGCTGCACCATTCGTGAAAATATGAATTTCTACTTATATGGTATTCGACGAGAAATGTCATACATCCTCTATATATATTTTGTTTGTTTGACAAGGGGACATTCAAATATTTACACATAATTAAATATTTACTTTGGAATTTTTATTGATTAAAATTGTCCTACTTAAATATCAGTTAATGCAAAATATGTTTTCATCAAAGGGTAAAACAACTCATCACTCAATCTGATGAATGGTAAAGCGAAAATTTAAAGCGGCAATTTTATTGTGAACACTTTAAATCATTCAAGTCAGGAAAATGGATTCGCTCAGCCTGAACAAACTTGGTACGATTGTTGGTGAACTCAATGATTGTCTTGAAATGGGTAACATTTGTTTTGTTTTTGTGGGATCAACATATTTCTCTAAAAAAACGCGCTGCGTCGTCTTAAACAATGGATTAAATGAGAGTTTAACCGATCATGAAGTGGTCACCCAACCTTCGATAAGTTGAACTGATACACCCTGAAGTGTAGTCAAACGAACTGTGCACATTGCCATGGCCTCTGAGAATCTAATACAAGGAGGACATTAATCCTTGAGTAAAAACAATAACGTACTGTAAGCAAATCACGATGATATTAGGAGTGCCATAAACATTAGCCAAAGCTACAAAATAACAAACCCCATGTGGGTCATTTCGTTAGTAGCATACTTTTATTCCTGTAAATAACACTCACAGTAATGACTATCTTTCTTACTAGAAAAGACATTAAGTGACTGTACCCGTGACACTGTTGAGTAAATGCGCACAGGTGACATTGATTGATTCTCACATTTCCCACAATTACATGTCCACATCAAGGGCCAGTCCATCGTCCATTCTAATGGAACATTTGTAAACACAAGGCTTTGATTTCTCCAGCGACCTTGTTAAAGGTAAGATCAGAAGTCAAGATGCCCATTACAAACGGAAGGCTACATCCGGGCATGTAAATATTGCATACGATCAACCTCAATAGTGAGATGAATGGAACGACTAAATCCAGTGTCTGAATAGAGTGGTCTGGAGAAAACTAAAATATAAGTTTCCATTTGGAAGAAAATCTCTTTACTAAAAAGATGCAGACTTCAACCTACCATACATCGTCGGTTAAGCTATGCTAACCGATTACCCTACCTCATTGGAATAATAGGTGTTTGCACAAACCTGGCTGATACCTTTGCTTGATTATTTCTTCTGAGATTACGCATGATTGACGAATTTTGGAGGATTGGCTAATGCTTCGAGGGAACAAAACATGAAAGAAGAGCTGTACTATTACTAATTCCTAACATTATAAGAATAAACCATATGTATTGATAGGATATCCACAAATTAACAAATGATTTATTATATGACTAATTAGCAATGTCTTGTAATGCCGTAGAAAGGCTTTTCATGCCCGTACAGCCGATGAACGTCTCTTACCAACTGGCTTCGCTTCTCATTCTTGTTTTATTTAACCGAGTGTACGGTCTCATTTATCTATTGCTACTTGTAAAATCTAAATAAACCAAAATGTTGTCCTCGGTACCGTTTTCCAACTGAATTCTCAACTGTTATTATCTACTGGTAACATACTGATATAAATGTGAATGTACCCTTGAATTTCGTTTCCACATAGGACTGTTCTTTCAAGAGTCTCTGCTTTCCTAATTCTTTATCGAAGCAGAACACAAAAACAGACAGAGCTTGCTCAAGTAAATCTGTAATATGTATCAATCATCTGAGATAAGCCATTTCTGGCAACTTCCTGGTACTTGGTGATTAAACATCCTGTATCCAGAAACATTGCGCCAATTGCTGGGGATCTAGCTCGACCATGGTCACTACTTGTTTTGAATTCAAAGGTGTTCTGTCAAAGGAAAATAACCACTATAATGAGTTCTCCTTCCAGCTCAGTAAAATTATCTTGGATGTAATTTATCTATTTATAACTCGCTTAATTCTTTTATTATCCGGTAAAATTAGCTATTAATTGTAAATTCGCGAATCCTCATATATTGTATATATAGATGTACAAAGCGTCTTGTAATTGTTCAAAGGCGTATCAGATAATTGAATTATAACTCTTTATATTCAGAAAAAGAGCCCATTATTTTGAAAGTTACAGTTATGTTTCTCAAAATTTCATTTATCCCTTAAGGATCATGTGAAATGTGATATTAATCGTAATCCATGTTGTTGGAAATATATAAGATGGAAAGGATTATTGATGTTTCTATCTTATCATCGTCTCTTGGTGGTGCCTATAAATCTTGTAGAGTTCATCTCTTGTCATTTTAAGCAAATGCCTCCACAGTTTTCAGATCAATTTACCCTGTATGTCATTGACCAAGACCATTACTTCTTACTTATTCATAACTGCTAAACACAGCGGTCACATGTTATCAAGTCACATCAGAAGCTCTTAATAAGTAGTATATAAGAGGAATATTTGAGGACGTTCATTTGATCACGAGTTGGTAAGAGGTGCTCTTGGTCCTAAAATCAACTGTCAAGGACTTTTCAAGATTAGAAAGTATACAACATAATAAACTGAAACAATGCTGACGAAATAACAATAATGTTTCATATCTACTTTTTATTAAGGCACCACACATCACTAGATATTTTACGTCCTCGAGTGAAATGTCTCAGCGTTTTGCTTTTTGGAATGACATAAACGTAATTAATGCGAAGTCATTTGAAGTCAATAGAAAATAAAGAAGGTATCCAATGCAATAAGATCAGCGCCTTTCAATGGCTACTACGTGTACAATATCAGTGTCAAATATATTGATAATTAAAACCAATGTTAGCCAAGCATAGATAAAACCAGGGTCTGTTTTAGATTATATGACAGCTTGAAGTCGATTTATAATATCCTTCATATACGTGTTGAAAGGGAACTATGAAGAATAAACTAATTCATGGACTGGTGTGAGTTACGTACCTGCTTCAAATTAATTTTGCTGCTGTGAAATAGCAAATTCCTGTTTCCTCCATCGTTCTCTTATGAAGGATTACTCACAATTTTCAAATGAAATTAAGATACAGTTAAAATTTTAACAGTTAAGTTGTGGAATTTTATCTGCCAAATTTTCTGTTTCAAACAATTAAAAAAATTTCAATTTGATTATTTAAGTGCTAATGATAAAGATAATTTTGTTTATATTTCGATTTAAGGAGACAGTGAGATGTGCTCTTTGAAAACATTTGTCTGTAGAAAGTTCAAATGTTCGGAGAGTCTTTTTGATCACATGATACTGTTATCATTATACTGGTTACTCTAAATTGTTTAGTATTCTTTTTATGTATTGAATTTTAATTCAACATAGATCAGTCCCGTTTATTGTTTGAAGAGTTTTCCCTATCAGAAACTCCATTTGCAATGAATTTGAAAGGAAATATACCTTGAACCTCCAATAAACAGTAACATTTAGATTTCCCATTTGAAACTAAGATTAAGGTAAGCCTTTCAGTTATGTTTATTTAAGATATATCATAAAAAGAAAACAGACACATCTGACGATATACATGAAGATACAGGATTGAAGTGTGAGAATGTAATGTAACTATTATCAACGCTCGGATGCTGAGAGACATCAACTTACTGTCATAGGAAGGTTTATCATGGATAATTAGTATGAAGGCCAATCGAGATGTACGAGTATAAATATTAATGTTTAAATATCTCAACCATTTTCAGTAATTAATGCATTTTTCTGTAATAAAATCACTAAAACACTAAAGCTTATACCAATTAATTTGTTAATCTTACTCCAATGGTTCCATAGTATTGGTACAATACATCTCATTAATAAATTCCTGAAATGTCAATGCATCTGTCGCGTATCTTGCCGTTGTATATTGTGGTTATTGAACTACTGAAATATCGTAGCAATTTCCCCGAATTGATAATGCCTATAAAGATGAATTACTTTTATCTGAAACATAAACAAATCGAGAAACGCTGTTGCTTTTCATCTAAGATTTTTTTTTCTTATAGCAAGTTACAGTGACAAATGCCTTTAATATGTAAAATGTGAAAGTACACATCTAGCTTATGAGACTGTAGCCCACTTACGATCTTAATATAGCTTGTTTATCAGATCAATTTTAGAATGTGTTCCACTTTGACATTATCAAATTATGAAATACCTTTGTTGTAGACAAATATTTGAATCAATTACTATAATTTGAGAAGTGCATATGTCAAATATTTCTCAAATAACAGTCTTATATTATTGTAAATTTATAAGTAAATACATATAATGGTCATTTAAATACAATGTATCAATGTGCCATAATCAAGTAATCCAAATTACCATTTATTTGATCCTTAGAATTGATTGAAGTGAATGCCAGTAAGAATGCAAATTCCAATTACTAGATTCTTAATTAATCTTGACCTGCTTGTACATGGGGTTTTGGCCTGTTGCCCAAATAGATTTTTAAAACATTCCTAGCAAAGCATTTTACAGTTTACGTGACATGAAGTTTTAAAGCAACATGCGTTTATAATATGCATGCACCTCTTTAGGAAACATTTAAAAAGCTTTGAAACAATATGTTATTTTCAAGAGGTTTAAATAAAAACAAATAATGTGATTTGAAAATGAAAATGTTATGACTTCAAACATTTTCGTTTTAATAATAATTTAAATCATACGATGATTTAGAGATTTGTTCTACTTGTGTTCTTATCCCATGTTCATCCATGAAAAGGTTTATGAAAATTATGTTTTTATATATACTTGTGTGTTCAAGGGCATTTATAAGTGGCATACGCAAGGACAGAAATTGTTTTCTGGATAAAACTCCATTTATTTGAATCTTACATGTGAACTGTTGAAGGAGTAATCAAGCATATTCTTCAAAATGTCTTGATTTTAAAAATGAAAAATCTGTCATCCACATTAATATCATAACTTGAACTTACTTGATTGTCGCCAGATACGTGCTTTTCATTTCCAGTGAAATATTAAGATGAAACGACATTATATATAAAAGCTCTTTAGTTAAAGACCCCTCTTGATGGTTAATAATGAACTTAAATGGACCGGACACAGTAAGTGCGTTTTCAATACTATATTTGATCTTACTAGAATTCTATCAAATAATAGACAATGATCTGCATGCATGATGGAAGTCGAGGATAATTGATGGCAATAATCTTAGTAAATGACGTGCATTTATAACCTATCCTCAAGGAAGCTATCTGGAAAGATCACAGACCTTCATTAACAGATGTTATAATAGGATGGACCTCAGACTATCCCGTGGAGTGTACATGGAATCATAAGTATTGTGAGGATTCATTGCTAAAGTGTAACAAAAGTGCCAACGGCATAGGGAGTTAATTTCACCAAGGAAACAGAGATAATCAGTTTTGTCAAATATTTATTTGCAGGAAAATAAGATGTCCTTTCAAACATATAGCAGTTGAGATGAGATCATATCTGAAAACTTGTAGGGCTATATAGAAGGGTGTATGCATTCGATGTAAAAACATTCTTGTAAATGATATCTCTAAAAAATGTCCTGTCTCGCTTACATTTAAATTGAGTTCCGTAACGCCCCTTACTCTATAGAAGTTAAGTATTTGGACTTTTCAGTTGAAATATTTAAGTTTAGTATGCCAACGAGCAGTTTTAAAAGTATATATTTGCTAGTTCTCTGTATGACATCTATTGAATAACTACAAACCGCAAACAATATGACAGTGATATCTCAATATACAGTTAACAAAAACACTTTATAACGTGTACATAGTATTATTTTTTATCAAATGATAGTGAAACAATATCTACCAAGTGCTTAGACTATCCTATTCACGGTGACATTTGAGCTGTACCATTGATAGCAGACATCTTAATGAGAATAAAATATTCCCCCTGGTGTACTCTCTTTCTCTTTCTCTCAACCTGACTAATACGGTTTGTGTTAGTTTTATCTGCTTTGATCTCCAATACAAATGGGAAAGTAAGACTAGTAATTTTGTATCATAATCGTTTGCATATATATATATATATATATATATATATATATATATATATATATATATATATATATATATATATATATATATATATATATATATATATCGATATCCATAGATTGGAAGAGTTCTACTCCTACCTATTAATGACTTTGAATAAACATAAACCACTAAGTACTAAATGAAACAAAATTTTCCAAAGGAGTAAAAAAGTATTATGAAATCACAACTATTGATTCTAGATAGATTACAGTGACAACTGTAAAACAGTTAACAGTGATTTCTTGCAATACCTTTCTACTGAAAAGATTTTAAATTGGAATAGAACAATGCGCTATTCAAGAGTTTTTTGCTATTTTGATGTGTTTATTTATAGCAAATATCTTACCGGATATCGATGACAAACAGAGGCAGCGAAAGCGCATTCAAAATTTTCACTTATATTTCTAACTTGAGGAATTTAAAACAAACACTTTAGCTATTATGGGGCAAACTGCCTTAAGGCCACTACCAACTATGAACCTTTCCATATAATGGGATCTGTGAGGGAAAATAACTTGACTCAATATCCATACATACTTTTATGAAGCGGAGAAAATATTTCAAATCATTCGCACACTCAAAACAACATACGATGTTTTAGATAAACTCTGAAATAATGAAAACATGTCAATTCGCTTGAATAAGCTTGAATAGTTTTCAACATTGCTCACATGCTGTTAATTATTAGTTTTTGACGACTTAACTATCTTGAATTCAATCTGAAATGTTAAAAGATGTACGAGCAAAATGCAATTCCACAGCAGTAGTTATTACGTCAGTAAAGGATTTGGGACAATGAAAGTGGATATGATGATGTTCTGTGCGATTGGCATAACTTAGAACCAATCAGAATACAGTATGTCAGTCAGTCAGTCAGTATGATTGACTAATTGTGTATTGAAATAAAAAAAGGTCAGCATGTTTCATGTTTGATGAGCAATTGCTTGTCATAATGGTAGGCAAGTCATGAATTCCTGCAAATGAGTTTGATGTTTTGTCTATATATGTTAAGGCTTATAATTAACATCCTTTTTTTTCCCGATACAAATTGGACTTTGAACATGGATTTTCAAACATGGGAATAATGCAAAAGATACAACCTACAGGTAACTCGATATAGATATAAACATTACATGCTTCATCGGAGACAGGCGAAATATTTAGAAGAAGATGGAGATGTGTCCACTTGTAATGTAGTTACGAGACAGACTTAAGACATAGACGACATGTATACATGTGTTATTGAGGACTGTATTCTATTACTCGTTGACTTTATCTGATTTATAAAACGTATGGTACCATCTAAAACCTACGTGACAGGATGATAATCCTATTAGACACATATGTCTGACAATCTTTGCAACAATATAAAAGGGTCCAGTACAAATGTTAACAAAGTCAATTCACCTTACATTTGAAAAATGATGGGTTACTAAATAGGTCTAAGCGTAGAAATATGAACACTTCATTCACAGTTAAAATAGTCAACTAATGACTCAGGACTATAGCTCAAGATGACTGAAGTTGCAACAAATAACTGCTGAGAAACACTCAACTTTGGGTAATAACAAAATATAAAGCTACGTCACAAGACAACAAACAGTAGAAGATAAGTTCATTTGAAATCTCAGGTGCAAAACGCGCAACAAGAATGACAAATAGGGAAAATTGCAGCTATGATAATTTTCTTTTTTACATATTAAAATTTTATCTAAAATAATTTTGTATCATAATCATATGACACTGCATTCTTATCCACCTGTAAAGGCATCAGTTCATTACGTGTTGTGACAGTGTTTTGTCTCAAGGCATTTTCATCTGTTATTTTGTATTTTAGGTAAGTTCTGATTGAATGAATACCAGAAAAAAAATGTGCGTCTCTAACAAGATTAATTCCAGTTTCAATTGGTCAAATATTACTCACAACAGAATATAACTACTTCCGTCCTTTCAAAAACGTCTATGACGGATTACTTTTCTTGAATCAAGAAGTCATTGCGTGCTGTAGGAGAGTCTTGAAAGGATGTAAGTAGCAAAAGCCTAAGTAACGTAACATTAAAATAAATACACAACCTGTATATCGCACAGTGACAGGAAAATACAAGGTTGACTCTTGTATGATTACGTATTCAGAACACGTAACTTAACAAAATTGAAAGACTCTTGATTTTGAATGGGGTGCTTTACTCCTCGTGCTGACAAGTTTTCCAGAGGATCCTTAATGTTTCATAATTGTGATAACCATTTGTGGATAATGGACATAGCTTTCAATGGAGAAGATTTCAATTATGGTTCATGGCAAAAGTTAACCCTTCATACGAAATTATTTCAATTCATTCAAGGAAATAGTATCATCATTTGAATCACAATGCTATTTACATCATCATATACGCACATGTTTATTTAATCAAAGAATATGAGTATGTCAAATACCTTTTTTTACTTTATAATAATTTTTAATGATATGGTTGTTTCAATGATGTATGTTATTAACATACATATATCAACAATTGTATTCTAGGCTATATCAACAACTTACAAATCCTGTTTGGAGTCATGTGCTTCTGAACTTTACCATCTTCACAATGTCAAGGCTTTAACGAAAAGATTTCGAACTCTTTCCGCTTCGCCCTTGACATCACGGCCCACATTTTCTGTGCTAAGATTTTAGCCCACTGATAGCAAATTGGATAGGCCAATCAGAAAACAGCTTGTAAAATGTACTTCCGGTGTCAACATGAAAGATGGCGACAGTGACATGCCGCTGCTGCCAACAAAACGAAGACAGATTTTTTTTCTCAATCTTTTCAAGTCTTTTATCAACTTTCACAAGTTATGTGCTACAATCCCGCTCAAAATGACGGCTTATCACCCTGTGTTTGCACAGCTTGTTATGCCAAGCTCAACAAAATGTGTAAAATCGACTTAGATATGCAGACTCGACTGGAGCAACTTCGACAGGTATTTTTCTGCACAGTTTATATCCTCTTTGTCGTGAAAAGTTTAATAAAATATAAGATTCATAGCTTTCCAATATATTTCGTAATATCATTGACACATGGCGGTCGGTTTCTGTGAGTGACAAAATCCACTCGTGTTTCTTGTTTCCGTGCTAGTCCTTATTGCGAAATACACATGTATGTATGAACTTGCAAGCTCATATTAACAAAGATTCGTAAAAAGATTGAGTAAATATTTACCACAATGTTGAATAAGCAGTTGTTATCTAATTTTCTTGATTTGGTGGACGTTTTTCAAACAGTTGCTCATGATTACTTAATATTGTGTTTTTTCATGGTATTATCATGACAATATGACACTTGCAAAAAAAATATCCAGCAATGTCAAAAAATGAATTGCCCCAAAAGCATGAGAGCAAATAGATGAATATTGATTCTAGAGAACAAATGTGTGATAAGTAATTCTTAACTGCCCACTAAACGTGACCTGTTAGGAAGTAAATACCACAAAAATAGGTGACCCATGAAAAAAGGTAATCCGAGGGTAGCATTTATTATACAAGAATTTAAACAGATGATAACAGCACAAAATTTAACAAAATGATTCTGGTTGATTTATTCAAGCATAATTTGTTTCAGGAAAAAACACAGATTGTTTCATTTTTAAGATCGAAAATGAAATTTCATCCTCTTCAACTTCAAGGGATTTCTTTCAAATATCCCCCAGTGTTCATGAACTTAGTGCCACCTCAGGTAATAAAAGTAATTGTTATGGTTTTTTAAAAATACATTTCTCTTTGTGGTTTGCCAAAATATTTGTGTTGATGCTAGAATTTTTAGTAAGAATTTGATTGATTCCTTCTCAGAAGTGAATTATTTTTTATCTTAATCACTTACATCCACATGAAAATAAACTTGATATTATTGATTAAATTTTCTGTTTGTTTACACTAAAATCAAAACAATTCAAATTGATGTTTCAGCGGAGTCTGCTGAATCTCCAAAGCCGACTGAAAAGAGAAAACATCTAGCTCGAACACCTACCCCAAGAAAACCTAAACAAGCCTTACTACACACGCCCAAAAAACATGGGAAAGCTCGAGTACTTTTTGGCGAGGGTTCAGTAAGTATTAATTCATATTTCATATGCTGAATTTGTTCCAGGCCTTATAATGAACATGGAAAAAATACCCAAGATAAATATTTCAAAATAATGTGGAAGCTTTAAAATTCTAGATAAATGCAAAAGACTTGTAAGAAAATAATGAAATATTTCATTAAATCTTTTTTTGTTCTAAGAGCATGCTCCTGTATGAATTTCCTGATTATTGATATTATAATAATTATAACTGTTTTCAAAAGAATGTACAAGAACAGCCTTAGCTCAAACATTACCTGAAAACCCAGACAAGACCTCAGGTAGGAGTTTTAAGTTAAAACAATTCCCTCTCCTTTAAATGTAAATGTAAAAGGACTGATAAATGAATCCAATATTTGAGTATTCCTTTTGTTATTTTGATCAACAATTTTCATCTTCTCATCTTTATAATGATAATCGTGAAACATTACACACTTTAATATTCATGGAGACACACTCAGTATCAGTAGATATATCACTTATGTTTGCTCTTTATTTTGAGGCTGTTTTATTTCTCAGATGAAGGAAACATACACTCAACCATACTTTCAGCTGCTACAACACCATCAGCAGGGAAGTCTCTGGTGAAGAAAACTAAACCCCTATTTAGTCCTGGACATATGAGAGTGAGTCACTTTATTTATTGATACACACGCATTTGGACATATATTTTATTTTATTTTATTGCCATTTGACTTACTTTTCCATACCATTGCCAAACAAATGTTACCTATATGAAAAGCAAGGATTTAAAATGAGGTGCCTGTTCTGAAATCTTGTGTTTTTGTTCTTCTCTGGGAGTAAAAAGCCTTGAAAACTTAAATTTATTATTTATGAGCAATCTTATGTAGAAAAGGATGATATTTCTAGAAAAGGAAGTTAAGAGGATATTTAATTCCCAAATAATAATCCATACAAAAACAAGGAATGGAGAGTTCATTGTTACAGTAATTCTTTTTCAGGTACAGCATCGGGGACAATCAGGGTCTGTACGCTCAAGAGTGATCAGGAACTCAAGCAGCAAAAGGATTGTGGCATCCATCTGTCGTGGAAGTAGTGGTGATAACATTGCCTAGACAATTATGAAATCTGATCTCAAGTGGAATGAAACAGATGCTTTGTTAAAGAATGTAGGCACAGAATGCAAAAACTTGTGCTCTCAAGCCAAGCCATCACTGTTGCAAAGAGTCATCCCTGCAAATTTGAAAGCCATGCGTTTGGACTAAATTGATGCAGAGTTCCAAACTGAGGCACCAATGTTGTACAAAACATTAAGTTGCCTGACTGGTGGGTCTGAAACAGCCATTGTGACAGCTGGTGCTGTGTGCCTTTTTGCAAGGAATCCATGCATGTCCCATTACTAGACCACAGTGGGGCTACTTATTAGTTAGTTTAATCATTTCACTTTTACTCTAAATATTAATGAGGTGATATGGGGTTAACGCCATACAAGAGTATTTCATTTATATCGTGGCTTCTAGTATAATTGCAGAGAGAAGTCTGCATTATAAAAGACCTGCAAGCATGGGCTGGAACTAGCAAACCATGGGTGGTATTGAGCTGAAATTCAGTGTAGCAGTGAACCCAAAGAAAATAAATATCCTAGAAGTAATAAATAAATAAAGGTAGAAGCCAGACCAAATTTGAGTCCTAAAACCTGCTTTCTATCTCTCACTATGCCTTTCTTTCCGTCTTTTCCCTCACCCTATCGCTCCCTTTTCCTCTGATCTGTCCACTCTCATTTGGATGCTTGTCATCCACGTGTTTAATAACTGAAATATTGTTCAAAGCACGTTTAACTCCAACTCACTCACTAAATAAATAAATTTAATAATTACACAAAGTAGTACATATGCACCCACATACAGTACTTTATTTCATGATAGTACAACACAGTTTGAACAGTTTTTAACATGGAATATTGTCTTAACTAATCGACTCCGTTTCAGGCTATTCGAACAAGCTTGGCATCTTTGTTTCAACGGCAAGTTCGAACGATAGCGAAAAGCTTTGCAACAGTAGCAGGAAAAACATGTACAGGAGATGTTCTGCGGACAGAAGAGTGACAACAGTTCAATTCCACAAAGGGTATGTCTCATTCAGTCGAGGTGATAGGGGACAATATTGATATAACAAGAACCCCATCTCAGCTGACAAAGGAAAGGAAAAGAAAAAGCTGGCATTGGTTTTTGCTACTCGTATTGAAAAGCGGGTATTATTTCCTCATCTACCTGACGACAAACCAAAGGCTGAAATCATGCAGATAGAAAATGCAACTTTTGTCCCTTCTCCTTCAGACTGTCAAAACTTGGAACAAAATTTCATGCATCATATAATGCATGTTCTGGTAAAGTATGTGCCTTATCTCCAAGATCTCAAATCTGTCTCCCAGATCACATTGAGCATCCCTTTGAGATAGAAACTTCACAAAAAACAAATTACACTGTTTGGGATTTGTTAGACAAAAGCGAGAATAAGACTGATGACATGATAACAATTGTGGAGCACATTCATGAGAATTATATTCCACATCATGGAAAACCGCCTTCAGTCATTGAAAAGAAGGTATTTGGGGGAGACTGTCTCACCAATGAGCGGGCATATGCAGCCCATTTAGCTTTGTTGAATAGTCCCACAGATCATACCAGACTGTCGGGTATAATTCACAGATCAGAAGGATTTCACAGGATGATGAATCTTTGTCTGGTATCACAAATGCATGAGTGTTAAAGCAAATTGGTTTAAGAGCATGGCGGAGCTATTTTTTATTAACAATTCAGGTTGGTTTTGTTTTATTTCTTCCTGTTTGATTTCTACTTACATTTTTAGCTAATCAGACCTGAAAGGTGAGATGGGCTTAAAGCATGTCACATGGTCTGGCGTCCGTTGCATGTAATATGTAAAATTTTCATATTTGCAACTTCTCCTGCAAAATTGCCACACCAAACTAAGCTGAAATTTCAATGCGATGTACCCTTTGCAAAATGACACACCCAATCCTTTCAGATATAGCCGTGGCTGTTAGTCCATCCTCAAATCTTCAATTGTTTTTGTCCTGCGTGTCATAGTCTAGGGCTGATGAGCTACATAGCCCATTGTTCTGATTTACTAGTTCTTGTTTTTTAAATTTCATTTATTCTTTCTTAATAATAGTGCAATGCATTTGTTTAGACATTCATATTAAAATTGTAACTGGCTTAAGTAATGTTCAAGAGGCCATTAACAATAACTGGCCCACTTAAATTGTGGACTTACGCTTAATTTAAATATAGTTTTTGTATTGTTTGAAATTTTACGTACATGCATTGCTTTGAAATTTAGAGAAAAGCATGAAATGTCCATGTTTTAGTTTACATCGTAATGTAATTGTTTTCTTTTAGTTCATCTACCAGCAATTTTACAAGTCCTCCTCTGCCCAAGATGCTGGGACTTTGTATCAGCTTCGAAATGTACTTAGGAGAGTAAATGTTCAGGGTCAAAAGGAGGTTGTTGGAAGCTACAGGTTTGTTACAAAAATGAAAACACCTCTGCAATTACCTTTTAAGATAAACACATAAAGATTAAAACCATGACATATACTGTGGTAAGATAATATTTTTAGTCAATGACCTATATATACCAGGGTGTACAAACATGAAAGTGTCAAGATAATGATATTTATGGAATTCCCTTTTTTTTTTAAATCAAACAAAATGTTTTTCAGAGCGAACTACTCGTTCATCCAAGACTGCCTAGATGGGTATGTTGTAGCGGCTTGCATGGAACTCCTTGGGCTACATGAGATTGACACTGAACCACAATCTGAGATGCCATCACTTCACAACACCGATTTGAAGTACAAGTTTCTCAAGAAAATTGCCATGGACATACTTGAGAAGTTTGTAAAACTATCTGACGATATGAACTATTCCCTTTAACAAATAATATAACTGAAATTTGATGTCTGATTCATAAATATTAATGAATAAAAGTAAATGTTGAAATTTGTGTTTACATACCTTAAGGTGAAGATTATGCTCAAACATTTATTGACAAGTAATTACATGGTATTAGCCCTATTTCAATATATGGGTTTTCAAAATCAGTGTCCCGCCAGGAGCTTGGCAACTTTGTCTGCAGTAGAGACCACCATTTGACTCAATACTTTATCGTGGTGTGGTGGTTTGCGTGCTTCAGAGACCTCGAGAGCTATGCCAGCCGGAGTTTACATGCTCCTGGTAGGGACTCCCAAGCTGGACAAGTCGAACGGGTAGAAGCCAGACCAAATTTGAGTCTTTCTAAAACCTGTTGTCTATCTCTCACTTTGCCTTTCTTTCCGTCTTTTTCCTCATACTGTCGATCCCTTTCTCCCTGGTCTGTCCACTCTCTTGTGGATGCTTGTCATCAACGTGTTTAATAACTGAAATATTGTATACTGCAGTAGAGAACTGTTCTACACGCAGTCGGGTTTGGATGCAATGCTACATTGAATTTCAGTGCAGTACAACCCATGATTCCATTGATCCAGCCGATGCTCGCAGGTGAAGCAGGTTTCACCGCAATGCAAAATCACAATGATGTTGCGAACTTTTTCATGCCATATCATAAATGCGATATGAATGAAAAACTCTTGAAAGTGGCTTTAAACTACATATAAACTCAACTCATAATCAGTTAATATATAATGTTTAATAATATTCTTTGTTTACTTTTATTACATTACTCTTAATGCATCTGCTTTGCTCTGTTAAAGGCCTGCGGGGTATTCAAGAGGACACAACAGCTCTGGAAACGGACTCAAAAGTGACAGAAGGGAGGTTTGATTCAACAGTGAAGAAATACATCTGTTAGTGTGGGAAAACGTATAAAACAAAGGGTTACTTTGATCGCCATTTAAGAAGTGCCCACGGGAGACAAAAGCCACAAGCAGGACCATCTCGACTGAATAGTGATGACTCCACCGTACATGGAGGGCTTCTTTCATGAAGGGTGCTCTTTTGCTGAGGAATTCAAATGACGCCTATCGGATGGGTGATGGATCAAGAATTGGAAGAAATGCTAAATTCGAGATGCTCCTGTGTGATGTTGGTCATCACACCAAATACAGACTCTGGTTGTTCAGGTTTCAAGCATACCTGAATGCCATTTTGACTGAATGACTAAAAATGGAATATCAGTGGAATTGCACTGCAAACACACAAGGTGCACAGGGACTAAATATCCCAAATGACAATCTGGTTGAAATGACGGTGCAAGAAGTCAAAAAGAAAATTCATCACCAAGGTGCAAATGCTACCTACAAGGGTGCCCGATGGCACACATTCATAGGACAAAGATTTACCACTGCCAGTTCTGGTGGAAACGAAAATGTCTTTACCACCAATTAATGCTATAACCGACTCCCTTTGCTTGTCTGAAATGGATTTTATATTAAATTTCCTAAATATGCTTCAATATTGTACTGTTTATGGTTTGTGATGGGTACATCATTGCGGAAGAATATGTCTTTATGTAGCATTTACGGAAGGTGTAATCTATTAACTTTATTGTGTATCTATTAAGCAGGAGGCAAAATGCTTTGATGAAAGATTATCATTATTTCTACCCTACAGAAACGATTTGCTTAATTACATAGATCCACCGATGATATTTTGTAACTATAAAAAAGTATTAACTGACCTGTTAGTGTATATTCTCAATATTTTGTCATATCAACGAGTAAGGTCTCATCAGATATGTAACCTATGATTAAACATATAACTATATTAAGTATTGAATCGATAACGTTATTATCTTTCTTCATGCAATATAAATCCAATTCTGTTTATTAGTGATGTTTTAGACAACATATATTATCAAAGATAATTGTATTCCAGAAATGTTTATTTCAGAAAGTATACACAAGTGTGTATGTACTCAATTTATTTCACCTTCTTATACTAATACATAACTTAATGAGTCAAAATGAGAAAATCGTAAACGTATGCACCTCAGTGATCAGATTAATAACCAATATATGCGTTAAGCGCAAAAATAGAAAAGCCCTTTCTTAAAATAACAATTCATACTGTAGATAACCTTAGGACATGTCTCACGTACACTTACCAAGATGTGAAAAAATGTATTTAAAACTGTATCTAATCGTAGACTTACTGACATAAGAATCGTTTCATACACCACTATACAAAGAATTTGTGATACTAAGTTAAGAGATTAGGTTAGGTAACCTTCTTCTTTAAATTGTAGGTTTTATATGTTGACATAAACGTTTTGGTGTTATTATTACATACATACATACCATGATTGTTTCCATAATAGTTATTAAGAAAGTACTAGATGTCTCAGTTTGAAGTTTGACTATAATGTGACAAACGGAAAATGTAGAATTAATTTTGATTAAAGCATAATTTTATCTGGTAAATGAATGCGACTTCTTGTGAAAGCTAGAAACAGCTTAAAGCAATTTTTTCGTTTGATAAGACATCTTTTTTTGCATTCCTTTAATTATGATATATTCAAGTCGAAACCGGAGTAAACATCATGATACATGGTTACTGTATTGCACAAATATTACTTTTCTTTCAAAGAAACAGAACTGTTGTTATGAACATGTTTTATTTATCTTTTATAAGAAAGTTCCACTTTAAAAAGTGCAAGTTTGAGCATTAGTCTATATCACATCTATAAGAGACGAATAAATGCTGTGTGAAACTTTGGCTTCTAGCCTTAATCCTATTATCATGCCTGTAAACTTGTTTTCATTTTTTATCACAATTGATTTTATTGTTAATTGCATCTGTTAATTACATTGTTTACGATGATATAATCGCCGCTAATGGCTGAAATATTGCCCAAGCGGCGTTAAGCAATAACTCACTCACTCACTACGATGATATAAATGTAACACCCTCTATCTCTACATCTTTGCTTGACAACGACATAAGAAGCTGTGACGAAACGTTGCATTCTAAGAATAAAGAAGTTGTCATCCATATATTCGTCTCTTATCTGATTCTCAACTTCTAAATGCCACTCAAAGAAGTTACATTTCATCTGTTTGGAGATCATTTTTCTCCATTAGCTGATGTATGTTATGAACTGTTGTATCAGTGTATATGCGATCAATTATCCAATAAGATGTGTTGTTGAATCTTGACATTGCTAAATCGATAAAGGCAAGCATGTCTTGACGTTTTCTTACCAGTTTCAACCAATGATAACTTTATTTTCAAGAAAATGCATCAATGACGTATAAGTCTATAAAATGTGCCCGAGTTTTCTCACACCCACGTCTGAACAGTAAAGTCTGTATGTTATCTTTGAATATTAGTTTCCTGCCAGCAAGGTTTTTTAGTAATGTATTTCATAAAATTTTCCACGAAAATTCGAAGTGCTGAAAGTTGTTAAAAAGTTTGTGAGTAGATGTACAACTTTGAAATGAAACTTGCATATAATCTGAGTTACGGAAATAACTGTTCATATAAAATCAAATGTGCTAACATGACATCAACTAACGATCAGTAATGACAATGTTATGGTGCCTTGCATATAGACCGTTGATATATGAGTCTGGAAACGTTTAAGTTATACCAACAACGAGTGCTCGGCGCGACATCTCTAATATCTTTTAAGATTGCATCATGTATAAACTGATTTTATGGCTATAATAGCTTGATAAAGTTTCATATGAATATCTATACATATCACAATTATAACACGAGCAGTAAATCAAACGAGCCATTTATTCATGCTCTTTGAAATCATATTAATACCAGTTTACAAATCGTTTCACATTTGGTTATATAAACGTTACTCCCTTTTTCTCCACGGTCGCGGCAGTTTCTATCATGCATTGCAATTTTAAACCTTGTGGCAGTTGCCGGGTGTATACTGAACATTAAAAGAAACTCTATTTAATAAGGTAAAGGTAACATGATACATTTGGTAAGATAAAAAGGTTTCTGCTCTTTGTCTGGTCAGGGTAATTTGGAAGCAATTAAATGCTCAATTAAACAATAGCAAACATCCGTTTTAACATTCATTGTTGACGGTTTCGCGTTTTTTAGTTTTTTATCAGCTGCATGTATGACATTCAAATGTATACTTTCACACACCCAAAAGCAGATAGTTTCTTTCTAGTAGAAAGGTGGCTTATTTGGGAAGTACTTACTTTCTAATCGTGATCTACATTATTAACGAGCGCTAGATTTAGAGTTCCTTCATATAAGTGCATTTCCGATTGTCTACACGCAGAAACTACATGTATCTGATCATCATTATTAGTTTCTTATCAAAACTTTATTTCTATAACTGCTTCGAAAGATATTATCATACAACCGTTGCTGATCAAGTTAAAATTGTGATTATCAAAATCTCTTTTGAATCGTTTACAATTGGTATTAATTGTAAATTCAATGTTGTTACAAATACGTCAGATTGAGAGAGGTCTTGATGTTGAATAATTTTAACTGTCCGCTGCTGCTGCTCATAGTTCATCGGACATTATTTATGAAATATATTTATAAATAGAATAATCATTTCATATTTAATTCATAGCAATAATGTGGGAGGTTGATTTGATTTCTATATTGATTTTGAATTACCCTGACTCACAAGCTGTCTATTTTTTATATTAAAATTATCTACAAATGTATAAGTAAGTCATATATTTTTCAATTCGCATATTACTTTGAGGCTAAAGATAACAGAAGCCTCAATCATGATTTTAAATAAAATTTCTCCTCTTTTTGTGTTTTTAAAAATCTAGGTTACGGTTAACATATAACTGAATATTACCCTAATATTAAAGAATGTATCCATTTTAAAAATTGTCATTTCCTTGTTAAGTCATATAAAATGTAAAACCATAAATGTTACATTTCATGTGTAAGCAACTAGGGCCTAGAGGGTATATGTCCATAAGAGAAAAAAAGATTGAGAGAAATCAAAAAGACGAAAAAACGACATTCGTAATTTTCAAGTGTCACCATTTTTTCTGTTCGATTTGCCTCCAGACAATTTTAACTTTATATTCTTATATTTTTTTAGTGATTGTTTGAAAACATTTTTTATGATAAGTGCTAGATAATTACGGAAACGAAAAAATACTTATGGGACTTAATTCCATTGTAATTACAAAGTTTTAAAAGTGTAAATAATGAATAAGATTCGATCTGAGCCTTCACAGTAAAACTAACTTTTTTACTTGTTTTTTTTATCATTTCTTTATATTGGAGGTCAAATATGTTACATGTTCAAATACAATTGGGTCAGTCAGTGAGTTTGCAGGATTATGACAGGTGGGGTATCCTTGAGAGACATTTTGTATTTACACAATCTCCTCCAACAGAGGCTGATAATGGAGGCAATGGTTGAGAATCAAGAGGTTCAATCCATATGTTTGACCTAGGTAGCTTGGGGGATTAAACATGTACAAGTTAGGTCAAAATATCAAAGTAGCTAAATCAATAACTATAGATGGGCAGACATATAAGTTCGTAGACTAAGGGTAAATACTAAACTAACGTCGAATTTCTTTATTTTATGAGCGGCGGCTGCGATATTGAAAACTGATATTTGTACATGGTCGTCTTATAACACAGTTCATTAGAAAGACATGACAAATAAACTTGCATGTAATGGTGATACTTTCATGAACATAAGTTATATTTTCTGAATGCAACTAAAATCTGTGTTTTGACACAGCAATTCATTGGATCGCTTCTATTAAAGCAAAACTAACAAACTTCCATTTCAAAAACTTTTTGTCATTGCCAAATAACTTAAATTCATAACCTTTTCGTTTTCTATATAAAAAGAACTTAATGTTAAAAGAAAAGTTACCAACCGAATGACTGCAAAACATAAAGTTATAAATTCAGTGTATTATGACTTATTATTGCAATGTAAAACATTATAAACAATGTTCAAACACATCTAACAAGCTTTTCTTTTCGATTGAGGCATTAGGCATATATCTATATTTTGTAAAAGGTATGTTTGTAATACAATGATACTCTCTAATTACTTGATACTCATTTGCCAATACAATAATAATATAAAAAGATATAACCATGTAGCATCAAGTTGGCTATACTTTCTAATACCATCTGACAAAAAGGAGATGTTTGATGACATATTTCAATCTACAGCTGTCTTCACAAGGGAATTAAGAACCTTTGTAAACGGTTCAAGATTTTAAAAAACTGTTTTCAATCATTTTGCATCTAGTAGACATAGCAATGCCATAAGTGATACTTTAACACTTAATTTCAGTAGGATAATGATACATCTTTCATTGGCAATTTTCAGTGTGATGAGATAGTTCTTCCTCCCTAACTGTTTTCTGTTGAATAAAGTGATTGATCAGCAATTTCGTTAAGGCAGCCAAGGACAGGTTTCACGTTCCTAAACTGATAGTCAACTTCAAACGAGGGCCTAATGAATGGGGGAAATTTGTATCGATTTTTGCAACATTCAATTACATAAAAGAGGGACATCCACAGACCCATGTAATTAAGTGGCCCATCATTCGCTCATTAAACTGCTTTCTCTTGTACTATATGATTTCATGAATCGTCATCGTTCAGTTGGTATGTCCATCTGCTCTTTTTCAGGTTTACAACTTTGGAAACATCTTGAGTCATTACCAAGACTTTGCATAGGTTTTCCGAGTACCATGCACTCAATGAGTACAGAAATGTCAAGTAAACATATATTTTAAGTGTAAAATGGAAATATACTACATAATGTAAAATGCGAAAGCGCTCCAGTCATGAATCGATGTGATTTAATTTGAAAACATTGTAATGGTTTTATTTACTTTTAATTATTTGGTCCAATAATGCCAATTGCAGTGTTGCAAAATGTTCACTGCACTGCAAACGTAATCGGATTATGTCCAGTTAATTAGATAAATGCAATTACAATATTGTAAAACCGAATTCAGTATTAAAATATGAAGAAAGAAGATGTCTTAAGCTTGATTCAATAATTTCAAGAGCGTATGAAAACAACAATGAAATCCGAGCTAATTAAATGTTCCTTAAAATATAAACTTTTAACCTAAGACAGGCTATGTACCTAATTAAAAATATTTTTCCTACTACAACTGTTTCGAGTGTTTTTTTTTCTCGATGCTGTATAAGTTGGCATTTAAAATGCTAAATATTGACGAGTCACATATAACAAACAATGGAGAAAGATATACTGCTTATACTTTAGAATAGCGATGTCTTATACAGGATGCATGGTGGCGGTGATTCGATGTTCATTGTGTTGGTTTTGAACAGTAAAAAAGAAAAGAAACGAAATCACGAAACTCTTTTGTTTTGTGTCAAGTTTGGGCACCGCCTGTTGTTAACAAGTTATGGTTATTTCTTTTCACCAATTCTTAGTGAATTCCTCGAATAAAAGAAGAAATATTATTTGTTAATTCGTTTTCACTATAAATGAATCTTAAGTAATATGCAAGATTGAAAATGAATTCACAATTCGTATGATGTCTTTGCAACATAATCACATTGACTTGTCTTTATAGCATCCAACATATACCATGTTGTATATGAAACATTTATCTTCCAATTGATATCGTTGTATGTGTTCTGAATAAATGTGATATTTGAGACTCTGTGACTCTTTAAAAACGGAATTATTACTAATGTACTAGTTAGTGGTAGTAAAGAAACACCACACACTTTGATTTAAACGTGGCAAAAAAGGAAAACTTTAATTTATGGATTTTGATATATTTTTATTGCAAAAACACGAGGTTTCCGTGCAGATGCCAACATCGTTTTATCGCGAACGATAACAGACATAAGTAGATAGTGGTTACATATTGAAAAATGAAAAGTTAGTTTATACAATGAAATTGTGTACAGATGGATGAAACAAGTTTTAACACTAGAAAAGATTGATGTTAATGGTGTTTGGAGTGTTATTACAATGATGAAATAAAAAGGTACTGATGAATTGGCTTAGTAAGATGGTTTTGATATAGAGGAAGACAATAGCATTGTTCACGATTGTCGGAGGGATTAAAACAATGAATTTCGATTAAATCACAAAATTTCATAATCTTGCAGTTTGATTGGTTGGTACCCAAAACCGTGATGTCTTGACAAAGGATATTTTGTTATGATTGTCCTCGATATGGTCTGAGATTGCAGATTTACTACGTTGGTACAGATGATTCCATTATTCTAGGAAGTACTAAGTCTTTTCATTTGCATGATGGCATGAAAATTTATTATTTACAAGCAGAGAAAAAATGATAAATTAGATAGAACGAATAAAAAAAGGTCCCTTACGCTATCTAATGCTTCTTTGAAGGCACCACCAAGCTTTTAATTTAGTTAAGGCATCTTAGTAATGGCACTCTTTTACTTGACCATTACGACAATTAATATTCATATTCTTTTTTCTTTTGAATGGCTCATTTCATTCAGGCTGTATTACTGATTCTGACTGATGCAAATACAATCACTTTTTCTGAAAATGATGTTTTTTCCCTTTTTTAAGTTTGCTAAATTAACCATTAAGCAAAATATTAATATAAGAGAATATATTCATTAAGGTAATAATGTTGTTTTTTAAAAGATTGTGTTTACATTTATTGCCATTAATTCTCTAAATATCGCATTTTCATAACAATGAACTGTTGAGGAGCAATTTCGTGTCAAGTTTTCATTCATGTCCGTCCACAGCCTCTGTCAATGCATCAATATTCAGTCAACGTGTCACGAAAAGAGACTTTTGAGAATTGAATAAGGATTGATTGATCTGTCGATGGTTGGTTACCAGTAATGAGGCCTTGGAGATAAATGTTAAACCAGCCGTACATCTTCGTTCCTTATCCTTTCATAATTATTATATTGCATTTGTGAAAGAAAAATGAAAATGTTTATGGTATAAATTCCGAGGATGGGTATTGATATGTTAACCAACCAGGGACCACTGTAATGTAGAAATTAACTTATAAAAGAAATATTGCACATTCCAAGGTGATATCCGCATTGGATGAATGTGAGCGGTGATATCAACAATATTCATTGTGAGGACTTTAATCAGGATACATAAAGCATGGCAAGCTGACAGGTTTAAGTGTGATATATTATATTTTCTCTGGTTGCTGGAGTTGCGGAGTGGTTAGCGTGTTCGGCTTTTTATTACATACCCATGTAATCTTACGATAGTAATACGTAATAAAATACAATGAATTCCGTATTGCACTCCTCAATCCGTATTGCACTTCTCACGGAACTACTTTCTCAGCGAGACCGGTGTCATGTCAGCTATTTTTAGAATTTGCCGAACGTCAACGAATGCTTCAAGTTATGAATGTTTACATTGTATTCGAATGAAATGTTGATATACATGTAAGTGATATGCACGTGTCATTAAAGAAATTTTAAACATGTGAACAAATATCTTGCGTCTGGTTTCAAATATTCATCACAGTTTCGTGTGCACTCTATTGCCATGTGACGTCATAGGTGGAGGAATGTGATGACGTAATATTTCGTGAAAGGGTTGGCGGAGTAATTTCTTTAGGTCAAGACAACACGTAAACACTCTTCGGCTTTCTTTGAAGTAAATTAAACGAAAAAAGGGTATGTAATAAATATAGAACGTCATTCTAGTGCAATTTTTCGTTTGTTTTGAACTCGTAGATGTCGCAAAGAAACAACTCGTTCTGCGAACTCGTTGTTTCTTTGCTCTTTCTCGTTCAATACAAACGAAAAAATGCACTAGAATGACGTTCTAAATATGTATCAGGATTTCCGTGGTGCGAATCCCGCCAGGGGCTCGGCAACTTTGACTGCAGTAGAAAACTGTTCAACATCCATTAAGGTTTGCGTGCAATGCTACACTAAATGTCATCGCAGTAACACCCATGGTTCGTTAGTTCCAGCCGATGCTCGCAGGTTTCACCGTAATACATAGCAACAATAGTGTCGAGGGCTTTGTCCCTGCTATAGTAATAGCAGATATAATCGAATCGGCGTTAAACCCCATATTGAAAGTGACAAAAACTTTCAATCTCAATTTTGTGAAAAGAAGACTTGATGTTGTGAAAATTACTGGATGGACAAAACATTTGTCATTTATTCAACGGATTTGAGGTAGCCCCGTCTCTGTGACCTTAATATTGCAGTTATATAAAATGGTATAGCCACATGTTCCTTTTCATTGCCCTAGGTAGTTAGCAGCAAAAACAACAGTAATACAATGAGTTTTAAAAAAACAATGATTTCCTGAAAAATAATTGCCTTTATGTCTCGTCACCTCGAGGCTTGAATGCGCTGATTGTTTTAGTGTAGTTCGGAGCTGATCATTTTGACTCAAACAGATTAAGCATCTCTATAGTATAACATGACATCAACACGTAAGCTCTCTGAGATTGACGGTAGTATGACTTATATGTATAGATAAAAGAAGCAACATTTTGTTTCGATGGGAGGGCCTTACCTGTGGGTGGTTTATACATCTACCTGTAAATTACATTGATTTCAAGCATTCATTCAATGTCACGTAAAAGGATATCTCTTGTATATATTGAAGTGTCGTTAAAACTCATCATTTCAAAGGAAGATATGAAATAGTAAAATAGATATAGGAATATCCAACGATGATCTCGTGTACTACTGTCAATGAACAGGTTACTACAAATCATGCTACTGCATGCTTACGGATCAGATCGACAATTGTCACAAGATTCGTGTGCATTAATGATCAACCAGGAAATTTTTATGTTGGCGGTATGTCTTATGATTCCTGTTGTTGTTTCTCTCATCAAATGTTTTATGCTTATGACAAAATCAGACAACCGGAAGATAGACACAAGGTCAGCCAGGTAAGGGAGTGATATCAGCTGGAATTATGGATCATTCTTGCCCAGCAGGTGATTGATCTTTCGCGATATCACAGACACAGCAACATCACTCCATGAACTGCATACTCAATCAAAAAACAATGACACCACACAGATGTTCTTGAGAATGCTTAGGAATATATCACGTCAATAGTTCCTTCCAGTAAGCAAAACCCAAACATGCTTATATTAGTTGGTGTTCAATGATGGTTGTGGTTTGAAGCTGACAATATCACAGGTACATCATCAACGCTAATAAGAAAATTAAGCAAACTTTCAATTTCAAAGACTTATAAGATAAATAGTTGCGTTTGCAAAATTTCCAATTTTCATTGTAATTCAACACTTGCAAATTTATTCTAAACTCTTTAATTGGCAGATGTTGAATATCAATGAATCATGGGAAATTTTCAAACGCAACTGTTTATTGGCATTGTGACATTAGTTTTTGCGAATTTGCGATTTGTTTATTAGAGGTTTGCTAAGATCTCACTAACTCTGAATTGCCGGCATAAATTACTTTAAAACAGCGTACAGGTAGAACCAAACCGTGGTATTCATAACGGCGAGGTCGTACAACATGCCAGTTTAATTGTTGACCGAAATAGACATTTCTATTGCTCATTGACAAATATCTTGAAACCCAAAGTTTAAAACTAGCCCAAGACCATTATGACAGTGACGCAGACATTCTGACGTCAAAACGGTTGGCCTCTGTAATGTCATACCATGAGAGTGACCTTTGAAAGAAGGCGGCCATATGAAACGAAGCTCTGACTGATTTAGCCAGCTGAAAATATTTTGGGGGTTAAAAAAAATTATGTCAATATTTATTGGTGATATCTGAGGGTATAGCCCATCTAAACACAGGAGTCGGGCCAAATCTAGTGAAGATGATGTATTAACTCAAGGTCATTCGCCCTGGGTACTTTCCTGTTATTCATTGTCATTTCACAACGGAAAGTTTTACAAGACAGCAATTAGAATCGAGACTACAACTGGAGTACTGCTTAGTGAGCTATGCAAAAGACTAAGTGGCACCAAGAAGCTAAATATGACAAAAATTATATTAACAATTGTTTAAATGGAAATTGGTCTGTAGGGACCCAAAGCTTGAAAACAAGGTCAATTGAGTGAAATAATCACTACTTATGTTGAAGTACAACTGACCTTCAGTAAGGCATTTCACAGAATCCTTACAATTTACCATGAAATTGACGGATTATCACATTATTTATGATTCCATGTCATTTCTGTGGACAGTCTGATATCCATCCTGTTGGAACCTCTGTTAAACTGGGGATTTTAATTTCTCTAGCGAGCCTGTTTGACATCAAAGCAGTAGTCCACATGTCCCCTTGTTCTGAGCACCTGCGATCTTGTACTTTACATACAATTATATATGTTGATTAAAAATGCATCCTATCATACAGATATTACATACGTGAGTTTTAAAAAAATCAATGAAGATATTTGAAACTTTTAAAATTAAAGATCATATGAAATGCAGAATAATCATATCACCATTGATAATTAGGTATTTACAATTAATACAGTTTGTTAACACTGATAAAAACGAGCCAATCTTATCAAAGGAGGTATATCAAGTTCATACCATCCGATGCTTAAATTTTTACATGCAATCGTTCTTTATGTGATTCCTTATCTTTCACTTTGTCACAAATGCACTGAGAATTCACAGTGGCCGATTGGTCATGTTATTGGAATGTAAGGAGACATTCAATCTTTTCAAACTAGCCTTCATCCTTTGTTATGAGTATGTGATTGTTTAAGAGTTTAACATTGTATAACATTGTTGTATTGTTTAGTGGGTCACACTTACATTTGTTTTGATAGTCTAAGCTGGTCTAAGAATCATTTATTCTAGAATGTTCTATAAGAGTTACGCCCCTTGATAAGGTAAAACGTGTTTTACTGAACTCCGACTGTTGATGAAAAAATCCGAAGATATTACAAGCATCCGACCATAAACACAAGTAAAATTGATATTAGATGACAATATAGACTGTATACAATTAATAGAACTGAAATTTGTGTGAAATTTGGAAGAAAATAGACATTATTGAGATTTTTGAAAATAGCCCAGACAATGTCTATATCTTTCATGGACGCCACTGACTACGTAGACGCTGTCATGTCGCAGAAGAAAATAGTAACAACTGACGATATAACATGTGAACCTAGCGCAGCTAAGAAGCAGAAAAAGTTGCCCGAAGTTGAAGAAAATATCAACTGTGCTGATGGACAAATATCGAACACAGTCATATTGGCGGCCATTACCGACATGCAAGAAAGATTCACACAACAGTTGAGCAACTCGGTGAGGGATATAGAAACTAGAGTCACTAATAACTTAACCGCAGCATTTCAAGCAGAAACAAATGCAATGAGAAAAGAATTCGAAACACAAGTTCAGATGTTAACCGACAAAATGAAGAGGATGGAAGGAGCAGTAACTCACGAACAGGAGAAGAATGAGAAAACTCAGCATGACCTAAAGAAACGTGTCTCTGACGTGGAATCGCAGATATCAAATATGAAAGGTAAATCATGTGACTTAGATCCGTGTGTTGTTATCAGAAATTTACCTGTATCAAATCGTGAAAAGGACGACGCAAACGTTATATGTAACAGAGTGAATCAGGTTATTCGTGATGGACTAAAGTTAAACGACGTGAGAGCGGTGAAGGCATCACGGAAGACCCGAAGCGATGGTAAACCAGGTGTTGTCATGGTCACATTGGAGACAACTGAACAGAAAAAGAAACTTCTGCAGAACAAGAAATCTCTAAGGAACAGCAAAGACTATTCACGAGTGTATGTTGATAATGCACTCACCCCAGAGGAACTCATATCAAGGTCTAACATTCAGACAATCATCAAGGAAGTCGGAAAGTCTAACAATCTGCGATTTCAGGGTAAGAGACTAGTTGTATCGAAGGGGAAGGAATAGGAATATCTGCGGTGTGGTTTTTGGAATACCGGTGGTTGGTCCCAGAGGAAATCTGCAAACAGTAAGTTCCGGCAGGAAGTAATTTCTCATCTCGATTATGATGTTTTTGGATTATGTGAGACGTTTCTACAAAATAATTCTACCATATCATTGGATGGATATACTTGGTTTGGAAATAATCGGAAAAACAAACACAAACGTGCCAAACGCGGATCAGGGGGCGTAGGTGCCTTTTTAAAGAACTCACTTTTTAACGACTTTTTAATTGATATTATTGACAGGGAAGATGAAGATATGATGTGGATAAAACTGACTTCTCGTTGTGATTCTAATTTTAAGATTGTACTGTGTGTCTGCTACCTCCCTCCTTCATGCTCGACCAGGGCTAACGATGCAGATTGGTTCTTTAATACATTGTTGGAAAAACTGTATTTATATCAAAATGAAGGAATATTATGTTTATGTGGTGACTTTAACGCCAGGATAGGTGAGGAAAGTGACTATATCGAAGGTGTGGACTCTATACCGGAAAGAGAAGTGATCGATTACAGGACAAATTTACACGGTAATACCTTTATTGATTTCCTTGTGAATGGGAATCTCTGTATGTTAAACGGTAGACTTGGTAAACAAGACTTTACGTATGTCAGAAATGGTGCTTCGGTGGTTGATTACGTGATTACCTCACACGAAGATCTATGCAAGTTCACTGACTTCCAAGTTTACAGAATGTCTGCACTGGTTGACGGAGCAGATCTACCTGAATCAACACCAGACCATTCAATCCTGGCATGGGAAATACAACTACCATATCATCACAGCACACACCACGGTGAAAGTTCAACAGTTACTGACCCAGAAGAGTCTATTAAAGGATATAACAGAAGTAAAATTACAGAATCATTTTTACAATCTGAATTGAACACTCTGACGGTTACTGACGCCATACAGAAGATTGAATTTCAATTATCAACAATGAAGAACATTAACTATGCATATAGTGAATTCGTTGATTTCATACATAGTGAACTAGATAAAGTTGCGCCAATTACCAGGAAGCGTTGTGAAGGTGGGAAGAGGTCAAAGTCACGTTACAAACCCTACTGGTGTAGTGATCTTCAAACTCAGTGGGACAAGGTGTGTGTCACTGAACGAGAATGGCTTAAATGTAAATCACCTATTAGAAGACGAACATTGAGAACAGTATATATTGCTGAACGGAAGATGTTTGACAAACTTCTCCGTAAACATAAACGCTCATATCAACGGGATGAACAACAGAAACTGCTGAACAAGCACAACAGTGATTCACGTTCCTTCTGGAAGACAATAGGCAAAATCGGCATAGCGGATGAACGAGATGGTACTATTCCTTGGGAAGTGGTCGACGGTGAAGTGGTTTCGTGTGGTAAAAATGCAGTGTTAGACAGATGGAAACGGGATTATTCCTCATTGTTTACACACAATGACCTAGGTGACCCTGACACGGCGGCTCACGTGACCGGTTGTGTTTCACCCGACACTAGTGACCTAGATAAGCCTATTTCACGCGCGGAAATTACGCGTGCAGTTGCACGTGGGAAACGTGGAAAAGCGGTAGGCCCGGACTTACTCCCTGCTGAAGCGTTGAAGAACGACACCTGTGTTGACATTCTTTACCGTATGTTTACATTTTGCTTTGATAATAGCACATGCCCGGATATATGGTGTAACAGTATTATTAATCCTATTCGTAAACCAGATAATGACCCACGTGATCCTTTAGGTTATCGGGGTATTTCACTTATTTCTGTTCCATGTAAACTTTATTCTGATATTCTCAATGTTCGTCTTACTAATTGGCTGGAGAGCAACAACATGCTAGCCGATGAACAGAACGGCTTTCGTGCGGGTAGAAGCACTCAAGAACATATTTATAGCTTATATTCTGTTATACATAATAGGAAATTTTCTAAGCAATCAACGTATGTCTGCTACATCGATATGTTAAAGGCATTTGATAAAGTAAATCGTAATTGTCTATGGTATAAATTACGTATGCTTGGGGTTGATGGTAAATTTCTGTTTGCTATTCAGGCTATGTATGAAAATAATGTTGCCCGTGTCCGTGTAAATAATAGTTTCACTGATGTTTTTTATGTTGCCTCTGGTGTACGTCAGGGATGTACTTTGTCACCCACACTTTTTTCGGTTTACATTAATGACTTGGTTGATGAAATTAATAATCTTGGTTGTGGCGTGCGCATTGATGATACAATGCTGAGCATTTTGTTATATGCTGACGATATTGCCTTGTTAGCTCCTGATGAGCACTCCTTACAACGTATGCTAGACTGTGTATCAAACTGGTGTGAACGTTGGCGTTTGTTTGTTAACAGTAGTAAAACTAAAATTGTTCATTATCGCCCTGCTTCTTTCAAACAATCTGAGTTTGTATTTAGTATTGGCAACACAACCATTTGTTATACACATGCTTATAAATATCTCGGTGTTTGGCTCCAGGAACATTTAGATTTACATTACACTGCCAAAGAAATTGCTAAATCTGCTAGTCGTGCATTGGGTGTTGTGATATGTAAATTTAAATCTGTTGGTGGTTTTGACTACAGTGTTTTTAATACACTTTATGATAATTTGGTCCAACCCATATTGTCTTATGGTTCAGCAATTTGGGGCACTAAGGAATTCAGCTGTATAAATGCTATACAAAATCGTGCCTGCAGATTTTTTCTTGGTGTTTGTAATAAGACCCCAAACCTAGCAGTTAGAGGGGATATGGGTTGGACTTTACCATTCACAAAGCACAAAATTGAAATTTTACGTTTTTGGCGTAAGTTGCACTCAGTAACCCCCAGTTTAATACCCAATGCCATTAGCAAATGGTCTGTTAAATTTAAAAAATCATGGTATAACAACACAGCAACATTGTTTTATTCATTACAGTTACCTATTCCAAACCTTGATGACATATCTTCTCAGGACTTTACTACTGCAAAATCTTTTTTGTTATCATTGGATTTTAATTATTGGCTTGACAATCTTTGGAATGATAGAAAGCTAATCAACGGCAATAAACTTCGCACTTATCGTCTTTTTAAGAATACATTATCGGCGGAAAAATATCTTACTACTTTACCCAACAGGTCTCAACGCAGTATCTTTAGTAAATTTCGCAGTGGCACTTTACCGTTACAAATAGAACTAGGAAGATTTTCTCGCCCTGTAATTCCTTTAGAAGAACGTATATGTAAATTTTGTAATAACCACAGTGTAGAGGACGAAGTTCACTTTCTAGTCTGTTGTAACTTATATTCAGATTTAAGGTATGAGCTATGGCATACTGTATCTGTTTCAGACCCCTCATTCCTCTGGTTATCACCAGTAGCCCAACTAATATATTTAATGCAAAATCAAGAATATCATAATCCACTTGCCGCACTTCTCCAAAAAATGTATATACGGCGTATGTCATTTCTATAAGCCATTTATTAATCTTTAAGCATATGAAACATATCTTAACTTATTTTAATATATATTTTAACGCGTAAGCGTTTTTAGAGAATTAGTGTCTCATAGGCCATTACTGGCCAGACAGCATACATTTTACTTGTTGTGATATATATATATGATTGTATGTTGCCTGTATGCAGTGTGACACTTTAATAAAATACATTTCTTCTTCTTCTTCTTCTTCTTCTTCTTCTATCTATTTCTTGATTGCTTGAGTTGGACACTTCTGATTGGATTTTGTCATGGAACTTTAAAGAACATTCTGGAATGTATCTAACTTATATATATAGGCTTGCATTAGAACTCTTACTCATCTTGCTTCCTACAATCAACTTTGTGATCATCTGCCGTGCCACTGTTTTTGGATAACGTTACAAGCCGGATTCATCTACCTCCTATCAAGACCCACTGACTGTTTTCCACATTCATCAACTGTGTGATTCAAAACGACTTGTGAATATATTTATTTAGCTAATTAGTGTGACTCATTTGATATAGTATTATAACTTGTATTAGCTTGATATTGTAACCTTAAACACTTTGTTTATTATTTGATTGATTAAATTGTAATTAATATACAATTGTCTTGTTATATTTTGCTGGTTTGACTGGGGACATTTCTTATTACAAATTCATTCGTAACACCTTCACGAACATTTTTATTCAGAATTAATTAACCTTTCAGCATGTTGTCTGGCATTGCACGAGTGTTTTCATTAACCAATGAGATTATGGTATGATGATTCAATAATGGTAATGACACCTAGGTCTAATATATTTTAACATTTTCCCAATAATTGAATATTCTTAATGTTTATTATAATGATTAGTACAAGTTATTGAGGCACGAAGGCAACTTTAATTTTTTTTTTTTTTATTTGTTCCCACAGTTCAGTACAATCATTTGTATGATGTTACACAACACTTAATACATATATAACAAGTTCTAATAACTTTAAATTTATCGAATTGGTATTCATACCCTTTTGAATATAAACATCGACTAATTGTAAATTGCTGAACGTGGTCTAATAATTATAATTTTGGGACGACTTAATGAAATTATTAGTTGAAAACTGTTTTTACCCCATATATGTCTTCTATCTTAATATAATAATTAATACATATATATTAAAAAGAATCAGTAGCTTAGGGATATTCCTAAGAAATGAAAAAGGGAAATTATTCCTTTTGGTAACCATGGTATTTTACAGAGAAAACCCTGACTGTAATATTAAGTTAACTTAACTGTCCAACTAAACTGATGAATAGATATTTGATGACATATTTCAAGTATTGATGGCAGAGACTCTTTGTAGAAATTCTAACCTTCCGTTTGCAAACCATTGTACACCTGCCAGTCTTATCACACTTGACAGAAATGGCTCACGTGTCCAAGTCATCATTTAGTTACAGAAGTAAACGATTCCATTTTTATGTACAAATTTCTAAAAGTAAGGGATCGATAAGACTCCTTAATGTTGCCGATGCCTTTGAATACAATGATTGATCTGCAATTATTTTATTCAGTTACGCAAACGTTACACGTTCCCAATCGGATTTTCCCAAAATATAAAAAAGAAACTATTTGCATTAACTTCAAACAAGGATCTAATGAATGGGGCACTTTTGATATTGATTTGTTACATTCATTCAAGAAAAACGATTGTGCATTTGAAATTGAGCATCCCAATGACATGTGCGACCCCATACACTATAGAAATTTATAAATAGTTATTACCCAGTCATATCCTTAATATGATATGTTCAGCTGATTATTTCGTGTTCATCATTTGCATGAACAAATTAATCAATGTTTATGATTTTCAATTTCAGTATTTATTTCGGTTGGAACGATGATATGCAGATATTTTAGTAATAAGTTTTGATGGCATTATAACCACATTTATATTTTGCGTAGAGAACAAATCTCAATAAAAATCTACTGTTGGTTAGTTAATACAAAAGAGTACTGGCCTATAATAATGTGATCACATTATGTATTTTTAGGTATTCATTCCATGTAAAGGCACTAATATAAAGGAACTATTTCTTTCGCTGTTGGACGTAGCTATAAATGACACAGTTTATGATGCTGTTGAAAATATATTCAATTTTGTCAGTGAACAGCTATATAAGTCAATAACCTAAACAAGTTGCATTCTTTATTCACTTTTTTTACTGAACTGTCTGTTTTCGCTTAGTGAATCGAAGATGTGCTTAAGATTGGCACAGATCAACAAAATAAGAAGTAAAGAAATTGTTTGTCACTGAGACCATTCAATTCCCTTGCTCTATGTAAGATTTGATTTTATCGAAGCACATCGTACATATCTTAACATGTAATTTTGAGTTTCCTTCATTTATATCTGCAAATGTTGGGTCTGCTTGGTTTGCAACTCATTCCCTGAACGATCAGTGGATAAGGGGTTACCGATGCGAGGGTCAACAAACAATACTCATTTTCTCCGTTCATAGGCCACTTAAGTCATTTTACCACTTCTCCCTTTGTTCAGATTTTTCCTTATTTGCAATTCAGTTAAACATTATGTTGAAATACTTCAGTTTCGGCTACGAGGGGGAAATGCGCAAGTATGCTTCTCGAGCCTAAAGTGTAAAAAATCAATTCATAATTAAACAACAGATCTGGAAAAGTCTATTAACTAATTGTGGCCATAAGTATATTCCATTCACGTGCTTATGTTCATTTTTACATGCTTGTTGTCACGTGATTAAAATTGGTCACTCCTTATTAGGGCGCTAATGTTAATGGACTAATTGTGTAACAGTTGGGTTAATTAGTCAAAAGCTGTGGAGTTAATTAGACAGGTACATCAAGTCAATAAAAATCCTTTCAAGTATTCGCAGTATTTTCAACACACAACAAATCTTCATGGTGCAGTCCTTGAGTACAATATTACGTTATATGTATATCTATGAGAAAACCATTATTTATCTCCTTAGAATCAAGTACTTTGATAGGTATATTGCAACGTACGTGCGTGAGTCTTGGGCGATGGATTAAAGCTAACTTCGCGTATTCTGATTCCTGCTAAGTGCTGAAGTGAGTTTTGAAACATTGAATTTAAAGATATACCGGAGCGATCCGTTTCTCTCGTCTGTGCCTTTCACTGTCAAACTCCTGATCTCTGTAAATCAGTCGTTTCATTCTATCTTTGAAAGTTGATTATGTAATTGAAATTGTAATCTATACCTCACACATCTAAGCCAGAAATACAGGTTTGGCCCTGAATTTCTCCTTAGTTTTCTATTTTTAAAATGCAAAATTCATATTCTCAGACGTCTTAAGAACTCTGGAAATAGCATGTCTATCAGCATTTGCCAAATTCAGATGGCCCCTTTATGACATCAAATATAGAATTATATCTTCATTGATACAGAAAGCTGACGTTAACCCCTCTTCCTTTAGAACCTTATCACCAGTTGGGTTGATTAGTTTTGACCTCAATACAACTACTTTCAGATCGTTAGAAGAATTCATCAATTCGTGACATTCTGACAAGTTTTCTTTCTTTGAAGTGAAGCCTGGACCAGACAGACATGACAGGTGCTCAAATTGCATAAAGAATGTGCATTATTGGACTAAATATGATTCTTTAATACCTTTCTCACCTCTGTCCTGTTGTAAATTGTTATATTTATAGATGAATGATAACTATTTGAAAGCAAAATGATTTAATTTGTGACTAATAATGACCAGTAAAGTTAAAATTTTACCAATATGGTGTAGCATTTTCAAAGTCGTTTTACTTATATCAATGTAGATATCATGACAAAACTTCAAATCACTGATTCACTAATACGTTCATCTGTGAAAATATACAAAGTGTTTCAAATTTCGTAAGTTGTTCAGTAACACAGAAACATTGTATTTTATCATTCAAAACTGTGTTCCACAGGAGATATCGCTTGTGTAAGATCAAGCGATATCTCCTACGAGATATCGTTTTGACAGTAGATTTTGAACAATGCCCTGTTACAAGTTATTGACGTCACAATTGGTTTACATCATCAAGTAATGACATCACAATGAAATGACGTCATAAACACGACGACGTCACAGTGCTATGACATCACCGTTCTGAGAGTCTTTGAGTAGTGCAGTGTTCAGAAACACACATTTTTCACGGAATCGAAATGAAAAATGATTTTGGATGATAAATAGAATCTCACCCTCGTGTCTTCTGATATCAAATATATCAACACTCGTTGATAAAAGTAAAAATATACTCGGCAAGCCTCGGATATTTGTAACTTTTATCAACTCGTGTTGATATATTTGATATCAGAAGACACTTGGGTGAGATTCTCTATGTATTGAACGCACATTTTGGCAGAAATCTAAAAAAGTGGTTCTCACAAGAAAATATACATCGAGTGTGAAAAAGCTGAGACAAAAAGGAAAACATGAATAGAACTTATGTATTGATATCAATAGAGTATTCGATTCCTCAGTACACAATTCCATTCCATAGAAACTCAAAAGTATTGGCTGACACCGAAAGACATGTTTCATAATAAAATCAAAATAAAAATTTTGGATTATTCGGAAAAGGTTATCACATTTTGAAATATATATATATATATATATATAGGAGAATAGGTTTAAAACCAAAACATATTGACAACGCAAGACAAAGATTGACCTTGGCGTGATCTGTTATGATTGTTGTAGCAGACATTGTTCCACTTGTTTAGTAATGACAAATCAACATTGCAGTCGGATTTATAAATAAAAGCTATCTGATAAGTGTTTTAGTGAAAGCATGTCTGGAAAACATGCCGGCAACGTCAAACTAACGACTTAAACGAGGCGTCTTTCAGTGTAGCTAAGTGAGGGCCTTGCACAAACTGGTTGGTACACAATACCACACGGTTGCTGCTGGATCAGAGGGAAGACATGATCCATGTTAATTAATAATTAGGGTATTTATATAGCGCACATATCCACTGAGAATGCATGCTCAAGGCGCCCCCAGCATTATTACCCTGGTCTAACCAAAGCTGCCGGTTACAGCGCTTAAAGGTCACCTCCAACACAATCTACACCAGGTACCCAATTAGTGCTGCTGGGTGAACAGAGGCACATTTGAATCAAGTCTCTTGCCTAAGGAGACACCACAAGCTTCTCAACTCGTGTTTCAGTGTGGGGCAGGCAATAACCCTTGGACTCTCAATTCATACAGCAATGATCGGGTAGCCCACCCATCCGGCGAGCCACGCCAGATGGTGCTGAACTTCACTGATAGCGGTCAACTGAGCTACGCACAGGACCACGTGCCAACACGTGCCATGTTACCTTAGAGTGATGTAGGTGGTGATGACTTATTAGTTATAAATATCACTTGAAATGACTATCTGACTGGGTAATCACTAGGCCTTGTCAAACCCTTCACTCTCGCATACGGTATTGATATATCGATCTCAAAGTTGATAAGTACATAAGATGATGAAGCAGTTTTAGTGTGGCTGTACCACTGAGGACGCATTCCTGAAATATGAATCAAAGAAAACTTGCTTTACACTAGACATAATCTCAAATGGACATTCTCACTTGCTCACTTTAATTCAATGTGATATATTGAAATAATTACAACAATTGATAATCAAAATTAAACGTTTCGCCTTTGAACCTGATGTTGCTGACTGAAAGTGCCACAACTGAAAAAAACCCATAATTTTCAATATGTCAGTGCATCTTATGAACACTCCTGCTTAATATTTATATCAAATAAAAAAAAATGTTTTTTGTTCTTTTTCTTGTCGTACAAATAATGTGTATATACAAATATTTACATATATATATTTGTTGCTAGGACGGTCTCAACCAAGTTAAGTTGAGGGTGTTGACAATCCAATTTTCTTATCTTTCAATAAATATATATCTTCAAACCATAATATACACTATTTTAGGAGGTTCAGCACAAGCTATCATCTGTACAATCTAGAAATTCTCTCTTACAATGAGGACCGTTGTCATCTTTGCAATAAGATAGAAAAAATTATAAAAATAAAAAATAAGATAAATGATAAAATGCATGAATATCGACAAAATAGTGATAAACATTAATGGTAAAGCACCCAATATTATTTGATGGCGAACTCTCTATTTACCAACGGAAATATGTCATAAAGTTTCAAGTAATTGTTCCGATACTGTCAATGGTATCACTACAACTTGCCCAATGCACTGCAAACGTAAATGGGTTATGTGTGGTAATTGGATAACTGTTACATAAACATTGCCAGGCCAAATTTATTTATCAAATAATTGTACAAGAGTACGGTTTGAATCAATAATTTGAAGAGCTTTGGAAACAATACCGACAACCATGCCAACTCATCCTAAGGCCATGAACATTCTGTTGAGAAATAACGTCAGAAAAATATTGGAGTTACAGATTTGACATGAATGCATTTTTCTACAGTTACTCTTTCAAATGTAAATTTTACAATGTCCATTCATTTTTGCAAATAATTTTTGTTTTCTTTTTTGCGGCATATTATGTTAATGATTTGTGGCAATTTAGGGTAGACTGTTGAAGGAAAATTTGTTTGATTGACGCCAATTTAAAAACATCATTGATTTTTCTAGCACGTCTTCTACTTCTTGTCAATGTGTTGTAAGAACTGTTTTTATTTCCAATCATACTTATATTCCCAGGCGTTTTTACGACCACAAATAGAAATGCAAAGTGATAAAAGCCATCATTGCTGTTGTTATTTGATAACATACTGTCTAGCCTTTTCAATCTTACACGAAATTATGTGTACATCATTTACAGAGTAATCAGATTGTTTGTCGTAATTAGAGACGTTATGATGGATAATATGTACGTATCTTGACCAGCTGCATTTTCATTAAAATATCAAGGTCCTGAGAATATATTTTGTTCGCTATCCAATACGATAGATTGATCTGTGAAACTGTGTTTATCTCCATAAAGGGGCCACAAGTACATGCATCAGAATATAAGGACAATTACTGAAGCGCCGTAAAATAAAACTAATAGCTAATTACAATTAAGAAAATTTGAACGTTTATTTGAATGCTAGAACTACATATTAAGCTAGATTATTGACAAAGGTTGTATTGCATGATGACATCAGTTTTATAATTTTACAAATATATGGGTATGAATAATAATATTTACAAAGTAGACTCCGACGTAGATCAGTATAAAAGTCACGTTCCATACAGAAGTAATACTCTGATTCGACCACTGGAAAGATGCAAAATGGACAAAGTCTTTGGCTCCTTTGAAGGCCGGTCTTTCTTCCTTCCTCAATTAATAGTTCATTCCCTATCAAATGCGATAGATTGATCGGGATCATATATATGTCACAAAACATGTAAACAATGCTGTAAAGTCACATTATTATCAAAAATAAAAAAAATAATAACCCAGATAAACAGTAAAGGAATAGTAAGGTGTTTTATAAATGAATAATGCATACAAAGAAATACTTTGTTATACATAACCTGCAGCAATGGAAGTTAGAATGACAAAATACCGAATTTTGTTTCAAACTCATTTCTATATAATCCATTGTTTCTGATTTTAACTTGCTATTTAACGAGCGACTGTCTATATTGTAATTTACATGTCCATTAGAATACTGCCGCACGCTCTCTTTGAATACTAATAAGAAATGACATTGGTAGGTGTTAATATTCAAAAGATAAAACACATTTGAGTACCGAACCGAGATCGAAAGGGGCCATGTGTGACTGTCAATTGTAGGTTACTTATAATGAGGCATTGATTAAAAGTGTGAAAATAGCCCTGTCTCAATCTCTATTGAACTGCTTTTAACAGTCTTTTAAAAATCTAAATTCAAACGGCACTCAAGGAGTAATGAAGCATTGTCATTCATCACGAGGTTTGTAATGTAAAATTTGCAGGACCTCTGTGTAAGAGAAACACTGTGTATATTGATTTGAATCAGCATATTGGCGACAATTATTAAGAACGTCAAAGCTCACTTAAAGACATCCCTTTTCAATCAATATTACGATTGCCAGAGTCTCTCTTTTATTTTTGTTGAAAATATCGTATGCCCGTTTTCTCGAAACCCTGACAGCGTGATCTTAGTGACTGCATCCTTTTACTGATTAGTGAATCTGCCCTGAATTATGTACACGTACTCTATCTGTGGTGATATCACGACTACAACTCCTAACGACTAACATTGCTAGTTATTTTGATAATTTGTAATGTTTTCTCTTCAGTCTGATAATTTGATAAGGGATGCATGTCTGAGATTATAAATAAAAGTGACGTCACTGGATATTCAGTTGATTATTACCTTTCAATGATATAAATACTGCCAATGATAAACAGTTTAATACACAAATTATGCATAATGATTACGGTACTATAAATTTAACCAGTTGTGCAGTTCAAATGATAACTGTGTCTTGTTCGTAGAAACAATGAAGAATTATCATAAAGCATTCATTAGACTGTCAGAAGACAAATTGTGCTAAATCAGTATATAAGTCCTCATCAAACTTGATGAAATAGACTGTGTCGAATTCATAAAATTTTAAAAAATTGATTGAATTCATAAAACCTTTCATCAGCTAGGCACCTTCATAAAGATTATGACAACTTTCCTCATTTCAATTCAAACTGGATGTAAGTGTTGAAGTAGTATTTTTCAAACTTAGCTCTATTCAATTTCGGTATCATGGTCCTTATTTTCTTTGACCTGTTATATCCATACAATTAAGTACATCCTAATCAGCAATAAATAAAATATGTAAGACAGTTCCGGTAACATATCATTCAAGTTCACGTTCTGGTGTATGAGTTAGGTAAACGTTCACCAGAATGTATTGTAAACACAACACGCATGTTGTCAGTCAAAGTGGAGGGAGGATTACGTCGTCCAAATTAAAAAGATTTATCTTCTGACTAGTTATTGAGTCATTTAAAGGGTATGGCAATTTTTGTAACATTGGGCAAAGAGAACGTAGTTAGACTGACGACTACATCATTAGGCCTGCTTCCAGTGGTACGCCCGTCTTAGACTCATCGCTGATTGGCTGGAGGAAAAAGGTCACCTGACACGACCCTATGGAGCAATACTGATGTCAAGAAAGCCAGCAAGGTAGGAGTGATAACTTCAAAATGGTTTTAATGAGATTGTAGCAACAACATTTGACTATCGATCGAAAGATCTATTAAACAAGTGCTCGACTCAAACTCTTTCTTCGGTGTAAACTAGATACGACAGAAGCTAATGTCTCTAAATACATCAATCACATCATAAATTCAGTTTAAATAACACTCTGGTGTGTAGGTAGCCATCTTTCATTCAGCAGTATCTAACTGATAGTTGCCTAATTAGGTTGTTCTATTCTCGAATGATCAGTACCATTGACAGCAGACATCTTAATGAGAATCAAATATTTCCCTTGGTAGTTTGCCTGTTTTCTCTCCACAATTGATTGTTAGTGCTAATAATGTAATCTCCAGTATACTTTGAAATTGGTAGGTAAGGGGTGAAGATAAGTAAAATAATCCATTTTCAAATATGTTTGGAATCGATTTTTATTTGATTTGGAATGATTATACATGTATATCAATGAAAACTGAAAACATTTTGTCACTATAATTACTAGAGAGTGAAAAATGTAAGTGCAACGTCAACCTCCTTCATTGTTTTCCTTCGTTTTTCATTAAATACATTTCTTTGTCTAAAATTGAACTTTTTATGGCTCTTTTGTTGTTAATGATGTAAATATTAAATATTAAATATACCAAATATTCCATAAACGTCCTCACATTAACATAGAGAATGGTTCCACATTAAAATCTGATTTGATATTTCGCAATTTTCACTTATAGATATTACCTAGATACTCAAAACATACATTTAGCCTTGTTATTGTTCCAACTGTCCTATGCTAGAGCAACATCCTACGCTCTTAATCAAAGGTGTCATGAAAACAGAAAATATGGTCTGGTGGTGTTCGACAGATTGTGCATTTTATAGGGTTGTAGAATTCCAGGTTTTGGACGTTATACAAGGCATTTCCTGAATTATCAATAAGAACAAGAAACTGTTTATTTTATGCATTTTATAATACTCATGAGTTTATTTTTATATGAATGAATACTGATAATTTTTGTCACGTATAAAAGACTAATGAAATTTCACGAAATATCATCTATATCACTTTAATGAACACTGAAATCTTCTCCATCTGTTTCTTTAAAGATGTTCTAATTAAAAAAATTGTTTCTTTGAATGATAATCTAACGGTGGGGAATTATTTTGTTGAAACAGATTTATGAATTAAATTGGGATATTTGATATCACGTTAACATGTTTGGAAATTTTTAATGAGTGAGTGAGTGAGTGAGTGAATGCGTGGGGTTTAATATGTTTTCAACCAAAGGAAAAATTAAAGATCAGCAAAGAGAGGGTCATAAAAGGGAAATTGAAATTCGGAAAGAAAGATGTAGAAAGATCTACCATTTGACCTGTTTAGTTCTGTTGTAGCATCTGAGAGCATTATTGATCTATTAAGATGAATAAACAAACAAACAGGTTAAACGTATTCTACAGAATGAAATTTCACCTCAGAAGGTGTTCTGTTTATATCAGTGATAGTGTAACGATGACAGGGTTAGTTTAACAAAATATATAAGTAATTACAATGTATAAATTACACACACAGTCATTGCTCTTTTTCAAATGTAGACAACCGTAACATAAAGATTCAAGAGGGTATAATAGCAATCGTTTATATTGATGTACACATTTGTAGCCTTATCTCCATTTGATTTAGGTTAACGAATGGCATAGAAAATAAAAGGGTCTTCACTTTCATGTCTGATAAGTAATCGATTTTGAAATGGTAGACAAGTAATTATGTTTTTACGTTGTCTTGTCTATGTTAAATCTAGTTGGCTACATGCTGACTTACTGATTGATAAATCAATGCTCAGAGTCTAGTTTGTATGAAGGAATAATGGTCCAGCGCTTACAGGTTACAGCAGACTGGAAAGAAGAACATGACAACCTGCACACAAGCAACAAACTCGCCAAATATATCCACATCATACAAATAGTGTATTGCTGGACGACCTGTAGACAGTTGGCAGATAATATTTTACATTGTCACTTTCAAGACATGTTAAATATCAATTTGAATAATTCATTTAAACTTTCTTAATAACCGTTTACTCCAAAAAGGTAACTGATTATGATACTGATTGCTGATTTACTCATTGTAAAAACCATCGTATGATATAATTCTTATCATTAAATCTTACATATCAATTAAGTTATTTAGATATCGTCGCACTAATTAAAATACTTTCTTAAAAATGCCAGAAATCCAGAAAAACTCTTATTAGTGCAACATTACAGAAGCTCTTATTAAAAAAAAACATTGAGGGAGGTGTAACCACATGTCTCTAATGAGACATACAGGTACGTACAAAGTGCATACGCCTGTCAAATGTAAAGTAGTCAGCTGAGAAATTGCGTCTTTACAATGGTGCTTGAAGCTAAATACAACAGAGGTTTCACCAAATGCGCCGAACAAGAAACACTTTGAACATTTCTGTCACAACTGAGACAGTTAACAGAAAAAGAACATCTCCCAGGTGGTTTAGAGAAATGGTTTCAGTCTTGTGTGATGACATCAAAGGAAACAGAAACGATCTACAAATCAGGAGGGAATTTCAACCTCTTTCAATACCGTCAGCTTTGACAACCAACCGTCAAACAACAAGTAGGTTTGCATAGCTCTTAATCATTTTAAACATCATTTATAACCAAATACATAGCACATGCTCCACTTCAAAATACATACAATAGAAAATATTATATCGTTTCTAATCTAAAGTCATTATTTATAATTCATAAACGGCAGTTGGATGACATTCATATATGTTTTCACCTGCATTTTGACATGTTGTAATTTTCGCTGAGAATATATATATATTAACACATTTTACTAGATATAATGTATGGCATTTTTGGTTCTTTTGCATTGCTTTGTATTGTCATTTATGTTCTGAAATGAACAATATGCGAATTAAAGCTGCAAAAGTTGCAATATACCCAAACAAGTTTACAAGTTTCAGAAGACTGTTAAATAAACTCTATTTTGGTACACATGAATTCACAATGAGATCTAATTACTCTCTTTTCGTGCTTTTATCACGCATCTAGTGTGTTATACGATAAAAGTCATAGAAAGGGATGCAGGTACTCAATACGTATTAGTACTTTAAAGCTTTAAAAGGTTTAAGCTCAACATAATTACACAACCAGTATACTGCATACTGAGATAATGGGAAAGATTGAAATAGATTATTAAGTGTACCTTTCCAAAGTAACATTAAGAATGTCTCGTAAGTGTAATTTTAGAATGTGGGTTTAAAAGACCTCTGGTTTTCATTAATCTAATTTAATCACTATATCAAACAGATTGTGAAGGTAATGTTTGGAAATTTAGAGTGATACATACTGATAGTGAACATGTTAGTCAATGAAAACAACTAGTCATTATGTTGCCGAGGTCGTTTCTACGTTACGCTAATAACGCATTGAACTTTTCTTTGAATTCTGATACAGACTTTTGATCAGCTAAATAGGCTTATTCAAATGACATTGACACAAATTGAGTGATAATGTAATTTCGTCACGACTAAGATAAAGTCTGCGACAAAACATTTCCTCTCTCAGACTAACCAACAATCAATTTGAAATAAATGTAATAGATTTTTAGTCGGGGCTGCTTTAAATTGTTTTCGAGTTTCCATCTCCGCCGCCGCCGCCTCCCGTCATTGCCACAGCGAGGTCACCAATAAAGCATTTTTTTAAAAACTATTAACGCCTTTAAACATTACATCATTGTTATAATCAGTAAAATTTGATCATTCATTGTGTGACTTTGAATGTCAAAGGTCAAGGTAACGAGATATAGTATAAGACAATGTGTACCCTTTAAGTAAATTTTAAAACAAGAAAAAAGTATTGAAACTCAGATGTTTTCTTTCTGTTACCGCCTTGTAAATCATTTGACATGCTCATATTGGAGGTCAAAGGTCAAGGTTGCGAGTTATGAAATCAATAAAAAAAATCCTTCTTAACACAATAACTTGAAAAATATCTGTGCTTTTAGTTGCCTTTTTGGTATATATCAACATATGGAGAAGTACCAAGATTTCAAAAGGTTATTGCTTCAATCGGTTAAAGGTCAAATAGTGTTGTGAATATGCTTTATTTTAATTATCAACACCTTTAATTATTACATGATTGTCATACCCAGTGACGTCACCCTAATAGTCATGACATCCAAATGCCACTAGTTGTAAGTGCAATTTCGTGACTTTAGTCTTCTTGTATAGTATATTCAGAAAAAAGGTCCATCTTAATATGGCTGTGGAGGGGAAGAGGGGAAGAGTAAACTCTCAGTTTCGGGGCTGCTCTGCTTTTATGGTGGTTCACAAAAGTTCATCTTGTAAATTATGAAGTTATTGCTAAAGCAATCCTAAATGTTTGTGATGAAGTCCTTTATAAAAACTTTCCGTTTTAGGTCAAAAGGAACATCAAATGAAGATTTCGCTATAGAAATGCTATTAATAAATAAATAAATAAATAGATTGATTAATTAATATTAACATTACATATTTTATATTGTTAAATATTTACTACATGACAATGGATAATGAAATTGTTTTATAGCTATAACATTTTTATAAGAAATGTTTTGATGTAGTTCGATAATTATAATTTTTAGGTACTAAATTACCTTGCCTGTCAAGGCTGTCAAACGTTCAGTGTTTGTTCTTCGTGGATATTTAACACTCTAACATTATATTAATATTTTTATCAGTCTATAGTCAATTTCCTTACAACATTATCAATTGACCGAGATTTTTATAGTCAGTTATAGTCAACTTCATTTACACCATTAACAATTGACCGAGATTTTTATAGTCAGTTATAGTCAACTTTCTTTACAACATTAACAATTTAGCGAGAGTTATTTAATAAGGTACTACAGGAAAACATTTAAAATCTATAATTTACACGATTTTTCTAAGTAGCAAATGGCATGTTGAAATGTTGAAATTTTGAGGAAGATTAAATTAGAACGGATTTCATTATTGTTTTCATACGCTCTTCAAATTATTGAATCAAGTCTTATTTTATTCTACAAATTTGAAAACTAAATTGGGTATTACAATGTTTTCAGAATGACAGTTATCTGATTAAATGCATGTAAACCGATTACTTTGGCAGTGCAGTGGACATTTCGTGATAATGTTATTGCCATTATTGGACCAATTGATTGAATTTTTATGGTAAGTGGACGGGGAACCTTGCATTTCTTGCATTTTCGGTTGTGTTAACACGTGAGTGCTTGTCCAAAAACTGAATTCGTTCGAATTCAAAGCAGTCACAATCTGTTCATCCTCGAAACATCACAATACATAATAGATAAAAATTTTCGCCAAAAAGTCATTTGTCACTTAAAAAGTTTTAATGTGAACCAGTCATTTGCGTTTCTCTTGTCACACTTTAAAGAAAGAACACTTGTCATTTTGACACGAATTTCTTCTAATAATCATCAAGTACTAATATTGACGTCGATACTCATGGACCCAACTTGTAATATCCAAAAGGAAAAGCAGATGATGTCCCATATAATTACAACAGATATCAATCAATGTTTTGTTAAAGTAGAAAGTATCATTTTATTGCAGTGAATATGCATTAATGTGACTGCAAAACATACCGAACCAACAATGGACTGTTTTTTTCTTTTGCTTTAATGTTTCTAATCTGTCTAAATAATTTGAAGAGACACAAATTAGTTCACAAACTATTTTTGGAGATCAGAATAACACAGCATCCAATCGCACTTTCGTTTCAATTAATCCGTGAATTTCTATGCCTCTATACAATGTTACTAAACCATGATAATTATTGATCGTAAATGTCAGTAAACAAAGAGACCCACGAATGAAAGGGGACATTTATTTCGGAAAATCAAATTAGAGGTAGACAGGATCTGTCAGCCAGAAACATCACACCGCGGTATCACCTTCTTGGTGCACCTTCTCAATGTTTCATGCCTGCTTTCTACTTTTAGGCGTGTACATGTAGTACACATGTATAATTAATAAGCAGGTCATTGACCTTCTGGAACATGTTCAGGTTACGCCAACTGTGTCCACTAAACGTTAATATGTAATAGTAAATTTGTGAAAATATTTAGTAAATAAGTGTAATGACTTTAACTTCTACAAAAATATAGGAAAAAAGTAGTGTATATCATAAATAACAGACTGTTACTAACAATATAACAGAGCTGATAAAATGAAAAGAATTGACTACAGATATAAATGATTTTATTTTGCTAGTATTTCTTTATTCAATTAATTCAGCTAAAATATGAAACATATCAACATCGTAGCACAAATCTTTGGGGAAACCCATTTTAAAATTGATCATGTTATGTTTTGTAGTTGACACAAGAAACCTTACTATTTATAACGGTAATAAACGATATGTCAATGGAGAGGTAATTGTGGTTAAGGAAAATACACAATCGATTAGATTTAAGTCTTAAGTCAATTCATTTGTCAAATATATAATTGTGTAGCAAAAAGCACACGTTTAAAATAGATTTGTACTTACACACCTAGTGTTTGTGAACGAACTGCACCTACCTGTAAAGGTTCTTTACGTGGGAAGAGATAACTTGAGTAACCTCTGTTGAGAGAGAATGATATATTGTTGATATGCAGTTTGACATCACTTAGGCCTCACTAAGTTATATTTTAAAGCAACTGTCAAGTAACAATAAGATACACGTATTTAAGGAAATAATGAGTGTTATTCATTGTGTTTCGATCACACTACATCTTACAGGAACAATGGTATTTAAATGATTCAAGTGATAAACAAAACATTTCTCTGATTTTTGTCTCATGCCACAATAGGGTAAATGAAAACATATCGTCCATGTTATCAGGGATATGTATCAAGGAAAACAGTACATTGTGAGCATATATAATGAGCATATAATGGCTACATGTGTTCTCAACTGTACCAACTCAACTGTGATATTCCATGTACGTTTGTATCATTTAACGCACCTGACATATTATTATTATTAATATTATCATGAACCATCAGCTTATTACTATGAAACATTTTCACTGATTTAGATTGTTTCACTTAACATCGATTGTGTTTACATCGTATCTTTTCTGACAACCAAGTATTTACAGTTCCAAGGAAAATAAAATATTGAAATAGGAAAATATTCTGTAAATCCTTGGTCATCATAATCATTTTCCCAAAGATTATTATCTAGATAGGAGCAGATGGACATGACAACTGAAAAATCTGGAATGATGATGAACTCATACAATAGGAGGGGAAGAACATGTAGTTTAATGAGAAAATGATTCACCACTTAGTTTCATGGGTCTATGGATGCTCCTCGTTTGTTTGGATTGAATGTTGCTAAAATCGATATCACTTCTCCCCCATTCAATAGATCTTTGTTTGAAGTTTAAAGTATAGCATTTCAGTTGAGCATCCTTTTTGTTAATCGGATTGGGAACGTTAGTCCTGCCCCTGCCTGCATTAACGAAATTGCTGATCAATCACTATAGTCAAAGGCTAAGAAACCAGATAGCGAGGAAAAGCTATCTCCTTGTATTGAAAATTGCCGATGAAAGAAATATCAATCCTTTATTGAAATTAATGTGACAAGGATCACTTATGACATTGCTATCACATTTTGACTGCTATATGTACAATGAGTTAACAACAGGTCTATTGCAATCTTAACTGTCTACAAAGGATCGTTACCACTTAAAACGATGGATGGAAGTGTGTCTTCAAATATCTCCTGATAGAGTAGGTAGGTATGTTGAAATTAAAAAATATCTACAAAGTTAAGTGATCAATAGAAATCCATTGAGATTCGACCTGTACAGGATCTCATTGTAATGACATGCTTAACGCAATATCGACCTACAACATTTGACACGTCAATTGGTGATAGCGTCGACGCTGGTATAACTCAAGTAGATATCAGGCCTCATGCAGAATAAAATTCTATTGGTTTTGCTGTTTTGGCTTGTCCAATAACCCAATCATATCTCCATATAAGGACTTACTTGAACAATCTGTGGGTTTGTATGTTTGTCACATGAAGGATACCTTTGAGATGCATTTAGTGTTGACACAAGTGTTTCCAACACAGGTTGCTCGCGTTACACTGATAGTGTGTGAGAGCATAACGAGATAACTATTTAAAAAAGTAAAACTGCAGTTATATCTTTCTTCTCACACTATAGAATTTCGTAATAATATTGACATGAAGCCACGTCAATGTTTTTCGTATCTATAATTATCAAACACTTATCTTTTAAAAGTGTTATCCAACATACAGACAGATGATATAAACTGTCCTATCTACTATCTAGCCATCGGTAAACTTTTATATCAGATATCAAGGAAATGATCATTTTGATAAAGTCTTTAATATACAGGTAATATGGGTCACATGCTTCCAAAAAATGAAAGGTTTTAGTCAGACACAAAGAAAGAATGTTTCGGTTTATCCTCAAAGTAAAATAGAAATTAAAAAAGGTTTAGTGATTGCGTTAACAAAGCCCTATTGATCCCTAATAAAAAAAATTGTAGTTGTTTCCAACACAAATGTTACAGACAGCTCCCAATTCAGGGTTAATTAAAATTGAAATAGAACACAGGTAAACATCCATATATTCTTGCTTTAAATGACTTCTCAAAGGCTTATTATGTATGTGTGTGTACAATTCCGATAAGATAGTAATTCAACATCAAGAATTTGTTCAATCTGATTTAATTCATATAACATTGAATTGACAATTAATACACATCTAAAACGACCCATAAGTCATAAACTATATATTGATAATCCGGATTTCATTTTGATTGATTCATTTGGATGAAAACATGTTTTGGAAGCAGAAATAAAAAAGAGAAAAAACAACAAAGAAATAAAATCCATAATCTGATAACAAAAATAAGGACGATGTCATACATGTGGTTTCTGCGTGTAGACGTAAAGGAATATTAATATATCACGCTCTTTAATAAAATAAATCCCAAAATGAATGTAACGACTTCCCAAACAATTCATTGCTATAAATGATTCTACTGGAACAACATGATGAAAGATACTTTGAATTTCACACGAGAAGCTGACATGTTCAAACGATATCCTGAAAAAAATTTCCGACAAGCAAATTATAAATATAATATATCTAAATGATAAATATAATCAAATTTACAATGATGGTAGGAACCATCGCGTCACGGTGTAGAAGAACACGGTGTAGAAGAAGGGAGTAACATTTTTAATATGACTGTTTTCAAGAAGGGTAACAAAAAGTTTTATTAAGTTAAATCCTGCTTATTGTATTTTGTTTAGAACACGGTTTTATCATTATATACGGAATAGTTGAGATGAGTTTGAATATTCATTTGTAACTTTGTCAAATATTATAGTAATAACGCATTTGATACATGATTTAATGTTACATATTAGATTTGGCGTCCAGCATTAGATGTTGGTATTACTTACACGTTTCCAGACTCATATATCAACGGTCTGTATGCAAGACACTTTAAAGCTGACATTGATGAACATTATTTGGTCATGCAAGTGCATGTTATTTAATATGAATAATCATTTTCACCGTAGTTTTGATCTTCCCAATAACTCTTGTAAAATTAAGTTACATCTCACAGAGGGGTCCTTACTCACAAACTTCTGAACATCTCTCAGCATTTCGATCTATCAGTAAGAATATACTGAAATACTTACTATGACTTCAAAGAAGAATGTTAAGACCTGCTGGCGAGAGCTGTCATAACAGGCGAATATAAATCTCACTTAAAAGGTAACGTATAAACATATAAAATGATACAGCATTGATGCATTTTCTTAAAAGTGTAAAGTTGTCATAAGTTGAAATCGACTTTTTCTATGATTGCTGTATTATAAATCAGTACAGGAATACATAGTTATTGTCCACCGCCACTTGTCACAACTGGGTATCCATAACGGGTCATCAAGTAATTTGTCAAATTTTAAATCTAAGCAGAACACAAAAATGTGCTACATTGACAACAAAACATCAACGGATACTCACCTTTCATAGGTTTACCTACAAGTGACCTCGTCACTTTTTACCTCGTCACTTAAAAAATGACGTCGGTGCAATGTCATTTTACATAAAAGGTTAGTAATAACTAAATGTTTCCTTGCATTAAAAACCTTTCAAAATGTATTTTGAAAGGCAGTTCAACTCACATATCTCATGCGTTTATCAAATGATAGAAATGGTGCCATTTGAAGCGAAAACTTTCAGTAGGAAACAGAATTCATTTATCCTGGAACTGTTAGAGCAATGCTTTGTTTAAGTGTACAATTCAAGAATGAGAAGTTTTATTTTCAAAATGTCTGACATATTGAATGTTTACTGTGAATGATAACGACAACGATCACTCCAGTACTGAAAATTCATTAAAATAATTAACAGTTTATCAACTTATATACTTCTTATATTTAGTATCTCTTAATCATCCTTTTTTTATACATATTTCTGCAAAAATCCATACAGTCAACGACAAATGAAACAATTTTCCTCTGAGCCAAAAACAATATAATGCTGCCAGATAAAGTTATTATGAATAAACACGTTTAATCATCAGGTTATTGACTATTCAATATGTGTCCCCGTTCAAACACACAAGGGATACTGAAATCACTGTTCTAAGATTTTTTTCATTAGAATGTTTGGGATTTAAGTTGAAAGATTACGAAAATATGAACATTAAGTAAACAATTATATTGTTGGCATAATGCACCTTTTAATTGGTTGACGAATCATAAACGTAAGGCGTCAAAAACACACAAAATTGTCCTATTTCACTCTCTTAAATCGCCTAGTTAAGGAGATTCTAAAACGACAAAATTTCTGAATCTGTTCAATTTAAAACATTACCAATTAATGTTTTTAATTCTTAAATTACGATAGTAGGCTGCTGAAGACTTGATGTCCCTATTTAATTTGATTTTGTCAAACATGGCATTCAAATATTTCTACATCACAAACTTTATTTGTTAGAATTCAGAACAAAGGGATCTGCAGACCTTTGATCCCACCTGAAACAATGTCACTTGAGAAATCAAACACTGACGTTAACAGATGTTCCAACAGGACGGACGTCAGACTGTCCCATAGCGTGGACATTAGATGATGATAATTGTGAGAATCCATCAATATCACAGGTTCGCATGTACTGACAATTCTGATGGTACAGTGACAAAATTTCCTTTCAAAACATAGAGGAAGTCATCAATGTGCAATAGTCATTTGGTAGCTGCTATACGACATATATGTATGTTTTCTCTGCAGTGTTTCCGAATATAGTAAAAATTCGTATTTTATAGAATAATGATACGATTTGTCAGATTTAGATTAGTGCACGTGGTTGAACAAAATCTTGTATTAGTAGTTACGTACTTTTTGTTCCAAACGTGCAGCTTTGTCGACGAATAAGTATTATTTAGAGCAATGTTTTAATGGGTTATGGACCTACATCTTGATTTGATAATCTGGAATGTGGTGAGCGTTGTGGTTTCGTGTTGATTTAATTTACAATCTACTTGTTATGTTACTTTGTCTTATAATCTCTTCTTGGGATGGTTAGGGTTCTAAACATACAGGATGAACATCACCAAACATTTGTATATTTATATATTCTACTAAACTGTAATGGGGTATTTGGAATAGCAACATTTAAGTTCGTGTCTAATTATGACAACTCAAAAACCCACACAACAAGATAATATAATGTTACCATCCTTCCATAGCTATAAGTTAACATGAGCAGAAGATGGTTAAGAACAGTACTCAAGTTACTAATCGTCTTTGATAGTGAGCTTTATTGATTATAACTGCCATGTCATTCGCAACTTGATGATATTTTATACATCTATTGTTAGACTATTAATCATTGAAATCACAGATAGTTTCAAAACGTCTGGTGATTGTCGTTAACGTAAATACAGAATAAAATTGTCTTGACCATACGTGATTTACTTTTGAGTCTTTGGTCTATCAATAGAAATCCTTTCAGAGTCAAATCCTAATGGACTTAGTTATATACTATCATGCTAACGAACTGTATTTTTTGTTAAAAATAAAAACCTAGTTCTTACATAATTTGAGAATTGGTATGAGGGTTAGCATATTGCATGAACCGGTAGCCGAAAACATCTCAAGATGATAGCAAAATACAAATGAAAGCGACAAGACTCAGTGTACTTAACAATGAAACTGAAGATGAAAAATCCCTTTTCTACGTCATGACACTTCGTTCATGTTATCACAACGATAAAACATTATCAAGGACCTAAGAGACAATTTTCAGCGTAGTGACCAAGGCAGCTCATTCAAAATCAAGGGTCCTTCAAGTGTTTCAAGTTACATTCGTAATCAGACACTTTTCTTTTACCCTACTGTCAATTTGCAGGTAATGTTTTTCATTTTAGCATAACGTTACTTAAGCTGTTACAACTTACATCCTTTCAAGAACCCTCAGACTACCATAAAGTACTCATCCAGTTCCTGTTTTAAGAATCATAATCAAGTCATAGAAGTTTGTGAAAATACAGGAAGGAAGTAGTTATATTCTATTGTGAGTTATTTTTTTTACCCCCCAAAAAGGTTAAACCTGAATTTCCCCTGCTTTTGTTACAGACACACATTTTCTGGTAGTGGTTTTTAAAGCACGTGGATTAACTAATCAGCGCTTTACGTATCATTAATACAGAATATTCTGACTTCCACTTCATTCCACTTCTGAATATTTCTTCCGTCTTCAATCAAGCATGTAAGGTTTACTGATTAAAAAGGGGTGTTTTTAGGTTTGATTTAAAGCTCTCGAGAGATGGACTCATTTTGAGGGCTTCAGGTAGTGAGTTCCATAAACTAGCAGATGAAGCTGAAAAAGATCTACACCAAAAAGTTTTAGTTTGGTGGCCGGTACACGAAGCAGATGTTGTTGACTGGAACGTCTAGATGGGCAGTGTGGGATAGTCAGGTCTCTCAAATATTAAGGCCTAATCCCTTTAACAGCTTGGTAAGTGAGTGAGAGAATTTTGAAATTGATTCGCCCTTGAATGCGGAGCCAATGAAGGGAGTTGAGCGCAGGTGTTATATCTGCCTTTATGCTTGTCCGTGTGACCAATGTGGCAGTGTAGTTCTTGATTTGCTGCAAAGATTTCATTTGTTGGTTGGTGATTCCGTACAGCAAGCTGTTGCAATAATCAATCCGGGAGAATATCAAGGATCTCACAAGGGAAGCAGTGGTATCTCTGGTCAGTAAATATCTGAGGGCGGATATTTCTGGGATGGTAATGAGAGACTTTGTAGCTATGACTCACATATCTCCCATGTTTAGAGATGAGTCAACGTTATTGACAGATGACCTGAAATAATGTCTGTTGATCCAATAGACAAGTGATCCAAAGTACATTTCTGCATTTGAGGTACGAAAAGATTCACATCTGTTTTGTCTGAATTGAGTTTCAGCTTATTCATTTTATCCAGATACTGATGTCAGATATGCACTCTTCCATATAGATCTTTGCTTCTAACTGATTGCCCAGATTGATACTTTTTTCCAACTGTGAATCGTCCGCATAGAAGTGAAGAGTTGTCTGATGAGGTGTTCACACGATGTTCTTGCAATGTCAAAGGTGTTGTGTAGAGGGTAAATAATATTAGCCCCAACACTGTTCCTTGCGGCACTCCACAAAGCAGTGTGATTGGAGCGGACATTTCAACACCAACACCAACAAAAAGGCATGTAAGGCATGACTCAAACCACTGAAACACTGTAGCAGCAACTCCAAAGGTGTTTTTAAGACGACACAACATTGCACCATGATCTATGATGTCAAAGGCCAATGACAAGTTTAATAAAACCGGTATCGAAATATGACCTTTATCAACTGACATGAGAACACTATTCATAACACAATTCAAAGCTGTTTCAGTACTGACGGCCTGTCTGTACGCAGCTTGGTACTTGTGAAGCAGGTCGTTCGAGATCAGATGACCCAGTAGTTGATTCTTCACCAACTTCTTTAGGATTTTGGAGATGAATGATAATTTGTAAACTGTCTTGTAGTTCTATAGAAGCTGTGGAAGAAGTTTCGCTTCTTTAAGAGTGATTTGACAACTGCTTGTTTGAAATGATCAGGCAAAATGCCGGTGGAGATATTGACATTGATTATATGTGTGATTGTGGGAAGTAGAGCATCTAAAACCTTCAGCATGTACTTGGTGGGAAGGGGATATAGGGTGCAAGTTGTTAGGCTCGGCACCGAGAATAGTTTTACAGACTTCAGACTCTGTTACCACCCTAACTGAATTCAACATCGCACCCTGATATGTAGGGAATGATCCAATGTCCACATCTGAATCGAATAACCCAAATCCCGTCCAGAAAGTAACTTGAAATCTGCTGCTATATTCTAATCTTTTTCGTGAGGAACTACTGAGTTTGAATCTTTCTCAAGTAAGCCATGGAGAATAGAAAATCCATATTCTGGGTCCATGCTCTCGAAAAATAAAGCATAAACCTTTACATAGAAAAACATCGCAAGAATTCATGACAATCAATTTCTCATCAGATATTAAACCACAGACATTTTATAAAGTAAACTTAAAATTCTTTAATATTCATGTAGTAATGAAGTATTCTTCTTTAAATACCATGTAGCATATTCATACTTTGCAAGTACAATTAGATGTATTTATATTTGTACCATATGATGTATATCATTTATTGAATGTAAACTTATGTTGTTCTTTTAATGTGTTTCAGGCTTTCTTTTATTGCATATCTTGTAATTAAAACTTTGATCAACTCACAACCCAGTGGCTTTGTTTGGATTTAAGCATCCCTAACACTACTAAATGCACTATTAGTCATTCATGTTTCCCTTCTTAATTATTTGCCCGTCATTAATCAGCATATAATATTTTTTCTGTATCAACATTGAACATTATCATATCAACATACTTTTTTCCAAAACCTTCATTCCCGTAATATCCCTATGCATTCTTTATGGAATTTAAAGTTATATACAATGGATTGTAACATGACTTCGTTGTATCCTCGATTCTGATTGGTCGATTCGAAAAAATTACCCTATGTTGAATGACAATGAATACCCGCAAATTAGCAAAGGCGAATCACCGCGAATTGATACATGTTCACTAGTGCCGGCCCGACTCAAATTTTAATTTTCCAGTTTCTTAGAAAATTCGTGCCGTACACCGATTTGACAGTTGTCGCTGTCCTTTTTTATATTGTGCCTACCGGTAGATATCACAAATACACTTTAATATGATTTATTTTTGAAGAACGAAAATATTTTCAACTGGCTTACTTAGTCCAAGTTTGCCGCAAAGTTTCATGCGGCCGCCTTCTTTCGATTGCCGTTCCTATGGTATGACGTCACAAAGACCAACCGTTTTGACGTCACAATGTTTGCGTCGCTGTCACAATGGTTGTGGGCTAGTTCAAGACTTTTGTACTCGGGGTTTAACGATATTTTTCTACGAGCTTTATAATTGTTGATTTCGGTCTCAAATTAAACAAGTTTGTTTCAAGGTCTCGCTGTTACGAATGCCACCATTTGCTAATATCACAACGATGTTTGTAATGTAAATAATGCCGAGAATTCACATAAGTTAGACCTTATCTCACCTCTTACAGAAATAGAACAGTCACAAAGTCCTTTCCACACAAAAATAAGTACGCAAAAACAGAGTTCGCTCTTAAAGTTCTAATAACTAACGGTCATGTTACAATATCGATAAATAGTTGCGTTTGTAAAATTTCCGGTATTCATTGTTATTCAACGCCCGCAAATTTAAGTGTTGAATAACAATGAATGCCGGAAATTTTACAAACGCAACTATTTATCTTCTAAATATATCATAGTATTGCACACAAAAATCACTTAATATTTAAAGTCTCACTTTCACTGTCATCTATCTAGATTTCAATACTTGTGATTTATAAGTACTTTTCACGCGTTAAAAATATACTTTCATTGAGGTTTTATTGCTTAATGTTTATTTAAAGTCACCTTAAGGGAAAGAGTTGAAATCCAAGCAAAATTAATTAGCTTATGAATATCCATGCAAATGATTTTAGTAGAAAATTCTTTGTCTCCAATTTCAAATTCTACTTGAGATCAATTCAAATAAGTTTAGCGAAAACACTCATGTAAGCCTAATTAGTCTGTTTGAGAGAAAACAAAACAAGGGGAAGTTTTGATTCTCATGAAAAGGTCTGTATCATTGGTATAGCTCAAATCTCACCGAGAAATAGAATAGTCCAAGCAATTGGAAGATACTGTTCCACTATCTTTTGATACAAAATATCACTATGTACACGTGAAATAAGTCTTTTTGTAAACTGTATAGTGAGATAGCACTCTTCATGGTTTGCGGTATTGTGACAGCGGTCTTACAAAAAACAAAAAAATACCATTTTGGTATGATCACTGCTCATTAACTCAAAGATACAAAGATAAGTTTTTATATCAATTGTATCAAGACTCCGGTACACCCCCACAAGTTCTTTGATGTGAATTGTTATATTTTTGAAAGGATATCTTTTGTCCCTTTCAATAAATATTTGATAAAACTGATCATATTTGTTTCCTTGGCGGAATTAACTCCCTGTGAGAGTGGCATTTACGTACAGCGATGGTTCCTCACAGTAATTCTGATTCTATGTACATTCAACGGGATAGCCTGGGGTCCGTCCTATAACATCTGTTAATGACGGTCCAGACAACTACTAAGTGGTGTTTTGGACAAAATGCGTGATGGTAGATTAATTTGCACTGAATACCAGAATAACAATTTTTGTTCTTGTGTAACAATGCTTTTGAATACACATGTATCATAGAAAATTCTAAATCTCCTAGTGACCTTGAAAATGAAGTCAAGGTTACCCAAATTGACTTGTGTCTTGGTACTCCTCCAATAAAGACTGATTTTAAACGTGAAGACTCTTGGTACAGCGTTTGATGAGATATCATGCTGGAATTTCTTTTTTAAAATTTTAAAGCCTTAAAGTGATTTTAAAGTAAAGTCTTTTTCTAGTGTCTAAGTTTTCCCGACATGAAGACTGGTACTAAGTTTGAAGACTCTCGGTGCAGCGCTTCATGAGATATTTCGCTAACAAGAACAGGACGGACAGTGTCCTCTGCCCAGCACTACTTTCCCCTACGCAGTGACGGGGGACAAAACTGGCTGAAAGTTAATTGATAAAAGACTTATATTTGAGAAATATTGTAGAAATGTACTTCTCCAATTTTGGTATTTGATTTAAATGTTTGTGTACAACAAACATTGGTATACTATGATAATGTCAAAGTGGAACATATTCTGAAATCGTTAAATCAGATATACAAACTAAATATATTAAGATCTTGCTACAGTCTTATATGTGAGTCTGATATTATAAATAAATAGCGTGATAAACACTGTGAAAAGTACGTCTTTAAGAACATAATATCTTTCAACAGTCAAATATTTTCAAAAAGTAAATCTACTTGTCTCCTCAAATATTAGCAAAGTAGTATTTATTCCAAAGGTTTATTTAAATGCTGGTTCTGAATCGGTGAAATAAAGGCATTTACCAAGTATTAATGAACGTACTAGTATATGTTTAGCAACTGTAATAATTAGTTGATGTTCAAAATATATAAATATCGCTTTAGCATATACTAATGTTTGTAGGTACAAAGTGTGGCAAATAGTTACGTTTTTTTAATTTTATCTAATTTTGTTGGTTAGATATCTCAAATGGATAAAAAAAAAATATCCATTCCATTGACATTTTATCTTTCATATGGCCATTAATCATGAAAAACTTATGTTCGCGTATTCTTGCATTAGAAAATTGTAAATTAACATGTGAAGAAAACCTACAAGAAACCATTATTATGTTCCTATCATGATATTGACACGTATTTTTAGCAAATCTTAAACACATGCATCACTTACATCCTGCTTGCTTTTGATCATGCAAACAAAGATCTGCTTAGAAATATTTTTACAATAATTTATGATCTTGTCCAGGAACTGTTCTTGGAAAAATCAACTTACTGACGCATCCACAAAGTTAATTATGTTGTCCCACGCCAGCCTTGATGGTGATACCTGTTTGATAGCACGGTGAGACAGTATAATGGATTTAATATGAATCATTATTTTAACGGTAACACGGAAACTCACTGGTTAATCATAACAAGGTACTTTGAAGTCACTATGTGCGTGCAGGTCTTCATACGTATATACGTCAATGGACTTATTCTATAAAACGTCCTTCGTGCAAATTGTCATCTATAGAGTTTTACATTCGTTTTCTTACGTCAATAATTATATCTTCAAAAGATAACATTACTAAGAAGTGTTGTGTGATCATTAAAGACAATAAAGATGATATTTTTTGTTATCATTTTAAAAATTGTAACTGATAAATGGGAAAAAATATATTGTGAGATCCCTAGATTGGAACAGCCATTGTAAGAGACTGATGATGAACATGATCATTATAAGATCACACAACAGGAAAAATGAGAAACAATATTTTGAAACGCAGAAACAAGTCTTACAGCCCTGATTATCCATACAAGATACTTTCTTTGTAAACTTGTAAGAAGTCATTTAATAACAAGGGTTGTGAAGTGTGCTTTGCCTGATATTGATGCCGATTTTATCAAGTATTTCAGGTTTCAGATGTGATTTTCAAAATCATTAATATTATCATTATAATGTTAATATTTTTAGCTCTCAGCGCTCCAAAGTTGAGGCGTCGTCAGTTGTCGAAAACATTTTACTATCAGTGTATCTATTATGTCATAAGAAACAAAGGATTTAGTTCTAGACCATAAAGTAACATCATGAGGCCAAGTAATTTAAACACCAGTTACTCATCTGTCCACACAATAATGATAGTTTAGTCTGGAAGCTTGGAAGTAGTTGTTCGCAATATAGATATGAAAGTGCTTAAACTGAAAACTGACAATTTTTGATAAAACTCAGACGGTAATATTCAAAATATATTGCATCAAATGAGGAGCTCACAGACGTATAAAGAGTAAAAAGATAATTGTGTAAAATTTCAAATTGTAATTCAATTCAATTGCAAAATATACAGGTCTAAATGATATCTTGTTGAAACCTGTATGCATGTAAGGGTTCTAGGTGTGTTATACAAACGATATAAAGTAAGATTAAAATTAAAATCCAAGCATATGTCGAAAAGCTTATAGATTGATAGATTATTCTATATTGACTCACATACTCTAAGTTGCACAAGCAGATTTGGCAAAATATTAAACATTAACCCATCAAATGGAGACACGATGTTCAGAAATTTTGTTTTTTTGGAAAATGTGTTCAAATAGACTTGAGTGGAAGTTCATGGCATTGAAATCATGGGTAATGTTGAGTGGAACTCATAACTTTGAACACTATTTACACTTTGCCTTTAAAGTTTTTATTTACAAAACATGGCCATCTTCTCTAGTGACTGTTTCATAGGCCTAGGTGGCAACAAATAGGTTATCTATGAATTCGGGGTTTTCATTGGTTGAATATTGCAAGGTAGTTCATGCTGCAGTATTTTGCCGCTAGGAGTATCTACAAAAAATCCGAGAATAGCTCTTATTGCAACAGACGTTCCTATAACATTTATAACGGAGCTACCTCTGCGAATGCTTAAACTAAGATTTATGGTTATTTCGTTTTAAGAGATATAAGGTTGGCCTTGATGAACGCAAATTCGTGGTTCTTTTCTTTAAGGTAATTGTAATGCGTCTGGGAGAGGCTGTAATGAGAAGGGTTTGTAACACAAATAGGTATAATTTTTGAAATATGTATTTTTCAGTATTAATTTGATCTAACATGTTTATTGAGGTATAAAAGCATGTCTTAATGTTAAATATATGGTGTGTCCCTTTATTTAAAGCTTTAATGTGATCTTGGTTTTCTAATTTTAGCTTTTCAGCGCAGCACCACCCATGGTTTGCTAGTTCCAGCCGATGCTCGCAGGTTTTTACTATTTCATCTTGTTTTCTCGAACAATTCATTGTTGAAATCTAAAATCTTCTGTACATACACCTTGACTATTGATGTTTTTAATTTATAGATTTGGTGACCCCGTAAACCCCTAAGAAGGGCAACAGGGATCATGCCGTAAAACCTATTTTCATCTTTTTTTTCCAGAGGCAAAAGACCTAGAGCTGAAATCTTGTGTACAGATTACTTAACTGTTGGGGATTTTGATTTATAGATGTGATGAACCTGTGACCATTGATAAGGACCACAATGGCCACGCCCTAAAAATGTATTTCCACCTTCCTCTCCAGAAGCAAAAGGCCATGAATTCTGAAAATTTGTGTACAGACTCCTAAACTGATTGGAATTCTGATTTATAGTTATTTTGATAAATTAAAGCCCTTTTCCAATTGCTTAGAGAGCTAAACATTTGTGTACAGAAGGTTATGGAATATAATAAATTGATTTTGAACCTGTGGTAGTCTTTTAGTTGACCATGTGATCAATTATAAAGGTAATTATATACAGCCCGATGAGATAAAGAGTCATTACCTCTATGGAAAAGATGGAAACTATTTGCGGCATTATCTCTGTTACCTCATTGGTAGAGAGTCTGTGCACGTCATTTCAGCTTTCTAGACCTTTCCCTTCTGAAGAAAGTGAGGAAAATAGATTTTAAGGCATGGCCCTTATGACCCTTTCTAGGGGTAAAAGAGACAACAAATCAAATAATTCAGATTGGCTAAGGAGTCTCTAAATAGGATTTCCCTTTCCTATACCGTTTTGGACAAGAAAATGTGGCCCCTGTGGCTCAAAGTCTTAATCTACAATTTTAATCAAAACTTTCCTAGGTTCCTTTCTGCAATATTTCAACTCTTTAGAGTCCACAAATGAAACCCCAATACGTCTACAAACTGACTGATAGATGGAGAGCGAAGTCAGAGGTCAACCCTAGCAAGAAGCATTTCCCTCTCAAATGAATCCCAAAACTAATGTGTAATAGGTATTAAATTAGTTTTTGGTTACTCATTCTTAGGTCAACTTAATATCTTACGCTAAAGAGAAAGTTGATTCAGTATATTGGAACTTATTGAAATCTATAGACAGCAATTTTTCACATAGACGTTTTTACTAAAGCTATTCGTTGGTATTCCATCATCTGCAAACCAAATTCTCATTGCGAAGCGTTTAATGTCTTTCAGAATGGTATTGCTACAGTTCCACTCAAAACCAGAACCCTGAATATCGAATCAAGTCCAGTGCAGTCAAGTCTTTATTTGGGATTTAACTTATCTCAACTGTTAGTAATCAAGACTCAAATTAGTACTATAGACAGTTTTCAGATTCTGCATCAAGGAAACAATCAAGCTATCATTTGCACTGATTCTATTATTAGGAATTCGAACGTTGAGATGGATTGGTTTACCGTTGAATTGTACTAAGAGTTGTCTCTACAAACTGTTAGTGAAATATTAAAGTCAACATTGAACCTTTTTAGAAGTATTGACCTAAATTTCCTTTGACTTTATAAAACCTATTAAACCTTTTAAAAGCTTGTTTTCTATTCATTTATTGCGATAAACAAACATAATACCATCTCTAGCTGGTCTCTCAAACAGTTCAGTGAAAAACAGTCAAACAGTTAATTTAGGTACCTACTTGAAATATGTGTCAGTAAGTAAACTCAACGCAAAAGAAATGTTAACATCTACATTGCAATTCATTTAATTTAAAATTAAGTTTTATAAAGACAACTTTAATACTTAATTCCCTCTATAATATTTTCCTATCTTGCTTAAAATGATGAACATTTACAACAAAACAGTTCTAAGTGACCCTGATTGAAAATAATGACAAGATAATGATTGAATATACAACGTTTTGGTATAGGATAGTGTACTGTTTTCAAGAACAGGCATTTAAGATTAAACAGATCCAAATGATTAACAAGATAAACAGTAACATGACTGAAGCGAATTCGAACGTAACGATGAAATATTAATTTTGGGAAAGGTTAGTAAGAAATTTTGCTTTAGATGTTCATGGTGAATTTCTGTAATTTTCATGGATGTTGCATCTTTTAGACGATATGCTATTCTTGATCAGTAGAAAACATTGGTGAATATATCAGCAAAACCTGTACTTCCACCATTCTCACTTCTTTGCTACCATCGAGAGATGATATTTTTAGAACCGCAAATTCAAAAAATACTTCTGCCCTCTTTTTGTACAATCAATTAAATCTGTTAATCTCTATGTGTCCATTTTATATGTCAGCGAATTCCTTTATAAAAAGCTCAACGTGTTTTTTAGTATTTCCTTGCAATTTACATATAATTGATGTGATGTGATAACAACCTAGATGTTAAACCTTGTTACAGACTTAATTATCATCAATCACCAGTTAATCCTATTGTGTTTGAACATTTGTATTCCTTTTAATATTTCAGCAATATGTCATGTCTGTCTGGTCAACGTTTCACCTCAAAGGAGGAAAACTGGTCAGAATGTCACGAATTGATGCACTCTTTCAATGGAGAGTAAGTGTTGGTACTGAGGTCAATATTAATCGACCCCACTGCAAACATGATGTATTTAAAACTAGTAAACATCATTTTATCAGTGCTGTTATAACTGACATTGTTACGTGAATTTATTCAAATAATAACATTCTATGTATAAACAAATCGAGGAAGGAGCAAGTAGGTATTGATATCTGTTGAGATGTCTGCGATAGAGCACGAATCATTGCCAAATTTACAATTTTAGTTTAGCTAATGGTATGCCATTTGTCATTATTCTCCCTAACCAGCAAATAAGTATTTAATATATCTATTCACAATAAAAGTGGACAAATACAAGCCCACAATAAAAGATCATATTAACTTCCGAAATTCAACCCCCAGATGGGTATCTATTTCTCACTATGGAATCACCTTCTTCGTCTACCTGATAAATGTTTCACGACTCTCGACTGATCTCACTGTCTGCTCTGTGTCTTGTCAGTACAATTGAACACTATCAGAACAGGTGAGGGTCGTAGTAAAAAGCACTCCGCGTGACCATGCGTCCGTAAATCTGGAATCATTTCCAGGGAATTACCCCTATGTTTTATGACTTGGAACTTCAAATTAGGTAAGAATCTTTCCTATGGCGTGTCACTGTGCCTTATTGTTATACAATTCAAAAGTGTAGCCTAATTGGCTTGGTTTTGTTTCCAGAGCATATCAAATAACTTGATCATTACAAGCTGGAAATGGTGTTGCTTATTTGATTTCTTCAACGGTCCAAACATTAATCCTCAACTTCTTTCTTTATATGTGATCCTAACCCATAGTTATGACTGGCCACGCTTTTGATAGTGAGGTGTCATTCATGTTTTGAAAAAGCGGTCAGACTATGCAAGTGTGCTTTCGTTTGCCATTTTGTATCATAAACATATGTTATTGGGATTGTGAACACAGGTAACATTTTCATATTGGGATCACCTCCTCGCAAAGGTAAAAAGTTTGGTACCCTCTCTGGTCGAGTCTCTTGCGGTTTCGAACAAACATCCTCAACATTAGGTTGATACTGCTGGCGTTGTTGCCCGACAATGAGAGCGTGAGATCAAACAGTTGTTTCCCAAAATTCGATGTTGATAATTATTATGCTGTGTTTGCAATTTTGTGTTTCAACATTAGCACAGAGAAAGAATGTTGCCACATTTTTTTTCTATTTCATTTTCACACATATTACATAAAAAGGCAATGTACATATCACTGAGCTTTTGCTAGCTCTTACAGAACTAGGAGTACAAAAACTTCATGATCATCAAAGAAAGTGTTCTAATATTGTTAATATAAGAATGCGAACAGTGAGGTAGTGGTATTATATGAATGCCTCAATTAAGTATAGCAGGTAGTTGTTTCCACATCTTATTCAAAGATTCTATGCTATTTTGTTCTAGCTTTAATTTTTACAATGTTGTATGTCATCCTAAGAATTGTAACAAATTCCTCAATAGAAAGAACATGTTGTTTAATACTTGAAACATAGATGAATCGTTTGGCAAACAGTATGGCATGACAGTGATTTTCCAAATAAGAGTCAAGTTTCTCCGTTGCCAACGAGAAAGTAATCTATTTATTATATGTTCTAAGCGTTTGCTTGTATTGATAACCCACAAATCTTTAAGAGAAGCATTGGGAGGTACTCCTAGTATTTCAAAATCCCCACTGTGCCAATCTAAATACAAATCGTTAACTAAAGTAAACTACCTTCTACTGAACCAATCCATATAGCTTTAGTTTTGTTAATATTCATTTTCAGCCCTGATTGATTGGTGCCACGTTGATTAATGAATAAAACTATTTGAATAAGTATCAAACACAAATATTAATCTTATCTGAAATAACCTGACTGTTTATGAAAGGAAGTATTTAATGAGACAACTCATACTATGAAAATCAACGGTAAACGAGACAACTACGTAAGCAATGCCCATAACGCTTCAGCCGTCCTGATATCTGTAGATCGACCATTTCAAAATGCTTAATGGCTCTGATTATTGTTATTGTCTTTTTAATGGAAAGGATGTAAAAGTGGGAATCGTTAATGATACTAAAATAAATTAGTGATTTTCTGAAATGTTCAAATGTCTTACAAAGATTTGAATGCATTTAAACAATTTCCTTACGCATCGTTAGGGAGAGCTGTTATTTTATCAATTAATGCATCCTTTGAGAATTAAGAACGATTTTGTACACAGACATATTTTCAAAACTTAAAACGTATTAAATGAAAACTGAGCAAACGATTTGGGGAACAATGATAAATATGTACTCATCTAATTAACAAAGTTTAACATTAACCGGTGCGTGTTTTATTACGATAGTGTTCCTTTCATAAACGTTCAGATGTGCTTTCCCCAATATCTATAGGCGAGCAATTCTGTAGTCTAATCTATGAGACATATGAGACACTTGGCTAAAGCATGGGTTTAAGGTATTTAAAGACATGAAACCTTAATCCACGTCCTGTACTGGTTTAACTTGAAGTCTGTGTATCTTGGTAATCAAATCGAGATTTCAAAGTAACGATGTATCCCTTACAGACAGGAAATAGTTGACCTACGGTGATCGATAGTTCTGCCGATTTTAAACAGCGCAGACTGAATAATGGGATCCCTTTTACAATGATTAGACCTCTTTTAATGTTTCTAAACTCATTTCAGGAGCTACCTAAGACTCTATCAGTGTTATATAACATTGACTGTGTTTGTTCCTTATATGCTAGGTTTGGTTCAAGCAGTATGCTCTTAATACATTGACGAGGTTTATTAGTTCAGAATACCCACAAACGCTTAGATAATGGTTTAACATTTAAGCCAGCTGGGTCGTTGAGAGGATTTTACTGTGAAAACTGAAATTTCAACAATTACGCCATTGGGTATTCCTCATGTAAAACTTGCTTTTGTAATCAACACTTTTTAAAATCCTACTCATTGTCGGAAAACCAACCTCCAAATCGGCATTTCTATTGTATCTTTTTTTTTATTAATTATTTTCACATTTTTTTACATTTCCACTTGAACATAATGAAAAACTACACTTGTCATCCTTTTATACTTTGTTGTCAAAATCGGGTTATTTTTCAAATAATCACTTTTAAAGAGATATCTTACATCATATTATTCAAAGTTAAATGTTAAATATTTCATCGTACTTTAGAGGCTACACCACGATCAGTGAAATTGGAGGAAGATAAATAATGTGATATCGACGTCATCGAATATATACATTCTTTCTGTAATTTCATTTATACCACTTAACTAAATTCTTATGTTGTGTGCAATCTAGAGAAACGGACATTGAGCTGACTATAAAAGAGTGTTTACATTGAAGCTAAATGCTAGATTAACCTGAATGCCCTTTCTAAAGCACCACTAGTTTCGGTATCTTAAGAATGCATGTGACTTCCTGCCCTTTAAAATACATTGTATTAGTGATTTTATATTGCGTGCAACCCTTGATGACACATTTTGTGTTGTTTGTTTGTGTTGTCGCTTCTCAGATGTCTATGGCGTCTGTGAGAGTATTCTCTTATTCTACAAAAAACTTGAGAGCGTCTCTACTAACCATCCATCATATAAGAAGTATCAGTTAGATGAGATTTTTTCAGAAAGATTGGCCATCAGTTGTAACACGATGTCCGCACAAACCATAGGTATTAAGATCAACAACTTCCATTCAATAAAACTATCGCATAACAAATAACTGTAAGAACATCAATTGAAACACGATGTCTACGAAAATAATTGGCATGACAAGATCAGATGAATATTCTTCATGAAATATATGGTTGAAGTGGTTATCTTTCAACGGTGATTCAATACCTTTAACAAATTGTTGTGAAACCCACATATTTTAAGAACGAGAAGGTAAATTTTATAGGTCTAAAGGTTTCACAATCTTTTCGTTGCAATGTAAGTGTTTCCCATCAACATCCTTGTTTGACTTCAAAATCATAGTGTTTTAACCAATCACCTTTTTTATTCAATTAGAGAGGGAACATTTATTTTATCCTATACTGTATAAACAGGATTGCTGATCAGTCACTACGTAACAAGGCATTGGCAAGATCTAGGGAGGGAGAGCTGTCCCTTTAATTCGAAAGGTTTGGATTAAAGAAAATGTTAAAATGATCACAGCATTTAGCATTTTTAAACTGGCAGACTCTTAAACTTTCATGGTTTAACAGCGTTGGCTTTTAACTGTATTTTACTGTGTAACTAATTTAAAACTTGTGCAGCTGTTATGATGAATATTATAAAACTTGTTGTTTATAATTTTAGAGGAGTCATTTAATGTTTCACTATGGGTTTAACACACTTTTTTAACTTAACGTTTATAAATATCACCAAAAATCTCTTTCAAAATTTTAAGATAACAAAGGCCTTTCAATGAAAAGAACTGAATCATATTTGTTTTGTTTATGATATACTTCTTAGCAAGAGCGATGCCAACGATCATATAAGTTATATCAGTTATATCGTATGACACTGCAATGTAGCAAGTAAAGTAACATAATATAAAAATAAATTCAACATAAACTGAGATATAAAAGAAACATTGCAGTTAACAAATTGAACAATCATATTAATTTGTTTGAAAACACAAGATTTTGCTAACAAAAGTTCCACATGGTAAATGGTATATTTGAAAAATGGAAATAATCATTAATGTATTTAATGTATTAAGGAAGTGAAATTGAAATTTTACTGTTGAACTTATATCAATGACAGAACCAATTACAAAGCTATTCCAATAAGAAGAAATATTGTTGTAAGATTGGCAGTCTATTCAATAGTTTTGGGAAACAATTCAAAGAAAATAAATTCATCTGTAAATTAGAGCGCTTACTCTGAAAGAAAAGTCTACAATTCCATAATGAAATGATCATAAACACGTTGCTTTCTGCTTCGAGTTCCTTAGATAAGTTTTTTTTAAATTGAACACCCTTACGATCTTAGTGAACACACTTATGAGTATGACTTTACTAATCTCTGTGGGAAAAGATTGTGTATATTCTCTATATGCTTTTATGACAAACCTGACAAAATGCAAAATGACTTTTCACATTAGAACAATTTGAAACATGAAATAGAATTTCACATAATATTATAAAACCATTTCTTTCACTCTGTTAACATACCGTCCTACCGCGACAGGTCGTATGTCTAAAATCGTGAGGGTTTAAATTGGGCTGATTGACAATATACATACATGAAATCTATCCTCATGACATTGAAATGCCGCCACGTCAAGATGTTTGTGTCATCATCCAACACTTATTGTTCACAAAATGTTACACAACAGACACTGAAAACACAAATATAAGGTTTCTTTTGCCTTAGGGAATATAAACACAGAAAAAATTGTGCCGCTCGAAAATTACCAATGTTGTTTTCCTCCTTTCGATTACACTCAAACTCTTTTTTCTATTTTAGATATGGCCTCTGGCTCCTCAACACTACACATTAGAAGTATCATAGCGTACATGGTTTGAAAATTTAAATCAGCTCTTTTTTTTATCTAGCAATATAAAATTGCATTTATTTGTATTCATATTTGCCACTGATGTTGTACATATATCAACCACTGAAAGGAACTGATCTAATGCAGTCGATACATTCTTTATGGACCATATTGAGAAACATGATGCTTATGTGACAGATTAGAACCTAATTTCTTTCTCAAGAGCAAAATGCTGAGACATTACCCCCAAGCAAGTTGAAATTTACTCGTACCATTGTTGAGCCCGAATCTAAAATAGATATGAATCAGAAATGTAATTTCGTCTGCCTTGTTCCAAGAGTTGCTTTAAAATTGAGAGCTTCATCAATTGATAGTTACAGTGAACGATGGGAGTGTGTTGTTATGAAACGTATGTTACAAACTGCTAATCCCATCCCCAAGTAATCCCTAAGAAATAAGCCATTAGCTGTTGTCAAGTGACATTGTGTTGACAACTGAGTCTGTGGGTATTTAAGACCCAGGTTTGTCTTCAGAAAGAAGTTCCTTCTTGGCGATTGTCCTGAAGAGAGGGGTTGAGTCTCAGCCAGGACTCAGCCATGGGCTCGTGAGAACCACAACCAGACATGTGAGCGAAGACGCGCTGGGCGTCGTGAGGGTGCCCAGGGAAAGCGGGCGAGAAAGATCGACAGCCAGAGTATTATAGAGTACTTGGAATAAATAAAAGCCAAGAAAATCCACATCTCTTCTTCTCGTTGAATCTTACGAAGTGTGCCTGGTGATTGTGCTACACCATGTTTAAACTCGTATACGTATTTTTCAATGAGACTGAATATCTGCTAAATTAAAATTAATTCATTACTTATATCTTTTTAATCTTCTTATAAGTATTTGTAAAGAACGATAATGATCAATTTAAAGTTCATATCTAGCTTTATCACAATAACACAACCATAACACATTCAATACATGATGGAATCGGAGATGACATTTGATATAAAGCACGATTTATCAATATTGCTCACAATATTTCAGACTCATATATTATTAGTCTACTTTCAAATTATTATGAATTTGTAACAAATGAAAACGATCATATCTCAGGACGACATACATTCATATGAAATCAATCGTTACTTCCATTAATGTTTGATCTTATTCATACATCAAAAGATTCTACTTTACTAATACCGCGCATTAGGTTCTGAAACACTTCCTAATAGCTGTGCTACCTACCTCACTTAAAGAACGAATTTTAACGATCCTCATAAAACGACGTCGTAACAGGTGAAATTATATTCAAATTTTACTTTACAGATAATGAATAAATTTGTTTTTTGGACGGAAAAAACATAACACAGTTCAGAATCTTTGTATTGATTGTTTCTAGACGTATTAATAAATCGCAGTGTGGCTGAATCTATAATTAACAAAAACAAATGACCATTAACCAAAAGATAACAGAAGAAAGATGCATCAACAATTCAGTTGACAATGATCACATAATGATCTAATTGAAACGTCCATGTTGCTACTGTATGATTTAAGCGATAGGAAATAGTGAATTTTGTTGTAGGACTAACCATATCCTATTCGATCATGATTTTGAACCTCAAATTTAGATTACACTTTCAACATAAAGGTTTCCAAGAAAGGAAAGGTTGACTTGTCTGATCACCGAACTGTATTTGCATTCAGTATTTGTAATAATTGCAAAGGGTTTATAGGGAAACTTTGAAATTTTTTTATTATTTTAGCGTGACATTTACCATATACTTCAAGACTGCTTCGTCGGACTTTCTTTAATACAAATAACGGTGATAATATGATTCGTGCAAAGTAACATTTATGTGTAGAATGAGGAAAGTATCACTAGACTTAATTAATCACCTCACAGATTAAAAACATGATATAACCATCACGGGAATGTTGAGTGATCAGCTTGAATCAACATTTTCGTCAGTTAAGAAACAAAAAGACATAATCATAACGTCATTGTGATGTGGAATGGTCAGTATGGAAAAATAATCAATTACTTCACAATCGTTTACAGAGGAAAGGCTGAACAAGCATTGCTTAAAATTGATTGGATTCGTGTCACATATGATAACGGATAGAAAATCTAATTTAGTAACAACACCCAAGCAATGTTATAATAATTGATAATTATATTCATCGAAGTAGTAATCCTGAGGCCTACCTACGTTAGGTGGCACTATGAACGATCTTGTTAGACCAAAGCAAGACGACGAATCTGTCTGTGTAGATCTAAATCACATTCAACTTTCAATGCTGATGATAATTAACGGATGACGAGATTTCTGTTGGCCAGTCCTAATGATGTGGTTCCTTCTAATGAAGCTGCACTCTTTCTGGCCTGAATTGGTACTGTTAGTCTTGTATTTAAACAAACAATAGGTTATCGGCTCGACTAGTTAGAAAATATTTTTTGTGATTGTTGATGAGTGTTTTTGATTGTTGATAAGTGCTTGTGATTGTTGATAAGGGCTTGTGATTGTTCATCAGTGTTTATGATTGTTGATAAGTGCTTGTGATTGTTGATAAGTGCTTGTGATTGTTGATAAGTGCTTGTGATTGTTAATCAATGTTTATGATTGTTAATCAGTGTTTATGATTGTTGATCTGTGTTAATTGAGTCATTGCTTTTGATACTTATTTATTGCCGATTGTTACATTCTTAATAGATACTATTTATTTTCGTTGAAATAAAACTTTTTCTAAATACAATTTGTTAAATGAGGTACCACACAAAACATGGGTAATTAATCGGTGTTTGATTCGGACATTTCATCCTATCATTTCGACAGCTTCACATATTAACATTTTGCATTCGACAATTAGTTATCATTTTCAGTTACATAAATAATGCTCTCGTCACTAAATATTCAGTCTACGTATTCACAGTTCAGATGTTAAATGTATTTGCTTTTTGAACTTACTGCACATTTTGCAATATCTTTTTAAATGTTTTCAACGTCGCATTAAACGATCTATCACTGAGTCAACAGCATATGACAAAACAAACAGAGAAGTATTCATAACACTATCTGCCACACAGTTCCTTGTTTCAAGATTTGGATTGATGTGCATGAATGAGAGGGATGAGATTATGTCCAGACAATTTCCGCCGTCATGATGTATTGCCTGCCAATATCTATTCCCTAGTGAAGTTTGGACATATGTGTAACCAATTACACGTCGATGAAACGGGTCCTTGTCTTTGAATCTTTGTATTGGTGCTGTAGGATGAATGCTAGTATGTTCCTGTAAGAAATCAAACGATCTGAAAATATCCTGTGGCTCCGGTTCCCGTTGCAAATCACACAAAGCGTAGGGTAACCTCAAATAACCCATATATCCTCAGTGCGATGTTATAAGATTGTGTCCAAATTGATTTTGTTATTATCACAAACAATTAAGATTTCTACATGACGCTGTTACCTATTTTGTAAAAATAGCATGTATATGAATAACTGGTAGTATCAAAACCAAATACAAAAGTGAAATAAATGCATATTTCATATATCTCAAACCAAACACTCATTCTCCTTTGTAAGACATCAGTCGATTTAGAGCAATATCCAGAAAAATATCCACCGTCATGAAACATAAACATATTAATGAAGTGGATCAAACAATCACTCGTTTGGAAAAGATTTCAAAGACTTCTCATGTCCTTATAAGGTATCATTGAATCTTTGTAGTAGATACCTACTCGTGCTACGTACTACGACTACGTACGTGTTATACTTTTGTTACAAATAAGACGGTCAGAAACTCTTATCACCTGAATCATGTGAGATGAGGTGTGAACCTGCAGAGAGCAGAGTTTTCACCAACTGTGTCTGTAAAGGAACATTTCTGTCACAACAAAGGCAGTCAACAGATCAAAAAGACTCAACTCCTTGATGGATCAGGGAAATGTTTTCTTTCCTTTGTGTGATGACATAAAATGACACAAAGCAAACGCCTTTTAAGGGCTTTAAAGCCTCTTTACATTTCAAGAGCCGTCAAAACAAAATTGTAATTTAATTTAGGTAGTGTTTACTCCACTCAATAAGTATATTGACGTAGGTGATATGACCGGGTATGGTATGACATGTAAATGTGTTCTTTCCAACTGGTCCAAATAAATGGATTGACTTCACTCACGAAAGTTTTTAAACCTATAATTTCTAGCGTGCTGACCTGCTTCATCTTTATCTTGCTGAACAGAAACCAATTACAATGGCCCTCTGTTGAAGGAAAGTACTTGACAAAAATGAATTAGTCAAGCATTTAGATTACGGGATTAAAGGAATTTCATTTGTAGTGCGTGATTAAGTTTTTTAAACAGTCTTATAAAAACTTATGGAATCTGATCACTCAAATTTGAAAAGGCATCATCTTCTTTGTTTATTCAAAACTTTGCACTGATTTATTTGTTTTGGCAAGAAGATTTCATTTTGAGAAAGATGGATAGCTTTTTGCATGACGAAATAAACTCGACTTTTTCGGAAACTTTACAAACGTTTGCGTACAATTCTATACACCTCATTAGCTTAGTTGAATACTTATTGACATTAAAAAGGGTGAGAAAGTCATCTGTAAGTTAACTTTGCTTTCCTGTGAAGGAGGACACTGCAAGTATATGGCTTCCGCTCTAGACATTTTCATTCATCATTTATGTTGACGATAACCACTAGTCAATAATTGGATTGTATTTGGGGTGTAATCATGCATATTATTGCATTACTATAGAAGGGGTTTTCAATTAGGTTTTATGGGTCAATGAGATTGCTCTCCCTACTGCGCCATGAACTGGTTAAAGGAAAACTAAATGTGTGAGAGGTTTTTCTATTATAAGGAACGTATTAGGTACTGTTACATTAGGGAAGAGTACAATTACAATTATATGTATATTTTGCTGACCCTCTAACCTATGGAAAAGATATAGAGAGAGAGAGAGAGAATTGTTTATTTAAGTGTCAACAGTTATACATACATACACTCACATGGACATTAACATATTTAAAAGTATAACATACGGCCAAATGTGACCTATGAGACACGATCGACAGACATTTACAATCTAAAAATCAATATTAAGAAATGCATTGTTAACGTTATACATACATACGTACACACACACATACAACGATAGTAACATACAGGCATGTGTCAATAAAAGTCATTGTACATACGTGATACATACATGCACATACATTCCGACGTACAAACATACATACACACACATACATACATACAAGCACGCATGCACACCCATGTGCACACATACATACATACATACATGCGTACGTACATACATACATACATACATACGCACGTACATACATACATACATACATACATACATACACACATACATACATACATACATACATACAGACAGACAGACAGACAGACATACATACATACATACACACCCAAACAAATATACACCCGTGCACTTACATGCATATATGTCATGCAGACGCATATATTGCACCAAATGTACACAAAAATAGCACACAATTTATATATAAATATTAAGTTAATAGCATTGAAGTAAAAATGTCAAACAAATGTTTTTCTTCTTAAGAACATATTAAGTATCATTTTTGATATATTAAAATTCATGTGTTGCATAAGGTATATCAATTTGCTGCTAGGGTCCATATATGCAAATTCCGACACTTCCTCAGATAATTGAGAGAAAAGTTCATACCTTATGTCACTGTACAGAGGACAACTTATGACAAAGTGTTTCTCATCTTCTACATTGTTTGTGACACAGAGTTTACAGTAACGTTCATCAGCTGGAGTTGGAGGGGAGCTGAATCTGCCCGTTTCTAAGGCTAGTTTGAGAGATCCACACCTTAGAGACGCAACAATTGATCTGTGTGGTCGTGGGAGAGTTACATAGGGTTCCGTGCAAAAATCATGTTTGAACAACCTATATGTCCTTAGTTTTGGTAGACTATTAACTTCATTTTTCCAGTTCACTTTGTCAGTGTTTAGAAGATTTTCTTTAATTTTGTTGATTATCCAGTATGTTCCATGTATTGAATCTGACAGTATATCACTAAGGTTATAATCCTCGAATATCTTCACAACCTTCCTTTCCCATGATTTTCCTCTGAGTTTAGACCACTGGTGAATAGACTTATTTACTCTATTCACCTCCATTCGCTCAAGCCTACACCACAAGCGGGCAACCTCAGTGTAGACCTTGTACTGGGGGTGGAGCCACCCCATATCCCCCTGCACTGCCGAATTAGCTGAATTTTTGTTGACACCAAGGAATAGCCTGCATGCTCTGTTCTGAATCACATACATTTCCTTATATTTATTCACACCCCAGATCCCAGAGCAGTAGGACAGAACAGGGTACACAATATGATCATATAACTGGGTAAACACTCGGTAATCCATGTCACCTGACCGGTAGTACTTATCCATCACAAAGCCAAGCGCTCGAGATGCTGACTTGATGAGTTGTTTCACTGCATACCGTAAATCACAATATTCGGTAAACCAAAGGCCTAAGTATCTGTAGCAACTTGTATATTCCAATTCTTGTTCTCCAATATTAAACTTTATACCACTTTGCTTAACAGATGTAGGTCTAAAATGTATCACTTTTGTTTTTGTCATGTTAATGCGTAATCTCCATTTTAGTGTCCAGTTGTGGAATATATCTAACAGATGTTGTAGAGAGTTTTCATCTGGGGACAATATCACAATATCGTCTGCATAGAGCAACACTGATATACTTGTATCATTATCTATGTTTATACCACAGTCAGCCTTCTTCAGCTCTTCGGCCAGATCATTTATATAAATTGCAAATAAAGTAGGTGACAGTTTGCATCCTTGCTTCACACCTGCAGTAACAGCAAATGATTCGGTGTGTAAATAGTTCAGTTTGACATCACATGTAACATCTTCATATAAAGAGCGGATAGCATGAATCATCTTACCACTAACGCCACATCCCAGCAATTTAAACCAAAGGAGATCTCTATTGATGGAGTCGAATGCTTTAGAGAAATCAACGAAGCATGCGAAAGTCTGCTTTCTGCTGTTTTTCCTGTTGTTAACGAGGCTATAGAGACTATGGACATGGTCAACACACGCACGTTTGCTGCGGAATCCGTTTTGTTCGTCCACAAGAATGTTGTTATTTTCAAGATAAGTTGTAAGTCTAGTATTGAGGACATCGGCATAGATTTTGGAGCAAACTGATAAAAGAGTTATGGGTCGATAGTTCAGTGGGTCCCTTACATCATTTCCGTCAGTTGAGTTCTTTGGAATAGGTTTGATAGTTCCATGGTTCCACACATTTGGCACAGTCCCTGATTCAAATGATTTGTGAATAAGCATTGTTAATAGTTCTACACATACTTCATTACGAAGCACTTCAGCAGGGATGTTGTCAGGACCACAAGCTTTTCCAAGTTTACATCTAAAAATGGCATTTCTAACTTCTTCTTTGCTAACAGGTCGATTTAGGGTGGGGCTTGATGTATTTTCGTTGTTTATATGTTGATCGTCATAGAGTTGACTACGTATGTTCTCTAGGTGGTCAGAGTCGTACTGTTCATCGCAGTGTAGACAAGAGTATAAGTTAGAATAAGCCTCTCTCCATTTACCTAGAACTGTATCGGTGTCTCTTATCATTTCTCCATCTTCATTTAATACTTCCAAAGGTATGACTTGTGTTCGGTTATTTGCTGACCCAATTCTGCCTATCTTTTTCCAAAAGTCACAGTTATTTTCCATTAAAGTTGTAGTTAATTCATATTTTTTCTGCTGTTGGTAGAGCCGCTTAGATTTTCTTAGGATCCTATTGAATTCTTTTCTATGTTGACAGAACTGGCTTTTCAGGGTTCGTTTGGTTTGTGGGTTTTTGCACTGGAGCCAGTTTTTCTCTTTTTCACATAAGACATTGAAGCTATCAGTTAGTTGAGACGTCCAATATGGTTTGGTTTTACATCGTTTTGATTTCAGAGAACAGTGCCCAGTGGCTGATGATAGGGGTCTTAGCTTTTCTTCCATCTCGGACTCAAGCAAATTATTCAGGTGGCCATAAGCTTCATCTAAGTTGTTAACTTCTAACGCTTTAGTCATATCCTTCATTGTACTGTTCACTTTTGTCCAGAGTCTGTCAGTGTTATCATCTAAAAAGTCAATAGGTACTGATTTAAAGTCATATTTTCGTCCATTTGATTGCAGAGTGTTCTTAGACTCACATGACACTGAAGTTGAGTCCAGCTTAATACTCCACTCAATGACTCCATGGTCTGGTATCTTGTCACTAGTTGGTATGTCAAATTCCTGAATTAGCTTAGTCAACCTGTGAACTTTAAAGTCTTGACAAAATTGTAACTGTTCATAGGGCACAGCGACGTAATCAACAACTGACTGTCCCCTGTATGACACATGAGTGTAGTCATTAACACCTAGTCTGCCATTAAGCATACACATGTTGCTATCTGTTAAGAAGTCTATAAAATAATCACCATGTTTATTCTCAGTTTCGTCAATCACTTCTCTGGGGCATATGTCATCAACACTAGCAATAAAATCATCATTATATCCGCAGCGAGCGTTAAAGTCCCCACATATATAATGCAAGCCTTGACTTTGATATCGACATTCCTGATCATGTAGAACTTGGAAAAACTTTTCGGCATCATTTGAACGGGACGATCCACATGGTGGAAGATAGCCGACACACACACAAAATATGTCGTTCTTGTTTTTACGTGACGTGAATCTCACCCATAAAATGTCTTCTACACTGTCATCAAGGACATCATAATCATAGTATTCAAGTAGTGATTTCTTGACAAACATACCGACACCACCAGAGCCCCTTTTGGCATTTTTATGTAGGCTTTTTCTGTTGTGCCCGATCCAGATAAAAGAATCCGATACAAAAAGCTGGTTATCATTTGTTAAAAATGTTTCACATATACAAGTTACATCAAAGTTAAGGTTGTCAACAATTGATTTTCTGAAGTCCGAATTGTCATTAGCTTTATTTGACCACCCTCCCACATTCCACAAGCCTATTCGGGCACGTCCCTAGTTAGAATTTTGCTTATTATGACTCCTGTCTCTTCTCACTAATCTTCCTGATTTGAACATAAGTGTCTCGTGCTTCCCAACCTCCTTCAGTAGCATTCTCATATTGGACTCTGATCTCCTCACATCATATGGAATATCGTTTTCAATGTATATATTGCTGTACTGATTGTGCGACATGAGGTTCTTCTTGGCTTTTAAGACACTTATTTTCATTTCTACTGTTTCTGTGGTAGCTATGACGATACCAGGGTATTTCCCTTTACTTTCTTTCCGTTCTACTTTAGTAACGGAGAGATCCTTAAGTTTCAAGCCATCCCTGATAAGTGAAAGCACTTTATTCTTTGTGAGGGTAGGATTTGACTTTTCCTGTTTGTCTTCTGGTAGATTTTTCACAACGAAATTACATTCGCGTGAGTTATTCGTAACTGCTTGTCCACTGTTTACTACTTCAGCATATGAAGATTTCATTTCATCTATCTTCTTATCCAACTCTGCATATTGTGTGTTAAATTCACTCCTTAGATTCTCTATTTCTGTCTTTATGCAATTACTCAGTCTGTTCTCAATAATAGTGTCTATTCTCACAGCAAGCCTGTCTTCTAACGACACATTCATATCACTGATGCGTTTGTTTACTGCACCGAACATAGTGTGTACATCGCGAGTGAGATTAAAGATCATGTCTTTTAAGTCTGTTATTTCCAAGTTATTCTGAGTTTGTATTTGAGTACCTGAGGTAAGAGTTGGATTCCGTTGTGATTCTCGTTCGTCGGACGTGTTTGTGTCTGCCGCCATGACACCCGCTTCGGCGAGCTGACCTGGATCCGTGTGCGGTGATTGATCTTCTTTTAACTTCTTCTCTTGGTTGTTCCCGCTTTCTGGGCTCAGATTTCGCTTCCTTGAGCAACCCTGCGACATCGTGTCAGCTTTGTGTATTAATAGAATGTAAGTAAGTACAATATTTCACTAAAAATTGTTCAATTTTCACAGCAGCCAAATTTCACAGCTGATCGTCTGTCAGGTCACGTGAATATATATATGCAACTTTAACTATGCTTCTTCTCGGTGTGTTTCTGTCATTATGTCAATCCTGTCATTGTGTGTAGAGAGTGTGAACGTGTGAGTGCATGAGCTGTCGTTGTATAGTGTTTCTGTTAAGAAAATTAAATCAAAAACAAAACTCTTCTTTCTTTACTTTTTCAGCCTTTGGATTTGTGCTACCTTAGCGGTCTCCCCGATTTGTAACAGGGATTTCTGGTATATTAATTCTATTTTTTTTAAAATAGAGTTCCCTGCACCAGAGGGAAACAATTAACTTTTACAAGGTATTTGATATTTGTAAATGTTATGAACTATTGAGTACATGTTAGACCAGGAGATCCCCCCTCCCCCCAAGTTCGAATATCTTTGACATTTCTTTGATAGTAACCCTTGTTATCGATAACATTAAGTCATCCAATTATGTAATTGCGCTACATATTTTTAAGAATAAACTGGTGATCTATCTAAAGGAAATGAAAGGCATTTGACCAATATAGTATATATTTGCATTTATACTTTTTTGTATTAAGCGAATATATGTATGTGAATGTAATCTGGTTTGTTTTCACTTTACTTTGTTAACGTTTTATGACGTTGAATAACTGAAATATTATTGAGAACAAGCTAGACCCAAACTCAATCACTATAATAGTTGTTACTATACGCAAAACTACCCAAAACATTTCGGAAAATGAAAGAAAAACAAAATTATGCTTTCACCGAGAGCTGTTAAGTTAGATAGCTGCCAAAATTAGGAATGTAACCAGCTTGATTATACAATTAAAATTTAATTTAGGAATGGGAAATGGAAAATAATTCTGTGGATAATTTATTTAGATATGTGGATCAAACTATTTTAAAAAAATTATAATACAATTGTGATGGTAATGTCTAAAATTGATTATCAACTAAAGTGGTCACTTATGTCTCAATCTCTCTACAATTATTATGGTTCATGCACTGATGACAATATTCGTGCAAGGAAACTGTGCGCTTTCATTTTGAAAGGAACGTTTCCTTTCACATGACAATTATCAAAGGTTTATTTTTAAAGTACTTTCGTTCACAGACACCCTGTAAACACTTTGGAAGAAAACTGTTTAGTTTGCAAATGGTGCATAGAAAGAGAAACATCCTGCAGATTGAGGTTGGTGATTAGGTATTGATAGAATCAGCATTTCAATATTATTGATTGATATGAAATTAGACATATGAGATCTTGAGAAGATACTATTGACCTAGAAAAACGTTCATCACTCTGAATATCTTCCTAGATGATTAAGCCTTTAATACAAACAAGACTCATCTGAAAATAAAATTTCAAACCAGTCTCAAATATATTTTATATTTTTAAAATCGCTCATTATGATTTTAATAATAATTTGAATAAAAAATAAAATTTATAACAAAACTTTTACTGTTAAAATATTTTAAATAACAGAAACCTTCAAGTTATTACTGTAAAATCATTTATTTTCGAGGGGTGTTATTTTCGCGCAAACATAAAAAATGACCGATTCGCGGGGTTTAATTTTCGCGCATATCGACTAAGCAATAGCAAAAATTTAGTGAGCAAAACTACATGCACCGTGCAGCAAAGATTACACTGAAACAAGTAGTAATTAACAATGAAAACAATAATATTTATTCAAAAAGTCAACGATCAAAATTTTATTCATTGTAATTAAACGTCTTCAAGTTTTGAAGTGGTAACGATACCTGTCGCCAAGTTTTCCCGGAAGTAAACATTCGGAACGATTTAGTTTGATCTTTAACTCCAAACAATAGTGTTTGAATGATGTGAATCCTCGAGATCTCGTTCAAAGAAATATCATACGGAACCGAAAATATATTTGAACCGAGGGTCCTGTACCGCAATACGCACCGAATCGAAGCTCAAGCGTACTGCAATCAAAACATCAGGACACGCATATTGGCGATCAAGAGTGGATTCCGTCAGGCCGGATTATTGTGATGATTGTGTTTGCACAACAAACAACGTGCATATCGGCGTACACGCTTGTGAGAGCTCTAATTAGTGACTCGTCATTAATGAACAAGCCAAACATTCCTGTGAGTAATAAAATGTGTCAACCAAATTATTTGTCTGTTATTGGTTTTCTTCACGTTCATAACCATAATATTTCGCGATGTTTTATTATTCGCGCATTATGAGTACTTTGGAAAAACAAGATTTCAACAACAGATTTCTATGATTAGAGCTGTCACCTTCATATGCAGTATAAATCTTTTTATACACGTAAGAGATCACATATCGTCTTCCTCAACATAGAAGAACTTTAATCCTTTAACTTTGCAAATAGTTAAGGAATGAACATGCAAATAGTTGTCCCATAATTTGAAGCTAGCATTGTTAAAACCTACAGTTCCACTCTGGAAAAGTCTACTCTAATATGTTTCAGGACAGTCAATGAATACATCCTATTCGTTGTGTATAAAGTGATATATGACCTCTACAACAATTGGTGAAACGATAATTTCCAAAAGTGTATTGAGAAATGTTGTCACATTAATGACAATATGAAAGCTCACTCAAAGAACACTCAGCGCCATATATTTACAAATTTCTAATATACAACAACCTTCGCAATGCCTAACTGAGGTAGCCGTTGATTTGTTATACAAGCATCTGTTACGTACAAATACAGAGTCATAGATTTGTGCTTGGCAGGCGATTCCGAGAAAATATGACACCGCTCCAACGGTGAAGTTTAAACCAGAGATTTCAATTTAATGTTGCAATTAGCGTACATTTATGTAAGAAACATTTTACTTTAAAACAAAAGCAAATAAAAAATACTCATAACTACAACTTTTGAAATATGATTTAGTAAATGTCAGAAAAAAAATATATACATGTATATGTTTTTTGTTGAAACATTGTATTTTTATGAGACAGTAAAATATCAGGCTAATCATTATTTTTTAAAGTTTAGGTCATATGAATTCTAGAGTCTCAAACTTCACACACAAAACTTTTTTCTTTTCAATTGAAAGTCAATTCTTATTAATAGTCGGCAGAACATTGACATTATATCAAAATAAGATTAAACAATTTCATACAATGTGTACTGGATTCTATTTCAAACATGTATTTGGTTCTTAGGGATGTCAAGGTATTATCACCTCCACTTTTTCGGAATAGGGACAACTATATTATCCATTCTCTTGGTGTAAGTAATTCATGACTGTCAGAATGAGTTACTGGTCGCGCATGCACCTCATATTTCGATAGCCATAGAGGAAATTCTCGTACGATAACGAGATCCATTGACCATAACTGACTCCCTATCAGACGAAAAGTGTGTTCTATGGATATTTGCAGTGGGTTGTTGATCCCTTACACATAGCTGCCGGCCATCTCTGACGTTAAAAAATCAACCGATCCTTGTTGAACACATGGCGTCATACTTGTTAATTGCTGAGGTGTCATAGTGATGAGTACCAAAAGGATTGTCAAGGATTTTAATATACTTAAAGTGCTTCAAGGTAGATACATTGATTGTTATGAATTGTCCAGTGTGTATGTTACGAACAATCTGGGGTATATCACAATCTGCAGATTGTTCGAACAATCTGCAGATTGTTTGCTCACAATCTAGGAATTCCTAGATTGTTTAAACAATCTGCAGATTGTGCGACCAGAACAATCTGGGAATGATCACAATCTGAGAATTTGTGTTTTAATAGTATTTTCATCATTATGAAATGGGAATTATTTAGCTTATTAAGGTTGCTCAATTTAGCAAGTATAAGGATCGATTCCTAGATTGTAATGAGCAATCAGCTTGTCTCTTTCTCAAAATGAGGGGGTATAGGGGCCGATTCCCAGATTGTGAAGGACATTCAGCTCGTCTATATGTCAAATTGAGGGGGTATCTAGGAGTCGATTCTTAGATTGTGAAGGGCTCACATTTCGCCTATATGTCAAACTGACGGAGTATAGGGATCGATTCTCAGATTGTGAAGGGCTCATAGCTCATCTTTATGTCAAACTGAGGGGGTATAGGGCTCGATTCCCAGATTGTGAAGAGCTCACAGCTCACCTTTATTTAAACTGAGAGGGTATAGCAGTCGATTCTCAGATTTTGAAGGGGTCACAGATCGGCTTTATGTCAAACTGAGGCAGCATAGGGGTCAATTCTCAGATTGTGAAGGGCTCACATCTCGCCTATATGTCAAACTGACGGAGTATAGGGATCGATTCTCACATTGTGAAGGGCTCATAGCTCGTCTTTATGCTAAACTGAGGGAGTATAGGGGCCGATTCCTATATTGTGAAGGGCTCACAACTCGTCTATATGTCAAACTGACGGAGTATAGGGATCGATTCTCAGATTGTGAAGAGCTCACAACTCGCCTATATGTCAAACTGAGGGGGTATAGGGGTTGATTCCCAGATTGTGAAGGGCTCACAGTTAATCTATATTTAAACTGACGGAGTATAGAGGTCGATTCTCAGATTGTGAAGGGCTTACAGCTCGCCTCTATATGAAACTGAGAGGGTATATAGGAGTCGATTCTCAGATTGGGAAGGGCTCATAGGCCGACTTTACGTCATATATACGGGGGTATAGAAGCATGTTTACACAGATGAAAATGGAAAATGAAGATGGAAAATGGCAGCATCATATTGAAAATATACTACGCAAAGCAAGTCCACTTATTGTTGTTAGTAAATCCCGCCTGTTCTTGTGGAAACATTCGGGAGGATCCTTTTTATTACTTCTTTAAATGCCCACTCTATGATAGATTCCGATCAAATCAATACTTTTTAAAAAACGATATAACATTAAAATCTTCCTTGAGCGGCGACAAATCCTTGTCACAGAGTGCTAACGAATCCCTCATAACATCTGTGTATCATTTCATAAATTATACCAACCGATTTTTATAGCTCTTAAATTACATCTGTACCAAATGCAAAGGTAGAGAATGCTTAATATGAATTTGATTTTAGTAAGAATAATTGCAAATATATATTTTCATCAATGTACTTGATATCTTAATCGTTTCATGTTTGTTTCAGGAGAAGCATTGATATAGGCATTTGCTGCCTGTTTGCTAATCCTTTTTCCTTTTTGAATATATATATTCTGAATGTTGTGTATTACATGTTTCATGGTAATTAAATATTGTTTCAATCACACGGATGAAATTAGTTGTTTGCCACTCCCGTCACTATGGTCGCAGCACGGAGTAGAGACGATGCCATTATATGACTCTTCTTGCAGCGTCGTAAATAATCCCCTCCAAATAAAATATTCTTAAATATTAAATCATGAACAGATAATAGATAAATCAAATAAAACATTTCTTTGTAAAATTCACAAATCGATATAACGGAAACTATTAAAAACGTTACAGAAAAACATGTGTCAAAATGTTGACCATAGTGTGACCGAAGAGCAATTAAACATTTTACTCCAGTCAATTCATTATTGCATAAGTATTTGCCCCATGATATCTAGCGATAGATAAACATCAAATTACAGAGAGGAAGTTAATGTGACTGTACGCGAATTTACGCGCAAGTCTGAGTAGAGACGCGACACAGTGACACGTTGCTTTGATAAGCAGACGCAGCTAGACATCTGGTCTAATTATTCACGACAACACAAAATGCTAACTGTTCGAGTATTATAAATTTCATAAATTCATATATTTAAAAACTGTTCATATACAAACTCAAAAAACTTTCCGATTTATGCATCTTTCGTATAAAAACTTTCAATCTCACGATCCAGGAAGAAAATGAGGGAAAAAGGTAACAGTTATTAAGTCTCCATAATGAACAATAAATATAAGAATCAGAGTTTGTTGTCTTTGATGTTTGAAACTTTTTTTATCATCACGAGACTATTTCCTTCATTGTACCCTGTAAGTGTAAGTGTCTATGCAAGTAATTCATACCAAAGGAGATTAGTGTTTTGTGTTGATACAGATAGTAATTATGCTCAATTAACCTAACTTAAGTCAAATAAGCGAGAATGAAGAATTAAATTTCAGTGTAATTAACTTTTCAGATAATAAGTTTACTTTTCATAGTGAATTGTTATTTATTGATTTCCATATGCAAACCTTTTACACATATAAAAATAATTCTTACTTCTACATAAAAAGTAACACCCTCCAAACAGTGTTATACGGGTTACCGCAAACTGATTTAAACTGTATTTATTTCCAGATGGTACAGGAAAGGGGGATTGATAAACAGGGTTGCCCCTATATAAATATCGTTCCCCGTGACGTGGACAGGATTAATACAACGTAACATGTAACATACATTAAAACAAGAAAGAAATTCATAAATACTTACAGACTATCCAAATACAATGATCAACACAATCTATGAGTATGTACATTCAAAAGAGAAAATTTACAACAACAAAAAAGTGAGTGCATGCTTTATAAATCACTGGAATCGTTTGCTTAGGTCTATAAATGTACAAACAGAATCAACAATTTTCAAGTTGGTGTCATCAGATAGTTTGTTATTATCAAAAAGAACAGTTTTTAAATCGAAACCATTTACATAATAAAAGCTGTTTGATCTTATACATGAATAGTTTTGGCAACAAAATAAGTAATGCATAGCATCTTCGTAATAGCAGTTACAAGAGCAGGTAGCAGAGCTTTCTGTAAACCTTTCCAATTTGTGACCCTTAAGTTCACTACAGCCTAATCTTAAACGACAAAGTGTTACCTGGTTTTGTCTAGTACCAAAATCTCTAAATGTTTTATGAACATTACAATCAATTTTAAATAAGCTTTTTTTGAAGATAGCAAACGATTGAGAGTCTTTAAGAGACACATCGAGATCATTCCACCCAGCAATGGCCGATGGTAGGAGGGAACGTTTGCAGAATTCAGTATGACATACAGGAATTTGTAAGATTTTTGATGTACGGGTAATACGGTTTGAAATCTCGGACACTGCTGGTGGAACTAATGACGATAAATATTCTGGTGTCAAGTTAAACTTCATTTTGTAAAAAAGACATAACTTGTGACGTTGTCGTCTCACAGCTAGCGATGTAAACCCTGTTTCTTCGTACAGCTTTTTGTGGCTGGTACCTCTAACTGCACCACATATTGTCCTTAGTGCATCCAAATGTAGTTTTTCAAGTAATACTTCATGATATTTTGTACAGTTATCAAATATATGATCACAATAGTCAAAAAGAGGAAGGATGTAGGAATTATAAAGTACATACAAAGTACGTCGACTCAGGCGGTATCTGTAGCTCCGCAAACAGTTTATCATCGGGCTTACCTTTAAAATTATATTTTCAATGTGGGAGTGTCAATTACCGTCTGGGAAAGTCAACCCTAGATGTTTATGAGTACTGAAATCGTTTATTATTCTACCTTTCATTTCTAAATTCGGTACTTGCCATACTCTATCAAAAGCCTTACATATGTCACAAAAAATTGCTTTGACTTCTTTACCTTCATCTAATGATTTACTTATAAAATTATAAAGATGGGTTACCGCAAACTATGATTAATGAAAATCTAATATCGCAGAATCGATATACAAGCTCTACTAGCTAAAAAACACACAAAGACAAGCGCAATGCCCTTCACAAACTAGAAATCGACTCCTATACTCCCTCAGTTTCACATAATGACGATATCTGAGCCCTTCACAATCTGAGAATAGACCCCTATACTCCGTCATTTTGACATACAGACGCGCTGTGAGCCCTTCACAATCTGAGAATAGACCCCTATACTCCGTCAGCTTGAGATACAGACGCGCTTAGAGCCCTTCACAATCTGAGAATCGACCCATTTACTCCGTCAGTTTGACATATAGGCGAGTTGTGAGCCCTTCACAATCTAGGAATCGGCCACTATACTCCCTCTGTTTGACATAAAACCGAGCTGTGAGCCCTTCACAATCTGAGAATAAATTCTTATACTCCATCAGTTTGACATATAGACGCGCTGTGAGCCCTTCACAATCTAGGAATCGGCCCCTATATTCCCTCAGTTTCACATAATGACAATATCTGAGCCCATCACAATCTGAGAATCGACTGCTATACCCTCTCAGTTTAAATAAAGGTGAGCTATGAGCCTTCACAATCTGAGAATCGACCCTTATACTCTGTCAGTTTGAGTTAAAGGCGAGCACTGAGCCCTTCACAATCTAGGAATCGACCCATATATTCCACCAGGTTGACATACAGACGCGCTGTGAGCCCTTCACAATCTGAGAATAGACCCCTATACTCCGTCAGTTTGAGATACAGACGCGCTTTGAGCCTTCACAATCTCAGAATCGACCCATTTACTCCGTCAATTTGACATATAGGCGAGCTGTGAGCCCTTCTCAATCAAGGAATCGGCCACTATACTCCCTCTGGTTGACATAAAAACGAGCTATGAGCCTTCACAATTTGAGAATAAATCCTTATACTCCCTCAGTTTGACATATAGACGCGCTGTGAGCCCTTTACAATATAGGAATCGGCCCCTATACTCCTTCAGTTTCACATAATGACGATATCTGAGCCCATCACAATCTGAGATTCGACTGCTATACCCTCTCAGTTTAAATAAATGTGAGCTATGAGCCTTCACAATCTGAGAACCGACCCTTATACTCCGTCAGTTTGAGTTAAAGGCGAGCACTGAGCCCTTCACAATCTAGGAATCGACCCATATACTCCCTCAGTTTGATTTATAGGCGGGCTATGAGCCCATCACAATCTGAGAATCGACTACTATACCCTCTCAGTTAAAATAAAGGTGAGCTGTGAGCCCTTCACAATCTGAGAATAAATTCTTATACTCCCTCAATTTGACATATAGACGCGCTGTGAGCCCTTCACAATCTAGGAATCGGCCCCTATATTCCCTCAGTTTCACATAATGACGATATCTGAGCCAATCACAATCTGAGATTCGACTGCTATACCCTCACAGTTTAAATAAAGGTGAGCTATGAGCCTTCACAATCTGAGAATCGATTCCTATACTCCTTCACTTTGACATATAGGCGAGCTGTGAGCCCTTCACAATCTTGGAATCGGCCCCTATACTTCCTCAGTTTCACATAATGACGATATCTTAGCCCTTCACAATCTGAGAATCGACTGCTATACCCTCTCAGTTTAAATAAAAATGAGCTATGAGCCTTCACAATCTGAGAATCGATTCCTATACTCCCTCATTTTGACATATAGGCGAGATATGAGCCCTTCACAATCTGAGAATTGACCCCTATACACTCTCAGTTTTATATATTGACGATCTGTAAGCCCTTCACAATCTAGGAATCGATCCCTATACTCCGTCAGTTTGATATATGGGCGAGCCATGAACCTGTCACAATCTATGACTTGACAACTATTCTCCATCATTTGGATGCATACACAAATAAAAACCTAAATAAACTAAACAAGTCTCATTTTATAATGCAAGATGTACTACAAACAAGCAAATTCCCAGATTGTGATCATTCCCAGATTGTTTAGGTCTCACAATCTGCAGATTGTTTAAACAATCTAGGAATGAAAACAATTCCTAGATTGTTCGAACAATCTGCAGATTGTGAGCGAACAATCTGCAGATTGTGATCATTCCCAGATTGCACGGAACATGTACACGAACTGGGTGGAGATATGAAATGCCGTTCAAGGACATTCTATTCACAATCTGTATTTTCTATCATAATAAAGTGACAATAAATTCTTATAACTTACCTGTAGAGTAGTAGCATGTTGTTTTGGATAAAGTGATCTTACAAAATCGAAAATAAATGCTTCCAATCGCAGGACCTCTAAAATTAGTTACATATTATATTTATTCAATGTCAATGCAATAATGCCTCCTCTAATTTGATTTCAAAATGATTTGATTTTGATTTTGGTCTTATTTTCATTTTAACAAATATATTTAACATGACATGATAACCCTTGCATGTTTTAGAATAAGAAAAAAATAAGGCACATCCATAAAAGAAAATTCTAAAAATATAGAACAATTTTTATGATCAACCTTGCTAAAAATAGGTATTTGAGTTTGGTAAAACCTAGCTGTCGGTGTATGAAGAAGCATTAGGCAACTGCTAGCAGTTCCCATCCACCGCCATAAATAATTCCTCCAATTACAGGAGCTTGCTCTTGTATACGCATTATACACGATTAGCCTTGTTTATCGATGACGGTTCTTGATTGCCTCGATTGACAAGATTTCCTTTTGCCCTTGCAATGGTATGAATCAAAGTGAACAGGCAAAGGAGCTCTCATCAATTACTGCTTAGGAAGTCGAACTAATATTATATTGTGCTTACATATAGTTTCATATTATACAAAATGTGAAAACATGTACAGATGTTGTTTATTTACGAGGTACATGTTGATTTACCAGTTGGAAAAGGTGTAGTTTAGAATTTTTAAAGCAGAACAGAACAGAAGTTTATTTATTTTATTTTATCTAACTTCTGTTTTGTTCTTTAAAGCATTGCATGTGAGTTGAAGCGATATTTGGGTCAGAAGAGTTACTAAACAAATTACTATCAAAGTTCTTTTTCTACTTTATCCATTTGTTATTCGTTAGTACACTCAAGCATCGATATTCCCTTCGAATATCTATTATCCAGAAACATTACTGCCAAATATCAACTTGCTTGACATATGTTATGGGATAAAGAAGAAACGATATTAGCAGTAAACACACAATCATTGACAGAGTTAAACCTACATTATCGCTCTTCCTTGTTGTGCCGTTGGGAATGGTGCTCTTTATTTATTTTTCTAAAAGAAAACCGTTCTTCTCTCAATACTTCCCTAATCATCCACTTGTAAAAGCAGGTTTAGGATTAAAGGATTTGGTAATTTTAAAATATACATATGACCCCCACTGTTTTGAGATATTCATGTTTTTCTTTAACATAAATCCCATTGATTTATATCGTACCTATGTTTAACCTATTCCATTTCCATACCTTTCATATTTGTATAAGGAAAGATATAAAGTTAACCTTAACTAAATGAAATGAAAATATTTTGGATGATACTTACCACTGTATTTACTGCCTCTCCTAGACTTATTATCAATGTTATTTTCCAGTGAATGGAGACATCATACTGAACAGCTACGTTCACGAGGTCTAATGTACGTGTCCTTAAAATGTTTGTTACTTTGTCATTGGTCTGCAGTGACATGGGCATTATTAATTACAGATAATATTCCAATGAAAACTGCCATGACTACCTCTGCCGGACAAATTTACAATAAAGGAAGATTGATGTCCAAAGTATTTCAATATTCCCTGGGTTTAGTAATATGAGTTAGACTACATATGACTAGATTTATTTATACATAAAAGCAGACAATTTGAGATCAAATAGTCTCAATGACACTTGGATTGCCTTTTTGATATTTCATGTTTATCAGCTTGTGTTATCTACTGCGGCCATTCACCTTCTATTTCGTCACTAGTGAATGGTCTCTCCAGAAAATCCATCAAAAGAATATAGTAAGTTGATTGCTTTCAAAATTGATTTCAGCAGTGTCCGCTAACATCCATTTACAATCATTTAATTCACAGTTTCAAAGCTGTCACTTGTGCATCTGTATAAGTAGAGGCACTTTCAAGCAATTCATCAGCCACGAGATGGCCTTTAATAAATTAAACTATTTTAAATCTACACACTGTTGTTTTGATTTTCATTTGAATCACTTGTGGAATTTGTCTGTCCAGGATATCCACCTAAAGATTGAAACTAGGTTGATATCGTTTCAAAATTAATTTAAGCATGGTGTTCACTATCATCCATTTACAAACACTTCCCAGTTTTAAAGCTGTCACTTGTGCTTCTGTAAGGAGAGGCACTTTTTAGCAATTGTCTTTCATCAGTCATGAACAAATCCTTTATTAACACAAATTCTCAATAATGAACATTACAAAATTTCATTGTTCTGATTCTCAATCGCCATAATTGATGTGATTTCCTTTTCCACCAGGAAGCCAATACTCTAAAGCAAGTTGACGCAGAAAGCTTTGACTATTCGGTCCGAGAATTTCAAGCAACTGAATTTGTTTCTAGTTTAAAACCTTTTCTTGTCATTAATTAATACTCATATATATGAGCACATCATTTGATAAATGTGATACATGAAATATTTCAAAAAACAATTTCAAGTAGTTGTTTCATTTGCCCTTGAAACAGGACAATTCTTTGAGTTGAGCAACTTTCCATGTTTTTCTTCTTTTTCTTCTCCAGCCATTTAATTGAAATAGAAAATTTCAAGCACCATTTCAACCATTTGACATTTTCAACTTATTGTGCTTACCAATTGAAGAATACTCAAACATTGTGGTTAAAAAGGTAAGTAAAGTGCGAATGTTCCTGATGAAACGTCAAAGGTAGATAGATAGATACATATATAAATAGATCGTGATGCCTTCTGTGACCGAGATTGTATCTCATTATCTTATCTACTGCACAAAAACTTTCATGAGGTATCACCTGTTTAATTTGTTGTCTTTCTAAAGTTCATGAAATAAACGTAATAATATACGAACTTGTCAGGGTTGCTTTTTATTTAATTTAATAGTTAAAAAATCAGGTTATAGGCCTCAATATGATTGCCTTCCAAATGATTGTTTTGGCATCAATTAACCCCGGAGTGACATGCTATTGTAAATCATGGCAATCATTAATCATAACTGCATGCATTTATTATTTGCTTATAGAATGCCCATACTTGTCAACGCTTAGAGTACTTGTGGATCATAAATCAAATAATTGAAAATGCTAAGGTAATGATGAAAAACAACATTCAATGCTTGAACTTCATAATGATATACAGTCGAAACGTCAACGTTATATTAGATCAGGGACTGTACTAAAAATGCATTTATGAATAGAGATAAATCATATTTGTAATCTCCCAATCCCTAACTGCAAAATTCCTGGTCACGTTTTTGTTGGATGTGTCCTTACGCTGTTGATAAGGTCAGTGCTACGAGTGATTTGTCTCTAAAGTGTGCTATATTTGTTACTTTTGCAGATAAAGTGATCCAAAATAGTGCAGTGTAGCACTATTTATAGAGAAATCTAAAGAAATGAGTCTACAAAATGGGACCATTTATGGACATACTTCAATCGTCTTACACTGTACTATCATGATTAGCTAATGTGTTAATCTTGCTCTGACAGCTACAGGAATACTCCATTATAAAGATTGGATCATTGGCGTGTATACCAACAATTAATAGCAAGTATCAGTTGCAGTAGTGTATCTTATTTTTTTCATTAACGAACAAATTAAACTAAAAAACATATTAACCTTCTCCAAATCCTTCATATACCAATGATGTACAAAAATTTTAAATATCTTAATTATCAAATTACAGTAAATGAAATTTTTTTTCACAAATAGATATTTTACTTTGAGGGATACTTTTTTCTCATAAACTGCTTTCAAATGCTTTTAAATATTGTAAGTGATTAACAATTTCATTTATTCATTCAACGAAAGCATCTAATTTCAAATCATCATTTCCAATATCTTTAAAAAGTGGCTATTTTACGGGTTTGCACTTGACTTCAAAGTATTTGAAGTAATTAAGATATTGGTTTCAGTATAATTCAGGCAAAATTAAATATTGTGATGTCTGTGGAATTTCAAAGATCACTCATTTCAAGAACTCTATTCATTAGAACATTCAATTTCTAATGGTCAGTTTGTACAGTGCCAATGATCCGTTCAAGGTAAATATGTAATTTCTCATTAATTTTTTGTTAGAAAAAATCCTTATTTTACTACTTCATCGTAATTTGAGTTTTGAAAAACAGCTGGCATCGGCTAAAGATGCATTGTGCTTCTCCCTTCGCTGTCTGTTATAACAACATCGAAGTACATAGGCAATTTCGCCTTTCCACATTGATCGTAGTTGCATGTAAACTTCTGTTCTGAACAAATAAGGTACTCATATTAAAATCAATAAACTCTTTTTTAAAGTCAAACTATGCACATGGCCTGTATATATGTGCTCTTGACTGTATTTCACAAACTGTTACTAAAGTTCATTATACAGTATGCGTGATGCAAGGTATTAGCAATTTTATGATCTTTTAAAGATAAAAGATTCAAAGAAGTATTACGTGTTTATGAGTTCTCAGTTGTTTAATCATGAGTTTGTGCACTTTGAAATCCTTGGCCGTGTTTTAACAATCATTTCCCTTAATATTCTCCCTGATACAGATGGCATTGACGATGGTTAACTGCGTGCCGTGAGCAGAGTTTGTGATCGTCTTTGTTGAATTTATGTAAAGCATATGAGGATTTCAATGGATTGAACGTTTCTTCTCTCTTCAAAATATGTGAAATATTTGTGTAATGTGAAATTACTTGACAAACGTCTAATTAATTATATATATTCATTCATCTGTGAGCGCCATTTACAAAACGTCAACATTTTCTTATTTCCCGCCAGGCAACTTTGTCTGTGGTAGAGAACTGTTCTACAGGCAGTAAGGTTTTGGTGCAGTTCCACCCATGGTTCGCTGGTTCCGGCTGATGCTCGCAGGTTTCACCACAGCGGCTTTGTCCATGCAATAATACTAGCAGGCGCGATATAAGTGAAATATTCTTTAAAAGCGTTGCTAAACCCTAAATCACGACACCAAATTTTCCCATATTTTAAGATTTACCAAAACTTAGGAATCATGTGTGTATGATAACAAATTTCTATCATGAAAGCACTTAGCACCTAAACACATGATAAATTAAATCTTTCTTATGTATGTTGAGAAGATGAAGGAGAACGTGGGAAATGCAAAATCAAAGAGATAAGAGTTAAACTTGTAAGGGAATGATCAAGTTCCTCCGTCTGTGCCAGTAGCGATCGGTGAACTCTTCACCTTTGACGCTCATTTATATCTTCTCTGTGCGTGAAACATTGCTACAGTAGAATCTCATTGTGATCAATACACTGACCCCTAGGACCTCTAGATCTAGTTGAACCGTGACGAGAAAAGCTTAGTTTGTTGTGTCCTGCAGAATATCGTATTCCGGTGATACTTGGACCAGACAGATTAGACAGTTTCTCAAATTGCATAAAGAAATGTGAATACTTTCCCTAAACTAATTTTTCAGCACCTTCTCAAACTCATTCTCTCCCCACAGAGGTAGCTCCGTCATTAATGCCAATACAACCTTTGTTCTAATACAAGCTCTTCTCAAACTTCCGACTGGTTACCCAAGCGCGATATATTCAACATAAACTACCTTGTTGTGGGAGAACGTCAAAAACTATGTCTTCTATATTTACATATCTCTATGTCAGGCAGTTTGTAGATACATATACACGGTTGTGATTTACATCATTGTCAGTCGTTTAAAGTTTTAGAAATATAAAGGCATAAGCAATATGCCCAAAAAATTTTCTTAAATCATCACACTTATTAGATGCCGATGCTAAACACCTATTCTTTATCAGTGAATATAAAACATGTGTAATTTGATCACTTACTTAATATACTGCCTCACATGCCTCGTATTCCCTGTGAAGAACAAGCCAAAGAATTTTTCAAATTCAAGCAATAATGAAATTTCCCTGATAAGAAGTCCCAGGAGGTTTTATATATGCCATAACTAGCTATTGCTATCAACAATAAGCAAACAACAGTTAGAACATTAGACCTTCTTTCAAGATTACTTTTATTCTCCACACTATTAATTAAGTAGGATTTTGTTTTACAAAAAATCGAAGAAACGTTCATCCCAAGCTTTCTCAAAGTTTGCCTTGAAGATGGGGACGATAAAAAAAATGTTAAAATCGCATTAACGATTTTATAAGATTAATTATATCTCAACATGCTCTTAAACACTTTTCGAACATTTTTCATGTACAACTGCATCTAAACTTTTTTGTAATGGTACATATCCACGATTATGCACTTAATCGTGCAAAGCTGTTTAATTTATTCATTTATGCTGTCATTTCCACAGCATCACACCTGTTCTGAAAAAAGATATTGCTCAACTTTGGTCATTCGGGTGTATATTACATTACATTTTCCATGGTTTCGTTTGATTCAACTGTCCACAACCAAGGACATTTTTTAATTCAATCATATATATATATATATATTTAGAGTTATGAAAATCTGTTTGTGGAAGTTAAGCCCAATCTTATTGAATGAATCTACCTTTCCGGACTTTTTCTGTTTTGTAATATCAATATCTAAATGTTACTGCTATATACAAGTGAAATGATATAAAAATGATATCGTTCTTTCTTAAGATTTCAGCTACTTTCAAGCAAGGCACCAATCTTTTCAAGTTAATGACTTCTGTCATGAATTCTTAATACAAACTTAGATGGTAGATGAATTGAAATACATTTATATAAATATATAAAGTGACTAGACTATTGTTTGTTATGACATCAAAGCACACAAAAGTAGTCATAGCCTCTAGAGGGAATGAAGTCGTCTAGAGGGAAGGAAGTCGTCTAAAGGGAATGAAGTCGTCTAGAGGGAATGAAGTCGTCTAGGGGGAATGAAGTCGTCTAGAGGGAATGAAGTCGTCTAGAGGGAATGAAGTCGTCTAGAGGGAATGAAGTCGTCTAGAGGGAATGAAGTCGTCTAGGGGGAATGAAGTCGTCTAGAGGGAATGAAGTCGTCTAGGGGGAATGAAGTCGTCTAGGGGGAATGAAGTCGTCTAGGGGGAATGAAGTCGCTTCAAATTTCATCAGCTTTGATAATGTCAGATGTTAACAAAGTTACAAAAGAACTTTTAAAACATTCAGGCCCTAGATTTTTTTAAATCGCAAACTAGAATACGTGTTGAGATTTATATCATGTATTAACTTATAAACTCTAAAAAGTAATTCTAACACCAGAGATGTTGTCCATATCGCTTTTAAAACATCACCATTCATTAAATTTGAATAACAAAATTGTCATTATTTTCTAACCATCACTTTATAATCTTGTCTATTTCAAAGTGTTGATTAGGAGATGCGGCAATATTTGCTTCATAGACATAACATAAATTGTCATTTTATTTGTCAGTTTACCATATGCAACGAATCACAGGTTTTCTTTTTGTTACTATAGTGAATGAATATTCAAATATGTATTATATCTGATACTCTTTTGGAAAAATTGTGTTTACTAATGATCGATTTTTGAAAAACGATGGTCCAATCAGACAAGTAATGTTAAGAAATTAACCATTTTCAACCTACTCCTCTCATTCGCTTCTAAATATTTCCTTCCTTGGGATTGAACCTACATATTTTCCTGAATGCCTTGCTGAAAATATACCACTGCACAATAACCCCAATTGAATACAAATTGACGGATACACCACGGCACTGGTCTAATATTAGGAACGTGATTCTCAAGAAAAGGTTACATAATGATTGTATTGCATACTGACAGGAAATGTTGGAAGAGACATATGCTTATTCAAAGTGTCAATTTCGTTTTAGATATCTTTTTTTAAACTGATTCAAATAATACACTTGATTTAAAAGCATCAGTTACTTTGTTAAGTTAATGAGAATATAGTTTATGATATGACAGAAACGAGAAAATGTTACATCTCAATGTAAAAAACAAACATTGTCAATTGTGTGAAACCAGCAAATTCAAACAAGAGAGTTTTCTTACCAAATAGATTTCATTTAATTACTTAAATGATAACGAACTTTATGACATCATACACAGAAGACTCGACTTGTGAGATAACCATTCTTACATATATATAAAGGGCTATTCACCTATTCAGCAAGATTGTTTTGGTAGAATTTACATTTCATTTTTTTTTGGACAAAATAATCACTGACAATGTCATTTCTAATACACATTGTTTTCCTATTGACGATACAATTAAGAGCCAACACTGCTTCCACTCCAGCAATTTATCATTTACATTAATGATAATAACTGAATTGTATTCTTGATGTGATCAAGCAGTTTATTACATTACTATAGAAGGGGGTACCGGGTATCGATCAAGGTTATCGGCGATTAACATTGTTCTCCCTACTGCTTCATGAATTGATACAAAGTAAAAACTATTTTTTGAGAAATATTTTGTTGTGATGTACTTACAAGGTTGAAAAGAGTGAGCATTTTAAAAAAATGCAAAACATGCAAAATCAGCAGTTTCAATACCTGACAAATCCATCAGGTAACCACACTATAACCAAATTAATCTGCCATTATATTAATAACATTAGCGCCGAATACTTTAGCTTATTGTACGTTTCAATTATTTCCTTAAATCCCTAACTCCAATTGACATTATTCCACGTTTCATGACGTCATAATTGTTATTGCAAGATTTGCTGTTTAATACAACTTTTGGAAAGAAAACTAATTTAGGATAACAAATTTAGATCCGATAAATGTATGTGAAATTCGTAGTGAGAAGGCTATTCACAAGGAATGTATTTACGCGTTTTTAATATTTCTACACAATTATTCTTTCCGAAGTTTATGACAGTGTTGTATTCTGAGTATTGTACAGTTTCTTATCAATTATTGCACAGGTTGAGCATCCAGTATCATCTTAAACTATACTGCCTTTATCTAAACTGGACATTGTCCAAAAAATATATACAAGCCTTTGGATAGGAATATCTGAACTAGTATCAATGCCTGTTGATTATTGATGTGAATTATTTTGTGACTCTGGGGATGTGGGTTCGAATCCAACAAAGGCTCGTCCTTAAATATGTCGAGAATAAATATTATTGCAAATAATTTATCTACTAATTAGGATGAGTAAATGCTCAGGACAACTTCATTTCATCTTCAAATCTCAACTCTTTTTTTTTCAAGACGTTATATTTGCTACATGTAGTCGTGTAAATTGTCCAAATTGATTTGTCATACCGATAACCATGCAGGCAGCCGAACAGATTGATACACAGACTTAATTGCTTCCATTTCAGTTATTTTTCACATGAATCAATTTTGAACCACAATCAAAGGGAGGCGCACGTGTTTGTATTGATGTCTACATGGTTAGATCCACACTTTACTCGGGAATGCTGTTTGCTTGCAATAGATCTAATCTCTGCTACTGTCTAGACATATAGGCTACTGGCTTCCTGCTTCATCTGGAGTAATAGGCGGTCAGCCTGCATTTGTAACACATGCAATTATTTTATCATCTAGGCATAGCAACCGCAAATACTCATTGTTCTACACGAAATCCAATTTGTTTGAAAACATGGTATTTACGTTTACGATGCTCCCAATTTAGGTAACCATTTGTATCAAACAACGTTGGAAAAATCTTCAATCATTTTAGAATTTTATGTATTAATGTTAAATAGGAATGTTTTCTGTTTTAAATGTCAAGCAATTGAAATTTAGATAATTCTCACATACATAACTCCTAGAATCATATACATCACAAGTCTTTTGATATTGTTGGATGAACAATTCTGTTATGTTATAATAATAATTTAGTATCATAATCAAATGTCGTATACCAAACCAGAAGGATATTGCTGAATGATTAAGATAGACATAAACGTATTAATGACAAAGAAAATCCTGTTGGCCTTTGTTTCCATGTTTTTGTTGGCAAGGGCCATTTATTTTTTACATTTCTGGCTGTTCTGGCAATGTGTAGTTTAAAATATCAGTCTTCAAAATAGTAAGTTATCTTGTGAAGTTCAACGTAAGTTGACCTTATCTGATGTCATATTGTGGTAAAATAACTTTGACTTCTATCTTTTTTAAACAAGTTTTACTCCAATTGGCAAAAAAAACATAGCTTGGTTTATAAAAAGAAATGCAATAACACTGATAGGCTGATTTGTTAGGCAAGTGGGAAATACGAGTCAATCTACATTTTTACTACATTTTTCTTAAGCCCTTTAAAAATAGAATTTCTAACAAAGATATTGTGATTAAAAATCTTAATCAAAATTGCTGTAATTATTTATCTATCTTTTATAAATATATGTGATATATAAGGTAGAAGATGAAAAATTATTGATTCCTTTCTTTAAAACTGGAATGAAATAATTCCTTTTTTCTTTTGTCTTTTGTTATAGTACTGAAAAACAAGAGTTCAATCACATGAATATAATTATAAAAATCATTAATTGTTTTATTATTCATAAATGAATCACTTCTTGTATTCTCTGTCAGTTTTTGTGTGTATAATTCATATGTAATCAATCTTTGTCTGTCAAGAGTTAAATAAGTAACCAAACATCAAGAAAAGGTATGAGTTTGTCTTAAAAGATGTATTACTTGGACAAAATTACAATTTATATAAAAGAAAGTTACAATTAAGTTCCTTATATAAACCTTTGCATCCTGAATTATGATAAATGTTCAACAAAATAATGTTTTTATTTTGAAATGATTATTCCTGAGTTTTACTCTCAGCCCTATTAGTGGAAGTGTGACAGAAAAGAATCCTTTTATTATCCATTACGCTAGTTCCTGACACAAAAGGCTGTATTATTACTTCATCTTTATTATATGACTCCATCGTAGTCCACGCCAATCATTGATGTTTCCAGTCACCTCAGAGATTAGAAATTGCATTGTAAGTTCATGTAACCTTGTTTTCAGGATTTAGGCTTGTTATCAAAGTGGAGTCCAACTTTGAGAATGTAAAGTTTCCTCGCCACGCTGTTCGAATCAACACGTATCCAATTCATCATTTGGCCATTACAATGAATACAAAATCGCATCACAGCAACTCAGGAATGAGTCTGACACTGCTCTTCTAAGAAAACTGAACGCACTGAGTAAGAGATACCACACAATGGTTATGGGTTAAGGTTTATTAATGGAGACCCTCGTCAACATTGATACACATTTCAGTTTTGCTGTTGTGAAGATCGACTATGGTCCGTATAAGTGTATAATTAATTGAGATATCACGGTGATGATGTACTGTTTAAGTGTCCGTAGCAAGTTTTAAAATGCAATTTAGTTGAATAAAGCATTGAAAAATGTCTCTTAAAATCTAGATATTTAGATACTACCTTAGAAAATGTCACATAGGACAACAGTCAATAGAAAGAGTTTCATATGGCAGAAAAAAGAATGGTTAAGAAGTCTAACAAATTCACAATGGAGTTTTTCTAAGATTATAACATGACAATGAAACTTATTTTCTTACCTGCCTTAATGTAAACATATATAAAAATACAAGTGACGACAATAAGTAACAAACGAAACATCTTAAACACTAAAACATAAAGTAAATGTTTTTCTTTGATCAGTCATATACCTTTGAATAGTATGACTAATCGGTCATTTTATTTTTTGCAAACGCAATTATCTCAATGTCCATAAAGGTCTTGAGGGCTCATCTGATTACAGGACCTACTCTTATTCGTTCTGAATTAAAGATCGCTTTATTGCTTAACAAGACATTCTTGTAAATATGTTGAAAGTAAAGTATCTTTATTCAACACTTAAAGGCTACAGGCCTATAGTACAAATATGGTACAAATGTAAACAAAAATATTCTATGGTGGGATATTGATCACTGATCAATGACTATGTTTTCAGTTGTCATATTTTCTATTGTCTCAAAAATGTTACACCAATTGCCTTTTTAGACTACATAGCCCGAGTATCATCGATGGTTATTTTTTAGACTATTTTGTCTGTCTGTATATTTTGTAATCTTTTTTTGAGATATTGTGATTGTTAGTGTATAAACATTATCAACTGAACACTTTAAACATCAAAAGAAATATGATAGGATATAACTAAACTGTAAAAAAAAACAATTAAAAATAGTGTTCACAAAAAATCTTGCTATAGAAGGTAAATAGGTTTGGTAACTAGTTGGTGGTTGGGGAAGCTTTAAACAACTGTCAACTGTTTACCAATTACAGCGGCTGCCTCCTGTGTCTGCATTACACTACATAGTCGTGTTTACCGATGAAGGTTCTTGATTGCCATGATTTCCGTTTGCCCTTGTAATGGCATTAATCAAAGTGAACTAGGAAAGGTGCTGGAGTTCCCATCAATTATTGTTAGTTTTATTGCTCTGCATAGCATATTACTTTCATCTACATCATAAGATAAAAAAAAGTAGAAGATGTAGTCATCTGACTCTTATAAAGTCAAACCAATATTCAATTATGGTTACATACGAAATACATCTTAATTAACAAGTTCGAAAAGTAGTAGAGATTATTATAGCACTAAATTGGTAGATTTACAAAACAAATAACAATGAAAGTTCTTAACTTTTTCTTCTTTATCAATTAATTATTTCTTAGAAAAGTACACTTATGTATCAATATCTTCTTCCAATATATATTAACAACATTCACTATTGCCAAATATCAACTTGCTTGACGTACGTTGTAGGATAAAAGACACGACGCAAGCATTAAGAAATTCAATTATTGATATAGTTAAGCTAACATTATTATTTTTCTTGCTGTCCAGTTGAGTATAGTGCTCCATTTAAATTAAAAAAGTATGACCACATCACCCCTGTGTTCCAGAATCTACACTGGCTACCCATCAAATACAGGATAGAATACAAGATTCTCCTGCTTGTCTTCAAATAAGTGGTAAGTAACTCCCTATGGCTTTCCTGTCCGATAAGTTGATAAAGTTTCATTAGAAAGGCTGTGTATATAAACATCGATGTATTGGTGAAATATAGATGTAAGGATAACTTCAAACTCATTTGTTTCTTACTATGCACATGATACAGATAATTGGTTTTTTAAATTTTATTACAAACCATCATTTATTTGTCAGTTTATCAACATTTTAGTGACTCGTTTGCTTTGTAATAACTAATCTGTATTAGTCTATATATCATGTCACTTTAAACACTTATTATTCATTGAATTGGAATCCCGCCAGGGGCTCGGCAACTTTGTCTGCAGTAGAGGACTGTTCTACACGCAGTCAGGTTTGGGTGCAATGCTACACTGAAATTTAGCGCAGTACCACCCATGGTTCGCTAGTTCCAGCCGATGCTCGCAGGTTTCACCGCAATGCATATCCACAATGGTGTTGCGGGCTTTCTCCCTGCACTAATACTAGCAGCCGCGATATAAGTGAAATAATCTTGAAAGCGGCGTTGAACACCAACTCACCTCACCTTCATTGAATTGTTTTTATATTCAAGTGTTTGTCATATTTTGATGGGGCCTTTTCCTATTCTAAATTCACAGGTAACGTTGTCTAAGAACAGTTGAAAATAAATGTCACCAAACTCTACATAAAGATTATTATTTGTACATTAAGCACATGTCATTCGTCACAATATATAAATGTAAAATGTACATACCTGTCAGGGAAAGGTTACACACTTATTTGACTCGCAGATAAAAGCAATAGTTACTCACAAATAAGTCATCATTCCTTCTGATAAATAATCTTATTTTAGCTAGTTGCCTCAATAGCTTTGGCATCAGTTAACCCTGGAATGACATGTTCTTGTAAATCACGGCAAACCTTAATCATAACTTCATGCGTAAATCATTTACTGATGGACTGATGGCCAATTTATTAGATTATTTATCATAAATGCACTCATCGAAAATGATTTAGTTACGCCTAAATACAATATACAATTCTTAAACTTCATTATGATCTATTGATAAATCGTTACCATTATACATGAGTATGAACATTACAAAAATGCATTTATTTATATAATTAAAGAAAAAGGATATTTGTGGTATCGATACATTTTACATTACACTTGTGCGGATGTACAAAACGTATTACTTTCGTAGAAAGGGTGTTCTAAAATAGTACAATGTTGCATTAGTAATAATGAATTTGAAAGAAATGTGTCTACAAAGTGGGATTATTTGTGGACTTGTTTCAATCATATTAACTCTTATTGCTAATTTGTTCATCTTGACAGCTGCAGAAAAACTCCAGGATAAAGATTTGATTCATGGCATGAATACTCACTATGCAACACATTTACAGGAACGTTAATATTACAGACATCAATGTTTATAAATGTGATAGGCTATTTACATATTCTATTCATTGACCAACAAATTCTGCAATATTTATTAACTTCTCATGGCCTTCTTCAAACCCTTATATATCATTAATTTACATAAATTGAAAATATCTTAATTATCAGTAAATGAACAATCTTTTTCCACCAATAACTTTCCAACCCTAAGGTACACTTTTCTTTCATTAGCTGTTATTAAATGCTTTCAAGTGCTTTGAATATTATGATTGATTAACAATTTCATTTATGCATCCAAAGAAAGGATCGATTTTCCAAGTCATCGTTTCTCAAAATGTTTCAAAAGCTGATCTGTTAACGGTTCCTTGCTTGACTTCAAACGAGGATGTAATGAACGAAGCAATTAAGATATTGGTTTCTGTAACACTCTGTCAAATTTAAGTATAGCATATCTCTAAGCCAATAAAATTTAACAGTTTTTCTCTTTTCTGTATTTTCACCCGTAATCGCGTGAATTTCTGTAGAATTTCTTAACAAAGTCATTTAAATTTCAAAGGTCACTTGATACAGCGCCAATGATCAACTTTGATTTCTGATTGATTTCAAGTTAGAATATAAACTTATTTTACTGCATGTTGTTAGTAAGTTCCTAGATTATATGTTCAGAATTCAACATCTCCACAAATGATTCGAAAAGTACAGAGGCTACTTTGAGTATATGTCAAAGTTTATTGTAAGAAGCAAGATGAGTAAGAGTTCTAATGCCGGCATTTATAAAGGTTAGATACCTTCTAGAATGTTCCACGACAAACTCCAATCAGAAGCATCCACCACAAGCAATCAAGAAATAGATAGAACATTCTAGAATAGATGATTCTAGACACTGCCAGCTAAGACCAACAAAACAAGTGCAAGTGTGACAAGTGTAAACAATACAACAATCTTATACAATGTTCAACTTATGAACAATCACTAAAATCACTAAAATATTGTAAAATAATATGTTCAAACGAGTGTTGGTAGTGGATGAGAATGCAATAGTTGTTTTTCGTTTTAACATGTGCTGTGATATCCTTGGCCATGTTTTAACAAACATTTTTCCTCTCATACTTCCGGGAAAAGATTATGAAGACGATAGAAACTACCTGTTGTCCACAATGTTTACAATTGTCTGTATTGATTTTATGCAAAATGTAAAAATATCTAGTTGCAATAGAACGAACTTTTCTACCTTTAGCAAAATACGTAATGTATTTGTTTATGAGATTTTGAAAAAAATGATTATCTGAAATCTAAAATGGAGTGTCCGAAATCTAACATCATTGCCTACATAATCTACCAAAAATATATAAATGTCTAAATACTTATATTATCACGGGTAGATATTTGCATTGTAACGTCTTATACAACTACAAATACGAAAATGTACATCCACACTGTACTACAAATACAAGATCCTATTACATGCTAACTTCTAATGTAAATATACTTATTCTTTCATTTAGAAATCAGCTTCTTCCGTCTGTGCTACCTCAGTCAGTTGGACTCTTCCCTTTTGACGATCCCGTCTGTGCGTGAAACACTTCCGAGTCCCAGTCTGGTGAACAGTATACACTTATCTCTACTTGAAGCATGACGTGAAAGATAAAGTTTGCTATATTGTCAAATATCATATCTATATTTTAGAGTGTATAGTGAAATGCTATATCATGATGTGACAACGTTTTTGACATTGAAGAATAAAGAAGTCTGCCATTAATATAAGTGAAATCACTAAATAAACGATTTTAACCTGCTAACTCACTGCAAGTTTGAATTGAGTTTTGCTTCAGTGTCGCTGCAGCGAAATTATGTGTTAAGACCTTTACAATGGTCAAGCATGAAAACTGTTGGGGTTTTTTTGGGGTGAAGTTTAATATTTGTCGTTTTCTGGTTTTCTATTTAAGTTACCTATTAAGTACTGATAAGTGAGTTTTCATAATTTTCTCTTGACTTTCCCCCCTCACACGAAAGAGAAGAGTCCTAAAACATCAATAAGAGAGATAACAGAGATCACATACTGATGTAAAGTAAATTGTCCGATTGCTTTTTTCACCTTGTTAGTTTATTTTGAGAGATATATCTACTCCATTATTAATGACCTGCCTTGACGCAACAATTCTAACGAGGCCCTAAGGGAAAATTTCACTGTTTCATTCTGACGTCCATATCATATTTTTCTAATGGGTTGTTGTCACCTTGTTGTATCCATTTCAGTTTATTAGAATAAAATACACCTTTTCGTCGATCTATTGATTTCTTGGAATAACACTGAGGACTAAATGTATGTGGAAAAGAAAATAAGCCTGATATTAGATAAGTGTATTGAGTGTTGTTTTCGAAACATTAGGAAGCCAGATGCCTAATGGCTCTATTTAAGTGAATTTGGTTTTGTTTTCAACTACATTTGAATTTTGAAATTTGAAATTCCCATTTCCAATTTGATTTAATTAATTCAAAATTTTATGATCTGATACTTGTCTGGCTAAACATATATTTGAAAATTTTATTGACCAGACACTCTGCATTTGAAGGGAATGCTCTTTATAAAAACGTTTGATCATCAAAACTCCTATGTATCATAAAAGTAGTAAGGGAAGCATAACATCTCTTTTTGGTGAGAGATAATTAACGACTTATATGTGGCACATTAAATATTAGTCTTGAGAAGCGTCATATAGGTATAAATAATATGACTAACTCATGAATAATGACCAAAGGGTTTTCTCACAACAGGAATAAGACTAACTCATGACTTTGATATTTACTTACCAGGCTAATCATAATTTTGATTGATACTTTGTTTTGGAAATCAATTAATGGGAACCCCAGTTTTGCTTTGTTATGTTAACAACAGTTATTAGATTTAATCTTTTTTCAAGATTACTTTTCTTCTCATTAGACCGTAGACACGTTCATCACACGCCTTCTCAAACCAAGCCTTGAAAGCGATAAATAGGTAATTGAAATTGCATTAACTATGTTGTGATATCAAGTAGGTCTCAACACGTTCTTACTAAACTTTTCGAACATTTTTCATGTACTTCTACATCTTAACTTAGATACAAGAAACCTCAACTCAAATGATTAAAAGCTGATCACACCAAATGGCCCCATTGCACTTACCCTTAATATGTCTAAAACAGATCACCAGTCCAATAAATGAGGTGATCTACTCTCTGCGGAAAAAATACTTTGCATAAAGTTAAAAGGTGAAATGTGATCACTCTTTTTTGTGATGACATCAAAGCATACAAACGTAGTCATAACCTCAAGAGGGCTTCAAATTGCAAGACCTTTGTTAATGTTAGATGTTTATAAAGTTACAAAAGAACTGTTGAATCATAAAAGCACTAGAATGTTTTTAAGGCATGAATGCGTGTTGAAACTGTATCATGTGTTATTTCATAAACTATACAAGGCAATTGCCACACGACGAAGTTAACCATTTTGCTTTCAATCTGAGTGGAGTACCATTCATTAAGTTTCTATTACAAACTTGTCATTATGATATGCTAACAATCGTTTAGTTATCTTTCTTAGCTTATCTTATCTAAATGTATTAATTAGTAGATGTGGCATCATTTGCTTCATAGGCATTACATATATCATCATATTTCTTAGCTTGTCATATGCAACGAATCAAATGTGGTTTTGTTTATGTTATTATGATTAATGAATATACAAATTCGTTGACTTTTTGGAGTGTGAAATGTGTGTGTACTGATGATTGATCTTTAAAAAACGATGGTCTAATTAGAGCAGTGATGTTAAAGAATAACGTATTGTTCATACTCGCATTCAAATATTTCCTTCCTAGAAATTAAACCAACATATTTTCTCAAAATCTATGTTCAATACAGCTCATTAAATACAACTGCAAGGGTACTTGACCAGACTGAAGAGGTCCTATACGTAAAAGGGATAATTATGTAATCATTGTATTGCACTCTAACAGGAAATGCTGGTACAGACATATTCATATAACGAGTGTCCATTTCCTCATTGACCAAGGTAATCCAAATTATAACACTTTATTTGGAATTCATGTCTCGTTAAATATGGTACTATTTATGCGGCCATTTTAGACATCTTTTTTTAAACTTGTTCAATCAAACATTTTCTTTTTAAAAGATCAGCTACTTTGTGAGTTAAATGTGAAAGCGGTGTGTTTGGTGATAGACGAATGAAATAAAAAAATGGAACAAGGAAAACCTGAATCAAGATATGTAATAAAAGAAAGATTGAACTATTCATATTCAACCGTGTAAGTCTCTTTTCACAACCCTGAAAATCAGTGATATTGCATTTTCTTCGCTTTTTTAATGATAATGAGGTTAATGACACTATAGAAATGAACCTAGACTTTGTATAGAAATAGTTATAAAGCTCTTTACAAGATTATATTTATTTTCTTTTATTTTCTTGACAAAAGGATGAGTGAGAATGTCACTTACTCTTGAGTTAAGTTGTTTTCCTATTGACGAAGGCAAACCAACACTGGAAAATATATTGCACCCACTCCAGACCTTTTTATGATGAAGATACTAACTAGATTGTATTCACGATGGGATCAAGCATGCACAAACAATACTATAGAAGAGGGCATCAATTAGGTTCTCTCAGATTGCTCTCCCTACTGCTTCATGAAGTCATAAAAAGTGAAAGCTATATTTGGAGAAATTATTTATCATGAGGTACTTACATGTATATGTTGAGAAGAGTGAGCATTTTAACAGATGCAAAACATGCAAAATCAGCAGTTTCAAGACTTGACAAATCCATCATGTAACCACATCCTAATCAAATTACTACCATCATAACATTAACATCATGGACGGATACTTAAGCTTTTTGTGTTCATTTCAAACTTTCCAAGCACCAACTGAAGATAGACATATAATCTTTTTCTAAAAATGTCGCAAATATTTCATTACCTAGTGAAAAAATACTAAATGCTATTTTTCCAAAACGTGCCATGATGTCATAATTGCCATCGCATATTATAAGTATTTTTATTAATTCTCCTCAACCCTATTGTCAAATCGACTCATTTCATTGGCTGCTTATATATAGAGCAATATGTTTTGTTTATTATTTAAGTAGTTTTATCGTAATTATAGCTATCACCATATTCTTAAAACATTTCATACGACTAAAAGAGGTGATGAAATAAGCTTCAGACCTCCCAAGCTTAAGGCGTGATTTGATTTGGCTTTCAATCTGTGAACGTTGTGCATATGATAACTAATCACAACAAGACAATTTAAGGATATTAGGGCATGTATGCCCGTGCAATTTTTAATACCAAACACTGATATGAAATAACGTTAATGAGTTCTTTTTTTAAGTATTCCTACGCCGATGTTAACCTCTCCTATTTTATTGAGTTGAAAATAAAGTAATTATTTGACTTTGTTTTTTTCCTTTACCTAAACAATTCACAAGAAATTTAAAGTTATCAATTCGTAAAAGTTTTTTATAACACATATATGTTAACCCCATCCCCTATACCAATAAAACTGAGAGATGCCAAGCAAAATGCTTTGAAACCTCAAATTTTAAACGATTGCATTTCCAATTCGAACCTTTTACTAACTAAGCTTAATAAATTTGAGTAAAGTTGCTTGGTAAAACCATGTGTATTGTGAAGAGTGTGCTCAAAATACTGAATTTCACATCGATTTTTAACTTTTAGATTTTTGCAATGATTCAATTTCTGTCGGATTGACCTCTTGGTGATAGTTCGTTTGATGTCACACACATGTCTCAAAACAATGTTTTCAACAATTTGGGGGCTTCAGTTAATTGCTTCTGCCTTGACAGAGACGTTCAAATCAAACCTAAAACAATTCTTGCACGAAAACAATGATGATGTCTCTTGATGCTGATCACTGCAATAGATGTCATTATTAGATAATCACAATGTTATCTTAATCGTCTGAAATAATTTCGCTACATAATATACCAGCCATACAGACGTCCAATAACCAATTGTATGAGAGTTTTTTTTGTAAATCAGTATGCAGAGTATCAGTAATTATTTTGCTGTCCAGAGCTTTCCCATTTTATCATTACAAGCATTGGAAATTATATAGTTATTCAAGTACTTTTAGTTTGAGTTGAGAAATATGTTCACAAGAAATATATTTAAGCGTTCCCTCTTATTTCTACAGAATTATGTCTTAAATGATTTTTGTCAGTGTTGTATTGTTAGTATTGTACAGTTTCAACAATACATCCAGAATGACATTGCCTTTTTTTACCCAAATAGCATATTCCTTTTGATACGAATGTCTGACAGGATATAAAAGCCATGTTGACTGAATTAAGATGTAACAAGCTATCGATGGCCGAGTCGACGAACGGTACAGTAATATCCGTGAATTACTGTTTTTTCTGGGTTCGAATTCAACAAAGACTGGCGCTGAAGTATGTCCAGAATATATGTTGCAGGTAATGTGATCTAAAATACACTCTTCAAAAAAGGAAACGCAAAAGTCACTTTTCAGAGAGTTTATTGCTTGACCTCGAGATGTAATATATCATATAATTTATGGAGTAAGAAGGTTGATAACCAAATGTGTATAGACAAAGAGTTCGCCAACACGAATGTAACTTTCGTTTGCTGTTTTAAAGGTGGCGTCAAAGTCATTACTTTGTTTGACTTACTTTTCCAGCAATATTTTCTTGACATCCCTTCGGCAAGGGTTTGATAATTCGAGGAAATCTTTTTTGAATCTCTTCGCACACTTCATCCAATATGATAGCCATTCGTAGATCTGCCTTAGATGTGATGTGACGTTGACGTGAACGTCAAACAAGATTTTCAATTAGTTATCTATAGGGTGAATTCTGGTGTTTATAAAGGTCATTGCAAGATTGTAAAGTTAGAAGTTGTAAGGTAAGAGACCATAACGAAAGCTGCATGTGTATAATGCCGGCACAACTCACTCTGTCGGTCAATAATCGACGTCAAGTGACGTCCGAGGACGTTGTTGATGTACCTATTTTTTCAGAGTCAACCAGTATTTAATGAAATCATTGAGCAAATGCTATTGCCATTCACACAATTACACGGTCTCAAACAATTCTGTTGACTATTTGAATGAAATTGGGTTGTAAATTGTTTTTTTCCAAAGCTAAACAGTATTATGACACGTTATTTTCCATCTCACCGAATAAGACGAACTTGTGATTCATCATCAAAACAGACTTTTCTAAAGTTTCCTAGGTTCAGGTTCTTGACTTTCAAACAGCACAGAAAGCGATTGCGTAATTAGACGCTTCTCAAGACAGGGGGGATAACTGGCCTTCTTGGTGGAAAACTCACTTTACGAAAACGATTCATGCACGTTTGGTTGGAATGTTTTGTCAAAACGGGAACGTGTTGTGTAGTCTGCACAGTTGTAACTAGAGGGTGACCCAAGTGGTTGACCTGCTTGTCGCGATTTTGGGCTTGGTTCGTAACACTTAAATGCACACATCTCGAGCTCTTTTTGGCGGAATTGGTCAACAGGAACAGACAAAAAAGGCAACAACAGAGGCTCTGATGAACGTTCACATTTCGGGCAAGTGCGAATTGCGACTCAAAGGCTTTACTTTTACCACATTTTCTTTTTCGCAACTCAGTTTTGCATAATCGTAGCCTCTTTTCCATGCTAGGGCGAATTGAATGTGAAACATCGTGTGCCTTGTATGGCTAAAGAAACCACATGATTTCCCCTTTTTTGAGCTTTAGATATAAACAATTACAAAACAATGCTGTCATAGAAAGAAATATTATTATTGCATTGTTGGACTGCTTTTTAAAGTCCATTAATATCAAAATCACTTTTGCGTTTCTATTTCTTTAAGCGTGTATAACCATGGATTATGGCTAAAAGAGAGAAATTATTCTGAGAACTTAAAGTCATAGTCTCATTTTTGCAAGGCAAATTGTAATGCACACCGTAATTGTAATGCATCACTCAAACAAATATTTCCCCTGACGTTTGCGACAATTTTCAGAAATCTGCGTGCATTCTAGACCTCAATAATTAAGTTCAAAACACCCTACTCTATGTCTTTGGCGAGCGTTAGTCCCTACTACGTCATTTCGCTAAGGCCATGACGTAGAACACGTGAAATTTCCCAGCTGAATATCCAATGAAAGTAGCAAATAGCTTACCCTTTTTCAAATACAGAAATAACAAAAAGATGGTAAACATAAGTATCGGCGCTGCAATTACTAGATTTCCTGTATTTCGTACTCGCGATGGGATTGTACTTGATTCGGTACATCATCGGTCTAAAACGGCATACGCCAATAAGCAGTGTCATCCTAAACTTTAAAACGTGCATAAAAATGAAAATCTTTGCAGAAGCGACAGAAAGATTGGTGTAAGTGATCAGATTTTTGCTCGTGAAGAATAATTAGCCCCGTTTAGATGCCTTACAAAATTGATTCTATGACTTTAACTAGGATGCATGAATGCTACGAACAAAGTCGATTTCATCCTCAAATCTCACGTCTTTATTCTGTTCAATCTCGATCATACACATAATATACATTATATGCAGATATATCTAGTCGTGTAAATTGTCCTAATTGATTTTTCATAGCGATACCTATGCAGACAGCCAATCAGAATGATACACAGATTACATTGCCTCCATTTCAGTTATTTTTCACATGGATAAATTTGGAACTACAATCATAGGGAGGTATACATGTTTGTATTGATGTCTGCGTGGTTAGATCCACAAATCACTTGGGAATAGTGCTAGCTTGCAGTAGATCTAATCTCTGCTACCGTCTGGACATATATACTACTGGCCTCCTTCTTCATCTAGAATTATATGCAGTCGACCTCCGTTTTTAAATCACATGAAATGACTTTCCCATCCAGGTTTCGTATCCACAGTAACGATTTTTTTACTAAAAACCCACAAAAGAAATATTGTAGATTTAAAATCGATGTTTATTCGATGCACCCATTATTGTTAAACTCATTTGAGAGTCATTTCCACTAAACACAGTTGAAACAAATCTTTAAGCATTTTAGAATTTGATGTATCAATGTTTTCTGTTTCAAAATTCTTTTGAATTGTGACATTTAAATGCCAAGCAATTGAAATTCTTTTGACATTTTGTTAGATAAGCAATTCCATTATGTTTTATTGTCCATCTGCTGTTCATTGAAATCACATTAAAGTTACATTAAACATGTTCAGAACTATTCGCTTCAATTTTCACTTCTACACGCAGAAATTGGATGTGTAGTTTCAGTTTAAGATACTTTTAAAATAGCATTCTAATATCATCTAACATCCATTATAAGGTAATTATATAAAATTGGACAATGATAAACCAGGCGCATTGTTTTTTGATGAGTGGAGATTATTTATGAGTATCAAACCAAATGCCATTACCAGACCAGAATGATGTTCAAGAATGAAACAATGAATTATAAATTGGACATAAGTGTACCTCATAAAAACATCCCCTGTCGGCTTTGTCATCATGCAAGGATCTGTCGGTAAAGCCATACACATGTGTTAAGTTAATATAGCAACGTCGACGTTCGTTGCAATCTGATGTCTTTTTGTACAAACATGGTACATGTACCTTTATTACAATATTTTCAACAAGCTTAATACCTTTGGCAAAAATAGATGCAATCATCTGATTCTACTGGCTGTCTCCTACTCGAATAAACCCTAAGGCAGATGTGTTAGACAAGAGGTTACTCAAGGGTTTGTTAAACTGCACATGGTGTTCTAATGGAAATTCTCAATTAAACTCTTTACAAAATGTAAATGCAAATAAAAATATTGTGATTCAAATTCTAATCAGAGCCAACTTTGAGAATAGGGGGATCCAAGAATTACTATAGCATTGAATTAGACCTCGACCATATTTAATGTGCTAATGATATCTATAAGATTAATAGGGTAAGAAGATTTGTTATGACACATATTTATGTCACTGAACTGTTATACTTCACAATATAATTGCTGCAGATTAATGACTCACCAAAGTGGTCAATGAGTGAAATAGAACATACATAACAATGATAGCTCTTTAAAAAACCTGAACTCTAATCATTTTTATGTAATCATTTATGATGATAAACTTCTTTTCCCTGAACATCCCCATCCTGCTAAATCAGCGTATATGAATCCGCTCTCGCTCTTCCCTAATACCCTGATCTCCTTCAAACCAAAACCCTCGTAACGATAGTTATCTAACCAGCCAATGGGACGACTCGCATGCAGCAAAAGCGGCAAACCCGGATGGAAAAGTCCGTTGATCTAAAGCTAATAGCTTCATGCTCCTTACATAACGACATTTCATTGGCTGAAATACTAACAGGTGAACTAAGCCAAGAATATCAAGCTGATCCAGCCATACGAGGTATTTGGCCCAAAAGAAATCAGAGTATTAGGAGGGAGCGAGAATGGATTCATATACGCTGATTTAGAAGGATGGAACATCCCTCACATTGTTTTATGTCTAAAAGATTAATAAACCAGACAAGTGCTTACAACTACTAGACATTTTGTGGCTGCATCATGATACATCAAACATCTTATCTTACTGGCATGACAAGGAGATCTTAAATGATACTAACCACAGTCTTTACTGCCTCGCCCAGACTTATCATCACTGTAGTTCCATTACATGAAGATGTTTATCAAATTGACATGGTCTTGAAGTCTCATGTACGTAACACTAAAGTGCAGAGTGATAAAACAAACCTTTGAAGTGAACGATTAGATACTTCGCAAGTGAATAAAGGTAACATTCCTATGAACACGTAGCACATAACGAACTTTCTCCTTGAAAACAAAGTTAATGAAGAACATACTAATATATCTTGTATCAGCCGTTAACAATACATTAAAAGCGTGGTCGATGAGAATAGATATATAGTTACAATATAATGGTAATTAAATACAAGAGGTCTTAGCATTGGGCATTGGAATAAAGTAAGGAGCATCGCCTGCTGTCCTTTATTTTCTTAGTTCATCACCATGAAAGAAAGGTCCCCATGACCCGGCTATAGCGAGTATTTTATCATTGTTAGTTCCATGTCTCAAAAAAAGGTGAAGAATTCTTGATTCAGCTAGGAAACCTTCGTGCTAAGCTTGCCATCTGAAAACCATTCACTAGATTATTTTCTTATCTTCAAGAAAGATTCTTTTAGAAAAGACGCCGGAAGTAGTTGATTTCGATGACCTTGGATTTATATCCAGTGGAAAGAAATATCTTATTTGACAGATGCATAAAGCTTTTTTTTCTTGATGACCTAGACATAGTGGACCATGTGAACCTTATCTGACTTAATCACATGGTAAAGTAATCGTAATGGTTTAAATGTCAAGCACTTACAGAATTTCAGGGTTATTGTGTAGAATGTGAATACATTAAGCCCCAAAGGGCGAGGGAGTGCCTTTTCATATTTCAATAGCTCTTAAAAACATTTAAAGTAGCTTAATGTTAAGGTCTGAGAAATGTCGAAAGCAAAGTAAATGCTAACTCAAGTCGATGATGAGCTTCCCATAGCCATGATGTCATCTGCTTGTCTACCAAACCTTTAAATTTCGTTTCCTTGTAGGTATTTTAGAGCTCTAGAGTCGGCTTGAATGGCTGCCTAATGTTTGTTTTCCTATAAAATGTTATTTAACAATAAATCTTGTTTACCATTATTGTTTCCTATGAATCCTGAAAGTCCATATCGAAACTCAACAGATGATATTGTGCCGATCGATGAATTTTATCCTTATCCCTCAAATGAGCTTTGCTAATATTTTGAAAACTAAATACGCTTTACGTATTCGTTATGGCGACTTTTGCGTTATTCCAAATCCTGCAAAGGACTCGTCTTAAGAAAGACGCATGAATGTGTATTAATGCAGATATTGTGATTCCAAATATTAATTTTGCACTATAGAGTATCTAATGTGTGCTTGCGAGTTCATAAGGAAGGGTCATTTCTGGACTTCCAATTATTTATTCAATCAGCTTGTTGCTGAATATGAAGAAAGGTTAATTTGTTCATCGTGCTCTCATGACAGCTACATAAATGGTCCATTAAAAAAAATATGCATCAGTGACTAGTAAAGTACACTACAGCCAGTCTTTGTTGCAGTCAATGATTCTATATTTAAGAGAAAATATATCATTTTCATCAAAACAAAGATTGGACATAAGTTATCTGTCCTAGTAAGTTCCCCTTCAGGTAATAAGTTTATTCATCTCCTAAAATTATACTCATACTGCTTGTTTCTTATGATTTTTTATATTGCGCATGATAATTTTTGCGATTTTTGTCTCAAAGTAAACCTTATTTGAAAAGATGGCATGGTGAAATATAACTTCTAATATTCATGCTTATATAATTCAAAACTTAACTTAAACGATAATGGTACATACATTTACTGCTCGATCATGATCACTCGTGAAAATAGTTCAAACGTTTTAATACAGTTTATTATCGACGAATTTATAGCATTAAATATACATACTGTATGTCATTATAAATATGCCATTTTCAAGGCGAAAGCAGTGACTTGGTAAGCTGCTGGCACGTCCATTGCTGACAGTGTTGTCTGAATATGCACTTCGTGTAGATGCATTCAGACCGTGTTATTAAGAAAGCCCTACACAGAACGAGTTCATATCTCAATAAAGTAAAAGCTTTGAAACTTTTATAAACATTAAGATCTTAAGATATTTATCTCAAGATGTTAATCACGTACATTGCAGAGACAACATGATAAAATAATTTTCAAGATTTTGTGAATCCAGTGTTCAATTTTTCAAAGAACTTTTTAAATTAGATGTATGATTTTGGTTTTTTTTTAAAGCAAACTTTCATATTCAAACGATGTTAAGACACTTAAATCTATATATGATAAAATATCTTTCTTAATCAAGTCGTAAAAAATGCATACATTTCGGATGAATAAAATTTTATTGATTTTAAATTACTTAAACTGGCTGTTTGCTGTCTGATATCAAGATTTTATTGAAAAGTCTATAGCTAAAGGTTGTTTTGCAAAGATAACATTAGTAAGCATAGATGTTCTTCTATTTTAATTTAGCGTTTTTTAGAGAAATCTTGGAAAAGCAAAATGTCTATGTTTTCCTCAATTGATGTATGTATGTCATTACCAAAATCGACCTGTCACTGACGCAACATCACTGTTACCACCAAAACTTGACTAATTATTTGAAATTTAACAATTTCCGGTAAACAGACCCTTCTGTCATGTTTCTTGCTGCAAGGTCTAGGCGTATAATATAATGTATGTAAAATAGCCACTGAAATCAGCAAGTTAGTTTTTTCAAATCGTTGAAGCAAATGTTGCCAGTCATACGAGGCAGATCTGTCTTTTTGTTTTGAGAATCCGACGGTCTCATCACTTTTCAATGAACTCTTTATACGTGATCACTTAAACATGTAATTTCTGTTAATTATTTTTCATCAAATCCTTCCTCATTAAAAGAGATAGCTCTCCCTTCCAAACTGCTCCCATCGCTTTTGAATAGTTTGATTGATTAACAATCCCATTTATGCATCCAAAGATTAAATCGATTTTACAATCCTCATGGCCCAAAAAGTGTCAAAACATTTTTTGTTAAAGTGTCTTCGCTTGACTTCAAATAAGAATTTAATGACTGGAGCAATTCTGGTATTGAGTTCTGTAACATTGAGGGAAAATTAACCATTGCATATCCCTTCACCGATGAAATGAAGTGGGTTTTTTTTCTCTTATTAAACGTGCGGTCCACTTAAGTAGAATCTCCGAAATCTCTTTGAACTCATCTTCATTACAAAGTCATTTTATCCCTACTGGTCACTTGGTACACACCAACTTGTCAACTTACGGTTGATATTAGATTCCTGATTGCTCAGTACTTCGAGTGCAATCTTATTTACTTAAAACGTGCTGACATTTTTTTCAACAATCACAAAACGCCACACTGGTAACAACTATATCAAATCAAAATTGCTTTAACTAAAGTAATTTCATTTAAAAAAAGTATAATTTCCTTAGACAAGTCATACCCATGTGTTGTTCAAACTATACACAACAGTTGGTACTGTTGCACTAAACGTGTTGATACTGCTAGTATTGACATAGTTGGTACTGTTGCACTAAACGTGTTGATACTGCTAGTATTGACATGGTTGGTACTGTTGCACTAAACGTGTTGATACTGCTAGTATTGACATGGTTGGTACTGTTGCACTAAACGTGTTGATACTGCTAGTATTGACATAGTTGGTACTGTTGCACTAAACGTGTTGATACTGCTAGTATTGACATGGTTGGTACTGTTGCACTAAACGTGTTAATACTGCTAGTATTGACATAGTTGGTAATGTTGCATTAAACATGTTGATACTGCTAGTATTGACATAGTTGGTACTGTTGCACTAAACGTGTTGATACTGCTAGTATTGACATGGTTGGTACTGTTACACTAAACGTGTTGATACTGCTAGTATTGACATAGTTGGTACTGTTGCACTTAACGTGTTGATACTGCTAGTATTGACATAGTTGGTACTGTTGCACTAAACGTGTTGATACTGCTAGTATTGACATAGTTGGTACTGTTGCACTAAACGTGTTGATACTGCTAGTATTGACACAGTTGGTACTGTTGCATTAATCGTGTACATACTGCTAGTCTTGACATGGTTGGTACTGTTGCATTTAACGTGTTGATACTGCTAGTCTTGACATAGTTGGTACTGTTGCACTAAACATGTTGATACTTCTAGTATTGACATAGCTATAGGTGGTACTGTTGCATTAATCGTGTTGATAGTGCTAGTATTGACATAGTTGGTACTGTTGAACTTTGCAAGTTGATAACACGAGTATTTACATAGTTGGTACTGTTGCATTAATCGTGTTGATACTGCTAGTCTCGACATGGTTGGTACTGTTGCATTAAACGTGTTGATACTGCTAGTATTGACATAGTTGGTACTGTTGCATTAAACATGTTGATAGTGCTAGTATTGACATAGTTGGTACTGTTGCATTAAACGTGTTGATACTACTAGTATTGACATAGTTGGTATTGTTGCACCAAACGTGTTGATACTGCTAGTCTTGACATAGTTGGTACTGTTGCATTAAACGTGTTGATACTGCTAGTCTTGACATGGTTGGTACTGTTGCTCTAAACGTGTTGATACTGCTAGTCTTGACATGGTTGGTACTGTTGCACTAAACGTGTTGATACTGCTAATATTGACATGGTTGGTACTGTTGCACTAAACGTGTTGATACTGCTAGTATTGACATAGTTGGTACTGTTGCACTAAACGTGTTGATACTGCTAGTATTGACATAGTTGGTACTGTTGCACTTAACGTGTTGATACTGCTAGTATTGACATAGTTGGTACTGTTGCACTAAACGTGTTGATACTGCTAGTATTGACACAGTTGGTACTGTTGCATTAATCGTGTACATACTGCTAGTCTTGACATGGTTGATACTGTTGCATTTAACGTGTTGATACTGCTAGTCTTGACATAGTTGGTACTGTTGCACTAAACATGTTGATACTGCTAGTATTGACATAGCTATAGGTGGTACTGTTGCATTAATCGTGTTGATAGTGCTAGTATTGACATAGTTGGTACTGTTGAACTTTGCAAGTTGATAACACGAGTATTTACATAGTTGGTACTGTTGCATTAATCGTGTTGATACTGCTAGTCTCGACATGGTTGGTACTGTTGCACTAAACGTGTTGATACTGCTAGTATTGACATGGTTGGTACTGTTGCACTAAACGTGTTGATACTGCTAGTATTGACATAGTTGGTACTGTTGCACTAAACGTGTTGATACTGCTAGTATTGACACAGTTGGTACTGTTGCATTAATCGTGTTGATACTGCTAGTCTTGACATAGTTGGTACTGTTGCACTAAACGTGTTGATACTGCTAGTCTTGACATGGCTGGTACTGTTGCACTAAACGTGTTGATACTGCTAGTCTTGACATGGTTGGTACTGTTGCACTAAACGTGTTGATACTGCTAGTATTGACATGGTTGGTACTGTTGCACTAAACGTGTTGATACTGCTAGTATTGACATAGTTGGTACTGTTGCACTAAACGTGTTGATACTGCTAGTATTGACATAGTTGGTACTGTTGCACTTAACGTGTTGATACTGCTAGTATTGACATAGTTGGTACTGTTGCACTAAACGTGTTGATACTGCTAGTATTGACATAGTTGGTACTGTTGCACTAAACGTGTTGATACTGCTAGTATTGACACAGTTGGTACTGTTGCATTAATCGTGTTGACACTGCTAGTCTTGGCATGGTTGGTACTGTTGCATTAAACGTGTTGATACTGCTAGTCTTGACATAGTTGGTACTGTTGCATTAAACGTGTTGATACTGCTAGTCTTGACATAGTTGGTACTGTTGCACTAAACGTGTTGATACTGCTAGTATTGACATGGTTGGTACTGTTGCACTAAACGTGTTGATACTGCTAGTATTGACACAGTTGGTACTGTTGCATTAATTGTGTTCATACTGCTAGTCTTGACATGGTTGGTACTGTTGCACTAAACGTGTTGATACTGCTAGTATTGACATAGTTGGTACTGTTGCACTAAACGTGTTGATACTGCTAGTATTGACACAGTTGGTACTGTTGCATTAATCGTGTTGACACTGCTAGTCTTGACATGGTTGGTACTGTTGCATTAAACGTGTTGATACTGCTAGTCTTGACATAGTTGGTACTGTTGCACTTTGCAAGTTGATAACACGAGTATTTACATAGTTGGTACTGTTGCATTAATCGTGTTGATACTGCTAGTCTCGACATGGTTGGTACTGTTGCATTAAACGTGTTGATACTGCTAGTCTTGACATAGTTGGTACTGTTGCACTAAACGTGTTGATACTGCTAGTATTGACACAGTTGGTACTGTTGCATTAATCGTGTTGACACTGCTAGTCTTGACATGGTTGGTACTGTTGCATTAAACGTGTTGATACTGCTAGTCTTGACATAGTTGGTACTGTTGCACTTTGCAAGTTGATAACACGAGTATTTACATAGTTGGTACTGTTGCATTAATCGTGTTGATACTGCTAGTCTCGACATGGTTGGTACTGTTGCATTAAACGTGTTGATACTGCTAGTCTTGACATAGTTGGTACTGTTGCACTAAACGTGTTGATACTGCTAGTATTGACATGGTTGGTACTGTTGCACTAAACGTGTTGATACTGCTAGTATTGACATAGTTGGTACTGTTGCACTAAACGTGTTGATACTGCTAGTATTGACATAGTTGGTACTGTTGAACTTTGCAAGTTGATAACACGAGTATTTACATAGTTGGTACTGTTGAACTATACGCTTTGATCCGCTAGTATTTAGCCACACAAGTCTTAAAGGAAGGCGCAAACTGTTGTATTCATAATACATATTACAACAAGCTACTTTCGATCATCAAAGATGTTCCAAATTCCATACGACTAGTTCCGATTGCAAGCAAACAGGACGATCAAATCTAACTGAATAAAGCTAGCTCTCACTACAATATGCTTACTTTCAATATTTTTCATTTTTCAATTTAAATATTATTTTACATTTTCCCGGAAATGAGAAATTGAGATATTGTTCAATTCCGCTGTGTTGAACCAGAAGCGGTTTATTTTACCGGGAACAAATTCAAACATTCTAACACAAAGGGGATAAATTGTAATAGGTTCGACAGGGTGTGTAGAAATTAAAGAAGCATTTTATGATCAAATTTGATGAGGTAACAATAACATCCCACACATCTTATCATATTTGCCTAGCTTTATCCTGTCATGTTTTTGTTACCTCATCCTGTTATCATTGTTACCTTGTTATCCCATCCTTATGTTATTTTTGGAAATAATGCTGTATCTCACGATAACCCCAATTGCTTGAAAACGGTATAAGAAGCTATACCGAAACGTTGCTTTCAGTTCCATAAATATATTGATAATCCATAAAAAAAATTCCTTGTCTTTTTTACGAAATACCTATTTGAGAATAGGCGGATCCAAGAATTGCAATAGCATTGAATTAGACTCAAGACCACATTTAATGTGATAATGCTTTGCTATGACACATATTTATGTATTTGAACTGTTATACTTACAAAATAATTGCTGCAGATTGTAGGGTTGTAATGCTCCATCACAGATATGTTATCAAGATGATGACATGCTGGAGGAAAAGGATTGGGTTCTTTTATGCGAGCAGCAATTCAGGAACAACTTATCTTTCGGCGGTATGTCTTAAAGCAAAGCGGTACCAAAGGCCTGTGCAATTTCACAAAACTCTCAATATCCACCGCCAGTAAGTGATCTATAAGAACTATAACAAGCTGCCGTTCGGTCAATCATACACTCTCTCCCCGCAGGTAGCTCCGTTATAAATTGTTAAACCACCTCTGTCTTAATACGAAAACTGATGCATTTTCGGATTCAATGTAACTGGGTAAAGTCTATCCCTCCGTCTTTATTTGAATAGTGAACGACATTTTCATAACTGTAGTCGAGTCATATATCGTATCTTATCTTCAGAAAGTTCTGACTAGTTGGGTCGATTAATATTGACCTCAATGCAAATACTTACTGATCCTTTGAAGAATTCATCAATTGGTGACATTGTTACAATTTTACATTCTTTGAAGCAACACCTGGACCAGACAGACATGACAGGTGCTCACACTGCATAAAGAAATGTGAAATATTGCCCTCAACTCATTTGTTCACCTATTGAAATCGTGTCTGTTCAGTTAACCAGTTTCTATGTAGAGCTGGATATATGACATTTTGTAGATACATATAGCCTACACGTTTGTGATAGAAGGATTGACGTAATTGTAACTTTAATTTATTGTACATAATGAAAAATAGCATATGCCATTTTCGAATCGTCATACACATTAAATGATGAAACACTCATTCTCATAGTGAAAATAAGATGCGTAACTTTATTATCTCGTGACAAAAAAATTATACTTCTTTCGATTATATACACGGTATTCCACGAGAAATGTGAGATATCCTCTCTACATAAAAAAAGACATTAAAAAGAAGGTTGTATCCCTGAATTTATTCTCTCGGTTCAAATTTGCTCACACGATTGTATTACGTCATGAGTTCTGTTTACACCTATGTTCAATTACCATTCCTGATACTCGCGTGTGTTTTCACACCTTTCTCCTCACTCTGAACAGATCAGATCCATTTATTTAAGTTTCGAGACAGTCTTGCCAAATCAACCAAATGAACATTAATATGAGTATGGTGAAAAATAACTTTGTTTAATTTACTGCTTCATTTGTTAAAACTACTCTGTCAAATGATATCAATACAAAAGCAATCCAATTTGTTCATAGATTTGTATCTCAAAGTAAAAGTTTACCTAAAAATATATTTGATGTAATTGTCACTATTTGATTCGTATGAGAGAGACATTTACAAAGTTGAAACCCTGAGAAGGTATCACTTAAGACTTCACTTTCCAGATCGATGTGATTAACTAATACCTTTAATATTTTATTATCAGACAAATCAACTAAAGTTTAGTGAAGTCTCTCCATTGAAATTGAAATTGATAATTTGAGCGAATGTCTTCCCATTTTCAAGTACTGAACAATCGAAATTTCCTCAAGACCACTGTCAAATATTCCCCGTACACAAATCCATACCTAAGCATTTACATTCTTTCCAAAAAAGCCTTGCTCATTTGCAGAAAGATGACAAATGAAGAAACATTCAAATACTGTCAAAATATACTATGTTGAATTAAATGACAGTCTTCACGTGTTTCAGCACCAGATTTAAATTGGTTTCCATTCCATTAAGAAGGGTTCAAAGGAAACATTGGTCATTTTAGAAGCAAGATGTAGAGAGTCAATGACATTTTAACACATTCCTATACATTTTATATTTGAAAATTTAAGGAATCAAAGTCGAACAAATCAAAGTTAAAGCTTATAGAAAATTCAACTTTTTCAACCCTTGTGGTAGTTTAATTCAGTTCAAAGTTTTATGCCTTGTAATGCGAATTACAATATGATTACTTGATGTGATAATGTTATTGAATAAATAGAACTGCACTGCAAACGTAATCAGATTTTGTACCTTATTGTCTAAATGTAATTTGGAAAACATTGTAAAACTCAATTCAGCTTTTTATCATTACAATAAAATTCATTAGAATCCCTTAATTGGGAATACGAAGAATGGACATAACCGTGACAAGTAAATGTTACTGAAAGCTTTGACATTCTACTGGCATTCATTACAAACAAGTCTGCCTTGAAAAGAGATTTGACATTAAAATAACTTTTCAACTAGAGCTCAATTAGATTCCTTTTCATTACATATACTTAAAACGTTTATCACGCAAACATTGTTTGTTTTAAACCTTAGCTAAACTAATTATTCCTTAGCATTGACAAAATAGATAGAAATGGCATGTCTTTATAGATACAACTTTATTAGCGAGCAATGAACTTTGGTAAATATGCCGGTTTCAAATTAATTGGAACACAAAACAATCTATATAGATTGCTAGTTGGTAAATGTTTAACTGAAAGCAGAAAGTAAAATACCATCACTCTTAAACCAGCTTATAGAGCTTTTAATGTGTATCAGGGTTTAGTTGATATTAGGAACAAATCCTCACGCTTTAGTGCCTGTAGTTGTTGGGGCCGGATAGGTAAAAAATTTCCGTTCATCGAAAAATAGTGACTCTTGCTAGCATTTATTAATTTAATGCTCCCTTAGTCACTAACGTCGCAGATCATTATCAAAACCCTTTCCACCGGTTGGCGGGCCTCAATTCGGACACAAGAAACTGCTGGTACACAATCAAGTCGATTGTTTGATTTGCATCAAACTGGGAAAAAGCGAATTTCTTTATATACCTTGCTTTTATAATCTGAATGAAATTATTTTAATTCTTATCATGAGATTATGTAATTTGACATTTATCCATGCAAACAACAATTTCCTAAAGAGACAATACGTTTCTCTTTAATTCTTCAACGTTTACAGAAAGGTTAACCTTAAGAGTAATAAAACGGTTCATGAAGAACGCATGGTGGACTTGATTCGAATTTCACGGCATCCGTTTTGAATGGAACCAATAAAAGTGTCTTCCGACAAGTCCTTAAATACTACCATAACAACGGGTATGGTTTCATAGTTGATGGGATGCCAACGAAATCATTTCAATTGATTAATATAAAGAGGAAGAGTGGTTGGCTGAGCATAATCTTTTCGGCATATCTCATGCTTGGACTGTCCATCGATGTAAATGTGCTCCACTAAACATATATCACCTCATTTCCTATTTGATTAAAAACATTTTCAATTAAACCTTAGTGATAGGTTTTTCTATCTGAATTCTCATATGTTATGTTTAAGTACAAGACTCCATGTTTAACCACCTCTGTAAAGCTTCCTAAACGTCTATTAAGTGTGAATACCTCGATTTGAATTCATCTCATACATATTGTTTATTTTTCATTATTGTCACAAGCACCCGCTGTACACGTGAATGCGGTTTCAACCCTATATGAACGATATAGCTTTATTCATGATAAAATACGTCCTCGTAGCATAATGAATTCATGAAATGTCTTGATAAATGTACAATGATCACTTAAATATAAATTTGTACTTGTTAAAAAATTACAGTTACATGGTTGAACAAATGAAGCGTGACCTTCCAAAATACCCAATCATTAGGGTTTGGTTAAAATATGGCACAACTGATATAATTTTATGTCATATCGTTCTGTACACCATAACATCATTTTTTACAAATCTTAAGATAATACCATTATGCATGTACTATTAGGATTAATTTTGGTATATAAGTATATACTGATTTTCGAAAGCATATACCAAGAACAAAAAATAGAAAAGGCAGCTCAAATTAACATTTGAAATCGACATTATTATAAAATTAATCAAACAATTCTAGTAATTGGATTCAATATTAACCATCGTTCTTACCAATTTCGCCAATGATCAAATTTTGTATAGACACAATAACTCTGTGATGTTCAAAAATGACTTGAATTGTTTTATTCACTATGCTAGATGAAATGTGGTGACAATGACAAACCTCACATTCATTAAACACGTATAGGTTTAAACCTAACCTTGCCCATTGATGAGATTTATTCGGAGATAAGTAAAATGTTTCGTAGTTTTTATTTTATTTTAGGTGTAATGTCATTTACCAACTTCAATGACATTCAAAATAAAAACTTTCATCATTATCATCAATAAGCATCATCGCTTAAACCAGTATCATTAAACCAAAGATTAATTTGGCATGGTCAGTCAGTTGTTTTTAACAATCTTTCCAATCCTCCGATCAATCATTACTTTTAGCAATACTAATTAGCTGATTAACAAGATATGCATCACTTGAATATGACTTGGTGAGTTATTGCTAAGTGCTTAGTTCGCAATATTTGCGATATTAGCGGCGTACAAAAACATGAAATTAATGGGGAAGTTCATATGATTTATCGCATTGTGAAGACATTGATGACCAGAATTTACGAGAACGAATCATCGTGGTAGGACAGTAATATTATATTGTGCGTGTAAATGTTGCTTCTTTTTTATTTCATTGAAATGGAATCGTGAGAAGTAAGGTATCTCCTCAATGTTATCTTCCAATAACGAATACATTATTCTTATTTCAACATTCTTCAAAGTAATGTTTTTACACATTAAATGTCAGCTGTTTGGTTCAATTGTGTACCATGTCGTACGCCCCCTGTTTCCTTCCTGTCTCATGTCTGCATTAGTTTGTGCATATACATTGAATGCGTTTATGATTTTATTTTTGGTAATTTTTTAGTAAATGTGACAGTGATTCTTCAAAACTCATCTCATAAATACCTCTATTTTGCTAAAAATCCAAATCATTCAATTATATGATTACTAAACATGAAACCTATCACACAACAATATTTGGAAAACAAAATCCAAAATTCAAAATTCAATAGTGTGTCATATTTTTGCCTATTGATCAACATCGCATCGTCCTATTGAACCATACCTTGGCACTTGAATTGGTCCCGTTTGTTATTGTTCCCTGTTGTACCATGAAAGCCTATAGGTCGTCTGAAGATTTTTTATTGTAGAATGAAATGTGTCTAGATAAAAAATACGAATAGGTAACATGAAGTCGCCTTTGTTTCCTTGCCCCTCCCACCGCACACTTCTCGTATTTATATCATTTTAGTCACAAATGATATGGGATGTAAATGTGCGGTGATATTCATTAATGTATTTGTCACCCTATCTATTATTTTTCTAAATTGAAACAGTATTATTTTTCATTGTAACTCTAAGAATATATATAAAACTAAGGTTGAGCTCATTGGATTTGTTTTGGAGAATAAAATTATTATTGCAAAATGCAGCCTTTAAAGATTCACTATTTTGGATGTATCTTAGTTTGTAATGAGTTTCCTCATCTGAACTAGATGAGATTCCCGGACGCGTCATACAAGGGGGCGTTAAAATATGGGACTTGTTGCTTCCTTGCCATGTGCTCAGAATCATAAGCACAGATGAACTCTTTAAGTGGCTCTGCTCTGTGACTGCCGGGTGTGTAAGCACAAACTGATTTTCAACATGTACTGAGGACAATGAAAAGTTTTTATTGTTATATAATACTATTATCATAGTAATAAGAATTATCATGGTCGATAAAAAAGCCTTCCTATAATGTGATTTCAGAGACTCAGTGACTGCTTTTAGATAATTGTTGATTTCAACCTTTTCAAAAAAATTTTTATTGTTATTGGTAATTCTTGTATTTTTAATTGATTTTACATTAGAGGACCCAAACTTTACAATAAGGTAAAAGCTTCAAACTTTTCAGGGTTAAAAAGGGTATGATAGCTTAATGTATGTGATATATTCGACATTTGCTGACAAAATTTATATGATGAGTTGAACATTGATATCTTAAGTTAATGACCCTGTTTACAAACGTAAAGACGGAATAATTGACATATAAACATAACAATTTCCACGAAATCGCCTTTACGGATAAATTGCAAGAACATGTTAGTTGCGATCGATTTATGAAGGGTAACCTATAATACTCTTGATACAACAATTTAGTATCTAAAATAGTATTCGTAATTACAACATGTAGTTTTTAACAATAAATTTTATTGAGGCGATACTTTTTTCCCAGGTGTATATATCAAACTATTTATTATTAATTTATTGTTATTGATTTAGTGAGGTTACTAGACTTCGCTGTATTCATCAATGAGTGAGAGACGAAAAGAAGTACTAGTTTTCAAATGTATACAATTGAATTAATCATTGTCTTTCATCTGAGCACAATATGTTTTACAATATTCTTGACAATTACTACAAAGGTATTTCTTCCTAACCGGACTTTCACTGAAATTGTAAAACTAATAGTGGAGAATCTTGTTTATGAGCTTGAAACTGTCCAACGTACCCAATAATGTGATATATACTAAATCTAAAAGCTTTCTATAGAATGGCATTTTCTCCCAACAGAGGTAGCTCCGTCATAAATTCCGATATTACCTCTGTCTTAATACGAAGGTTGCTCGGGCTTCCGGCAGTTTCCCCGACCGGCGCGATATTGCAACTTAAACTACCTGGCAATATTTAAGCCAATGAAAACACAAAATGCATGAATAACATATTTGTTGACACACAGGCATATGCAATGATGCAGTCGCGAAATGAGGCGTATGTGTTTTGTAAAAAAGACTCAAAGTGCAAGATGAATATTCAAATAAAGTTTAGCTTTTGAAAAGCTTACTGCAATAATTTAGACGATTTGAATGATAACTTTTGCAACGGCGTCGCTGATTGCACAACTAATTTTGATTGCATCCAATCATGTTGCTACATTGTTAGCTCAAGAAACCTTCGTCTTAGGACGGAGGTAGTATAGGAATTTATGACGGAGCTACCTCTGTTGGGCGAGAATGATAGGACGGATACCTTATTGGTATTTTAAAAATATTGGGTGTCTTGATGTTGTAAGAGGGCAAAAACCAAAGAGATGCGAATTCCAAGCCCTGTCTCGAATTTGTTTTACTGAAATGGAAGGCCTAGGGCCAAGCGTTTGTATAAACCTCACGAGAAAGACGAAGCTGTCGATTGTACTGATTCCATTCAACTACTTGTGATCCCAAAGCGCTTCAGTTGTTAAGTAAACATGAACTGTAGGGTGATAAGACAGACATTGCTTCCTTATTAGAAACGTGTGTAGTAGTAGTTGTATAGTGTGTAGTTGCTTTTATTTCAACCTGCCACATTTGGATACATCAGAGATTTTTCTGGCTCTATTTAAGAGAATTTGCAAATTGTCCGTGTATTTAGGTGAAAATTTGTTAAACTCAGTGGTCTTTTGAAGAGAACACTCAAGTATTAGATTAAACTACTGAAAAAGAGTTCGAGCTTTTAGTCCAAGAGATCGATTCTCAAAAGGAATTGTAACTACATTGACCAATTCGTACTGAAATACATCTGTAAGAATAAAATGATAAACAGTTGATAGATATACTAACCAAAAAGGAAACGCATTGCTTATTTAAAACAAAGTTACTACTATCCGATGCTCGCAGGTTTAAAGGCAATGCATGGCCACAAAGGTGTTGCGGGCTTTCTCCCAGCAATAATACTAGCGGCCGCGATATAAGTGAAATACTTTTGAAAGCGGCTTCAAACCCCATATAACCTCATCTCACCTCACCTCAACCCTTCCAATATGTTATTGTTTTATAATTGTTAACAGCCTCAGGTAAAACAAAAGGTAAATATTGACCTTTGTTGGGTTTTTTGCGATTTCGCAAAAATATTATGTAGAAAAGAATAAAGAAAAATTGACAACAGTTAATTAATCTCATACAAAAAATGGTAAAAACAATATTATCATTGATTCTCTTCCAAAATTATCGTTATATGTTTGTTAACAGCTTCAGTGAAATATGACACATGTGAATTCTCACCTTTTTACAATCGAAATGAAATCATTTTTTGGCTCTTAACGTTAAGCAACGTTTCTTTTTTTTATAATATACATCGTTATCGTTTATCATCTTTTATCATCCAAAGATATCGTTTTGACAGTAGATTTTGAACAATGCCCTATTACAGTCAAGTTCATGACATCACAATTGTTTTACATCATCAAGTAATGACATCACAATGCTATGACGTCATAAACATGATGACGTTACAATGACATCACTCCACTCAGAGTCTTAGAGTAGTGTAGTGTTCATAAATACACATTTTTCACGGAATCGAAATGAAAAATGATCTTGGATGATAAATAGAATCTCACCCTCGTGTCTTTTGATATCAAATATATCAACACACGTTGATAAAAGTAAACTATATGTTGTTATTTGTAACTTTTATCATCTCGTGTTAATAAATTTGATATCAGAAGACACTTGAGTGAGATTCTCTATTTATTCAGATTAATCCTCCAACAAATTCAATTAATCCTCCAACAAATTCAAATCATTATATTCATTTTCCTCTACATAGGAAAGATAGTCATTGTCTTCGATTTATGAATGAAATTCAGAATTCTCGGCTTTCTTCACGATGTGTCATGAAGTACTTTTTAATCTTTTTTCTTAGTTATTTCTTGGTTAAGGCGGGTAAGCACCTAACAACCCATGAGGAAAGCCTAAAGCACACACGTGAAAACATTCACATCTCCTCAGCTGTACATATTTCACAGTTTTGATAAATTACCCTTGATAAAAATACAACCGAAAATAAACTCGTTGAAAAAATAGAGGCAAGTAACCTCGCTTGGTAAGGTTACTCAATATGTTATCAGCGAGAATAATGTCTCCAGTCAAAAGTAGCATCGATTGAACTGAATTGCTGTAGGCAACCATACATTCTTCTATATTGAAACAAACCGTTGCATTATTGAGATTACTGAATAGAATATTGCTGTTTGTGTCTTCATTTCGTACTAAAACTTGAGGACGACATAAATGAACGAAAGAAAGGTTTACTGAAATGGGGTTAGGTGTTAACAAAAACAATTCAAGAAGATTTGTCCTTACCAACATATTTTTTAATAAGATTTTATTAGTACAGTTTTGAAAAATCTTGACGTAATACGGTGAACGGTAATTTTCCTGAAAAAAAGTGCTCACAATCAGCCCCATTAAAGATAGTTGAGAATTAAGCAGAACCAATCAAGCTATCGTTACATTTTGCTGAAACTAGATCGGATCTATACATTACAGTGAATGTTTATACAGTCATCTCCTTTGCCTTTGGAACCTAAGTAAAAACTTGAACAGCACCAACTTAAATCAATGGAAGGAAGGTTTATTTTTCACGTAACATTTAGCAAGGTTTATGTGAAAGAGTATTAACGTCACTGAACGGACATGAAAGGAAGCCCTTGCAAAATAACCTGGAGCCAAGGCCTAAAAATTGCAATTTTTTTTATATTGGAGATATCGAATTAATTTATCTGCTACTGAAGGGTTGTTATTGTTAGCTTTTATGTGGTTTGATCAAAAAGTTTATTTGTATTCAAAAGCAGAAATAAGTATACACAGTTGATTTCTTTTCGTGAATTTCTGGATTTGTCACCTTTTTTCGTCATTTTCTGGTCAGGTATTAGGGTAGCTTTGAACAAAGATGAGAAACAAGTTACATGTAATTTGGATCATTCAGTTCTTTCCATTGGGGCCGTATTAAAGGGGCAGTAGCACGTTTGGTTTAGATAAATAAATAAATCTCACAAAAACGAAATCAAATCATGAAAAGAATTTCAAAACAAAAATGGCCGCTTGTGGTTTTGGGCAATACTTAATTATTTTGATTAAGGATGATCGGGTTGAGTAATAAGATGTTTTTATCCTCTGAAGATAATACACTTGTCGTAAAGTAATGTTTATAGGGGAACATGTGAAGAAATGAATATTCCAAAAGATGTGCTTCTGCCCCTTTGATAAAGATTCTAATAGTTTTCTACGAAAAACACTAGTTTCTAGTTTCAAACTTAGTTTACACTTAGGAGTATAATTAAAACCACTTTTAGCTATGTATTACTTTAAACAATTAGAAAATATTATATAAAATTAGTGATAACCTTTCTTGTCAAAATTTATCTTGATATTTAATCACATAACCGTCACGTGACCTTCAAGCACCTTCCACTGGATGAACTACTTGATCTTCACTACAAACTTTAGAATCATGCTTGTGATTAAATTACATTAAGATTATCAACCATTCCGTACCATTTATATACATTAGGAATAAAATCCGTATTATGCGAGCCTTTGGCGTCATCGGTATTCCCTTCATCCCAAATGTCAGCCACCAGGGCCCGGATTTTCGAAGCTCTCTTAGCACTAAGACAGTCGTAAGTACCATCAATTAACATTGGCCTACGACTATCTTAGCACTAAGAGAGCTTCGAAAATCTAGACCCAGATCCGTGGACATATGAAGAAGCAAGCCATAATAGACGTCCTCTTCCGGAAAGGCAGATCAATCTAAAACCATCTCCGAGCCAATGTCAAGTCTCCATCATCGACTGGCGAAAAGAAGAATATTTGTTTTATAATGAATCCATTTTACAATGCTGTTCCAGATCTCGTTGACAATTCACACTCATAAAGTATATGTATAATGGTTTCAACTTTTGACTGAATGTACAAACAATGCTTTCGATGAAGTTCATCTTTGATAACATTTCGTTGGTTTATATGCATCTGCAAATATTAGCATATAGAAACCACTGATGCTTGACATTAGCAAGGTCCCTGGAGGGTATTTTAAGGATTCTTTGAATTCTATGTGACACTCATTTCTGTAATTTCTGTTGTTATTTCGCTGTGTTCCTTTGCGGCTTTAGGTAGGAGTGGATAGATGTGCTCGACCAATGTCTCCTCTTGATGAAAGTGTTTGTACACGTTGTAAAAGCAAAACAAATATTATTCAGATCTTAGATACAACCATTGGAAAGATATATCCAGTGCTCATTCACTATTCCAATATATGTCAAAAGTGAATAAAATTGTATTTTTAATAAATAAATAGCAGTTTATAGAGCGCTGATTTAAACTATGTAACGGCGTCGAAATTTCTCAACAGAATAGCTTAAAATCAGTTTGTGAAATCAGGGTGAAATAAAATCATTCTTACTGGCTTCTGCTTCAGCTTCTTTGGCTGAATCGGTAGAGTATCTGACTCTTACTCAGATGTTTCCGGGTTCGAATCCCACCTGAAGTAATCTCGCAATCAATCACTGTGATCAGGGCCACTCCGTTTGTTTAAGGAAGAAACAAATTGGTCGGCTTGTTTTCTTTTACATTGCTGTTAAATAAGGTGCATCACATCTATACGTTATTCAATTTTTCAAAAACAACCAGTTACCATTTGAACTTGAAGCGACCGGGTGCCTTATGGTATGGTGTTTATTGTATGGTATGGTATTTATGTTAATTTTAGCATTTTCTAATTATTTTTTTATGTTTTAACGTATGTTAAGTGCCAAGAAGGGCTTTAGGCCTGATGTTAATTTCAATGATATTGTATACCTGTAAGCTCATGGAATTATTACATGTGACACTTAAATAGAATAAATGTCTTCTCTATTCATCTTCGTCCTAAATGTGTTATGGAGTGAGATTATCCACACTCACTATTTTCTACACATGTTCAGATGAGAAAAGCAGATTAATACTTGCCATGTACTGTTGCTTCACAAGGGTTTTCAGTGTTTTAACAGTCTACACATCTTATATTCAATGTTGAGAAAATAAATCAATTCATCACACTCCTGTTTAATCACAAGAAGCAGCAAGTGAATGGTTGAGATAAGTAAAAATGGATCGCTAGTTGGCAAAGTTTTCCTCACAGACATTTGTTTGGAAAGTTTCGTTATATGGAAATGGTCGATGTAGAATCCCTACCTTAGAAAATATCCAGGTGTACCATATTCCATTCAAATTGTAGAGGATGGATCTGAGAAGACTACCATTTCATTACTACAACATACATTTACACAACATATACATTATGACGGGGAGGATACAGAATATATATCGTGGTCAACTTTACAACATTTACAACTGATTAAAGGTAACTTATGAGGTAACTGGTTGTATGAGCCTCAATGAGTCAGGAGTCCAAGTTTTGCCAAATTGATTGAACTTGCCTGCTTGTTAAAATCCACCAAGAAATAACTTAACCCACTCAATCAAATTAAGACACGACAGACCGTTGCCAAAGTTCACAAGAGGCTAGTAGATACTATAGGATTGTGTAGTATTAAATGACGAAACAATTACATCACAACACCTTTATACCACAATCATTTAAGACCTTCCTCCGGGATAAGGAGTAAGAAATAATCCTCCGACTGGTCTGCAACCCCCTCTCACCCCTCCACAGTTCAGACTGATCACCGTCCCATTTAGCTCTCTCTGAACTGGATACATGAAGGCTTTCCAGCCAAACGTTTCCCATTGCTGCCTCTCGTGTATCCTCCAGCCCGTTCCTCGTAGGTCGATTGTGAATGTGCCTTTTACGCCACAACTTGCAGTGTTGTAAGGATGTGTCGTGTAACAGTCCACTGCCTGACCAAAGTTTAACCAATCTCCCACATTTGAGACATTTGCAAATGTTTGGTCGTCAATGTCAACCTCAAGACTGTTGGCTCCATTTACATACACTCTTATTTTGTTAAACCAAATTTCTCCTCCTTCTCCAATACAGTTATATACGAGTTCTGTTTCTTCGGTGCAGGCAAGATTTGACATTCGTGGATAGCTTCCATGGTTCAGGTACTTCAAAGTCAAGAACTCTTTTGGATTTTCTGATGACATCATGTGACAATAGATCTTCTCGAAGTACGTCTTGTTTACAAGGAGAAGCCAATACTCTCCGTCTTCACTTGCAGGTTGAAGCTGTTTCACCACATTACAGGAGGTCAAGGCCACGCAAACACCACGCGACCATGTGCCATTGTTCTGACAGATTACTTCCGATTCCGGGAGGTAACCTTGATTGCAGTTGATATTCATAATTGAACCAAACATGGTCACTTCATCATCTGATTGAAGGATACCATTTTCAACCACAGGTACGCCAAGGCAGTGCTCAACTATACAGTTGTACACAACATCGTCAAAAGGGTCACATCTTGAGTTGAGAGGACAAGTGTGGTCTTTACAGACTCCCGCAAGTCTTCTGGGCCAAGTGTTGATATCTGAGAAGATGAACCTTGCCGCAGTGATCAATTGAGATGGATCAACAGGGGTGTCAGTGTTCAGTTGACACCCACCAGTCAATGTGTCATAATTAAATGATTGACATATCCTTCGATATAGGCAAAACCTCGAGCACTGCATTACTCCCTCCGCTGTGAGATTTAGAATCTGACGACCTAGAAATAACTTTTTTGGTACAATAGATTCCACAAGCATTTCGTTGGTACACATATTTGCTGTTCCTGATTGCATTAGACAAACTTGAATTGCAGCAAAAAACATTATAATAATTCTGTGCTCCATGGTTTACAGAAACTTCCACCATATGCACCAGCTGTACTAAGAGGTCATATAACACACATCTCCCTTAAACTTGTTTAGAGACTGTTGCCATGGAAAAAATTGTTATCTATACATACATGTTCTTAATAGTTTCTTTGTAGTGTCTATTGACCCTAACGTTATTGATCTTTCCTTCAAGCTCGACAAAAGCCTGTTTCACATTACAATGTATTAACGTCCTTAGAGTTCTACCACGCTTATTTCCTCAATTACAACGTGCCTGATGACAAGGCGTATTTTATTCAGTAAATTTAGTAGAATAGGCCACTTTCCGGGCACTTTAAACATAAATGACTGAAGGCAACAAAGAGCGGAGATTATTCTGTACACCAAACAACATACTAGGTATACAAAGGCCGAAAGAAAAAAAATCAAAAGTAAGATATAATATCTCTACACAAAGCCGAAAGAGTTCACAGACCAACCAAGAAGAGACTTAAGTGGAAAAAATAAAATGGTAAAATAAAACAGAATAACAGCTAAGAATTCAGTAATAGTTCAATACAGTATCCGCATATGAAACGGCGGTGAGAACATAACATCTAAACATATGAGAAAAGAATGGGTTCCAAATGTTTTTCACTGAAGTAACAAAAAGACAAATTTGAAACTAGGATTATCACAACACTGCCAACACATACGGTACAAGAATTTTAAGTGACGCCATGGCAGTGTTCTCAAAAAGGTTATCGTCACTGTAATCAGATAGAGGATTCATTTCACTGATAAAACAGTATTTCACTGTCATTCATGTAATAAAACGTTTTTACTTCAACAGGTGGGATGATGAAGGGTTGGAACATGTTCAGACACGTGATCTTACATTACAGGAGTTGCTTTCAAGAGAATCTCACCTTTCTTAGATATGTCTATTGTAAATGACTTCAAACGATTATCAATCAGTTGAGACCTTCACCATTTTCCTGAAAGGCTCTTTGAACAGATAATGCTAGATTGTACATCACGCCCCCTCCCGACTATGACTATTTCCAAAGAAACTCTTAACAATGATAGTTGAACCTATTCGCACATATTCCTACCTCGGGGCTATTAGTCCACCGGCCCAGAGGGGTCCCCATGCACCCCCCCCCCCCACCCCCCCCATGGCAGACTGAGACTAACTTTTTTTGAAGAATTGACATGTCTATTAAGCAAATTTGACTGGTAACAGTGTATAAACTGGGACGAAATGTGTCATTTTTACATATTTCCATGGGTACCCCCCTCAGTCACTTATTCTCTGAAGCGTCACACCAAAAGGTGGATATCCCCATATCTTTGGTTCTAATTATCATAGAACCATAATCTTGGTATCTAAATGTATGTTTATTAGGTCACTGAATCCATTGACAGACATTTCAGATAGCTACCATAGGTCATTTGTACGAAATTTTAGGTTTCCATTACAAAAACTTATCATTCATGACTTCGACCGGTCACAATTCTATTTTCTCTTCTCTACAGTTAATGGATATCATTTTATTTTACATTATTTGCACTGATAGTAGAATTATGAGTACCTGTAACCATTTTGTGTACCTATGTGTACTTATAACAAACAAATTAAGTGTCCAAAAGCAAACCAAGGGACCTACCGTTAATCTACTATCATTGAAATAGACCAACTCAGCCTTGGAAAAAAAAATTTTCTTCCTCTCTATAGTTAATGTATATGATTTTATTTTACATTATTTGCACTGAGAATAGAATCTTGAGTACTTGTAACCCTTTTGTGTACTTATGTGTACTTATAACACATAAATTAAGTGTCCAAAAGTAAACCAAGGGACCTACCGTTAATCTACTATCATTGAAATACACCAACTGAGCTTTGGAAAAAACTATTTTTTCTTCTCTACAGTGAATGTATATCACTTTATTTTACATTATTTGCACTGAGAATAGAATATTGAGTACTTGCAACTCTTTTGTGTACTTATGTGTACTTATAACACATAAATTAAGTGTCCAAAAGCAAACCAAGGGACCTACCGCTAATCCACTATCATTGAAATACACCAACTCAGCCTTGGTAAAACACTATTTTTTCTTCTCTAAAGTTAATGTATACTATTTTATTTAACATTATTTGCACTTAGAGTAGAATTATGGATACTTGCAACTCTTTTGTGTATTTGTGTACTTATATCAACCAAGGTTAAGTGTCCAAAAGCAAACTAAGGGGCCTACAATTAATCTACTATCATTGAAATACACCAAATCAGCCTTGGAAAAAACTCACAATTTTGTATTTTGTTTTACTGTTTTACTTCTAAATCATTGGGGATTTAAAGGGTTCAAAGAAGAAAGATAACACATAGGTATTAATTCCGTCATTACACACATCACAGGCATGTAGTACAGGAGTTCATTCTTGCAAATTATTCATTTTTAATCTCCATATGACTGTTTGAATCAGCTGCTTTTTGGACATCAGCAATTTATCAAAATCCTAGTTTTAAGAGAGAGCATCATCATCAATAACATCACTATACACCACACACCACAACAACGTTCATTATCATCCTCAAAGCTGTCACGTTGCGGGGCCTTGATGTCGACCAACTCTCTAGGAAGAGCGCACTGGCTCTAGCTTCCCACCCATAAGAGTCCAACTATGTCTCTCATCAGCAACAAGAACAACAGACATTTGAACAGAGATGTATTCCATAGAGCCTCCTGCTAAATGAAATGCATTGTATGATACTCTAGGCTTTTGATGGTATCATGACAGTGTCCATGTTACATTGTTTGACTCATGTTCACAGCAATAGACATTCAGTTGCAGACAGCCAACTTTATCAATAGTTTCTGTCAGGTCCACCATAGACAGCAAAATAAATCCTTATAGGTCTTTTATAAGTGATATGTACATAAGGAAGACACACTTTATCTTAAAATTCACGTTCCTGAGTACATCATTACCTTGCAATGAGCCTAATCCGATGAGTCCAGCTTCAAGTGGGATAAGAATGTCTGAGAAACAACTTCCATCCATTTACTTGCCACGCATCCTTATATATGATCATTCCACTCGGTATGTTCTTATGACTATGATATGGTTTTTATATCTATCATAGGTCTTTTATAAGTGATATGTACATAAGGAAGACAAACTTTATCTTATAATTCACCTAAGAAAAAATAGTGTTTTACCAAGGCTGAGTTGGTGTATTTCAATGATAGTGGATTAGCGATAGGTCCCTTGGTTTGCTTTTGGACATTTAATTTATGTGTTATAAGTACACATAAGTACACAAAAGGGTTGCAAGTACTCAATATTCTATTCTCAGTGCAAATAATGTAAAATAAAGTGATATACATTCACTGTAGAGAAGAAAAAATAGTTTTTTCCAAAGCTCAGTTGGTGTATTTCAATGATAGTAGATTAACGGTAGGTCCCTTGGTTTACTTTTGGACACTTAATTTATGTGTTATAAGTACACATAAGTACACAAAAGGGTTACAAGTACTCAAGATTCTATTCTCAGTGCAAATAATGTAAAATAAAATCATATACATTAACTATAGAGAGGAAGAAAAAAAATTTTCCAAGGCTGAGTTGGTGTATTTCAATGATAGTAGATTAACGGTAGGTCCCTTGGTTTGCTTTTGGACACTTAATTTGTTTGTTATAAGTACACATAGGTACACAAAATGGTTACAGGTACTCATAATTCTACTATCAGTGCAAATAATGTAAAATAAAATGATATCCATTAACTGTAGAGAAGAGAAAATAGAATTGTGACCGGTCGAAGTCATGAATGATGAGTTTTTGTAATGGAAACCTAAAATTTCGTACAAATGACCTATGGTAGCTATCTGAAATGTCTGTCAATGGATTCAGTGACCTAATAAACATACATTTAGATACCAAGATTATGGTTCTATGATAATTAGAACCAAAGATATGGGGATATCCACCTTTTGGTGTGACGCTTCAGAGAATAAGTGGCTGAGGGGGGTACCCATGGAAATATGTAAAAATGACACATTTCGTCCCAGTTTATACACTGTTACCAGTCAAATTTGCATAATAGACATGTCAAGGCTTCAAAAAAAGTTAGTCTCAGTCTGCCATGGGGGGGGGGGGGGGGGGGGGGGGGTGCATGGGGACCCCTCTGAGCCGGCGGACTATATATATCGATTAAAAAAATAGCTGACTCCAAAACATTTTTCACGCGTTAGTCCTCTCCGGCAAAAACAAATCAAAATGTTGAAACACATCTAATGCATATTTTTAGAGAGGTTATCTTTATTAAAATTATCCAAATTTTGAGGACACCTGGTTTTCGATCTTCTTATTATTTATGGAAAGGGAATAAGAATAGAAAACATCTAAATAAAATTTGAGTAAGATTGTACATCGACTGATGAGATCCGCTCATGGTCTGATTTGAAAATAATCATTCCTTTTAGTAGATCAAATAGGCAAAACAATGGATGTCTAGGACGGTAATCATCCATGGCTAATATTGTTACTCTTCAAGAGAATGAGAGTTGCTTAAACAAATTGATTTTAATGATAAAATGATAACATAGAGGTAAACGTTTTGATTTATACCGTAACCGGATTATTTATCGCGGCTGGAGCACGCCAACAACTTTATCGTAGTTATGAAAATGTACCTAAATATTGTGGCGTCTGCTGAAAAGCTTTCCGACACCATGTTTACAGCTGCATATCAAAAGTTTGTTCACATACCTCAATATAAAAGTGCAATTATCATGTAATTTGTGATGCCTTTGAGGTTTCAAAATATTGAGAAAAGGAAACGAATAATATGGAGTTACCAGAGACAAATAGATTGATCGAGTTATAGCCTACAGGATGGTCTTGTTGTCATAAACATATTCCACAAAGTTTCCAAATCTCATGACAGGGCGATTTGTAACGATCATTCTAACTGTAAAAGATGTATAAACATTGTAGCAATATACTATCGAAGCGCACATAATATATACATTAGTCCTCTATTGAAATCCTTTCTGTGAAAAGATCACCGGTTTGTATGTCGACTTCTTAAGCTTACATGGTGGATGATGTATCCCCTTAACACTTCTTGTTAGTTCCTGCTGTTAATTTATTAACAAATGATCCATCACTATATCTTAAAACTTATTTCTTTCAAGTTAGCAGGTTTTTTTAATGAAAACAGTTGGCGAAAAAGGCGAAAATGATGAAAAGAAATTGCTGCTGAGTCTTGTTTGTAGAAATAACGATTAAAAGTGGTCAAAAACATATATTAGTTTTCTACGGCTTAACATATTAGAACATTGCCTGAATCAATATAACTATTATTGGAAACAAAGGGAAGATCAACACGTCTTTGCGAACACCTTCGCCTACACACTTCTTTGGTTTACAAAAAACGTACAAATTACGTATTTTGAGCGTTAGTTTCTTCATCTATATAACTTATTAATGAATAATTTTATTTGTGTATTTCTGTATTTATTTCTGAATTTATTTCTGAATTTATTTCTGTATTTATTTATCTATCTATCTATCTATCTATCTATCTATCTATCTATCTATCTATCTATCTATCTATCTATCTATCTATCTATCCATCCATCCATCCATCCATCCATCCATCTATCTATCTATCTATCTATCTATCTATCTATCTATCTATCTATTTATTTATTTATTTATTTATTTATTTATTTATTTATTTATTGTACATAAGAGTGCCTGTGCGATTATCAATCATTGATGAAGAAAACTCATCAGTCGAACTGTTGTCGAGACTTTGCGTATCCTTGGATATATAATTTTTTCCTCAACGACATGACAACGCACTGTCTTACCATCAGATGCATGATTTATTTACTTTGACGTCCTAAACCACGTCTTATCTATATGATAACACAAGACATCATTCTGTCCATATGCTTGAAAACGGTATACTGAGCTATAGCGAAACGTCGCTCATCTGGCAATATATAGAAGTTGAATATCCATAACATTTTGTACTTCATTACCATTACAATTTCTAGAATACCACTAAATGGTTAATTTGGAAATGGAACACAAAGTTTGTTATTTTACCTTACATTCATAGATTCATTATTTTTTTAGTTTAACGTCTGGGGAAAATAACTCAATAAATAAATTATTATTATTTTTCATTTATTCGAACGTAACCTTTAGCAGTAATAAATTATTTTTTTGACATTTCACGCTTAACTATCTGTTTCAATATTAAATCACTTTTTCAAAATCAATATTCAAACCGCCCGAAAAGTGCATACCCGTCCACCCACAGTAACCATGGAAACATGAATATGAATTAACGGTTTTCTCCAACTGTGGTATTTGACTATATACGTACATGACTTAAAAGATGTCATCGTCAATATCTGGGTATCATTTTCACATGGCTGTTTAATTTTTCAAAGGCTCAGATTGTGTTCCCGGAAAGCCGTCCACGTTAAACGTTGAAAAGAGTCTCTCTGCCGCCATTTTGTTTCACGGGGATACCACAAAGATTGTCACACAAGAAATTGACGTAAGTGTTGCATATGGATATATAAGATGTAAAACTTAATTTTGACCTTCAAAATGTTTGAGATCATTATTTGTAGTACCTTTTCCGTTTCACATTTCAAGAATAACACGCACAGTGCATTAGCTTAGAACCGACCTGCCTTTAATCCCTTGTATGTAGTCTGTGTATTTGTATATAATAAATTCAGTACTTTTTATGAATTATTTGGAAAAACAAGTAATGATTTATTTCAAAGCAAAGCATTGTGACTAGAACATTTTATTTCACAGGATCACCAAACTTGCATGAAAACTCACAAAAATGAGAACTGAAATTCAATTATGATAGATACATGATAATCTTGTGATTACTTATTTCGGTTAAGCAGCTGATGAGTATAATAAAGTCTCCTGGAAAACAGTTGGAATGATAATTTTGGTAATTGTAAGAGGTTACAATGTTACGATAATATCTACCTTGTAACCGGTGTTAATTGTTGATAATGTAATCAGCGAAGAAACATTCATATCACAGTGAGGTAAACATTATATATAAAATATAATAATTTTGCTTGCAATTGTTTTTGTATTTAAAACGTCCTGTTTACAAATTAGTTCCAGTTTATACACTTTTGCTTTAAACCTGTAGGTTGTACGTAACAAAACAAATGAAGCCAATTATGAGAAATCATATATCATTTTAAAAAATTAAGTAGCCCTCCAATTACAAAGAATTCTGTGGTATGACGATTTGACTTGATAGAGAAATGGTAAATCCTTACTGAAAATTTTCAAATATATTGGATTTATAATATTAGTTATCTCTGTTATTGTTACAGTTTTTACGTGGGTTATCTAGATCAAAGACATCACACTGTACTTATCCAATGATGTGCAGTTGCCAGTGAGAACGATGTGTTGGTAACCAGGAAACATATCAAGATCAAATATTTGTAATTACCATGGAAACGTTACCAATTACAATTCACGAGCCCTCCAATTTAATTCATAATATAAGAGAAATACACTTAAGGTAAGCGTATAAACGACCTTGAATGTTAAGTCGTTCTTGAAATCAATTTGAGTAAGTTATTTCATTTATTTAAACACGTTACGTTGACGTTATCACAACAATATAACAAGAAGTGATATTTATTTTAACCATGATAATATATGTAGATTTTGTTCAAATATTTTAAATCTGATGCTTAAGAGCTTTTAATGACTCGAAGTATAAGACGTTGTAAGAATTATTTACGTTATAGTTAGATAAATGCAAAAGTCTTTGATGGACGATGACATGATATACATAATAACAGCAACATTTCTTAGATATCAATTCGTGAGATTATTATAGCCTGAACCTACATGTATGTTCCGAAACACGATTTTCGCAACGAAAAAGTTATTTTTGTAGAAAATGTTGCCGTTTTGTTTTTGATTTAATTTTCTTATATTCGAGTTTCAAATGACGTTAAATCGTAATAAGTTCGGTTTTGAACATTGTTCTAAGGTTTTCAATGTTTTACGATACAGGTACAGTAACAATATCGTCGATAACAGTGAACGTACCGAGATAAAAAAAACAAAAACAACTCAGCTGTCCAAGATATAAGATCGACACCGTTTTTTATGTTTTCAGTGTCTATAATTCAGCTAATCCCTTCATGTGATCTTTTTATTATTTAGGGAAATTTGGAGTGACGGTATACAGGGTACACATTATTTTCAGGTGTTTTCGTTGAAGTCATATTTGAAATAGTTTGTCACCCATATGGGTGAAAATATTCCATGATTGTATTCATACCCGACGGTATATATTTACACACATGTGTAGAAGTATGAAAACACAATGAATAAAACTAGTTCATAAAAATAATTCATGAAACTACGTGTTGAACCGCGATCGGCGAACGAATACAACACGAATTCAATCGCAATTTCTTTTAAACTGTTGTAAGGAAAAATGTGGTAAAACAAAGCTTCTTCATGAATATTGATTTCATCTCAACAATCTCTATGTTAATCTGTTCTGTTGTATATGAATTATTTAAGGTTGTTCTACACTGTCATAAAACATGATTGAATATACAATATTGTGACATCTTTAACATCCTTATATTCATTTCATACTGCCGATTATTAAGGGTATTCTTTCTAAAGGATTTAATGTTCTTGGTTGTCCTCATCAAACCCTGTTTTAGTCACAATTCATTCAACATGTAATTCAAGACAACCAAATCGCTTTCCACGGTTATGCATAAAATTTAATATTAAAGTTCCCAAGCTTCAAAATATGGGTGCCGCTTCAAATTTTAACAGAAGTATATAGAAAGATTAGTTGGGGAGTTCCATCAGCTTTCTTCATCAAAGTCGTGCCAAAGCCATTTATAAAAATAATAGTGGATCCAATCGTATGATACAAAACATCAAAATTCTTTTGTTAAAAGGACGCTGGATAGTCTCCTAGTAAATAAAATATTAATTTTTTAAAAATTCGATTATTGATTACGTACAAGTAAATCTTATAAATGCTGTATCTGTTTTTCTTTAATGATGGACACTGTAGTTGAGACCAAGGTTTACTGTTATATCTCGCGAACACCTACCATTGGGTCCATGACGTAACGTTAGGCAAATTCTTGCTGAGCACAGAGATCTAAGCCTACATATATATCCTCACTTTATTCAAACTTTACTCTGTTATACAAAAGGAAAGATAACAATGCACTTGGAATAAAATGAAGAACTTTTGCATTTTCAAAAAGACGATAAACCACATTTTAAAAATTTATACTTGAGGTTTAAGTGTCTAGTTAAGGCATAGCCTTGGACCAGGTCTCATTACCAGAGCTCAGTTATGTGTAAATGGATTTCATTCATTGAAATGGAGTGAATCGTTTACGTAATAATTAAGGATTTTAAAACGAAAAGAAAGTTAGAGCAGGTTTTATTGATGATAACATCTTCTTCTGGTTTAAGCTGTAAGGAAAGGTCATATTTTTTTCACCATAAAGAAATAAACCCTATAGTCGTGTCACAACTAATGGATTATTAGTGTAACTCCTTAAGACCTTTAGGTAATTTCCAAATATATGTTATTGATAACCATCTTGTGTATCTACATTCGTCATAAACCTTACCCTTCATTTACTTTCATGATTTAGGTGTTAAACTACGTACTAACTTCTTTTTCAATAATTTGCTACGTAAATGATTTTCTTTTGTTACGGTAAAAGTCATTTATTATCTTCTTTTTAAATAATACATATATAGCATTTATGAAATATCATGGATCTTTTTTACTTCTAACTTCATACTTTTGAATAAATAAACTGAACACAAAAGGAAATTTTACACCTCTTTAAATTGGAATATCACAAAAGTTATGAGCCCTGAGAAACTTGGTTAGTTGTCTTTTAACATCCTCTAAGTTTAGTCTTATGTGCTAAAATAATAGTCTTGAAAGTTTTACTGATAATTATGCCATCGTGAGTTTAATGACATTCTGTCATTGATTAGAATTTGTTAAGCTCGCCATTGGCATTCAAACATGCTTAAACATCATGCTTCTTATCGCAGAAAACGTAAGTCGTCTGTTGAAACGGATGAAATCTGTATCCATTTGTCCATCAATACAGGAATAAGTTGTTGACGTGTATGTGGTTGCTGCTATCGTAACTGGATCATTCGGTAAATGTGATCCCAGATGTGCTCAATTGGATTCATATCCGGCGATCTGCCATTCCAAGGCAAAACATGAACGTTGTTGAAGTTGAGGAACTGTAACGTATGTTTTGCCACATGAGGTTGAGCGTTGTCCTGTTGGACGTGTTGGGATTCTGTTGCACGTCAATGTCTCTGTGCGGTGAGATTGCCGCAAAGCACAACATGGTTTGTCGATGTCTGCTTGACAATTGAATTGCTTGCATCGGCCGGTATTACCTCTGTCAAAGCCTTCTCGCCGTCGTATTCGACGTCCAAGTGCTGCATTGGCCGAATATGGCAAATAAGTAAATTTTCAAGTCTTTCCTTTTGAACAATGTTCAAACACAACAAATCAAATTCAATAAATCAAATTCATATTCAATATTCATTACCGTTAATCCCGGTAGTTAAGCACCGGCCACTGATATTCTGACTCTTCAAAATTTTGATAATCTTTAGAGATGTTAAAAGGGACTATTTTATTCATAAATCGAAAAATCTCCAAAATTAAATTGCAATATTGCTAATCATATGATGTAATCAAACATCATTCAATAACATATTGCAGAATACCTTTGCTTGTTTAGATTTATAATTGCCGATTTGTTTACTTTACATTTACAGAAAAAATGCCTTTCTGTAAAAAGCAACATAATATAAATAAGAAAATATTTACATCCTTTCCACAGAAAGGCCTCGGTTATTTCCGTATGTTTCGGGAAAGCTAAACTTTCTCGAACGTGAAATTTGCACTTTGAGTCAGCGACTGCAGTACGAAATAGGCCTTTGTGACAAAAAAATATGTTAATAAAGCATGAAGTGTTTTCATTGGCTGAAATATTGCAAAAGAGTTTATGGTGTAATATTTTGCCGCTAGATGAAACAGCCTAAACCCGTGAACAGCTCCTATTCCAACAGTTGTTAGTGTAGGAAATTATAATATATTATATTATATGTGGGGACTTTAGATTAAGATTTTAGGCTCAGACAAATATAAAAGCATTAGGAATTGAATGATAACTATGCCCTGTTCTAACGTTGAAATCGTCTAAATTTCATTTACGATTTGAAAGGGAAAAACTTTAGATATCAAAATCAACCGAAGAAATCCTGCAATTAAGCCAAATTTTTCTAAATACAAAAATACTGTGTAAATGAGTTCAACTATTGAAGGTTTCATTTCCCTTTAACTCAAAGGTTTTACTACACAAACATACCGCGCTTTTTTTATTTCTAATCCATCTTCATTTGATTTTTTATTTCATAATCTTTTGATTGTAAGTTATAATATCACTTTTAGATTCATTTCAGAATTTTCTTCAACCAAAAACTATTACTTTGGAATGTTATTGAAAATAACAACCTGGTTCCCTGGCCTCGTTCCGCTTGCGCTACAGTGAGGCCATGGCACTGGCTGCATAATGGCGCTGCGCAGAAATTAGAACTCGGAATATCGGCACATGTATTTTTTGTTGCAAAGGGATATTGCTAAACATGAAAATGTTTGCAGCAGAATGATAGCCCCGCCCACCTGGAAATATAAACAATATAGTGGAAGGCTTCGTGCACTGTTTTAAACTATGACAGGTCGAAAACTGAAGCAATTGTTGTTTACTTGGTGTGGTGACAGATTGTTTCAAATACTGGTAATGAAGGAGTAAGGCGATTTTGCGACATTTCCCCAAATCGACCCTATTAAAACCTGTCAACTACGACGCTCAGTACCACCGAGTCACAACAACGACCAACTAAATTACAGCAAACAATTGCTAGTCGAATGTTCCAATTTCCGATATTCGACATTTTTAAACTTGCATTTTACATCTTCAGTAGTACCGTGATGAAGATCACGAAGAACAGTAATTGTAGGGTTAAAACATCTGCCCTAACTTCTGAACTTGTAACTCTTTAATGACATTAAGAAGCACAATGAAAAAATGAATGCTTTTTCTTGTGTGTGTGTTAGGAATGAAGAATTTGCAAAATTTCATAAATTGTAGACTTTCCAAAACTGTTGTCAATATAGCAAGGACATCTCCCACTATAACACACATTAGAGATTCGTCTTGAAGAAGCGTGATATATTTGTATTATTTAAACGGTTGTATTCAGCTAATAGAGATGATGATAACAGCTCCTGAAAACGAAAGATGTAAGTCATAACTCACATCATAGGACACATTTGAGCAACTGATTTTGAATTTATTCCTACATTAATATATCCCTGCATTCTGACATTCCAATAGTGAAATGGAATTTAATGCTAAAAAACGGCAGAAAATGTGTTTTCTTTCAAAATGAATCATGCTCTTACTATGTGGCAGATATGAAAAAAATTGCTTATAAAAATTCTAGAAGTGAAGGCAAAGGGCCCTAGTAATATGGTATACGGAGAATGCGGAAGATTACCGATTCATATTTTTGCTGAAGCAAGAATAATAAAATTTTGGATGAGTCTTTTACAAATGCCCTCTTATAGATATCCAAGGTAATGTTACGATATGATTAGTTCGTGTGATAAGAGCCGGAGGAAAGACGGATTGGGTATCAAACATTCCGGTGTTATTAAATACGATTCGATATGGGGATATATATATACGGGGATTGTAGAGTCAAAATGTTAATTTTCATTCAAATCTTTTTAATAATTTTACGCAGAGACTGAAAGATGTTTCCACGCAAAAATGGGCTACGTCATTATAGCTTTCAAACAATTGCTTATACTACTATACCTAATTTATTAAATATAAGGAAATCCCGGATTGCATTTGCACGCTTCAGGGGCTCATCGCACGATTTAACAGTAGATACTGGAAGATAGAGCAACAGAAAACAGAATTTGTTGGTTCAGTAATTTTAATTGTTTGGAAGTCGGAATAAAATTTCTTTTAAGTAATCCGTTGTATACAGACCTAAGAAAAAGCTAACGTGTCCCTCTATACACCAAAATAGGTTCAAATTCTCTCTCCTGCTGAATCCTACTACTAATCAATAGTCTTATTCTCAAATTACAACTTTTATGTAGTCTATAAAATAAAAATGTGACTTCTAAAAAAGGTCAAAAATAAGAAATTTGAACATACGACTAGCAATTGATTGCTGTAATTTAGTTGGTCGTTGTTGTGTCTCGGTGGTACTGAGCGTCATAGTTGACAGGTTTTGATTGAGTCGATTTGGGGAAATGTCGCAAAATCGCTTTACACCTTCATTACCAGTATTTGAAACAATCTGTCACCACACCAAGTAAACAACAATTGCTTCAATTTTCGACCTGTCATAGTTTAAAACTGTGCAAGAAGCCTTCCACTATATTGTTTATATTTCCAGGTGGGCGGGGCTATCATTCTGCTGCAAACATTTTCATGTTTAGCAATATCCCTTTGCAACAAAAAATACATGTGGCGATATTCCGAGTTCCGATTTTATTTGCATTCTAGGTAGATGCTCGTCTTCAATATGTCGTGGCTATAGAGCGAGAATGAAGTGAATTTGTGATCGCTATGCATAAAATTGCCTTGTCCTCCATCTTGGATCGCTGCCATTATACAGCCAGTGCCATGGTCTCACTGTAGCGCAAGCGGAACGAGGCCAGGGAACCAGGTTGTTGAAAATAAAACATTTGCAAGTACAAAAATTTTGAAGTTAAATTAAAAGTGAGAAAGGATAATCTTTCAACAATAGCGATAGTTATACAGTACCATATAAATAACCTTTGTAAGACCCACAGATATGTACGATAAGTAAACTCATTTCACCCAAATATTGATCTTGAAGTCAACCATCATGTCAGGCCCTACAAAGTAAAACGTCTTTATAGATGTTCGACTTACATTCAAATTAAAATTTAAATATTTTGAAAATATAATCGATTGAACACTTGCCCTGACCTTTTGAACCACTCTGCAGTCTCCATGACAACGATGATTTACCCTTTTCCTTCGATTAATAATTCAATGCTACAGAATAATGTCTTCCGGAGTTCCATTTTGTTTATCTCCTCTCTATTTATTTGTTTTAAAGTACTCATTTTATTTATATTCGTTAACATAAACTTGATTTAACAATAAAAGAATGACAAATAATCATTACCAATACTTTTCTAATGATTTAACAAGTAACAAGTGACTAGTGATTATTTCAAGGTCATAGAAAACGGATTGTTGTATTTCTACAACTGCTTTTCATAAGATTAAGTTTAGAATAAGGCGGTTCATCCTTTTATCTTTGTGAAACCCATTGGAACACTCCTTACTTTCATAAAGCGTATAACTGTGCTGATAGTTAACAGGGCACACTCCTGAACAGCACCAAGTGCTTTATTAGCGCTGTAGAACTGAAGAAAGAAGTCAAACGTTAAAAATACCACTACTATTCTTGTTACTTTAATTATGCTAGAAACGGAATGATTAAGATTCCATTTACTACTTTAAATCTCTTTATGTGTCCTTAAAGAAAGAAAACAATGCATTTGTTCAAGGTTATGTTACAACATCACATACCGATTTGAAGGGGAGATACAGTTCTTTGTATTCTTATTTCCTGGTTATTATCTTGTTCTTACTGGTCTACAGAAAGCAGATCAGAAAGCACATGAAGTTTTCATTGTTTAGTTTGCACTTTGAATGACAAACACGTACTTGTAGAAATGACAATTCTCAATTAGAAAATTGATCTCGACAGATAGCTAATACTCCCCCACTTCCTTCATATTCTTCTAAATCGATTTTGGGTTGCGTCTACAAAGGAATTGTCATGGAACAGACGGGTAAAGGGATGTTTAATTATATTATAACATATATTATTTTAGTCTTTTACGAAAATTTGAATCTAAAACTATTTATTCAATCAATTCGAAAATCAATTTTTTTAAATTTCGATTTCACCGATTACTTAAAATGTAATTAAAACTTGATGTTTTATCGTTAATCACGAGATCTTACTAAAATATCTATAGTGCATCTAGTCCTTTTTTAAATAAGCTAAATGTCTTATTTTTTCTTGTCAATATACAAGTTTTTTCTGGTTGTACCAAATGAAAAGATTTCAGAATGTTACATGTAACGGTTTAATATCCTTGGGAAATGTTTGGCTTCAGTGTGCATATTCCGTAATGTCAGATTTTCAAATCATTTCATCGTATGTATGTCTTTTTAATAAGTATTAGTTTAACTAATTAGTATTAGCGAACTGGTAATGGTTGGTCAGTTTGGAAACAAACAAGGAGAGGGGAGACACTTGGAAAAATAATAGTTTTCTTGCAACGAGGAAGATTTAATTTGACTGATTTACACAACAATTTAATTGGCATATAGACCGTTATCCAAAAACTGTTACTGACATACACTTAATCATCGTCTGTTAATTATAATTAAGATGGTAATCTTCCACGAGTAGGTTTCTTTGACCGTTCAAATGTTTTTTTGTTTATTGAATAAACCATTCATTATAATATTTTACCAATAAACAAATAACAACAAAAATATAAGTATTAGTATTAGTATGATTTGATGTAGACTATTCCAGAGATATTTGTGAAGAAAGTGGTCTTCCCAGGTTTTAACAGGAGTTGCAAGAATTTAGTTCAATAGGCAATGACATACATACATGTAATTGACGAATTTGTTGTCGTTGAAGGTTAAAGATAAATTATCTGTTTATATTGTTGGTATTTGTTATATCTTTTTGACCCTTGCAAAGTTCGTGATCATTTTGAAAGTTCGCATTTAAAAATATTGCATGAACTTGTATTAATGATAAGATGTTCCTTTTGTGCTTTCATAGAATAAAAGTGTAAATACATCTTTCAGGGAGGCATTTAACAATTGTGATTTTGCATTCAATAGCCGTCTAATCCAAAATATTTTGGGATGATATTTTCTGTCTTATGTTTGTTGTCCTCCTTCATCGTATAGTTTTGTAGTTATTTATCTACTAATTTTTTTTTTACTCCGTATAAACTTGAAGTATTGTCATTCGATTTCTTTCATTAATTTATCATTAGGGTCTGAGGGAGATGTGAAAAGATTATTTAGTTTGAGCAGAATTACGCTCTAAGTCTCGTATTTCTTCTTAAAGGTGTATGGTCATGTTGTTACCTTAATTTCATAATCGATTTATTACCTATTAGTTATTTTTTTTATTTTTTTTGTTAGTTATTTTTTTCCCCTGCTAGGCTATGTAATGGTGATGCCTAAGAGTGTAAAACATTACTTTTCCAAGTCAAATGTTCAATCTAGTGAATTGAATCACTAGATTAAACATTACCGTCCTCGTGTTTTAACTATAATAGTTCAGGGCAAAACTATACTTTATTACAAAACACATTGGGGTAGAGCGAACTTTATTTCTTAATTATTATGTCGGGTAGTATGGTTTTATTCGATTTGCGATTGCAGACGAAGATATTTTATGAGAGACATCCAATAAAGATATTGGTCTCCAGGATTTTAGCTGCTGTTTATTTTGGAAAGCAAGTTATAGGTCCTTGAGTCTGGATAATTGATAGTGATCTTTCTATAAAGTTAGGAGATCGTATCAAGTATTTATATATGTAAATCTAGCCAGAAAATTGTACAACTCTGAGTGGCCAGGAATTTTCCTATTTTTTCATGATTTTCAACCACTTTAGCACTTCATCGTAGTTTAGTTCACCTTCTGAACTTAACATTTCTTTGTTAATATGGGGTCCGTGTTTTCAAACAGTTGTTTTAGGTTAATATCTCGACAATTTTGTATATTATAAAGTTTTTTCTATAATAAGTGTATGTTTCTTTAAGATGTCTTCTTTTTCTCTGATAATTTTTCACATTTTATGATCTAGTCTTCTTATTGTCTTATTGATATAATTCGTGTTTCAAGGGAATGGAAAATCGCGGTCGGTTTCTCACGTTTTTTATTTAATCTGATTTAGATCTCATTTATATCATTTTGGTGCTATTGCGTTTATTACCGTTATTTTATTTTATTATCGAATTCGAAATCTGTCTTTCGTCAATAATGTGTTCTGTCCAATCTAGTTTGAGTTCATTTTCTTCGATAACATGCCACGTGGTCTATTTCTCTATGTATCCTTAATTCCTTTTTGTCGGACGAGTACTTTTTATATGGCCCCTTACCATTAGCAAAAGTGATTAAAACATATCTGGTCATTTATTTCAAATATGATTTTTCCGTTTTAATAGATTTCTCTTTTTTCTGTATCGTTCAATGGTATATGGTATGATATCTTTTTTTACATGGCCTTTGTTATATAAATGCGATATGTTGAATTTCCAGCATCCTCGGCCTCTTTCAGTGTTATCAATTTTGATTGTAATACAATGAATTGAATGGTCTGATCTATGAGTTGAATGGGTCAATTCAAGTTTTAGGTATAAAAGCGATAAAAAGAAAACAAATCAAGTCGGGATTGTATAATTGGTTTGTTTGTCTTTTGTGGTTTTGTTCTTTGTTCTTCTATGTTCTATGCTCACTTGTTCTAAAATGTTCTATTGCTTTATAGTTATGATGCTCCTTTGCTGGATTTTGAAATACAATCCAGTCACCTCAAATAGATCGATGGTCATTGTCGATTTTTTAAAATAATTTCAAATAGCTTTTCAAAGAGTAATGTCTAACTAATTAAAAGGTTTCCTGTTAGTTGTAGTTGTAGAGCGAGAAAGAATATATTCATAGTTTATTGATATTTCTAAATTCATTCAAGTAGACATGATACAGACCGATTTATTTCTAACGTAATTATTAGAACATATGCGTGTTAGTGTAGAAATAAATCGTAAACGAATATTAATGTTGGAAAGTAACAATTTGAAACAAAATTTTAAAAATGTTTTAGAAAATAGCCTTTCTGCTCTTCCCATTTAATGTTAAAGGCTGGCAAATCACAACTCCGATTGATTATAATTATGCAAGAACAAACGTTTTTTTTATCCCATTTCGATTCTACAGTGGAAGTAGGAAAGCATGTTTTCGTCCATGTGACAACTGCATGTATCCATATGTTACACTACATCTACTGAATACATGCTTCCCTTCTACTACAAGAACTTTTAAGGAAATTTTAGAATACATGAGATCCCTGAAATTTCTAAACCTTATAATTTCAGGAAAATCTGAGATATCAAAACGAATTTTGCTTTTACTAGGCGTAGAATTACAAAATAATGATTTTGTAACGCACTTGCTGAACTCGTATGCCTCATATCTTTTTGGCGTCCAAAATATTGACTTACGATCGTCAAGTATACACCACAAAACAAGTTAAGGACCAGCCGAATTTTTGTAATGCAACATCTCATTTAAAGTTAAAGAATTTCATAAAATATTGTGATGTAGTCTTTTACCTGATTTTTTAAACGAATACATCAATCATTCAGGTAAGTAATATGAAGCGACTCCCTTTGTATGGTACAATCGACGATCCCACTTGACCACGTCCATAAACGCCTGCATATTCGTCTCCCAAAGACCCAAGATAAACATCACACTTTATATCAGCTGTTCCGATCACTGGTGTAAACTTGACAACTATATACAGGACATAAATATCTTTCATTTTAATAACTGTTTTGGATGTCGCCACTTGTGAACAACATGTCAGATCTCATGTGAACAACATGTTCTATTTGATACAGTATTCATACTGAATATCGTTTTGCAGGGGAACATCTTGGTCTAATGGAGCACCTCTTCCACCTGGCAATAGCTGTTCTCATCGTGATATTCAACCACTGCACAGGAGGTAGGTATTTCTCTGTGTGAACGTGTATACAGGGGTTTCGCCACCCAACCACATCGGCGTCTAATCAAAGGGCGGTTATGGTAAATTCAATATTAATCAACAAATCCGCTGGTGAGGGAAAGTTCAAAATATAGGGTTTTTTCTTTTAAAAAAATAGTTTCATGATGAAGGCAATTGTATGAATTCTCAGGAAACAGTTAATAAATATTGAAAAATGTTTTTAGAAATGTTTATGTATTGCTGTAATATTGCATCTGCATTAAATGGCGAGCCCACAGACGATGTTTCTCATTTCAAATGTATGGGGGTTGTCTTTTCCTGCAGATATATATATATATATATATGCAGAGGCATGTAGTACTTTGGCAAAGCAAGCAAAACTTTATGGGAAATTCGGAAAATAATAAATCAGGACCTGCCTTTTGCTAACTTAAAATATTTGATTCTAAAATACAGCCTATAATCCTCTGTGGGTGAGAATTATGGTGTGTTTTGATAAATAACTAACAGAAAAAGTTCATACAACATTTATGATACATGTTTTGAAAGTAAGTTATATGTCTTCTAATGGTGCAGTATTGGATGAATGTGGAGGGTGGAACTTATTGTTAATGTGTCATCAAATTCCTGGTAACAACATGTTAGAATACCTAAAAATCTTTTGACAAAACATGGTTTAAAAACTTATTGTCAAGGTTATGATTACTTGGCATCTTGCATTCGAGTCATATCAAGCTTACTGCACTTTCAAGACCGCTCTTTGGTCGGAACCATACTTCCACCAAGTTAATCATCCTTTCCAAATTTCAATGCTCGTTTTTTAACTAAGGATTGGTCATATAGTACCAGTACTATTATTGATTTGCGGGGATGATTTCGAAGATGACTAACATACCTTATTAGTTTCCCCATTATACGCCCCCTTAAGAGACAAATACATACCAGTGTGTTTTCACATGTATTAGTCTAATTAAAAGTGCATTCACTTAATCATCAACCATAATCCTACTGTAATAAACAGTCTAGCAGTCTATTGCAAAAATGATTAATGTTCAAAATGCTAATCTTGCGCTTTAGTAACAACCAAAGATATCGTAAACTAGTGCTCAAAAGAAATTAAAACTATTTTCTAGAACTCACAGCAATATTGTTTAACTTATCAACCATTCGGAGTCGTGTTACACAATTAAGACTCATCTTGTTTGCGAACAAATGTCAACACAAAGTCACGTTTGACGTAACGTAAACGAAAAAATACGAAATTCGCCTTTAATGATGTAAAACGACCGCACGTGCATTTCGATGGTATATAACTGCAAACCGGATACCTAAATAGCAGAGTAGAAAAAAACCACAAAAATCATACCAGGTTTGACTCCAGTTGAGGGAAAGAGAGTTGTCGGAATGACTAAACAAGCAGCTAACAACACTGTCATTATATTGTCATGGCACATTTCCTCAGAGGTGATGCAATGATTTAGAAAACAAGCAGTACATTAGACAAGCCAAGGAGAGTTGTTAAACTAACGTAACATGTTCGGTTGTGCTGCACGAATTTCGCTACCTGACTAAAAGTTGTTCACAGTAAAATGGCTCCATCAGTTTTCCCTTTAAGATCGAATGATCCCTTTCTTCTACGACTAAGGATACGCGGGTTGAGCAATGAGATGTTTGGCCCTCTGAATATATTGCATTTGGTAAAAGCATATTGTGATAATTTTGTTTTTTAAATCGTGCTACTGCCCCTAATCGTAGCAACGCTAGTTAATAAAGACAATTCAAGCAGATAAGCAACATCCCCTGTTTAGGCAGGTGGTTTATGTTTTCCTGTGACATTTTTTTTCAGAGAAAACCTTCACGGTGGAGTTGGTGGCCATGCCCCAGCTGGGGAACACCCTGGTTGATCTGAGTCAACAGGACCCCACAGTGAAGAAGTGCAGTGTGGAGGTAGATGGGGACACATCTCGACACTTCGTCTGTAACAAAGCTAATCTCATCCTCACCCAATCCTTCAGCGGGGGAGTTAAGGAGGCAGTGGTTAAAGTTCAGTGAGTATCTGATTATTGGAAACAATCACGAAGAAGATTTATGCTGTCATTGGTAAATATCTCTTGTACACCAAAAAAAGGTCTGATGAACGTGGTATGTCAATGGAAACATATATTCTATTTCTTATATAGTTTGTTATCTGTATGTTCAGGATTATATGTTCGGCCTTGGAGAGCTTGCACCAGGATGTAATAATATTGTCATCGATAAAGTAAGAAGTTCATCACAGTGATAAAGGTTGTCGTCATTGTAGCCTAGATACATTTCATTTCATTTCTTCTTGATTCCAATTTATGACAAAGTGGTACTTTTATTTCTAATGGGTTTGAATTTACCTGTAACCAAATACAGAGATTTGTCCCTTAGGATTTCTTCTTCTTAATGACTGATCCTTGATTCCCGATACCCGTTACATTCAGTGACGGAATATCTGAAAATGACAAAGACTAACGTCCTGAACTATTTAAAAACGCAACACTAACTTTTGAAGATAAATAAAAAAACTTCGATGAAGGTGTAAGGAAAGTAACTAAAAACACATTCGTTTGAGATGTTGCAACATGTATGGACCACATTTTGGGTTCGAACCCATGCCATGTTTCTGGAAATGGGGCGTATGCACAAAACGCAACTGTCATTCGTAACTCTCGTTACCTGGATGGAATTTTTTTCTTGCTTTGCACGTGCAAACCCTGAACCTGGGTGGATAAAAGGCCATGGAAAGCAGATGCCTGTACTTAATCTCAGTAATGCCACGGTTGAGTGAAAATCAGAGGGAGAGAGCTATTGGGATGCTCCAGATGGGGGCGTCACAGAGAGAAGTTGCCCGGCAGCTAATGGTCAGTCCATCGACGATAAACAGACAGCAACATCGTTTCCATCAGACTGGCAGTGTTCGCGACCGACCACGACCTGGTCAACTTCCGGTAACAACCCCACGTCAGGACAGGCAGATACGGCGTAGTCACCAGCGCAACCGGTTTCTGTCTGCAACCACGACTGCACGCAACACAATAGGGCGAAATGGAAGGCCGATCAACGCCATGACAGTGATTCGTCGACTTCGAACAGCAGGCCTAAGGTGTCGACGTCCTTATAATGGTAACATCATGACCCAGCGTCACCGTGCAGCAAGACTCCAGTTCGCATTGCAACATCGGCTTCAACCACATCGGTTCTTCCACCGTTGGATATTTTCGGACGAATCCAGGTTTTGTGTGTCCTTTGCAGATGGCAGACAACGTGTTTACAGGCGTCGAAATGAACGGTTTCAAGACGCTTGTGTACGAGAACGGGATCGATTCGGAGGTGGAAGTGTGATGGTGTGGGGGGCGATTAACAATGGGTTTAGGAGTTCTCATTCCACTTTTACACCGCCACAGGCGTCAACGGTTACCGTTGTTGTTTCAACTTGACAATGCTCGACCCCACACTGCCATATTGACACGTAACTTTCTACAGCAAGCAGGGGTGAATGTTGTCAACTGGCCTGCTGTCTCTCCAGATCTCAATCCCATCGAGCATTTGTGGGATGAACTGGGTCGTCGAATCCGTCAACGTCAACCGCCGCCACGTGACGTTAATGGTCTGACCATAGCCCTGCAAGAGGAGTGGAGGAACATTCCTCAAGCATTTGTTCGACGTTTGTGCCAGTCGATGCCACGCCGTCTCCGTGCTTGTGCTAATGCACAGGGAGGTCACACTAGATATTGACGGCTGATGAAGGGGTATGTGACTTACTTGTAACCGCATGCTGACAAAGGTGAAGTGACAGTCTCCATTTGTTACGTTTTAACGTGCAAATGACAATTAATTGGATATGAAATAAAATTATCTTGAACTAATGTTTTGTGTTCTAATTAGGTCTTTTCAAAGTCGGTGTTGCGTTTTCAAAGTGTTTCAGTATATTTGCATAAATCCACATTTTGGAAACTCTTGATGTCTTTTTCTATCAAGAGTTTTTTTGTTATCATTCGAGTTTACTACCATAGGTTCACGTGAAACTGATAACTATTTTTAATTGGTAACTTCCTATTTCTAACTCAATTTTGAATTAATTCAATTCAAAGTTTGTGGTGGCATTTGTAGAATATAGCTCAATATTTAACGCATATAGCTCAATATTTAACACATACAGCTCAATATTTAACACACATAGTTCTATATTTAACACATATACTCGTTTTACTTCCTTAATTACATTCTCATAATGGATATGCGTTGCTATACAATTGATTAGACTATTTTTATTTAATAAATTGATCGCGATCAGTAATAAGTGTTTCTGAAAACCACTCAGTAACACAAAGTATTTTTCATAACTTTCTATTTGGCTAAAACAAAAGCCAAAATACCATACGTCGCGATTTAAGTTCAAGTCGCCTCCTTGCACTAACAGTATGATCTTTAAGATGCCTAAAAAGTATATGTTCTTGTTTTTTAAATACAGCCATATAAACCTTAAGAAAACGAATGTTACGTTTGTATTAGTTAAATGGACTACCTTTTTGTCACTAAACCGAACTGATAAGCATTAAGATGGGGAATTTCAGAAACAACCATTGCTTCTCGATAGAATAACACCGTTTTGAAACTTGAAATATTTGATTCAACGACATACTCTGTTCCCTTTTAAGTATTTTGACCGGAATGCATCCCGCTGTGTAAGAAAGTTTCTTTTATCAAGAACCCCTCATCCCTACAAAACGTTTTCTTCTCACTGTAAAATCTTAGACGCTTATTCGTTATAGAGAAGAGAGTTGTTTCACATAGTGATATTCGCGTGTACACTTTAAAGATACTTAAGTCAACTATACATTCTCGAAAAATTAATAAACGCGATTTAAAACTATATATACTGTGACATTTAAAACTATACTGTGACAATTGAAATTCTTTCAAAGGAGCATCAACGTTAAATTTTTCATTAACACGGTAATTTCATGACGTCAAGCCTAGAATATGTATACAAAGCTGAAAAGTAGATAGCTAATCATAGAACTTAACATTAAGCAAACTGTTCTTGTAATTGTTTTCCTTTATGAATCTATATTCATGAAACACGACAGTGTTAAGTAGATATTGCCTGATGTATTATGAGTCAAGAACAATCGTTTATTCGAAAAAGAGAAAATCATTTGATGTATTTAGCAAAATGTCAAGATAGTGCGACTGTTTTTCTTCTAACATAAACAAGATATTCCCTTCTCATTAGCAACGTGGTCTTCGGGGCAGGCATGTTTAATCAACTACAAATATGATACAAGTATTCTGATTGGCTCATCTTGGGCAGCTGACACTCTGTTAACCATGTGCATTATTTATGATGTTACTTCACATAACTGAATATAGACTGTATTTGAGTTCTTGTAACATATGCTATATCCGTTTCAGCGTGCCTGCCAAGTTTAAAGGCAATCATATTATGTAAAGATTATGTATATTTGAACTCTTCACAAACATACCTCTGTTATATAATACAATCATGAACATAAAAGTAAACATAGCATGTTGGTCGATGTAGATATGTAAGTGTATACGGAAGACCGACTATTAATACTTTAATAATCTATGACTTTTCAGAAATCTGACATCACTTGAAATCTGAAATAAGGAAACGTAAAGACTGTAGAACAAGACCACGTGTTGAGAGAGAACTCTGAAGTTGATATGTGGAATGAGAATCTACCGTTGTACTTGAGTTTAGTTAATTCATTCAGTCAAAAGATATTATTTCTCAGTAAAAAGGCCTACTTCAAATATCAAAATATAGATGCAAAACAGAGTTGCATGTAGTCAATCTAAGTTTATGCATACAGTCAATACATCATATTACAGATTGCTAATAAACCCACGAGCAGAAGAAATTTGGGTAATAAAGAAAATGCTGTTGTTGGAGACTGTAGACTTGTGTGTATATGGTAGGCAAAGTCTTGTAGAGAAGTATCGATAAGTTCATACATTAAAGTATTCTATGTCTGCTCAAACACACTAAGGGACCTGATATCGCTCTCTCAAATTGTGTTTGGGCCAGAACATTTGGCATTTGAGTTTTAAGTTTAAGAGATTATAAATCTCATTGACAAAAGATTAATCGACATAAATAACCGATCATTGCTGTAGGACGCAATAAAACAAGCCAAAAAGCCAATTTGCTTTCTCCAATCTCGTCTAGCTAAGGAGATTCAAAAACGACGTTTTCTTAAAATGCGGGGGGTTTTTTTCAGAAACATGAACAGTTACCGTTTGAAATTTGTATTGTAGTATAAATATAGTTGCCTTCTGAAGACATGTTGTAACGTCACTGTCAATTTTATCAATAATTATCTTTTTAATGGTTAGCTCACCATTTCTTAACAAAGTAAAAAAACGTCTTGCTTCTATAGCATTAATAAATACAAGATACTTTTCAAGATCGCATACATATTAATTATTAAAGTATATATGTAATGAAATTTCATTGACTTCAGTTATTAAAATTGCAATTAACAATTCTGAATCCTTGTTTAAAAAATAAATTTAGAAAAGGAAATAAAGCATATATAACTCATGATACAGTTTCGTCCCGTGCTAAATGTCGCGCACACTGAGTAGGAGGAAAGATCAGCCTATCTGTCACGAAGCCTTTATTTTCTGTATTTTATTATTTATTAATGTAACCTTTACTGTTTGCTTATATCCGTTTACTGTACATGTGGGTTGACGTGATGAAGAATTTAGTGCAAAAATGTCTCGGAAGCGTTTAGATTCATCTGTCACCAAGGTCATGAGTTCATTTCATACCAAAAATAACAATAAGGTCCAATGAATTCAATTGATTTTTTTTAAAAAGACATGAAAAAGATTGTTTTTATAAGCTTGAAATAAATCTTAAATCTTAAAATAACGCTTGGATATCTAAAACACCTTAGCTTTCTCACAAGTTCATTCAGGTTGAAATCATTTTCATTATCTTTTAAATCTGATAACACCAACTTCGGCGTAAAGTGTTATGCAGAATTAACCCGCTTCGTATGATAGCTACCCGCCTTAGTAAGATACTGTTTTCTTCCTCATAATTGTAACATGACTGTTGTAATCTCGATTCTGATTAGTTGATTTGAAAAATACCCATACTTTGAATGACAATTAATACCCACAAAGTAGCTAGGGCAATCTGATACATCATGTTCACTAGATTCGTCCCGACTCAAGATTTTTTTCCCCATTTCTTTACAAATTCGTACCGTATTCCAATTTAATAATTGCCATTGTCATTTTTGGACTGCGTCTACCCGTAGATATCTAAATATAAATCTAAAAATGATTCATTTATGAAGAACGAAAACATTTTCAACTGGCTTACTAAGTCCAAGTTTGCCGCTTTGTTTCATACGGCAGCCTTCTTTCGAATGCCATAGATATGACACAAAAGCCAACCGTTTTGACCTCTCAATGTTTACGTCACTGTCACAATGGTTTTGAGCTAGTTAAAGACTTTCGTTCTCTGGGGTTTTACAACACTGTATTATTGTTTATTTCGATCTAAAATTAAACAGGTACAACAATGTACGTTGTAAGAATGGAACTGTTTGGTATTATCGTTTTACTGTTTTTAATGTAAAGTATGTCGGCAATCCACATTTAGTAAGACCTCACCATACATCTTACAATAATAAAACAGTCGCAAAGAAATAGGTAGGCAAAAACAGAGTTAGCTCTTAAGTTCCTAATGTTTAACCGTCATGTTACAATGTCGAAATAATTTGCGTTTGTAAAATATCCGGGATCCGTTTTGTATATTTCAGTGCGATTTAGATGGAATAGTTTCGGTGATAAAGAAATTGTTATACTCGGAAGCAGGTCATTGGAGTGTGAATTTTTGTATTGCCCGAGCGAGAGCGAGGGTTACACACAAATTCACATTTCAGGTTTGACGTTACTTTCTCACTGGTATCAGACTTTCCTGGCTCTCCAATGTTGTATTGTTATTGGATTGAAGGCGGGTCTTTTAACTACATTTTTGAAACAATAAAGTATGATGGCCGAAGGGGACCAACTTCAAAGTAATTAAGTCTCTTCCGAGAATGTTTATTCAAACTATGAAAAGATATGGAGAGAAGTAGCTTTTACTCGTTTAAATTACAACTCATTCGCACGCTTGTCTACTATGAGAACTAACATTAAGCGGAAGATTGACGCTTTCTTTTCTCATACATTTCGACTTTTAACTTTGAAACACAAATTGTTCCTTAATTTCTGTCATAAATTAATTTGACAGACTGGAGACAACAGAAGGCAAGGAAAAAGGAATTGTCAGTGTAAAGATAACGTCAGTAGACGGATACGCAATCCAAATGTCTAAGGAAACGGCAGTGCCTGAGGAGATGAAACCAGGAACCAAAGTGCCATCTCTCTTCTCCATCAAAGGACTGAAAGAAACCGATAAGGTCTCCTACAGTTTACAAGGTCAGTCGTAGAGTTAACACTTAAAACGCTCATCATGTTTGACTGAAACGAGATATTAGTTCAATAGTGCTGTAAATGTTCTTTGTCCCTGAATCAGGGGTTTATTTATAAATTGTATATATTGAATTCCTTTATATGCTTTTAAGAAACTGACGTGATGAAGAAAAGATTCTATCGATAAGCATCTTCTTTATCAATAGATGCGACCTTTTCATGCAGATGCCAACACCGATATATAGATTGTGATTTTAGCAAAGAGAAGAATTGCTAAAGTGTGGAAGTATGCCTGAAATGCCGTTGAAAGATTATTAGGGGTGTTTTTCTTGCTTAAACTCATCATTTTTCTTATAATTTTGTCCCATCGTTGTGTGTTGTTTGTGTATATGTCACAGAAGAAGTTTGCTGAAATGATTTTAAAGGAGAAATGAAATTCGAAAACAAGATAACAAGTTCAGTTCATTAACCGAATTTGACGTATTCCATTCATCTGATTAAAAAAATAATTAAATAAAAATATTTACTCGTACAGGTAAAGACGATAAGTACCTGGGTATAGACAAAGCCACAGGTGCGATAACGAGCATCATGCCCCTGGACAGGGACGGCGAGAAGGGGAAGCGGTTCATTGATCAACTGAAGCTAACTGTTGTTATTAATGGCGAGAAAACTTTAACTAAGGAACTTAACATATCTGTTCTCGATATCAACGATAACTCGCCCACTTTCATTAAGAACTCGTGGACTGTCAAGGTCCCTGAAAATTCAACAAAATGTAAGTAACATTGACATGAAATTGTATGAAGTATATACTTAATCATATTTGCTTAATAGCTACGATTTTCTATTTGGTACCTTTCTTCAAATATTGTTTGGAAATAATTCTTGAAGGAATTAATCTGATTACTAGAAATCAGATGTGCTAAGCCTTCAAATTAAGTTTTGTATTCCGTATCTTATGAAAACTCGTCCTTGACATGCAATCAGATATGCTCAAATGAACGCAACCAAGTTTTGTATGGGGTCATTTTCTGTAATAGAGAGACGGAGCGTAAATTGTTTTATCCTTGGCACTATTTGCAATGAACAGTCTTTTTGTCACGATATCACCCTGAATGTTTGACATTCATGCATTGATTTTGAACTCGTTGTTCTTCCAGACCCGATCGCCACCCTCAAGTGCACAGACGACGACGAAGGGGACAATGCCAAGATAGTTCAGTCCATCTCCTCCTCCCCCGACCCCACCCTCTTCTCCATGTCCGGGGACTCCCTCCTGGCAGAAACACTCGACTTCGAGGGCCCCATCAAGAGCTACAACCTCACAGTGATCGCCGTCGACCAACCCAAGAATGGCGAGGCCCGGACTGGAACTGCCACGGTTCATGTGATGGTATGTATCGGCATCCTACTCTTCGGAAGTTTGCATTTATTGTTTAATCTTAATGTTTTTTAAATTGAAATTCATCATCCAAAACTATGTTAATCACAGCATTTTCTTAATGTAATATATTATTTTGACAATAATTTTGCAACGACGTCCTGTCAACGTCACCGACATGAACACAGTTCTTTACATCATCAAGAAACGACTCACTATGTCCTGGCGCCTTACTGATGATGTCTTCACGATATCATGACGTCATAATAACACTGTGAGAGATGTTGCGGCATTCATGCGTTTTCCATTGAAGCGTGTCACAAAACACACAAATGCTAGGGTTGGTTACCTTGCTTCGATGTTCAGTGTTGATACTTTCTATACACATTACCTGTACAGTGTTTCCCCGACAACAGGATAGATTTAACTCATGTTATAGACTCATTTTTGAACTAAAAGGTGATCATTTCCGTAAATGTTACCACACAGAGTCTAATTAGTGAAATGACGAGTTTCACATGTTTAGCTTTTCGCAAGATGTAAAATTTTACATCGACAAAACTTATATATGAGTGAACTTTTTATTCAATACGTTTATTTGACTAAGAAGAAACCAAATGTTTATCAGATTCAACCCAAGAACGAGTTTGCGCCTGTATGGGACAAGCCCTTTTCAGGGGGAAGTGGGTCTGCGCATGTCCACACAGCGTACAAAAACACCAAGGCTGGGGACGTCATATTCACCCTCTCTGCAGTCGACATGGACGACGGGGATGACGGGAAAATTAGCTACGCAATAATGAAAACAGAAAACGGTGTGACATAGTTGTATAAGAATACCTAAGTTCAATCTATTTTTATAAATCAGATTTACGAAAGTGAAAGAGATTACTTAGTCTAGAACCATCGAATAACTAGTTTCCCTAAAATGCAATTAGTTATATCGTATACGATTTCAGAAAAGTCACCAAAGAACCATGACATTGCTGACTTCTTTGTCATTTTCATCAGATGTTGAAGTATATATATTCTAGCAAAGTATTTATCACTTAGCAAACATTTTAACGTGACACAATGTATGTATTTTTTATCTTATTTTAGTTACTAAACAAACATGTTTCACCAAGGTGTGATATCATTCATACAAGTACGACCAAGTGTCGAAAATATTTATTAATTTTTTTATTCATTTTTTATTCAGCATCTGGAGACGAAGTTGAGTTCATTTTCCACGTGGATGAAAGTAAAGGTGACGTGCACGTGATCAGCGAGCTAGAAGAAGCGCCGTACACGCTCACAGTATCTGCCTCGGACAATGGAAGCCCCAATAAGACCATCAACGCCACTATTACCATTCCTGTCACTGTAAGTATGACCACGAGTTTTGACAAGACAAAGTGATGAAATTCCTGCGCAACTTGTGCCTTGCAGGCTACGTTAGGACCTTGATATCACAATGGAATTGACATTCGGAAACGAAAACTAGTCATTAGCAGCAAACTCTCTCTCCTATTTATTGTCTATCCTATGTTATTCTTCTGGTATTGTGTTGTTTTGTATATGCTAAACACATTCTGAATCAAAAAGCAAGTTTACACAAAATTGAATTTACTAAAGAAATTATTTCGAAATATCTCGATTTAAAATCAATTTTGTAAGCTTTGTTAACAGTGCTCATATATTTGTTAACTTATTCGTCTGGCGACACTGAAACTCAGTGTTTAAACCGTGAGGACACTGCCAGATGAACATGGTACCTGACAATGAATGTGCGTGTTCGAAACATACAAGATTTTCGGAACAACCTTGAAAAATATTACTATTGCAGATAGTATGATCTCAAATATAGCAATGTTAAATATTTATATAATTTATAACCTTATCAAACCACTCGTTCTCATGCAAGGACCCACCGAAGGAAGGCCTTCACTGGCACCACGGACAGCAAGCTCACGTGGATGACGTCACAGTAGTTATGTCCAAGAGCACCAAGCCAGGGAATTCCATCGTCACCGTGGTTGCAGAGGGGCCTCCTGAAGACACCAGCGACATCAGCTATAAACTCGGTCCTGTGAAGAAAAGTAAATAAAGAACCCGTTGAGTAGTCTCTCATATTTGTCTAACCATAACTATGTAATTATTATCCCAAGCCATTGATTGTCATCTTTAAGGATAGAGTGTGAACCTGTAGTTGCAATAGTCTGACACGACAGATTAATGGTTAATTCATTGTTACTAACAATTATTTGCAATCGTCCTGCTTTCCGTTATTAATGTTTTGAAAGATTTGACGACAAACAGGCAGATGGAAGTGATAGTCTGCAAAACATAAACTTTATTGTCTTTCCTTACAAAGCTTTCTCGTATCTACTAACACAAACATGAACAATATCAAAAGTGGTTAAATCTTCTTTCTGTAATAAAATTTAAATATAAACAGTAATGAGATTTTAACCTCTGCTACATCAATCTGGACTCTATCATATCTCTATGAAACAGTATTCTCAATAACATTAGGATTATATAACGGCCAAAATTGTCTCTGAGCAGGTTTATTCAACTGTTTTATTTAAAACTTATTTTACACATAGAAAAATGGGACAGGTTCTCCAACTTCGGAAACGTTCTCCCTAATCTACAGAAGCGTTAAAGGCATACTAACCACGGCAGTTGTTTTTTTAATATGAATTTAATTACACCAGATGGAAAGACTTTGGAATCCAACATGCTGTTCTACGTAGATCAGAAGACAGGCAGTTTGATTCCACTGCGAGATTTTAAGTACTTCTTGGAATCGGGGGTTGACTTCTACGAAATTCTAGTTAACGCCGAAACGACCAAGGGATCTGAAAAGACCTCCATTCACTGTAAAGTGACAGTTAAAATTGTAAGCAAATAGCAAGATGTTATTTTTTATGTACAAGAATTGATTTCTTCAGATTTACTGTTCATAATTGTTGATAACCACTTGTCTAAAGTGGAAATGTATCCGTCTGTTGCAAACATATATTTTAACGTTTATTTTTGTATCTAGTTATACCATTTCATTTAAAATTCCATAAACTGAAACGTTTGTAGATCGTTACACGTTAATCTTCTTGACTTTATTAATTAAAATCTTACCTTACCAAGTCTTTTCAGTGACTACCTATAAAATAACACTTTTATCATATACCATACCCTAAACACTACGTTGGAAATCCTATACTACAATAATAATCCTTTTTCGGGTATTTTACAATAAATATAACGTTGTAACCCTTTCACTTTCGTTATACCAAGATCAGGTTTTATAACGTATTGGTTTCAGCCTAAGAAGACAGTAAACCACGCACCGGAGTGGGTGAAACCTTTCGTTGGGGGGAACGGCGCCTCTGGAAGTGTAACTGTCCCAGAAGACATCAAACCCGGAAGTACAGTGGCCACAATCAAAGCGGTAGATGCTGATTCCGGAGCCGATGGTGACATCACATACAGAATAGGTTCCATTGCTACAGGTTGGTCTTTTTGTGCAGTCATCCATGACAAGAACCCTTACTAACTACACCTGACCTTAAAAATGCTGTTCACCTTTATGTTCCTTTACTGTCGTTTCGGGGTTTTTCATCAGATGATTCTTGAATATCAATATCGTCAGAATCTCTTGCTGATTAACCGTTGCGAATGTAATAAGAAACCTTATACATCCAAAATGAACACACGTTTGCCTTTTCAGACGGAGGAGTTGATGTAACCGACCAATTCGGATTCAACCCAAAGACTGGTGTGTTAGAAATCTTAACCGACCTTGACCTAGAAAAGGGCGTGAAACTGTATACCGTTATGATCTCGGCAATTGACAAAGGAGATCCTCCAAAAACAACCCAAGGAATTCTGAAGATCCATGTGTCCGATGTGAACGAACATAATCCATCATTTGATCGGAATTTCTACGAGGCCAAAGTAACCTGTGACATTAACGAAGGTGACGACATCCTCAAAATTAGAATGACAGACAAAGATGCAACAAGCCGCTTTACATTGACTTCAGCACCCACCAGCAAGTACGTGATCTTGAAGATGTTGCAATCGGACACTGCTGCAGTGTTCCTTGGGAAGCGGCCACCAAGCGACATGTTCGAGTCGAGCACGGTGGATGAGTTTCTGACCTTGACATTATCGGACGGGGGCAAGCCAGAGAAAACCGCGCAGGGCTTCATCATGCTCAAGTTCTCGAAGTGCTCGCACAAGACTTCACCGACCACCATGGTAGATTCAACAACCATCAAGGTCATACCAACAAAACCAAAGATCACCAAGAAACCTGAAATAATCACAAAACCGGAAGTTACAAGTAAGGTCATGGTTACACTACCAAGGGAGACAAATATACCTCCCGTCCCAGAAACAACCAAACCACTAGTGGAATCTACCACTGGGGAAGACGGACTTTCAGGTACAACGGAAGACTCGTATGACGGCAATACTACTGATGATGAGGAAATGTTGAACTCCACTGTCACTGATGGGGAAGTGACCGCATCCACTGAACAACCTCGCTGGTTGGTTCCTTCCTCTCAGGCTGCAGGTGCAACCACGCCCAAAACCCACTCAGCTAACGTCAACGGTTCGAATCCAAATCATGGAGCCTCTGGTAACTTAGACTTCATTCTGTCTTGACACAGCATAGTGAAATATTTATAATTATAATCTATGTGTTGCCCAATACTATTTGTTGATGACAATGGTACGAGAGAGGGTGTTTTATAAGAATGTTGTTTTAGAAGTCTGTTGTGGTCTAAGGTCGAACTGTCACTGAAATCAAGTCGATAGATTGCAGTACATCCGTGTCTATAACCAGCATGACAGCTCGACGATTAAACATCACATCGTGGCATCTCTACTACTAAATATTTAATATATTTTATAGGATAGAAGCTGATGATAGGTAGCTGCTAAAACTTAAGCTGTTATTCCAAACTTCTTAAGAGTCACTTTCATTGTAATAAATCTGCCTTATGTTGTGATACTCTGATTCTAGGGATCTTGGTAGGATAGTGTCGCCGAGACAGGATGGAGTAGATTGAGTGTTGAAATTATTAATTGCTACAAAAACATTTTATCCTGCTAAATGATGTCTTTTCACGGTGGATAGGAGGGGGAGGGTCAAATGGAGTGGGGTCAGACAGCGAGGCGGGTAACTGGGTGGTCCGCTCCCTCTGTGTCATCCTCTTCCTCGGCTACGTCGCTATGGGAGGCATCTACATCGCCAAGAAGTTGTGAGTACATTTAATCTGGGGTATGATATATGCAATACTTAAATAATAACGATTTTCACGAAAATTGCATGATTAAGGTAGACAAGATTTTCTGGATAACAACTTTTTTCTGAAATTCACGACGTTTATGTAAAATAATATTTGTCGCTGCAAATCGGCAATGAATTACATTCCCCATTTAATTAATCTCTCTAAATAGGTTCTCACTATTGTTTAATGTTTAACTGTTTTAGTATATATGTACCCCATTTTATATTTTCTACACCTATTTAATGAATGAGTAAGGATATACTCCGAAACGTTGTGCATTTCACAGTAAAGAAGTTTTTATCCAGAAAATCTATTCTTCCTAAGTAAATCACTTCTAAAAGCTCTTCATATATGTAACTGCAAGATTATGAAACATATTGAATCTTCTGGTCTGACATCGTTATAGGCATCGATTTGAACATTATGTTCTACGATTTTGAGCGGTACAAATACGTTCTGGAAAATGTTTTTTCGTCATCTAAGTGGTTTTACGTTATTATATTTTATCATTTATGAGGAAATGTGTTTGATGTGAGTAAAATAAGATGAAAGGGGAATTAACAAGGTATTTTCACGGAAAGGTCACATCACTTACTCATTAATGTTAGAAACACAAGCATGTTCGATGACCCGAACCTATATTTCAGCTATAGAGGCTTTTTAATGAGTGTCTGAGGACCTTCATACACTAAGGCTGATAGACAAAGACCTGATAAATGATTGTCACTTTATGAATATCATTTAATATAGTCACACGTTTTTTAACATTTTAGTTCGCTATTCTCGAATGCAAACTGCCTGAGACCGAAAACAGCCGTCCATCCTCGACCAGACGGGGAAAACGGTAAGAACATTCCACAAGTACTATAAACACTTAGTCTAGAACCTATACAAAAAGGAAAATTGATTCATAAGTTTGTCAATTATCGCTTCCTGAAAGGAATTACGGAAAAAGGACTTTTTCTCTTCCATGAAAGGAACGTGATTTGATCACTGCTATCGATACTGCAAATTGATGTCACACAAGATTAGATGAAAAATGAGGTCGCATGTCATGTGAAACATTTTTAATGTACGTAACATTTCCACAAATGATCCACCGACATTTTGAAAATTAACAAAGAATATAGTAATTTCACACATTCTGAAACTTCATTACATCAGCTGAAACCTAAAACTCGCCGTCAGAAACACAGGGTGTATGGGTGTTAGTATGCCCTGATTTTAATTAGATTGACCAATTCTGGAATCTCTTCAGACACGAACAACAATGATTTTCTTATATAAGTGTGTGTCGTAAGTACTGATATAAATGAGATCGATACTTTCTTGCAACTCTCCAGACACGAACGACAACCCGCCTGCAGGGTCAGTGGTGGACTACTCCGACCGACAGGCGGACAACATGCCGGACATCACAGCGGCACTCGCCATCGCCTCCCCCAACTTCATGGACTCCTACTCCCGGGAGGTGCCCCAGCCCCCCGTCTCCGCCACCCCCTCCCAGGCGCTCTCAGGGGGTCCCCCCGCTACCCCTCTCGTCACTGTTCCCCTTCCCCCAATACCCTCCATCCAGACCCAGCCTCCCCCAGCCGTACCGCCTCTCTCAACAACAACATCGCAGGTAAAAGCCCAGTCAGGATTTAAACATATCGAGATACATAATAATCATATGATCTCGTGAAATAATTTCCCACGTAATAATATTTCACATTTCCCTTAAACAATAATGGTCAGGTCAAATCAGAACTTAATTTATGTACATAGTCGTACAAATATCTATGAGGAATATATCAATATTCACTTGAATACGTCTTGGGAAGTTTTTCTTTATATTGTTTTGTTCTAACCTACAAATCAGTGAGCCAAAGAAGCAAAAGAAAGCCCTAATTACATTACATTCAACAAATACACCAAATATCAATTAAACTTTAAACACATATTCTGTAAGTTAATCATTTTATTCTTTCTAAAATTTCAACAGTATTAGTATCATCATGTGTGGACTCACATGTACTGTATACTGATAAATTTGATACTTCGAATCGCTGACTATCAGATATGTGATTAAAGCGTTAGTAAAATCTTTTGTCCGCCGCAAGAGAGCGGCAGTAGACATTAACAGGAATGTTTGTTCAAGAAAATAATGCACATAAAATAAAGAGTTATACCAATCAACTTTAACTTCGTTAGATTATACGACATTGGGATTAAAAAGAATTCTTCAAAAAGCATTTCATACACAAACTGTTATCCATTTTGTACTTGTCGATGAAAGTGTATATTATTACATGCGTATATCATTTTACAGATGCCGCCGAGGACCTTGCCGCCTCTAACCGAAATTCCCCGATAATTTTAAGAAAGTAATGGACACGCCACGTAACGATCAGTAACATCGAAGAATGGAGTGTTATGAGGATTTTTGGTTGTCATTATATTTTTATGGATGGAGTCTTTTTCCAAATTAATATGGTCCTTAGGAAAACTTTAAAACGCCAGCAGAATAACCATACATTACACACTGAAGCTTGTGAACAATGCGATGTATATACTGTATTGATGAAACATGTCAGGGTTGTGTCAAAGAGTTTCAAGAGGCAGAATGCAACGTTACCAAACGTTGAAATCTTCTACAAGAACATGCTTTCAGAGTACTTTATTGGAAAATAGAGTTCACGAACCTTTTTTCTAGTAATATTTGGATCTCTTATTCACATGACACCTGTTGGATTTAAATTGTGCTATTAATAATATTTCCTCTTATTAACTATTCTTATTTAATCTAAGGATGTCCGTTTGTTGTACATAACTTCTCCTTCCCAGCCTACAGTGATTTCACCTGTTGTAATGTACAGTTGATATTGTTTACAAGCCATTCACTATCAACAAATGAAACGCACAGTCCAAATCTTTTATGAGTATATGGCAATCGTTTATAATTTTCATATGGTCCATCGACAGTACCGTCATCCGCTATATCCTCGTATTTGTACCGTCCTATAAATCATACCTTTGTACCCGTTCACTAAGAAATACGTTGATGCAGAAGGACGCAGCACTTTCACAGTGCGTCTTGACGTACCATCCCCGAAAGGTGTATGTAGAATTTACACATGCAATTTTACATATCAATCAATTATTTCTTTAATAATCAGAGGAACGAAGTATTGTGAACAAACGATCACAATGTTGAAACAAACATTGCTATTATGGTTTTATCCAACAGACTATGTGCTTGTATTCTATTAAAACGCACAAAACAGCAGACGACTGTAAACATTGAACGTTCCAGGATATTTGTTCTCATTATCCTTAAAAGAAGAAAATACTCATTATATTCTTCAATGTAATTCTGTTCTTTTCAATCTGTTTTGAGTTTCCAATTTTGTTACAACAATATTGAGATTATTATATATTTTAGGTAAAATCTTTTGAATAAACTTTTAAAGAAAAATAGATATTTGGTTGACGACAATCATTAAAGATACAAAACGTTTATTTGTATATGGTATCAATGCACCATCGTTGCAACCCGTTATGAGGCAGTATTTTATACAATTAATGTCTTTGTTATATTCTCTTTTTAATAATTAAACACATAGTTTCATTAATGTTTAAAATAAACTTTTATTGTTAACGTTTATAAAAGATTTAGATGAACTTTCGTAGAAGTCAAATTTATAATTTAAAGATGAATCTCTTTTATCATTTCTTATGATAACATTTTTCAATATCATTTCATAGTTTATCATTTGTTAGGTATTGTATATATCCAAATCATTTTGTTATGATATATGTGATCATGTGATTGCGTTGCTTTCTATTGTTTTCTCTTGCCACGTGGGCGATGACGTCTTGCCCTTCATTCAGTATTGTTTTATTTAGTAGGAGAGTGGTTTACTGCTGTTTCTGTGTAACTAAAACCTTGAGTCCTATCCGACACCAGCGCATGATGTATTGTACATCTGTCACCTGTTCGTATTGTTTGTGTTTAATTAAACAATATCATAAGACAATATGATCTTCTTCCCGGGTGGAAGTGCTTTGTACGTTGAATGGTCAATAGATTGGTAGACTAGCCCTAAGTCTCTGACAATTATTCTTTAAAAAGATATTCAATATAGGATAGGAGCCTAAGTGGATTGGGATTTTCACTCCACGTCTAGACTTGCTCTGAATATTTAATAATTTAATAAGAAGCATGTACTACCATATATTGCTTAGACCACAGAAAACATGTAACGAGAACATCCGATGTGTAGCAGTAGAAACAAAATATACGTTCACAAAAGCAAATCCCAGCTAATTAAAGATTTAACAAGATAACCGAGAATGCCTTCGGTTTACATTATATATGCTGTCAGGTATGGTTCTCAAGTTTCTGTGAGACAGTTTGTTACACATATAACAGGAAATCTCAAAGTTTTTTTATAATTATTTTGTTAATAACTGTCATATTTTACATAAATATCATTTAGTTTTTATGATTCTTTCGATTTTACAATATTACAACTAAAATTCCTTTCTTAATAAACTATTTTTTATAAAAAATCTCAGTCGGTTATTTCATAAAACAAATGCTGTAAATACAATGAATGTTTAGAATTATTTACAAATCAGCTTTCAAAAGGTTTACCTGAACCTCAAATTGTGTTCTTGTGTCTCACATTATTGTTTGTTTGCTATTGTACATCAAATAGCAGTTATTTTGATGTCAGATAGGCTTTATATAACATTAATATTTTAGACAGTTTCAGAAATCAAGTTTCAAAAGGTTTACCTTTACATCATTCTGTGTTTGGTATACCATTGTGTATCAATTACTAGTTATTTTGATGTTATAAAGGCTGAATCAGTCTGATTAAAATCGACGGTTTTGGGAGGAATAAAAGTTTTAAGACATTTACTTTATCGAGATTCGAACTCGTTCTGTCTAGGGCTTTCCTCTTCTCACGGCCGCAACCACACGTAGTGCACAATCTGGCGTAAACTTAGCTATTCAGTCACAATGCCTCCATCAAAAGCATTCGGTATCTGGAGCTAGGGGCAAGTAACTCCCGTGAATTATTTTAAACGCGATGGTGTGATTGGTCCGTTCATAACTAGTTTTTGTCTGCACTTTACTGGTGTCAAGCAAAAACCACTGGCGGCCATTTTTGTCTGGACACCTTTTTATGATTTTAGGTAGGGAAATGGATCCTAGCATAGCTTAACCGATTATGGTACACAGGTTTTAAAACTGCTTTTAATTGAAAAAAATGTCATTTGATTGGAAAGATTTACTTTACTGAGGAAGTTTTAATCGCTTATATGCATATTCAGGAAGAACGTAAACCTTGGTTTAAAGCATTTCTCGATGATGATGTTACTATTGACATATGGCGATGATAAAGTATTCATCACAGCGTTCTTAGACGAAATGTCAGATTCATACTAAAGGCTTTAGACGTAGAAGGTTAACATCTATTTAATATTTATAACTTCAGTTTGGTCATTTATCAAATGAATAGTGTCTCCAATCTCAATGTGGTTGTTGTCAAGTCGCCATGACATTTGTTTTATCTTTATGTTTAGTCTCTTAATTGTGTTAATCCCATGAGTTACACTGAGATGTGTTTTGTTGTTGGAACAAGTCTCATCTTAGTATATCGTACAACCGATTTACCATTGGAAAATACACACTTGATGTTTTGTACTTTTGTTATGTTTATTATAATTGGTCTATGAGTACTTCTCAATTCATTTAGAATGTTGCGGTTGGAACAATGTTTCAAAGAATTGTTGACTTTATGTTAAATTATTAATATATGATGATTGCAAAATAGACAATACTCGATGGTACTAGAATTCAGTGTCCTTACAAAAATTTAAACTCACAATTATATTTTGAAATGGTAGAAAAGGATTAACATATTATTACAGGTTAAATATAACCGTCAAACACACGAGAGCATCACAGCATAAAATACTAACAGTAGTAAATAGTTTTTCTCTTGTCGATAAGATTTAAATATTGAACTTATATCTGTACGTTGTTTTCTAATATTACTTTTACAGACGTACAATTACTGTACAATTAATGTCGAACATTAATTTTAGTTATGGAGATGATGGATGCTAATCCTTTAATAATCTTAAGAATTTTCATATATAATTATCAGTATATGCACTACAAATTGTTTCATACGGAGTTCGATATACGAGGTTTCTGTAAAATAGTTCATGTCTTATGCTAATAAAGTAAACTATCCAGTAATATTCGTTCTCATTTCCTTGCTTAACCTTAATTGTATGATTTTTCTTTTGTGTTCTATGTTATTATTCATTGTGTTTTCAATGATGCCAAAGTGTGTATGGCGATTTTAGAATGCTTATTAAGTTGTCGTACTGGGTTAGCACAGGTAAACGTCGCTTCAGGCAAGATATTGGTTAGTAGTAAAGCAAGGGAAACAGGAAGTGTGGTTGTATGCTGCAGTGTACTATACTCAACCTCCCAGGCAAGGCAAAACTTGCACTGGCTTATATAAGCCTCGTGAAATTTCGTAAATAATCTGAGCCACTTCTTCAGATTAATGCACCCCAACTTATTAGTCCATTCAGATATCAGGAGGTTTACACAAATCGCGGAAGAGAGCGCTGCTTTCAACACCGAATTTTGTCTTAAGGTTGCAAGAGCCAATGGATTTGGGGGAATGTTAGTGTGATGCTGCGCTAAACATCTGGCAAATCCTCCACTTGGACAATAGCTGTTGAGGTCAAGACCCTACTGTTCTTGACCTTATCAGCTATTGTTTTGTTAGGTCATTCAAAAACTATGCCTTATTGTGGAATAAAGGATGGGCAGCGCCTTTACCGAAACAATATTAAAAAGGCCTTGATACCATTGTGGAGGATTTTTACAATGATTCATAAGTTTTAAACTAAAGGACAAGCTCCTAGTGTCCCTTCTCAAATTGCTCATTGTCTTCCCTGAAGTAAAAATGAGGTGAGGTTTTGTGATTTGGGGATTAACGCCGCTGTCAAGTGCATTTCACTTATATCGTGACTGCTAGTATAATTGCAGAGAGAAAGCCTGCAACACCATTGTAGCTAAGCATTGCAGTGAAACCTGCGAGCATCGGCTGGAACTAGCAAACCATTGGTTGTACTTTACTGAAATTCAGTGTATCATTGCAGCCAAAGCACATCTGTAGAACAGGGTCCTGTTGCACAAAACACTAAGGTGACCTTAAGTCACTAAGATAGCCTTAGTGCAATGTAAAATGATGGCAATGGTGTTAAGTTGTTTTATGCAAAGGCCCCCAGTTCTCTACCGAAAACAAAGTTGCCAAGCCCCAGGATTGACCTGAGGACCCATGATCCGAAACCGAAAGCACTAACCACTGCGCTATCCCGCCCCCAAGTGAAAATGAAGACACCCAAATATCACAATGTGTTTTATCACATATGAGCAAAACACTTTCAGCTCTGAAGATTAAATATGATTCAATTGGTTTTCTTTGAGTGTAATCCCATGTTTCGTTTACATTTTAACAGCATTTTTAGCAAATTTGGTGTCCCCACTTTCCATTATCATCTACAAAATATGTAAGCTTATGGTAGATCGGTGTTGCCTCACCTTAGGGTCTTAGTTGCAAGAGATCTGACCCAAAAGATTAAGTTTTTGTACTATTGTAAATATATTGATCCAAAACGAGTCAAATTTATCAAATTTCAAATTTGAGTCTCAATGTCAAAAAGATGTTACTCTTAAGATTATGGCCTACCATATCAAAATGGTTTACGAAAATATTTTCAAGGTTATTGGGAAAATGCCTGTCAGACCCATATTTAATGGGGTTCAATGCTACAGTTACAAATCTACATCACCAGAGGCAAGGTACTAGTATATGCAAACAAAATTTAATCTGGAGATGCAGCAGTTATTGAGGACAGAATGAAAATGTGAAAAGTTTACAGAAGATGCCGGACAGATGGGCCACATATCATTGGCCTTTCTGACCTTTCAGGTTTGATGAGATAAAAAAGACAAGCTCTTATCATTCAACTCTGATTTATTGCAACCCATTTCATAGGGATATATAGAGAAAAGACATACAACAATAACAAAGTCTGATTATAAAATGTTAGCATTAACAAAATACACTGATAGTTGGGTTTTAAAGTAGTCAAAACATTAATTGTCTAATTCAACAAAAGCGATTGATTCTGTGGTAATCACTGTAATATTGTGCTTTAGGAACCTGTTCCAAGAAACAATTAGATAATTTCATGCAGTAAAATTTCTAAAAAATCTCTTGGTCTACATTGGTAATGTTTTATGATAACATAGCTAATAAACAAAAGAATCTGTAATACCATGTCAACAATACTTAGAGGGAGAAAAAGATTATTTTATCTCTGAGGGATTTTTCTTTTTTTTTTAAAAGTACCCGAATCTATTACACAATAAGCAAATATTATGGATGATAAACAACACTCTTAAAAATAATATTTGAGTATGAAATTCTAGAAGTGATCCCAAAGTGTACATTAGTGCAATATTCCTACATCATACCTGTTATACTAACCCCATTTTGGCAAATGCTGAATATCATAAAAGGAATGTTTATATGATACCTCCAAAATTAATGATCACAATATTTTTAAAAACGTTGAACAATGATGCTAATCTGAACATTTGATGTTAAATTGAAAAGACAAATTTATCAACTAAACTTTAGCTGTATCACACAATCGGACTCTAATCTTACTCCTTCTAGCAGATGGAGAACCTCATGTGATTTAGATCATGTGTTATAGATCATGTGTTTTAGATCATGTGTTATAGATCATGTGTTTTAGATCATGTGTTATAGATCATGAGTTATAGATCATGTGGTAAGGATTAGGAAGAAACAAATGTTCAAATTATTTCATTTGGCTGCAAAATTTGCCAAGGAATAAAATTCACAACCATAAGTGCTTATTATTGTGCAATGTCTTTTTCATTCAAGAAATGAACCCACATTATTGAGTTGAATACACAAGATGACTTAAAAACTCTTCCCTATAATAGAGCCCATCAAGAAACATAAGCTGCTCCTGGATGAAGCCCTATATCCACTTCAGAGATAGAAAAGAACACAGACTGACATGTTGGATTCCTATTTAGACCTACTAATTTGAAGTTACACATACAGAAAGTTCTACAGATTCTGTTTGAGCTACATGGATTTGTTCTCAGATTAACATGCTGGACAGTCACAGCTACAAGTATATTTCAAGGTGGTCCAAATTTCCCTCTGCTTCTTATCTCCAGTGCAAAAAGAACGCAATTAGATTTGGAAACATGTTGGTAAAGTACTTTTCATGTTCCTTGTGACATTTCAGCTGATGCAGCAGTGCAAAAGTATTCTAATTAGCCAATCTCATGAATTACACAGATCATCTTGATTTGGCCAATAGCAAAAGAGAGGCTATAGTCCAGTATTCCAGATAAAAGTTATTCCAGATATTGTCCTCACAATGAACAAGAAACATGAACATTTTGAATTCTAAAAAGCCAATCATTAAAAAAAGATGTTTTCATTGTAGTAACCTTAATTTGGAGAGAAGAAGCAAAACAAAATATGGTCACATTACAACTGATATGCTTCATGATGATTTAAGAAGCTTTCTGCTGCTGCTGATGTTGATGATGATGATCCTTGTTACGACAGACGAACACCGGCACATGAGAGTGGTGGACGATATAATCACTCACACTCCCGAGGAAGGTACGTCTTATTGTGCCCAGCCCTCGACATCCCACGATAATCATCTCTCCATGTTCTTCCTCACATGCCTTGATGATTCCCTCCCCTGGTTTGGCGGCCATGACACTCTTCACCTTACCTCCCAGCTGTCATAACAAGAAAGAACATAAATGTTTCCATAACACACACATATAAGTAATATTCATCATATACTAGTGATGTGGTATGTTCTAGAGAACATTACAAAGTTATACTGACAGGAGATAAGGGATTTGAAAGTATTGCCAAAAGCACCAGTTTATCCTAACCACTGCATAGATCCTTATTCAGTTCCTATAGTTCAATTTCCAATATCCAATAATATTCCTGTCAATTGATAAATACTTAAAAGTTATTTTTAGGTTTAACACAGTTTAAAAACTCAATCTTAAACAACATCAATAATTCCCCAAATAATTTTGATTGCAACCAATCATGAAAAGGTACTCCTAGTCAAGAAAGAGCTCCACTTGTAACACAAGTTACTATCGAAGAAATGACAAAGTCATCTCCTTGGATAAAGAATTTGGAATCAATCTCGTAAACCAACCCCGTGATGTTTGAGCTTGGCAGCTAATTTCTCCAGCTCCTTCTGTATACGTTCCTGTTCCTCCTTCAACATGCGCTCCAGAACCTCCCGGTCAAACACGTACACCGCTGAAACATCAGACATCATCTTGAGATATAGAGGATATTATATTATTGACTTTGTAGTACTAAGCTTATTGGTTTCTGAAGAACAGTGAAAACATTCCTATGAAAAATGTTTTCTGAGGAGAGGTAACTTACAGGTTTGAGGAATAATACATATAATTGAGTGGAGTAGGTTCCAAATGTAAAATTTTGGACCCCCAATTCAAGGTGAAATGAATCGAATAGAGTGATCCCAAATATAACTACGTTATAAGGCATTTATGTTATAATCTAACAAGGCAGCGATACTCACAGTTGTTCCACTTCTGGGAGTGCAGCATATCGTTGAGCTCCGGACAGTACACCAGTATCACATGGTCTTCCTTCATGTGCACGTTGTCACAGTACCCTGCAACAGGAAGTGTACCACATCAAAACACTCATCTACATTGTCACAGTACCCTGCAACAGGAAGTGTACCACATCAAAACACTCATCTACATAGTCACAGTACCCTGCAACAGGAAGTGTGCCACATCAAAACACTCATCTACATAGTCACAGTACCCTGCAACAGGAAGTGTGCCACATCAAAACACTCATCTACATAGTCACAGTACCCTGCAACAGGAAGTGTGTCACATCAAAACACTCATCTACATAGTCACAATACCCTGCAACAGGAAGTGTACCACATCAAAACACTCATCTACATAGTCACAATACCCTGCAACAGGAAGTGTACCACATCAAAACACTCATCTACATAGTCACAGTACCCTGCAACAGGAAGTGTACCACATCAAAACACTCATCTACACCATATTTCTTTAACTAATCCAGTATTATTCTTAGAGGGAACCTAGAGAAATCTGTCCAACCTTTTCGCTTTTTGTCCCCTTACAATTTTGAGAAGTAGGATACTTTTACAAGTGTCAAGGTTCCCATCTTTTCAGAATCTGCCATAATGACCCTTTAGCTGATGTACTAGGTACAACTATGGAACAAAGTTCATGTGCAACTAAAAGTGAAGATCTATGTTGCTGTTCATAAGCCTGTACGTCCTCCTGTATTGATATTCAAGAACAAACCATCTCAAAGACTAGTACTAAGTAAGCAATGATTTAATGAATGACTGTCCTCCTGCTCAACACAGGCTAATGGAAGGTTGGTAGATCACATGTCAAGAGGAAGATTCATAAAACTTTGAGCGATAGTAAAAAAAGATAATAAAGGTTTTGTTTTAAAAGTGTCATCTTGAGCACCATTTCTTTGACAGGCCCTATCACTGGCACAACTCAGTAGCAACTGAGCCCAGGTAGAGGACTGATTAGTTCTGTTACTAGTTTTCAATTCATTTCATCTCCTGCTCAAAACCACTGTCAACTAAAACATGTAATCCAGCTGATAAAATTACAATATAATTACAAAAAACTAAAATAATGACTGGTCCCTGTGATCAAGGACCTGCATAGTGTCTAGTGTACTTGCTATGACGGAGGTTTTGATATAATGTTACATGTTCTTACCTAGGTTATAGTACATTGACACTGTAATCTGAACTCAATAATAAACAATGCATCTATCTACACTAACGTTAACATTGCTTGGCGGGGCTCGACTTGACAACGATTGCATTCATGGCCTATCATTTATCATATTGAAAATTAATTCCAAACTAAACAGAACTATTGTGTTTTAAAAAAACCAAAAAAAATCTTAACATTATACTTTAAAAGATTACAAGTTTGTGCTGAACATCCTCACCAACACTTAAGGACATTCTTTTCACTGGGCATAAGGTCAGCGTTAAATATTTAAAGTGTACATTGTTGTGTTGAAACAGATATCAGACACAGAAGCCTAAGACAACACACTGAGTACACAAACCCAGTTCATAAACCCAGCATAACCCTCGCATTGACCTCTTGTGACCTTTCGGTGACACGCTGTTCACCACTGTCATGAAGTAGGACAGCGAGGCGTTGGGGGCAAGAAAGAGTAGCCATATGACAACAGTTTTTCCAAAATATATGTGGAGAAATTTTTATAGGTTTTTTTCTTATCAAAATTCCTATAACTTTATATTCTGTTCTAATCAGTTCTTATGAGCTTCAAGAAAGTACGAAACAAAATATTCAGCCTTGTATTTCAAACTTCAACAATGATAACCATTTAGATCAGCCATTATTTATGATGGGAGCAGGAACTGAGATTTCTTGGTAAAGTACTGGATCATCAGAAATAAATAAATCTACCGGTATTGATTTCTTTAAAATATCTCAAGGAATATGATATGGTGACATAAGTCCAATGATAACCAAACCAAAGAATTTATCTAAGTGTTTCATATTTATCTTTATAAGAGTAGATATAAGACAACTATCCACTATAGGATGCAAATCAAAGTGATCCATAATAGAACCAATTCCACTACTAAGGAAGTCCCATTTCCAGCAGTGGGGGAGAAATTGTCAGGGGCACCACATGGACAATATTTCAGCCATTTGCCAGTTGTCAAGCACTGTGCAGGACATCCAAACTGTGAGTGGAAATGCCTTTCTTGAATTTAGAGAAAGAATTTGCAAATATTGTAAGAGAACTTTAAGAATGGCAGAATAAGACTGTCATCATTAGGAGTCTCTCTTGAGCTGGAATGCTATCTCATCATGTGTCATCAATATTATGCAGTATCAAAACAGACATCCTTGATAATCCAGGGTAAACATAGACAACTAACGAGTGGCAGGGAATGACAGATTATCTCTCCTGAGTTATATTAATTTCGTAATTCTCGAGCCTTGGCAAGAGAATTACACAAGTAACATAATGAGGGGAATATAATCTGTCATTCCACGTCACAAGTTGGTTATTGTTTATATTACCCATATGTTTTTAAAAGAGCATAACTCGAATATAATGGAAATAAACGTTTCTCTATAAAGGATTTGGATGTCGAATCTCCAAATTCATTTGCTAGTGCTGTAGCTTTTCTTAACACTTACCTACGCATGGCATATTTGTCTCTTGTGAAACAGTTTCAAAATAAAAGTTAAATGAAAGTGTTGTTGTAAGTACATCACTTCTTTTCTTAATCGTCATTAAAAATCATTACTTTCAACTGTTTTTTATTGATTTGAAGAGGTCAGCAACGCCGTGATACTACAAGACGGCTCAATCTGTAATTCTTGCGACGTAACTGATAGCACTGTGACATCATAGATGTTCGTGTCTATGATGTCATTACAATAAAACGAAACCAGGTGCTCCTTCGCGACTGTAAGTTTAACATTAGGACGTAGTATTCAATAATTGCTAACTTTATCATTTTGTTCAGTTTGACAGACTTATTTCCCTTTTTGCAGCGGCACATCAGAGAAATTATGAATGGCAACTATGTGGACTTAGTAGACATTGTTAAAATGCAGAATATTTGTAAACAAATTACCAGTCAGGAAAAGGTTGAAAGATGGATGAAATAGTTCCGGCAAAACGTTTATTTTTATTGGATCACACCAACCAATCAAATACCAGGAAAATGTGTAATTCCTGTGTGACTTATAGGAAAAATAATTCCCTGTGTCCATCTTCCCAAATGGGAAATATATTCCAAAAATTTCTGACTAGTGACTACATCTGAAAATCTTCCTCTGAGGCTGCTTTCCTATGTTTAAAATAGTTATCTTAAATAAATCATAGTCAGGGATTGAGTAAAAGTTTGACCTTGACAGAATGATGCATACCAGTTTCATCCATAAAGGCAATAGTGGGCTTGCAACAATTGTGGTGAATAGATAAATCAAAAGGTTTCAATCTTTGAGAAAAAGAACGTTAAGTTGAGGAATGACTCATGGAAACAAGTGTAGCAGTAGAAGAGCAGAATAAAGTTACATGATGTATTACTGCTTTGCAATGCAACAGCGTAAACCAGATATGGGGTCTCACAACAGAGTATCATTTGCCTCTCACTATACACTGTACACGTAACATGTGCAAAAAGCTATTAAAGAATTGCCTTCACTGGAGTTCCCTGGATCATCTGTCTTAAAAAAACAACCTTTGCATAACAAAGACTAAATGGGTAAGGAGAAGATGACAAACATATTCAAGGTTAAGAACCTTATAAACTATAGGGCGGGATATTGGACCAAATTTTGTATTGCAATACATGTCAATACTTACCTCTTGTAAAGCAATAATATTGCAATATATTATCGACTCTAATTCGAAGTTTGTATGCTTTCCATTGTTTTGAGTATGAAACCTTAAAGAACATTCCCTTTTAGGCTTTCAAAATATAAAACATTATTAAAAAAATTGAAAACTTAAATGAAGTATTGGTTAAATACAATTTCAAAATTAGTCTCTGCCATTTCTAAAACAGCATTTGCTCTTACACATTGAGAGCATTTCTGGCATCTACAATCTGCAACGTTACCTTAGAACAAGTCATATCTAATTTATATCTTTTTATTTTGATTTAATTCCTTTGGGGCAATATATTCCTAAAATTTCATATTAAAAATATTGTCATGCTCAGTCAATACCTGTTTATACCTATATACAAATATTATTGCACAGCCCAAAATTCTAATGTCAATATTTCCAAATTTATAATAAACACCATTTGATTTCTTTAGATTCAAGCTTCTTTTTACAAGACTCTTTGTCTCTGAAGTGCAGCTAATTTTGAAGATCAGAAGAGCTTGTTATTCAGAACACTGACAAATATAATAGACAATCTTTTATCAGTAACGTAAGAGGTACAGCTAAGGTGATAGCCACATGACAAAAGCTAGTTGTAAAGAGTTGCCTATGGCCTACATACATACAGATGAAATCCCAAAGACGATAAAGTAGATGGTACAGAACAGTGAATGTTAACTTTCAGAGGGTCAGTCAAATATCTTGAGATAAAGTACAGATCAGGTCCTTGAACATAACAGTCAGCTAAAATATTATTATAGTAAACGTGAATTGACTGAGTGGGATAAGAACAGCAAATACAACTACAAAAAATATTTCATTTCTAGCAAAAAATCCCTAGTAACTGTTAAATTGCTCTGTTAAATTGCTAACAAGACCTCATTTCCGACCTTTCATTCATACACGCAAGAAATCAAAATTGTTTTTACTACTGATATCTTATAAATGAAAGGGTCAATGTAAAAATGTAGAAATTCTAAACTTGTAGATGTTCAATAGTGAAAAAAGGGAACAAAAGATGAAAGAGGACTGATTGGAAATGACAAGTTTATCCCATAAGGAAAAGATACAGAGGCCAGATTTAGGACAGCTACGTGACTTTGAGAAACTGGTTAGCTGGGGTTGAATACATCAGCTCTGCACTTGGCTCAAAGCAGATCCTCAGTAACGTTACGCTTGAACGACCATGTACTTTTACAGCAAACTTTTGTTATATACTGTTTGATTCTTTAAACTATCTCAAGTTAGAAGGTATAGTTACTAACTTTCAAAAAACAAACCTGTTGATTTTTTAGAAAACTAGAAAATTTAGCTTCTTCTGTATTTTCAATGGAAAATATATTCACAATTGTCCATAAATGAAGCTGCAGTGAACATGCATTATTTCCAACTAACAAGAAAGATTAAAGCTATTCATAGACCCAGAACTGCTCATATTAGGACAGCTGTTGTATTGGAATTTATGACAGAGCTACCTCTGATGGGAGAGAACATCGTCTGTCAATAAGACCCTATGGCAAAATATTAAAATCTTTAGGTCTAGAAAGTGTCAATCAACAAATGAATTTATAGCGAAATATTTTTAGGGACTAAATGTTTAAGTTTAAGAACTTTTGGCTAAGAATTTTGTATTTCTATAAATTCAACTACAACTACAAGAGAAAGCCATATTTAAAGCCAGTTCTCATAGCTGAAACTCTATGACTACTATTACTAAGTTACTAACAGACAAAAAGATATAATTTAATTCCTCATAAATTGAATAATAATATATACAGAATCAGATAAGCTGAATAATCTCTTCATATTTTAATATCAATCGGGGTTTTAACGGGTTTATAACGGAGATGTAACCATGATATTGTGGAGTTTTTGCATTGACAAAACACCAAGGTGAAGGCCATATCAGACTTTGTATACAAATTCACTCAAGCAGAACATGTCTGTAACTCAAGATGAGTTCACTGGTTAGTTATAATCTTAGGAAGTGCATCAGATGTGAGGAGTTTTGTGATATGGGTTCATGTATTTGATCATATTTCATATCTGGACTTTGCTCTGACATCATAAAATGATAAATGTGGGTTTCACTGAAATAATGAAATATGACATAGCATATTAAGTGTTATAAAACAATTATTCCTATTGGATCAGGACTGTAAACAATCAAACATACTATGAATTTAATTCTTATTTCTTAACCTGATGTTAATAGATCATTTTACTTCATAACAAAGGTGAATCTTTGAATACCATTAGTATTCATTCTAAGGTGCAAAACTTTGCTAATATCCTTACACACTGCCTATGAGCCTAACAATTAGACTCTGAAATGAGAAGTTGGTCAATAATCTAAAAATTTAAATTTTCAAAAGCTATCATGAAAATAAGAGTCTCCTTTGTTTAAGATTGAGCACTCAAATCTGCTCACAGACATGCTTAAACTTTCATCTTATCTTAGTGAGGGTGATAGACTACTTGCCTTCTAATTAGGCACCTATTAATACTCATAAGCAAATAGAATTTCATTTTTCACAAAGTCTTATACTACTATGTTTAGAGTGGAAATGATAACCCTCCAAACTCCAGAGATTAGCCAAGCATAATAAGGTGACTAATTTAGTCAAATCTTTGTTCATTATTGATTAACTTCATTAAGTATTCAACTTGGTAAGGCTAAAAGAAGACTTGAATCCAGACAGACAAACCAATGCTGAAGAAGATAAAGTGTGTTAATGGCTCACTATCACACTACTTGTTCACTTGTAAATATTTGTATATTTCATTTGTATATATTTGTATATATGTTTTGTATTTATTTATAATATTATATATATACTTTTGAATTTCATGCTCACTTAAATGTAACACAAATTTCTTATTGGGCAACAAAGAATTATCTTATCTTATCTTAAAAAAGGCTCAGGACATTTTAACTTTCCCAACATTGGAAAATACTTTTAAATCTGGTTAAAAAGGGTAAAACCCGCTTTAAATTTGTGAACCTACCCCCTCAATTCCAGTCAATTTCAAAATTCCTAGATCAGGCACTGCAGTGTATATTATAAAACCATGCCTCTCAAAAAAACAGAGGCTTACTGAATATTCTAATCTATGAAATCAAACTGTGCAATTTACTCTCTAATCTCTGATAAAAATTCTCCTTTTTCTACATGAGTAGGGAATAAATCACCCCTATTTGTTTGATTCAGACTGGACTCTGAAATTATGCATAGTAATCTCCTCTGAAGCTGCTGACCCCGCGTGATATCTGCTATATTAACATTCCATGAGTGGCATATAAAAAATCAGGTCAAACAGAAGAACATCCGAGTCACTGACAATCCTAGTGATGAGCATGGTTACCAACATATGTTTTTTATTGAAGATTTTGTTGTCAAATATTAATTATAACCATTTCATTGACTATTCATCATCAGACTGTATCATCAGACTTGACAGCAAGAGTTAGCAGTGAGCCAGTGGCGGAGGCCGTACAACCTGACAGTCAGCTTTGATTAGATATTCACAGATCATCAATTTTGTATATTTCCCATGGTGTTGAGACGCATGAACTGAGTTCAAGAAGATTCATAACCAATACGAAATGTAAGAGCGCTTTGACAATCTAAATGTTAATGGATAAATCGTATATAAGCCTATTGATGTGGTAACATATATCATTTATAATGTTCTTTCTAGCAATATAACATAACAGAGATTAACATTGATGGTATCACGTGCCTGACGTGGTTAGAAAACATTGTATCTGTACGAAAAAGAATACATTGTATAACGAATCACATACAACGTTATTATTTTAACATGGACAATAGTTTTATTTGCATGCACTTGCAAAATCAGCAAATACACTGAACAAAATTCTCTTTCAAGTAACATTAGATTGTGAGAAGTGGCACGCCTCTCTGTAATGGAAAACAGATCGAAGTCGAACCATTTCTGTTTACAACTAGGAATAAAAAAATACGTTCTCATATACTTACAGCTAAGAGCGAAGTCTGCAGTTTCGCTTCCGTCCATTGCGATGATAACATTTCGCTCTTGTTTTTTGGTTTCAGCCATGGTTTAGGTTATTTTCCCACCAAGTACAGCGGTATGAACTAAGCCGAACGTGTCCTGAGCAAAATGGCCTTCACCTTTGCACTCACAGAAGGGAGAAATCATTATAGTCAATGTAAGCCGACCAACAACAGCCTGTTGACATGCGTATGAGAGACTCTATCGATCGGGAGCGGTTGTTTTAGCAATTGTTCATTTCGTTGATTTATTCATTGGTTTTCGCGATTTTTTAGAATAACCGTCAATTCTTCCTTTTCATTCGTTCTTTCTATCGGATTTTTCGAGTGATGACTTTCATTCACAGGATGCAAATTCAGTAAGGATTTTTAAAAAAAGCCAAAGAGAGTGCATTCAAATGTATTGAGAAGAAGAAGAAACACAATACCATAATGACAAATCATAGACATCATCCTATCATCTATCAACTTGTAATGTTTATCTTGCATTTATATTTTAGAGCATTAATGGTGAATGGGAAGTATAATCTCTATTATTTTTTTTCAATAATACCATTCTCGTACTATTGCATTATGATGTATCTATATACTTCATTGCGGTTTCCATCTCACCATTATGCCACACCTTTGTCTCGTTCCTATGGTTTCCTTTGTTCAAAATGTTGGTGTATTAGTAGATACGCTACACTTTTCTGGTATACCTGCACATTTTCACACACACCTACATTTCTTGACTTTGTTTCTTTTGTTGGGTCAATTATATACCACACTTGTGTAAACTAATATGTATACAGAGAGAATACGTAAAGAAAATTACAAAATCCAATTGATGAAGAAAATGTTGTTTGTTATATAATAATGTCGTTCCTTCGAAGCAGGAAAGTTGTAATCGGGATAGTTTTCGATGAGTACATTTGAATAGATTACACCTGCGAGGAGCGTGTTCTACCGCAAAACGATTAAATCAAGCAACGTGTTACTTTTAAAAGTACTAGTATTTGAATTACCTGACAATTAAGAAAGTATATCATTAAACAGACAGAGGTATCCGTGTCCACCCAAGGGCACCCCAAGGGGAGGTTCATTATGAAAATGTTTACTAAAGTTTCCCGGCCTTGAGTCTTGTTATAAAACATTAACCTAATGAAACGGGTTTAAAGAAAACCTTCCATCCTGACTGGCTATGAACACGAAAGTGTGTGCTAAGAGCTTGAATTGCAAGCCAATTTCCTCAACGTGATGGAACGAGTCTTTTGAGAGCCTTATCGACGTAGCAGTTTCATTGGCTATGCCAAATCAAGAGCGGGTAGATTCCTTTCTGGTGAAAAGCCCCAGAGGTGATACCTTGATCGAAGATCGAGGATGGGAACATATTCAGTCCTTGGTAATCGAGGATAAATTCGTCTAAAGAAGCAAATCTTGCCTGGAGCGGGCTCGTAGTCAGAAGTACCCCCTGTTCCTCAATAATAAGTAAATATACTTCCTACTGTCAAGAACCGTAAGTTCCCTCGGTAGGCGACATCGGAGGCCCCGTAATTTTGAACAAAAGCAGGAATTTATCGACCATTACACCTTGATAATCGTGGTAGACTGCAAAATCAAACTGCTTTCATCCTTGAACAACAAAACACCGCCAATCCATACTCTCAACCAATCGATAGTTTTCAAATAACTTAGAAAATGGTCAAATGTCCGTGACGTCATTATATCGCCAGAATTTTGAAGTAAACTGTGTGCAAAGGAGTGAATGAAAAATAACCAAAACTACATATTCCAACAAAGTCTTCATTTTAGATGTGTTAACATATTTCTTCGTCATCAAAAAATGTGTTTGCAAATTCTGCTATTTCAATATTTCCTTACCGAATAACAAAGCAGTGATACCACATAGAATACTACTATTGATTCCCTTAACTATCCAATCGATTCCATTATATAGTTCTCATGGTTCTCTAGATGTTACATAAAGCAAGGGTCATAGGGACTTCGTAATTATCACATTACCAGTTGTGTTATCAGTAATCTTCATTTAAATATATACACATAGGACACCTGTTTAGAATATCCTTTAATGAAGCCTATTATTGACCGAAAAGTATTCCTCGATTCTCCATATAGTTCGAAAACTCGACCATTGATGTTTAAAGGACCACATTGTATATTGATGGATTTAAATATGTTGACTTCATATTTGGTGTAATTTTATCGAGAATTAGTGGTTGTTTCTAAATACCGATCTCTTAATGCTCATTAGTTCTGTATAGTGACAATAAACAAGTCGTGACTTGTGATCGAAAACCGGACAATTTTGGAAACTAATTTACAGCAGACTCGAAGACAAATATTAATTTGTATGGTTTAGTAAGTCATTTAACTTATGTTCATGGATATTGGACGCAGAATTTCGACTTCCTAAAATTTATTTTGCTGTTTTTAATTTATCACTGAAAACAAGAAAATATCTAGTTTTTACATTTTAGGGATCAAGTTTAGAGGGGCGATTTGACTCTTATTTAAGCCCAATAAAAATCATCAAACATACTTTGTGTCACTTTAAATACATTTGGAACTAAGTAAAATTATTTTTCGTATTAAATCGCTCCCGGTAAAACACATTATGAGCCGTCCTATTTAGTTGAAGTTAAATTGTCTACCTTTTATGAAAAATATCTCAAACGCAATAAATGATTTACATACTGTATTTTTGTGCATTAAATAAGCGTGCATGAAGTTTGTGGATTACCAAGCCGGTCCGATGGTCATCAATATGAGTTTTAAAGAGTTTTTGAAAAGTCAAACATTCGAAAGATTTCTGTATCATTTACTGTTGAATGACTGAAATAGTGTTGAAGACACCTCAAACTTAAACAAACCTCAGGCTCACTCGTAAGGTTTGCACAATAACCAGTAAAAACGATGATCCATTTCTTTGCATTCGAGTCCCTTCCCCTATGACAATTCTTATAGATTAACCGCACGATAGAAATGTAAGCGAACACCAAATTTCCCTTCAGTACTGAAAAATATTTTATTTCAGAATTCAAGGACGCCTTTTCAATAAATAAACAACTCCTGCGGTCGTGAATTTCGTGCAGACTTTAAACTTTTTAGATAAGAATTTAAACACCTCGTACGCGCAGGAAATTTGAGGGGTTTTGGGTCTACTCGCTGTGTAATTGACACCCGCATTTGACTAATATGTGCACTTGTGCACGTAATCAGACAGCGCATGTACACCCAGCGTGTTTGTGGTTCGCGCAGAGTTGCTTTCCCTTGCATAAAAATTTCCAACGTAGTCTTTGATTTCTCTTTTATCGCCGAGTTGGATTGGTGAAAGTACAGATTTGTAACGTTCTATCTTCAATTGATTGAAACCCTCTCACATTTATGTAGAATTACATTTTAAAATGATATTTTGTCAAGAAAATCTAATATTACAGACAGTTTTAGAGAATGTGAATACCAATATATTTAGTCAATAGCATGGACATTTTCACAATTGAAATTTTCTTTTTTTTTTCGCGAAAGTGAACTTGTGGCTTAGAGTGACACAGTGTATGTTAATGATTTTTCAACACACTTCTATACGAGCCAAATACCATATATCCTAAGTTACGCTCAAACAGCCTCCTCAAAATTGCATCTTTATCTCTAAAATGGACATATTATGAAACTAACTTGTTTTCAATGATAATCGGAAAACGGACGTAGTAATGATAAGAAGTTGCATTTCTGCGTCCAACTTACATGTGTCTTACTTGAATGACCTACTTTAGACCTACCATTCCATGTTTGTGTTAGCGCTTGCTGTATATAAGTTTTCAAAATTACGTTTGAGTCATTGGCGCGCGCCACTGTCTGCTTTTCGATCACAAAACACGACTTAAACCTGTTTATTGTCCACAAACAGAACTTAAAAGCTTTATGGTACTGATTTCCAGAGACAACCGCTACTCCTCGATAAAATAACACCATTTATAAAGGTTGACATATTTGACTCCAACAACGTATACCCTGTGCCCCTTTAAAACAGAAATGAAACGGGTCTGCAGTGACCTTTTGCAGCCAGACTGGGAGAACGGGGAATTTGTCACCGAGCCTCTATTACAGTCTAGAATATCTGACAACGTTTGTTTTCATTTTAATTTACATTTACAATGTCATTCTGAATACCTTTTTTTTTTAAATCAAGTTTTATTTGTCTGACAGACAAAGAATGATAGAAAAACTCTGGAGTTCACCTTAGCATTGAAATCTGACCACTTGAAAGGAACAAGTCAATAAATCCTTTAAGATGATATAAGATATTAACGAAAAATTCATTCAAATGTTATATTTAGACTTTGCTTAGTACCATAAAAAACGATCTTACCACTAGGCCTACTATAAGTTTATTCCAAAATGATTGAAAGCTAGAGTCAAGTTGGACAGAGTTCGATCCGTTTCAACTGATAGAGAGAAGGAGATCGATGCAGGTTGAAGACATTATGCAGACTTGGATGTGCTTATGTAGTAGCGTCAGACAGAGTAACATAAGATAAGATTTCAATTTAGATTTTTCTATTTCAGTGTTGCATTAATCGACATTTTTCCATTTAGACAATCACAATGGCGTAGACATTAAGATAGCCTTAGAAATAGTTAGTTTGATCATTTTGATGAAGATTATGTTAGAGTCTGATAGTGGTTAGTCTTAGTTCTGTTTCATGACAATTAAATAGGATTCTTCAGTGCAGTCTAGGTCCTCATTCAGCAAGTCTAGATTTGACTGCATACACAGTCATGACATCTTCTTCGGAATATACAGTGAATTGATCACCCCGATGACACGAAGAGTCTGAGGAAAAGAATATTATTGATGCAGGAACAGTAAATTATTTAAATATGTAATGGACTGAATTTTAGTCTTGAAGTGTGTCCGTGTGGCCAAGTTGGTCCTTATTTTCTCAGTTTGAATCTGTGAGATGCTGACATTGTCTACTTCATTATGTCTTATGTCGCCTTTACATGATCCTCGAGTCAAAATGAAATGGTGATTAACTTCCCCTTTCTGTTAACAGGAGCTCTTAACCATAGTAATGTTAAAACTATCCAAATATTCGCAATCGAGAGTGTAGATTGAAACCGATTAGAGCCCTTCCAATGTAGGATTTAAGGTCTGGATAACAGACTGTTCAATATTACACTTATTCAACCTTCACCATCTTGGGTTTTATGATGGGATTTGTTTTGCTAAACTTAAATATTTTTTTTACCAATTTGTTATTAATATATTTAAACGAAACATAAAAAGTAAAATTTAGAAAATATAAAGTACCCCCAATAATCATACTATTCCTTGAAATACTGGAGCATTTAAATTTGAAGTCGATATAACCGGTTTTGCACTTTAACAATCTAAATTCAGCAGGGTTTATATTTATGTTTTCGAGATGTTCTTTTAAATGAGAACAGCTCAGCGGCTGTTTTAAGTTGAATATAAAACGCAAACTGACGGATATCAAACCAATGTTACCAATTTGAGTCTCTCGCCTTCCTCTATAATTTGCATTATGCGAATGTTTTGTTGTCCGTATACATTCTTTGTGCAGTCTTCTGCATTCTTTCCGAACAGAGCTGCATCTTAATTTCCTATACAACCCTTTTATGATACAGGTCTGGATGATTTAAAGTTAATCGTGCAATCAACGACGCCTTTTCAAAAGTTATCGTTGAAAACGCCCCGTACATTTCCGTATGCTTTTGGTAAGTTGAACTATGAACTATGAACTATGCACTCTTGAGTCATCTTTGCAGAACATTCGCAACTGCATACTTGCATAGACCTGTGTGACAACAAATATGTTATCCATGCATGCGGTGTTTTAATTGACTGAAATCTTAAGGAAGTTTATGTTGCGATATTTTGGCTCTAGGGGAACCTTCTGGAAACCCAAGCATAGGCCCGTGTGACGACAAATGTGTTATCCATGCTTGCGGTGTTTTAATAGGCTGAAATCTTCAAGGAAGTTAATTGTGCAATGATTTGCCACGAACCTACCGGAAGCTCGAGAAGAGCTCGTATTAGAACAGAGGTTGTGAAGGAATTAATGACGAAGCTACTTCTGTCTTCTGGCGCGGATGAGTGCAAAATGACATGTCGACTTTTGGAATCTGTCAAGAAAAAATGCGATAAAATGGGAACGGCAATGTTAGTCTTACTCAAACAAATAAACGTCCTCATGAACAATGGAGATTTTCCTTTTTATCCTTTGCCCACATTTTTGTCCATTTTAGAAGATTAATCCATGGTGATGACGACACATTGTTGTGTTAACGGTAGGTTACTGTTAGTCTTAGTCCTGTTTCATGACAATTAAATAGGATTCTTCAGTGCAGTCTAGGTCCTCATTCAGCAAGTCTAGATTTGACTGCATACACAGTCATGACATCTTCTTTAACCTACAAGCGGAATATACAGTGAATTGATCACCCCGATGACATTAAGAGTCATCAAGCAAATACACAGAAGGGATAAGTCAAGTCTTATGTGAAGTGTATACTAAGCAATACAATTTTTTATTCTATATTCTGTGGATGCAAGTATTGAAATTCAACCTCCCTTTATCTTAAAGAGCCACTCCGTGAATTGTTGGAGTCATACATGCCAAACTTAATCAATGGTGTCAATTGATCGCGAAGTATCGACTGTTACCATAAAGTAACATTTTAAAGCTTATTGTTTTATTACAGTGACAGTATGATTGTAGAACGTCGCAATTATGATCACGGAGTGGCTCTTTAAATCTTGAGGTATATACGTTCTCTTTATCATGTATGAAAATATGTAATAAGTCAACAAGAATATTAACATATAGTGCCTGCCCAACGGATGTAAAGGATACATGTGACACGTGGAGGAAGAGAAGAAAAGAAGCGACAACAGACCTCCAATATAGGTGTTGATGACAAGACTGATAGACATCAATACTGTAACACCTTTCAGGAAAGTAACAATTGTAATAATTTTATACAACTTCATAAATCAAGACAGTCGACTTTATCAGAACGTATTAATTACAACGGTAGTGTATCGTCCATATTAGTTTAAAGACAAGGCTATTGACTCTGTAGCTAATTAGACTGGATAATGAAATATTTTGTAAGGTGTACATGTAGCGTGATGAACGCCTTACCGCTTTAAAAGTGAAGAGTCACAGCCAATGATCGAGGAAAAAATACATCACCTTTGAGGATCTTATTTGCATATTGGCGCTAAAATGTTAATTTGTATTAAATCCACCCACCCTTGATTTGGATAAGCCAATTGAAACTGTAACGTCGACTGGACTCCTCTCAAAAGACATCTCCCAAGACGCTTCAATCTTGCGTTGAATAAATTTGACTATGAATTCAAGGTCTTGTCTCACACTTTCGTGTTCACAGCGTATTTAAACGTAAGGTTTCCTTTTAAATGATAAAGTCAATTCCTGGGTATGCGCTGTAAAGAACAGTTTGACAGTTGTCATCATCTCGAATCAAATCAGACGCTAATTCCTAGGGAGAATAAAGTGAAGAGCTTAAAACAATTCAGGCACTTTTTAACGAGGATGCACCTCTAAAAACATCCCTGCAATGATTGTAATACACTAAAGAAATTATTATGATGATTGGAGCCGCGAGCCTCTCAGGAGAAATGTCCCAACACGCTTTGGCCTTAATTTGAGAAAATTCTTAGCTCACACTTTCATGTCCACAGCCGGTCAGGTCGCAAGGTTACATTTGTTATTCAAATCCCAGTTCTTGAGCAAGAAGGGACTGTTTCAAACTTGGTGTTACCAAACGCCATTATCCATCGTCCTGTTTCATAATGAGACTAACGGGAAGATAATTTTAACACTAATTTTCCTGATGAAATTTCCCAGGGGTCATTTGTTATGATCATAGGAACATGAATTCCTCCGTGACCGAGGATGACTGATGTTATACAATATTTTCATAGAATTCTTCAGGACTTTCATCTTACGTTCTCCTCCTACAGAGGTAACTCAACTTCTACCTGCCACGTAACCTCTATTGCAAGTTGAGCATTTCTGGGTTATACATTGAGCATCCTGAAATGGTGCAAACGACGTTTTAAATTTAAATCAGCGTATTTGAATCCGCTCAGCATCTTCTTAATACCCTGACCTCTTTCAAGCCAAAAGCCTCGTACCGCTAGCTATCTATCCAGCCAATGAGACGACTCACAATCAGCAATAGCGGCAAAACCAAGATAGAAATCCGTTGAGTTCAAGATAGTAGCTTCAATTAAAGCTTCTTGCATAACTACATTTAATTGGCTGAAATAATAACAGGTGAACTTCGAGCCGATCTAGCCGTTCGAGGCATTTGGCCCGAAAGAGATGAGGGTATTAGGAAGGAGCTGAGCGGGTTCATATACGCTGATTTAGCAGGATGCGTTCCAACAGCTAAGAAGTCGGGGATCTTAGAAGGAAGTTATTTGTTAAACATACATTAAGGACTGAAACTGTATAGACAGGTTTCACCCCGTCTGGTTTTGTATAGAGAATAATGGCCCTTGTAACAGATTACGGCGTGGTGTTTCAGTCATTACTTCATACACAACCTCTGTTCTAATACGAGCATTTCTCGGGCTTCAGGCAGATGCTCCTGGCGGCAAAAAAAACTACTTTGCATTATTTCAACCAATCAAAATATCGCATGCATGAATTACAAACATATTTGTTGTCACACAGACCTTTTCATTGATGCAGCCGCTAATTATGGCGATATTGTTATAATAAGAAGACGGTGCACATTTGAATAAAATTTAGCTTTCCGAAAGTATACCGAAATAACTGAGGCTTTTTTTTAATAACTTTTAAAACGGCGTCGCTGATTGCACAAGTAACTTGGATTGCATCCAAATGTGTTTTCTTCATTTCTAGACCGAGAAACACTCGTATTTGGACAGAGTATGTATAGGAATTAGACGGAGTAAAAAGTACCTCAGTTGGGAGAGAATGTTGCAAACTTGACTTATTCCTTAAAATAACGAAAACACCATGACAATAATATATCTCAGTATCATTTATTAGTTATTAGCTTGATACAATTACAGGGATGGTAACCACAGCTTCTGCTTAACATACTCATTAGGCAGTAGCATACGCTTTATATCAACCATTTAAAAACTTGATATAAAAAATGATATAACATAAATATAATGCCCGTGTAAAGTTGAGAATGTTAATAAGTAAATATTATGACAAGTAACGATAGTGATTAAATAACAAAATTAACCTATCATCTCTCTCCGTGGAATATCATCATGGCATCAACATTAGAAAAAATTATGCTATTCGCCGAATCGAAATTGAAAAGAACCAAAACACAAACGGAATTTCTAGTTGTTTATATATTGATAAGCTTGACACTTCAGCTTCGAATACAGAAATACAAGTCAAATTCAAACATACTGATATCTACCAAGTTTTATTCCATCTTAAATATGATAATTAAGGACAAAACACATAAAGAGTCAAAAGGATTTCAATACTAGTTTTAGAAGATTCCTGAGAAAAAAGGTACCACGTTGTACGGAATTTTAAGACATAACTAGGCAGTTTACTTTATACACTATGTTCATTGATTCATCATGATGTACGCACATGAACCATTTGTTCTACAACTTTTCATTCATTTGTTCATTATATTTGATCACCTATGACTTTGTAAGTGTTAGCACTTTCTGAGTATTTGAATTAATTTGTACACTAGTCAAGTGGTACCTAGTGAACACAACATAAAGCAACGTAAACGTTTTCAAAAATAATGACATAGCGTAACAACACAGTGATGGATATTCTTTGTATTAAACTATTCTTTAAAATGACACTTTAAAAAACGAGATAAATTTGCAAAAGTTTATTCAATATTCTATTATTCAACTTTGAATTAGTCTGACCTGACCACATGACTATTTCCAGTACATTGAACGACAACACTACAACTGGACACTACCTATACCTGAAAGCAGGTCAGAATTCAAAAGGGCAGTCGCAACAATCCTAACGATTGTGTACAGGGTATGTTTCAACAGGTTTAAATGCAGAGTCAATGTTTCTTATATCGTGCTTATACTGGCTACACCCATTGGTCAACTGTTCACTTACGTGCTCTAAACACATTCACCAACTCTAATCGGCACTACTGGTCCCCAAGTCGGCGTCGGAGCTTTCTTTAGCTTTATTTTAGAACATGCAATTGAACGCTGTGTAATATTGGGGATAAAGAGCCTTCTAAATGGGACTAACGTATAAGCACAGCTAAAGAACATTTGATCTCCATTTTTATTGCAACGGGTACGTTAATTCCGACACACCGTAACGGGAATCTTGGCGTGGTTAATGACATAATTGCTAACACTTCCGGTAGTCGTGCGCCGATACATGCCGTGGCCTCGACTCCCCATCACGATAAACAAAGCGTTTTCTTCCACGGCAGTCCGGCAGATTGCCTCACCAGGCATACTCGAGAAGATGGCTCTGACTTTGCCACGCACCTGTAAATTAAGATTCATTGGTAAATGATGTTGGAAATTAACGACGACAATGAGATCTGCTATGGTTTCGGGACCACAAAGAGATTTTACTCTCCGCGCCTATAACTCAAGAGTATTGATCTGGGAATGAGCTAAAAGGTATAAAATATTAAGGATGATATAAGGTGGACAGTTACTAGAAGAAGTTTTTTTATTCTGTTAACATACGGCGTGTTCAATATATCCTTACTCTTTCATCAGAAGGATCAAACAAGAAAAGCAGTATTTCTTGTTAACATAAGGACGTGTATTTTATTCAGGTGACACGCGTCCGTGTGGAGTCATGGAAATTTGACTTCCCTTTGATTATCATACAAAAATATTTAAAATTTACGTGAAGTCAAACTATTAACTTGTTGAAATATCTTAGTTAAGACTGGAGGGGAACTTTAAGTATTGTACTTCTACCTTATGTATTCCACTTTAACATGATCTTAATACATTGAGGTGGGGTATTTTGACAAAATGGTTTTGTTAAAGCCTACCTTCTTTGCTAGGAGGGTCTTTCTTGCTTCTTCCAGGTCGCTGTTGACCTTTGCCTTCTGTTCCTTGAGCAGTGTAGCGAGGTGCTTGTCGTCAAACTTGAACAGGGCTGCAATATTCACAAAAATATTTATCAATACCACCACCAAAAACTATATGTGAAATGCATCAGATAAGTAAGGTTGAAAATACGACGAAAGAGTTCATATGTTTATACATTATTTTGACAAAACTAAGCAAATACGAATATAGGAGGGATGCATAACGTACTTTTTAGTCAACTTTATCGATCAACAATACCGTTTTGGATTCTTTTATCAAGTTTTCACATTCTCAAATAAACACCCTCTGTCTGTGATCTAAATACATATAAAAATGATTCTATATGTGTGGTTTAGGTCACAGCGAGCATTTAATGTAGATTTAATGTAATGTAATGTGTGTTATGTCACTGTCCAGACATGCTAAAACACTGTTCTTGACACACCATTAGAAATATTTATTTATTATTTTATAAATCTATAAAAACGAGACGCTGAGCAGCCTACACTTGATCTGTTACACGTATCTATGTACTACAAATCACGATTATCCAGACAAACCGACCGTAAAATCATGCTTTGAAGCTTAGTAGCATTACAACAAACACAGACGTCATTCGTCAAAAGGGAACAGATACTATATGACAAATATGAAATAAGATAAGACAAAGATATTAGATAAATTGCTGCACCAATCTTGACGTAAATTGAGTCCATTTGATGATTCGAAACGATAACCGCAAGTAGAAATACTTAATATTGAATTTATCATTCTTCATATCGAGTCATTTTGGTTAATCAGAGCGATGAATCATCATTGTCTTATTGAAGCAAAGGTTTTAAGAAAATGTTGAGTCTATATGCAAATCTTAAGATCGTACATTCGTTACGACTATTTGGGTGTTAACAATACAGCAAAAACTTATATTTTCATTACATAACATTGTTTACATTGTTTACATATGTTAAGAAAGGGGAAACTATGTGTTGCATCATTTGGAAATATTACAGAAAATATGTGTTTATGGAAATAAGTGCCAAAGCTATGATGCTAAATTCATCAACGATTTGGTAACTTTAGACATGCTTTAAGATACATGTATGGATGAACAAAAGATAGTTTATTTACGCCTTGGGCAAGCTAAAAATACCAATCCTGAACCGAACGAGTATTTCAACGAGCGTCAAAAAGCGATTCTCATGTATGTTTATACCAACATTTAGTTTATAATGGTATTCAACATGTATACAAATGGTTTAATATGTCTACCTTTGGTCGATTAAACACGTATGTCAAGTATTTATAATATGATACGGTATTGAATATATATTCAAGTATCAAACACTACCGGTGTGGCTCAATTGTCTTGGAACTGTACAATGTTGTTAGTTATCAATCTCTCTTTAGCCATGTATAACTTATCAGTACTGTTACTCACTGTCATCCCATGTTTTGTGAAGGACTGTCTGCACCTCGGGGATAGTGATCACAACCACGTAGTCATTGGGGGTCCACAGGTTCTGCAGGTAAACTACAACAAAACATGACAAATACAGGACTCGGTAAAAGCATCCATGGTCAGCATGGGATGAATGCTCTAACCAGTACAGCACATCATTACCCAGCACTGGGACTTCTCATTAGGAAAACTAATAGTGCACAGGGATCGTTTGAGAACATTAACCAATAGACTAAAGACTTGATATTCGACTATAGAAACTGGTTGTTAAACAAAAGTTTGGATGACCTAGAACTGATGGTTTTAAAAGCAATTTTGTTTCTACAATTCCTGATATAAAAAACAACATCATATTCCATCAAATAACCAAAGCTGTGGCGAAAGTCTCATACCTCGTAATGAAGTGGAGATATGTGGGTCTTAGTGAAACTAAGAACTGCGTCAGCTGGGTTATTTATGTTCCCATTGTTCAACCAAGCTGAACCGGTCAAAGGGTAGGGTCCAGACGAAATAATATTCGTTCAAAACTCTCCTGTCTTTCTACGGTTTTATTTCCGTCTCCCCCCCCCCCTTTCCCTTTCTTATATGATCTGTCTACTATTTTGAAGGATGGCAACACCCACGTGGTAAATAGCTGAAGTATTGCTGACAGCATGTTAAACCCTACTGGCTCACTTCGCAAAGGTTTACAGATGAAATCGACGAAACAAGTTTTACGGTTTACATCTACAACCATTGGGCTGTTTTAATGGTGTTTTCTTTTGCTCGCGTCCATGGCTGAGATGGGTAGGCTATGCCAGGTCACTCAAGGTTGGGATTAGTAAAAAGTCTACCTCTTTCCTCAGGTACACTAAATAACTAAAATGCGTTAACCCAACTGAAGCGTTAACTATCAACATAAAAGGGAAAAAACAGTTTATATGCATGAAGGATGCTCAAGCACCGACGTTAACTTTATCCTTCACATTACCTTTAAGATGTCATTGACAGTCAGTTTATGCTCTGATATTGCTCATACGATCATGGTTCAGTGAATACAGGTGGCGAACTGTCAGTATGTGTAAGTTTTACATATGAAATAGCCCGGGGTGTAGGAGAGAGTTTAAGGGAGAAGAAAGACACAGGGAGACAGTTGTACGGGGAACATTTGTCACCGTGTCAACTCAATCTGAAGTTTTAAAGCCCCCAGGTGACCTAACACTCAGTCGCTAATTATCTTATAAAATATTAGAAAGCAGTCTACGAAAGTTAAATTTTCGGATTTTTCATCCTAACTTTAAATTAGCTCTTTTAGAGGTTGTGGTTTAGGCCAGCGTAAATTTAAATCATTGGGTTAGACTTACATTAAACTAAATAGGCGAAATGCTTGTAAAACCTCAAGCTATCATTGTGTACGTCATCATCACACCAAAGTCATACAACAGAAATGAATTGCACAATGCCTTGATTACAAATGTGATCAATTAACCTTTACGTGTCTGTAGCCGAAGTTTTCAATGTCAGTTATCAAAGCAAGAAATCACATGTTACTCTGAAAGGCATTCCGTCTCGAGGTCTTGTTTTAATTTTAACAACCACTGCCCAAAAAGTTTTCCCCTGACAAACAATCCTTACCATTTCCTTTTGTCTATGAAGATGACTTTTTATGTCAATATCGTAAAAAAATCCCGTTCAATAAGTAAGCTTAGTTGAATTTACATGTAGATCACCGACTTGTCTTTTCCTGAAGATCATGTTTAAAGGAAACGTTCTCATAACAAGATCAGAATGAGTTTGATATAACAAGGTTTCATTGATATTTGATTTACTTATTTCACAGTAGTGCCATGAAAATATTTTATCCGTTGTAAGCATGGGGTAAAGAAGCTTATATCAGTCACTGCCGTGGTCGGTACTTGGAATATCATTAAACAATAGAATAGAAATGAAATTGGACACGTCTTTTAACTGTAGAATGTAGAACCTTTAATGATCTATTTATAGTACATGTCCATCGAGCAAAACAAACATGTATTCTCTATTCCCGGACACAATCGATATAACATTAACATGGATAGGTCGACCCGAATGTGTAATCCAATGAGCCCTGAACCAGCATCCATAATGCTACAATAATAGCATCGGGGCGTTTAAGTGTAAGCTGATAAGGCAGATTATTCACTGCCATGCCATGATACATCTCTTTACGCATACCAAATTGAAAGGATATCATTCTGTAAGATAATTAAGTTTAAACTGCAGTTGCAGAGGTAGTGCATCGCATCTGAGACAGGGACTCTTGTCATAAACACGATGTGTCGCCGACCCATGCTATCATACAGTTCACTATCCTAAGGATCGATACGCTTAAGGTTAACAGAAGTTGAATGTCGCTTCAGCTACTCACAGTCGAGAGCGACCATAGACTGCGGACTGCCGTCTACAGCTACTGCAACTACTCTGCTGCCCGGAGGTGGACTCTTTTCTTCATGGGTATGCAACTCCTGTTCGTGATCCTTCTCCTGATCCGCCATCTTGGAACTTGTGCTGACCTTTCACCTCTGGTCGGGTCACGGGAGGTGGGCGGTGCGGCCGTAACTGTACCGGTTTCTTGTGTGCAGTCGGGTGGTGAGGGGTACCACTTTTAAACGGCCTGCTCACATCTCGTTTCGCCAGCTACCCGCACGGCTTTCACAAAACAAAACCGGAATAGCATGACCCCTTTTCTAAGAATAGCATAGCCCACTAGCTCCTGGCTATGCTTGCGCCAACGAAAACTTATCATCAAATCTATTTTGTCGAATCGAAATTTTAATTTCAGTAATGAATCAGCTCTCAATAAATTATGCAAAATACTCTTTCAGTGGTTCAGCGTGTCAATACACATCTTACGTCATCACTTTTATACCAATAAATTCGAATATTATTATTTATTCTCGTTGCACTAGCAAACTCCTCCTGCTACATCAGCGTTTTTTTAATCCGCTGAGCTACTTCTTTTTAAAGGAGCTCAGCGGATTCAAATACGCTGATGTAGCAGGATGTATCAAACTGTCAGTACTACCTAAAGGTTCTTACATCTCCGTACCACTGATTGTATTTAACAAAAATTGTTATTTCTAAATAAGCCAATGCGCGATAATAACGCGTATATATGTACTGATACAATTCACAATAGTCATTTTAGAGCAGCCATAAAACTAACGACAGGGGTGGTTTGTAGTAGTATGCTACATACACACATCTATTACAGGTGAGACACCAGGTATGAAGTGTAGGCCACGTGGTTCACTGATGGCAGGTACTTCATGCATGACAACAGATCGTCATGACACATTTAGGCCTTTGCCACAAGTGTTGTTTCCGTGGGTTTCTGGCTCCGAGCGGCGCTTCTTTGACCTGTATTTGTTAACGTTTCTCCTGAATTATTTTTCACTTTTTTTAACGATTATCCTGGATAAAAGTGTTCAAAAGGATGGTCATTTAGGTTTTATTAAATGTATATGTACGTTTATGTACTGTTTTAAGTTTTTCAAAACTAAGCGATGCTTTTTTTAGTTCTGATAACCAGGAACCGACAAGTTGATAATTTATGTGTATTCGTTCCAGCATCTCTGTGTTACGCTTTGGAAATCTTCATGTTCTCATTTCTTCAATTGTTACAAAAGCACCCTAGTGCCACAGTCAAAATCTTTTTATCCCCTATTTAGGATATACCATCACCTAATTAGGACTTAATCATCGCCTAATTAGGACATAATTATCTCCTAATTAGGAGATATTAAGTCCTAATTAGGACATGCTAATTCCTATTTAGGAGATAGTTGTCACCTAATTTGGACGTTACTATCTGCTAATTTGGAGTTACTATCTCCTAATTAGGTGATAGTATCAACTAATTAGGAGATAGTATCTCCTAACTAGGTGATAGTATCTCCTAACTAGGTGATAGTATCTCCTAATTAGGCGATAATTAAGTCCTAATGAGGAGATAGCTATGTCCAAGGTAGGACTTAGTGATCTCCTAATCAGGTGTTAACTTAGTCCTAATTAGTGTTTACTTATCTCCTAATTAGGCGTTACTATCTTCTTATTAGGTGATGGTATCTCCAAATTAGGTGATACAAATTTTTGACTGTAGGTGATCTCCTAATTAGGAGTTAGTATGTCCTAATTAGGACTTAATATCTCCTAGTTAGGAGATAGTATGTCCTAATTAGGACTTAACATCTCCTAATTAGTTGATAGTTTCTCCTAAATAGGTGATAGTTATGTCCTAATGAGGCGATGATGAAGTCCCAATTAAGTGATGGTATATCCTAATTAGGGGATAAAAATTTTTGGCTGTGGCACTAGGATGCTTCCGTAGTACGGACTTCTGTACATTTGTCTTTGGTTCATTTTGACACTAGTCTTAGCTATGAATGATTTAGTAAAGGGCATTTCCATATTTCTTGTTGAATACAAAGATGACCTAATCGCATGAAAATAATGCATACGCAGATTGCAACCACTAGTGTAAATATTTAAATGATTGTGCTTACAAGAAAGCCGATCAGCTAATTATTTCTGGCATTTAATGGCGCCATTTTAGTGTCACAAACCATCAACACTGGTAATACATACTTCTGGAGAAAATGCAAAAAAATATTTCTAAAACGATTCTGTGGAAGGAAGATTTAGTTCGCTGCCATAAAAGTGTTTACCTTGTGTCGAGTGTCGTAATGACATCATTCCATCGTGTAGTTACGTAACTCCGTGATATTTTCACGACGACGACACAAGTGAAATTTCATTGCAATGTTGAAAACACATTTTATAATATTGAAAGAATCAGATTCCCATCATTGAGTATGTAATTTAAACTTATGGTTTGTACGATATAATTCTGTAAGTTTTTTTTAACTCTTTCTCTATACTCTTAATTTTCTATTGTTTTTTCTTGAATTCCTGTGTTCACAATATGACAATCCCTTTCCTTTCCTAATCTAGTTTTGCCTCGAGCGGTTGATGAATGCACTGTTGGTCATACGTATATATCTGGTTACCATGCCTACGCTATGTGTCTTGAAAAGGCATTCACATTTACCATGTCCGAATCATGGCTAAAACATTTTCCTTTCCTCTAACTTTCGAATGGTCAGTGATAAGGATGTTTTGCACCCCGTGTCTTGGTATATTTTTTATATTGTCACCGAGACCTTGAATTTGACGTAAGGATTATTTACCTGACACTTGAACCTAGGCCATATCTTTTGACAGTCTAGTTCTAGAACAATGCCTATATCAGGGGATTCAGAGTTTTAGATTAATTATGCTTGAATTATATGGTATGTTGCCAAAATGAATAGACCTATTTGCATTATTTCTGTCACAAATAATGTTTCAGAACTTCATGTGTGCAACAAAATGTGTTTCATTTCCTTTCTCTTTATTCATATGTTTTCGAAATCCTCGACTAACCCAATTCTGCTCACATATTTTCACGTGTAATATTTATATAGCTGACTTCTTCTTTAACGAACATGCCAACAGTGATCCATTCCGTCCTCTATTTCCGTTTTGATTTATAGACGTAGCTTTGAAAACTTGAGGATATTTCTGATTTGCGTCTATGTTTATCACAGCGGACATGCATAATTTGAATATATATTTTATTCGGTTGACAAATGATAGAATGAATTATGACATTATTATTATCCCTCGCCGGTCGTTAAGCTCGAAATGAATATGTGGTACCAGGCATAATCTGTCAGTCCGTGGGCACGTTCTTACGAAGAGGAATAACTACAATCCGTTTTGCATAATAAGAGAGGGTCAACAAAAATGTTTTAGACTTTGACTTTGTATTCAGGATCACATATCCTTAGCTTTGTGGTCCCGGTATCTCAAGAATCCTGATAAAAATCAAATCCTTGATTCTCTCCCCCTAGTCGTATGTTTGGTTGATACTTGTCCCTCATCTAGATGAGCTTTAAGTAACAAACCAATATGAGACTGAAGGAGCGAATCAATTATTTGATTTTAATTAGATTTCTGAAGAATCATTCAGTGGATTCTCTAGCTAATCATAACACATTAACATTTCCATCAAGGAAGACGACGGACTTAGTTTGGTGACCTTGGCACTGTTTTCAAGTCACAGCTAAGCCTAAATTTAGATACATACATGTTTAGCTCGGCAGTGTGATATCTCGATATATTATTCACGTGATTCTGTATATCTATCACAAAACGTGATAATTTGATTGGTCCAAGGACTTGCTTTTGTCTGCCCTAAACTGATGAAAACGTACGAGTGGTTAGGCTACTTTCAGACCGTTGTGAAGAAGAAAGCCCTCGAAAGAACGAGTTCAATTTTCGGTAATTTTTTCCGACTTCATTCCTAGGAACACGATCGGTTTTAATGATATTGGAAAATATTCTTACTTTCAACTTTCGACTCACCGAAACATTTAAAGAGACAATAACTTGATCATTTGTCCTGCTGACAAGGAAGGTTCTCTACTTTCTCTCGGATATTCATTAGGTGGAAGTTAATGTCACTTTGGTGACAGCTAATCATTATTTTTGTATAGACGTCATTTTCATTTAATTTTCCTCCGTTAATAATCTTTACTTTCTTCTTCTGATATTGACATCTTGGCTGCCCTACAAGACGAATACCACTATAGCACACGTTTCGATATATGAGGATATACGCACTTACTGTAGCTTTCTATCTATGCAGTGAAATACTTATTATGCTTTACAATGAACTTGTAATCATCAATAAAAAGGTTATGACGTCCGAAGTCGGCTTCGAGATATAAAAAAATCTATGGCCAGCTGTTCACAAATTGGAAAAAATATGCACAGTTGAAAACGGCTGAATTAGTAATGTTTGCAGCTTTTGAATTTACCAAAACTCTGAACTAAGGATAAAGGATAAATATTGTTTATTAAAGCATTCTTGCAACCTAAGCCATTCAAAAAACTCCACCAACCGTCTTTCTAAAGGAGTGGTTATGAGTAGTTTGATGTTTTGATAGCCTAGAACTTTCGTTTATCACTTTTTATTAAATATGTTTTCAAATGAAGACATGTTTGAAAATGTTATTAATGTATACCTTTTTATGGATTGTTGAAACGAATGCACTCGACTTAAACCTAAATAAATAACCAATATTACTTTAAAAAAAAAAGAATACTAATAACAAATATGAATTTATAGCCGAGTCATCTTGAATATTAAAGAGTTGTTTTTTTAAATTTTAAATTTTTAAAGCTTGCCTCCTGTTTAAAATCTTCAACACCATCGTATATGCTGTATGGAGAATTCGGTAGAGCCCCTTTATCTATAAAAATAGCAAAACGAATGATTTCCTACTGGCACAGAATAGCAAGCAGTAACGAAAAAGTCAAACTATCCCAAGTTTTGTACTCATTCATATCCTTCAATCATAATCACGATATTGATGCTAATCCATGGCTATTATCTATCAAATCTATCTTAGATAATTGTGGTCTATCTTATGTCTTTTTAAATCCAAATAAATGTAATACCTCTTGGCTTTTGCTACAAGTTGAATCAGTTCTAAAAGACCAATTTAATCAGTCCTGGCGCTCGGAGGTTAAATCCATTTCCAAAGGACAATATTACAAACTTTTGAAAGAAAAACCTAGTTTTGACAATTATCTCTTCTTATCTAAACATATTTCTATACCAATACTTCGCTTTAGAACCACTAATCATAGACTACCTGTGGAAACTGGACGCTGGCAGAATACTATGAAACAAGAAAGAACATGTAAGTTATGTCATTCCCCTGCAGTTGGTGATGAGTTCCATTACTTGCTAAAGTGTACAGCCCTGAACCATGATCGCTCTAATCTTATTGACAACTTCTATTTTACATTTCCGAACCTATTTAAATTTAAAAGGCTACTTACTAATAATAACACAAAGGTGTTGAAAAAGCTTGCTAAATTTATCAACATTATTTTCAAGAATTGCCAACTCTTTTAGTGTAAATGAGGAGTAATTTAATCGATAGAAATACAACTGCACAATACATGCTCTATAAATATATAAAACAAATTTTACAAGTTATAGATATTGTATGAAATGCTATTGTAATGTGTATATGATTATATCTTGTAACAGACATATCTATTTCTATAGATTTTGTTTATATTATTGTATTATGTGAATATTTGTCTGTCTCTGCTGTCTTGATTAATTAGTATTTAAATTTGTATATCATTTTTTGCTCTTGTACCACCGTTGGTGGCGATATGAGCCTAATAAATGAATCTGTAAATGAATCTGAATCTGAGAATAAAGAAGTTGAAGTTGAAGTTTTACTATAGGGTGTTCAAATTATTGTTCACATATATTAACTCAAGTTGTTATAATTATTGATTGAGATACAATTTAATGAAGAGGTTTGCTTTGTTCTTCAAAGCTTATAAAGTCATTAAATTCTAAAAAATACTAAATATTAAAAAACAGTTTTTGTCCACGATTACAATGATAATATTTTTTTGGAAATAAATTGATCACCTAATTTTCAATTAATTTGTATTTGAATTATAAAGCAAACATATAAATATAGGGGTCTTCCTTAACGCCTCAGGAGAAAACATGGCTGACTAAGCAAAAGCTGACAAGGCGGATAAAACAACTGCTTCATGTTCAATTGAGTTCGACCGACTTCTGTCAAGAGGTAAGCACTTATTATTGCTAGCGTAATATAACGTCATATTGTCCCTATACGATATTGTGGTGTATGGAAGTATAAAATGTGAAAGTGCACGGTAATCTCCTTTCTGTGAAGATATAATGTTTTCCTTGAAACACAAAGTGGTATATGTGATGTAAACTTGTAAAACGAGACGTTTTTGTTTGCATGGCCTTAAATTCAATCAAATGAACTTGCCTAATTTATTCAATTTTGCATTATGAAGTACAAACGAAACAAGTCTTAAAACTCGAGTTCGTTTCAGACTTTTCCCATTTTAGCGAATAACCGTTTGTCTGTTACTTCACTAGGTGACACATAAACAAAAGAAACGCATATTTGAAAAAGTCGTTTATTTCGACATTTACGAAGATTCTGAATACAGCATAACAACATTCTCGCTGATAAAGGGTAAACGATTAAATCAGACAACTTTACCAAGCTTCATTCTCAGCATAAGTATAGCATAAGTGCGATTGACAGACGATAGAGTATTCCTGTTAGACATAAGTATGGTTATTAATCCTTCATGAAAAAGACATGGGCATGATATTCTACCTACAATTAGAAAGAATACAGCATTCCGTCCGACAACACGAATAGAGATATTCCAGAGGAGGTCCGACCAGCTGTAAGCCAATTAGATTCCACGTGAGGCACCGATGTACATGATAAGAAAAGTCAACAGTTTATATTTCACGTTTATCAAACAACACTTAAAACATTTTCTCACAAACAACAGTGTCATTACCAACCACAACCTCGATTGAATGCAAGCAAGATAAGAGTATTGATGTTTAGAGAAAGTTATCAGTATGTTATTGACAATGGTCTGTCCTAATCCATGCTCTTTTGATAAATTTCTGAGAGTAATTAATTCAGTTGTACAGTACATGTTCGCAATCACGTGATTTTGTCGTATTGGGTTGTGCCTCTTCAAGTGATATACAATTTGATGATTTGACGGTGACGTCTTGAAAACCCTATCCCAAATCACTGTCACTGAGATTTGTGTTTTAACGATTTTGTTACACCATTTAGTCTTACACCATCATTTGGTGCAAAAAGGGAAAATATTAGTTACTCTGATGATATGAAATCTTCATAAGCAAAACTTCATATTATTGAATCACGAATTATATCCACATAGATGGTACGTAAAATCTAAAATTCATTCACGGATAAGCGACCAATTCTTAGGTACATGCATTATGAAATACTCTTGAGCTCGCTTTAATACGAAACGTTTCATTAAGACAAGCCCTTGAAGTATGAATGAGTGTATGATATAACAGTACATACCTTATCTAACATCACTGATGGTTCTTTGTACAAACTAGTATCTCAAAATATATTTCAAGATTATGCATCATTATTCAATAAGAACTAATGCTGACGAAATTAGGGCACGTTGATGTAAATATAAGGTTCAGTTTCCGATTAAGCCATAAAAGCTTAGGTGAAGTTGGAGAAGAAACATTCGTTCTACGATCAGTTGTCCAATTATCCTCTAGGACCAAGGGAAGTCAGTGATGGAGATACACCTATCAACATAATCGTCATCAGCAACAGCAGCATCACCATAACATCATTATCTTCATCAGTGAGTGGAATCAATTACTTATATCATCTGAATGATTATTATTATCACTCTATTCTTGTGTTATTTATAATAAAACCAATAAAAACAACAATTAACTATGCAGGTTACTTTTCATAACGCCACACTGTGCAAAAACATGGCTTTCAGTGATGTGTCAACTTCATTTTCAATACTGTTGCTTTTCAATCCGATTAAAATAAAATCTTAGATCTGACGCCTTTGCTTTTCGATCTTGTAGACTGATTTCTCGCTGTGGTAAAAAAGAATCCCTTACAAGTAAGTAAACAATATGGTCCAATCAGAAATAAATTATCAAGGTTACCACAAGGTTAAAAGTAAAGTGGCACATACGAACAAGTTTAGTTTCTAATGATAAGTGGCAAGTTGGACGTCATGCGCTTTGCTTCATAACTGAAATATGAGGGACCAATGAGTGTCATCATACGAATAGGAATACTGAATAGATCTTAAAGCTCGCCCAGAACCAATTACGTTCTAATAAAAACCCGGTTCTTGTATGGGAAGAAGAAGATGAAATACGACCTTGTTCCCTATAAAGTCTATAGTGTCATGTTACATCGAAAAACTGTCGAGCTTCCAGGAGTATATTATAACAATGTATTGAAGCCGAAATTTCACAAAGCCTCCTTAGAAGATGCCGGTATCCAAATGTAATGCCTTTGGGAAATGGATACCCTGAATCTAAGAGAACTTTGTGAAACAGGGCCCGAATCAGTAGTCTCGGCTCTCATTTCAATCAGACTGCAAGACTTGGTTCACTTGAGTAATATGGTCCGCATTCACACCACTACGGCTAGAATCAGAGGTTCCACTTGTGGCCGATGTTGGCGTGGTGCTCGTGACTGTGCCGGTGACGACAGATGACGACGGGGATGTGAGAGTGGTGCAGCACGTAGTCGCTCACGCTGCCGACAAGCGTTCTCCTGATAGCGCCCAGACCTCGACACCCGATGACGATGAAGTCGGCGTTCTCTTCCTCCGCGCCTTCACAGATAGCGTGTCCGGGGTTGTGGGAGGAGATGGACTTCACCTTGCCTCGCAGCTGTAACATACCGGGGAGTTTGGGAACTTCTTTATGGGGCAGTTTCACGTTTTTTTACGGAAAAAATGGATTTCACGAAAATAAAATCAGCAAGTCAATCTTTTATAATCAAAAGAAGCAATTTTGTAACATGTTCGGTTAAGCTACGCGAATCCACTTCACTACCTTAGAGTAAAAAGTGTACACAACTTGACATAATCTCTGCAAATTGCCAAGGTTTAAATAATCCAAAAAAGAGAATAGATGTGTTTGAAAATATGAAAAAACGCAAAGCTAGTATTTATTGTATACAGGATACGCACTTTACTGAAAATATTGAACAAAAGATTAAATTAGAATGGGGCTCTTCTGAGACCCGTTTTAGTTCTTATACAAGCCAAGCAAGAGGTGTAGCTATCTTATTCCAAGACAATTTTGAATTCGAGGTTCTTAGAGAAATAAAAGACACTGAAAACGGTAACTTTTTGATACTTAAGATAAAAACTGAGAAAGAGATAATTAGTTTAACCAACGTCTATGGCCCAAATGTAGACACGCCTGACTTTTATCTAGAAATTAAAAATAAGATACTGAGTCTAGAAACTGAAACTAACATCATATGCGGTGACTTCAACTTAGTTCAAGATCAATCAAAAGATACTTTCAACTATTTACATATAAATAATCCTAAATCAAAAGATGCAGTATTTGACATGATAGATGAACTTAATCTGTATGATCCTTGGCGAGAAACCAATCTTGATGTTAAACGATACACCTGGAGAAAACCAAAACCTTTAAAACAAGCTAGATTAGACTTTTTTCTCGTAAGCAGAAACATGGAGAAATCTATCATTAGTTCGAAGATAGAACCTGGTTATAGATCGGATCATTCGATTATATCTTTGCATATTGAATTCACATCCTTTGAAAAGGGAAAAGGGTTCTGGAAATTTAACAATAGCTTACTACATGATCCCGAATATGTACAGAAAATAAAAAGTATCATCAATGAGACTGCAGAACAGTATCATTCCCTAGATGCTGATGGAGACAAAGTGTTAAAGATAGATGAACAATTATTCTTTGAAGTAATATTGTGCAATGTTCGAGGTTTTACCATAAAATATTCATCTCATAAAAAAAGAGAAAGATTAAAACTAGAAAATGAATACAATAAAACTCTTGAAACCCTGGAAGAAAATTTAGATACCACTGACAATGAAAAAAACAAAATCAAATTGTTAGAAGAAATAAATATACTAAAAGACCAGCAACTTGAATTGAATAAATACAAAACAGAGGGGATTTTACTTAGGTCTAAGGCAAAATGGTATGAAAAAGGAGAAAAACCAACAAAATATTTCTTATCTCTTGAAAAACAGAATTTTCTTAACAAAGCAATAACAAAACTAGAAACAGACGACGGACAAATAAGCGAAACAAAAGACATTATCAACCATACAAAGACATATTTTAAAAAATTGTATACCAGTAAACCTGTCGTAGATGTTAACCTAGAGGACTTATTCAAAGATAAGAAAATACCAAGACTATCTGACAATGACGCATATTCTCTTGAAGGTGAATTGCAATACGAGGAAGTCCTTTCAGCATTAAAAAATATGAAAAACGAAAAAAGCCCTGGCCCCTCAGGTTTCACAGCTGAATTTTATAAGTTCTTTTGGAATGACATAAATAAATATCTTATCAATTCATTGAATACAGCTTATAGATCAGGTGAATTATCTGTAAGTCAAAAACAAGGTCTCATTACATGTATCCCGAAAAAAGATAAACCAAAAGAACTTCTGAAAAACTTTAGACCAATTTCTTTACTAAACATTTCATATAAAATAGCTTCAGCAGTAATATCAGCTCGAATTAAAAAAATTCTTCCAAACTTGATAAGTGATGATCAAAAGGGATTTATGAAAGGAAGATATATTGGTGAGTGTACAAGACTGGTTAACGATATCATGGACTACACAGACTACATGAATAAACCTGGACTTTTGATATTGATAGATTTCGAAAAAGCATTTGATTCTGTAGAGTGGCCTTTTATCGAGAAATGTTTCGATTTCTTTAATTTCGGTCCATCTATCAAACTTTGGTTAAAAACTTTCTACAATGATATAAATTCTAGTGTTCTTGTAAACGGATTTCCATCAGAATTTTTCAAAATTACACGTGGATGTAGGCAGGGTGATCCTCTTTCTCCATATATCTTCCTAATTGTTGCCGAAATCCTGGCCCACATGTTAAGAAATAATGAAAAAATAAAAGGAATCAAAATGGTTGACTTAGAATATTTATTGACACAATTTGCAGATGATACAACTTTAATTCTAGATGGATCTGAAAGCTCATTTAAAGAAACTTTACATGTACTTGAATTATATGCATCCTTTTCTGGACTTAAAATAAACATAGACAAAACTAAAGTTGTCTGGATAGGTTCAAAGCAGTTTTCAAGTGTGCAATATTGCAGAGAGTTTAACTTAGATTGGACACAAAAACCCTTTGTTTTACTAGGTATACTGTTTCAACACAACAAAGCAGAAATGGTAGAGAGAAATTACAAAGATAAGCTCAAAAAAGCAGAAAAAGCAATGACAATGTGGTCTCTCAGAGACCTTACGCCATTAGGAAGAATAACAGTCTTAAAGAGTCTGATACTACCATCACTTAACCATTTATTCGCATCACTAGCAAACCCAAAATTCGATACGATTGTGAACTTTCAAAGAAAATGTTTTTCCTTTATATGGAGAGGCAAACCCGACAAAATTAAACGAAATCTGTTAACAAAATCTTATAAAGAAGGCGGGTTAAAAGTTCCAACAGTACTAGAAACAATTAAAGCCCAGAAAATATCATGGATTAGACGACTATTTGTACAGGATTCTAGATTAAGTAACCTTTTGTTTACGTCACACCCAGTAAGCCAACTTAACCCAGTAGAAATGGGACCATCTTATCTAAAGACACAATACATCCCTACACTCATTAGTCAATTCTGGAAAGACGTATTTCACGCTTGGTCTGAATTACAAGAAAACTGCAAATATGATATCAATCTCAGTAGCCAGTACATATGGGCAAATGACAACATCAGAATAGGAAACAAACCTGTTATATATGACCATTATATGCAATCACATATCAAATTTGTAAATGATTTCCTAGCAGATAATGACACATTTCTGTCCTATAACGACTTTGTAGAACAATATGGGGTTAAAACAAATTTTCTTGAATATGCTGGTCTGATATCCTCTTTGAAATCATTTATAAAACAGAACTCGACCAATATCAGTAAGCAGACAGATTTGCCTTTCATGCCGCCTAATTTAGAAATACTGTTTAAGGCTGAGAAAGGATGTAGCATGTTTTATAACCTTTTACATAGCGATATTTCCAAAGAAAAATTAGCTTATCAAAGTAAGTGGGAAAAGGAATTGAATATAGACTTTAGTTTGAATCTATGGAAAACATTTAATTTTATACCTATTCGAGCATGTTATAGTGCAAAACATAGATGGTTCCAGTATCAAATTCTCCATAGAATCCTCACAACAAATAAAGATTTACATAGATATAACCTTATTGAATCACCACAATGTACATTCTGCAATGTTGAAGCAGAATCAATTATCCATCTTTTTTATGAATGTAAATATGTAAAAACGTTGTGGCAAGATCTACTAAAATGGATCGAAAATGAAACAGACGCCCATTTGAACCTAAAGGCAGAGACAATTCTTTTTGGATTCAGTGAAAGAAGAAATGATGTTCTAAACTTCCTTTTTATCCTAACTAAGGAATACATATATGCTAGAAAACGAGCAAGCATTCTACCGACTCTAGCAGGCTTAAAACCAAAATTAAATTATAATTATCAACTACACAAAGCAAATGTCTACACACAATGCCAATACGATAAGTTTGTCTCATTTTGGTCGTCTTGCCACAACTTGTTTATTTGAATGAATAGATATGTTTTATTTTGTTTACCTCAAATGTTTCATAGTTTACATTGATGTCAAGAAAAAGCTGTACCCCACTCAAAAAGAAATAAAGTGATAAAAAAAAAAAAAGTGTACACAATGTAATGGTCGTCAACAGTTTTCGCTTGATATTCAACTCAGACGGATAATCAGTTTGACTAATGAGGTGTTAGATACTCTGAAGGTGTATGTAGATGAAATGGGAATAAATACATAAATAAAGAGGGAAAATTGAAAAAATAAAATGTCAAAGAGAAGTGATGCTGTCCCTTAAAGAGACAGTCCTGTCGGGGTATTTTGTTGAAAGTAATTACTGAGGCCTTTTCTTCATGCCGGAAGTAAGCTGTTCTCGTAACAAACAGTCGATGTCTTATTGTTCAATGGAATATCATCCCTATTATTCCCATCATTAATGGCATCAAGCTGGACGTAATTAAACTGACATAAGAGGAGAATTCCGGTAACACATATATAACATTGGGAGCATACTTACATTTCTGGCCATGAGTTTATCCTTGAAGAAGTCGAGTTTTTCGTCCACGTGCTTGGTGTGGTTAGCTAGGTGGGTGGCGATGTGGGCGTGGTCCACACCTGACGCACCTGTACGGTAGGACAGATTCAGAGATTCAAAAAATGTATTAGATCCCCCGCAATGAATAACTGCGATTGGATAGATTCAAACATGTTAAAGCACCTACAACTCCCTCGAAAAGCATGTGTAATGTGCCAGTTCTTCAGCATAACGCACCCTTACCTTATATTCAATTGAGAACAGTAAGAAGGGATTAGTGACAACTGCCTCAGATCACTACTGCCAAACGACCAATTGTAACAAATGGCAGGCAAAGCTTGAATTAGTTATTGATTGATACTGATGCTATTTTATGCAAACCTTTTAACGTTAAGCTGTCTTATTGAAAGTGAAGAAATTTCGCCCATTTCTTACGAAGGTCTCTGAAGGGCACTACTAATAAGAAGGATTAATTTATGCACAGCATTGCAGACTTATTATCAGGTAATGAAGGGTTCAACGTATTGTCAAAATTGTTGCATGTTTATAAAAAAAGAAGATGTTATCTAGAAAAAGGTTTTTGTCCAGAATGTATTGATTAAAGCTGTGTTTTAGGAATAACAATTAATAAAATATACAATAATACTTATATAGAATAATACTTAGAAAAGCAGTAATCCATGGTCACTGTACAAACTATGACGCGTCGAGGTAGCATCGTACTGTATATAGTAAAGAAATTGACAAAGCGATAATCCATGGTAACGACGTGTCTACTGTACAATGTGTGAAGGTAACATCGTACCATTGATAGTGATCGAGAACTTGACGAAGCCATATCTTGTCATCCTTGTGTACTTCATACTTAAATTCTCTTGAAAATATTTTCTGATCCACATAATAATAACTGGGGGAGGAGGGGGTGGGGGCAGCAACTTTACAAAACTAGTGTCGTCTTTCATCTATTTCTGCTTCATTCATGTTCATCTAAATACGCCTACAACGTGAAACCAAAAAGTTAAAGTCGACTCTCTGATAACAGGGCATGAATCGATTGTAAAATTAACAAACGAACGAAGATAAGCGTCTGCAATAGAATACTGCTTGGGTTTCATCATAAAATATGTCAACAGAACACTGTAAAAATAGAGATCAACATATATGAATCAATATGGCAATTATTGTATGTGTCAGCACCTAATAGATCGCCAGCCTACGTCTTACAGCATTATAAAACGCTGATAAATGTATTCAATTAATCAAATAAAAGTCAAATATTGAAACGTGAATCCAATGTATTTCTAATCCAACAAACAATATTAACTTCTAATCATTACCATACCATATGAATCATCTGTCATGTGATATCAAAATGTCAAATCATACCGTAACAGCGTGTGAAAAACGATCTTTGGAGAACATAAAGATCAATATATCATATTTAATATATTAATTCTAGAAACAAGAGCCAAAAGGTCACGAATTGGTACTGAGATAAAATAGAAATTAAGATCTGCAGCTGACTATTGGTAAAATACGATGAGATGAAGCAAAACAATTTCACTGACATCATGAAATATTGATAGTTTTTTGTCATATAGATGAAACATTAATTGCTAAGCATGGATGAATTGACTTGATATTTATTCTGAAATAGGCAGATGAAAGTTGTCGTATCATAGGGTAATTTATGTGAAAAAGGAAATGGTACAAAGATATCCTGCGATGAATGTACATAAATTTGAATTACATTTCACACTCTAATTCAACGTTACCTGGTTGGATAAATACTGTGGTTCGGATTCAGAAGGGGAGTGGGGAGGGGGGTGGTATTACGTTACATGTGTATATACTATAAACCATTCATATTTTTATTGACTTGAATCTATAATTGATTTTCAAAAGGGGGGATCCGGACCCCCTGAACAATGATTTATCGTTCTGATATAGAGCAATCGTGTACAAAAGGTTAAGTAATACAAGGTTGCTTTCATGAAGAACATGTGGGAACAGTAAAGTCCCATAAGTGCATAGATAATAATGTACATTGTTTTAAATTGAAGATCATATGATCCTTATCATTACGGGATTCCATCAGATCATACATAGGTTTCAAGAAACAACCTAAAAATAAATCTGGGAAACTAATAAAGGATTGGATTTTAATCAGGTTTTTTTCCTCAGATTTTAAACAGAGCTTAGATCAAATGCTCTTTATTATTATCATTCTAACTTCTAAAGTGACCCTTTAAGAAGAGATATAGCTTGGTTGCAATTTAACATAAAACATATCTGCATATACCTACGACGAGTCCTTCGAATTTCGTCTTCACGTATAATGCCCTGGTCGTACAACCCTATCAAGAGTTTATTTGAAGAAGAATTTTAAGAAGGGGCTAAAAGACTACGTAAGCTATCAAATAGCTATCGTCTTAACTATCAATTAGCTATCAATTAACTATCGAATTGGCTATCAATTAACTATCGAATTGGCTATCAATTAACTATCGAATTGGCTATCAATTAACAATCGAATAAGCTATCAATTAACTATCGAATTGGCTATCAATTAACTATCGAATTGGCTATCAATTAACTATCGAATTGGCTATCAATTAACTATCGAATTAGCTATCAATAAGCTTCCGAACAGGATCTCTACGTTTACGATTTCTCTCAAAATCTTGTAACTCAGTTGCACACTTCCACATATAATGGTTGCATGGACAATTCCATCATATAAGACAGAAGCGCATTCTACTTAAATGCCAAGAAATTTAACATTAGTTACTCAAGCACAACTTACGTTACAAATATATTCGTGATGACATCTCTTAATCACAATAGGTTAACATACCTGGGATACAATATTTCATGGTATCTCACAGATCAACCCCCCTGGTGGTATACTCACTGCTGTTAAGAGTTGCTTTCACGATGTCCTCCATCTCAGGGCTGGTGATGAGGACCACGTAGTCATCCTTCTTCCTCAAGTTGCTCATGTAAACTGACAAAAAACGTGATGAAAGACAAATTGATCAAATCTGCTACATCATATCTATATATAGCTATTAGCCTCTAATGTTTCCAGACGTTCGTAGTTTTTTTACCTGTACATATTATGGTGAAACAAAGTAATTAAATTTTCCATATTTACACATGAGCATGGGACGTCGCAAGGACTTTGACCGTTTTCTGGATAATATTACAAGATTCAAAGACAATAGATTTTGTATCATGTCATTATAACGACCGGAAGCGTACTATATTAATTTAACGAAAGTTGTGCAAACTTAGCAAAATGCAAAAAGTAATTTTCCCTTCAGTAATTGCTTATTTTAACTTCGATATAAAAACAGTGTGAAACAAATAATGCAAAGCGTATAGCAAATATTTAAAACATCAATCAGAGACCAGTTTATTGGGAACGAAAGGGCTTATAATGTGACAGTTGATGTGAAGTGTGATATGCGATCTATTAAAAATTTGTTATGCATTTTATGTAACTCGTGTCGCGTAAGCTTTATGGCTGGATGCTATGTTTTACTGGTTTTTAGGTTGCAATATTGTATGATTAGCATGTGACACGTGAATAAAACATTTTTCTTCTTCTCCGTCGTCTTCTGAATTATGCTCATCGAGTTTCCTTTCAACGGTGTTACTCTTCTTCTGTTATAATGCTCTAATATTCGATAATTCATCGTTAAAGAATGCGTTGATTTCTTTATACTTATTGCAAGAAAGGTGGTTATGTTAATCATTTATCAATAACCTTCGATATTTTAATATTAATTGTTACTGGTATTTTCACTTTTATCTACCATATTCGTTCGTCACGAATTAGTAGGCCTACATGGAATTCGTCCTCACGTCTTGTAAGATATATGATACCATAAAGTCCTCAACCGAAATATATGACGCACTTAGCGTTGCAAGTAGGTTGTTTGGTTCGATGAAGTAATAAATCTATGTCGACATTTAAAGAGTGTCACGAAGATCTTGGCAAAACATGTCTTGATATTTATCCATTACACCTGTCATGACCTAGTCGTTCTTCTCAACACATTTAGGATTAATATTCAGGAAATGTGTATATAAGCGACATCAAATCTTAGACCTGAACAACCTTTGGCGTCTGGCATATTATAATATTTTTTACCTTGCTTAGTTTTCAAACTAACTGCAGTGTCAATGGGAAGTCATTGTTGCTGAGACTGAAGTACATTTCTTACATTTGTGTTATAGAGGTATGGGTACATAAATTCACTAAATACGGCAATGGTTTGTTGAACCTTTCATGTTGAACCTTTCATGTTGATCCAAGGCGTTACTTTTTGTAAGTCATCTGATTATCAAAATGCTTTTATGAACAATTTCTTTAACCAAAAGAGATTAACTTAATTATTGTTTTAAATTTCCCAAGATGAAATTTATTCGTCATTTTGTAAAAGTAATTGATAGTTTTGTTTTGGTCTTAATATACCTCAATCTGTATACATTCTTAAAGCAAACGTTCTGTGGGGAAGGCAGTGGCGATTCATGTAATACAAGAAAGCTTAGCGAGACATGAAGCCATGGGGAACATATATTTCTGTTGGAGCAAGTGGTTTGACAAGTTTTTAGTAAATGTGAAAGCGAGTTTAATCAAATTAGAGGGTTGTTACTGGATGTCACATTGTCGTTTGTCCACCCTAGAGAAAAATATCTGGATCAACTTAGATCAAGTAGTAGAGAAATAGTTTTTTAAACATGGGGAAAGCAGCAAGCGAAAATGTTGATAGAAAAGTGATGACGGACGATGGACGAAAAAGGACCTCAGACACCGTCAAATTTCATAACTCGCTCTGGCTAATGAATTGCTTTAGATAGGTTATAAAAGATGAGAATGTTTTGCCTCAAGATAAATTAAGATAGTGCGACATAATGACCACGGTCCTGGAGACTTATGATGTATGAGAATGTTTCAGTAGCTGGCCACACTTAGAGAAACTATACTTTGTTTAAAGAGGGTGAATATAAGTGTTGACAACAACACGACCCACGTGTCACATTTTGACCTCTGCTATCTCCTCTGACTCTGAATTGTGATAACGCAAAAGGTCAGGCCTTTGAGAACCCTTTTACAAGGTCATTGTAAAATGTGAAGCACCAAGACCAGCCAAGACCGGCGTAATAGTAATAATGGTTCATTTGAAAAACAGAAACGAAAATGGAAACAGCGCCAAGGCTGTAAAGATATCCGTATGATATCATAAGGTCCGTCAAAAGCTGATATTTCATATCAAAAAGTTACTGTTATGAAAACTATTGTTGCATTAATTAACCTATTACGGCTGGTATACCGATGATTAAATATCACATGTAGAACATCTTAAACCAATAACAGAATAAATCTTAACACAAGCGCCATTGTTAAGAATGAGAAAGGCACAACACGAATAAACAATGCATCCATTGCGTATACCATTTGAAAAAGACACAACAAATATAAACATTATTTCTATTACATAGATCAAATTTCTCGGATAATTTAGAAAGACTAACTTTAAAATATATAACATACTAATTTTAAAATATATAATATATCAACTTTGGAGGAACATTAACTTATTAGTATTCTGCTTATTCTTTTTATATATTTGAATACAAGTTTGATGGGCAGATCTATTATATTCACTGTACTATTTTAACAATAGCATCATTTTGACAGCGCATTTTAAATTGTGCATCCAAAAGGAAACCTTTTCTTTTCAGAAGTATCCACAGGGCATCTAAATATTGCAGTTCAGTGTCACTAATCATATGATTGGAATTTAACCTCTTACTGAGGTTAAAAAACACCTTATCGGAATCAAGCATACCACAAAGGCCGCATAACGCCGGTAAGGATTTAATACATCTAAGGAGAGCACTGAATGTCGAATGACTTTGTGGTAATCATTCCCCTCATTTACATAGCAAAAAGTTTAAAGGTCAATATTATCATAATATTTGAGTGTATGACCTGTTCAACAGCAAGAGTTTCTGATTAACAACTTCCTTACTGTGGAAAGCATTCGTTTTGGAGTAAGATATACATAATCTTTGTTTTACAACGGTGTCAGAACCTATACAGAAATGTCGCTGTCAAATATATAAGACAATTTGACTATCCAAAAAATATCATCTCCAAAACATCTTGATTTTCTCAAAGTAAGTTGTTATCCAGAACACCTTGTTGTTCTGGTATATGCTACTTCTAAATGGCGTATGCTACTTTTAAATGGTGTATGCTACCTCTAAATGGTGTATGCAACTTCTAAATGGTGTATGCCATGTCTAAATGGTTTCTGCTACTTCTAAATGGTGTATGACTACCATGTCTAAATGGTGTCTGCTTCTTCTAAATGGTGTCTGCTTCTTCCAAATGGTGTCTGCTACTTCATAATGGTGTATGCTACTTCTAAATGGTGTATGCTACTTCTAAATGGTGTATGATTGTCATGTCTAAATGGTGTATGCTACTTCTAAATGGTGTATGCTACTTCTAAATGGTGTATGATTCTTCTAAATGGTGTATGCTACTTCTAAATGGTGTATGCTACTTCTAAATGGTGTATGCTACTTCTAAATGATGTATGCCACGTCTAAATGGTGTATGCTACTTCTATGCATTTCCTTAACCTTAACGTTACGTTTACGTTCATACAGAGATTATATTAACTTTCAATGTTTGAATTGTATACTAAAGGTTTATCTCATCTTTTAAATGAGTTTGAAAAACCCCAAAATTCTTCAAACTTTTCAAATACATATATCTATTATGTGTTTAAGTCAGTAATGCTCATCAGCACCGGATATAAGAAACAGTGTACAAAAAGACTAACGTTATCATCAAGCTGTTTAGATTATCGCAACGTGTAAAGGGAGATCGTAAAAACAATGCCTATCAGTGACATTTTCTTCAATAAATACGTTTTTATATTCACATTTCAATTAAATCTAAAAGTTAGAGATTTTATATACTGGACACATAATTTCGTCATATATTGTCTCCTGGCGACCACAGAGCTGCGACAATTATGGTGAAGAAACAATATGAAGACTGTGTGTAATACAGTTTACGTTAGATGAATGGATATTGTTGAATATTTTCAGGGGTCGGGACATCGGTAGCATGTATAATGTCAAAGATGTTCGAGGGTCGTGACAGATGTCAACTGGAGTTGGGTGACAGTGACATGTTCATTTAACAAAAAGACTTCAGATGAAGTACAAGAATTAGCTTACTGCATGCATGGACCCTTTGTGTAAACTTACGTGAAGTAGGGTAACTTAAACAGGCCTCAGTTTACATAAGGTTGGGGTTGATTTATGTAGAGACATCGGCGAGGGACAATAAGATTACGTCAGAAACTTGCTACACACAAAATGGCCTTGACTTGTCGCGTTTACAAATGAAATAGGTTTATGCGGTTTACGCCCCTGGGAAGTAAATGTTTTAGCAAACATTAGCGTAACCATTACATGAATCCTTAAACGGTCAGACGCCATATTTGCCATAGAAAAACTCTACAGTTGACCGACAAATGTTTTTTTTAAAATCATAAGTCAAATGAGCATTAAGCATTTGCAATTTGATATGATTTTTTTAAAAATTATATAACATGAACATCAAACATCTGTTGTAGGCCTGCACTTGGGTCTTAATTGTTGATACTCTTATTTCCATATTTTTCAAATTTTTGCAATCTGAATGAAATGCGCAATTTGTTGATGAAAAAACCTCTTATGTATACATTGTGACTGCAATTTGTTGATGATTCAATGTGACAGCTTGTTAATTATTCAACTTCATATAGTATGCATCTCCATGTTTAGTGAAAAAAAGGTAACCCTCACAATTTACCCTCACAATTTCTTCCAAATTAAATCAATATCTAGGTTGACTGTATGTCCATGTCATAAAACGAGAATAGAATTCAATGTATATACCGTTTCAAGCATGACTGTTATATATCTGATTCAAGTGGCACTCAACGTCAGGCGAACGCTCCTTGTCATATATCTTCATAAGTTGTGACACCGCGCCGGAATACCATTAGAAAACGACAGAACGCTTCGTATTAAAAATTGTGCGACCTTGACTATTCTTCTTTTGTACAAGGCGCAGATTGATTCTCATTACATCTAAATGATGATACATTTGTATTGTGTAACTGCTAGAAAAGTATATGGATTTCAAAATTTAAAAAATCCCACTTATAAATCATTAACAAGGTTAACTTATAAAAACTTCACTAAGGTGACCTTTGTGCTCATGACCACATTCGAGTGTTAAAAAGTTGCCCTGCTGTACTGTACTATGAAGACATAGATATTTATTTTGAACATTTAGTGATTTTATACATGGTCCGTTCGATTCTATTACGATGATCGTCCATGCAGATTATAATAGTTTGTGACCTTTATTCTATCACATGAAAACGAGACATAAAAATGCAACTTCATTACAGATAAACAAACACTAACATATAGTTGATACCACATTTCATTTTTACATAAGTATTAACTGCTTGCATTGCTTTCGTTAAACGTAAAATGATAAACAGACATAAAACAAACTGTGATCATATCAAGACTGGCTTATCTTTTGAACGTAAATCCTAAAGGATTAAAGGATTTAATATATAATATTATATCACGCCATGCCAAAGCAAACATTAGTTCGTGCCTAGATGTTGATATCTCAAAGGACGTCGACCCACAGCGATTTAAAAGTCTTCTATGTTTGTTAACCTCGTACAAGCCAACAGATAACAGAGAGACATGGACATATTCAAAAGAAAGAAAAAAATAATGGAGAGATACGTACGATGTCACAATGGAAAATTTAAGATATATCATTTACTTCATTCGAAAGGTACAATATTTCTTTTTTAAACATATGCACGCTATTGTGGTCTAAAACTAGGACAGACATTAAGTTTAATGCCGGTTAACAGACAAGAAACGTATTTAAACTTTAAATATGTTCAACAACTCACAATCAAGTGCAAACTCGGAATGGTGACTGCCATCAACGGCCACAACAACAATACGGCTGTCCTGCGGCGGTCCGTCATTGTCGTGCTCGTGGGAATGAATTTCCTTGATGTGAAAAGATCCTGTGGAAGCTGACTTATGCATCGCCATGTTTAACTCGCTCCTGACAACTGTCGTCTGCAAGCTCTCCCAACCCGTGGCCGCGTTTAGCTTGTATTCTGGTTACACTAACCGGAATGTTGACCTGGGGCGTGTTCAGAAAAGTTAGCGCTGTGCGCCTAGCGTTGTCTACAGAGCGAACAAACAGTGCTTTATAACTGCGATCCTGAACATGCACATGTAAGTCCCTCACATCTTGGTGCGTTTTCTTTTAAACAGCCTTGAACTTGTGCGTGTGTTTTGCGCTGGACAATTGTGATATATTCGTCAGTTTTTTGACAGTTTGATTATGTAAATGACCCTCTTTGAACGATTACCCTTTGTAAGATAAGGTCAATGTCATAACATAGTGATGTAATTTTTTTGTCATATACGAAGCAGTAAATTAATACCTCTATGATTCGACAGCTCGGACCTCCTACGTGTCAAATTGGAATTTGTATCTGCTGGAGTAGAGAATTAACCAATCAATGATAAACTTCAAGCATATTCATAAGTCCTTATTTAAACGCGCCACCCATCCTCTGAAAACTTCGCCCACCGATGTTGAACTTTATTGGTTGATGGTCAACAGTTTCAGACAGGACCATGTTCCTTCTTCGTGTTTTTCATCATAAATATATTTGACATGGGACATTCTACTACTTTATCAAGAACGTTCAGATGAATGGCCTCCGTCATAAATATACCAAGCTAGCGAATAATATTCATTAATAATGTTTTATCTAACCATACTACGTTGACATCTACAGTTCGTTGTTGAAGGCTTATCTGTCACCGTCGCTTACATCGGAAACATGAGGTCAGCAAACAATGTGTTTGTCAATTAAGATGATAAGGTTTATCCTTCATAAAGAATGTATACCTGAATAACAACTTCTTTAAATTAATAATCATGATATTTCATACATTGTCCTTATATTAAATTCCTATTGGTTCCATGATATTTCTTAATATCTTGAAAATGTGCTTGAGATATGTCATTTGCGAAAGATTTTCTTGATGACAACTTCTTGATTATGAAAAACACGACGGTTCGGAGTTAGATGGAAGGGATGATATGATGTAAGATGTTAAGGGTAACAGAGGTAACCATAACAGACTGGAAGTTTTATGCGCTTCTCTTATAACTATAATAAAGTGTATTTGGTGTGCAAGGTCAAATATACTCCCCAATGACTTGCTAAGATAGGCCTGCTGCATTTCCCGAAGTTTTCTGTGCTTGTCGTCCAGTCTGCTGCGACGGATCGCGATAATCCAATCCCCCTATATATCATTTAGGTACCGTTTCATTGTCGAATTTGTTGAATACTCTTTTACTTTGCCATAATTGTCAAACAGGTCAAAGTAATGTCTTGATAGATTGGTCAGAACATATATTCTGCCGTGTATCTTACATCGTATCTCTGTCAGGGTCGCGCTACTGACCTCGGGTCAGCAGGTCAACTCACATTGAATTACTTAACTCAGAAGTTGTTTTTATCAACCAAAATATTAAGAACCCCCGTTTCCTTTTACAATGCAGAATATTGTCGTTACAGAATGCATTATTTAATCCTATTTGAATTATTACGGTATTTCACGTTTTATCAAACATGCATTTTCTAAAATGCGGAAAAAATAGTTTTTCATTATTTGTGTGTTACCATCGACAATGGGCAATTGAACTGATATAAACACGTACGCAAATTTGATAGGACTGTGTGGTGATATGTGACAAAGGATATTTTGAAAAAAGAACTAATTCATCATTTATATATTTATTAGGTTATTCTGTAGATGTTGCTAGAATGTGACGTTATAATGCCTCAAGTATGTAATGAATTATAACAGGGATTTTAACTATTAAAATTATAATAGGATATTTCGTGAGGTACAAACTTCAGGCTCAGTAACAATGTGACGTTATAAACATCCCATTAGGTCAGACGACATCTTCCCCTGCACGGCTTTGAATTAAATTGCATAAGTCTCTATCACTGGCTAATTCAAACCTTGCTGTAAACCCGTCAAAATTCGTGTTTTGAGTGCAGCGCCCTCTTCAGCGAAATGTTGCAATTCTCAAATGATTCACTGGATTATCGCGATCCGTCGCAGCAGACTGGACGACAAGCAAAGAAACCTTTGGGAAATGCAGCAGGCCTATCTTAACAAGTCATGGGGGTTTGCGCAAGTATAGGCCATACGTGGGATGATGATCAGAGCGTTGTTAAACTAGTGACATCATGTTGATACCTAAGGTTTTACTCGTGTAAAACAACAATTTGTCTAGCTGATTCCGGTTATGATGAGACAACTTAATTGTGTGTCGTCTCCCGCCTTCAGATTAGGCAATATTCAAAAGCAACAGGGGAAGCGGGTCATAGACATATAAAGATACTTCATATGTATTATCTTATTGAAAAAAGTCATTCTGAGGGCGGTTAACCGTAGTTGTACGCACTGACAGGCTCAGTAACAATATGAGGTTATAAACATCCCATAAGGTCAGACGACATCTTCCCCTGCACGGCTTTGAATTAAATTGCATAAGTCTCTTAACATTTAAGTACGTCAGTCGCCCATCTTTACCCAACTTAATTGTCTTAGACTGTATTATAATACAGTAGGCATTCACGAAAATCAAATGAGCGCTTCACGAAATTGTTAAAATTTATTTTCTTGTATTAAGTGACAGTCGTAACTTTCTTTATGTTTCTTTTACTTTAAGGCCAATCTAAAACAAGTCAACGAAAGGTAATATGTGTCTCAAAATTTTACAGAACAAAGGTAAGTTTGAAAAATGTTCCAAATTAAAATGATTTCGTCCATATTTCTTTAAAGAGTACCAATATTCAAAGGATTAAAATAACCGAAAATTACACCACATAACGTTTGACATGTCTTAAGTAATCTATCAAAATTCGAAATTTTGAAATATATTGTCGAAAATAAGAGGGTATGTTCAGATAGATCTATACGCATTATTGGGACCATTCCTCTTTATTCCACCAAGTGATTTTTCTAAGCAGACACCAGATTAACGCCATAAATTTCGACTGAGAGACGATATTCGTTGAAACCACTAGTTGTGGGTATGATTGGCGACAAGGGTATGTTATTTTTCAGATCAATAATACGTAGAACACTCCCACTTAGCATGAATTGCAGTAATGGTTCTAGTGTAGAGAGGCAAGTCGGTTTAGTCCCCGAGATTCGGAAATAAAATTTGTTTTTCATTTTATCCAGAAAGAATTCAAAAACAGTTTTGTAGCCATGAGTAGACTGTGCATGAAAATGTGTTGTTGCCCCATTCCACGTGACGTCCCTAGTTTGGATAGCGCTCACTTTCCATGTATAGTTCCTGTTCTTCAGGAATGTCTCTACACTCATTGCGCGGCAAGGGTGGATATGAGTAGCACCAGCTTTTGGTTTGAGAATATCCTCCGACTCATAACCTTTTACGCAATAATCGTTTTTCTGAGTGAAGTGTAGTTTTGTTTCTGCAATAAGATATAGAGACGTTATCTCAAAACAATCACTGATACAGAAATGAAATATGGGAAAGTTTATTCAAGGTTAAAAAGAAAGATTTATAGATAAGCTGTGTATTTCTACACGAGTCCTACATTTTTAAAGAGTAACTCTGAGGTGAGATAATGTGACGTTATAATGCCTCAAGTATGTAATGAATTATAACAGGGATTTTAACTATTAAAATTATAATAGGATATTTCGTGAGGTACAAACTTCAGGCTCAGTAACAATGTGACGTTATAAACATCCCATTAGGTCAGACGACATCTTCCCCTGCACGGCTTTGAATTAAATTGCATAAGTATCTATCACTGGCTAATTCAAACCTTGCTGTAAACCCGTCAAAATTCGTGTTTTGAGTGCAGCGCCCTCTTCAGCGAAATGTTGCAATTCTCAAATGATTCACTGGATTATCGCGATCCGTCGCAGCAGACTGGACGACAAGCAAAGAAAACTTTGGGAAATGCAGCAGGCCTATCTTAACAAGTCATGGGGGTTTGCGCAAGTATAGGCCATACGTGGGATGATGATCAGAGCGTTGTTAAACTAGTGACATCATGTTGATACCTAAGGTTTTACTCGTGTAAAACAACAATTTGTCTAGCTGATTCCGGTTATGATGAGACAACTTAATTGTGTGTCGTCTCCCGCCTTCCGATTAGGCAATATTCAAAAGCAACAGGGGAAGCGGGTCATAGACATATAAAGATACTTCATATGTATTATCTTATTGAAAAAAGTCATTCTGAGGGCGGTTAACCGTAGTTGTACGCACTGACAGGCTCAGTAACAATATGAGGTTATAAACATCCCATTAGGTCAGACGACATCTTCCCCTGCACGGCTTTGAATTAAATTGCATAAGTCTCTTAACATTTAAGTACGTCAGTCGCCCATCTTTACCCAACTTAATTGTCTTAGACTGTATTATGTTACAGTAGGCATTCACGAAAATCAAATGAGCGCTTCACGAAATTGTTAAAATTTATTTTCTTGTATTAAGTGACAGTCGTAACTTTCTTTATGTTTCTTTTACTTTAAGGCCAATCTAAAACAAGTCAACGAAAGGTAATATGTGTCTCAAAATTTTACAGAACAAAGGTAAGTTTGAAAAATGTTCCAAATTAAAATGATTTCGTCCATATTTCTTTAAAGAGTACCAATATTCAAAGGATTAAAATAACCGAAAATTACACCACATAACGTTTGACATGTCTTAAGTAATCTATCAAAATTCGAAATTTTGAAATATATTGTCGAAAATAAGAAGGTATGTTCAGATAGATCTATACGCAAGAAATTTACTTTCACGAGACTAATATCTCAAAAACTCAACTGTACTGTGGGCCATTGAGCCACAAATACTGAATAAACATGTCTGTCTGTCTGTCCGTCTGTCTGAAATTTACATATGTATAAAGTCGTAGAAGTAATTTGACAGTCTGATTAAGAATCTACCTTGTTCCGAGGAATAAAACGTTTTAATGATTGACTTTACCGATATTCGAACGGTTTGACATCAGCCCCATCAGTATCTTTTCTCACATAGTCTTAGCTAAACGTTCATTACACCTGATTGGTCCTCTGAAGACTAGATTTTTCTGCACAAAACTGGTGTCAAAACATGCAGTTGGACTGCTGTCAGACTGTTGTGGATAGGAATTGGTATTATCCTCGAATCTTGATCTTCTCTGTCAAGTTATTTGAAATGGCACATGACTTAATGATAATGCCTCATGACAAATGAGATGTGACATTTTGAATCGGCTGATGGCGTTTTGCGTCTTTGAGAAAGCCATAATTGACGTTAGTTCTAACCTTACAGAGTAGGTCATTCCAAAACCCGTATACAAAACGTAATTTACCTACTGTATAAAGTAGCAAGGTCTCCTGTATGGTGTACGTAAGCATTGTTTAAGAAAGAAACTTTACCGGGGTCTCGCCTCTAGCTACGGTCACATTATTGGGACCATTCCTCTTTATTCCACCAAGTGATTTTTCTAAGCAGACACCAGATTAACGCCATAAATTTCGACTGAGAGACGATATTCGTTGAAACCACTAGTTGTGGGTATGATTGGCGACAAGGGTATGTTATTTTTCAGATCAATAATACGTAGAACACTCCCACTTAGCATGAATTGCAGTAATGGTTCTAGTGTAGAGAGACAAGTCGGTTTAGTCCCCGAGATTCTGAAATAAAATTTGTTTTTCATTTTATCCAGAAAGAATTCAAACACAGTTTTGTAGCCATGAGTAGACTGTGCATGAAAATGTGTTGTTGCCCCATTCCACGTGACGTCCCTAGTTTGGATCGCGCTCACTTTCCATGTATAGTTCCTGTTCTTCAGGAATGTCTCTACACTCATTGCGCGGCAAGGGTGGATATGAGTAGCACCAGCTTTTGGTTTGAGAATATCCTCCGACTCATAACCTTTTACGCAATAATCGTTTTTCTGAGTGAAGTGTAGTTTTGTTTCTGCAATAAGATATAGATGACGTTATCTCAAAACAATCACTGATACAGAAATGAAATATGGGAAAGTTTATTCAAGGTTAAAAAGAAAGATTTATAGATAAGCTGTGTATTTCTACACGAGTCCTACATTTTTAAACAGTAACTCTGAGGTGAGATAATGTGGGGTTTAACGCCGCTTTCAAGAGTATTTCATATACATCCCGGCTGCTAGTATTATTGCAGGGAGAAAGATCGCAACACCATTGTGGCTATACTGTAACTGTAAATTCCTATAAAAATGATGATAGTTTACTCAGAAGCGGTGTCCAGATGTTTTGTCTTCATGACTGTTCATCCTTGAGTGGATACTTCCTAAACACAGACACTTTTTAAAGGGACAGTAGCAAATGATAAATGGCGTTCTCATAAATGGCTAGTCTGTAGGCCAGACCCTTAAAGAGCCGATCCGTTATTTTCATAACATATTATTTACCTTTGATACGAACCAAAACGTCATATGTGGTGATATAAAATCAAAACATCTTAAATTTTCATGTCCAAAAGACATATATATGACAAAAACTGGTTTTCCATGAAAATCTAAAAACATCCTTATAAATGCACAGAGGTATAGATATTACTTCCAATATACATGGATACTAGTTATATAACCTAGCAAACACTATCAACTCCTAACTGCCCTCCTGGCTGTTTTAGATAAATCTCCAAAATTACGTTTGACTAATTGACGCGCGCCACTGTCCGGTTTTCGATCATAATTGCGACGTTCTACCTTCATATTGTCACTGTAAAAAAAACAATAAGCTTTAAAATGTGTCTTTTTGGTTACAGACAATACTTCGCGATCAAATTACACAATTGATTAAGTTTGGCATATATGACTCTGACAACTCACGGAGTAACTCTTTAAATAAGGTAGAAGCCTAAGCAAGTCTATAAAAAGAATATGACGAAATTTTAGTCTCCATTTCATTTCATGTTTTAAAATGTTTAATTAACTGACCATTTTTCATTTCAGAGTCTAATTGGTAGATTAATAAATGATTGTCGGTGTTTTTGCTTGTTTATAGACTGCGACGACGAATGATAAGGTTCAGTCATAAGATGGTTTCAACCTTTGAAAGTGATAAATTTGACACAAAATTATGTTTATTGGGAAAATTTGAATAAATAAATCTTTCACAAAATGTGCTTTACATGAAATATAATATTAACCCCATTTTCAAATGACATTTGATAACGATCGTTTATGTATATATCAATATTTGCTGGCGGCTCATTTGCCGTTTGTCCTGAGTACTGCTAACATATTTACCTATAAATTTCTCTGGACCTCCACATATTTCGGAAACTTCCACCATGCGCCGTGATCTTGTGAGAAGCCAGCGAGGAACACAGCAGCTCATGTCACAGGACTCCTTTTGCTGGAACTTAATTAGTTGAAATAGGTAACAATCTTGGAACTTGAAACTATTTTCATCAAGTGTTGATTCTAACAAAGAATTTTTATGAATTACGATTATGCGTAAGTTCTCCGTTTTCTGCTTCAAATACAGAACATCGAGTAGACCAAATCACGATTCCGACTAATATCAATAAGACTTCGTCGGGGGTCGTTATTGTTTTTGGGGCCCTCATCACAAGTAAAAACTGTGATATGCAACATAGAAACAAACAATAATAATGCAAATAAATTGTTAAAAAATAATAATAATAAGGATTTCTATATTACGCTTCTCAAAGCGTCATACGCATCATTAGCAATGTGCATTCCTTTTTATATTCTCAACTCTTTGAGAGAAAGCAACACATAGCCGATTAAGCGCTTTATGGCCATCTGTCACAGTTCCATCACTTCAATACCAGGTACCCAATTTTACTGCTGGGTGAAAAGAGGTGCATTTCTAATAAAGTCTCTTGCCAAAAGTGACACCTCATGTTTCTCAACTCAGTATAGAGATGGGAATCACTCTTAAAACTCTCAGTTTATCCAGTAATGAATAGGGTAACCGACTCATCCGGCGAACTACGCCTGGTGTTGCTGAACTAGACTGATAGCGGTCTATTGAACAATGCACAGGACCACGTGCTACCACAACTATGGAAATGCAACAAATGTCTTTTTTTTTAAACTACGATAATGCAACTAATTTGTCGTGACAATAATCGGTCTAGAATAATTTTCTTTAGATTTAAAACAAATGAAAGAGGATTTATAATATATACGCATCCTTTATTCGGCACAATCTTTGATACATTACGTTTTTGTTTTTGTTATTATTGTTGTTGTTGTTGTTGTTGTTGTTGTTGTTGTTGTTATCAATTAGTTTCAGCTTTTTGATAATTTTTTTAAAACAAAAAATTCCATAGTGGGTTGATATCGAACCAACTGCTCCAAAACTGCGCCTTGGAGTTAAATTGTTTAAACAAAGGTTGTTTTACCTCCTGCAACTGAAAAAAAAAACAGAGTCAGAAACTTTCCTACCTCTCGATTTTTCGAAGTTGGTAAAGAAGAGTTGAACCTGAGGGTACATAACAGTGATACGGGAGAGTACTTCACATGCACACATTCTCTCCTGTCTCCACACAGCTTCCTGCACCCGAGCACACCAACTGGATGGGCAATCTTCGTTTCAAACGTTTCCCTGTCAGCTGACAAGATTTTATCTACCATTGAAAAGGTAAAAACTATAAAGACAGTGAACATACTCAAATCTAATCTTTATATTAGCCAATATTAGCTGCACCTCAGCTTGACAAAGAGTCCTTGCAGAATGCTACAAAGCAACGTCGGTAGGCACTGCTGAACTAACGAAAGAAATATTATTATTACACTTCTAAACACAGAACAAATTGTCAAATGCTTAAAGCTTACCAAATGTTTTAGCATGACAATACATTAATTATCCATAAAGGTACACAGTCAACTTGTAATTATGTTTTACTACTTTCTCTTAAAATATTGCCATATGTCTTTGCTTCAATAAGTGACGAACATAAGGAGAGTTTCCATAACGTTTCAGTTTGCACATGTCTTGTAGAACAGTATTTCTAAGTTATTTTAGTAGTTGTTTGCGCTCTTATCACTGAATATTTTACTCTTTAATGAAATTACTACCGTTTGTTTTCTAGTTAGGCTATAAATTAGGTTTGGAGATCATTCTGATTTTGAAATGGATTCAAACTTGAGTTTATAGATTATACTACTTCGTTAAATCTTTTGTACAACTATAAATATTTTTGGTTACTATTTCTTGGAAATTGATTGTTTCCAGAAAGCAATGAAACAGTAATAAAACGTTTTGTATTCCAATTGTAGTGCTTGGCTGAATGAAAACTATGGGATCAAACTGACTTATTTTGAACTTAGATTTCAATCAATGTTACTAGAAAGTAAGAAAGAATACCTGAGAAGCAATCAACTAATATCCCACAGACGTTGATATGTTCAACTTCAGATATCAGCCATTTGTGTTCATTTCCGGTCACGTGACCTATGAATGATCAGCATAATTGATTATTAGAAACGATAGCATTGCTTTTGCTTTGTTATTCTTTTGCTATTATGTAAATAAGTGTTGACTTCATCAGATCTTATACTTAATAGGTGCACTCCAGGTTATTGTTAAAGCTGTATTTCTGTATACTAAATCGTATTTTACTTGTTTTTTCGACTGTTCGGTTGTCCTTTGGGTCAATAGTTATATAGATGTAAACTGTGAAGGAGTTTATCAGGGGGTTCAATCGAATTCAACTGAGAATATATTGGAAAGTATATGACATTGTGAAAAAGTCGAGGTCGAAATCTTCAACAAGCTGAATCAACATGTTTTGGAGAAAACTTTCCTTTATATAAATCTGCATCCTGCTACATTAGCGTATTTAAATCCGCTGAGCTCCTTTCAAATACCCTGATCTTCCTTGATGCCTTATAAAGAGCATGCTTATAAAGATTATATCGATATCATAAGACGAATGCTGAGAAATATACAAAACCGATATTTAAACAACCATTACAAGAGCCTGTCAATATAATGAACTACCTGAGACAATCACTCGTTGAACACGGATGCAAGCACATTTTACAAAACCACATAACATATAATGCATAATCTGTTTTTTAAAAAGTGTTTGTATTCAGTTATTTATATTAGTTAATGTATGAACCCCGTCCAACTATGCTGAATGTTTTTTTGCAATGCTCAACTGAGATGACAGCACTAAGTACCTTATTCAGTCCACTGTCATATTTCATAAATACATTTGACAAGGGACTTTCTACTACTTTATCTAGAATATTCGGATGGCTACTCTCCGTCATTATTATAACAATGAAAACTTTTCATAATGGTTTATCTTACCAGACATGACAACGTAGACATCTCCAATCGGTTATTTGAAAACACGTTTCTTGATTTTTAAGGTTTTTGATTTGCTCTAAACGCCAATTATTCGGACATTCGTTCATTTAAAGAAAATGAGGTTTTTTTAATTGAAACAAAATGGGCATTTTCCAAGAATTTTCAAATAGTCTTTGTGAATTTAATCTTGTCAGTCGAAACGACGCGATGCTTCTAAATGGTTTTAAAAAGCAATTTATAAGATAAAAAAATGTTTTTGCTTATTTCTTATGGGATTTAGATGTATCGGGAATTTAAGATCTTGGTGTTCTCGTATTTAAAGGAACAAAAGCGCCTTATTCAATGTAGTGTTCAGATTGCACATGATATGTTACTTTCAAAAGCGATTCCTTATTCATATCTTTGTGATCTTTCCGGATTATGAAATTTAGAATATTGAAATGGAAGAAAGTAATCGTACGGTGTGCATGCTTGTATATTTGAATGGCTATACATAGTAAATAAATCTAGTGCTCATTTCTATAAAGCTAAAAACCATAATTGAGCTCAATTTCCGTGTTTAGTGAGAAAATATCCCTTCTTTGATTTCACCGCAATGGGACGGGAGAATGTATGTGATAAAGATTCAATCTTTAAAAAAACAAAGGAACTTTAACTTCTATTGTATCTTTTTATTTCATCCTTTTTAAAGCTGATACTTTAAATCATCCTGTCAAATAGTATGTATGAAATTAAGAAGGAATGCTTTCGATAATATAAATTGCATGAAAAAATTCAGAAATTACAGAAAATTCATTGTCAGCATGAGCATACAGATATTGAATTTTCGACGGAATATTTCTGTAAAAGGGAGGCACGATTTGTCTAATGAAAAAGTTTCTCACATTACTTATATGCAACAAGGCAGAACTGATGAAAACTACGTCGAGAACAATGTGACATTGTGCAAGATGATACTATGGTTATTTGACAATGCTTGACATTTACCCAATTAGTTGACCTTGACGACCTTGATATAGCTGACTATACACCTGTACACCTGAAGACACCTAATATATATATATATATATATATATTTGAAAAAATGAAATACTTCAGACGACACTTGCTGTAGATATCATTTTAATGATGACTGTATCAGCCAGTTCTCTCTTTTCATCCACAATTTCACACTTTTGTTTTCCTCCCTAATTGTATCATTTTTCCATATTTCTAAAAGTCTATCTTGCAAATGTTCCGCTTCACTGTCAATGCAGAAACCTGATACGGGGTCGGCATATCAAGAAAGTCTCTATATATTTCTGCAGTCCGTTTTGTTCGAACTGCATTATAATAGGCCTGCTTTCTGTTTTAGTTAGAAGTTTTAGTTTTTAGTTTCCGGCGTCATGTCTTTATCATTGCCTTTCGTAGTTTAAAAGCTTCATTCTCCACTTCTCTGGCTTGCTGTTTAGCGAGGTGCGAACCGTAATGCTTCTTAGCTTAATCTTCTAGATCCGATTGAGTGATATCTCTGTCCTCTTCAGTTTCAACTGACTGATTGTCGTCAGACAGTCCAATGAAGCGACATAACTCGTGAAGCTGTTGTTTCAGTATGCACAGTTCTCGAGAAATCTTCTTGTTCACTTTTTGACTGCTCCTTTTCAGCTGGTTAATCGCCTTCATGATATATATACTTCACATAGTCGTTTTCAGATTCATTTTAATCCTTAATTTTAATTCTGCAAACGACTATGTGAAGTATGTTATGTTTAATCTATATGTGACCTTGCGTTTGAACCAATTCAACTTTTCATATGTAAACCTCCCTTAGCATAAAGTTGAAACTTGTAGGAGGAAATCGGCGTTATCATTCTTTTAATGATCTTTTTAATATATGCTGACTGTACACTTGAAGCAACCGAATTTCAATTATATATATATATATATATACATATATGTACCAAGTAGACAGAAGAACTAACAATGTCCCGTTTGTTTTAAAACGTGATAATTGTTAATTGTTGTTATAGAAACAGAGTATAAGTTTTTGTATTCTAGATTTACATTCAATAAATTTTCTATTTGCATTTGACCTCAAGGTTAATGTATGTGTACACAAGATTTAGTTACGACTTATAAATGACACAGTAAGCTAATAACAAAGAGTTTAAGATGCATCATCCAGAATCAAAGTTCAACGTTATGACCGGTACACCATTCTTCCCTCTTAATGCATGGTGTGCCACAGGGATCTGTACTTGGACCAGTGCTCTTTTCCATCTCTATCCCTCTGTTACACAACATCATTCCTGACAGCCGCCCAATTTTTAAGCTACCATTTATACGCCGACAGCAACATGCTGTACATCTTTGCTATAGCATCCACATGCAGATTGTGCAAGGCCCAATTGGAAAAAATGTGTACAAGACCTCAATTAATTATGTGTGCCAATTTTCTAAACCTAAGCGAACATATAACCGAGTTGGTTCAAACCAAAAGTTGCAAAATATATCCCCACAGGCACCCATTGGTGAACTGAAATACAAGATACTGGCCATGTACGTGGTGTTTTCAAATTAACGAAACTGTATCCGCTCCTACCATGCTCATCAAGAACTGCTGCAATGCAAACTAGAAATATCAGCAAAATAAGATGAAGCTTCTTTAGAATTCTTACTTCATGTCATCTCTGATTCTCTGCACCTCCACATCTTCAACGAGTGCAAAATATGGCCGCAACAATCATCAGTAGGATGAGAAAGTTCGACCACATCACTCCTCTATTGAAGCAGCTGCACTTGCTTCCGGTCGAAGAGAGGATCCAGTACAAAGTCTTCACCCCTCCTATTCTGGACTAAGGTCTGCAGTAACAATTAAGATTTTCAATAAAAATCTCGAACCATCTCTTCATGAAAGCTTTTTAACCTGGATTTCATCATTGTTGACACTAAAGCCGCTGAGAAGCTATGAAGAGCTGGAGCTGAGAAGCTATGAAGAGCTGGAAGATTGACTCTCTGTAAATGCATCACTATTCTGTCAACCCATTATCATGATTATAGAGGAAACCATGATGTAACGAGGTCGTTTATCTGTAGAGTCAATATTTCGAACTGAACGGTTAATTTTAATCAAACTGATTAACCGATTTTCGAAACTAATCATGTCACCTTTAACTGTTTATTCCTTACTCTACAAACTATACACAACACTCCGGTGGTTCGAATCCCGCCAGGAGCTCGGCAACTTTGTCTCCAGTAGAAAACTGTTCTACACGCAGTCAGGTTTGGGTGCAATGCTACACCCATGATTCGCTAGTTCCAGCCGATGCTCGCAGGTTTCACCGCAATGCATAGCCACAGTGGTGTTGCGGGCTTTCTCCCTCCAATAATACTAGCAGCCGCCATATAAGTGAAATAATCTTGAAAGCGGCGTTAAACACCAACTCGCCTCACAACAATCCTTTATCAACCCGTTAACAGGTCGATGACTGAAGTGATCTCAGTTCCATTTGTTCACCTTTGATCTAAGATTTAGGTCAGTAAACATTTACTTTTCAGCTTTTCATTGTAAACGGAACAGAATTCGATCCTATCGGGGCGAATGTTGTGAAATTGAGTGGCCGAAAATAGTTAACATTTATCTTTATAGCTTTATTGGGTCCTCCAAGTTAAGGTTAAAGTATAGTTTACTTGAGTATTTTCCTTGCCTGAGAAGTTTTTCCTATAAACCTGTAAAAAAAATTACCATTTCCACAGCTATATTGTGGTGGAATACAATGGGACCGTTAATTTAGTTATGCGCTTATAAAGTCTGTGCGCTTTCCTTTATCTAGATATCAAATCTCAGTCAGCCGAAATGTTACCCTCTGTAACCTATTTCAACATGGTTATACAAATGTACCAATAAAATACTTGTATAAACGGCAATGTCCTCTAAAATTTCCACAAAACGTGCCCCTACAGCTGCATACCTAAAGTTTGTTCACATACCTGCGTATCGTAGTGCATATATCATGTAATTTGGCATGTGTTTGAGGCATCGTAGCTTTGCGAAAACGAAACGGATAATTTTTAATTTTTAATACAGAAGTGAAGATCCATTGCACCTTACGGCAACCGTATGCCATACCCAACAGTTTACCGTATTAGTTTTTAGCAGGCCACTGAAGTGACTTGGGGGTCGAAATTTCGAAAACACTAAATTTTATTTTCCATTACAAAATCCTTTATAAGTGATCATTAGCTTTAAAAACAAGTCATGTTTGTTCGTTTGCATCAAGCCAATTTGATATTGCTGAGAGTTTTCCAAGAAAGTCGAAATTGAATATTTTAATCAAAATTTAAGGAAATCGGAATTTCGAAAATGTGACTCCTTCTGTCTTTTTAATCATGCCAAAACTAGAATTTTAGCATGAGAGACCAGACAATCCCACAATAAGTTAAAAATGGCTATTTTACAATTGGAGATCCTTTGCCAGTTCTGCTGATGTTATTTTATCGACGTTCAAGCCAAACATAAATTACATGATATTTGCACTAAGATGTAGTAGTAAATGAACAAACTTAGATATGCAGCTGTACAGGATTGTTCCAAAGACGACATGACAAGGGCAACATTTCGGAATATGATTATCTGTTTCAGGTTTTTATAAGAATAAGTTAAATGATGAGGTACAGCAAATAACATACAAAACAGATGCAGTGAGCAAAAGATAAGACTCAGAAATAAACAACAAGACCATTCTAGTGTCATTATTTCTCGAAAACGCCGTGTACGTCCACAATAGTGAGGTTTGTAATCCAGAAAAAATATTTTTTTCTTATCCGTTTCACTTCTAATTGATCTTCATACAATTTGAAAAATTCAGATTACTGTAAAATTATGTTTCAAAATGTAAATTAGGAGATGCGTCGTCTAATTCTGAATTTTAATGGATGATATCATATTCTAGGTTTATCATTAAAATAATTGCAATATTCTTCAAACATGTATGTTCAGGATCTACAAAGGACTTTCTTAGCAATTTTATTTCTTGTCTCCAGGCCTTTAAACGACCTAAACTCATTTTCCCTTTAGAAAATTTGAACATAAAACTTGCTGTCTAGTCATATGAGCTACTTGAAGAAGGTTCCCGGTTCATTCGACATGAAATAGTAAATGTTAACCGATACTTCACGATAATATTGTTCTGTGTAATTGGCAAATACAACAGTATTGGTATGTAAGCCAGTTTTGAAATACTATCTCATCATAGATAATTTATTAGTTTGTTGTTGACATGTGATAACATAAAGTATAAACATACCGCTTATGATATTTGCAAACCTAAATTTTGCAAGACACATTGATAGTGATGCATTTGACTTGTGTTGAGATATCTTCTTTGTCTCCATGTAATGAAATGAATCTTGATTTGATATTTACAAATTTAATATAACGAGAAAGTAAATAAATAATGTATAAGTTCATACGCGTAAAGTACTTCCTCTACGTGTTTCACGGAATGTAGATATTCTTAACAAAACGCATATATTTCTTGAAGTTTGCCTCCCATGACAACTTGTTTTGAACAATTTTGCCATCTGTTTGCAGTTACAGTTATGATGTGAAACAACAAGGTGTACCTAGGATGCATACACACACGCACGCACGCACGCACGCACGCACACACGCACGCACGCACACACACATGCGCACACGCACACGCCATACCTAAAGCAGTTTTATCAAGCATTATGTGTAATCACATTTCGTTTGGCAGGTTCCCTTTGGTGTTGAATTACTTTCTTTTGTTGACATGTTAAATCACGACAAGTCTTCTATGTCAAACTCAGGCTCAAACTAGTTACAAGACAATTCAAACATCTGATTTACGTACACAATTTCTAAACTTATGTACGTCATTCCACTATACAGTTGTTCACGTGTTGGCTACATCTGTCCTTTGATGATGATTTATCTACCTTCGTTAGCATGCAATAATGTTACACCTCCATAAACTAAGAAATGGACATATCTACTTAATGTTCCAATATTTATCTATGTCAAACAAAAGTTCCAACTCAGGGCTATGGCTTTTATACAGGTATTCTTCAAACCTTGACAACTTATCTGTAAATGGACTATACTGGTAATACGGTTCTATGAAGTTTCGTATGTTATTGGATTATACATCCGTTGATATCGTTATACCCCCGTCATCATCACCCTTTGTAGTTGATTTATCCACCTTGTTTGAGATACAATAACGTGGAACAAACACAACCTGAGAGTCAACTTTCATTCGATACAAGATCGCACTGACAGTTGTGACAATGTACTGTTCCATATCGACTTTCTTCAGAGTATATCATCTACCTGCATATATGCATTGCTTATCTCACCTGGCAACCTATAGTAAAGTGGCATACAGTATGTGTCATGAAATACCTTTTTGTTTTTAATAACTGCCTAAACATCATGTTTGCTTATTTGAGTTCAAATCACCTAAATCGACTTTTATAGACTAATTTAAATGTCAATTATATAACAGTTAACATTTCTCACTGAACATCGAAAAACTCTTGAAATAATGTACAAAAGCTGAAACCACACGTTATAAGTATGTATCCATTTTTAAAAATCTATTGCAATATGTTAACCATCATCTATCCTTTTGACAGCTTGAGATAAGTTTCCGAGATTACCTTTGATGTATAAGCGCCATTTGCTTTACATTGTCCGGTTTTCAATCATAAATCAGGACTTTCATCCTTTATATAAAAAATACTGAACCAACTAGAGACTCATAGCACCAAAACTTTTTAGGTGTTTATAAGTATTCTTTAATGAAGTTCATAGCTCGCGACTTTGACCTTTGACTTTCAATGATTATGTAAAAGCATGTCCCCCCGTAAAAATAAAAAGTTGTGTATATGAGTTCTGAAAATCTTAGTGAAAAAAGGTAATAATTAAATACACTTTATGGCGGCGGCAGTGGATACCGTACAGAAAATAATAGCAGCTAATATTATTATATTAATAACTATAATTATAATATTATATCAAAGTGATCATTTTGGCAACAGGTCTTCGCGAGAGAATGCGACTAGGCTACTGAGAGTTTGCCATTCTGTACCCATGTAAGGTTAATTATTCATCAATACACTAAGGTTCCTTTACTTTCTACCTTCTGTGTGTTTTCTGAAGGGAGGTGCTGAAAGATATATTTGTTCTTCCTTTCTTTCAATAAAAACAACTTTTTAGTGCATTGTTGTTCCACAATCTTTGAAATGCATACTTCATTTGTCATTACCATCTGGCCCTTGTGATGATTAATTATATCCGGACTGACATGTCATAATGAGAAACTAGTATTAAAAATGGATGATTAATTAAACATTTATTATGAATCCAAATCCATCAATGGAAACATTCATATATTCATCCCTTATAACTGTTTCATCTAATCCCGTTGCAGGAAGCGCTAAGGTTACCTAAAAATAATTAGTCTTGATGCAAAATTGTGGTTCTAGGGTTAAGTTAATACATAATAAATAAGTTAGGTTGTTTCTACAACTATTCTCCACTCCACACACCCACCCCACCCCATGGACTTGCCATGAAAATTTAAGGCACCTCAGATTGCAAAAAAAGCTTAAACTGGTTGCTTCTTTTAAGATATTTTAAGATTGTTCTACAATGATGAATTAAATGCTTACCACAAAAGTATGACTTCCAGTGTATTTAAACAACTCAACAAATGATAAAAATAAAATTAGCAATTCCCTGACTGTTTACTTCAAGATATCTGATGTTAAGGTTTGTAGGTGTGTCTCTCCTACCATGCTACATATGGTCAAAATGGTAGACATGGTGATGTGTAATAAGTAAGCGCAAAGTAAGCTGTAGGTGTTTTCAGTGCCTACATGCTGCACTAGTAGATGTCATTTTAAATTGATTGTAAGACAGGTGTAACAATTCTTGCTTGGATCTAAAAAAAGCTAATTTCCCCCTCCATGGACTGTATCTCTACGGCTATGTTCTAGATGCATTTCTATTATTGACCTTGTATTAAAAGTTGGAAATATTCATCAGCACAATATAAAAAGTTTGTTAATAAAATAGAGCCATTGACTCTGTAGCTCTATGCATAATTTGTTAAACACATCGTCAGAGGGCCACCTTTTGAAGGGCAACATGATCCAAACATCTAAATGAATTTGGACACATTGTTTCATCCTTTTGCCTCTAGAGAAAAAGGACAAGAGTAATAATTTGACCACCTTAGCATACTCACAAATAACATTTAATGCTAGGATTTGTAAGGCAAAGACTGCTGCCATCATTCCTGTATCAGAATTATGAGAAAAACAAGCTTTCATGAACAACATTTGAACTATCAAATTGATTATTTAAAATTATTATGGGAATAGTTAAAACAATCAAAAAAAGAGGGAAAACATTTTATACATTTCCATATTTATTCCATTTCAGGGATTTTTTTGTCTGTACAAGCCAGAGAGTGGTTTATATACAACAATATTTACATTATTCATAGAGAAATGACGGTTCAATATTCATTTACTTAGGCATAACAAATGAACAAAACTTTTCAAAAAATTTGAACAAGCAGCTGTGAAATATTCCCTTTTCTGTACATTCTGTACTTTACATAATGAACACAAAACATTTATTCATAACACGAATAACAATCATCATAGCAGAAACATAAACAAGCCCATCTTTGAGAGTGGGTTGGTACCAGGGAAATTGGTATGTCACCATGACAAACAGATCATCCATATGCTTGTGAAGTTAGGGTAAAAGAGACACTCCATGGTTGAAGTGAGTTTGATGTCAGCCTTAATACCATATGATGTCACAAATTGAAAATATCTCTCTTTCATTGGTAATGCAAAACATATGACAATTAATAGTTTTCAACTGAAACCAACAACCATTTAATACATGTACAGAAGCGAGATGACACGTCTCTTTAACATGGATATTGGTTATTTAACCTACACTTTCAATCCCAATAGTCCCTCTGTTTGTTTTGGAGGAGTTTTCAAACTTATGTTCAATTGAATAATTCCTGCCAGCAGTGGCACAGTGACCCATTTTTATAAAAAATCAAATAATAAAACTTATATGTCAATAGTATGATACTGAACTGATCAGAGCACTTCTGGTTCAAATGGCATTATTGTTAACATTTGGCAACTGTGACACAAACAACTCAAAGAGTGTCCATTTAAGAGAGGTAGAAACCATAATGCAGTTTTACTCTACAATAATAACTCCCAATATAGGAAGAAGTAATTCTCAACTCTGGAATAAATGAGTAAACGCTGACCTTTAAGTACCGACATTCTGGATAACATCTATCCACATTGTTTTTGCTTATACTTTCATTATAAAGTTGTGGAAATCAGAGCGGAAAATGATTGAGAAAAGCAGAATATCATTGATTCAAACTATTGATGTTGTATTACTGGAAATGTTTAATTCTTTATCAAAATGATAAGAACCACTTTTAAGTGTGCATATGCTTTTTCTGTGTGATTTAATTCATGAATAAAGGGAAGCTTATTTCATTTTTGGAGTTTTTCTGTTTAAGAGCATTGTAATCCTGCTCTTAACCGCTCGTACAGTAATATCTCTCACACTTGTACTTTGAGGGTGAACAGTCATAGTTTACAGTGGCATGAATTTAAACGCTGCTTTCAGAGTATTCAAAATATTTTGGCAGATATTGATCCCTGTATGAAAAAATCCTGCTTCAGTTGTGGAGTTACATTTTGAAGAAACCAGCAAGCAGCCACTGGAGCCATCAAACCACGCAGACAATCACAGACATACTTTGGCTTATCAAATGTTGTACATGAGGAAAGGATAGCATTCTGCATTACTTTTTACTGAAACCCTGAATTCTTGTAAATATTCTCATGATAAAATATTTATCCTAGTATAATTTTCAAGAAGTATTGACGCACATTTGATGTCTCTCTGTGTAAGGTTCATGTGAAGAGGAACACAAGCCGATTTTGTTTCATTGTACTCTGAGCTTTATCAAGTATCAGCAGCACAGTTGTAACCTTAATCATTGTAACCGAGTACAATGGTTCCTCTTATAAGCGCCGTGTCTACAATAATCACCTGGCCTCTAATAAATGCAGCGGAACCAGGGTACTTGAGAAAATAAGTGCAGTGTCTGAGGCATAAAATACAAAATCTCCACCCGGCCTTTAAAAGCCCCGATTGGTTAAGGGATGCTGGGTGCTTATCATAGGAAGTACAGTAGGTTAACTGTTCAGAAGCTTAGGGCAGGCTACTGGGTTTGTTATTGCGATGATTGACTTGTAGGAAACCCGTCGAGATTAGGGTCATCAAAGTTTCCATGAATGTACAAACAGTTTGCATCTTATTAAAATTTCAACTTCGTCAAATTTCAGTAGTTGAAAACTTGTAGCCAGAACAAACCAAAAGACAAGTTTTAAAATAATATTTCAAAAATTCAAATTCCCAATAGCATAGGAGCCTGCACCAATAATTTAGCACTACTAATTCCAGTGAGCCGATTGGTTGAACTCAGCCCTTGATGACACCGATTGGTCGAAGTTTGATGGCCTTCTTGCTGATTCCTGCAGCATGACCTGAGAACAGTAGATAAATGTTAACATCACTGAACATAAAGAGAATAAAATATGTAACTTCTTATCAAATCACAACTTACAAGATTTTTCCTTACCACTTATTTGCTTAATTGTTAATTATGGTAATGAAAAAAGTATCAATATTCAAAAGGGCTTCTAAAAAGACATGTTAAAAAAATAATAATTAAAGTTTTCATAATATAAAAAGCACAGTATTTAAGCAAATATTTCATAAAAATTGTCCGCATGAGTTCTTCATGCCTCACTGCTAGCAAAGGAATAGCTAGCCAATACTGATAATTGCTTAACAATGACCACTGAACATACAATATTTATGATACCGATCATGTTCAACAAAGTGAACTGTAACAAAAATGTAAAAGAATGAAGCCACTTACATGTATCCACCACATCTGTAACATTCTTGTAAGATTCTGGAGCCTGTAAAAAATATTGCAGGAATTTAAATTGAAATATCAATGTTTGAATAAATTCCTTTAAGCTTGATATTTTTTAAAAATCACCTCCACATGTACAGTTTCTTATCAAGGATGTACTAAATAACAGTGCTGTCTAAATTATAGCAGCAGAATTACTTCCCTTCTATAAAGGAAAGTTCTATTCTTATTTCTTGATGAATTTAAAACTTTGGAGCATGTGGTAGTTTGAGATAGCCATCTTTACCAAATGGCCTAACAGTAATTCTGTTCTTTTTCATTTGTTACATGGCCCTAAATTCTGTTCCTAACGTACTTGAACAAAAACCCACCACAACTGTAACATGAGTCAAAGTTCTACATAGATTACAAATACCAACTTTTGAACATAACTGTTATAACCCACATAATCTCTGTCCCCACCTCTTCCATGACGAGTTTGGGTGACGCTACCCTGATGCTGATCCCCTTTGCTTCCAGCGCCGCCAGAACATCCATGTAGTCCAGATTCCGTCGGGACTTGGCACGCGAGAGTGCTCTCCCCTTAAAAACATTTCAACAACAATTATGAAGACTTATGCAAATTAATTGACATTTGTAAGAAACTGGTGGAACCGATTTTATTTAAATTTCTGTACAAAAGAGTATTTCTTTTAACATTATGAAAGTGAAGATTTAAAATTTTAAAACTGAACAGCAAATAACTTGTTAATCATCTCAGGTCTCTGAACACGGAGAAAAAGAAGTCTTCAGCTAGATTAAATGTAGTGATTGCATCCAAAACAATTTCTTGAAAAGCATTGTTACGTATAACCATGTTTGAGATTTTAAAAAAAGGCCAAATATCCTTAGCTTCTTGTTATCAAGACAGATTGCCAACTTACAGCCCCGTGACAAGTGGTACCGAAGGTTTCTGTCATCCCCTGCTCCGTTCCGGTGAGAACATAGCTACACGTCCCCATCGTCCCCCCGATCAGCACCGGCTGACCTGTCAACTGCAAACAAGGACACTCTCAGAGAAAGGTTAAAGTTTAATGAAACATTTATTGTTGCACAAATCTGCATTTGAAGTCAAGCACAGGTACACTACGTATGAGGTAAAACATTCCTTATCTCTCAAGTCATGTTACAAGCTAAATATTTTTTTACTTATTGCTGTGTAACTCAATGATATCCTTTTGAGAAATGCTAAAAAAATATCTAATTAACTTTTAAATCTTACCTACAAAGCCTATCATATCAGGGTTCATATTATGACAAAATATCCCTTTTCATTCTGACATCACATCATAACATTGCTTTGACTTAAGAGTTTGCCTATGATGCTGTGTTCTAAATGTGCCAATAGCAGGTAATCAGCCTATGCTTGTTAATTGTTTTGGTTACTTTATTTGATTTCACAACTTTAGTAAAACATCTTATTTTCAGGTTCACCCCATACCATGTTTAAAACACTCGTTCCCGGATAACAGCATTAACCTTCCTGTGGTCGGGAAGTACTAATATCTAGCCACCTGTGTTGTAAACATAGTAGTCATGGACTCTCATATAATATCCTCTAATTACACCTGGAGGAATTATTGCTAAGGATCAGGTAGAGTGAGGGTATGGTCCCCTACCTGGTAGTCTACAGGTATCAGAGGGTGGTGGGGAGGGAAGGCTCGTGTTGATCCCTTCCTGTGTACCAGCAGCGTCTTCTGTTTGCCGTCGATAAAATGTTCCTCCACCTTGGCGATGTTGTGAGACACGTCGTAAATTACATGCATGTCAAGGTCATCTGGGGTCGTCTTGAACATCTTAGCCATTGCCTGAGGGAAAAATATATAACTATTGTCTATGGCCTAAAATGCTCATTTGATAAATGATTATGAACTACATTCATCCCCGAATGGTAATCTTATTTCTTAATCTTGTATTAATTCATTCATTGAACTATAGTAAATCTATGACCAGAAAATAACGTTAAAGTGAATATATATTCAATACAGTGCCTATATTTCCCAAACTGTTAAAAAGAAAATTTAGATTGTCTTAGCACATCAAACAAAAAAAAGCTTTCTTGATAATTTTTTCCTCAGTAGAAGGTCCAGAATCCGTAATAGACAGTTCTCTGAATCAATGTTAAATAAGATTCTGACCTGTCTGGAGAGGAAAGTCATGCTAGTACGGTTGACCCAGGCGTAGTTCGCTGCAGCCGCCATTCCCTTCAAATAGTCCTGTCCCTCCTGGGACTGAATGTGTGCACACGCCAACTGACGGTCGTTCACGTCGATCTTGTCACGCTTCATCGCCTTCTCCATCGCAACCAGGGCATCTGGAGCAGGAAAAATTTAACATTTCATTACATGTTATTTGATTTTTTACTTTAATATATAAAGGTATCAGGCCACTGCTCACCAATCAAACTTTTTTAATCCTCTGGGGAGGTGCCTATCCATGGCAAGGATGGGATAAAGTTTAACACACTTGCAGTTGGGATCCACTTAAGGATGCAGATTGATGATGCATAGCTAGTAGTATTTAGAAAAAAAGGTACAACCTTAAAAGGACAGTCTCATCATGGTGTTGATTAGTCTTATCATAAATCATTTCTAAATGTGTGAATATTCTATCAATATATTTAGTTTATTTTCATTACACTGTGGAATTAGTTAAAGTATAGAATTTTTTTTATGTCATAGCAAGTTAGTGAACCGGACACCAACATGACAGGCACTTTAAGGAACAACCTTAAAAAAACATTGATAACTAACAATATGTAGAGGAGCACCAACTAAACACGAACAAACCAAATATACAACGATCATAATATGATAAACAATAAAAATGTGGCACTCTGTTTTAGTTGAAAACCAGTTTTTTATTTTACATTTAATGAAACTTTTCAGGCAGAACTCCCTGGAACTGGTGCAAGATCACCACTTAATGATAGTTGATAAAAAGGATACCAGAATTGATTTAGTTGTAATCTGTGATATTTTTCTATGTTTGCAAGAATAAATGACGTTCCATTCATACCTGTAGCAACCTGGTGTCCCATCCCGCGACTTCCGCTGTGAATCATGACACACACCTGGTCCTTGAACTCGATGCCCATCTTCTTGGCGGCAAAGTCGTCGTAGATCTCCTCCACTACTTGGATCTCAGCATAGTGGTTACCAGCTCCTAGCGTACCCAGCTGTAATCATAGCATAAAGTGTGATGTAAACATATTTTATTCATGAAGAAACGGATTGGGAACAAGTTCTCCAACTTAGGATTCCCTCTCCTTCGTATTCACAATATTATACATTTCCATCATAAAATGATGACAGATACTGAAAAAGAAAAAGTTGTAGGAAGAAGAATAGCTTAAAGGAAAGGATAAATGAAAAATATATTTGTGTAATGGTTACCTGCCCCTAGCTGCCCAGCTGCAATCAAAACATAAAGTGTATGTATATTTGTGTCGTGGTTACCTGCCTCTAGCTGCCCAGCTGCAATCATAGCATAAAGTGTATGTATATTTGTGTCGTGGTTACCTGCCCCTAGCGTAACCAGCTGCAATCATAGCATAAAGTGTATGTATATTTGTGTCGTGGTTACCTGCCCCTAGCGTAACCAGCTGCAATCATAGCATAAAGTGTATGTATATTTGTATAGTGGTTACCTGCCCCTAGCTGCCCAGCTGCAATCATAGCATAAAGTGTATGTATATTTGTGTAGTGGTTATCTGCCCCTAGCGTAACCAGCTGCAATCATAGCATAAAGTGTATGTATATTTGTGTCGTGGTTACCTGCCTCTAGCTGCCCAGCTGCAATCATAGCATAAAGTGTATGTATATTTGTGTAGTGGTTATCTGCCCCTAGCGTAACCAGCTGCAATCATAGCATAAAGTGTATGTATATTTGTGTTGTGGTTACCTGCCTCTAGCTGCCCAGCTGCAATCATAGCATAAAGTGTATGTATATTTGTGTCGTGGTTACCTGCCCCTAGCGTAACCAGCTGCAATCATAGCATAAAGTGTATGTATATTTGTGTCATGGTTACCTGCCTCTAGCTGCCCAGCTGCAATCATAGCATAAAGTGTATGTATATTTGTGTAGTGGTTATCTGCCCCTAGCGTAACCAGCTGCAATCATAGCATAAAGTGTATGTATATTTGTGTAGTGGTTACCTGCCTCTAGCTGCCCAGCTGCAATCATAGCATAAAGTGTATGTATATTTGTGTAGTGGTTATCTGCCCCTAGCGTAACCAGCTGCAATCATAGCATAAAGTGTATGTATATTTGTGTAGTGGTTACCTGCCCCTAGCGTAACTAGCTGCAATCATAGCATAAAGTGTATGTATATTTGTGTCGTGGTTACCTGCCCCTAGCGTAACCAGCTGCAATCATAGCATAAAGTGTATGTATATTTGTGTAGTGGTTACCTGCCCCTAGCGTAACTAGCTGCAATCATAGCATAAAGTGTATGTATATTTGTGTCGTGGTTACCTGCCCCTAGCGTAACCAGCTGCAATCATAGCATAAAGTGTATGTATATTTGTGTAGTGGTTACCTGCCCCTAGCGTAACTAGCTGCAATCATAGCATAAAGTGTATGTATATTTGTGTCGTGGTTACCTGCCCCTAGCTGCCCAGCTGCAATCATAGCATAAAGTGTATGTATATTTGTGTAGTGGTTACCTGCCCCTAGCTGCCCAGCTGCAATCATAGCATAAAGTGTATGTATATTTGTGTAGTGGTTACCTGCCTCTAGCGTAACCAGCTGCAATCATAGCATAAAGTGTATGTATATTTGTGTAGTGGTTACCTGCCCCTAGCGTAACTAGCTGCAATCATAGCATAAAGTGTATGTATATTTGTGTCGTGGTTACCTGCCCCTAGCTGCCCAGCTGCAATCATAGCATAAAGTGTATGTATATTTGTGTAGTGGTTACCTACCCCTGGCGTAACCAGCTGCAATCATAGCATAAAGTGTATGTATATTTGTGTCGTGGTTACCTGCCCCTAGCGTAACTAGCTGCAATCATAGCATAAAGTGTATGTATATTTGTGTAGTGGTTACCTGCCCCTAGCGTAACTAGCTGCAATCATAGCATAAAGTGTATGTATATTTGTGTAGTGGTTATCTGCCCCTAGCGTAACCAGCTGCAATCATAGCATAAAGTGTATGTATATTTGTGTAGTGGTTATCTGCCCCTAGCGTAACCAGCTGCAATCATAGCATAAAGTGTATGTATATTTGTGTCGTGGTTACCTGCCTCTAGCGTAACCAGCTGCAATCATAGCATAAAGTGTATGTATATTTGTGTAGTGGTTACCTGCCCCTAGCTGCCCAGCTGCAATCATAGCATAAAGTGTATGTATATTTGTGTCGTGGTTACCTGCCCCTAGCTGCCCAGCTGCAATCATAGCATAAAGTGTATGTATATTTGTGTTGTGGTTATCTGCCCCTAGCGTAACCAGCTGCAATCATAGCATAAAGTGTATGTATATTTGTGTAGTGGTTACCTGCCCCTAGCGTAACCAGCTGCAATCATAGCATAAAGTGTATGTATATTTGTGTAGTGGTTATCTGCCCCTAGCGTAACCAGCTGCAATCATAGCATAAATTGTATGTATATTTGTGTCGTGGTTACCTGCCTCTAGCTGCCCAGCTGCAATCATAGCATAAAGTGTATGTATATTTGTGTCGTGGTTACCTGCCCCTAGCGTAACCAGCTGCAATCATAGCATAAAGTGTATGTATATTTGTGTAGTGGTTACCTGCCTCTAGCTGCCCAGCTGCAATCATAGCATAAAGTGTATGTATATTTGTGTCGTGGTTACCTGCCTCTAGCTGCCCAGCTGCAATCATAGCATAAAGTGTATGTATATTTGTGTAGTGGTTACCTGCCCCTAGCTGCCCAGCTGCAATCATAGCATAAAGTGTATGTATATTTGTGTAGTGGTTACCTGCCCCTAGCGTAACCAGCTGCAATCATAGCATAAAGTGTATGTATATTTGTGTCGTGGTTACCTGCCCCTAGCTGCCCAGCTGCAATCATAGCATAAAGTGTATGTATATTTGTGTCGTGGTTACCTGCCCCTAGCATAACCAGCTGCAATCATAGCATAAAGTGTATGTATATTTGTGTCGTGGTTACCTGCCTTTAGCTGCCCAGCTGCAATCATAGCATAAAGTGTATGTATATTTGTGTAGTGGTTATCTGCCCCTAGCTGCCCAGCTGCAATCATAGCATAAAGTGTATGTAGGTGGATTTAAGGGCGACGAAGTGTATGTATATTTGTGTCGTGGTTATCTGCCCCTAGCTTCCCAGCTGCAATCATAGCATAAAGTGTATGTATATTTGTGTCGTGGTTACCTGCCCCTAGCGTAACCAGCTGCAATCATAGCATAAAGTGTATGTATATTTGTGTCGTGGTTACCTGCCCCTAGTGTAACCAGCTGCAATCATAGCATAAAGTGTATGTATATTTGTGTAGTGGTTACCTGCCCCTAGCGTAACCAGCTGCAATCATAGCATAAAGTGTATGTATATTTGTGTCATGGTTACCTGCCCCTAGCGTAACCAGCTGCAATCATAGCATAAAGTGTATGTATATTTGTGTTGTGGTTACCTGCCTCTAGCTGCCCAGCTGCAATCATAGCATAAAGTGTATGTATATTTGTGTCGTGGTTACCTGCCCCTAGCTGCCCAGTTGCAATCATAGCATAAAGTGTATGTATATTTGTGTCGTGGTTACCTGCCTCTAGCTGCCCAGCTGCAATCATAGCATAAAGTGTATGTATATTTGTGTCGTGGTTACCTGCCTCTAGCTGCCCAGCTGCAATCATAGCATAAAGTGTATGTATATTTGTGTAGTGGTTACCTGCCCCTAGCGTAACTAGCTGCAATCATAGCATAAAGTGTATGTATATTTGTGTCGTGGTTACCTGCCCCTAGCTGCCCAGCTGCAATCATAGCATAAAGTGTATGTATATTTGTGTAGTGGTTACCTGCCCCTAGCGTAACTAGCTGCAATCATAGCATAAAGTGTATGTATATTTGTGTAGTGGTTACCTGCCCCTAGCGTAACCAGCTGCAATCATAGCATAAAGTGTATGTATATTTGTGTCGTGGTTACCTGCCTCTAGCTGCCCAGCTGCAATCATAGCATAAAGTGTATGTATATTTGTGTAGTGGTTACCTGCCCCTAGCGTAACCAGCTGCAATCATAGCATAAAGTGTATGTATATTTGTGTAGTGGTTACCTGCCCCTAGCGTACCCACCTGTATCAACACAACCACATTGATAAGAGAATGTTTCTTTCAACTCGCCCATAAAGATACTGTTATGTATTACTATGTTCAATTGGCTTCATTACCTACATGGCATGTATTTCCAGGTCACAACTTGCTTTTAGTGGTTTTATGGGGAATCCTGCACTCAGGGATTAACACTGACTTCCTTATCTTAACACATAGTTAATTGTTAATCTGACCGACAAAAATAAAATGGTCAAAACCTCATTCCCTACATAATTTTCAACAGCAAGGGAGACAACTCTACCTGAGGTAAACCCCTCTTCTTAGCTCTGTTGCTGACTTTAGATGGGTCGGCGTTTAACATCCTCCCGTACTCCTCGCAGTGCTCCTTGTCCTCCGCCCATGCATACCCTGTGGGGAGTTTGTATTAGCATAATTATCGTTACTCATCTTCCCAAATGACAATTTCCCAATGAGTAATACTTAACCTTACAGTTATTACATTATTTTAGCAATATCAACAGTGCTTTCTCGAAATTAAACTGACACACAATGTTGTGTTATTTACCTTCTCTTAAAGACCAATCCATTCCCATTTCCAATGCCTCTTCCAAATTCCTGAAATTAAAATTATTTTGTGTTATGAATTCAATGGATATATGTTGTAATGTGGTCTTCAAAAACTAATACAAAATAGTTCAAAGTTAATAGTTTACATTTGTGGTAACAGTAATAGTAGCAGCACAAAAGTCCTATCATAAGCAGCAACTAAAAGTTTTTTGGATAATATTTTTTTGTTGGACGGCAAATTTAAGAATAAACTTTCACTGTTGAGACAATCAATTTCCTCTTGGTAGAGCCGAGAAGTAGTAGCTCTAGTTGCAAAAGTAATAGTTTAACATCCACCCTATGTAGTAGTACAACTTCAAATGCTGAGGGTTCAAAGGTTAGTTTATACCCCTCAGTTTACAAGTCTAGGCACAGAAGCAATAAGTTCCTTAGACTAAGGTGATCACAATGTTACAGGTCAAGGATAAGGGCACTCTTTGGACTAAGGAGCTGCGAGGAAGAAATGAGCGTTATTAGCTAATTTGATAAAAGACGTACTGTGCAGTCATAGGAATGATCCCTCGAGAGCCAACCCCGACCGGAATGTGATCAAAGAGACACTGAGAGAGCTGCTCCTTGATGGGAATGACGTCCTTGGCGTGCAGGTTGGTTCTCAGGAGCCTCACCCCACAGTTGATGTCGAACCCCACGCCCCCAGGGGACACCACCGCTTTAGGATCACTCATATCAAATGCAGCCATATTACCTGCAGGGAATGAAATTTAGGTTGACGCAGCAACATTGGTTTCTTTTGAGAAATTGAATGTCAATAAAAAAGAATCTTAAAGATAACTCAATCCTTTTGATATTAGAAATAAAGTATAGTCTAGTGGAGAAAAGAGTAAATCTGTGGACAATCATCCATAACCATAATTAACATACTACTGCAACATATCCTTGTTCAGTATGGTCTACCAACATGAAACTTGTTAAGTTAGTTAAGTAATATGTTTTAATGGTTAACTGATAAAGCATTTAAAGTCCCACATACATTAAAGTCTTGTAGGTTTATAAAGATACACAACACTTACCAATTGCAAAACCATACCCAGCATGAACATCAGGAAGGCCAACAGATTTCTGCAAATGAGGCCAATGAAATACTTTTTATTCAAATACAGACTGAACAGTAGATCATTCATTCCTATTTCTCAGATTTTTCTCAGTATGATGTGTCTACTTGGAGGATGGGAATCAAGTTCTTACCATGTTAATGCAAAAATGAAAATATTTAAGCTGAGCTTTATTATTGGTTTCTATTGAATATAGTTTGATGTAAACAGTATACTTTTGCTCTTGATATCAGGGTCATAATTCCAACCATGTCATTTGTCTGAAATCTCTAAACAAAGAAGTAACACATGTCATTTCTTCTAACAAAAGGGCTGAATCTTGATTGGTTGCACGCATGGTAAATGTGAAGACAGCCACATGATTCAATGATGAGTTACACTGTCCAATAACAACTGACTAAACTAGAGTTTCTACACCTGTGCAATGGACACGTTTGATATAAGACAGATATCAGTTGGAAGAAAAGGATGTTTTTTGTTGCCGGAATCACTGCCAAGATTGATATATCTTGCATCTTTCTGATGGGAAATGGTTGTGTTGCATTATAAGTGTATAGCAATGTCTTCATAGGGTCATGCACATTGATGTTATAAGAAACTTGGTCATGGTACACAACCTTAGTCATGGTACACAACCTTAATCATGGTACACAACCTTAGTCTTGGTACACAACCTTAGTCTTTGTACACAACGGCTATGCTTGATTGGTAACCCGGCGAACTATCCGGAGTACGCCGCCGGAATTGACAAAAGCGGCGAGTCACTTTATTTACAACCGGTGTACGCCTCAGGAGCACGCCGGATTCGCCGGTTTTAAATGACAGGCGAACCCGGTGTACAATGGCGGACAAATATTTTCGTCGCGACTATTCCACAACTATTTTATAGTTGTCATTATTTTGAAAAAATAACAACTCAAAATTATTTAATTGGCAATATGTATTATTATTAAAAACCATCCATAACTTGATAGTGACATTTAAAGTCACATTTCAAAATGTTTGAAAAATATTTATACCATATTGATGAAACATATTTTGAAACTAGTCTGAGGTATGATGACTGCTTCCTGTGTGTATGCCAACATACTTGATTCAATTAGGGCCTGTTACTGACCCGGCGTACGCCGGTTCCAGGACCTGGCTATACGCCGCTTAAAGGGGAAGGTAAAACAGGCCCGATTTACCCATGGGTAAGCAATTAAGGCTCCAAGAGCAGTGATTGGCTACTAGAGGACTGGGGGAGATCTTATCACCCAATGTGCCACACCTTCTAACGGTCGCTGGAGTCAGGGAGGTCAAAGGTTATGGGAATTTTACTATGAGAGATCTACACATATACTACAGTAAAATGAGATTTCACGGCAAAAATCAAATAAGTGAATGAATGTGCTGGTAGATGATATTTTCTTAGAATGACTTGAATGATATTGTATTTCCCTATAAAAATAATTTTTAAAGAGATTCCCCATTTTAAATATTTTGCCTTTATTAGTCCCTTGATATGTTTGGTGTTTGTTGTGGATTCTCAAGCTATGTATGCATCAGATTTTTTACACTGTTAGGCCTTATGATCCTTTAATAATTGTTAGCCAATACAAAGTACATCTATCTGCCTAGTTTTGTCATATCATTGGTGACAATACAAAATAAGGTTCAGCACAATCTCTACTCTAGTGCTAAAGGCCCATTCCCACAGGCAGCAGTTGACAGGCTGGGGTCACAGCTGTCTTGGAGTGGGGAGGGGGGGTTGTTTTACATGGGAAAGAGAGGACTACTGGGGTGAAATTGATATCATGAATGGAAAGTTCTTAGCCACTCAGAGACTGCTGCCATGGCAACACTCACTTATCTGATCATATGACACATACAGAGGCAAATTTGAATCTTAGGTAGGTGTATTTGAATATAATTTTTAAAATTCTCTTTACAGAGTAAATGTATTTTTTCAGAAATTACAGCTTTGTGCTCTTCAAATACTGGTGTACATGGATGCAAAAAATCATTCTTAAATTACAAGTAATTGTTTTGATAATTGGCTAGACAAGAGTGTACCCAACTATATCTCAACTGAAAAGACACTCTTTACTGGGAAAATTGACTCCACCCATTCTGTGTATAGGGATTTACCTTCCCCTTTAAACGAATCAAGCATAGCCAAGCTTAGTCATGGTACACAACCTTAGTCATGGTACACAACCTTAGTCATGGTACACAACCTTAGTCATGGTACACAACCTTAGTCATGGTACACAACCATCAAGTCATACACAATTAAGACTGTAACAAGTATTTACTATTATCATAATACCTGTACGATTCCTGGGAGAGCTGCAACATTAGCAATCTGTTTCATGCCAGGGAGGAATCCGCCGAAGCCTTTACTGTTACAGGAGTGCTTCAGTTCATCAAACATCAGCTTCTCCAGCAGGTCGTTGGTGTAGAAGTAGCCGTCAACCTGATACAAGCATACAAAAACTAAGCGCTTGTATCATTCTTGATTAAATATTTAATTTTGTTATATTTGGTATAATATAATTTCTATATAACATTATTAGATCTAGAATGCTGTTCAACCAGAATGTTTTTTATTCCCTGGTTTGATGCCTAGTATAAATCAGTTGTGCAGACTCTTTCAATTCCTGACTATTGTAGCAAAAATATATCCCTGAACCTGAAATTGATAGAATGTAGATTTGCTTCCAACAGTTATGAGCACTAAATCGGATGGTTTGAATATCAGAACATCTGCCTGACTGCTTTCATTTTTAAATGAAGAAACTATAGCTCAAAGTAAATGGTGTCAGAGTGATATATCTACTGCAATGACGAAGCTGAGTTTTCCTTTTACCCTAAAGAGTTGTGACACATCAATCACCAGCATATACCCAGGTATAAAGAAGCAAGCAAGTTTTGTTTTGTCTCTCATTAAAATACCTTCATGTTATCAACAAATCCCTTCTTAATGTGCCAGCAGTTGGCGGTGACTTTCTCTAGATATTTCAGTTCCTCGTTGTAGGTCCTCATTGTAGCAAAATTACTTTACTTTCTGAAAAGAAAAATGTTGAAATAAAAGAACAATTTGAGTATGGAACTTTAAAAACTGGTAATTTGGATTTTGAATTAAAGTTATTTGTTTATTGAAACAGCAGTAATTAATTATTTTTAAATCTAGCAATTATCCATCACAAAATGTTTTCTTGCCTTCCTGCAAATTTATTTTTGCATTGCAAGCCCTTGCGGGAACACCAGCTTCTTTTTACATCATGACCAGTCATTGTTATAAGTGTTAATAATTTATTGTAAATGTTATTTGATTTATTTATGGACATTAAATCTTAAAGAATGGCACAAATAAAAACCAAATAAATATTTTCGATGTCTGGCCACAAATTCTACTCAGTCTGCAGATCTGTAGTTCAGCTTCAGAAGAATCCGAACATAATAAAAATAAAATTCTAATGATCTAACCACATGTATCAATATTAAGATGATGAGTGTTTGAACTGCAAAAACTGGCAAAAACTGGCAAATAAATCTCAGAGGTGCGCGAAAACCGGAGGACTGAGTGAGACTGCCTACTCAGCAAGTTGAACAAGTTGGCACTTCAGTTACAGTTACATAATGTAAATAAATAGATTCACCAAAGATTGTAAATTAGCATCTGAGCTTGACATAAACACTTAAGTCACAAACAAGCTAATATTTACGTTATGTAATGAAATGTCCAAACGACGTGCAATCCTTTTTAATGTTTTCTTATCCCCGTGACTGAAAATCCTCTCAGGGGAGGTAACTCGCGTCGTATTACCACGGTCACCTGCCTAAGACATTATCTAGTTAAAACTAGAAGAAATTTAAATTTGCAACAAACGTGTGTACATTTTCCATCACCTTAATAAATGAAATATTCATACAATTGAATATTACATATTCCATTTTCACTACGATGAACCCACTGAGAAAATTTTGAAATAAGCTAGATATATATATAACAAACAAACAAAACAAAACAATATACATAAAAAAATCAAAAACACAACTGCTTGAGAAAACAATTGAAAAAAATATTTTATAATGTGTTTGACTATATTAACTTTCAAACCGTTTATAGGCCAGTGATAAAAAAATTATGAAATCTATTTCTTATAAATTCAAACATTGAAATTTAAGAGAAGTTTTACTTCTAATCTCACTTAAAAATTTCAATTATGGAAAAACAAATTATAATAAAGCAAGGGATTTAGATTCGAAAGTATTTGACCCTAAGCCTTGCCCACATTAGTTCAGCTAATTTACTCATGTGATAAGCAAGTATAAATGGGGGTTCTGGACCATGAAAAAAATCCTTTGGTCTCTGTTGGTCCAGACCCTCCATTCATTATTACTTGAGATCACTAACATAGAGGAGTTTAAAGAAATCGTTACAGAAAGTATTTAATTGATTTTTTGATAAACTGTTTCAATCAAATTTCAAACTCAATTATAATTTTTTAGTCTTCTCTAAACACTTACAAATATAATTATGAAAACAGCATGTAATAATATACTAGGGGGAAAATATAAGGGATCGCATATTTCTTTGATAATGATACCAAAATGCCTCAACAGTTTCAATGACAGTAATCATGCTCATTACCTGAACCCAAGCGCCAAAACACACCATGTTCATAAAGGTGGTTTCCTAAAAATCGTACAATTCATGTTTTTTCATCATCGGTAGGGTACAAAGGGCAACTGCAGAGTATGTTGTTGGGGTCAAATATGTCAAACTTCATACATTTTATATATTTTACATTGTTATTTTATAGAGAACTAGTGGTTGTTTCAGAAAATCAACATCCTTATGCTTATCAGTTTAGTAAAGTGACAATAAACAGGTTAGTGTCGTGATTTGTGATTGAAAACTGGACAGTAGCAAGCGCCAATGATTCAAATGTAATTTCTGAAACTTATTTACAGCAGACACAAAGATAGACAATCGTAAAAGTAAATCCTTTAACTAATATACACATTAATTGGACATATGTTCGAATTCTTAACATCTATAAGGCCATTTTCCGATTATCGGTAAAAACAAGAAAATATCATAATTTTAGCATTTTAGAGAAAAAGATGCAAGTTTAGGTTTCTGATTGGCTGCTTTGGCTCCCTTCGGGCAGTTCTCGGAGCTGATCCCTATACGTTTCGCTCTGTTATGAGAATGTGATTGACAATATTAATTTTTCTAGAATGTTCTCTCTGGAAAGTCCTTTACTTTCCAAATATTTATGGACTCCTGATATTTCTAGAAAAGGAAATGTCTCCTAAAAACTTGTGATCTATATATATATATATATATAAAGGCCATGGCAGTTGTTAGAAAGCACTCATTCATTTGATCAACCTGGTTATCTAAGTTTGACTTTGCAATCCTTCTGCTGCTTCTCTTCTCCACTTTCGGAAATGTTTACAACCGGATTCTTCAAGAAATATCCATCAAGGACAGGACTCGACCTTTTTAATCAAGCATTTTGTGAATATTACTTATTTTTTTAGCAAGCCTAGTCACCCATTTGATATTGTACAATCTATTTGTTTTAGGCTATATTGTAACTTTAAACTCTGTATATTATTAATTACATTGTTATTATAAATATATTCAGTTGTTAGTCATATTTAGCTGGGTTGACTGGGGACAATTAATTTTTTTTTAAATCACACGTATTAGCTCTTTCTTTGACTTCCCTAAGACACTGTCTCTATAAAACTGAACTTTTGTGTACAGACACAACCGCAAATGGTGATTATACTTTGTAGTTTTGATGACTCGTTCGATCTGCCTTTTCAAAAACTATTTAAATCTTTTCTCTTATAGAAAAGGTCTTTGAAATCTGAATGTGGTGTATAGACATCTGAATTAATAAGGATTGTATGTTGTAGGTTGAAGAGCACACACTTGCCATCTTCAAAAAACTTACAAAATTTTGAAAAGGTAAGATATCAATGCAAACATTTTTGGTCAAGGGGCATTGAAGTTTGTAATATGGTGACCTTTTGGCCCAAAATAAGCTCACCAGAAGAAAATCCCTAAAGTGTTTTTCCTTCCTGAATTAAAAGCCTAAGAGCTGTGTTAACAGCTGTTAAAATTTTTACAAGCTCTGTTGCTAAAGTGGACTTTTAACTGCAGATTTGTTAAACCTTTGGCAACTGTTGTTGGTAAATGCATGTTTATGTTTAGTTGATTTTATATGTACACTATTGAAAGCATAATGTGAAACAGAGCCGATGCCTCACCAAAGTAAAAGGTCAAGGCTTATGCTATGGGAAGATCGTTGCACAATTCATCCATCTCGTACAAAACCTAACTCGTACAAGTCCTGTTTACTGGCCAGATTAAGTCTTGCTCAATTTCAACATCTTTTCTGAGTTTTACTGAAACTTATATTGACAGTCCCATTGGAAATTTCCTGGTGTTTACTTCTAACCCTAGATGCCGGCATTACACTCAAGTCACAAATTTTGGTGCAATTCAGGAAGGCTTGATGTAGCCAGTAAAGAAAACTTGTATGAGATATGCCTTGCTTGGGGAGTTAATCGATGCCAGTCCTCTCAGTGAAAACTTCAACAAGATTGAAATCTTTGAGATTCTTTATTGAGCTGAATGTACATCCATCACGTGAAGATGACAACAAAGTTGATACATATTTACATATCCACAGTAAGTACACAGACTGTACAACGTAGGGAAGCAAAGCACATATACAGACAGGTCGCTCTTCTCACTCTCAGTGAAGTCAATGGTCAGAAGCAATGGTAATGGAAATCATACATCTTGTAATTAATGGAGATGCTTGATGATAAAATGGATTCATTTTTATCAACAATTGTTATTTGGATAAAATACTTTCATTGCAATTAATGACATTGCTACAGGACAAATGATATTGATTGATAATTGTGATTTTTTTAATCATGTGAAATCCAAATTATTGAATTTGAATTTTCATCAATGAAGTTAAAATTTAAAAGAATGTATAAATGTAACATAACAATCATAACATGAGAAAGTTTCATTTTAAAAACTTAAGTTTACATATTTTGCATACATGTAACACTACACAAAAATGTTTAAAGTTCCTAATTTTGAAAATCTCTTAATAAGGATGTATTGTAACCTTGATTAAAAACATTAAACACAACACAACAAACTTGCCATTTATGGCAAATTTCTTTGCAAAATCAAATGATTTGCAATATTGAAGTAGACTAGATTCAACAATATGGCAGAATGTCAACTGCTTGAGAACTGACAAATAATCTGTACACGCACATCTTTTACATCTTGAGAGGAATGCATTGTAACATTGAAACAAGACTAGAAATAAATAAGGTATTTTTAAGATAAAAATCTTTTGGTTACCATGGTAACAAAGAAATTCTACAACAACCAGTGGCAGTGTCTTTTACTGCAAATAACACAAACATCCATTTAGCAAATATAACATATTTAACACTAAAAGAATAAACATCTTCAAATAACTACCACATATAGAAAAAAAAATTAAATCCTAAAGTTTATTTACTGTTGTTTTTATTCTTTATGTGTCAGTGATTGTCATATCGAAAAAAGCAGTAATGTTATGAATACATACTGGGTCTAAACTGCTTTTCTTAAAATCAATTCTGTTTTAATCACATTCAAACCAAAAATTAGATTTCTCAGATTCATCTTAATTGACTTATACAAGCTTTCTCTTATGAATTTTAACACAGACTTTATCATACAGGTGAGTTATATCTTTATTAATGACGACAAATTTCATAAAACTTATGACAGTATCTTTACATCCTCCATTCATTTCATAAAGGTACTTAAAAAAAATTTTTTATGACAATTTTTACAAAATCCAAAATTATTTAATTTGAATGGTTATTTTGTTTCATATTTTTCTAAAAATTTACATGAAACATCTAAAATCGGTTTCTTAGTTGTGTAGTAGAAAACCATTTTCAAAATCGATAAATGTTTACTTCGATCTGATATTTGTGATATTTAACCACCTTCATGTAACAATCAGATCTCACATAGGCCCTTTGTGGACACTGAAGTAATTAGTTCCCATAATTGTGACTTGGATCATATTTCATAGTGAAACAAACTCCCATAATAGAAGACAGTTTTTCCATAGAAATCAGATCATATCAAATTGTACTTAGTTTAGTCTGTAAGCTCATTAGATTACCTTACACAAATTTATTCTGAAATTTTTATTTTCAAAGATCAGCACTTCAAGTACATGTAGTGAAGTTGTTTCAATATAGAAGATGGGCAAACATATATTTTTGTGCACTGATCTTGCAGGAATGGTGAAAAATCAACACAAAACAACACTAAATTTCAAAAGAGGGATTTAAGCTTTTCTCTCTAAATCCTACAAGACCCTGGGGAACTACAGATGCAGCAATTTATACATATAACATACACATACTTTACTGAAGCTACATCCATGGATTTTACTTGTAATACTGTTCAAAGAAATACACATAAGCTGCTCTTTGCTATCAGATGTACCATTTGAAGAAGAGGTTGTGAAGGTGTAAAAGAAGTGATTGTGAGATCACCTCCAGCGGGATTCAACCTGAGACCTCCAGATGAGAGTCTAAGACACTACACCCATTCAGCCAAACAGATATTCCTCTAGTAAGAATGCTTTTATCGCACCCTACCACAAAGGCATTGAACTTTCAAATCATCAAAAGAGCTAATCTATAATTGGCTAACTACTGTAAGCTACTAAGCACTTTTCAGATCAAACAATGTTTGTAGAAACTTTTGGCTTTCTGATGAGACATATTCTTAGGGACACGTATCTATATTTCATTGACATCCCTCAATAATATTCATAAATAATAGACCTCTATTTCAATTGGAACATCACACAGAATACGACTCTCAAATAAACATCACAAACAAATATACAATATTTTCATAAATATATACAGTGATTGCCATTTCAAAATATGAAAAACATCAACAAAAAGATGGCTTTCCCATCCATTGTGCTTTGTGCTTGCTTGAAGTTAATCACTTGACAATGTTCCTCTTCCAACTTGGAATTCATCAGCACAATCTTTTTAAACACATATGACACTTTCTTTGGTACAACTGTCACTGTCATGGAGTTAGCTCCCTTCATAGCCAGAGGCAGAGTTAGCTCCCTTTGAGCAGGAAGCTGAGTTGCCTCCCTTACATCACAAGGCAGGCATGCTGGAATCCTTATGTTGTAACAACCGATGTGTGCTGTGGGGAACCAGATGGCGAAGAACAAGATGAACTGTGACAGTTATTCTCCTTCTCCGCTTTTATTCGTAACCAAGTGTCACCCAAAGCTTTTGCAAAATGCTCGTCAACTGAACCAGTAAACATGTCTTTAACTGGATCAGATTTTGCCTTGATTGCTGTCCATGTGGTGTCACCCAGAGACTTGGCAAAGTGATCATCAACAGAACCTGTAACAATTAGAGATTTGTTTATCATTGCAATCAGGCTATGGGAAATAATAACTCTTATTATGTTACAAGTGATTGTTAACCACTTCAGAAGGGTTGCCTGAAGTTTTCGAAAAGTATTTTGTATTTGACCATATTTATCAAGTTGGCAAGTTTATCAAACTGCTTTATTGCACCAATAACACATTGACGAATCTTCAGTAATTAGTCATAAATATATGATAAAATGATTCAGTTACATTGTCATTGAAAATGTTTTATTTGCTGAATCATCGAAAGTAAGAAAGGTATTGAATTAAATTTTGTATTCTACATTTACATAACGTAATTGTTTTTACCTCAAAACAAAAATGTTTTAAAAAATTTAAAAAATCAGTTGTTCTGGAAAAAGGATGAAAATGCTGTAAATTTTTACTTGAGAAAACTACAATCAGTTTAGAAAGCAGTGATAAGAAATTAAAAACAAAAAAGTTCTCTCACCAGTTATGGAGACGTTTTCCTGCACTGCAGTTGCTGTCGTTACGGTAGCTGTAACTGTGGTTTTAGCTTGCATTGAGTCTTTGTAGTTCTGACCCAGTGAGCGACGGAAGTGTTCCTCAATGGCCGGGTCACTCACAACTGAAACAATCATAGAGTTTCATGACACTTTTAAATCTAGACATTATGTGAGATATCATTATCCCACTCCAAGGTTCCTACTGAAGAGCCCTAACAACTGAGTGGTTTCCCTCGTTAAGACACAATGCAATATCCTTAATCACTGAATTATTCAAGCCTTTCTGCTTACTGTCACCTTAACTGGCCAGCCCTTCAGTGTACTGCACCTGAACTTTATTGCCAAATCAAGACAGCTGGTGGAGGTTAATAATCACCAATTAGATCACCTCTCACAAACCATTCACCCAGTGATTGAGATTGGTGATACTTATGCCTTTTTGGTTACGTTACCAACTGGTACACAATATCTTTAAAGTAAAAAACCAGACGCTGTTTAAATTCTATAATCAGAAAAGTAACTCACCTGGAGCAGGTGGAGCAGCCTGAGAAGGTGAGGTCTGAGTCTCTGGGCTGGGGCAGGGCCCATACCTCTGTGTTGAGCTTGGGGCGGAGGATGAGGTGGTTGCACATGTGATGACAGAGGGGCGCAGCTGGGAGGAGCGGGAGGGAGGGGGGGTCCCTCCACTGGATAGGGAGAGGTTGAGGGGGGCATTCTGGATGTCTGGGGAGAGGGCTGCTGGGGGGTGGGGATCATGACTAGGGGGTAGTGGAGGGGGTGGTGGTGGCGGGGGGTGAGGATACAAGTTGCGCAGACTGTAGGATGGGTCCGCCGCTGGTACACCGTCATGTTGATAGTAGGGCGGGTAGCTGTCCCCATTGAAGCTTGTGAACTGACTGTAACAAAGAACATTGAGCTGGATTAGTTTGGTGAGCTTAGTAAAGACATTTCAGAAGAAATATGCTTTAAGGATCGATACAATTTATCACTTTTGTAATCGTAGAGAGTAAGCCTGCAATACGTTTTCAGCTCTGTATCGTGGTGAAACCTTCAAGCATAGATTTGAACTAACAGACATTGGTAGAACTGCATTGACAAACTCATACACCTGTCTATAGCAACAGTTTCTGACTTGGTTGTGAATTTAAACTACTGGGTCTACTTGAAGGTAGCCTTGGTGCAAGGTCAAATACTGGCATAAAGGTGATCCTTAGTAATAAGGTTGCTTTGTGCAACAAACCTTGGGTTTTGATCATGATTGTAAAGCATCAATTGTGACTAACAGTATAATTACTCTCGAGCATTGATCCATAATTTGATTTTTATTTTCATTGTTTAAAAGTGGTTTAGTGGTTTCAAGTATATCATTGACAAAACGATAAAGTGTTTTTCATGCAGAAAGCAAAATCAATTTTACAACTGCCATTATGACAAATATCATTTGCGTATCATGAACCCTTATAACTTATTTCACTTGCGTATCATGAACCCTTATAACTTATTTCACTTGCATATCATGAACCCTTATAACTTATTTCACTTGCGTATCATGAACCCTTATAACTTATTTCACTTGCGTATCATGAACCCTTATAACTTATTTCACTTGCATATCTTGCGTATCATGAACCCTTATAACTTATTTCACTTGCGTATCATGAACCCTTATAACTTATTTCACTTGCGTATCATGAACCCTTATAACTTATTTCACTTGCGTATCATGAACCCTTATAACTTATTTCACTTGCGTATCATGAACCCTTATAACTTATTTCACTTGCGTATCATGAACCCTTATAACTTATTTCACTTGCGTATCATGAACCCTTATAACTTATTTCACTTGCATATCTTGCGTATCATGAACCCTTATAACTTATTTCACTTGCGTATCATGAACCCTTATAACTTATTTCACTTGCGTATCATGAACCCTTATAACTTATTTCACTTGCGTATCATGAACCCTTATAACTTATTTCACTTGCGTATCATGAACCCTTATAACTTATTTCACTTGCGTATCATGAACCCTTATAACTTATTTCACTTGCGTATCATGAACCCTTATAACTTATTTCACTTGCGTATCATGAACCCTTATAACTTATTTCACTTGCGTATCATGAACCCTTATAACTTATTTCACTTGCATATCTTGAACCCTTATAACTTATTTCACTTGCATATCATGAACCCTTATAACTTATTTCACTTGCATATCATGAACCCTTGTAACTTATTTCACTTGCATATCTTGCGTATCATGAACCCTTATAACTTATTTCACTTGCGTATCATGAACCCTTATAACTTATTTCACTTGCGTATCATGAACCCTTATAACTTATTTCACTTGCATATCATGAACCCTTATAACTTATTTCACTTGCGTATCATGAACCCTTATAACTTATTTCACTTGCGTATCATGAACCCTTATAACTTATTTCACTTGCGTATCATGAACCCTTATAACTTATTTCACTTGCGTATCATGAACCCTTATAACTTATTTCACTTGCGTATCATGAACCCTTATAACTTATTTCACTTGCGTATCATGAACCCTTATAACTTATTTCACTTGCATATCTTGAACCCTTATAACTTATTTCACTTGCATATCATGAACCCTTATAACTTATTTCACTTGCATATCATGAACCCTTATAACTTATTTCACTTGCGTATCATGAACCCTTATAACTTATTTCACTTGCGTATCATGAACCCTTATAACTTATTTCACTTGCGTAATAGAAATTTTAAGAGATTTGCATAGGAAGTCTCACTACTAGCACTCTCATTCTTGAATTTGAAATCTAGGAAATGAAAAATAGTTTAAATTGAAAACATTTTTTAAGAATTCAAAATCAAAACGTAAAACTGAATAAAATTTCAAACAAAAGTAAAGTCTTTTGATTTGAAGTGAACATGCCAGCAATAGCTGGAGCATGAGTAACCACAAAGTATTTACTTGTAGGTGAGTCATGGGCACAATAAAACGTTATGACTCTCTTATCAAGACAGGACTCTCAAGCAGCCACACTGTCAACTGAGTGTCTGTCCCCAACACAGGACTGCAGGCATTCAGAGAACCGGCCCACTGACTGTATGATACTTACTTTTAGTCAACTACCGATATTTCTTACTTGGAGTCAAATGGTAGTCCTCTCCTATGACAGAGTTTTTAAATCTTTAAGTTTGTCAAGTTAGGTGTCAAGCAAGCATACTCGCAACACTTAGTGATTCAGAATCTTTTTTTACATTTTCACTGATAGTCAAAAATATTTCTTAATTCAAGTCAAGTGGTTAAGCTTACTGTCTATTTCTAACTTTATGTCAGTGATAGTCCTACTCTATGACAGTTTTTAAAGTTCTTAAAATTGTCAATATAAAAACTTAGCAAGCCACGTTGCAAGACTTAGAAACTAAAAAGAAAAGATTTCCTTAAAATTTAGAAAGAAAGCTTATTCAGAAAAAACATAACATTTTTTCATTTGTGATTCATTAATTCACTCAAATGCAATCATCAGTTATCTTCAACTGCTTTTATTTTTCTACAAAAATATTAATGATATGACAACTTTGCTATTGAATTGAAGTTAATGTTTTATGTGTAATAAATTCAATTAAGTTAGGGCATATATCTTTTTCTTGATTTTCTACCTGAAATATATAAAAAAAACATCTTGGCTTATACTTTTTAAATTGGCAGTGTTTTAAGATCTTGTTTTAAAACACGTTTATTTACCTGATCAAAACTAAATACTTGAATCTCAGTTGTCTAAAAACTACAATTAAGACATAGTTTTAAGGACACCATCAAAAGAATTTATTTTGTATATAACATCCCAAAAGTGAAAAATTTTCTCTGAACTTTATGGAACTAAACTGTGAGTTATTTCAAATGTCTTATGCCTTCAAGGATTCATGACTTCCTGTAACAAAAAATGTCCTTGAGGTATGGTAATTAGAATTCAGATTTAAATAAACTCAAATAGTTTCAGGGGTATTTGTTACTTACATTCTATTGCATCACATAAAGATGATATATTTTATACATTTACAAATTTTAACATTGAAGTACAAATGATAATGGAATATAACACTGGTTAGAGAAATTTAATATATAATGTGCCAGTAAATAGTATTCATATCTGCAAATACAGCTAAATCAGTAAAAAAAATGTCAGTATTCCCTTGAAAATAAGCAACCGAAATATCACCTGTGCAGCTTGCTGACATTTCTTCATCTATATCTGTGTGGTCAAGACATGGGAATCTAAAGGAAACAGGCCGCATATCTTGTAGTATTGTACAACTTGGCTACAGGGTGGGCTAATCTGCTGACACTGCAGATATATACTGCTGTCTTGGATACTCCTAAGACCTTTTGAGCATATGTTTGGCATCAATGGTCTTTCATAATGGGCTACAGACACTGAAATGCTAAAAGTTTCATCTTTTCACTGTCTGAGAAACACAGCACAGAATTAGAACCTATTCATAGTGCCATTGGTATTCCTGGCAGGTTGAAATACTCACAGAAACAGTGTTTGCACTACAGAGATTTCTTTAAATTCTAGCAAGGCAGATTTCCTAAAGCTTGATAACACTCTATCATTGCTCCAATAAGCGTAAACCTCCAATGAAGTAGATGTTAAAAACAATAGCACAGGGTCTCTGTAAGAACTAGGCATGTGGCATGTTAATAATTGGTTACTTTTATTTGAGGTTGAGGTCAATGAGTTTGCTGAAACCCTCAGCACCTAGGCATCAATTAGAAGATCTAGAAGAAGATCCAACGTTCAATAGCTTGTAGATGACTTGTAGGTAAATCACTTGAACAATGTAATAGAAATTGTAGTATTTTAAATGTTCTGCATGTGGAAACGCTAACACTTCTTCATTTACTGTCTCTGATGCTTTAGAAGCGATGAAAGAAAATTCACATTAATTGTGGCATTAGCTTGGTCTTCAACGCCTTAGAAATTGAGATGCTAACACTTGCATCTATACCATGTCTTGGAGCAACTCAGAACATTACAAGGAACTCATGTACCGAAGTTGGCGTCGACGGTGGTATTGGTAGTGTTTTACAACTTGCTGTTGATGTCTGACATTGGCAACAAAACACTGTCTGCCACTTAACCGCAAACTTGGCACTGTGTCAAGCAGTCTAGTGAAGCACCCATGATGAGGACTTCACTGACTGGGCAATAGGAAATATAGACTGTAACTGAGCAAATACTTGGCCTACTGTTTTTCTCTTTAAACATTCTAATATTTTGTCTTAATGATAATTAAAATTATTGAGAGATTAAAATTGACTTGACAACAGCCTCTAACCTACTGAATTTTTTGTGCTGTTGCACCTTTGAATTTACCTTTAAATTCCAATTTCGTAAGATATATGTATTTCAAAATTTCTGAATGCAAAACTGATTTATTGTGATATAGATTTTTTTCTTCATTATTTTTTATTGGGGGAAAAGACTATACAACTACACACAAGGTTTCATATTTAAGTGAATAGCTATCGTTTTGAATATTAAAAAAAAGTGTTGAATTAATGGATGCTAGATGTATTTGGAAGCTATCAGAAGCTAATTGAAGATCATTGTTATTTGTGATACTTACTTCTATAAGAGAAAGAAATATTAAGATAATTGTCATTCTGAAATATCAAGTCCTACAATGGTTGGTTTCCTAGCAACATAAATATACTCCACTCAATTTGGTATAGTTTACAGTTGATATAATCATGAACCCAATAGTGTTATCACCATATTTTAATCTTTTAAAAGCTTTGCTTCATTTCTTCAGGTTGGGTTAATGCTGAAGCTATTAATCTTTAAAAACTGAAAACCAAAGTTAGAATTTCAATAACAATAGCCTTTACAGCGCACTCAAATATTAATGCTTCTCAATTTATAATGACTTCTAAAATTTCAACTCAAGAGGTTAAAAGTTAAAATGAAGTAAAGAGACAACTGACAATCTGATTTTATTGTGCATGAAAGTGACGTTAATATAGGTCAACATATATTCAAAACCTTTATCAGGTTAAAAGTCACCAAGTGTATACAATTTTGTGAATATATATATTATATCTAGATTAACACTACCAACCAATCTCTTCTATAAAGTAGAAAATATTCTATAATCTAATTAACAAATTAAAATTTATTTTTTGGACCTACTCCTTATTAACCTTTGATAATGATTTTACGAAGTAGAAAAATTAGAACCAGATATAATTGAGATATAATCTTTTGATATCATAATATACCTCACAAACATTGTGTTTTGGTGTTTCATTAGACTATTATTGCGCTAACGACTACATAAATCATAAAAATAAGTCTTACTCTGTAAAGCATTCACACCTAGCTGTCAAAAAGGCTTTGAGAAATGATATTACCATTAACTGAGAAACGATATTACCATTACGGCAATTGATGTTAGCGACTCTCAAGCTGAAAGGGCAACCAAATATTAATCGTGCATGAATATATGGCCTCCAATTTCATAGTTTTTCGAAGGTCCAACCATGATCATAATAATATTCCTTTCCCATAAAGGCCAGAGGGTCTGCCTCTCTTTGACAATAAGTTGTATGAAGTTAATAATCGGAGCATTAAGACCACTGACTCATCAAGTAACGATGTCACGAATCTCAGAAAGAAAATTATTTTCTTTATTTCCATGTTTATCCCGAGTAAAATGTTATTAGAGTTTACGTTTAGCGGGCGTACATACAGGTGTGAAACTGTTCACCCATAACATGACTCATCTCCGTGTGTATACACACCATTGTGTGAACACTCACCCTCCAAACCCTACTTATACTTCGAGGCTTTTCACTTGTACCATTTCTTCACATCAAATTGGGTACATTGCTTTCTTTTGATATGATTCATAATGCAATAAGGGACTCATAACCCCCTCACAAACACTCTTCCTAATTTGAGTTGACTAATAAGGAAGTTATTTTCTCCAAAACAAACCAAATGACATAATTAAAATATTCATATTCAGTGTTGTGTTTGTGAAATGATCAATAATAGGTAGTATCATAAAATATGTTCAAAAATTAAAAGCATATGGTAAAATGAAACCATTGATTTACAATGAAAATGAAATAAACTGCACTTATTCAAAGATCAGTTGAATGTTTTCTAAATTCAAATATATTATCTTCTTATCAACATGTTAATATAATTAAATATAACAATTAGATATATCATAACTAGAAATAGTGGTAAATGTCAACCAATGAAGAACAGATGTTAAATTATTTAATTCATTTAATTTGCTAGATACAATAAATGTTAAATATACTTAATGATAACTGGAAGGATAATTTCATTTATTGGTGAATAACACTAAGCATTAAATTTAACATTACCGTACATTATATTTGCATCTGTATTTGTATCTGCTATTTTTATACATCATTACACCGGTATCAATGAAAGTAATTTACTTAATTGATGTTTTTTCAAAAATCAGTATTTATTCTTAGATGAAATAAAACAACATTTTAGAATATTCAATCAAATGAATCTGAACTTTCTCTCTTTTATGTCAATTCTAATTATGCTTTATGCTTCTTTCTGTTTATTATAAACTATCTCCAATTTTACTCCAATCTAGCTTTTAAAGTAAATGAAAGCAACGACTGATACCCATGTCTGTAGCCTGGTATTTGTAAAGGATAACCAAGTCAATGATATACTTTCTTTCTTTCATTTTAACACTTAAACTGAAATGGTTATAAAAATTTCAAAAAGATCATAAATGCAATTTTAACCAATCAAATAAACCCAAAAAAACACAAAATGGCATATCAAACAGTTAACCAAAGCATTCAACTACCAAAAGCACAAATGCAGTATTTCTTAGTAGTCACAAATATGTTTAAAGACCTTCTCATAGGCCTGTAAGATTGAAAGGGTTAATGACAGAACTCAACCCCCCAGACCAAAAAACGCCATAGTTAACCACATCATTCCACACCTTAGACCATAAACGCCACATCCCATAGTTAACCACAGCAATCAACCAACTAGACCATAAACACCATATCCCATAGTAAACAACAGCACTTAACCCCCTAGACCATAAACGCCATATCCAATAATCAACCACAGCACTCAACCAACTAGACCATAAACACCATATCCAATAGTTAAACACAGCACTAAACCAACTGGACCATTAACACCATTCCCATAATTGACCATAGCACTAAACCCCCAAGACCATAAATCCTGAATCATATAGTTGATCACAGCACTCAACCCACTAAACCCTAAAGTCATATCCAATAGTTGACCACAGCACTCAACCCACTAGACCATAAAGTCATATCTTATAGTTAAACACAGCACTTAACTCCCAAGACCATAAACTCCATATCCCATAGTCAACCATAGCACTCAACCCCCTAGACCATAAACTCCATATCCCATAGTTTGTCAATGCACTTTATCCCCCAATCCTGTCAGACTCCTATGATGCCACTACCTACACCCATGCAAGTCTGCAGGTCACGTCGACCCAGGCTGATGATAATTACAGCATTGTGGGCATGCTTCCAGTGATATAGGAAGACTTAGAACTGTGGTAGTGATGGTATTTCAAGAAGCCCTCTAGTGTACCTCCAGTGCAAGGAGCTCACAGATATGAGTCACGCCCGACAAAGTGTGTGGTAACAACAAGCTGCCTGCTGCTACACGGGAACTTAACCACATGTTGGAGTGCTTGTCTGTCTGTCTGTCTGACTGTATGACATATTATCTGTGTCTGTCTGTATGACAATATTATCTGTGTCTGTCTGTGTGACAATATTATCTGTCTGTCTTTGTGGCATTATATATCTGTGTCTGTCTGTGTGCCATTGTAAATGTGTCTGTTTGTGTGATAATGTATATCTGTGTCTGTACATGTGTGTCATTATATATGTGTATGTTTGTGGGACAATGTATAAGTGTGTGTCCGTCATTGTTAATATGTCTGTTTTTGTGACATTGTATACACGTATATGTGTGTTTTAGTGACACTGTACATGTGACCGACTGACATTGTATACAATTTTATATATGTGTCTGACATTTGACATTGTATATGTGTCTGTGTGTCATCGTACATTTTAAACGTATATCTGTGTTGTACATTGGTCTGTGTTTGTGACATTGTATACAAGTGTATCTCTGTCATTGCTTTGTGTCTGTATGTGTGTCATTGTGCATGTGTATGCATATCATTGTATAGTGTCTGTGTATCATTGTAAATGTGTCTGTGTGTCACTGTATGTGTCTGTGTTGTATGTGTGTCTGTGTGTTGTATTTGTAACATTGTATGTGCGTCTGTGTGTCATTGGATGTCTGTGTATCATTGTATGCGTGTCTGTGTATCATTGTATGAGTCTGTGTATCATTGTATGCATGTCTGTGTATCATTGTATGTGAGTCTGTGTATCATTGTATGCGTGTCTGTGTATCATTGTATGTGAGTCTGTGTATCATTGTATGTGTGTCTGTGTATCATTGTATGTGAGTCTGTGTATCATTTGTCACAGTATGTTCAAGTGTCTATCTGCCTGTGCTCAAAGGAACAAAACTAATGTTGGCTTGTGTCCTTTATTTTGTCATCGATTTTGGATGTGTCTGTCAGTTTGTCATTTTACATGTGTCTATTGGTGAATCCTATATTTGTCTGTCTGAGTCAAATTGTACATGTGTTCGTCTTTTACGTCTTTGTATCATTGTACGTTTTTCGATCATTGCATGCATCTTTCTGTGTTATTGTAAATGTGTCTTTCATTGTCAAGTAAATTCTCTTTGAAATATAATCATTTTCACTGTAATGTTTCAAATTTTCAGGGATATATGTCGAGTGACGGATCTACGCCACAACACCAAAAGATAAACCTCCGATCGTGATTGATCCCAATTAGCTAAATGAAATAAGTTTCTCTCCAGCTAATTCCTGTTACAAATTACTAACGGCTGATTCAGCACATGTGTAGAGAATGTTGAAACCCCTGAGAAGGTTATGAATGCAGAACGTCAGAAACATGCACAATGCACATCAAGCTATTCATAGCACATGCATGACGTGCATGTGCAAAGAGCACCAATTGTATCATCTTCTTACACTGGTTTCTTCAGTGTGACTCACGGTTAGTTTGCTCCTCTTGGAAGAAGACCAAACCCAGTTTGTCAGCCTAAATAATTTGTACAGCTTGTGCGGTGTATTTATCTACAAAGTCCTTGTTTCATGTTGCAAAGCCAAATAGAACAATTGACTTCAAAAACTTTTAAACATATTTTGAATTTCACTTAAAAGGCATTAACTTGTGAACCATAAATTTGCTTTTTAGGCAAAAGATGAGTCAACAATTATTTGAATGTTTGACTTTTTCTCTAATTGGGTAAAAATTAATTTCAATTTCTGTGGAAAAGAGACATTTAACATCATCATTTTGTCAATTGTAGTTGAGGTCCCATTATTTGTGCTGTTTAAAGTAGATACAAGGAATTGTTCTATCTGCAAACCTTTACACCAAACCTTCGGGAACTGTTATTTTTGTCAACCTGAAAGTGAAATGACTGGAGTGCCATGTTACGGGATTAAAAACCAGATCTTGTCCTCATTCCAACTCTTGGATAATACTGAACGCATTGTTTAAGAAAATAGACAGAGTGTTTTGAAAGGTTGAGATTGCCTCATCCTGAAGAATCAAGTCCAGCAAAATTTATTTCCCATTGTACATTCATGTTATGTTAATTTTAATTGCAGCCCATAAAATACGCAAGATAATGGTGTCTTTCTTCTCCACTGATCCATGTCAACAAACTGTCATGTCGAAAACTTAAAATCATTTTTCATGTCAAAACAAGGTTTTGAAAGTAACTGTCATCGAAATGTGAACAAATGAGTCTTGTTTCAAAATATTTCTATAACGTATATTAACCTAAAATTTTCTAAATCATAAATCTTAACAAAAACAATCACTGTTCGTTTGGCATTTGATATAGGTAGCTTGTGTCCCTTTTTAAGATATTTCATTTTTATTGTTTAAATGAAAATTTTAAATATTAATTTTCAAAGGTTTAAAATTTCAAACAAGCAAATGCTAAAGTTTGTTTTTGTTAAGTCTGTACATGAAAGTATTGTCAAAAAAATCACCTGTTATGATATATTTAATTAAATATCCAATTGTCTCACAACTTTTCCTTTAAGTCGAAGAGATATATTTCTGTTTTATCTAATGTCTATAACCTTTTAAATATATTTCCAAGTTTAAATCAAATACTTCAATGAACCCTTATCTCAAATGTGTATCATTTAACACCATAATTCATAAAAGCATAAACTTCTCCGACATGTAACTATGACGACAATACCTGATTCACATGCCCTCTTATAATCAGGTGTTAATGTAAAAATACATCTTGTACTCTGCTGGAGAGCTGATCGAGCTAGTGGGTACAAATATATCTGAGTTCAAAGTCTATATGAAATGGAGCTACAAGTCATGGTCTGTACAGGCACCCAGCTTGCTGACCGACCATAATAAACGCGGATGACTCATTATCACATACCCGAAACCCCGGGTGACTTGAAGTACGAAAATTGTCAACAAATGGTAATAACTAACACTTCAAACAATTTGTCGTCAATTCATTGCGAAGCTGACAGTCTTAGTGACTTATCATATGTGAATTGTCAATAAACATTTTTAACATTGCCACTGAACGTCAGCAATTCATTCCTATTTAATTGTGTTCTGAGTTTATTAGGTGCAAATACTTGTCACTATACCAACTGGTGCACTTGATGTTGACATAATGAGTTTACAGTCGATGTAATTTCAGACTTATGTTCAGATTAGAAAAATGAATTATTATGAACCTTCATTTCAAATTCACTTGTGTCAACCATTCTGAGCCTCTAAATGAGGATTTAAATATTTGAATCAAATTTAATTCCATTTAATCTAATAATAATGATAGAGCATTTAGAACTCATGAACAAGAAGAATGATGATTATGATAATGATGGTAACAACAATAATAATAATAATAGTAATGAGAACAGAGCATTTAGAACGTGCTTATTCCAGGTGGGATACATGCTCAAAGCGCACATCATTGTTCAAAGAAGAGAGAGAGAGAGAGAGAGTTCACTAAGGAAATGTTTGTCTTTAAAGATATGTTTTGAGGCTGGAATCAACTGGAATAAGCCACAGATGATAGGCACACCACTCCCAAACAGTCCGAGATAGCCGGTGAAGGCTTTTAGATGATCTCTTGGGGAAATAGAGGAAGTTCTGGTAATACCAAATTATCTTATTAGAAATATATTCATTTGATGTGGTTTATTTTTACATTTTTTATGATAATCAGTACATTGTTGAAAAGGTTTTAATTAATGTAATGCATTCCTTTTATAGGTTTATAGTTTAGTTCACAGAACTGCAAATATTTTCATGAACAATAACAGTTGTTTAAAAAACAGCTTTTCATGCAAAATAGGAATTAAAATACTAACTAATTGTTATAAGAGCATGAAAATGTAACTAATAAATTTCAATCTTTAATGAATTCTTTACATGCAATAACTATTATATATCTTTTTATAAAGAAAATAAGTATTGATGGAAAATAGCAGTAATTCCATACACCCGAGAGATAAACCTTTGAGGAATATAATCTTATAGATACCAAATTAAAATTTTAACTAGATATAATCATCAACTGTCCAATGACAAACAGATTATAATCTTTATCAAAACTTCATTTCCATACATTAAAATTCATAACTTCAATTTTTAAAATTGCACGTCAAGAACCACTACCCTTATCTGTTTTTCAAAAACAAATTATAAAAAAGGATATCTTCCCCCAAAAATAATCAATTGACTTTAATCAAGCCTTATAATGATAGACATCTAGTAATATCAAGTAGCTAAGAGTAGATTATTCATGCTGAATATCCAGGTATTCACCTCAACAAGGTGCTCAATACAACTTCATATCTCAAAAGACTTGAGACAAAATTAACAATAGTTGTATTTTCATCTGCATTTGATTGTTTTGCATTTCGTTCCCATATATAAATCTTTTCTGAGAAACAAAAAAAACCAGGGTTGATTAAAAATTCATAATTTTTAAATCGGATACACAAAGAAGGTGCAATGTCTGCATGTTGCCATGGAAACAAATATACTTAACATGCATTTTTAATCAGCTTCTGATTATAGTAGCATAAAGTCCATTGTTCCCTAAGACTTTTAGAAACAATAGTCATAACCATATATGGCAATAGAAAGTAAGCTGAATTTGAGCTACAGATTTGAACTCCAGTGAACAACAGATTAGTCACAAAATTAATTGCTGAAATATTGAATTGAGTTATTTCAATATTTGTAACTGCCCTATCCACTCAATGTAGACACAGGAACAAGACTTTTTCAACTCTCAACTTTCAAACGTCATACTGCATATTCTGACATGCAGGAATTAAGAATTGTGTATATCCGAGGACACTGACTAATGACGTACCAAATTTTAGCATTGATTAATTTAAAAACCACCAAAACGTCAATGCCACGCATCTTTTTTAAATAAATGAACTTCAAAATTGGCTTGACTTTCATGTAGAGCTCTGCCAATTCGTGAAAAAAAACTGTCAATAGTCAATGATTAAAGTCAGTGTCTTATCAACACTGGAAAGCTTTTTTAAACCCTTGCGTAGAACGAGTCTTGGGTAAAATCTGACTCAAATGAGACTGCAACACTGTTAAGAATCAAACGGCTGTTTTGGACCTTCACATAATTGGCAAGTTGGATTTGTCTTTATCTTTCCAACACCAAGAAGGATTTTCAACTATTAAACTATACTCTTTGTTTCTAAGCTGTGAAAGCTAAGATTCACAGTAGTAGTAGGCAGAGGGTCAACAGCTCTTGTAGCTCTCAAAGCTCTTATAGGCTGCAAGATGGAGGTGCATTGGAGAGATGAAAATTTCTGAAATTAGCAGACCTGCTGGAAATTGCCATCCCTAAAAGATCTAGACATATATGCCAACTTTCAATACTTTTTTCAGAAAAGTTGAGACTCGTCTGTTAAAGTATGTTTCTTGGAAGATTGTTTTGAACTAATGTGGGCGGTAAAGGATAGGTAACCGTCTCATCTATCTTTCACATATCTGATGCAACAATTCCGACTGCTGCAGTCGTTTGTGCCTACTTAAACTGTCAAGAAGGGAAACAAGAACATGCGTTTCAGTGAAGGCAGAGAAAATTCAAATTTACTCAAACCATTTTGGAAATAAATCTGTGGGAAAGTTTGCGATCACTTCCACTTTCTGTATACTCATTTAGAGCAAAACCATCGTCAGTAACAGCATACAGGAATCACATCTTCAAAAGCAAGAAAATGGTCCAGAATTGATTGAATAAAAGCTATCTAGGAATATTTCAAGAACAACTGGTAATTTGTTATTTCATTTAGCAAGAGAGCTATTTAGCAATCATTTACAGCCTAAATGTTTAATTCACAAGTGCAAGACTGTTATGGAATAGGGTCCAGAAATGGCCACTAGCTACGTTTATGTCTATTAAGGGGTATTTTAGGTGTTTGTTGCCCAAAAAAACCATTTACACATGTAGGTCAGATCCTAACCTTAGTACCATCCTTCAACACTGCACCGAGGATACCTTCGCGGCATGAGGCTGCCATATTGCTTTGTACAATTGGCTCGTGGGCCTTCTTTAAAAAAACCACACTTTACTAAGGTAAACCTTAGCTCCCTTTCCTTAAAACGGCACTTTTGTTACCCTGGCAATGCACATAGGTTGCCATAGTGCTTTATGCTTCGTTTGAACATCAAAACTAGAAATAGATGTGCTTCAACTCACGTTTGTGTTCCTGCAGACTTTGTGGAGTTGATCCTCGCTGTGTGATCCTTGTCAAAGTTGAGGGTGTGGGAGAGTTCCTGCCGATCCTTAACCCGGTCGTGTTTGAGGAGTTTAGAAGGGAGTTCCTTGTTGGGGGACTCTCTGTCTTCTAGCGGGGGATATGGAGGTGGGGTCCTCTTGTATAGAGACTCACCTGCAGAAGAATAATGATTGTGATAATGATTGTGTATTGCCCGCTTTACTCAATAGTTGGTCAAATAACTAGCAGATTCTGGCTTTTTTGGCCAAAACAATTCTGACACCAGCGCCTCCTTTCACAAAGCAACCTTTACTAAGGTAGACCTTAACTCACAGGCATTAACATAGCACTAAGTTTACCGTAGGACCTTACGATCACCTTAGGACTTTGTGAAAGGAGGCCCAGATCAATAGGCAAAACGCAGTTGTTCTTCACAATGTATCGTAACATTGCACATTCATAATTTGCTTCAGAGGAGTTGCCAATCCTTAAATCTCAGACTGTTACATCAAGGAGATCATGTAAGTTAACCACACTATTCTTTCTTTTTGGCAACCACCAATTTTATTAACAATACTTATATTGAAATGATGCTTATAAATTGAAAATTCACATGCCCCCTAACCTTTTTGTTGAGAATATTTACTGAGGCTGAAACAAACACTGTCAGGTTCCTAGCAATAAACATCAAACTTTATCCATTAGATTATTTTTCTAATTTCTTTTTCCAACTTTTAGAAATATTTTGACTTTCTAAAAAATGAGAAATATTAACAAATACTCTACTTTTATTAAAGAAAACCTTAAATTTTGCAAAAAAAACACCTCCAAAGAGTTACACAGATACTCTAACACAGATCAAACACATATCTATTCATAAATTCAGCAGGCAGTCAGCTTGTTCCTGCAGCAGTATATTGGGGGCTGATTAGCCCAGATAAAGCTGACAATCACCTATACAGGTAAGTTGTCAGGTGGGTTCCAGTCACCCTCTCTACCTGCTTTTACCTGTGAATGGCATACTTGTCGTGAGCTACGTGACTTCCATTCATAAAGACCTGCAGGCTGACTCCAAGACTGTGTTTAACTCACACCATGGCTGAGTTTTGATTCACACTAGCTACTGGTGTTAGGGGGTTAATTCACACCATTCACTACCTATGTAGACGAGATCTGTATAGCTGGTGTTTGAAAGGACCCATTCACTGTGTGGTAGGTGGGAGTGTTTCCCACCGTAAACTTTGTGATATCGCTTATCAAAGTCAAACTTCTAGATATTTCTGTCATAGAATAAAAGATTGGATCAATCCATGCTTGATTTGAATTGGCATTTTGATGCAAGGATAATACTACGATCATTGAAATTTTCGTTCAGTTATTAATTCTATACAGCTTATCCAGTTGGGTTTTTTCAACATAAGATTTGAATCAACACCTATTTTTTCGTGAGAGTTTGATTGTATAATTCAAGTTATTCATTTTTGATAATTTGAACATTCATCAACAACCAATAATGCATCACAAAGCTTGATCTGGACTTTTTCCATTCAATGCTTTAAAACGGAACTTTTGCTTCGAATATTCTTTAACTTTTCTAAATTCTTTAGCAAACCATTTACTTCCGAAATATCAAAATCTTACATTTTTATTATATAAGAAAATGAAAAATTCTCAACAAAAATATGAGTGATATTACAAACAGTTAATGTGAAGCATGCTAGAATATGACATTCATTTCCAACCTTATATTCTTAATAAACTGTATAAAAACAAGCTTTCAGCCTAAAATTATACCACATGCAACCTTATATCAACATATAAATGCAAAACCAAAAAACATATAGCTTACAAATGTGATGGTCAAAACATGTGGCAAATGACCACAACATGTTGAAATATGAATGGTAGCAAGGGGGATAACTCTAAAGTACTCCAAGACTTTGTGAAGAATTCTTGGCATTAGGAGTGAGCAATTGTTACATGCAGTTTATATAAAGCTAGCAATGCCAAGTAGAACAGTTTGCAGAGACCACCAATGATAGAGGCATGTACTGCCGTAAAGTTCGGAAAAACTGTCACTGCGTCCAACAATACATGTTACATGTTTCATATGAATTACATTTTCTCAAACTGATTAAACATATATATGGCATTTTAATTAAGAATTATAAAATTAGTTTATTTGACATCTAAAGATACATCCATTAAAATTGACTCAGCACGATTACAGTCATTTGCCTTCAAGCCAAGATTTTCGAAGATGTTCCCATTCATATTTTAGATAAACTCTAAATAGGTAGAATTTTTCTCTTAATTCTAGATCAATTTTTGAATCATTTACTGTACAAAGGAAGTGGTTTCTCTGAAACAGTTTTCCGTGGAATGTTAAGAGTGTAGGTAAGATGACTTCTTACAATGCCCCGTGGATGAAGTAGCATGGGGGCAGGCGGTGTAAGCCGTAAAATAACAAGCTCTAAATAGTCTTTAGGAGGATATTATGGTTTTAATAGCAACTTGTGCAACATGGGCAGAGTACTCTCATATGTTATGACTTAGGTGGGCCGCGCGAGAATCGTTTTTCAAAAACGCTTAAAATGTAGCAAACATGTCCGAGAAGCTTGGGATTGTTAAATGTTTATTTCTATCTTCAAGTTTTAGATTTTATAGTTGAGATTTAATTATGTAATTAATAGGATATCCCTAAAATAGCATAAAATGTAATAGATATTTAGGGTAAAAAATGAACGTTAGGGTTTAAGGGCATACCGCATAGGGAGAGCTTCTATTCAAAGAATGACATTAAATAAAACAAATAAAGTGGGTAAATATAAAAACCTTTCAAGAAACATAAAACACTTAATAAAAGCTTGATTTTCACATAAGCTATAGATAAGCTGTGTGAAAAGTGACTCCTTGATATTCTTTCTATTATCTCCTATAATATATACAGATATAATGGCCACCTTTCTAATGAGGAGAAGAATGAAAATTCAAATAACTATCCTTCATTCTCTCTACATCATAGGTGAACTAAATTACATTTTCCTTAAGTTCATTGAATGAATTATCAGATATAGCCAACAATTTGTTTATTTTTGTGCAGTGTTATCAATTCTTGTGTAAAACGTGAGTTTCTTGTGCTGATATTTGGAAAATTGCCGAACGTGGCCAATCCTATCCCTCAAGAACTCACAGATATGAACTTGTGATAAAATATCAAGTAAAAGAGGTGGTTCTCTCAGGCTTCTTCATGGAAAGCTGAGGGAGGGACATTCCTGTTAATATATACAACATTATCAACAAACTATTTCACAATCTATTCAAGACATTCTAATATTTTATTTTCATTTATTTGTACAATTGGAAAAATATCACATTCAAGCATAACTTTTGCTTTTCAAAACCCCCAAAAACTCAATACTTTTCTGATAAGACAACATTAACCAACCTGCATCCAAAAGTATGATTAACTTTCATTTTAATTTCAAATCCACCTTGCATTTAGGACATGCTTGAAGACGTAGGCTTAAGAGACTGACAAGAAACTCACATCTCAGACTTTCTGGTTGTTCAAGTGCTTGTAACAAAGCACTTAATCAGCCTTGTAAGATAACACTTATTACGCAAAACTGAATTGTCAGATGTATGTAAAATGTAAATATATGTAAATCATTATCCCTAAGAAGAATGATAATTGTACTCAAAAGAAAGCCACTCTTACATCAAAAACCTAAAAAAAATCATTATTCTCCCTCTGTTAACTTGATCCCATGTGTACTGCAGCAAGGCAATACAACACCTGTTTCTTTCAAACTGAAAGGTACATGAATAATGTATATTTCACATATGAAATTGACTCCTCGGCGTGGTAATCTACAAGCTTTCCAGGGTGGCCCCTGAAATATTGATGCTCTTCGAGTCTTAGACTTGCAACCTGTAATATAATCTGAGCAGTACTCAAACCGATAAGCATTTAGAAACAGGTATCAAATTTATCCCAGAACAACACATGAAAGAATCCTTTTCTTAGTTTAATATCTGAAGATTAGTTCAAACACCAGCTTTCTCTAAGTTTCTCTAAATTTACTGCATTACCTCACAAGTAGCATTGACTTTAATATTATGCTTTTTTTTATATTAACATGTCAGTTTTCAAAGAACATTTTGTAAAAACAATTTTTATTTAAAATTAAAAAATATCATAAATAATACATTTGCATTAAACATCTGAAAAAATTTACTCTCTAAAGAAGTAACAATATTCTGCACATTATCCTCTCGCATAATCAAATTCTCAGATACATTGTTTTTGTCAAGCAACCCAAGGACAAGTTTGAACTGACTTCACTGCTATATCTGACTGTCTTCTTCCTTACAAGAACTATGTTAACATCAGCACGGATGAAGAACTCAAGTTCTCTTCTCTAACAGAACAATTGCTCTTTGAAAATAAAGTTGCTGATTACTCAACCACACTTGGCGACAACCAATCAGGAATCAGGGTTGTGTAGGCATATAGAGTTGCAACAGGGGTGGTGTAGGCATGTATAGTTGTAAATGAGGTTATGTAGGCATATACAGTTTTTACAGAGGTTATGTAGGCATATACAATTTTTACAGGGGTTATGTAGGCATATACAGTTGTAACAGGGGTTATGTAGGCATATACAGTTGTAACAGGGGTTATGTAGGCATATACAGTTGTAACAGGGGTTATGTAGGCATATACAGTTGTAACAGGGGTTATGTAGGCATATACAACCTCCCTAACTTTATGGGTCCTAGTTGAGCTGATATTAATTTCACAAATGACATTTCCCAGTTTCGTGTGGCTTGAATAACCTCTTGTTTATAAAACTGAAGAGAAATGATGTCAATCCAATATCATTGTAATTTTATATGTTTAATTAATTATTTCTAAATCATTAGAATACAAAAAGAATTGCAGCTTTGTGTGCTGTTTCCCTACAATGACATTCTCTTTAAAACTAAGTTTTCTTTCCAATATATTCAAGATTTTCTTGAAAAAGATCTTTTAAATTGAGACATAATGCAAAACACTACCCTCAGATTGGATTAAATTGTCATGAATAATTAACTTAATGAGAAAGATATTGATAAACAAAAAATCCATTTAGAAATAAATGCATATCGTACTACGTTAAATGTCAAATTTGAACAGATTTGATTTGGATATCAGAGTGTATAGGCAATTATCTTGTTCAAAAACCATTAAATTCAGACATGAATTAAATATTAATTGTTTGATTTTATGTTTTCATCAAAACATTAAAAGATGTTGAACTTTGCATTTAGTTTTTTTTTATTCCTCACACAATCAAAATAATATCTGATAAATATTTTCCTTCTGGTTTTGATAAAGATTTAAAATGATCAAAGTCATTAAATCCTTTTTTTCCTTCAAGATTTGATAAAGATTTGAAAAAAAAAGAGATCTTGACATAACAAAGATAACCAAAAAAAATATGATAACAAATTACTGAAAGACTTTTAAAATCACTACTGATTGCTCTTGGGATTGAAATGGTTTCCATGTAGAAAAGAATTATTCATCAAAATAATCATCTTATGTAATCATAAAAAAAACTTATTTTACCTTCAAGTTTCAAGTAATAGTTCAAGACAAATTTAATGCAATCAAATATTGAAAGATTTACAAAATATCATGTTTTACTTCCTAGGATTCAACCAAGGGGTTTCCTTTAGCACCTATTATCGGAAACTGATTGAATCATTTATACGAAAACCAATATATTTTTTCTAAAATTGGTACATAGAATAAAGTTTAAAGTTGAATCAAGAAATATAATTTATTGATACAAATCAAATATAGTTTAACATTTCTCAAATCAGTTTATAAAACCTATTACAAATAGAAATTTCCCAGTACTCCCTTTTGCAATTATGGAAACCTTAAAGATTACATACAGTCTCTAAAAAATTATTCTCAAAAACAATTATTTCATTTAACATTTGAAAGGAGCCTCAGATTCAAATCTAGACTTGCTTTTCACAATGTAATGTTGAGGTCAAAATAATATGAACTAAATTCTGTGTGGTAGAATATCTTGGCAGGGACGTTGCCCCTAGTTCATTCATAAAGCTTGGGGAAATATTCCCACCAATTTGGTGAATGGACTATCCCTGTTGCTGCGCTGGAGGCTTTAATAGTGCAAGTCAGGCTACTTACAATCCTCTATCTCCTTCTGTGCTCAAATTACATCACATAGTATATGACCTAAAGCAATGTTGGAAATTCTAAATGCAGACAGTCAGAAGAAGATTTTATTGCCATTAAAGTGCCTTATTGATGCTGAAATGAATCATCTTAGTTGACATTCAGATAGCATAAGCTGAAGCTGGTTTTATCGTTCAAAAGTAAGAATACCAAAAATATTGGAATTCATGAACAGGTCAACAAAATAATAAATAGAAAAAGAGATGGTACATTTTGCTTGAATAAAATTGTAAATATTTATCCCAGCAACAAAAGAAATTGCAATCACTTTCAAATGTATTTGGTTTTAACCAGTCTAAAATTCTAGGAACATATCTGTAGAATTTGATCTTAATAAAGTTTTGATTTTTAAATTTTTTATTTTTTTTACCTTTTTTAAAAGTTTTGCATCTCCATCAATGCAAGGCATTCGAAACAGTTTTGATTAGTTATCTAATGACATGGTCGTTACTTCAAACTTCATTATATATCATCAAAATCTTTCACACCAGATTTCAACTACGTAATTATTTCTCATTCAAAACAAACGAAATAAATGCCATATTTGACCTTTCTCACCACCTGAATGCTAGAAATATCCTGGAACTTTAATCTTCCGAGCATGACGATGAAACACATATTTTAATAGGCGTTCATTCAAATGACATTATAATTGCACAAGTGCATGAATTAGATACTCTGTACAAACAAACATTATGATAGGTTACAAACAAAGGGCGTGTAAACCACAGCAATTCAAGTCTCATGATATCTCCCGTCACCACAGAGGAAGTGATTCATCTTATGGTAAACACTGATAAAATCTCAACTATTCTTCCAAACATTCAGCAAATGTTATATTTTTATAACACCCTCATTGAATGAGTTTGGGGTTAAAAGCTTTATACGAAATTAAAGTCAAAGCAATTCTACAGCAGGAACAGAAAGTTCAATGAGACTTTTCGTATACACATTTTTTTCTGAAATTTTCATTTTAATTAAAACCCTATCTTAGACACTTGTTGAAATAGTAGATACAGCTCCATTTTCAATGTGAAGGTAAGAATTCTAAGAAATGTACTCATTTTCTATGGATTTTAGGTTGATTCTTAACAGTTGATTTCCAAAATGACATTTATTTCCATTAAGGTGCTACATATATATACATCTCTTGTAATATTTGATAAAGCTACATCTTTAATGATGATCTTACTAAGAGTGTGACTAAGGTAAAAATTTAGATATTATGCTCCTATCCTGTGGATTTTAAGCCTTCTTTAAGTGGATCCTTAAAGGCTGATGGTCAAATAAATTCTTTATTCTGAGGGTTCAACTTTTCAATTGAAATTCTCATCTCCATAAAATATCGTCCATATCAAATCGTCAGATTTCTGGCATATGTGTATAAATACCATGAAATCAGCAGATTTAAAGCAATGGAGTCACTAAGACAACCCAATTTTTAGTTTCATTCTTAACCTCGTCAGGCAACAATTGTTACTGATGGCACTCACCAACTATTCCACCCTAATGAGACATTCACACATTTAAATGATCAACAGTGGTTTGTGGTTGTGTTTTTCATTTGCTGAAGGCCCCTAAGGATGCCAAAATTTATCAAAAATTAAGCAAACAGGAATGCGGTTTCTGTGAAATTAAGGTACACCAATATTAGAAATTTAACTACAAATTGAGTATAATTCTTTTTATTGTACAGTTACTAACAGAAGTTTAAGAAAAGGACAACAGTTATGAATTATATCTATATCATAAACCAAGCTATCAATTAGCTGCTATTTAGTTCTATCCTACTGAGTTCTTTTTGTCCATTTACAAAAGGTTAATCTAAATATAATGGCACTAGAATAATTCCTAGCCAGTAGATACTTAGTCAATTGTTGCAAATATTGTCTTTAACAAGCATTCTTACAGTATTTGATACATGTTATCTCCAATTTTCTTTCAAATATAACAGATTATTGAATATTTCAGAAATCCTAAATAGAAAGACCTTTTTCAGTTAATTCACCATTTGAAGAATTTCAAAAAAGTCATTCAAGCTATCTGAAACAAAATATTTTATTTTCTGATGGACTACATTCAAAAAGGCAATGAGATGTGTGAAATGTTATATATTCATGATTTTCCATTTAAACAGATTTTTCTCTAAAAATAATTGTATCATGTGGCAACAACTTTATCATCACATTCTATAAAAAAAATTCTAAAGAAGTTCCCAAAATCATTTCACTAATTGTTGAATTTTTAGAATGATTTCAAATTTGATAGATTTACTCAAAACCATTACTGTACAAAAATTAATAGTCATTATAAATGGCACTAAGGTCATCAATAAGAAAGATATCAGTTTTCATTTTGTTAAAGGCTTTTGAGAACAATAGGGTATAAAATTTCCTTTGCAGGTGCAATATTAAACATTTACTATCTTTCCTTCAAAGCGACCATATTTATCAGAAAGTTAATGTCAGAGTTCACAAAATAGTAAAAGCTTAAGTAAAAATGGAAGAAAAAGGAAATGGGAGTCAAAACTAAGTATCGCTCCAATGGTGGTGAGTTGAGAAAACATAGGCTTTATCACAAAGCTGGTAGTTAGTATAAATAGTTGATGAAGACAGTGAGTATATGCATGGAGCCACTCACGCTGGGTGGAACTAACTCATGGATAATGAAACAATATATTCCTGTAAATCACACACATTTATTGACTGCAATGGAGAACTTTGTAAAGAAAGAGAATAATAATTATGATGAGACTTACTATCACGTAGCTTATAAACATAAAGTAAGTGATTTTTTTTCAGAAAGTAAAAATAAGAAGAAAATGTGTTTCATACAATTAATCATTTTCTGGTTTTCTAGTTTTTAAGAAAACTAATGTTGGATAACTAATTTCAATTTAAGCATTTTATAGAAGTTAACAAACAACTTTTAGCAGAATTCACACTTTTTGGTTAGAATTGATATAAGAGTAGAGAAACAATTAAAAGAAAATCTTCTCAATGACAAGGCCATGTTTGTCCATGTGTATGTAACAGAAGTGATTGTGAGATCACCTCCAGTGGGATTCGAATCCAGAACCTCCGGTTGAGAGTCTTACACTCTACCGATTCAGCCAAAGAGATCTCCCACTGGCCCAAACCAGTAGGAATGCTTTATTTCACCCTGCCACATGTAGTATATATCATTCTGCTGACTTCCACTTCAAGGCACATCTCGTGCCATTCTCAATGACTGATTAATTCAAGCCTTGCTACAGTTCACCATTGCTAAGGGAGCTGTTCAGCCTCGTCCAATCAGAAAATGCCTTGAGGTTACTGCTCTACACCAATGGGGTTGCTGCTTTAACTATGATGTTTGGTGCCTCGTCCAATCAGAAAGCGCCTTGAGGTTACTGCTCTACACCAATGGGGTTGCTGCTTTAACTATGATGTTTGGTGCCTCGTCCAATCAGAAAGCGCCTTGAGGTTACTGCTCTACACCAATGGGGTTGCTGCTTTAACTATGATGTTTGGTGCCTCGTCCAATCAGAAAATGCCTTGAGGTTACTGCTCTACACCAATGGGGTTGCTGCTTTAACTATGATGTTTGGTGCAATTAACCAAGTCTTGAATAAGGCACTGATGGCGAGTGATGGAGATGTTTTCCTTGGATGGAAACTTGTTATTATGCAAGCTCTTTGAGGGCCAAACTTCCTACAAGAACTCTGTCTTGGTTTATTAAAGGGCACCTGCCTATTGTGGAGGATCAGAGAATATTACCAAATGGTCTTCTCACAGCAAATATTGTTAAATCTCATACAACTAATTCTTATGTTGGTGACAAAACCCTTTTGTTCTACAATTGGATCAAAAACCAAAGGGATAACATTTGTATCAACTCCATAGGGTTTACAACTGGTCATTTCTACCATATTTGACCAGTACTCCTTTTATGATTGAGGCCAAATGTCAAAATAATTACTTTCATCAATGTTTGTTGTTCAAACTGACATCTGACTTCAACCCTTAAATATCCTTCAGATTTTGTTAGAATCACAGTAGCTGGGTTTGCTTTCAACTTTTTTTCATATTACAAGATCATGAGCTTTTTTGGGGGTATTCTTTGAAAAATGTCCTGGATTTAATGCGACTTTCCTTGATAATATTGGTGTTAGTATTCTCATTTTGTACACTTTTCATTTAAAACCAGTGAAATGGGGATGATAAATAGAAGAGATCTCTGTGTGTCCTCACAGTAGAAATATTGTCCTTCGTAGTCTTAAGACATATGGATATGTTCCCTTAAACTCTGTATCTAAGAAACTAAACAATTATCCTAACCTATGAAGTTAAGTCACAAAAATTCATAAAAATGTCACTAATTGATTTATTTTAAGTATCAAAATTGGACTTTATTGGAAAAACCCTCTCCTTATTAACAAGTAGCTTGTTTTAGTGTTATCAAATATTTTTTTTTAACAATTATTTTTAAGCAAGCACAGATGAAAAACTATTAAAGCTGTTATGGCTTGTAAACTAATGAATGATTAAAATTAATGTTTTTTCTCTGTACAAAAACATATTACAAATAAATGTTTAAATTTAAGTGACAAAATTGTATGTATCATTATCTACAAGAAAGTAAATGGGTATTGGATACACAAAGTGACATGTGTCATCTGAACACAAGCACACGATAACAATAAGATATTGTGGGGCTTTTATAGTCTGTCAGCCTCTCCATACGTCAGGTTATCTAGATGTAAGCTCTACAGTTTCTCCGGCAGCTCGCCGTATCTTTTACAGGGTAGTTCATGATATCCACATTTTCTTTAACGTTGAAACTTGACTCTTGTCAGGTGAGGTGAAGTTTGAATATCTCGACATGCACTCACTGCAGGCTATTGGTGGATATGAATGAACCATTTGAGACAAAATAATTTAAATAGGAGAAAAGGCTGGACAAATCAAAACCAATTTTACACCATAATTCAACTCAATGAATCCATATCCGAATAAATTTCATGAAGGACATTTCATGTATGAAAAACACGAGGATAAAAAAGTTTTCTGGGTGACAAACTGAATAAACAAGTTGTTAACCATAAAAATGGATTTTTTAAGATTTAACCAATAGTAACCTTAAGGAGAAGAGGAATACTACAAAGACAAGGTTTGAACTACTTCAACTGTGGTTGACGTTAGAGATGTCTCAAAAGATTAAGAAACAAGAAGAAAATTCGGTGATATCTACAAAAGTACCCGCAAATTATATGTCCGATGGAAACATTTAGACAACTCAGTGCCAAGTGATTGTCTGCCATTAAAAAATCATGGTTACAAGATGAGTGAAGTGCAACTTGGAATATAAGAATCACTCATATTGTTAATGTAATCAATCATACATTTCTTAACAGAAAATTAAACTTTTCAAAACCCACAATGAACCTTATTTTTTAAAAGCAAACAATTTTTTTATAGAATTTGAAAGTAAAAAAACAAACTGAATGCAAATAAGTTATCCTTTATAATGCATTAAGAATATCCATGAAAATAGATAGTATACCTATAAATATAACTTTTTAAAAAAGTCCATAACCTTCTTTAGGACATTAATCAAGAAAATTAATTGAAACTTAAACAACCAAAAGCAAAGTAATTAACACTTATAAAGAACCTTAAATATCTATGAAAATAATGTCATTCCCATTGTGAAATAAATTAAAACTAAATGAAAAGTGAGTTTCCCATTTTGATTCCTTTACACATCTCAAAAAATAAATATTATAATCATAGAAAAACTTTGAACAAGTCATCGGAAAGAGAAGTGACAGCCTACCTTTAAAATACCAGGGGTACCAAAGGGGCGAAGTGTTTGTTGAAATATAATCATTAAGCAGGTGAGTCATAGAGCGGGGCTGAGGGTAGATCGGCAGTTCAGGGACCCTGGGGGTCGGGGTGCACCACAGGGCGGGGCGCCACAGCCCAGGCACTAGGGGGGGTGGGCCTCCTTCCATCAGGGCTGACTCGCCAAGCACTGACATAATCCAAAACACATTCACAAAATAGCAGTATCCACTAGTCCTGCAGAATGAGGAACCTGGCTTGCCGAGCAGTGTCTACTCTACTCTCTCTGTCAGCTCGCACGTTTGCCTACAGGTGGCTTCTCATTGGCTGCCAGTGAACTCTGACCTCTGCTACACTCCTGCCAATGGCTGAGGCAGTTTCAATGTCTTATGTGTTTTCGTTACTTAGTAGAGTGCTCAGAGTTGAGTGGAAAATGAGAACTATTTTGTCGGGGACAGATGGAAGGACACAGGGAGTGAAGGGGCTACTATGTTCTTCATCTGAATTAAGGCTAGCGAGCCTTTCCACAGGTGACCACAGTCTGCAAGGATGAAATGGGTTGAGGGGCAAGAGGGGGGTCCGCAACTCCACAAGATAACAATTTCACTCATTAGTTAGACAGGTAGACGGATTGGAATAGAAAGATTATTTGTATTCAAAAAGTACAATTTGAATACTTATTTTAAAAATTTCAATTAAAAAGTAATGTTTTATATTAAAAAACAATTTTTTATGTTTACTCTATGATATGTAAAAAATATATGTAAAAAGTTACACACAACCAAACATCCTCAGAATAAACACAGAAGAGTTAAATTGAAAGCATTTTTAAGAAAATACAATGAAAACAATTGTAACTAGAACACAAAACCACTGTTGAATAAACCTAAAATTAACATATCGAAAGAAAGTAATGAACGTTTGACTTTATCAATAAATTGATTCACATAAAAGCTTTTTGTTATTCCAGGAAACCTGATCAGGAATTAAGGATATAATTCACATCCCTTAATGAGTTGGTTGGGCACAAGCCTCGTTTATCACGGCTAATTAGAATACCTCCTCAAGGTATTTATGAATATTAATCATAAACTAAATACCCATCATTACCTAATCACTAATCTAACGACCATCGCTTGTTTAATCATCAGTATTGAAAGTGAAGGGTTTAGGCATTCACTGTTTGATTACAATTCTGGCACTTGTCGAGGCGGTAGAGTGCTTGACTCTTTGTATATCCAATCTTATCATTCACAGAATTTTGACGTTCTGTTGCAGATCCTTATAGCAATGCACTATCATTTGCTTGTGTATAGTAGGTATTATAGACATGAAAAAGATCTTCAACAAGAGATCTTAATTTAATAAAAAATGCATTGTATCTCTCAGTAAATAATTAAATAAAATAAGTTATCCATCAATATCTTGTACTTAATTCATTTATTCCATGCGGTTGTTTACGTTTATCAAAACTAATTTTGTTTTAGAAACATTGTTATTTTTGGTACTATTAATATTCAGAATTTCTGCTTTTGTTGATTGTTAGAATTGCTGGCTATCTAAGTAACATGTCTTTCTAAATTAATAATTACTTATTTCATCAATAATTAATTAAGCTCAACCAAATGTTCATAAATGAGATTTAATGTAAATACCTTTTCTTAACCAACTGAGGGAATGCATCAATAAAATCAATTCAAATTTTACAATAACATCTTACATTTGAGATGGATATTTAACAATACCCAAAGATATCTAATATAAGAGTCATAATAAAGACCCTTGGAAGTCATAAATCATGTTGAAGACGTAACAATAAAACTCGACCACAGTCTCTGATTGTTCTGGTGTCTGTCCATTGTCTGTAAATAACAGGAGTCTACCTGTGGATTATGACAATGGTAATCACAGGTGATGCAGGTGTTGAGCTGAGGTGAGCCGATCTGGACTCCTTTACCTTCAACACTGTCAAGGTATCACCTCAACAATCTCTAGGAAAGGGCATTACATAAACAATTCAGTAGCTATAATATTAGTTCAAGTCCTTGAAGGACATTTAGAAATGGAATACAATTAGTTCTGGACACTGTTAAGATATCATCCTGGAAGAAATTTATTCCGCAAACCAACTTCTTGATTATTCCTTTGATATTTGAGAATTATAACTAAAATGGTTTGTGACCAACTAATTCAGTCGCTAAAATGTTAAATCAAGTATCATACTGGCTTAAGAAAATTTGTGCAGTGGCTTGATTACTAAGATGTTTTATTTGATGTATCAGTGTATATTTTCTCTTAAGTTCTCTCCACCATCCACCTGAAGCAGGACATTTCTACACTGAGCAATATACATGATCACAACAGGTAAGTTGTTCTCCAGAAAATCTTCCCATTTAACATGTGCAAGAATCATGAATATACTGGGGGAAAAAAATTAGGATTATATCAAAATTCTGAAATTATTGATAATGACGTATCTCTACAATGAGCACCTGATGAAATATCAATCATAAAAATGATATTATCCCTAAATTAAAATTATTTTGTCCAGTACATATACCTGTTAAGTATTTCAACTAAGTTGGTGAATAATTTTACATTTGTTCTATTTGAAATACAAAATGAGTAAGTATTCAGAAAATATAACTGTTAAGTATTTAAATCAGTAAATAATTTGACATTTCTTTTGAAATACAGTTAACAGCAATTCTCTTCTAATAATTCCCTAATGAACTTAAACAATAATAATTCAGTAATTTATCCTTCTGTCTATCCGTAGGGAACAAAAAATTCCTGTGACAGAATATCGACACATTGGGACTGGCTGATGAGAGGAATGCTAGTCAGCCTAACAGACATGAGAGATAAGAATCTACATGACTCTCCACATCTTCTTTTCTAATGGTATTGCCTACTTATGCTAGCTTCTATCTGTTTATCTCTACGACATCATGGTATATATATAAGAAACAACAATTCCTCCAGCGGTTTGCAACTGTGCCAGATAAACAACACAGCCTATTATTGACATTCTGAAAAACATTATCTTGTATGTGTGATATGGTAGATATGTATCAGGCATGTGATAAACTATATTGCTCACAACTGATGACACGCCACAATTGTTATATTACATACTTCTGGTTTCTTTGTAAGTTATTTTATTTACGGAATGGAGTAACAGTATGTGTCATAGCTCTCTTCTATACAGTGCCATTCAATTGTTCCAAGTCACTGACAATGTATAACTGAAACAATATCTTTGTTTGGCAAGAGAGAAATGCACTTGGGCACATATGATATTTATCACACTGTTTATGTTTGAATATGGGAATGTTGCAGAAAATATTCCACATAGCACAGTTCAGAGTTTTGGTTCTCTCATGCCTCTAGTTCTTGAAGCGAATTTTGAGATTCAAAGACACAACCGTAATTATTTGATACTGAAATTTAATGAAGTTATCATGAACTGAGTTTCCTCTTGTCCCATTATTCAATATCTAATTACAGTTACATACTGAAAGGAATCTTTCCTTAACTCCTTCTATTGTTATACCTATATGTTTTATGTTGTACATTATTGACTATGTAACCTAAGGGAACAAATGAAAAAAAATATGAAATAAAATAAAAAGTTATCATGAATTGATTCTGAAAGATGATTGAGTTAAAAAACCATGATAAATTAATTCGAGGGTAATTTTCATACAAAGCATTAAAAATTATATATAATGTCAACACAGTTTACAGTCAAAATCTTCACCTGAGCAAATTAAAAGCTGAAACACAACGAACACTTGGAATAAGGAATTATTGACTAACCAAATTGATATCAAAGTTTTACAAAGGCACTGATTTAGTGTTGGTTCAGAAAGGTATTGAAGAGTTTATCTAACACACTGAATGACCCTACATCGTCTAATAGAAGCACTGTTAGAGGAAGATGCATGAAATGAGGGATATACAGTGCTTTAAAGGGGCATCAAATGAAATATCAATCACAAATGCACCAGAAGGTTACTCAGTATCTTTACTATTGCAGTGTAACGGTCATTCTTATCTAGACAAAAACTTCTCAAGTTACTTATCCTGTCAAATCTTGTAGGAAATTGCTTATCAGATGCCATTGCAAGGGACATTAGTCATATTTTGAACTGCTTAACACTGTTTATTGTCTGAATTGAGCCATTTTGGTATTTGAATTTGATGTCGCACATTACGTTCTTTGACTATGTAACTCATAAAATAGATAACACTTTGATAATATCTTTTTAAAAATGCACTAAAGGAAAAATAACATTTGAAAAGTATTGTATTATTACTGGAAGTAAAATCACAAGGTTACATTTGCTTTTTCTTAGTTCCTATACCAATCAATCTTCAATATTTGAATCTATTCTTCCTTTGCGTAAGATCTACAGAAAATGATTTAATTTACACTGATTTATTTATGAACATATTCCATATTCTAAATCAATCATGATTATGCAAATTGATATGTGGTGCAAAATCAAATTTTGATTTAATGAATCATGCATAAGAGCTACAAAGCAACCTTGTCAAAATTGATAGGAATTAATTAATTTCTTTTGATGTAAACCATTACCATTAATGTCATGAATTGAAAGAAACTTATCAAATGAAATAATATATGACAGAAAAAGCTCTTACAAATAATAGAAGCATTTACAATGTCTTTAATAAAGAGCGCACACGAGTGTTTGCATTCTGTTCCTAGCGGTCAGGAAAGCCAGATAATAAGTCTCCACTAAACCAAGCATATATGAGTTCATACTTCAAAATTATCTCGGTGACAAATGATAAAACACTTTAAGCAAGATAAATAGCACCAGGCTAACAGGATGACAAACACTCGGACTATTTACAAACATATTTGTGTTATGACAGACCAAATAAGGATATAATGTGAAGACTTGAAATATGGGTGACTTTCTAATGTCCATTTGGGGACAGAAGATAATCACAAACAGCTCTGCATTCATTAGCTGATGTAAACCTCTTTTTTCATCCTTCAATTTGAAAATTCTTTTTATTAATCTTGTTTTCAACTAATCATTACTCACTCTATGATACTGCTTTAGCAAAAACAAACCAGGGGATTCGGTTGTCTAAATGTATTTCTTTTCAGTCTCTTTCCTGCAAGTGTTTAGATACCATAAAGCAACTTCTATGAGAGGACTAATGGTAAGGAAAGAATGACAAATAAAACATTTTTTATGAGAGAGCATCATCTTTTTGACTTATAATGATGAAACTAACTTTTGGCCAATAGAAAACACAATCATTTTTGGCCACATATTTCAGCAGATTTAACATAAATCAAACAAATCAAGATTGATAATGTGGATTGTCTTGTTGACCAAGTCATTCTGACCAAAACGTACACCATGTCCCAGTGACCTGTAGCCCATAAGCAAACTGACCCCACTAAACCATTTCACCCCTTTCTTTTATGGCCTTAATCTACACAGCCATTTTTTGTGACCTGACCTCCGTTTAGCCCACAGGCTTGGCTCAAGGTCGTCTCGCTAGCTGAACTTGTCTCCGTTTCCTGTCCGTAATAAGAAATGAAATTTAATGAGAAAGTTAGTCGACAGGACCTACAGCATAGGTGACTGTCGTGTCAGATGACAATGTCATAAACTCTATCATACACGTGGTTTCTGTTTTTAATACCATGCTCATATCAACGTCATCATATTGTCCGATTCAATTGTTAATCTTGGTGAAATTGTCATAACAGTGTCATTTAATTCATTGTCAAATTTTAAGCAATTATCATCAACTGCAAGAGATGTCTGTGTAAAAGACATTAGTTCTCTTATTCGTAATCGCCTAAATAATTAGTACACAATTATGTTGCTAACTAACTTTCTAATTGTCCACCATGATCATTAAAAACTGCTGAGACTTTTCTCAAAGGACATAAGAAAAATATAATAATCTGAAAATTGATACTTTTTTTGCAATATCATGCTCAAGACTTTAGGAACAGTTTGCTCAATTTGATTAAATAATTCTTAAATGAATTCAAAAAAGAACAAATTATTATCTTTCTGGGTATAAAATTTCTAAACAAATCTAATTCAAGGTGATAACTTATTTACTGTGACCTAAAGAAGGCTAAAAATTAAAAATTCTACATTTTTATAGCTATCACAATGATAAAAATAAATCTAATTCCAGGTGATAACTTATATCCCATGACCTAAGTCAGCCAAATCATTTCACTCAATATCAAACACTCTGCACATATGTATTTCAATGCTGGTCTTAAACATAATTTTTCCTATTAATTAAAAAAAAAATCTTTTCCCAAAAGAACTTCAAGATAAACACCTGATCATGCATAAGAGATTGTGTTCTGAAAGGCTCAGCTCTCTATTATCCAGGTAAGTGCGAGATTAATCAAGCTCGTTGTAGGTGTCCCCAGTTTGTAGCCCACATCCAAATCTACGAGGAAGGGGGAACGTAATGGTTTAGCTGACAACACAGGCCACATTCAAGGAATGCCGAACAACAACACAAATTAGTCGAGCGTAAACGACAAATTTGGCGACATACAAAGCGTGTCCAATGAACCCCCACATTGTTGACCTTTGGTTAGGTGCAGGTCGAGATTTTTTTGCTAGAGTGAACAAATTATAATATCTTGTAGCTTGAAATGTTATAGTGTTGACAATTTCGTCCTTTTCAAAAACTATTTGAAATGTTTTTAAGATCATAGTGTTAGTAAAAAAGGTTGTTTTTATAAGACATATCAATTGTTTTTATTAGACATATCAATTGTTTTAATAAGACATATCAATTGTTTTAATAAGACATATCAATTGTTTATATAAGACATATCAATTGTTTTAATACGACATATCAATTGTTTTAATAAGACATATCAATTGTTTTGATAAGACATATCAATTGGTTTAATAAGACATATCAATTGGTTTAATAAGACATATCAATTGGTTTAATAAGACATATCAATTTTTTTTACTGAAGAGTTTGAGTGGATAGAATTGAATTTTTCTTGATCTTTTTAAGTTTCATTTTGTAAATCATCAGATTTTGAAATTATGATTAGAATTGTGGTTATTTTAATGAGGAAATTATTGAGCCTTAACTAATAACTGTATTTGAAGTACTTTGAGAGTCTTTCTGGATTATTATGTAAGCAATGAAAATTAGAGTATTGAAAGACACTGGCAGTTTGCAATGATTGAGTCTATTGACATCCTGTCTCAGTGTATAACATATAATCCAAGAGTATGTGTGTAGCATGAGCTGAGACAGGATAGTCAGTTTAATCACAGACAGCATCATCCATCCCAGCCATCCCATCAAATCCATCCATCCCACCCATCCATCGCATCAAATCAATCGATCCATCCATCCTCTCATCCAATCTATCCAATCCATCCTCCCATCCCTCCCTCCATTCTCCCATCCCTCCATCCATCCAATCCATCCCTCCATCCATCCGCCCATCCCTCCCTCCATCCATCCATCCATCCATTCCTCCATCCATCCATCCTCCCATCCCTCCCTCCATCCATCCTCCCATCCAATCCATCCATCCCTCCCTCCATCCCTCCCTCCCTCCATCCATCCATCCATCATTTCCTCCATCCATCCTCCAAACCAATCTTCCCATCCAATCCATCCATCCCATCCATCCGATTCATTACATCATTAATTCATTCATCTATTCACAGCTCATAACACTGTTTTAGTTTAGGTTTAGTGTTAAAGTTTGTTCTTTAGAAGATAAGTTTTAACTCAAGATGGTGTTGTTATTTTCTGTTTGTTATAAAGGAACATATTTTATTTTGTTGACCAGCTATGTGTAATATTGCTGGTCTGATTTGGTCCAGCACTATGGGAGCATCATCTTATCATTACAATCTGAAAATGAAGATAAAAACAGAAAGATCACAAAGAAAAAGATGTGCCAATGCTTGATAAGTTCGACACTTTGATTGTTCGGTCTGACAAACAACATACGATACCACAGTATGTTGCTAATGTTGGACATGTGTTTCATTCATGTGCACATACAGAAAATCATAAAATGAATAAGATTTTTTAAGATGCACAAATTACATCAATAAATTAGCCGAGGGTACCTTGAAGGGTATAGAAGATTAAACATCTCTACCCTAACTACAAACATTAAATCTCCCTTGAAATTGTGCATTCACTCTATATCCATCTTGCATGACTGTCTTTTATGCATTATGGGCATAATACACCTGGAAATCCCACCCATGATTTGATGTCCTCATTAAAAAAACTTTAACTTTTTTAATTTCTCTGAGGGTCGACATGAATCAAGGTTCAAACTGTTTAATGGTTATCTTCACGATTTTAATAAAGGTGACAAAATTATGTTCTGTCCTTTAAGAAAAAATCGGTCAGCTAGTAAAATAGCTCCCACAAAAAAATCACTTCTGCATTTTTGAATGGTCGCAGCCAGAAAGGCTGATGACAGAAATTTGAGTACGCAGCTTTATCAAAAGCATTTTATCTATGCAAGTCTTCAAGGTAAACACGGTGTCTTGTAAATTTGACCCCCCTCATCCGTGAATGGCTCGGAACATACAATGTATAGTAGCCTTGTTCAGAGGCACAAGTTTGTCCCACAATGCACTCATTCAGATTTCGTTCCGCTGTTTGCATGAACACAGAGGCAGCTTCAGTCCCATGGAAATGTCCGCGTGTGGGGAGATTCAGTTTGGCCTACTGCGAAGGTTTAATTCATTGACAGCCTGTGTGTATGTTTTCATTCAGTAGATATATATACGAGTATATATGTTTATATGTTTATGTATTCAAATTAAAGTATGCACTCGTGTATACAATAAAGTTATTCTTTTTTTTTTCTTGTGAAAGATTTAATGTGAATTGGATATCATAACTGCATTGTGGACACATTTTTGATATCTTTAATCGTAATTGCTTTTATGTCAGGTACAAAACATCATGATGTTAGTGGGTGCACTATTACTCATCTGTCTAATAGAAACACATTTGTATTCATTAAAGTTAAAGACACATTTTTAAACTTTAATCTTGAATTTTAAAAATATTTCTTACACTCTCATATAAAAATTAAAGTAATATAATGATGAATGTAAATTAAGTAAAAAATATTAGTGTTTGTAAACACAAGTTATTTCTATTGAAATAGAAATGATAATTCTATATCACTATCAACAAAGCTGTTCAAATGAACACATTGGCTCAAATTTAAACCATAAAAATTCTAACAATCCACTTTTTGATTAAGAAGGTGACGATAGGATATCAATCACAAAAACAGAGGTAGCAGATGGTTTTCAGGTTTTCTTCACACTAAAAAATGATGAAAAATATCCTTATTCTTATATAGAAATAAAACATGTGTCCTTGCGTCTCTCTCCTCAAAAAGCTGATAAAACTCCACATCCCTCTTACACACAAAAATGGTAAAATACGTTTTTGCGGCTTTCCGCTCACCTGTGCCAGTGGTGTAGAGCCCCGAAGGCCTGAATGAGTCATCGGTAGATAGGGTACACTACATGTATACCATACAGGACTTAACCCGTTCACCATTATTGTGTTTCTTTCCATTCAACTCTGTGTCACTCTCATAAATAGGATAGAGTCTGGCTAAAAAAAAACTATAATAACATAATCTTGAAACTCTGAATTTTCTAAATACCCAGTTGAAGGACCCATAATATGAGTTTTAAAAGGAATTTTTCTAATGTTTACTTTTCTCCATTTGAAAAGAGCGCTGTTAAAGTAAGCATGTCGCATTGGAAGTTTATTAACTTTTTTTAATTTTTTTAATATAAAGTTTATAACCTTAATACATTTTCAAAAGATGTTATTTATATTTTCATCTTCAAGTTGAAAATGTGATAGAGATTTGAAATGAAATAACCACACCATTATGTAAAAATTGTCAATCATTTTATACTAAAATATCTTTTGTCAAACTCTTTCCTTTAAAAGGATTTGAGTTATCGGAGCATATTATTACCAAACAACACACTAAGTTACAGGTTACAGGTTACAGGTTACATGTTACTTGTTTCTTCTTGCATTGCAGAGTGTACATTACAGGCTTTCTGATGCTTAAATTTGATTTCCTTTTAAAAAGATTGACTTAAGCCCTTCTTAATTTCTTCTCAATTTAAACTCATAGTAACTTTATCAAATTAAGAGAAAGATATTATAAAAAGAATACATATATATAGATATAAACTAAATTAAAATATTATTAAGTATTATGTATTACAATAAGTTTATATAGTTTTTAAGTATTTTTTTGCTATCAACATAATCATCATGTTTAAAAAAGAGTCTAATTCAATTGCTTTATTCTAAAACTGGTTTAGTTGGATTGGATATCATAATTCAAAATTATCTATATGACTTATGATCTAAATCAAAATATAGTGTTTATCTATTTGAATAATTCAAATTTTAACTGCTATTGCCAATATGATAAGAATATATTTATAAATGCTAAAAACAAATTTCTAAAATAAATTATATTAATGATGAGAATTGTTGATTTAAATAATCAATAATACAAAAGTGATTTTAAGAGAGGTTGGAATTCAATGTCAATATTGTTCAATATTACTAAATGGTGTGATAACAAAATATACAAGAGTTACCTAAAGTAGGCAAAGTTGCCCAATCCTTCATAATATTGTAATAAAGTGTACCTGAAACTTGAAGCTCAATTTAGGGCCCCCTTTCACAAAGCAACCTTTCTCCCATTCTTTAACATTGCAGTAAGGTCACCTTAGTGACTTACGACCACAGTAGGACTTAGTGAAAGTTGGGCCTGGTCTATATATTTTTTGGGTCAATGCAATGTTTCTCTAAATGTCCATTTCTTGATCTTGTTGTTTCATGTTTAATGTTTAAGTCTAGACTTAGCTTAATGAAGACCTAGATTCTATGAAAGGCCCCAATTTCATACAAAGTAACTGTTTGTTTGTTTCATTAAAAACACAATTACAATCAAAGGCTAAAAAAAACTAATTAAAGATCTACAGAATGTTCTTTATGAAAGATGAATTTTTATTAGGAGTATCAAATCTTTAAGAGTATTTAGAAGTGATACACATATGGAAGACAAGATCTTCTGGATAACTAGTTTTTTATTTTTTAAGTCAGATCTGGGATGTGAAGTAGTATGCCAACCTGAAGCAAATACTTTAAAACTTTCTATCACAATAAGAAGCTGTTATCCAGAAAATCTTGTTTTCCTTATTCCTTATTAGGAGTATGTTCAGTATGCACCAATACTAAATAACATTTTCCATTATACCTAGAATACTAATATAAAAGGTAACACTACAAATCATTTTAAAATAAACAATTTCTTTTTCAATTTAACATCTTCATTAGAAATTTGGAAGACTACAAATGAGACAAAAATATTCAGATGACGTTTCCCTAAAGACCAGCCCAGATTGAGACAATGCTAGCTGCCAAACAACTACTTTCAAGTGCTGTTACATGAGTCAGCCAGCTGCCGTTATCCCTCCCCTGACAGATAATCAAAATTCCAACAGATTCTCACTCCGATATCTACTGGCTGGAAATACGTCTGTTTACCCCTCTCTTCCAACATAGCCTGAATAGCGTGCATTCCGCCTACCACCAACATATACTACTTACCACACCACACACTACAACTATAACCAAGCATGGCGTGAACTTAGTGTTTGAAGTAACTCCACCCAAAGCATATCAGATGCACCTGTTTTGAGATGAAACATGTTAAAAATGTTTAGTACACAAACAAACATTTAGCAACCTTGAATACTCAATAATTGCTGGGTTTATTTGGTTGTTGGTTATGATTAGCACCTGTATTATGGTAAAGCTGTGAAGATTGCGACTAAACGTCTGGTAATTGACGTTCTAAACATTTACAACAAAATCCATGAGGATGATAATTTACTTTAGTAATCATGTGTGAAAACAAATCGTGATATGTCGATAATTATCTGGTATTTTGCCTTCTCAGCAAAAGCAGTAATTGTCTATGACTAACCTCATAACATTCTCTAAGTGAACATTTAAAGCTTGCTCATCTCAATTTTCTCACGGTGATTTGACCTCTTGAGTAATTGTTGAAAGACGTTTGCAATTAATATTCTTCTCAATGAACATAATTTGTTTTATAATCATGCTTTCAGTTTCTAAAATATGTTGAAACGTGTTATGAGTCAGTATAGCTCTGTGTGACAACGTAAAACATCTTATAACAAATGAATGTCTTTTTAAATGTTTGTTTTTTTTGCATTTAGAATGCTGCCAACGTATTTAATTTCTACAAAGAATGTTTTTCATCAGAATGTTTTTTCAACAATATCTAAGTTGACAAATCAATCCTGATCTATATGTTACATTTGCTTATGAACCAATACCATATTATATCAAATACTGATTTTTTTTCCAAAAACTCTTTTAAACTGGTAAATAACCATAAAATTATATAGAAAAATGTTTAAAAACTTACTCAGTCTTTTTCTTTTATCATTCATTTGTAAAACACAAAAATGTTTTAAGATTTTATGATGTGAAATCATTTTATGTTGAATTTAAGAAGACATAATATTAAATATCTGTGAATGAAATCTACACATCTTATATACATTGTATTATCAACAATGCCCAGAACAACAGCAAATAATCATCAATATAGGAATCAAAGGATGTTACTTTTTTGCTATTTGTAAGTGTTAGTGGTTTTAAGTAAAAGGCTATCAACTAATGAAAATTAGTGAGTAAACTGAAAATAAAAACACCAAAACTTCACTAGCTATGGAATAGGATTTACATCACAATCCATTAATTTCCAATTTGTTCCATAAAATCATCATATATATTCAGTTTACAAAGGACGATAGATAAACCTCTCCTGGTTGATAATATTTTACAATAAAGAATAAAGAACTTGAAAACTGAACAATGTACATATTTTATGACTGCTTCAATCAATTTTGGAGGTGAGTATTTGGTCAACAGTCCTTATGGAGTTAGCTCCCTTCTTATATGCTTGCCACTTGTCTGTCAAGTCCATGCTTGAAATAACGAAGTCATATCACCTTATCTTGAATATTGAATACTACAACCAGAGAAAACATATTTCCACACAAATTGTTATTTTTACTATTCAAACATTTTTGAAAAACAACCACTTTAAGTCAAATTTGTTTAGCAACATAAAAAATCTAGTTAAGTGTTTTGCCATGCTTTTTTATGAGATGAGTGGCTAAATAATAATATTCCTGATTGAAAGGGCATGATCAAAAGAATATTCACTGCTTTCAGACTGTATCAAATCATGTGTCCTTCCACTGAACGACCTAATACTTAGTAAGTTAATATGTGTGTGAGTGGCAAGGCTTAACATTATAAAGAGATATTTGAGAAAAAAAATGAAACCATAGTCATCTAAAGATGACCAAGATTTTATCAATAACAAATTCTTAATTGTGTAAATCACAACATTTACTCCTTCGTCAGGTGGGCAGATAATGAGATAATAAAGAAGTTGTTATTCAGAAAATCTGGCTGTCCTTATGTATGAAACTTCTAAATGCCCTCCGAAGACTTGAATGGTTTATCTAATAGATCAGGATCCTCTGTCTATCGTGAGAAATCAGCTGCTTCACTTACAAAGATGATTGCAGTGATTTCTTGCAAGATCTTACAGCTGCAGCCTATTTTATGGATATAAAACTTCCATATTCTGAAGACTTGCTGTTTCTTCAGTTACTAAACTTCTGGCGTCAAAAAGAAAGTGATGTCTTTGTCAGGTATTTGAAAAAGAAGAATTATTGAATGTAGAAAGGACATTGTATGATTGAAGATGAGACACCATACCCTGTGATATTTTCAGCGATGAGAAAAGTGATGTTTTACTGTCTCAGTCTTTCAACCCTTGTACACAATACTGATATTGAGTTAGTGTATTTGAGCATCCAAATTCATGAAGTCAGTAAATATAAATAAGACAACCTCCTGAATGATGATATCATGGGGAAAAAGATGACATCATAATACAAGGTATAATGTCATATCACATGACAAACGGCTCATGTGCACTAGGGCAACATATATCATTAAAAACATTTTCTTGATGTTTGCTCTCATAAACCATAAAAACAAATTATTTATCCAAAAAAGTCCATTACATTAATAATCTTATAATTTTCATGCAAACATAATTATATATAATAAATATAATTACTCACCAGTTTTGAAGCACTGATACATAATTCAAAATTGAACAAAATCCATTCCCCTATCAATCAAAGATCTGCTAAATTAACTGTTTATTTCTTCAAAAAACTGAATCATACTGATGTAATCGTGAAAATATGCAGCAAGAATTTCCACACGTGACAGAATTTTTCAACCAGTGACTGAAGAATCAATAACTTCATGACATGTTTACGACACAAACCCGACAACTGGTGGAGCAATTAGTAGGAAAACATCTTAGAAACTTACACAACATACATCTAGTTCTTATTCTCACAGGCAAAGAGTTTTAGAAATATAACGCCCAAATACTAAGAGGCCTTAGACGTCTACAGTTCCTTTTCCTCTTGAAGTCATTTTTTTATCATTAAACAGACAATTTTACCAGTACAGATTATTTCTTCCAAAACTGTTGAAGGAAACAGTTTTTTACAATGAAAATCTAAAAATGCAATCAACCATATAGAAGTGGTACAGCACGTGCTAGTGAATTTCCTGCTGGTCTCGGTTTGAACCCTGTATAGCCTCGAATAAAAAAAAGTACATGATTTTTATTATTGCTATCCGTATGACCCAAATTATAACAATTTCAATATAAATATCTTGTTCAAATAAACAAGGAAAACATATTCATATTCCTATTTATGATTTTAATAAATATAAAACAATATGTACATACATATATGCCATAACATAAGCGAATTGTTTAAAAGTGATATCTCGAGACACTCATAGTAAAAGAAAGTCTATCATACACAACAACACAAAACTTCAATATACATCTCTTTCAATGCACAGGACTTGATAACTGAAATCTAACATAAAACAATGCAGAGAGGCTATTAACCTCACCCTCTTGTTGAAAACACTTTGTATTTGATAGCTTCTTAACCTTTTTCCCCTGAGAGACATGAATATGCACCCTGTATATCAGTTTCAGAATAACTTGTCAATATTAACACTATCAGGGGCATGTTTACTCCTGTTTATCACAAAGTAAACAATGCATAAAGCCACTCTGAGACAAGGTATCAAGTGACAGAGTTATAATGTAAATCTGGGTAGACACCGCAGTTCTTACATTAAAGGCACTCTTCCACATTTCAAAGATGAAAACTTTAATACAGTTTGATTGTGTTATTACAGTAATACTATAAATCTTGGTGTACATTTCTTATAATAAGTGCTAGGCAAATTGTAACGGAAGGCAATACAGTTTTTACTACACATTATCTAGCAAACAATGTTACACTGAGCTATTGAGCAATGACTGTTATACCATAAATCAAGGCATTTACTGCATTTCTTATAATAAGCACCACCTGATGATTTATCTGCTGAAAAGTCTGGATCAGTCTCTTATCTCAACAAATCTCCTTTAATGCTAAGGCTGGCTTTAGCACATTTATAACCTTAGCCTAAGGCAACTCAGAGACAAAACAACTTTTACTAAGGTTAACCTAACTCCAATATACACTCATGAAACCTCAGTGAATTAAGATCATTCACGAATGTACGTATATAGTGAGCAGTGCATAGAGTTTATCAGAGTATCTACGGTTATCTTTTAATAAGGTATTTGAGTTTGAGATCATCTCGGCATTATGATAAGTTTATGCCAGTAAAGGCTTTTGAGGCCTCTGGCAATAAAAATTGTTGTTTAATGTTCATAGAGGGCTATTATGAATACGTGACATTTTTGGCTTATATACCAATTGAAACTGGATGTTTAGAATTCCAGCATACAAACATAGACCTTGTCTACGGGTACAATTGAATGTCAGGGTTGACAGCTTCTGTTACAAAATATCAACGGATCAACATCATCGTATCTAAGGATGGGTATAGCTCCTCATTTATGTATCGCAATATATCACGATACAGAAAAGCTTATTGCAATACGTAGTGCAATATATTGGTACTTTTCATATTTCAGTTTTTCCATTCCCTCATGACTATATAACAGTGATTAGAACAGTGATCAAATGTTCAACTGGTCGTCATTTTGTTCTGAGAGATAATTCAGTTACTGGTTTGGGACTTTTAACATGTCCGTGCTATTTTCACTTTGGGAGTTCACACTTTTTACAATTTTCAGTAAAATCATGCTTTTTTTGTTATGTATTTCTGCAATTTTACATGGAAATTGTTAATCTTAAAACCCCTGATATATTGGCTTTTTTTCTGAAGAGTTTGCCGTGACGTGTTGTTTCTGTATTGCAATATACCGATAGTGACAGCCTCACCCAGCACACGATGTCTGGATCACTGGAGACCCACTCACGCTCATTGATGATTGGCAAAGACTGGAGGGAAATCTACAGGCCCCAATGTCAAGCTTCTGTTAAACAGCTTCTCATGAACTTATCAACATCATTGAATCAAAAGCAAACAAGGCTAACTTTACTGAAAATATTTAGTGTCAAAAGAGAACAAATTTGTTTTTTGATAATGAACAAGAAGTTATAGTTACCAACCGAGTTGGAGGTGTGCATGAATTGGAACACCTAGGCACGTGCGAATTGTGATCCCGAGACACGAAGCGTCGAGGAATTACATCGCACGTGATTAGGTGTTTCAATTCATGCACGCCGACAACGAGGTTGGTAACTGACTTACCATTCAACCATCAAAATCAATTTCAAATAGCAAAGATGACGTTTTAAGAATAATTATTAAGCACATGTAAAAAAATAATACAGGTACTTTTGTTGATATTATTTGTACAATATTAATGGCGCTTCCAGATAAACAAACGGTGCCTAAATGCGGTAGGTGACAGAAGCTTGAGGAAATCGCCCCGCACGTCCAGCTTGCTGAAATATACATGCATCATAACAGAAAGTATAACCAGTGTTAACATCACCAGAGTAACCGCAAGAAACTAAATTTCAAAATGTAAATTAGGATATGTTTACCACCGTAGACGTTTAAGATTTACAAAATTAACCATTTATAACTCATTCATATCACTTAAAAAGTTCTCAATCATTTGGTCATTTTAATGTCTTTCAAATGTTAGCTGGTCTCGCTGGTGTAGTGGTTACCCCACTGGACAACATTAAAGAATTAACTGGTTCAACCCCAGATTCACCTTAAACATTTGTAACTTCTCCTGTTCTAAATTACAAGTTATTTAACGATTTATCTTCTCTATGAGAAACAAATATTCAAAACTTTGAACTTGTTCACAGGTGTGTAAGTTAGTTGAACACCTGTATTCATTAAACGTACCACCTGAGCACGAGCAAAACACGGTGATCAACTTAGTTACCGACCTAAAGAGAACAATAGAGTTGAATGGTAAGAAGCAGAATGTTATGGTTTATACTTGGAAGTAGTACACTGGAAAGTTGAATGACAAAATTTCAAGTTATCAAAATAATCATATTGTAAACTCACAACCTCACAAAATCTACAGAAAAGATTTGTTTTTTCAAAAGATTCATTCATGGCATTGGTGATCGACAAGCATGGAGATGCGAAACCAACAAGGCTAAATTTGAAAGTTCAGCTTCTGTCCGACATCTTGTATATCAACATATCCTTTCATCAAATCAATACTGACAAGCTCACAAACTAAATTCTACAGAAAATATTTACTATTGCAAAAGTTCAATCCTATTAAGATTGGTAATTAACAAGCATAGAAGTTAACTAGATGAACGTTTGCGGAACACCTAAAAGCAGTGAACACTCAAAACTCTGGGTTGTGCCTTCTCCTGTTCCGCCCTCTTCACAGCCACAATAATTTGGGTAATTTTTCTAAAAATACCACAAAAGCAATTAAGCATTAAAGTCAAGAAATCACACTCACCACTATTAGCATTTGGATGTCTTGAATTCATACGGGTGATTTCACACAATTTTTAACATTTTTGAGTGATTTTAGAACTAGTTACTCAGAACTTCGACCTTCAATGTGAACATGCTATTTCTGATTTTAGCAAAATCTACAAAAAGAGAGTTTGTATCGCAAAAGAAGAATTCATATTCGTTATTGGTAATCAACAAGTAGAGAAGGGAAATCTACAGTCTACACTAGAATGTCCAGCTTCTGTCTGACAGCTTGCGTATTGAGTTGCCTGCCCTGCATTCCTGGGATGAGTGAATTATAATGAGACTGGCACGGTCCCTGGTTCAACAGATGCTACTCACAGGAGCTCTGCAGCTCACACTCAGCTTGGTGACATTCCCTCACTGTGTTCACTCTTCTTCTTCATACACATCTAGACTGACTTTCAGTCACATATTAAACATTTTCTATTTTACTTTAAGACTGTAGACCTTAGCTTACGCACGCGCAGTAATCATGATTTGAAGCTCATGGCGATATCTCGCCTTTGTGATCACGAAATGCGATTATTTATAAACCTCATAATCGAATTATCCTTATAGCTGTTCGTTTTAAATTATCAATTCTTAAATTCACTTTCATTCTGTTACTCATGACTGAGTTCCATGTTAGACGATAGATTGACAGAAAATGTGCAGGCGACGGCACGGTTTGACCTACTTGAGTATCTGCGCTTGCGCAGTAACCGTGTTGCGTATCGAGTGTTTCATTTTGCGCTATCGCACGTTTAAAGTGCTGATCGTCGCTTGAATGATGCTATTTCGTAACTTTTCGATGCGGATCGCAATGTTGTGATGCGATTTCGTCTGTTTATGTGGTCGTTTCGCTGCTTTCCGTTGCGATTCGATTTTTTCTTTGGTAGGCCTGTCTTTGGTCATACAAGGCAATCTTCATAAATTTCTAGACTATCGAGTTCCGTCACAGTAAATGAGAGCAGGCACAGAAAGTTGGGGACATGCTGCAAGGCTAAAATAGGCCAGCCACTTGGGGAAGTTAATGATTAATTTCTGTAGGCTTCATTGTAAAACTATTGCATATTCCAATGCTCTCCTCCAATAAGTTTTTATTGTTTAAAATGTACACCAAGATTGCATATCACAAGGTGGTACATGACTAGTGAACATTTTTGTCAGGTCAGATGTTATCAAAGGTTTACTTTTTCTAGTTTTTGTGTGCAGTGTTATCAAATGTATCTAAATAAAACCTTGTTAGACTGTACTCATCATGTCTTTTTAGCATCAATATATTCAAATTCACTATCTTAAATTGGGCTCACATAGTTTTGTAATAAAGGTTATAAAGAATATTCATAGCACCCTGGACCAGCTATTTTCAAATATAACTGGTAATAAAAAACTTATAACCATGATCTGCAAAAACATAAGTGCTTATCCAGTTTTGCATAAAATGTCGAAATTATCATCAAATAAAATCAAGTGAGTCATTCTGAAAACCAAATTTCAAAAGATTGATTATTTCAGATTTGCAGGTTGTCATACCTGGATTATTTATTTAAAAACAACCATGTCAATTTCACCTGTCAAATACTAAGGTTCTGAGTCAGACAAGTAACTCAAAAGATCTATCTCATAAATTATGTACATCTCTCGCCCAGTTGTCTTGTCATACTAAACTTCAGAACTCCTCCATGGCCAAGGAAGTCAATGAGATTACTTCAGCTACACAACTAAATCTATCTTTCTATTGCTACGCATGGTTGATTGCATAGAATTTGCTGTGTATTAATTGATAGAGTGTGACAATATCTTCACATAGAAACTACTTCCTGATGATCATTTCTTTTGGGAACCATTATAGTCACAAAAGATGTGTCATTTGTTGAGCTACTTCATCTACATTCCTGTTTGGAAAATTGCTTCTAGATAAAAACAAGCACATTTAGCTCCATCCCCAGTTGGACAAGTTTTAAGTATACATAACAACGATTATTAGACTTTCTTCTGCTTTGTGACTAAGATTTATTGTGTCAAAACAAAACAAAATGATTGTTCCAACATTTCAAAAATCTTTAGCTTGAATTTTGTTAATTCTGTACAGGAAATAAAATAAATATAGTAACATGTGACTATTTGGGTTGTTAATTCTGTACAGGAAACAAAATACATATAGTAACATGTGACTATTCGGGTTGTTCTCAGACCATTGTGAAAGGGGAAACTCCACGATATTTCTAGTTTGTGGCCAGTTGAGGCAATTTTTTTTTTTGTAAGTGTAACATGGTCATTTTTAATCAGACTGCATTGAACCATACATCCCAAGTTGGAAACCTTGTACTACCCCCTTTCTTCATTGAATATAATATATTGAAAATCATAAATCAATCATACACATTTAGGTTTCATTTACACATCACACGCCTTACACCATGAAAATTAATTCTGTTCATCTTCTCTCAGAATTTACTTCTTCTACTTCCACTTTTTTTTACATCATTGAAATAAGCCATACAGATTCTGTGAAGCTCATATTTAAAACTTATGATTGAGGTCTGGAGTCATGTCACAGATTTCTTGGAATTATTAATGATTTGAACTTATCAGTTTCACTGTGGATATCTAAAGGGAGAAATCCAACAACAGATTACAATATGTATTGCTTAGACTTATACATTACTCGACAAACCAACTGATCAACAAACCATCTATCAACTTTCGCAACTGGAAACAAAAAAAGAAAAGGAAATGTACACATATGTCAGCTAATCTCGTACACCAATACTTGAATCAGTACATTCTCATTTCTACAACGTTCCGTCACGAGGAAAGTGACTTTCTTGTGTGTTTTGTTTACAGGAAATTGTCGATGCTCTATTTTTAAAGAAGAAAATTACAATAATCTAATGTAAACAAGTTCACAGGAGCTTTTTCCTGGTATTTATTTCTAAACCTTGTTTCACTTTCTACTTTTTGTAGAAGGTCATAAATACTCATCTCAAAAAATCATCCCTATTTAGCAAATTAGCCATTTTGACACAAGAGTTAACTAAAAGATTAAAAAATATCAAAAGTGAAATAGCAGTAATATTATCTCCAAAGATTTATATGCGGCAAAATGTCTACCTGAGGAGTATATATATACAAGATAAATTTAATATACATGCCTCATCTCTCCAAAAGAATATGATTTTTTTTCTATAAATGAAGTCTGTTATTCATCGTAGGTACAAAAGAAGTTTCAAAACATTTGAAGCTTAAACAAGAAAACTGTTGACTAGACTGGATACAACCCATCACACTCTTTGCTCACATTAGAACAAATGGTTTTCTAATATATTTGGAGATATAAAATCTGTGACAACTTTTCACACTTTTTTACTTAAAACAAAGAAAATATAAATGATGTACATCCATAAAAAGTCTCTATCCTAAAACACATAACTCAAAATAAAATAATAACTCATTACGGAACAAAAACATTCATATTTATAAACCTGCTATATCATTGCCATTGTTAGTCTTTATAACTTCTTGACTCTATAAACTAGAGAAGACAAGCAACAAATTTTCCCTTGGGATAATAAAGTTATTATCTAATATTATATTATCTTAAATACTAAAGCAAGAACTTAAAATGCAATGATCACAAGTTTCGGTACATCAGCATCCACATAGGGAGGATTATAAGGTAATAGTAGGTGGTTGTTATTTGCGGGAGATATGTTGGTATTCCAACAATTCTCCATCATCCTGCATACCATCAACAGTAGACACTTAGCCAGACTGATGGTATGTTAAAGTGCTTGTAACTATGTTAAATAGTCGGCCCTTTTACGTCCCAACAGAAATATTTGAGAAATCCTGAGTTAAATCGTTGTTATTAAGATCATTATGTCAATTTCATTTTTGAAGTTTTTATATTTTTTTACTTTTTCATACAACTATGATTAAAGTTGCATAAAGAAATATCTGTGTTGACTAAAAACAATAAAGCGATGTTGAAATAGCTTTACAATTTTCAATTAATATATCAAAACTTGATTTGAACTACTTGAACTGTACTTCAGTAAAAGAATATTTTCATATATGAATAGATAATATCAAAACAAAAAATATAAAATTCATGTTATAAAGTGATATGAAAATACCTTTTTAAGTTTAATATGATACATAAACACAGATTTTATTCCTTGAACTTGAGAAAAAGCTTAAATTCTTAAAATGTTTTTCACTTGCAAATGGAATGTTAGCATCATCTTATTTTAAGATCATCAGATGCTTTTTAATGAAGGGGAAAACAAATCAGTTTATCAACAAACAAAGCTCTTACTTTAATCAATTTAATTAATCATTGTTCTGGGGTTTTTTTAGAACAGGTTTTTGATCAAGATACAAATCCATGCTCACAAAGAACCAGTCTCCTAGACCAAGGTGTAATCATATAAGCATCAATGAATCATATATTGCTCATATCTATATCTAGTGAGTTTATGAACTAGATATCTAACAAAAAAAGAATAAAGAGGTTCTTGAATAAGACAAGTTTGTTTACAATACTGACCTTCACAGATTGTAGTATTTTTAATACACGTCACATAACTTTTCTTCCATCATTCCCTATTTTAAAATATGTTTTTAAGATGAATTTCTCCCAAAAAAGCAACCAGAACTTGTACATGAAGAAGATTCATCTACATTTGAACAACTGATACATTGATCCATCATTCAATATAGCATTTAATCAAAATCCCCATTTTCCTTTCCATCTCGTCCATAAAAAGTGAGCATAAGTTTAGAGTAACAAAGACATTTCTCCTCCCATGTTGAGTACAGCATTTTTCAAGAATTAATCTACAACCTGGACATCAATTGAGAAATTCCTGCAACAAATTATAGGAATACCTTTGGGTATGACAAAAACAGCTAAATATACACTGGTATCTATCCCAGAACGAGAATGATGCCTGCCCCTGATTGGATGAAGAGCCAACCATTGGCAGGCCTGCCAATTGAAAGAGAATGTAAAGTATGCAGATAGGAGACGGCAACTTTGTAACACTTGGTATCATCACACAAGAAACAAGAGGGCAGATTGCAGACACTTACACATGCTCTATCAAAAACATTCTACTCTCATATTGGCAATATCAAACAAATCCACTTCAATAAAATGTCTCTAAATCAATTGAAGAAATGTTTATAAAATGTACTAACTACTTGGATCAAATCAGGCTGCATCATATGTGTAAATGTCTCTTTTTTTTCAAAATTGACGAGGGCAGTAAGAATTTATTTCCACTTTTTATTGGAACAGTTAATGATAAGGAAGCAACACATTTCCTTTTCATCAACAGAAGTACAGTTTTGAAGATCTGCCAGCGTACAGAACAGCACATTAGTCACTCTGACAGATGTGTAGTTGTAGCTGTGTAGCTGATCAACGGATGATTGGGTTGTAATGAGCAGTAATGACGCTTTTATTAAAAAGTAGAAAAACAGAAAGGGTCCAATATATCCCCAGCTAAGTGACAAAAGTTTGAAATATATTGAACAATAGTTAGAAGCTTTATTCTTTCATAAACCCTCAACAACTCATACTCTTAGATAAATACGCACCCAATACGCATCACTAAACATGATGATTGTTCTACACCAAGTATCAATCAGCTAGACCTTTTTGAGTTCTGCTTCCGAAACAAAATTATTATTAATTTTCCAACTGAAACTGCCATAACTGAAGTCAGAATAAGCTGAAAACCTAAAAGGCATCACTCCACATGAAGGTGTTCCATCTAGAAAGTTTCAATGAGGTAGTCCTTATAGGTTTTTTTAAACACTGAACCTGAAACAAAAGTTCCATTTTCATGGAAATTGCCCAAAATGAATGTAAGAAATAAATGAAAACCCCAAATGGCAGATGAAGATAACAAGTATGAATGGGCAAGACAATTTGGCTCTTGAGATTCGTATATGGAAACGAAATTGTTGCATTTCCATAGAAACAAACAAAAATAAATGTAGGAAGAAGTTGAAAACCCCAAAGATACTACTACACACTATGAATATTTCATATACCAAGTCTCAAAGACCTAGGCCTTATGGTTTTTTAGTTCTGAAACAGGAATGAGTTTGCAAGGAGGGAGGTCATTTCTATATCCCCCAAAACTTCATTTGGCAGGGGATAATTATTCAAACAACAACAAAAAACATGTAGGCAGACATAAAGAAGTGACCTGCCAATGCCTGAAAAACATTCCTTTTTAATATAGCCTTATGATAAGTTAATGACAAATCATTTGATTCATCAGCCCTGCAATGAACAGGAATCATTCCGGTGTGTAAAAAACATTAAGTGCATCTGAATGAAAAACCTTAAAGAAGTAAAATTTGAATACAAAGTTGATTTATTGGGTGAGTGACACATATACAAATTCTTATTTCGAGAGAAATTTTACAAAATGAGAAGGAAGTTCTTTAACAGTTTTCAGTTACTTTTCATAAACACAGAATGATTAAACAATTTTCTTTCAGTTTCTGTGATTAAGAAGTTTTATTTCCTTAGAGATAGGTTGTGCAACAGTAACTGCCTATTGAAAAACTAATGGAGTAGATTCACCCTACTAGCAATAATAGATCAAGATATATTCAAAAGAATAAATAAATTGTTGTCATGCTTGTCAATTTTAACTACACAGTTTACCTTTTTTATTCCCTAAAAATATATATTCTTCATAATAAGATTTCTTCAGATATTAAGAAATATCTGTATCATGTAGGAAAGTCTGTAAATTGATTGCAGGCCTTTATAGCCAATCTTACATTTCTGAGTTTTAGCATACAAAATTTGGGAAAATTCCTGAGCAAAACTTTTTCTTACTAACTGGGCACTAACTAACTTACTAACTTTTTCTTACTAACTAAAGAACATGGGCTTATACAGAATTGTAACAATAAATTACACATAGGTATGAAAGAAATGTTGGAAGATCAATATTCTGCAAGGAATAAACAATAAATACTGAATATTGTATGCTAACTCTGTATCAACCCCTCATGCAGGACATTTTCATCCAATATTCAGAAGCATGGTAACCTTTTCAACAATGTCATTACTTTTTCCTTTAGTAGAAAAAGGAAAAATAACAAAATGTATGTTCGCATGCGTGTATGAATTTAACTGCATTGTTTATCTTTAAACAATTTTGTCACCAAACTGATTTTAAAAATGTCCCTCTGTTCGACACATAAAATAAATAATTGAGGAAGATTGATATTTTGTATGCATGACTTATCATGTTTTAGGGTTTTCCCTCCAACTTTTCTCAATTGAAAAGTCTGTAAACTGTACCCGTTTCTATATCAGTGATGTCACTGAGCAACTAGCTCTTAGAAACTGCCTCTAGTTGGTGGTGGTCAGTTTGGACACAGAGCTGGAAGCCTAGGTAGATGTCAAAATGATGCAATAGATCTAGGCTGGGAAAAAACTTCCCGGCTGGCTAGTGGGATATCCCTTTAGCTCATTTGGTAATGTCTCATTCGGAGATTGGGGTTTTGAATCCCACTGGAGATTATCTCACAATCACTTCTGTTATTTAGATAGAAGGTGATTCTTTGTTAAATAAGAATTTGGATGTAATTTTTTAACAATTGAAATACATTTGTTGTCCATTGGATAAAATAGATACAATATGACACCAGGGAAATATAAAAAATGACAGCTTGCAATCACGTCACATGAGGGATGGCCAGCTGATAATTTGTTTATGCCAGTTGTGTGGAGTAACTATTGGATTTTTACTAAGACTACCTAGGTTACCAATGAACAAACTTGTTGCCTTATCTATGAACCTGTGATGCAAGATGTTTGATTCTTACATTGAACAAATCTCTGGATTCTATTGCAAGACATAGTTTGATCATTTCTAAAATTAGCATCTTGAAGCTGCCTTTGTATTTTAATGATTTGACAATTTTCACTAAATCTTTCAACATACAGACCATTAAATATTTAAACATGCATATTTTAAGTCAAAAGGATAAGATGATTTGATTTTTGTAGAGTGTTACTTTGAACACATAGAAACACTTTTACCACAAATGTTGCATTTTAGGCAAAGGATTACTTTAAAGACTGCAACATTGTTACTAATATTCAATATTTCATGGACATTATTAGAATTTTTCAGCTACCATTTGTATAACATTGAAATACATTCTAATAGTAAATGGGTCATATAAACTATCAGGCATATTGAACAATGCATTGTTACTAAAATGTTTGAGAATGTAATTCAAATTTGTCACACAACAACAGTAAATCAAATATCTTCAGTTAAGATATAATTTATCTATGCATGTTCTTTTTTTTAGTTTATACGAAATAACCAAACATAAGATTAAAACCACCATTTTAAGGCCACATGATCATGTTATTTGATTTTCAATACCATATAATTGTTATAAAAGAGATAAATTGTGTTCTGTGGCTTGGCAAGGATCTGAAAGTTGTGTTTCAAGAAAAACTATTTTGTTAGATAATGTTCCAGTAAACAGTATTACTTTATTCTGTTCAGCATGTCTAATGCATGCTTTAAAAATGAATTTCAGTGAATGCTTACTTTGAAATAAAAGAGTCGGCCTATCATACAACATGCTTCTCTAAAAATAATGCAAATTTTGAATAAGTGAAGAAAAGAAAAACAACAATAAAAAATGTCAATATCAAAAGTAATATTAGCCTCAATATTAACCAAAAGGACAGGCCTGGCCTCGTTTCACAATCTAATATTGGCTAAATAATGTGTATGTTTCTCAGGCAACAACATATCACTTTGAGGTTTGTATATGACAGTTTCTTTTTCCAAAATATTTTAAAACATGTGCATCATTGCTGGACTCAATCGTCCATTTTTACACCAAACATAAGGTCTTGATGAACATGTACAGCACCTTCCTGTCTACTGGCGGTACCTCCAAGACATTATTCTGATAAATAAAGGAAATCTTTACCTGTTTTGTTATTCTCTGTTATGAACAAAAAGTGAAAATGAGATCCGCACAAGTTACTCATGGAAAAAAAAAATTATGTGTCAAATCTTTTCAAATTAAAAAAATTTACAATATTAGAAACGGTATTTTCATGCCATTAATCATAGACATTGTGTTTCTTATCAAATGATTATCAGAATCTGATTAAAATAATGATATGTAACAAAGCAGTAACATGGTAACTCTTTTGAAGGTGAAAAATAAAAAATCCTCGATTTATAAATGTTTTCTACCATTTCATTTGCTTGACATTTTGCTCCCATATCAAATATAAATCAAAATATGAATGGAATGTCTTCAAATCGAAAATATGGGTCTCAACACCACCTAGCGGAGGAAACGTGGACGCTTGAACCACCTGCTTACCGACGCATTCCACGAATTCCTCCCATTCGCCATGCAAATTCGTTATGCCTACAGCTAAAGTATCTACAAGAACAATCTCAAGACATTAAACGGGGATCGTGATAAAAATAACAACTCGATTTACTGCCCCGATAGAGAGTTAAAAATTTGTTTGACAAACAATCCATCGCTCTTTGTTTTAGCCAAGCAAATTAGGCCTAGATTTCAGGATGGGAGTAGATCAATGGGAGGCGATGAATAAAACTGAATGACTGTTGCGTGAGGGTGATCGCTTATACAAAGGGATCAACCCGATTTTGTCAACTCTTCAGTGAATCAGACCGAATTACGAGATACCGTTATTCGATGCCAAATGACACAATAGAATCGGCTGTCACAGTCGAGAGCTGGCAATAAAAAAAGGTTTTTGCTAAAGGATGAACGAAATATTGCATGTTTACTTACGGTTCGAGTCGGATGTTTCCACCAGGGACGCTGCGCGGGATAGCACATCTAAAGGAGTTTCCATCATCGACTGCACACTTGAACACAAACCGATGGATTGACTGCTAATGGATCAACCTAGTTGAAAACAACCCAATGACCGCGCGAAAAATAAAACACACGCGCTTCAAAGTACACCATGTGCATCGATGCAGTGAGTAAGATACATCTTCAGCGTCCTGTGGATTGTATTTGACTTAATTTCCACAAAATCACTAATATCGGCTTAAATTCCGTTCACAGTTGCAAGGAAAATCAAGTGCGACATGGGTATGGTATGACAAGAATTCATGACCCCGGTCACATGATCGGTCATGTGATCACAAAATGGCCGCTGCCCTGAATAACCACGTGTTTGGAAAACAGCCTGGTAACGGGTTTGAATACAATGAATGTTAGGAATGACGGCCGGGTCAATGGGCAACATGAAGCGAGTTTTGACGTCACTCAAACACTTCTTGTCGAGGAGACCTGGAAAATATGCACAGTTGGCTCGCGACTGTTTTGTAATGAATCGCTACTAGACTTCATGTGTTTTATCAATATTATTTGTAAATAAGTTTGTCCTATCTGATGAAGTTTTGATATTTTTATAATTATATTTTTTTAAATTCAATATTCAAATTGATATATATTCCTAAATTTACATTTATTCTAATGGTAAATTAAAATCAAACATTAATATTTACAAAATATTTTTTTGTATTTTGTATATGTAGGCTTACTTCCTAAAAAGGTATCTTATTCAAACTTTCTATATTATTGAATAACTTCATTACCGAAGAGAGATAATGAAAAGCAATACAGAATGGCTCAACTTAATAAGAAATATTCAATAAAAATGTTTTTAAAATTCGTAAAGAAGATCGACGCAACCGACGTCAAAAATTGCATGTATGGTTATTTTGCAATATCCATTTTTTTAGCATTCAATAACATAATAAATTCAAATTCAAGTTGCATTACTCACTCAGCGCATATATATAAGATACTGAAGAATGTGCTGTGCAAAACGCGCATTGGTATTCGCTTGACGGGTAACACAGTCTGATTAATAGTGACCCGATGAACTACCGCAGGTGCTTTTAATGCACTAGATGTGTGTGCCTATTTTTTACACTGACAAACTTTTTTTGCGTCGAATCTTCGTAGCAAATGGGGGGAAATACGCTGAATTTATATCAAAGAAACAAGACAAAAGTTCCAAATTTGAGACCACACATTTTAAATATCTGCATTTAGATAGGGTTCGGATTCAAATAATTTAGCCCTTAACTATTGTTCGAGTAAACTCATGCAGAGCTGACGTGTGTCATATGAGCCTTACGAAACGAATATGAATTTATTGTTACCTATACATATTCATTGCAGAAACTTTACACTCGATTGTGCATCATATTACTTCAACGAAATTTGTGTATAACGCTCGCTTTTGCTCTTGTGATGCAAACATTCTTACTCGCTTCGCAAAGGTCATATGATACACCTCCTCGAGGAATAATATCTATACATCTCTATAACTTGTCAAAATTGCATTCTTCGTGGCGGATGTGATAACGATATTATTTTGTTTCTTTTACGTTTGTACAGTTCTTAAAGTGTTATCCTAAAATGCTATACTTTTTTGTTATTTCATGCAGAAGTGTTAATTCTTTAGTGAATATAATGCCCGTTTTTTGTAATGTTAAAATACCACAATAAATCTCAATGGGACGCATCATACGATTGGTTCATACTTGTGAGTTACATTGATTTCTAAAATATAAATTTGTATACAAAAAGTTGTAACCGCTGGTTTGGATTAATCTAATAACGACAGGGGCACATTCTTGGGCTTGTCAATTTAGAGTCATTTGTGACATGAATGAAATAAACATTCCGGGGCAATGAAAAGTTGCATTCCGAAAACACCATGCTCTTTGTAGATATATAGTAGTTTCTGGATTCCGTTCTTTCTAAGGTAGCCATGGAATAAAATTTAAAGGTTACACAGAACTGTCCTTGGTAACAGCCACAGATACCTACATGCATACCTACATACATACATGCACGCATGCATACATACCTACATACACACACACACACACACACACACACATATCAATCGTGGGGAAGCATATATGAAAGTATTAAAAAATACAGAGAAGATGTAAATCAACTTTCAAAATCATGACTTTATCATATATATACATGTATCCTGCACGAGAGATTCACATTGATTATTTGCAATTAACTAACACACCCTTCCCAACAGGTCGATAGTGAAGGTAAACATAGCTTTTGTTTTGTAGCACGAAACAACAATTTCAAGTTAAAGAGAAACAATACGGTAAAATTATCAATTGGTTGTAACGGATGCTTATGAAATTTATGAGTGTTCAAATTGAATTATTCTTAGCACTTTTGACGTTAAGGTTTTACAAAACAAAATCAACGTGCAACACGGCAACGTACCAAGACATTTAGATCATAAAATAGAGCCATTTGCTCTGTAGCTCCTCAGGCTTTATAATATTCCATATGAAATAAAACATACATCAAAATAGAGTTTCAAGTCTGCCTTTGACTTTAACTTCGGAAGAGTTTTAAATAGTTTTTAAAAAATCTTTAGTCACCCTTCTCATTCATTAGATGAAGATGAAGGCAGGTTTTTGGATCCTCATTAGGGGCATAGTCACCAAATCTACAATGTATAATCTTATGAAGGAAGGAGTCTATAAACAATAATTAAGCTTTTTAGCCCTTTTTCATTCACGAGAAGATACGAGAAGGTATTTGGGCCTGGTCCTTCTGGCACTATGAGGTGGCACAGGGTCACAAAATCTATAATTCATAATCCTTTTGAGGTAAGAAGTCTATACGCAATGTTCCAGCTTTCTAGCGCCTTTCATTCATGAGAAAAAGATGCAAGTTGGTTTTTAGGGGGTTTATGACCCCTGAAGCCTTTCAGACCCGATGAGCTTAAAAGCCACCCGTGAAAAGTGTTCACATTTTCCAACACATTAGATATAAACCGTTCGCATTAAAGGGAGAGTTTGCATCCTTTTACTAAAAACCTCCTGGTATCTAAAAGTATGTGATGTATGTTATACAAGATATGATACGTCATGGGATGCAAGTTATGGTAAGCGTAAAGTCTAACACGAATCGTCTTACAGAAATACTGATTCACATTACACATTCACATCTTGTTTACAAAATGAAACACAAACTGCAACTCAGCATATTTGAATGTGATAATGTTAATGCGGTCTCGATATGGTGATCAAGATAAATACTTCATATGAGATTACAAACGTGGCCAATACAGCATTATCAGGGTTAGTTAACGAGATAAACTGGGCCAATACAGCACCATCAGGGTTAGTTAACGAGACAAACTGGGCCAATACAGCACCATTAGGGTTAGGCTAGTTAACGAGAAACTGGGCTGATACAGCACCATTACGGTTAGTTAACGAGACAAACTGGGCCAATTGGCATGACAGATGAAGAGCGCGATCTATCGTTCAACAATTACATTTTGTAGGCCTATACGATATATATATATATATATATATATATACTTAGTCACATCCAAGTTTAAAACGAATAATTCAAATTTCGATGAAAAAGAATTTTGGTTGAAATACAAGTAGGTTGATTGCTATAAAATAATGGCCGATGTCTATGAAATATTTGCTAAGAAGATCATAATCCAATGAGTTCTATACATTTCACACACCGATGGATACACTCTCGAGATTGTTGTGCATCTCATAACTGCGCTGTGCGCAGACAGAAAAGTGTTTAAAGTATTTGCATTCATGCAGCGCATGCTTGTTGGGCATTTAAATTCAGGTATTGTTAACTTGTTGACGAAATGATGTATATAATGTAGGTTAATGTCCCAAGAAAAATGAATAGCGTCACATTTATCTAACAAATATGTATGACATGTACACATCCATGATAGCAATGAGGAAGTTATATGCTTCATGTTTGTTTTTCTATAGAACAAACTTGTTCTGAAGTATTTAAAGTACGAAAGGAATTATTTTGTCTCTGGCTCAAATATTGAAACTAAACGAGTAGTGAATAATCTCTACTGGACGACCGAACAACGACCATATCCAGTTAGAGGGAATTCTGTGGTATTTCTATGAAGTATCGAAGACGAAATTTGTTGTACGTTTCAGTTTGTTCATTTATACGAAATTACACGATTGCCATGCCTTCGGCCCTCGGACTGATACGGCGGTCTCGGGTTAATATGACCGCGGAAATAAGACTGTCATGTAATAACCTACAAAAAGCCAATATGAGTCTAGCTTTTCAAAGCTCGTTTGGCACTATCATAGCCGATTCTTATTTCCGTCTATTCCACTTCTCAAAGAAACACTTCTCTCTGCATGGAGTGGCATGCCAAACTTTATCCATTAATGGTGTCATTTGATCGAGTATTGATTGTCACTGAAAAGTATCATATATAAATGCAAATCGGTTCAGAGTTATAACAAACGTAAAAAGTCGCGATTTTGATTAAGAGATGAACAATCATGTGCCTCGATTTGTCCAACGTAGTTTTCGAAACCCTATATGGAGCGGGTACACGAGCTTGACAGTGTTTGAGAGGTTGTATATATAGAGAATCTGTTTATCACCGTCCCATCATATATGTTCCAACATTCACAGTTACACATACATAAAAGTATATTATACGCCAAAAGTCAACAAAGGCTATAACTAGTATTCTTAAATGGCTCGTGTAATTTCGGTTTCGGTACCCACATCAGGGTGTTGTTGAGTTTCACTGATAACTAACAGTCTTCATGCATTTGGCAATTGTGACTGATTATGTGTTCAGAATAGACATTTAAAAAGCCATATAGCATGAAAATCACGAAGTGTTTCTTTAAGTAAGCTTCTATAACCTAATTAAACACTAGCATTGATCCACCTTCGTGTAACAACTCTATTGCTGCATTTCAATGTAATGGAATGTATATTGTCAGGTTTACTCCATGGTCAATCCAGGATCATTCCCATTCTCTCCCTTTGTTTTTAAACCTAAATGATATGGGCACATATAAATTGAGAAAAGTGTTAATCCAACGGCGACTTGAGAGCACAGTCTATTGCCCTTTACATAGTGCTGAATACGAACTGTACAATCTGGGAGATTGTGAATTGTGCTATATACATCGAGCTAAAGTCCAACATAGGTTCGTATTTCCTGCTTTAAAATGCTCCACTTTAGTATTTCCTTCCTTGGTGAATGAGTGAGCCGGCTGTGTCTCTAATTAGAACCTGCTATGACTGGCTCTTTACTTACTCAGGACTCTGACCCTTGTCATTACGACGAGACTATGATTTTTATAGCGGCTATATATTTATTTATTTGTTTCTCCCGAAAAAACAAGAAGGATATGCTTCAGCATAATATTTTTTTAGATTCTGGTGAGCCATGCGTCGAGACATAATTTTGGCAGGGACATTTCTAGAGTCAGAAACCAGACTCCTGTTGATTTTGTCCAAAATCATAGATCACATCGCTTGATTACAACCACCCCAAACCACACAATCAAATCAGACAACATGCACGTGTTCCAAAACTTTTCACGTGCACACAGATTGCTTACACCTGCCAGCTAGGACAACCTGGTATCAGTAACAATTGAAAAATGGATAGGCGTTACTTGACAGTAACTGAGGATGCTCAAATTGTTGGAATGGTGTATGCAGAAAGGGGTGGGGGTGGGGGGAGGGTGTATGACACAAACTGCATGCTGGCAATCATTTAAATGTTCATGGCAATGTCCACTAACGAACGATGTCCCGTTACCGACAGACTGGACGGATGACAGAAAGGCCACGAACTGGTCCACACATTTATGTGAATATCGATATCTGGCTACCTTTGCACGGAGAAACCGGTGCACCACGGAAAGACCGGTCCAAAGTGACCTACATTTATTTGCAAAAAATGGGATCAACACCGTAAGTGGCGTCACATTCTCTTTACAGACCATTTAAGATTCTGCCTTGACTTCATTGATGGCAGGTCACGTGTGTTGAGACACCTATATGAACGATGCGCCTACTGTACCATTGAGCACGACCAGCATGGAGGTAGAAGTTTGATGGTCTGGGATGGCATCCGTTTTCAACGCAGAACTGATCTTTTGGTAATCAGACTGATAGTTACCCGGTTATCATTTCACTGGCACAGAAGAGAGGTCCTAACATCATGTTCATGCATGATAACGCCCGCCCCAAATCGAGTGAGTGAGTGAGTTGAGGTTTTACGTGCTTTGAACAACATTTCAGTTATTAAACACGTGGATGACAAGCATCCAAAAGAGAGTGGACAGATCAGGGAGAAAGGGATCGACAGGATGAGGGAAAAGACGGAAAGAAAGGCATAGTGAGAGATAGACAACAGGTTTTAGAACGACTCAAATTTGGTCTGGTTTCTACCCCGTGGACCCTACCAGGAGCATGTAAGCTCCGGCTGGCATAGCTCTCGGGGTCTCTGAAGCACGCAAACCACCACACCACGATAAGGTATTGAGTCAAGTGGTGGCCCCAAATCGAGCAAGGGTTGTCACTGAATTTCTCCAGAACATAATAAAGCATATAGACTGACCAACAAGGACTCCTGACATAAATCACATAGTACATGCTTGGGATATTCTTGAAAGAAGAGTTCTTGGTCTTCATGATCGCCCTTATTCCCTAGATAAATTAGAACAGGCCTTACAAAGAGAATGACTGTACACAATTGAAGGGACATTTGAAGACTCATTTTGGCGATGCTAATTAAGACGTTTACAAGCTTGTATTAGAGCCAACGGCGGCCTTAATGAGATACGTTACTGAGCACACGATCATTGTTTAATGGGACATTTAACTGTCACCGACACATTTTGATTCTGCAATGCAGTGCAATTTCATAATTGTGAAATAAGTATTTTTTTAGGATTGCTAATTTTGTTACAGCTCAATGCTATTTATTTTCTATATGAATTAAGTCTGAAAGGCCTTCATCTTTGTATTGCATCGTTGAATGATGAATAATTTGGATGTAGGAACATTTTCTAAGTGTTGCTTAATTTGTGCGAGACGTTATAACAGATATGTCTTTTGTCTTGAGAAATACTGTGTGTTTAAAGCATAAGTAAGATACGTGTTTTATCAGTATTGATGAGGAGAGTTGATATTGGTCAGTGATGAACTTTTTGCATGATTGTTTTTATTATTTCGCCTATTGGAGGGAATATGGTAGTATTTTCTTGTTTTAGTTTTAACATCCTGCTAAGTCGGAAGAATTGCCCTGCTGATTCAGAAACGCTGATGGAGTTGGATGCAGTTTTAAAGGATATTGTCCACAAAAGTTCGAATTCCCTATTAAGATATGCACGAGGAAACGCATTGTAAAAAAATATTTACTCTTTTACTCAAACAGAAAATACAGCTATCGCCATCTCTAACTCTGATATACTTAAAGGGAGACAACTCGTTGATGCATAATGAAGCATCATACAATCATCCCTAGTATCAGCAACAGAATCTGATAGAGACAACAGTCAGGGATTCAAAGTTTGTTTGCGAGACTAGTGTCAACATTGTTTATACTTGTGCAAGATTGTATATACATGTGGAAAATAAGGCATTCAATTTTCAGTATATTATTTGAGTTCTTTTGATATATATAAATCAAAATATAAATCAACCACTGGTGTATATACAAGACTTGTCTAATGTGATCCAGCTTTGTCAGCAACTCTACAAGATAAGGGTTCAGGTGTGATAATTTTTACTTAATTACCTCTCGTTCTTGAACTATGAGAATAAGGTGTGGTTTATGTATCTTATCACCTAACTGCCTAGGTAACATAAGGAAATCTGAAAGCTATATATTGTCTTTCTCAAACCAATAGAATGCTTCAAAGAGACAGCTCACTAGTCTTAAGTGAAAGATTTCAAACATTAACTGACAAAGACACACGGCATCTATCTCCACAACCAAGCATGCCATCTAAATCTTCACCCACTAGAGATCCTGGGAATCTGCACATGACTGGGTGTGCCAATGGAACTTTGCTGGCTTACAGGTGAGGTGATTTGGGTTTAATGTCGCTTTCAAGAGTATTTTACTTATATTATGATATTAATGCAGGGAGATTGCCTGCAACACTTGTGGCTATGTATCAAATAACACTGGCAAGGTTGAACATAGAAATAATTATATACTACATATTTTGGAAGCTTTCATGTTTCAGCAGTTGAACCATGGTAAGAACGGTGTTTGGGTACCTGAAAAGGGGGATAGAAGACAAGAGATACCTGTAAGCTAATACTTCTAATTTACAGGGTCCTGTTGCACAAATCAGTAAGGTAGCCTGAGTGCAATTTAAAGAATGGCACTCAGGTTAAACTTTGTGTTCAATTGCTTCGTTTATCAACCCCAGTTTTTGAAATCGTCACAAAAAAAAGAAGTTTCATTTGATATCTTTATTTCACCAGCTGAGTATCAGAGAGTATCAGCTGCTGGGTTACTGGGGTACAATAAGCTCTTTTACATTTACAGTACATCTTGGTAACAGTAACACTTGCACATTCATGTGTAGACTCAACAACTAAAGTAAGGGACCACTTCAATATTCAAGTAATCAATGGATAATTATTAAGAACTATCAGATACTTCAACACTAAACAATTTAGGTCAACATTAACTTTCAATTGTTGAGTGCACTTAAAATTGAATAGTCTGGGGGATGTTTAATTTTTACATCAAATATGATCTTAATTTTTATTTGTTCTAAATTAAATTTGATATTCTTAGTGTCTAAAAATCAGAATCAACAAAACAACAGACAACGGATTTCTTCATTCATAACAAAACGAGTTTCACTGTGTAACAGTGAGATGAAAACAAAGCACTTTCTTAAACAAATCAACATTAAACGAGTGACAACCTTAATAATACAGAAGATTCCCAGTATATGGATATATATATGTTTATATATGTGATACGTTCAAATAATAAGAAAAAAACGTTCTTTGAAATGCAGTTTTTAAAATGCTTTTGCCACAAATTTACAGCAAATGTGAACACAGTTAAAGAACTTAAAGATAACTTATAGACATTATAGATATGTTACTTCAAATCAGTAAGCAGCATTAAATCTTTTGTCAATTTTTTAGAAAAAAAAAATTCTCCGAACCTGACACCAAAGTTTGATACATTAATAAACACTTCCAAGTGTATCTCAAGAGACTAAGAAACTATGTTTGTAGACGTTTACTGGGAAAGCATCTGGTTTACTGCCTTCACTATGCAGTTAGCGGAGATGCCATATTTCTCTATGAGTTCTGCCGGCTTGCCGCTGCGTGGCACCTCGCCCACCGCCAGTCTCTTCACGATTATATCCCTTTCCTCGCTGACGGCCGATTGGACAGCTTCTCCAATACCCCCTGGGAAATAATGTGAAAGGTAATTATTGTGATTAGTGTGAGCAAGTTATTGTTTGCCCCGCTTGGACAATATTTCAGCAATTAACGGTGTGAGATTTAAAGAAATGAAAATGATTGCAACCGCAAACAAGTTTTACAGCATGAATGTATAGTCATTAGAACACTGAGTAGGAAAGGATGTTTGTGGTTTACATCCATTTTCAAGATATTATTCCTTCTCAACAAATGTTAAAAAATAAATTTTATTTTAGCATAAGATTACAGAAAGAGGTTCTTTATGTTTAACCAGCCTATACAATCCGGACCAAGTTTGAGGTTGAGTAGAACCGACTCATTAATCCTTGCTAAATTTATCAGAAGTTGGAGACTTAAAGCTTCATTTGCACTGATTCATCTCTAGAACATTCAATTGTAACCTGATAAACATTTCTGAATAGCGTTTTAGCATTTATGTTCAAAGGAAGAAGTTAAAAAAAAAGCTTTTCCGGAAAGTGTTTGACTTTGCTCGTTGTGATTTATACTTGCCCTGACATTATTCCGGAGCACAACACAGATTGATATGTCGGACAATTGCAAAATATTCTGAATGTGAAAATATCCATTTAAATCTGTCCTTTAGCATCAAAAGACCCACCTTCAGGGTAGTGGTCCTCCACGGTTATGATGCGACCTCCGGTGGCCTTTGCGCTGGTAATGATAGTTGCAGAGTCTATAGGCTTGATAGTGAAGGGATCCACAACTCGTACATTGACACCGCTTTCCTTCAGAGTGTCATAGGCCTTCAAGGCTTCCATCAGGGTGACACATGACGCGACTATCGTCACGACGTCACTGTCACTCTTCCTCACCACCTGGTGGTGACAAAGTAAATGATTTATGAATGCATGACTACATCCATATTATAGGGAATCTATAATGATTTCCAATCAATGTCTAGATTGCCTCTCTAACAAATTTGTTTTAGATAAGTTTGAAATGATGTTAATCATCCAAGGACATCTCTTATTAGTTGATTTCCAAGATAAAAATTATAGAATTCTAAAAATTAATACATCGTTTGAGTTGAATTTTTTTAATTTGGAGAGGTAGTAAAATTCAGGATTCATGCGTAAATCCAACTACTTTACCTACAAGTCCCCTAGTTTTGGTACATATCTAATTTCATTTAAACGGAGACAACTCTGAATCATCAAGACGAAATTCTTTATTGAAAGATTTGAAACCTTTCAAATTAAGCACTTACCTTTGCTTGTCCAATTTGGAAGGTTTCCGAGTTGTCGTAAACGATATTGGTGGCAGGTCTGCTGACCCTGATGAAGCAGATGCCCTTTTTGTTGGCGGCCAGCTCCACTGCACGCTCTGTTGATACAGCGTCACTCGGGTAGAAGACAGTTGAGCCTGGGATGCTGCGGAACATTGCCAGGTCCTCGAGAGCCATCTGGGAAGGGCCATCCTCACCTGCAGGGGAGGCAACTCTTGGTAAAGGTTTGGTGTGCTTTAAGGGGAAAGAGCACTGACAAGCTGTTATATTAAAACAAATGATTGATGATTTGCTACTGGTGACTTAATAAATGATCCACATCCAAATAATCCCTTTTTATCAGGTCAGGGCATTTTACATGCGAGGTTGATTTGGAGCCATAAGAGTTGTAGAAGCCTTTAAGTCAAAAGAAATATGTTTAAGAAGAAGGATACATCCAAAAATTTTTATAGGTTTTCAGTAGCAGCACAGAATTATTCTATTAACGTGTGAATAAATCTATAAAAGACATTTCTGTAAATGACCCCAAAAAGAAGTTGTACACACCAATGGAGACTCCAGCATGGGACCCAACGATGTTGATGTTAGACTGAGAGATGGCTGCTACTCGGATTTGGTCAAATGCTCGGGTGAGGAAACAAGCAAACGTGCTCATAAAGACGATTGCCCGGTCTCTGCACGCACAGCCGATACCCACACCAACCATGTTTTGTTCAGCAATGAAACACTCAATGAACCTCTCTGGGAATTTGCCCTGGAAATAATTGAGAATATTGAAAGATGTACCGTGAAGATGAAGTATTTCATAACCTTCCAAAGGCCTTCATTAAAATGATAAAAAATAGAGCCATGGGCTCTGTAGCTCATCAGACTTTTGATAGAAATAGGTGTTGTGGTTTAGACCATGGGGTCATGGGCAGTGTAGGAAAGATAGCCTGTCCCAACGTCCGAGTTATTCACAATCAAATAAAAAAGGCCCATTGCCCATTTGGGGTCAAGGGGTCACCGAACCTACAATTCAGAATCCCCATTGTCCAAGGAGTCTACACACAACTATTAAGCTATCAAGACCTTTTGGAACTGGAGAAGAAGATGAAAGTAGGATTTTCAGGTGTTGACCCCTGTGACCCCATTTGGGGTCAAGTGGTCACCAAACCTACAATTTAGAATCCCCAGTGTCCAAGGAGTCTTCACACAATTTTTCAGCTCTCTAGACCTTTTGGAACTAAGGAAAAAGATGAAATTAGGTTTTTTAGGTTTTGACCCCTGTGACCCCATTTGGCGTCATGGGGTCACCAAACCTACAATTTAGAATCCCTGTTGGCCAAGGAGTCTACACACACCTTTTCAGCTCTCTAGACCTTTTGGAACTAGGGAAAAAGATTAAATTAGGTTTTTAGCTCATCAGGTCTGAAAGACCCGATGGGCTTATGGCATGGCAAGGCGTCCGGCGTCCGTCCATCCGTAAACTTTTCACTTTTTCGACTTCTTCTCCAGAACCAATGACTCTAGAGAGCTGAAATTTTATGTGCATACTCCTTGGCAAATGGGGATTCTAAATTGTAGATTTCGTGACCCCATGACCCCAAATGGGGTCACAAGGGTCAAAACCTTAAAAATCTATTTTAATCTTCTTCTCCAGTTCCAAAAGGTCCAGAGAGCTGAAAAGTTGTGTGTAGACTTCTTGGCCAATGGGGATTCTAAATTGTAGATTTTGTGACCCCATGACCCCAAATGAGGTCAGAGGGGTCAAAACATGAAAAACCTATTTTCATCTTCTTCTCCAGTTCCAAAAGGTCCAGAGAGCTGAATAGTTGTGTGTAGACTCCTTGGGCACTGGAGATTCTAAATTGTAGGTTTGGTGACCCCATGACCCCAAATGGGGTCACAGGGGTCAAAATCTGAAAAACCTATTTTCATCTTCTTCTCCAGTTCCAAAAGGTCTAGAGAGTTGAAAATGTGTGTGTAGACTCCTTGGCCAACGGGGATTCTAAATTGTAGGTTTGGTGACCCCATGACCCCAAATGGGGTCACAGGGGTCAAAACCTAAAAAACCTAATTTCATCTTTTTCCCTGGTTCCAAAAGGTCTAGAGAGCTGAAAAGGTGTGTGTAGACTCCTTGGCCAACAGGGATTCTAAATTGTAGGTTTGGTGACCCCATGACCCCAAATGGGGTCACAGGGGTCAAAACCTAAAAAACCTAATTTCATCTTTTTCCCTAGTTCCAAAAGGTCTAGAGAGCTGAAAAGGTGTGTGTAGACTCCTTGGCCAACAGGGATTCTAAATTGTAGGTTTGGTGACCCCATGACCCCAAATCGCGTCACAGGGGTCAAAACCTAAAAAACCTAATTTCATCTTCTTCTCCAGTTCCAAAAGGTCCAGAGAGCTGAAAAGTTGTGTGTAGACTCCTAAGGCACTGGAGATTCTAAATTGTAGATTTTGGGACCCCATGACCCCAAATGAGGTCAGAGGGGTCAAAACATGAAAAACCTATTTTCATCTTCTTCTCCAGTTCCAAAAGGTCCAGAGAGCTGAATAGTTGTGTGTAGACTCCTTGGGCACTGGAGATTCTAAATTGGTTTGGTGACCCCATGACCCCAAATGGGGTCACAGGGGTCATAACCTGAAAAACCTATTTTCATCTTCTTCTCCAGTTCCAAAAGGTCTAGAGAGCTGAAAAGGTGTGTGTAGACTCCTTGGCCAACGGGGATTCTAAATTGTAGGTTTGGTGACCCCATGACCCCAAATGGGGTCACAGGGGTCAAAACCTGAAAAACCTATTTTCATCTTCTTCTCCAGTTCCAAAAGGTCTAGAGAGCTGAAAAGGTGTGTGTAGACTCCTTGGCCAACAGGGATTCTAAATTGTAGGTTTGGTGACCCCATGACCCCAAATCGCGTCACAGGGGTCAAAACCTAAAAAACCTAATTTCATCTTTTTCCTTAGTTCCAAAAGGTCTAGAGAGCTGAAAAGGTGTGTGTAGACTCCTTGGCCAACAGGGATTCTAAATTGTAGGTTTGGTGACCCCATGACACCAAATGGGGTCACAGGGGTCAAAACCTAAAAAACCTAATTTCATCTTTTTCCCTAGTTCCAAAAGGTCTAGAGAGCTGAAAAATTGTGTGAAGACTCCTTGGACACTGGGGATTCTAAATTGTAGGTTTGGTGACCACTTGACCCCAAATGGGGTCACAGGGGTCAACACCTTAAAATCCTACTTTCATCTTCTTCTCCAGTTCCAAAAGGTCTTGATAGCTTAATAGTTGTGTGTAGACTCCTTGGACAATGGGGATTCTGAATTGCAGGTTCGGTGACCCCTTGACCCCAAATGGGCAATGGGCCTTTTTTATTTGATTGTGAATAACTCGGACGTTGGGACAGGCTATCTTTCCTACACTGCCCATGACCCCATGGTCTAAACCACACCTATTTCTATCAAAAGTCTGATGAGCTACAGAGCCCATGGCTCTATTTTTTAGGTTTTGACCGCTGTGACCCCATTTGGGGTCATGGGGTCACCAAACCTACAATTTAGAATCCCCGTTGGCCAAGGAGTCTACACACACCTTTTCAGCTCTCTAGACCTTTTGGAACTGGAGAAGAAGATGAAAATAGGTTTTTCAGGTTTTGACCCCTGTGACCCCATTTGGGGTCATGGGGTCACCAAACCTACAATTTAGAATCTCCAGTGCCCAAGGAGTCTACACACAACTATTCAGCTCTCTGGACCTTTTGGAACTGGAGAAGAAGATGAAAATAGGTTTTTCATGTTTTGACCCCTCTGACCTCATTTGGGGTCATGGGGTCCCAAAATCTACAATTTAGAATCTCCAGTGCCCAAGGAGTCTACACACAACTTTTCAGCTCTCTGGGCCTTTTGGAACTGGAGAAGAAGATTAAAATAGATTTTTAAGGTTTTGACCCTTGTGACCCCATTTGGGGTCATGGGGTCACGAAATATACAATTTAGAATCCCCATTTGCCAAGGAGTATGCACATAAAATTTCAGCTCTCTAGAGTCATTGGTTCTGGAGAAGAAGTCGAAAAAGTGAAAAGTTTACGGATGGACGGATGGACGGACGCCGGACGCCTTGCCATGCCATAAGCCCATCGGGTCTTTCAGACCTGATGAGCTAAAAACCTAAACTTACTAAGAGGGTTAATTTGCTAACGTAGCCCCCATTAAGATTTGTTGAATCGGGGAGATTCTTTAAAACAAGTAAACAAAATAAAAGTGCATAAGAGAGACACATCAGGAACATTATGGGAAGAACATGCAAAGAACTTGAATATTTCCTGTATTGAAGAAAGTCAAAACAATTTCTCCTGATGAAAATGAAAATGCACAAAACACCCAACTTTATCTGTGTACTCTGCACAATGTTATCTGTACTTACTTGAAATTTGTTAGAATATGTCGAGTTCTTCATGTCTCCATCAAGGGCCACAACATGAGGACTTGCTTCACCCAGCTTCAGGAGGGCATTGCCGTACGCAACACGAGTGGCAGTCTGAAAATATAACAAACAAATTTAAAGGTGCTGGATAAGTTGTCTAAGTGTCTAATCACTTTAAGTGTCTACGTTTTAGAAATCACCGAAGAAGAGGTGATCCAGGAGTGGCTAGCAATGCTATCATGTAACATTCCACTGCACACAGGTCAGGGGTTGATATGAATTGGAGGTGTATAGATTACGGTCTGGGTTTGGATCCCTAGATGTAAATCAAGACGTAAATTCTTTGATTGAGATGAGGAATCTGGAAAGAAGCCCCATGTAAACTTATTCATGAACATGATTACATAATTCATAGAAAAGAAATGAGATTAACAGTAACTATCTACCGGTGCGTCTTTCTTGTAGCTAGGTCCTGCTCCGAGTTTGACCCCGCTAATCTTGTTGACTGGGACCTTCATGCTTGGAGCGGCGGGGCTCAGTCCGATATCTCCTTTGTTCTTGATCAACCCATTAATGAGCTTGATACTCTCTTCAGCTTTTGCACCCAGAGCTTTTCCGTGCCAGTTGTCCTGATTTTCAATTTCTATAAATTCATTCAAATTCATTTATTATTATTTATTATGTACAATTCTCCGATTTGAAAGTAAGCAGAAAAATCATTTACTTTTCTAGAAAGAATAATCTTATAAATAAATGACTTATGTGATGAAGCGTTAAACTCCAGCCAAACGACAACCAGTGTCTGGCTGCACAGCAGCTACCCAAACATCAACGTATACAATGTAGTGGTTTCACAACTAGTAAGAGTCATCAAATAGATTTTCATCCAGGTCTTGGTGAAAGGTTATTTTTGCAAAGGCCGGCTTACTGGCATGTCTGTGGAAAAGATTTAAAATCCTGATGAAATTTTGTTTCTCATAAAGCCATAAACTACAGTCATGAAACAAGGACAACAATATCTTTGGTATTCCACATCGACTTATTAAATAATGTCTTAACATGAACCCTACCTGGACCACAGTTCTTCCCCTTGAGAGTCTGTGCAAGGATGCAGGTGGGCTGGTTCTTGACGGTGCTGGCGTCGTGTAGAGCCTTGCACAGGGCCTCCACGTCATGGCCGTCTACCACCGACGTATTCCAACTGAAACAAAGTCAGAATTTGTTCTAATAATGATTTTCCATATTGGCCAGGTAACCAATAAGAGATCCGTTGTATGGCATGAGAAAAAGTTCATAGCAAATACATAATACATACCAAGCTCCTGTAGCTCTACCTTAAAATGAATACTAAACTTTTCATAATTTTAAAAACTTTATGAAGAGTTTATTTTCATCAACATCAGAATCATAAATTTAAGTTAATCTCACTATGTATTTACTCACAATGTTGTTACATCAAACCTATTTACTGTAACTAAACCTATCTTTTGTTACATTATCATGTAAAAATAATCAAATTGTATTTGTAAAATATACTCTTTATACTTGTACAGCTTGCATGCCCCGTAAACATGAAATTGTTTGCATGATAAGGGTTTTAGTATCTGCACTGGATTACAGAGCTTTGTAAGTGCCTATTGATCAAATACATCTATTCAAAATTGTTTTACTATGTATTCTTTGGTAAACAAGTAAACAAACATTAAACAGTTTTTTTTAAAAACTAATCTCCTGGGAATCTTGAAATATAACACCATAAAATTGCTCTTACAAACTCTGGTTTGAAAACCTCTGTCCAAGAAAGAAATGTCCACTACAATCTACTAAAAAAAAAAACATTGGTGACAAAAACATACCCGAAAGCATCCATTCGTTTCTTGTAAGTCTCGAGATCATGGCCGAGACTGGTCGGTTGACTCTGTCCAAGTCGGTTGATGTCCACAATGCAGACGAGGTTGTCCAGTTTGTAGTAGCTGGCAAAGGCGATAGCCTCCCATATTGACCCCTCCGCACTCTCGCCGTCACCAATCAGACAGAACACACGGTAGCTGCAGATGTGTGATAAATCACAATACAGTACATTACAGTAGACAGGTGTAATATATCAATTATTAACAGCTGCCAGACGTCCATATTCCATGTTTTTAATAAGCGCCCATAAAAATGTGACATATTTAAAGCTGAATATGGGGTTCATATTTCTCTCATTTAGTTCGCAGCAAGCCATTCATTCATTATGAATGTTGAAAGGAAAGAGTTGAGACATAAAAGACAAAGAATGTTTGATTGTATGTACAATATTATAAAATAAACTTATTTCCTGTTGAAATTGACAGGGTGGTGTGTGAAGTTAGTTAGAAATCAAAACAGTACCACAACCCTAGTATAAAAAGTGTGTACAACTAACAAGACAATATATTCCTCGTCACTAAGGAGAATGAAACAAGTGGTAATTTCACCATTTTTAATGGTGAAATATTTTACCACAAAGTTGACACCTTTTACTTGCCAAAACATTACCAAGATGTCATTGTTTTTTCAATTGAATGATTTCATAAAAGCACTAGGAATATAAACATAGGAATGATGAGGTAAAAACGATGCAGACATTTCATAAAAACATACTTATTTCAGTGATCACAAATTTTAAGAAATTACTAATTTCACAGGTAACATTAATATTCAGAACAAACAAAAACATTTAGGAATACATAAACCACATCAAACAGCAAGTGGTTCAACACTAAAATATTGTTTGTACCACTATATATCTGTTTTAGGGCTTGCCAATATTAAACAGTTGTAGTGTACGCAGTCTGATTAAAATCGACCGTGTTCCGAGGAATAAAAATTTCAAAATATTGACTCAATTGAGATTCGAACTCTATCTGTCTAGGCTATCCTCTCCTCAACGGTCTGAAGGCAGCCTCACTGCTCGCAAGTGCTGACACCAGTTTAGCGCAGACAAAACCTAGTCATTAGCGAACCAATCACATCATCGCGTTTAAAATAAGGATAGTGGCGATCAAGGTTAAAAATGGTAAATGGGAGTTACTTGCCCCTAGCTACTGATACCGAATGCTTTTGCCGCACGCATTGTGATTGGTTAGCTGAGTTTACGTAAGAACGTGCGCTACAGGAGGCTGCCTTCATACCGTTGAGGAGAGGATAGCCTAGACAGATAGAGTTCGAATCTCGATTGAGTCAATATTTTGAAACTTTTATTCCTTGGAACACGGTCGATTTTAATCAGACTGTAGTGTATGAAGAGAGAAGACAGGTTTTGTAACAATTAAGTAAAGTAAAACAACTAACAAATCAAATACATTATCTGAACTAGTGAACTCAAACTTAAATGACTGAAAATACTTGAAATATAACAGATCTGAACAGAATTAGAAATATTAATCTCACTAAACCGTAACTGTTTTTTTGCAACAACATTCAACGTCATACTTACGGCTTTGAACTGCAAAAATATCAGTGGAATATTCATTAATCTAGTTCATATCAATGTTTATTGCCTGTTATTGGACGATGTGACACTTGGAATAACATTTTCGAAACTCATACAAGCATAATCAGCTGGTAAAACATTTCTAAATGAAGCATTTCAAATCTTCAATAAAAGAACTTCACTTATAGTCAAAGTTTGTTGGTAGGATGAAGAAATGGGATATTTATGAATCAATTAACAACTACTTCACTGCAAAGAGATGCGACGTTTCGGTGTAGATACTAACACTGTTCTTAAGCTAAGAAGGGTGTTAGCATCGACATTGAAATGTCGCATCTTGTCAAGTTGATAATTCATAAATATCCCATTTCTTCATCATATCAACTTCTAAACTGCCACTCAACTAAACTCTTTCATAATGGCTTGACATTTTGTATGTGCAGCTATAAACTAGATGGAAATAAGTCTCAATCTATAGAAAAGACCTTTTAAGCACAAAGACTAAAGTTGAACACTGGACACTTGGAATCCAGCGTTAACATATAATCACTCACTCTGCCTCATCAAAGTATTTGCCCGTGTAAGCCATCCCAGCTGCGACACTGAGACCCTGGCCCAGAGATCCCGTGGCCACATCGATGAAGTTCAATCTCTGAATGAGAAATACAAATGGCTTATTGATACTCAAGAACTGACAGACACCATTAGCATTCAATTAAATGAATTAACAATTTCAATGAGAGCACAGTTATTGTTTCTCCTTTCCATTTACCAACTCTCACCTGTAATTGGGAAATATGAAGATGATGAAATTATGTGTGAAGTTGGATAAAAAGCAAGCAAGAAGTCTGAGATCCATATATTTCAGTTGGTAAATTTCCATCTATCAACAATACAGATAGACACGGTTGACATGTGTATAAAGTTGAGGAAGTTATCAAATCAACATTCGTAGACACACAAATGGACCTAAATGGCTGCTTCTTTGCCTTGATTTTGCTATTTAGCAGGGGCATGATATTAGGTCAAATCTTAATGTCAAAAGAATAAAAGGTTTCAAAAAAGTCTATTACTTCTCCAAAGCCTTTTTGCCTACTCATCAAGATCAATACCAGCACCATGCACCAACAAAAGTAAAGTGATTAAGGGTTGAACGCAGCTTTCAAGAGTATTTCATTTACATCATGGCTGATAGTATTACTGCAGGGAGAAAGCCCGCAACACCATTGTGGCATTGTGGTGAAACCTGGAACCTCGACTGGAACCAGTGAACCATGGGTGTGGCTAAGCCGAAACTAGTGTAGCATTGCACCCAAACCTAACCGTGTGTAGAACAGTTCTCTACTGCAGACAAAGTTGCAGAGCCCCTGGTTGGATTCAAATCTCGGACCTTTTGATCTGAAGCCGAATGCGCAAACCCCTGCGCTATCTTTGACCTCTGTTATGACATTTAGATTATGCTACAATGCAGGGGTATGATTATAGGTCAAATGTATAAACCAAATGTATTCAAGGCTTCATGGGTGCTGAAACTGCAGAAATAGATTGCTTATTAACATTGTGTTAAAAAACTTTTGACCCTTATTTTCCTTTCATGAATAAGGCAGGTCTGAACTAGAGGCAACTTGACTCGAATAATACACAAGTTCCACATAAAACTTGCATTGATATCTTTATCTATATAAATTACTATCACTTCAAATTGAACTTGTAAGCTCAGTGAATTCTGAAAGTGACAAACAAGTAACCAAACAAGACTTAACGAAGTTTCATTGCTTACGATCACTGTAACGAGAGGGAATCAGTCAGGCGTGAACTATCAACATGGCTCATGCATTGTCCTAATCAGATTCATATGTACAACAACATGTTTTGATAAATGACTGGAATCTTCCGTTCAACCATGAAATCAAATAAGGAGGAAGGCGCTGGAGCAGAGTTGACCTTTAACCTCTGAATGTTTTCACAATGCTTGTTCAGTGTAACAAGTGGGCATTAAAAGGACTTGATCAGATTCGGGTGATATATCATATAAGCTGATGGGTCAATTAGTGCCAAAATCATTCTGACTGGCCAAGTTACAGGAATTGATTAAATAAAGAAGTAATGAAAACTTAACCATTGTCAAAATTTATCCAAGATTATTCTAACAGGCCTGAGAGTCACTCTAAGATATTGCAAATAGGAAACTTTAGCAGTGGAGTAATATGATCAAGAGTAACTAACTGTTGCTGAAAAGTGTTATTATAAAGCTAATCGGTTCCATAGAGTGATAAGGTATAAAGTCACAATTGTAAAAACAGCATGTGAAGCCTCAAATGTGATTGACAGTGTTTGATAGTTAACATAACTGGTATGTAAAAATTGATCACGATTTCTGATTTGAAGATTTTAATTGAAAAAAAACACAAATATATATATATATATTTGTCCGTTTGGGGATGACCCTGTGAGATGTTCAAAAACTTATCACCACCTAGCACATTGAGGTTCATAATGAAACAAACAATATGTAATGAAAATCAAAGTGTCATTTTAAGATCACAAAGTCTTCAGATTCAATAATAAATGATCCAACTTGACAACATCAACACTGCTCATTCATCAATGAAGTTTCAATGCTTAATCATCACGGTAATTGCTAATGAAAACAGCAAAGGATCGGTTTCTCCATGGTTATGTCAGTTAAAAAAAAAAGGAATAGTCAAATTAAAATCTTACCGGTGTTGGATGTCCTTCGAGGTCAGAATCCAACTTGCGAAGTTTCATCAATTCTGTTTTGGGGAAGAGACCGGCTTCAGCCCAGGCTGCATACAGGATAGGGGCTGCATGACCCTACAACAAAGCCAGGAAGCAAGGCTAAAAACTTGATATCTTAAACATGTTAAAGGACCTTGTCTCGATATTTTCAAACTTCAATAAATAAAATTCAACTTTAACCTTCAAATCAAACAGGACTTATATCTACATTAAAACTTTTAATTTATTAAAAACTTCTTTCTGGTTATGTGGCAGAATTAGGTTAAAAGATTTTCTCTTAGCATAGTAAAATGGAATGTCCCATTAGCTCAGTAGGTAGTGCCTGAATCTCATCCTGAGGTTCAGGGTTAAACTCATTCTGAATGATGACTTTGTATTTGCAACCTGGCTTTTAAAAGTTGAAGTCGTAAATCTATAAGCAACACTGCCATAATAATGTTCTGAAAAGACTTCTCCGAAGTTTTGGAGCAATGTGTTGTCCTTAAAGAAAATATTTACTTAGTTGACAGATAAAGCTGGCCCTACCTTTGAGAGGACAAATCTGTCTGCATTAGGAGCGAGAGGTTGCCTCACATTGTACCGCATGGTGTCGAAGAAGAGAACCGACATGACCTCCGCCATTGAACAGCATGATGTTGGGTGACTGGAAGATACACCGGGAACACATATAGCTTTCATAGAGAAATAAACATTTAAAAAGAAATTTGATATTACAAAATTCCATTACATTAGACATTATGTTTATAGAAAATACCCTCACTGTGGAGATAAAACTTGCTTGTACCGTATATTACAGTGTATAAGTCGACCCTGTGCATAGGTCGACCCCCTTTCTCAGGCCCACAAATTGCTGTCAAAATCATATACCTTGTATATAAGTCGATCCCCCTAATAGCGCGTGTTGGAGGCAGGTCAACTTGAAACACACGGCAAGTTGAGAGATTTAGTTACGGTAAGTTGATGTATCGGTAATTTTCAAAGTGAGTTGTAATACGTCAGTGTTTTGTAATAAAGTAAGCATTTGTTTAATAAGAGATTGTTGTAATAAATATATAATACATAAATATTAATGATAAAAAATAGAGCCATGGGCTCTGTAGCTCATCAGAATCCCCATTGTCCAAGGAGTCTACACACAACTATTAAGCTATCAAGACCTTTCGGAACTGGAGAAGAAGATGAAAGTAGGATTTTAAGGTTTTGACCCCTGTGACCCAATTTGGGGTCAAGTGGTCACCAAACCTACAATTTAGAATTCCCAGTGTCCAAGGAGTCTTCACACAATTTTTCAGCTCTCTAGACCTTTTGGAACTAGGGAAAAAGATGAAATTAGGTTTTTAGGTTTTGACCCCTGTGACCCAATTTGGGGTCACGGGGTCACCAAACCTACAATTTAGAATTCCCAGTGTCCAAGGAGTCTTCACACAATTTTTCAGCTCTCTAGACCTTTTGGAACTAGGGCAAAAGATGAAATTAGGTTTTTAGGTTTTGACCCCTGTGACCCAATTTGGGGTCACGGGGTCACCAAACCTACAATTTAGAATCCCCGTTGGCCAAGGAGTCTACACACACCTTTTCAGCTCTCTAGACCTTTTGGAACTAGGGAAAAAGATGAAATTAGGTTTTTTAGGTTTTGACCCCTGTGACCCCATTTGGGGTCATGGGGTCACCAACCCTACAATTTAGAATCTCCAGTGCCCAAGGAGTCTACACACAACTATTCAGCTCTCTGGACCTTTTGGAACTGGAGAAGAAGATGAAAATAGGTTTTTCATGTTTTGACCCCTCTGACCCCATTTGGGGTCATGGGGTCACGAAATCTACAATTTAGAATCTCCATTTGCCAAGGAGTATGCACATAAAATTTCAGCTCTCTACAGTCATTGGTTCTGGAGAAGAAGTCGAAAAAGTGAAAAGTTTACGGATGGACGGACGGATGGACGCACGCCGGACGCCATGCCATGCCATAAGCCCATCTGGTCTTTCAGACCTGATGAGCTAAAAATACATACTTGTGTGCTCGTGTTTGTTCATTTTTTAAAAATAATTTTATGTCATTTACTTCTCGGTACATGCGCAGTGTTGCACCTGGAGTGCGTATTTGTGTAATTAGTAAATAACGCATCTATAATGAACTGTGGCGCAAAAATAATAACTACTGGGCCACACCATACACAATAAACATTAAGTACGCATTTATATGCATATCGTGCTAAGCATTCGTATTCTAACTCAATATAAATGGTACGGTTTTCATAACGAAATTTGGAAATTCACGTAACTATTTATAGCACATTACCAAGAACTCATACCCGTAAGTGACCTCAGACAAAAGGATAAATTTAATTGGTTAATTCAGAATGCCCGTATGTGATCTGAATATAAGGATACATTTCATTGGATAATTCTGTCAAACCTCTCTCTCTGCTTTTCTCGGAAATTGATAGTCAGAGTCGTGAAATTTCGAGTATTTTACGCGGTGATAAACAAACCAAATTTCTTCATCAAATTCAAAGAAAGCTAGAAGAGTAATTGATTTTTTCACGGGAGTGAGTCAATATACGTCTACTGATGAGGTAGGGGTACAAGATAACATTTCCGATGTGACTACACTTCAGTAGACATGTGACAAATCTCGGGGTGTTATTTTCGCGCTAACATAAAAAAATAATAACGTGATAGAAATAACGTTAGATCAGGGAAATAAGTCTTAGCTAATGTTCAACTTCGACAGTAATTTTCGTCGCCGAACATTGAAAATTCAAAATGGCGTCATTCGTTAAGATTATTTACAAACGGATCAATTTCAAATCGATGAAACTGGATTCCCAATCGTTGTAATTTATTTATTTTTAGGAATTAAATATAATTTCTAAAAAACAGTAAAATGTGCAATATTTATAAAAGTAATTTTATTTCAATATTTTGACAATGAATTGACATCGTGGCTTCCGATTTGAATCTCGTCTGTTCGTCTCCTACCGGCAGATCGTCACTTGACCTAAGAATTCTTAGGTCTCAAACATAGACCACGTATATAAGTCGACCCCCATCCTTGACCCCTCAATTTCTGGTATAAAAAACTCGACTTATACACTGAAATATAAGGTATATAATTAAATGTGTAATTCTGGATTGATAGCGAGTAAATTGAATATGAACTGTATAAAGAGGTAGGGACTTATTTTTGAGTCAAAGCAGAATACGAGATCTAGAGTAAGCCGTCCACTTGTCTAGATACAGTGAACAGTAGTCCATATACTTCATTCAGAATTCACCATTTTTCTAACTCTAAATATACATACTTTCAAAGGCAAATTAACATTGATTTACATTGACCTTCAACACCTGCTATCCAGTTCTATACATTCTAAATTTCAAATTCTGTATCCAAATTGTGTGTAAAGGGTTGTTTGTTCAGCTTTTCTCTGTGGTTCGTATGAATACAAATCAAACATGGCTACAGTGGAAGATCTAATCTATTTTATAGCATGACCACATCATCAACACTGCACAGTTGGAGAATAATGCAATTGATATGCAGACTTTGTACTAGGTCCCTGTTCGGGGTCCATGACGTGAATAACAATTTGTCCAGTTTGTTAATAATCAGCAACATTTCTCTACTTAATTAGGAGGTGCTTTCTGACATTGCAATCAAGTCATCTCCATGTTAGCCTGTTTCCATTACAGCAAATATGTGACTGTACAACTGAATAATGTAGATATTAGGTGGTCGAGATAAATGAAAGTATTGATTATATATAAATGATTATAAATATTCTCAATCCCAATAACTCAGTGGCATTTAAACAAGGTATTTGCTAAGGGGAGACAAAATCCTATTTATTATAAGATGTTATTTATGACATATGATAAAATTGATCTCTTCAAAATGTCTGTATTATTTGTATTTGTACCCCCAGAAAGTCAGTACCAGAATAAGTGACATCATAGCATTGTTTTGATTACGTCACTTGAGTGACTTCATGAATAAATAAACTTTTTTTGTGACTCTCAAAATAGTTAACATTGATCAGGAACTAACTTAAAGACAACCTTTCAAATAATCCTTACATCTTAAGACTTAAAAATTATCTAGTTGTTAACCAGTTTCATTCAATTAAATGCATTTGTATCAGATTTCTGAAGGGTGAAAGGGTTAAAGATGAACTGTTTAGGTAGGTAGTTACCACAATTTCCACAGTCTAAATCCTACAGAGATGTATTTGGTAATCTCGAATGACATAATAGCGGAGAAGAATTTTGAAATGCATTCAAGGGAGCTCACTCTTTTCAGTAATTATTAGTATTATGCGACTGGCGCTGGGTTTAGAATCATATCTGTAACAACTTTAAAACTTGACATTGTGTCAATGTTTTTGCAAATTAAGTTTGAGATAAGTCCATTCCATATCAAAGACTTTGGTGTGATATTCTGTCCAGTTAGACATCTTCAAGACTATTCACCTAGACCATGCCATTAAAAAATAACAGGTATTTTGATTGCGATTTGCATTTGCATAAATTTGATTACATAAGATTTATATTGAGTCATGTTTATCATTGATAGCTCATCATGTGAAATGTTCCCCAAATGAGCATTTGGAAAACTACTTACAATACTACTATATCCAATTTATACACACTGTGATGTTTCACAGTAGCCAATCAAATGTGTGTACCGTGCAGTGTTATGGTATAATGATAAATCTTATTGAAGAATTTTACAGTTAAAAAACATTTAGTGAGTGAGTTGGGGTTTAACGCAGCTTTCAAGATTATTTCACTTATATCGTGGCTGCTAGTATTATTGCAGGGAGAAAGCCCGCAACACCATTGTGGCTATGCATTGTGGTGAAACCTGCGAGCATCGGCTGGAACTAGCGAACCAATTACCATGGGTGGTACTGCGCTGGAACTCAGTGCAGCATTGCACCCAAACCTGACTGCGTGTAGAACTGTTCTCTACTGCAGACAAAGTTGCCGAGCCCCTGGCGGGATTCGAACCACGGACCTCTTGATCTGAAGCCGAACGCGCTAACCACTGCGCTATCCCGCCCCCGACATTCAGTGAATAAATCCATCAAAGTTTACAGGTTCTAGGTATACATAGAACTGATATGGAAAACCAGTGACCCAGAATACACATGATCAAGAATACATCTACCACTGTATCCACTGGCAAGCACTTACCACAAGCCAGAAAAATGATGTTAAATGTTTCGAAGTCTTGTGATTTCAGACTACAGTAGGAGTCACCCAACTTGGAAACATGTAACATTTTTCTGGCTTTTCTGCGGATAACAGACTAGGTTAATGGCAAACTTATCCTCTCTCTAACTTAAAACAAATCCAGTTGGTTCTGTCTCAGTATCCTTCAGTGGATCCCCATGTTGCTAACCCTACAAACCACCACCTAGGCACCTTAAGACATTGTAAAGCGCTCATCACATCATTGATACTTTTCTATAAATCAAATAATTAAAAAAAAGCAATTTGACAGGTCATGTGACTTTCCCGTCTTGGCTATGTTACATATGTGCTACATTAAACATATATCTTTAATATCAGTGCACAGATTTATAAATTTAACAGGCACATTTGCCCAATGACTTACTTATTGATTATGATTCAATTTTCAGCATCACTTGCATTTGTTGTATTTGTAATGACCTTTTGGCATTTGTATGTACATTTATATACAGATTTGCCCAATGACTTATTGGTTGATTAGGATTCAATATTCTGCATTAATTACATTTGTTGTATTTGTAATGAACTGTTTGCTTCTGTATATACATATATTGTAAAAGCACAATGACATGTGCTATATTTTGTGTCTTGGAGCTGTATTCACAAAAGCCTAAGTCTTGTCTACCAATCCAATTCTTCATTGAAATAAATATGTTTAAACCATATATCTTTCATTGCATGCAAGAAATTAAATTGTTTTGGTTAATTTTTCTACCATTCATAAATAGAATGTTTGAGAAGTTACAAGTTTAGTGCCTAATATGCCTTACAGCGAGAAGATGGCGATAATTCTAAGATAATTCTAACACAACGTTAGTAAAGAAGTTATCCCAAAAGTAATCTAGAGATCAATATCCCATCGAGTGTCAAAAAACTTATATACCTAACAGTGAATAAATCAGTTTTGGGCTTTCACATGAATATATCAAATGCGGTTATTTGGGGACAGATTTCGAGAGGTGCTCCCGATACCATCAAAATGTAATATAGTAAGATTTATGACATAGAGAGATTCATAGACAACAAAACTTATCTATTTTCTAAACAGAACATCACATCTAATTCAAGTCACATAATTTAATTTAAATAGACAATGTCATGGTGGTGCAGGTAATAGCGAACATATAATCTACGAGAAAAAGTATCATTTAATTTAAAGTTTTTAAAAAAATGCAGCACTGCATACGGATAATGACAATCCCGATAAGCACGTTGTCAGCCGAGATTTGCATGTGGCGTCATACGAACCCAGAGTTGCTTGCATTTGTCATGTTAATGCTCTCAATCCTCAATTTGTTTGCAATGTCCCGCAGATTCTGGATTTTTCCATTATCTGGCCGGTGGTATTCAGTCATCTTGTCAGTTGCTACAAGGGAAGTTTGCAGTGAAAGTTTCCGACCCTCAGTCCACTCAACTCGCCGGTTAGAGAGCGAAAGGCCTTGACATTGACACGACCCGTGACCTCTCGTCTACACAGCGCCATCTAGCAGGTGCGCGTTACGAAGGACAACTCCGTCTCGTGATTGTGAAAATGTCTTCTTTTTCCTAGGTTTAAATTTTTTTTGATCCGCCACTACACTTGTCAATCAATTTTTCTTTTTGAGTGTTTTGATATTAAGTATATATATATATATATATATATATATATATATATATATATATATATATATATATATATATATATATATATATATATATATATATATATATATATTAGTCAATCTTAACTTCAAATAAAACTGACAATGAATGAAATGTCTGTTATATACGCTTATTTAGAAATGAAATCACGATTTGAGTATACAAGCATTCAATAAGTGATAATTTTTTTCTATATGCATTGGTATTCGAACAACTCCTTTCAAAATACGGGTGACAGAAGAAATCACATAATCATCTTGTGAAGAGGAAGTTGAATGCCAGTTCATATAGTTTCTGTAAGTTACTTATATTACTCGTGAAACACTCTGAGTAAATCACTTACATTTATATCAGTAAAACTTACAAAATATACCTCAAATAATGCAATTCACCAAAAACTATCCACCGTAGAAATAACAAACTGAAATAGAGAATCAAAGCACCGACAAACAACATTTTCAATTAATTTGAATTGAAAAGTGTTAGAAAATATTTTCTTAAAAGCCTTACCCAGAATTACTTTCATTTGTCATCAAGATGCTTTGGATTCTAAGTTTGTTGGCGATATCCTGTAAAATCACCTTCTTCCCCGGACATAGATTGCCTGTACTTGCCATACTTTAAATGGAGACTTTAAACCAAGAGCGAAGATATGAGCGTCCTGACTGTGTAGTCTGTGAAACAAAATGATTGTGTTCATTAGCGGACGTCAGGTCATTCCAATAAAATCCGCGTACAGGCATGTACAGGATACACAATTTTCTCAGACAGTTTTTCTCAGAAATTCAAATTTCTTGCAAAAGAATGTTTTGTTTTTTTTTTATTTTTTATTTTCCCAAACTCCATACAAAAAAACACATATTATAATAACAGTTCCCAACATAAACAAATTTTACACAAGTAATATTTCATTAATGTATGCTAGATATAATGGATAGGCAATCTTCAAAATAAATTCTGACAGTAGGTTGAAAATAGTAATAATTAAAAACTAATCTAATATTTCATATAAGAGTATGACAAATTGACCAGAAATTCATAAAGCTATCATATTTACAGTTTGTGTAAGCGTTAAATCGGTCAACAAAATATGCAGATTTAATATCCTCTTTAATATGTTTAAAATTTGGGATTTTCTCCTGTTGTTTCATTTTAAATATGTTGTATTTCACAATGATTGTCAGTAAATTCAGAACATAGTTTCGTTTCTCGGAATATCCTAAGATGATGTTCTTTTTAGAAAAGATGATGGAAGTTCCTGTTTTTTCAAGTATCCATTCTTCCAATTTTTCCCATATAGATTTGATAAAGTTACAATCATAAAACAGATGTAAAATTGACTCATTTTCTGTTTTGCAAAATGTGCATTTGTTTGATTCTTTGTATCTCATTTTTGTTAGAAGCTCATTTGTTGGAAGAAATCTGTGCAATGTACTATATTGGAGCCATGAATGTTTAGCACTATTGTAGGATTTAAATGTTAATCTTTCTATGGTTTCCCATGTATTTTCGCTGATGAACTCGTTTAATTCTTTTTGCCATTTTTCTCGGAATTAAACAGTTTTTGTGGTTTTTCTGTTTATGAGTATGTCATATATATCTCTACAGCCTTTTGGATCACCAGTTATGTTTTGTAAAAAGAAGGGTAAAATTGGTCGGGATATGTTCTTTTCGATTTGAACATTTATTGATTTGCAGTAATATCTTATAGCTTCTATTATCCCTTGGTAATCAAGAAAATTTGTCTTGCAACCAAAATGTTTTCTTAATTGTTCAATGGTTAAAAAGTTACCATGGCAATCCAGGATGTCGTTTATGTAAGTGATCCCTTTAGAGGAGTAATGTTTATAATTGATAGGTCTTCCACTTATCTTGACATTGTCATTTTGCCAAATTGGTTGTGATAAGACATCTTCAGCTTTTTTAGCGTTTTGACCTTTTTTGTTAATAAATCTGCCCCACAATGTTAATGTATCTCTCCAAAAGTGATTTGTTCGGGGTGTTATTACAGATTCGTTTATGTGTGGTTCACATGTTTGTATAAAGCTGTCTATATTACTTTTAATGGTTGTTGTCAGCAATGTCTTTATTTTTGAATCGGAGTTGCAAAAGAATGACTAAAAATACGAAATATAATTCTGAAAATAAATCATTTTTAACAATCTAGACTTGCTTTTTACTAATAGTTTTACTATAACCTTTACCTTGAATGTGACGGGTTACAGGCGACGTATTATTAAGGGAGAATAAATCAGTGCGGCATCGTTAAATACTTGACATTTCACTTCAGTGATGCATACTTTTAAAAAGGATTTAGATACTTTATGACGAATCAAGTCGCGCAAATGTATATTTAAAAAGTGAAGTCACGTGGTGTGCAAGCAGATTCATGTGTCAACACAAAGCAGATGTGAATCGACTTCATTTGATGACGGACGTTTCACTGTCTGTACATGCAGTGATATATGATACGGATACTATCTAGAATCTACCATACATGTATACAGTTGCAAACATAACTGGAACATACAACTCAATTTATCGTCCCTGAAGGCTATGTTTGTAGAATGTATATTTATACAAAGAATTACTATGGGATGAAAATATAAGTGGTACACCTCGAATCAACTATATATATCAACGGTTGTAGAAACACTGTTCGAATGATTCCACCATTTGTTGAAATCATTCATATAATAATATAATGCTTGAACAAGCTGGGCATAAACTATCACTTGTAGGTGTAGATAACTAGCTAGGATGTAAGAGTTGTGGGTATCTTAAAGTTTGAAAACTGTCACGAATCCCCATCCACACCGATTAATAAAAATTATGATTGTATGATTAACAATTAAGTTATTCCGATTTACCCAAATTTAAAGGAGATATTTACTTATGGTCAAAAACCTAATATGTTTATGCATTTCAAAACATTTAATCATATTGGACAGTTTTCAATACAATGAGAAAATGCTTCAACTGACTCAAAGGAATATCATCGAAGTCAACAATGTAAACAAAAGCAAACCTGCACAAAAAGATATTGAATTACGCGGCTAGACTCCTGTCAAGCGAAATGTATGTCAACTATTTTGAGTGGAACACAAGATCAAAGTCGAGCACAGAGCCTTGCAAAGAATGAGAAAGGTATACAACTTGTCTGATTTAATGACTGACTCAAGATATAATTGCGATGTCTCAATGGCTGAGAGGATAAGCTTTTAGAGCAATCAGTGCTTGTAATTGGTACCTAACCCTGAGGGTGTGGATTCGAATCATACAAGGGACACGTTCTGATAAAAAGGTTTAAGAAATTGTGTAGTCATAGAATAGCGTGAACCCGAATATAACGAATCTAAAACCCCATTTCCTTGTTCATAATATCGATAAGAAGACTGCATCAGTACATCACACAAGTTAAAGGCGTTATCTATCTCTATCTATCTCACCACATCAACAACACGGGGAAGTAAATAAAATGACATTGTCATTGTTCGCCAACACCACGAAGGAAGCTACACAGACACACGTATCGGATACAGTATATGCAGATAAGTGATAAGATCCTTGCGGATCTAAAGGTTGAGCTTCCTTCGTATACAGTTGACATAAGTGAAGATATAGGATGTGTATATCAACATAATACGTGCATGGTGAAGGAATAATAGTAGTAGGGATTAGTATGTTCATCCAATTCATTTGTACACGCCACAGCATATTCAAGAAAAAAAAATATTGTTAAAAATGAGGGGAGGTCGGACTTGAAAAGCTAACTATGCATATGCAAAGTTTTACGAAAGTAGCTTCACGAGCCTTGTATTGATGGAAAGTCGCTAAGTTATATCTCTCATAAAATATCTAAATATCTTAATAATGAGTTCAAAGTTTTTTTAAATACATAAATACTTAAATTCAAAGAGATTTGCATTTTAATAGTTCCAAAACTTAGTTAACTTCAGAAATATTCGATAAAGGTCTTTTGATGTTTCATATAAACTGCTAAGCCAGGGGCCCGAATGAAGCCTTGGGCGGAGGGGGAATGGGAGTTGATATTTACCTAGACCTATAATCTTTTGTCACGTGTTAATCACATGTCTATCCTTGAAACTGAGATATACCACTTTAAGTGTCCATGAACAGACCTCCTTATAAGTTATCGTATGGCTAGTAATCATACATTCAAATGGTGAAAACAGTAAAGGTTACTTCATCGGATAAGAATCATCTTATATTGAACAGGTGCACTACAGACTTTAATTTTTGTTAGTATGCGAGGAAGATATTTTTGCATGTCTTTATTATTATGAAAAAACGCCACTTTAAACCTAAACCACAAAAAAACCCATGAACAAATGTTGAATACATTTCGCAACAAAACTACCGACTTGTAAATGATTGCATATGCTGTCACAGCTGTTTCCTTATCAAAATTTTAATGCACAATATTACACATTCAAGTGTTGTTCCCATTATTAATTTGTTATAAATGAACCCTGACTGGATGAAAATTAATATAGATGGTCTTGTTTTTTAAACGAGAAGACACGAATCAGTCTGAATCAGTCATGCACACAAACGGAAGCACGTACATCAGGAAATTTCACGGAATGGTAAGTTTTTTTCTACGTTTCTGCAGAAGTTTCCAAAACACCTGAACTTCAATATAGTCGAAATTGTCGAATCCATGACGTCGTAGGTGGTATTTGACCACTGAGTAATTGTCTAGAGGAACTGGAATGTTGCAAAGATGGGCGTCGCAACGTGAAGTTGGTGAAGAACTCGGTCATCGACAGGGCTTGGAATCGTTTCCAAACTTATGCTACTGCCGCCAGGCGACATGTTGGAGGTTGTTAAAGATCAACAACGTCAATACCTGACCGTTTTTCTTCTACTGCAAGCTCTGCGACACAACACCAGCTTTCATCTGATCTCCGTACCTCGCGTGGGACGTTGCGTTTCCACACAGACGGTGTGAAGACGACTGTGCAAGACGATGTGTTCGAATCCTCTAACTCCTCTCACCTTGGTGCACGCCGAGATTAGGCTTCTGAGCATAACGTTGAACATGACAGACCTGTGTGGAGGAGGTTCAGTCAAGTTATGGGGGATAGAAAGACTGATCTGTATGATCTTTAGAATGGCACAAAACCGGTATACGTTGCAGGAATGAGATCTTAGATGTCTACGTCAAAACTTACACTGGAGATATCATGGGTTAGTTCACCCAAATGGACGACAATATCCGTGCATAGCGAGAAAGGGTGGTTGGAGCGGGTAGAGTGACCTGCTCGCTCGCCGGATCTTAATCCAATAGAACATAGAATATATGGAACCCTTTGCCGAAAAACATTGCTAGATCGTGTGGTTCAAACAAGCACCAAACAGGAACTCGGAAGGGCACTCGTGGAGGAATGGAACCGTCTCCAAAAGCAGAAGATTCAGCGCTTCAATGCTAGCATGAGACGACGTCAAGCTGTAGTGTGTGCTAGAGGCTATCATACACGTTTAGTAACTCGATAATCGGCTGTTGACCTTTTGTTATCTTCAGCTGCATTTACATTTTTGTTCCTCGGTGGTTTATTCATGTTATGTCAGCGAACTTTCTCTGAATAGTGTTATCCATCTTTCTTCACAATTGTTAGACGTTCAAATTAGTCTATAGAAAATAATATACAGAATACATTCCATGGTCCATTTCAAACGTTGATACACATATAGGAAACACGTGTTTTTGTAGAAAAAAAGGTTCGTAGACAGTTGTATATTAAATAAATAAATTTATTTTGAGCTACGAAAGGTTTTAATTTTTATCAAGGACGTGCATTGCATATATACATCCTTGGTTTTATTTAATTGAATATAAGAGTATACATATGTATGTCGATAAACAGTTCGATATGCAGTTCGAGACGTGTCGTGGATCATGTGCTGCTGAACACTCATTCTCAATAAAATGATACAAAGCTGTCCCCGAACATGCACTGAGTGTGAACAGAAATGCTTCAGTGATCTGTGATTTGTTTTTCCTGAACAGTTATGTGTAATCTTGACATAATCGCATTATACATCTGATATTGATAATATTTATTATCAGCAAAAAATAATTGCTCATTTTGTAATGTGCAAAGCCAACAGAGCTATCAATTATGGAATGAGTAAAAAACAACACATTGACAAGACCAGCTTCCTCTACATCCTGTTACATCAGCTTATCTGTATCCGCTATTTGAAGTTGCTATATGCGGATAAAAATACGCTGATGTAGCAAGATGCTTCCTTTATTGAAACATTGTGTCAAAACAAACACCAAGATAAATGACAATGCACCTATCTAATCATTTTGTTATTTTTTGTTTTTTTAAACTAACGCAACATAAAACATATCATCATTAGCTATGTTCAATGTTTGTTAATATTGATGTATATGCCCATTGTAAGAATTTCTACAATCTCAACATCAATCTATCTACAATCAATCTGTCTGCACAGCTGTTAGCGCGTTCGGCTTTGGATCAAGACGTTTGTGAATCTTGCCTGCGGGTTCAGCAACTTTGTCTACAGTAGAGAACTGTTCTACAAGCAGTAAGGTTTGGGTGCAATGCTACACTGAATTTCAGCGCAGTACCACCCATGGTCCGTTTGTTCCAGATAAAGCTTGCAGGTTTCACCGCAATGCATAACATTATTCCTTCTCTTTCTCTTTGCCTGATTGGTAAGGTTAAAAACAAACATATACAGGTTCTTTTTTCATTTTATTGTATACTTTCAAAACAAACCACCATAAATGGTGATCTAGAAGGGCGTCATGGGGAATACAAATATTAACATCTGACAAAGCTTTGGATAAAACATGAAATAGACATTTTAAAAGTACAAACATAAAGAACAAACACATGAACATGAAAGACTCTGTGAAATCAACAAAACAGTGTATGGAATCATTTAATAAACACTAAAAAACTAATTTGGTAATAAAAGTAAATCACTCTATGTTAGAGAAGTTAAATTCACTATCTGTTTTGAAATATTTTCTCTCAGCTCAGTTAAAATTCTGCTCAAGGAGGAGCAGTGACATAGCTATTTTTTCATATCAAGAAACCATGCAACCTTTATCTAATAGTTTGATCAATGGTCTATCCATGGTAGACAAAGTGTTATACATATAAAACTGTATTTCTTTCTGCCAGTTATTGCAAATGTCAGTCATGCATTTTTTCAAACTCTTTTAAATCAAAAATAAAATGTAAAATGAAGTCTTCTATAAAATCATAGAAAATAACAATCTCAATTAGTGTGACATTTTCAGAGTTTGAAAATACATGATGAAAATTGTCTAGTGATGATAAATTGATTATTGCACTCCAGTGTAGTTGAGTAGATTGTGGCAAAAATGATGTAAATAAATCATTGTGTATTTTGGTCATTTATGATAGATGGTATGAACAATCGAAAATAATTTATAACTCATTAATAATAATAATAACTCTTTAACCTCTTGTTACATATAACAATGGAATGACTTTGAAAATATGAAGGCAAAACCAACGAAATTAAAATCAGGTTTACTGTGTATATATTGTTCTCATATCAAATCCAAGGCACATGTTAAGATTGTTTGCCTAAAGTCTATTCAATTTGCATGATTTGTGTTAAAACATAAAAATGCTGAGATCGAAATTCTAAAATTCTGAACTTGCCATTTTGCAAAGTCAGCAATAACTGTAATTTATTGGGACTTACAAGTAAAATTCTTCATTCATCATGTCATTATAAAATTTTGATAATGTTCGATGTAGACCTTTAGTAAGAAGACCTGATAATAAACCAGATTTTAATGTAAAATGAACGTCCATCAAGCATATACTGATAGAATTGATATAACTACCGTTTTGACCTGAGACTAAAACTCTTGACTGTGTGTTGTTGATCGCATGGCCTCGTTATGCTTTCACTATGATGAACAATGCCAGAATAAACCATAAATTGTATCCATCATCAAAAATCATGTGATCAAGTGAAATCTGGCAGCTGAGGGGTTAAGTTGTTTGGACACTCAGTGCTGACAATATGTGTCTCACCCTGTGGACCTTGGTCTGGATCTTGTAATGGACATTATGATGCTATATCATAAATAGATGATACTAAACGACCTTCCATTTAATACTATCATTTTTTAAATGAGTTAATGATTAAGTATAAAACTGGCGAAATGAAGTTTGATACCAAATCATTAACGAGTTTAATAAAACTAGTATTAAATGGAAGGAAGTTTAGTATACTGTTTATTACTTGACCTCAGTAATCAAGCATGATTGCCCAAAGTGTACTGAATGAAACATTTGCGCAACTAGGCCGCCATTGTGACAACCACACAATATTGTGAAGTCATACATGCAGCGGTATTACACTAGTTTAATATCGCCATATAAATATTACACTACAGTATCTTACATGGGCAAGTAATAATACTGTTATAACTCTTGATTCAGTAACTTTCAATCTTCCGTTGGGTTTGTTGGATACATTCTGTGTTTTCCATCACCACTCTGTGGACCCCATGGAGCATAGCAAGAGTATGAAGACAAAATATTTACTTTATCGACATTCAAACTTGTTCTGTCTACACATTGTGATGCAAACTACGCTAGCAAATGACAATGCCTCCAGCAAGAGTTTTCAGTATCAGTAGCTAGGGGCAAGTAACTCCTAATTTGTTAACTAGATCACTGCCTTCTTTCTTTAAAATGCGATGTTGTGATTGTACGCTAATGACTAGATTTTGTCTGCACTAAAGTGGTGGACACTAAAATGTCGCTACATGCAGCTGCAGTCAGACTGTGTGAATACGAAAGTTCTAGAGAGAACCAGGTCAAGTCGCAATAAAGCAAATATTTTCAAACTTTTTTTCCCCGGAACACGGTAAATTTTGATCAGACTGATGACTTTGTTCTGAAAACAGTTGCTACGCTTGAGAGGTTGTCAAACATGCATGGACAGATCCTTTAGAATCAACAACCATCAAAAATGGACGCTAGACATGTCATACTGATGAAGCTGTCTGGTTTGTTGCAGACCGACATCCTCAAGAAGACTTTTGTTAACGTCTAAATTTGTCTCAACCATTGTTCGAGATCTCGCTGTACGCTTGGCTGTATCTGAAACAAAATCTATGATATAAAATTTTGCTTTAGACTGTAAATTTTGCTTTTGCCATGAATCCCTTTTTATAATGAGACCATTTTTTCTGGTTTCACAAACATACAACAAATAAAGATAAGTTGTTGATCAGGTCTAACGCAGATCAAGGCTAGAAAGATCCCAAAACCTTGACAATAACCACCCTCCTCTACTCGTCTGATACTGTCTAACGATTTGTTCATGAATCATTTTGTCCCATAAACACTAGTGGATCTAAGCCCCACCTGTTGAAGAACACCAAGCTCTGGGTTTTATTTACACTGAATGTAACATTTTATAATTGAAAATAAGGTTGAAGCTTGTTTGACAGCATCAAGGTTACAAGGTGGTAGGTCATGGGAATTATTCTGAATCTGATGAATGTATGGTTGAGAGATAAGGAACAAGCAAACCTTTTGAGAACTGCTCCAGGTGTCGTATAAACGATGCTAGAGGAGCAAAGGTCACGTGACTGGCGACACTCTCATCTACCGACTCAGTACTCTGGTCTCGGGGGACTGAAAAAAACCCAAAAACATATCATATCATATCTCATTATATGATATTTATTTTTATATTATATTATATTATATTATATTATATTATATTATATTATATTATATTATATTATATTATATTATATTATATTATATTATTGTGCAGTACAGCACAGAGACTGATTGTCAAAGATAGACACGTTTACAAGAGAATTCTCACAGCAAGAGAAAAGCTGCTTGAATTGGCTGATGTACTCCTATGTATGTGAATTTTATGGGCAAGAAGTGCATGTTAGCGTTTTTAAATCACCATGCATGACATTGGTTTGTTGGACCTTGGTGGTAAGCTCTTACAAGTAAATAAATTCAACTTACATGATCGCCTTACATAGTCTTCTTTTCCTTTGGTCATTCTAACACCTGGAGAAACAAACAACAAGTAGATATACTAAAGACAATCACTGTACCCTATAAAAAAAACAACTTGATATGCACTGGAAATGAAAATGTGAGAAGAATGTCCTGTCAGATTTCTACTGAAGCATACATAAAATATAGCAAAGCTCTGTCCAACTCTAGGCATACGAGTTGCCAGTCTACATCAGCGGCTAATCGATGCCTTGCTGCATTTCCATAACTTATCTGTGCCAGCTCTTCAGCACACTGCAACCACTTCACAGTCCTATTAGAAATCTTCCTGAGGTTGCTACATTAGCTAATGCTGGCACTACACTCAATACAAAGATTTTGGCATGATACGGCAATGGCTTGAGTTATAGGCTACCTTGTTTGGAATTTTATTCCCATTCAAATGATTGTATTATAATTCTTAATTATGAATCCTTACACAGCATCAAGCAAATTGTTGTATGTACATTAACATTTAACCTGCTGAATTTTTAAGTAGACATTCTGAATAATGTTTCCAGAGGAATCACAAAACATGAGGAAAGGTAAGGCTCTGGAATGGAATGATCAATGACTTGAGATAAGATCCATGAAAGGGTTAAGTGTCACTCACCGTCTAGAAGTACCTCCGACACCTGGATATTTGCGAAATATCTGTTGCTGAAGGGAGTGTCCCATGTGCTCATACAGACTTCAGCTAAGTTCTGGAGGACGGGGAAATGAGAAATGAAGTTTGGAGAAACAACTTCACACACTCAAACTAACCTTAATCTGACAAACTTTACAAAAACTGTCAACAACAGTAACACAGACTTCAAAGTCATAAACAAATCCTTATTCTTAAGAATTTAAAGAATTGATGATAGAAATGGAATCAGTAAAATATTTTCCCAAAAAAATTAAAAATTTAAAAATCAAAGAAAAATTTATTACATTTAGATTTTTTCATGAAATTACCTTTGGCAACCTAGAAATGACCTGATACTTGATTTCAGAATTTTGTCTGCTGTTGTCTGGAACATCTAAAACAATAAGACAAAATTATAAAACCTAATTTTACATCGAACATGACTTTAGTTTCACTGTTACTTATGTAAGTAATTTAAGATTGTTTGTCAGAGATGTATTAAGTAAGATAATCATCATGATCATGTCAGGTCATTAATGCCAAAGTATACAATGTATGAGCATATACAGGATGATATATAGAGGATATTTAATTAAGTTTGTCAAATACGATGTTTATCTCATCGAGTGGTGGGGTTGGAGTTGATATTTTCACGAGTGGCGCAGCCACGAGTGAAAATATCAACTCCAACCCCGCCACGAGATGAGATAAACATCGTATTTTACAAACTTAATTAAATATTCTATTTATTATATAATTTCATTCTAATTTTGTTGATTTTTAGTGTTTGTGAAGTCGATAAACATTTCTGAACCCTAAATGACCCCTTGCACTTGTTTTCGCTAGTTGTGATCCGCAAAACAAAATAGATCTTTTTAAACAAAACTACGTTCAAAAATTGTTTTCGACAACAACCATTTCGTTTAAAATGATAACAAAAAGTGAGACGTTGAACATGTATACAACTTTTAATTGAGTTAATTTACATATATTTGCATGTAAACATTAGACCATGTGCGTAATAATACATGACGATCGGTCAATCAGCCATTTCAGTGAGTGAGTCGACTGGCTGAAATAAGTGTTGATTTTGTGAAATTTACAAAGAAACAACAGTCAACAGAGGAAGGTAAATGACAAGGAGGTTAACAGCAATATTATAATTAAATCTAAAAGAAGTGTCAGTGAATTCTAGCACTAATTTACTTTTCGAGACTTTGTTGACAAGGGCTAGCGGAAGTGTGTTCGGCGGTTACGTTTGACCGTGGCAGAATGCTGGCTTCACACTGTGGATGTGCGAGCGATCTTGACTGTGACGGGTGGGGACAAGTGATTCCGACAACATCTGGAGTATCATTTATGGTTACATTCCCATGTATGGAGTTGCCTGTCATAATGCTTGTCAGGAAATAACGTGACTGAAAGTGGGAGTGTGAAGCTGTGTAGGACATGTTTTGTGATTGAGGCGAGACTGGCGTGGCCGGGAGAGACGATGCAGAGCTTGCTGTTGCACTCGGTGACCTTGTTGAGGTAGGCTTTCTTAACATAACTTCATTCTTTCCAGTAGACAAGACATGAGAAATATTTTTCTGTTGCTCTACATTCATTTTGGAATAATTGTTGATTGAATTTACATTTCTGTGGCCTGTAAATATAAGAAAAATTACTATTCAAAGTGTTAATGTTAATTATTTGGATTTATTAAAGTTTGTAAACATTTAATTCAGTTTATTTAATTTTTACTCAAATGTTCAAATACTGATTTAAGATATCATACATATAAAAAATTATATTTTCAAACAATTGTCTAGAATTATTAAAACATAATATAAAAGAAAAAGAAAAAAACCCATTACATTTATAATTTTATCTATTTATTGTTTCAGTTTACTACACAGTGGATGTCATTTAGCTGTCACTTGAATAATTTCTGTTGGAGGAAGACCTGTGTCCCTCAATTTCTGCACTAGATGTTTGCGGACGCTGTAAATATAAAAAAAATGTTTTAAAGATAATATATAAAAAATATAATGAGTTTACCCTTTTTAAAAGAGAACAAATAATTCTTATTATACTATTGATGTCTTATTGAAAAAAAACTGTATTAATTGGTTGGATATTTTAAAACATTACATTTATTAGATATGATAATTCTTTGATAAAGACAATACAAATCTAAATTTAATATTCATCTTACACATTCATTTTCCCAATAGACCCTGATAATTATACCTGTATGGTGTAATCCGCTGATTTTCATCTATGTCTGTTCCAGATTTCATCGACCGCATTATTCCGTACAACTTGTTGATCCCCATGGCGTTGGTCTTAAACCAGGGACTGTCCTTGCGACGGTTGTGGTTGATTGCCAGGAAGAAGGGCGAGTCGTCTGTCAGAGTCTCCGCAGGTCGCTTGCTTCGATACAGCTTGTACAAGAAGACTGGATCCCTCTCTGCTTGATCAGGTACAGCATATGCTCTGGGTTTAGTCAACCTAATGTCTCTCACATTCTGTCCAGTTCTTGTTTTTGTTTGCCTTTCAGAGGAGTAAAGGAGATATTCTTCATTATCTTCTTCTTTTAGCTCGATGTCCCCCCATTGTAGGTTTTTGCATTCCAGTCCCGTTCTCATGCCAAAATGGGTCGTACAGACTAACCACAGAGAGTTTATAAGGGCGGTTGGATCACTTGAACCCAAATTGCCAGCTTCATAGATTGCTTCAATATGTCTGTCTGAAAGTTCCTCGGCTGTTTTTAGTTTGTTGCCTTTCCCAATTGATTTCAGTTGTTTTTGTTTGGCACTCAGAGTTTCTCTGAACTTGGAGAACTGAATATCTTTGATAATACTGTATGCATATTCATTTTGTTTCAGGTAACGATCGATAGAAGAGACAAACGAGCGCAAGGAGACAGGTTCATACTCAGATCCATCCTTTTCGCAGACAGCAAGGATGAATTGGCAGAGAATTCTGTTGAGGTCAAAAGGAGGAATATACTCAGGATTCCTATACTCATCATTGGACTGTAAGAACTGGCAAAATACCTTCATGTCTCCAGTAGTTTTCCTCACGGTATTGCTGTTTTGATTTTCTTTGAGAAAATCATTCACATCTGTTGTGGAAACATTGGCAAATCTGCTGTTTTCCTTTTTCGCAATATCAAAGCTGCCAAAATCAACATTATCAAACAAGGTTTGGAGATCTTCAGGTAAGTACTCCTCTAAAACATCCATCTTGCTTGATCAAAGAGCTAGCAGAAGACAAGTGCAAAAGGGAGATAACTCTTGTTTGTTTACTTTTGGGAAAGTAGTTCCGGCTCAAAGAGGCCCTGGAAAACTTCACCAGCAGTGACGATATATTATATCGCTACTGTCACCAGTGACGATATATTATATCGCTACTGTCATCACATAAAAGGTTTATTTCACTGATAAATCCCAGTATTTCATTGCTAATTATATAATAAATATATATATATGCCAATCATATCAAGGCTGAGCAATTACAAAACTTCTTGTGTAATTTTAGGTACTCTGCTCCAAATCTTGTCAGACACTTCCAGAACTTGAGTCCAAATTTTATTCAACCATGGAATCTCTAACCACATAATCAATATGTTAAAAAATCTTAAAAGGCCAATATATATATATATATATTTTCAATGAATTTGTTTGGGTAATCTAGACAATGGGTGTCACAACAGAAGATGGCTGTAAGATGACAGATTATTACCCCCATTATTCTAGATAAATTCTTGATTCTTCATTTATAGGTAAAAAGGACCCCACTATTTAAATGCCACACTCAATCTGTTTAAATATATTTATGAGAGTATGATTTAATTGCATTCCTATATTGTTGCAAAAATATTCATAAGCCTGTCTCGAATACAAAATTGACTTCAAACTGATGCTGGGTTTGAACTCAGTCTAATAATATAGATACTGAGGGAATCTACTCCAGGATACTACAGAACCCACCTGTTAAAAGCTGAGTAACGAACTGTCCAGTAAGGGAGAGAACTCCGCGGTCAACATACTGCAGAAACATTCTGTGAAGAAAAAAAAAGATGAAATTTGAAAGTGTTATATGACATTACGCTCAAGTTTCTTAAGCAGTAATTCCCCAGATAAACTTTGTTGAACTTCTGATGTATCCCACAATGTATGATAAATTTTTTGATAACCTTAAATACTGATATCAGTCTCACATGCTAATCAAGGCATTACTTGCATCGTTGATTATGATCTATCCTTGAAACCTGTTCTTCTTTCAAATCCACAAGCAACTGTCACTAGAGGCACATGATGACATCTAAAGTGTTATTTTATATTCAGAATATATTTTGACTAAAAGTGTTTAATGTGTGCTTTTTCTAGTCAAGGCGATGTAACTAGGTAAGAGTTATTTCCTTTTGTTCATATATGCTCGCAAAAATGGAACAGATGTTTGGAAATTTTCGCCCAGAAAACAATCAAGGTTTTTCAGTAAATTATTATAGAAAATATTGTGATCACGAAATGGCACATGATCAGAAGGATGATGAAAAGCCTAAAGGGGTAGATGAACGAGATGCTTCATGCTTTGAAACCAGCCCAAAAAAATCATCTCTTAGTAATATCAGAAACTCGTTGATTTGATTCAATATTCAGTATCATTCTTGTTCTGATTTTAGTGATCAGCAGAACCTGCAAAAGTATCGCTGAAAAACAACCAACATTAATTACCTGAAGCTGAGACATCTGAATCCTAGCACCGTCAGACATGTCTGAAACCCTACAAGACAAAAAACATTATAGAATAGAACATGAACAATTAAAAATGTTTTTTTCCCAGTGTTTACATTAAGGGATAATATGTATGTTTTATGTTCACTGGTGTGTCAAAACATTTTCAGACTACAGATACCACTAAGTAGGGTGTAAGCTTAATGGAATCAGAAACCTCCATGCTGCCAGGGTAGAGTATTCATTAAAGCTGGTGTGACCAAGATTTTTGTTTAAGATAATGTGAGCACTCTTCAACAAATTACACCCACATCCCAAAGCCCACATCCCAAAACCCCACAACCTATAGCGCACATCCTATAACTCACAACCCACACCCCACAGACCACAAACCACAACCTACGACTTACAGCCCACAGCCAACACCCCACAAGTCCCACCCTACACACAACCCCCACCCCAAAACCCACACCTCACCTCCTGCAGCCAACAAACCACACCCACCAGCCTACAGCCAACATCCCAAAACACGCAACCCACACCCCAAAACCTTCTTCTGTTATATTTGAACATCTCAAGAAACAAGTGATACACATCTGGATCCATCAAATAGTGCAACAGGATTAATTGTAAGTTACATTATGGAATTCAATAATTAGAATTTATCAAAACAATTTCAAGAAAGTCTGAAAATGTGCGTTATCGCAGACAAGGAAAGGTTATCTCACCTGGAGGGATGGGGAAGCAGAGTTCAGTCAGTGTCAGGTAGAGTCTCTCGTAGATCTGGAACAGGTCGTTCTCGTCATCGCTACCTGCTTCACACCTGTAAAGACAATCATTCCCAACATTCACCTGCCCAAGCATCTAACATAGACTAACACAGACTCAGATTTCATGTCAATTTCATTTCCTTCTTATACAAAAGTATTTACAGTATTTAAAGTATTAATGTATTTACAATATTTAAAGTATTAATGTATTTACAGTATTAAAAGTATAAATGTATTTACAGTATTAAAAGTATTAATGTATTTACAATATTTAAAGTATTAATGTATTTACAGTATTAAAAGTATAAATGTATTTACAGTATTAAAAGTATAATGTATTTACAGTATTAAAAGTATAAATGTATTCACAGTATTAAAAGCATAAATGTATTTATAGTATAAAAAATATAAATGTATTTACAGTATTAAAAGTATAAATGTATTTACAGTATTGAAAGTATAAATGTATTTATATATTAAAAGTATTGATGTTTTTACACTTTTTGGCTAAGTTAAATGTTGTAATACGTGATGGGTGCTGTGTACAGTAGCGTCACTAATTGCATTGTTTATTACACACATATTGTTATGTTATGATCATTAAGATTCACTAAGTAAAATATCATATGACCTGTCATGTGATTTTGTAGAACTAGGGATCACTACCTTCTCCTTTTCCCAGTGTATCTTTGTGTGAGTGTATTTTAAGTGGGTAGAACATTGTGAGTAAATTAGGCATTGTATATAAAATATATCACTCTGAAATTATCATTTGTAAATCATATAAAATTATGTTATTTTTTTGTATTTGTCATATAATTACAGGGCACAAAATAAGCATAGCTAAAGAGTGTGTAGACCTACAAGTTAGGCATGCTGTCACTGTCCATCCATGCCGGTTCTGACTGTCTCACACTCCACAGGATATGGCACAGCTGGTTCGTCTTCTGGATCTGATGTAGATGTACCATAGTGATGATATTAGAATATGTTTAAAATTCTTATTCAGCTTTTAATGAAAACTTCAGAAAATGTCTTAATATCCCTATTTATTCGCTGATTACATACAGAGCAACATTAAGCCTTGCATTGGCTTCCTTAAACAGACAACTTCTAGAATGCCACTCAAACAGTTTAAGCCTTGGGCTTGATAGACATCAGGGTATGTAGGATTAAGTGGGATCCAGGATGATTATTCAAAGTCGCATCTGAATACAGTTTATAAGCTTGATAATTCCAAACTACCTGACAAGAGATGTACTCCTTTGCAACATTCCTTGCTTTAGCCTTATTGTCAGACCTCAGGTGTCGGGACAAATAATTGGCAAGGAGATCTTCTGTCTGAAAGGAAAGTATAAGTCAAGTTTTCAGGTTTACTGCCTATTATTTCAGATGTTTCTATCAGAACACAGTGAATCTTCATATAAAATGGTTAGTAGTAGACTTGTAGTAGTGTGTTGCAAAAGCCTGCCAGACCATTCAGATCAGTTTTGTAGTAAAACCTTCAGTAAGAATCTTTTCAATAATATGTTATCAGAAGCCCTTCTTCAGGAATGAAGTTTGATATATATATATTGTATTTCCCATTTGTTACTCTAAAAGCAAAGTGCAAAAAACCTGCAAAGATCAGATACAATTAACATTGACTAAAACTTTCAAATTAATAAACATCTAATTTGATTGACCTAGTTGAATGATCTTACAAAGGAGGTGTTTACTAAACTATAGTGAAAAGCAACAAAATATGAGAGTATATGAGGCCATTTATATGGAACATCATTTTTTTAGGTCTGCCTACCATTGTGTTGACTACCCTCGTCTGTGAGTCCTCGCGATACGGCCCCTGTAGGAAGGCGGGCGGAGGACCCAACACGGTCTCGTTCCTACTCCCCGTCATAGACAGCAGCTCCTCCTTCATCACTGGCGTTGATCTGGGTGATGACGTCGAGTAAAGAGAAATGAAAATTATAGTTAATTTTGGTTTAGATTTTAAAATTTTCTTGTGATTGAAGCAGAGACAAGAAAGTATATCTGACTGGCTGATGGACTTCCTGTGGGTCGTGAAATTTCTTTCATGAGTATTAACACACGGTATATGTTTTTGGTTGAAATAATGTCTCCTTTAAATATTAGTTTATGGAAAACATATTTTTTGGGGTTAAATTTCTTCATTACACAACCTGTATATCCGTAGTTGAAAAAGAAATTATCACGTGTCAAGTGAAAAATATCAAACCACTCAACCTTATTCTTTACCTATAAAAGTTCAGACATTCTTAATACCTTGATTTTATTTTATGTTGGGAATGTGACAGAATTTATCAAGCATCATTCTAATAAGTAATAGAAAGTACCCTCTCTCAACTGACTGCATACTGCTCAGAAAGTCTTGTTCGGTTTTTTCTTGTATACTCATAGAAGCTACGGTCTCCCACTGAAACAGATTCAGGTGATCAAATAGCATTCAAATCAACACAAGGATTCAAAATTATTAATTTCTGAAAACAACAACCAATCGTATCTGACGTTTCTCATATTGATACAAAAAACATCAAATTGAAGGGAGTAGATTCACTGACATGGTTTGTCATGGGTAAAAGGCTTGTTTGTTTAAAATCTTTTAAAAATGATTTGAATAATCGATATCATCTCTAGAGTCTGAAGAACCTGATACACCACACTAACTTTAGCTGACCGCTCCTCCAAGAGGCTCTTGGAGATCTTCTTGCCGACAGCCTCGAGCACGAATCTGGTTGGATGATCAACCAGCTGCAGATGGAGACGGCGCCGGAGAGTGTCCCACATGTCATCGTTGACGGAGCGGTGAGTCTGGGTCTGTCTCTCCTTGGCCGTCTTCTTGGTGAACTTGATGCTCTGTAGGGACGTGTAGGACAGCCGAGCTAGTCTCTCTCCTGCTGGGCACTGGAAAAATTGGATAACATTAGCAAAAGGATGAAACATAAGTGATGTCATATTTCCATATGTGCACATGTGAAAATATCACTTTTGTCTTGTAACGATTGTTTTAACTCAAGTATCTGTAATATGAATGTGTGGTGGGGCTTTCTTGGCAAAACTATTTTTCTGGAAGAGTTATCTACGGGTTAGGTGAGTTAGAGGCACATTGGCAAAATCATTTACTGTAAGGCAGGTATCCACACGTCATCACCATCATTGTGCAGGTTTGGTAGGGCATTATCAGAAAAATATATAACTAGAGCACAAGCTTTTACAACAAACACAGTGTAGATCTGGTTACTCTTTTGTTATTTAGTGGAGAAAAGGTGTCATCACCCACGACAATCATATTCCAAGTATTATTAAATAATTGCACTTACCCTCTCGAACTGTCCGCGGAATGTCTCTGCGGCGGTGAAGGGAAGCAGTCTCATCATGTCTCTCTCCAGCTGTCTCTTCATGCTGCTGTACGTGGACGCTGAGATGTAGTAGAAACATATTGCAATATTCTGTTTACTCCTCTAAGTACACCTGGGATGTTGTGAATATTTGTAGTGTTTCCCCTAGTCATATTTAGCAGGGCGCAACGCCCTGCCTTTTTGAGTATGCGCCCTGCCCTTTTTCTGTCCCGCCCTGCCCTTTTTGTTGCTAGCCCAAATATTCGTGCCCCATTGCAAAATAACGTGTACAATGAAATTATTTACAATCTCGCAATTTTATTTTACATAAGATACTTGCTATGATATTAGGAACTACAAGCAAGAGAAAGAAGAGAATGATTAAACTAATGATCCATCCTTTGTTTCACTGGGACACAGCTGCTTACCACATGTTTAGCTAGATACAGGAACAATAGGGAGATTATTGGTGGACACAGCCGAATGATCTCATTTGATGTAATGAGTGAAATGTATGCGCACATGTTTGAAATCCGTAGCTCATGAGAAATTGGTTAATTTAAATGTAATGTTTTTTTCTGAATTTATTCATTAGATTCAGAAGTTATCAAATATATTTTAGACTACTATAATGACACAAGTGTAAGGAAAACTTTTTCATTTACAGAAAGTAGCACTGCTGTCGTTCAAAACATACCTTCAAATAAATTTGTATTTAAGTGCCCTTTTGAAAGGAGTTGTGCCCTTTTTAAAATCAATTTGCCCTGCCTTTTTTCCAACCTAGGGGAAACACTAATTTGGTTACTTTGACATTTTAAAGAGAGTTTAAATGCATAGCTGGTCTGAAGGAGTCTCATAATCCATTGTTTACAAGTCTATGATAATGTTCGATTAGTCTGATATGCATGTAACCACTGAATTGTAAAGCATCTAGAGATGTTGACTTGTATGTGTTTCTTGGGGAAAATTTTTTTTAAAGTGACAGGTCTTTTCTTTTGAAAAAATAAATAAAATAATGAAAATTTATTTTGTAAGGTACATTAACAGACCGTTATGTACACATGAAAGGAAGATGGCCCGACGCCAAATAAACATTTAAACTTATCAATTCATTTGAACCTCCTATAACAAAAGCTTCTAAAAAAATTGTGCAGGTTTTATGAAACCAAATATAGTAGGGCATATCAGGAATGCTTCAAATGACTTGACCATAGAAATAATTCAATGATTTAACAGCAAAAGAATTTTGGAGATTCCTTACCTACTAAATATTCTGCCATTGATTGTGGAAGCTCTGATTTGGTCAGATTTTCACAGATGTCAAGGAATAGCTGAAACCAGAAGATAATCACCGTCAAACAAGAAAATATATAATGATGAAGGAATAACTCCTATGCATTCTCTATTCTATCTCAGAGCTCATTACCCTGGGCATGAATACTTGTAACACATAAACATCCCTACTGTTATCTTTGGCTGGCTTCCCCTTGTTAGAAATAGGAATGTAATGCACATGTTGAGGAATTATTGTCTTTTCATTAACAAAAGAGTATATATACTAGAAATATATATACTAGAAAACTATGATCTATCTAGAAGTCAAACAATGATAGCTCTTGAAGTGCAATGAAATATCAAGTTCAAGTTTCCGCTTGTATGAAAGAGGAGCGGCAAGGAAATGTTTTACCCTGAGAAAGGATGTATCAAACCAGGCCCTTTAACTATACTAAATAGATAAGTGGAACAATCTCAAAGTTGTATATCACAATTAAAAAAAGAGGCTTACTTTCATTTGTTGATAAAAAGATATTACATTTAGAACTAAACATTTACCTTTTTCAAAGTATAAACATCTTTTGTTCGTAAAAGCACATAATGTAGAATAGCCTGTCTGGTCTGGGCATAGGCTGACTTGAAACTCTCCACCAATCCCTCCATTGATACAAACAATCTCCATACCTGGCCATTACGATAGTCATACAGGGTGCCACCTAGTGGACAGAGGACAAACCAACTGATGAAGAAGCTATCATTTACACTTGAACATCCTGTACGCTTACAAAAAAACAGTTGTTTTCCGGAAAGTTCTTGCTATTGTTATGAGTAATTGCACTTGAACAACTACTGATATAAAGAGTAGGAGGGGACCACCTTCAAAGGTTTCAGCCCATAATGACATAGGACCTATAATGAAGCCCACCATACCTATCTCACGTGTGAAGCCCATGCAGGGGGAGAGAGAGTGGATGTGGCGAGCCTGACCGCTGAGTGCGGACATGGTGTCCAGGAAGTCCAGTACCGACTTGGAGGAGGAGATGGACGAGAGACTCATTGACCGGCTGGACGTCTGGCCTTGACCCTCATCAATCAGCTGGAAGAGATTAATAACTAATACTTTGGGATCGAAGCAAAATATAAAGTTGCTGTAATGTTAGCGCATAATATCAGTTCAGGGGGAGTAACCTCCTCTGGTTTTGTCCATGTGTATGACATCACAGGTTGTTGTGTCCCCGCCATCACTCACGCAATGTCGATTAAAATGTATTCATGTTCATCTGCTTAGTCGTCCCTGACAAAATAGTGGCTGAATTACTTTAATTTCTTTACCCATTTTCCAATTGTTTGAATACAATACAATTTGCTTTTTACAACAAACCATTTCATTGTTTGATGATAAATAGCTTTACCTGTGAAGCTTATCTGAAAATATGTAAATAGATTTTGACTGGCCAAGGAATCATGCAATTAGAATTTCCTTAATGAATCAATAATTGGTAAATTGGTATTTTTGTCATGCATATAAGCTGGATACAAAGGACTCAACAAGGTTGAAAATTGAAAAAACTACATGAACCTATTATTCAAATTGTCTTTTTTCACCTGAAAGTGGACAGTTGTTGACTTGGTGTCCAGTGTTGATTGGTCAGTGATGTCTTCTAAAGATGAATTCAGTGTGGGGACATCTGGACTGTGGTCATTAGAGGGATACAGGATACTTGCTGACCGGTCCACTACTGTCCTCTCATGGTCTGTAACAGCAAGCAGCTGTAAGTGGTTAGGGAACATTTCAATCTCTTCAAAGGCTTGAATTCTTAAAGTGAAACAGCTTTTCAAATGAAGATACAAAAATAGACAAAATCACCACCTCAGAATACAAACCTTGGTCTAACAAAGATTACTTCTACTTGGCGTTCTACTGATAAGATAGAAATAAAGTCTGTTACCCTATTGCCCATAACCTTAAACAAAATAAAACTATTTTTACAAGGCCAACTTCAGGCTTTGTAGGGATGAAAGTGTTAAAGACTCAAGCCCTGTGCCTAGATTTTCGAATCTCTCTTAGCGCTAAGATAGTCATAAGTACCATACATGAGCATTAGCTGATGACTATCTTAGCACAAAGAGAGCTTCGAAAATCTAGGCTCTGGATTGTATAGCTACTCACTGTGTAGAAGTATATGGTGACAAGGTTCAAACTCAAGACCCACGTTGAGCAGGTGTATGAAGAAACCAGGTAACAGAACTAGAATGTAGTCACCTGCAATTAACACGAGAAAGCATGATAACTACCGGGTGATCAGTGCAATGCAAGACAAACCTAAGAGGTGTCATATTTTTTACATTGTTTATGTAATCATATCACTATTGCTTAGTTGCCAATTTTTCATTTAAGGTAAAAAACTGAAAAGGACTATTTGATTAGCCATATTTACAAAAAGAGCATGATTTAAATTTGTGATTCCTTCTGTGTGGCTAACAGTAAATGAGACCATGAAATGGCAGTGAAAGATTTCCTACAACAAAAACAGTTTTTAAGGGCAGATGCAACATACAGCAAATCATAATTTGTTAAAAGTTGCCTTAACATCAATACAATCAGAAGAAAATACAGATAAACTTCATATACTCCATCAATTTGAAAATAATCATACCTAAGTACATAATCAATGCTTTAAACCTACCGAGCCAATGAAAGAACAAGCGACGGGATCCAATCAAACTCTTAGGAAGACCAGACACACACCCATTGATTGTCTTCACTGGAATTTGATTTTGAAATAGAATTTTACAAAGATGAAATCACTAAAAGAGAATTTAGCTGTGTCCTGAGCATATTCATAAATACTCAACTTCAAATATGAATAAGCATCCACAATTCAAACATGAAGAATGCCAAAACACTTCACCTTTTAACTTTAAAATATTTTAAATATATAGAGGATATTAAATGATGTTTGTCAAATGCGATGTTTATCTCATCGTAGTGGTGTGGGCAAAGTTGATATTTTCACAAGTGTTGCAGCCACAAGTATAGTTAGAATAGTGTATCTCATAGAATAGAGTATATTCACTGACAGAATAGAGTATCTCATCCTCAATTATATAATAAAACATTGTTACATTTTCCCTATATAGGTGGTATGTATCTCTGATGCAAAAAATATCTTATATCATCATTTTCAGGAACAAAGGTAAGTAAGCGCTCACCGTGATGAACCATACATATATAGTAGTGTATACTGTCGCCCTCCTCCTGGTCTGTCGGCGAGGTTCTCGACTTACTCGATGAGACGGAGAGGTGCTGGTAGCACAGACAGAACGTGCCGTTGCCTTGCGTCAGAACAGTCGCGTTCACGCTCACGTCTACACAACAGACAGATTTATAAAAAATTGATTAATTAAAATATATCAAGAATTATCTTCCTCGTAGCAAGCTAATATTTGTATATAAACCTTACTATTGACCTTAGCAGTGTAGGACCTATTTGAAAACTTGTGATTACAAAAGTTGGCAACAAATTAGTTCAGCAGCAAATGTTAAATACATCCTCGTTTGCTATTAAAGTATCTCACCTGGAATGCCTGGGTTCAAAGGTCGATCAGCGTAGTGAGATCTTGACGATGATTTAATGTAGGGGAATGGAAAATTCAATGGAAAATCCATCTACAGAGCAAAAGAATAAATGTTAGAATAGCTGATTAATATGAAAAAAGCAACATTTTCAAATGAAATCTCATATTTGCAATTTTACAAAATAATTTGGATTACAAACTAATAGAAAGATGGGAGTCAATTTCCCTATTATATACCTTCAAGTTTGTTCAAGCATTAGTAAAATCAAATAAAGTACAACGTATCAACTTACTGGTTAGAATTAAAACAGAATTCAAGTAAATCATAAACATCATATTCAATAAAAACATACCATGTTATCATAGTTAGCGTTTTGATGAAACTGTATTGAAGAAAGCTTCTGACCAATTTTGATTTCATCACTTGACTCAGAGCTGATCCGATAGTTGTGAATGTAATGAAGACGTTGATTAATGGCGTCCCACTGACACCAGACAAACTTGCCCACAATCTGCTCGGTCTTTGGTTGATCACTCATAACCTGAATTCATATGGATTATAAAAGATTAGTGATATAATGAGAGAAACAACTAAGGAAACACTTGTTTTAGGGATCACGCATATGTAAAGTTGACAAATGTGAAAGAATTAATGCAAATACATATATATAACCTAATCATATCAGTAAGAAGTCTACTTTGAGGAAGATTTCTAACCAACCTTAATCTATTTAAATCATTTATCTCAATGTCTCTTAAAATTATTCTAAAGTTTGAAATAAAGAACTTACTGTCCCATCTCCTACTCTTGCCAAAGGAATTTTGTACAAACCAACAGCTGAAAATAACAAAATCAAAACTTTTTAGGCTTATAAAAACTATCTTCTTCCAAATGACATACTGGGTAATTATACTGATATTTTTTAAAGTTAAGAAAAACTCAATTCATATTTCCAAAACTTTTAACCTGAAATAAAATGTGTTAGTGCAAGAAACGGAACATACAAATCAGAATGTACAAGGGGAGATAATTCCTGTGGTCTTAAGGTATAGTTATTGATTGCAATTTGTTGTCACTCACCATGCTATCGAACATTGATATACCCTTTGATAATGTTGATATGTTCTGCCATTGAGATGAGGCTAAATATTTCCGTCATATCAAAATAAGACCATCATTAAAAAACACATAAAATAAGGTTATTCTTAACATTGTTTTTTTCATGTTATTTGGCAAAATAGGATTTTTCTATTCATATTTCAATTTATCTTCTCAAGTATTAAACTATTGAAGTGGAAAAAAGCACTTTATTGCCCATAAGGTTATTCATAAGCAATAACATATTTTCAATATGAGCACATGTGCACATATCACTTTTGCCTAGCAACGATTGTTTCAGCGCGAGTTACCATATTACATTGTCTGTGACGTCATAAAACCATTGTTCGTGACGTCACACTAGCGGGCCGCCACAAAGGAAGCAGGCCGTCTTAATATTTCAGTGCATTGTTAATTGAATAGAATAGGTAATAAAGAAATTATTACCCTTGGAAGTGTGTCATATGACTTTTATGAAACTCGTGCGAATTTGTGTATAACCCTCGCTCTTGCTCGGGTAATACAAAAATTCACACTCGTTTCGTAAAAGTCATATGACACACTGCCTCGGGTAATAATCTCTATGTATTTACTTTTTTAAATTTCTATACTCAAAGGTCTCATTCTCTCCCAACTGAGGCTACTCTGGTAGATTTTCCCAACATAACCTCTGTAACAAGTGCTCCATATATTTACACCATATCCTACATAAATACAGACTTATTCAGGTCATAGTGCTAACTTCTTAAAATGTCTTGTTATGTCCAAGTTTGACACTCTTAAGACTTGAAGCGATTGAGTTTAGACATTTAGAACAGGGCACTGATTAGATGAAACGGTATGCAACTCACACTCCTTGTGGAGACAGACGAGGAGATGAGACTCGCGGGAGGAGGAGTGTTCCGGATGGGAGGGGTAGAGGAACTGGACCTTCAGGAAGTGCTCCTTGGACAGGTTGAGAGAGAACACGCGCACCTCCGCCGCCAGGATCTCCGCTAGGAACACTCGGTAAGTGTCTGAAGCAAAGGGTCGAAATGAAAGATAATATTTGTCTTCAAAATGTCACTGAACAGTTATGTCTGAAGAAAATAAGCAGTGTCTGAAATACAAGCAGGGTTTGTGCTCTGCGTAATCACCCAGCTCTTCTAAACATTTGACAGGCCATGCCACGTAATGCCAGAGAGTATATTGAAAACCACACAGATACTAGTCGGGAAGGCTTCTTAGCCACTTTTACAACTGACCCTATTTGAAATTAACTGACAATCTTTTCACATATGATCACAGACCGATAGGTGTACTGATGTTGTTCATCTTCATAACGATTAGCAAAACTATTTGACTGTAAGAATTCTTAAACATATAAATAATAATAATAAAATGTTATCACTTGGACTTACCTTTGCCAGATTTTCCTTCCATCTTTGAAAGAGTGGTGAAAGCTGGAAAATAAGTCAATTTGGACTGAAAATCACAATATTGACTCAGTGATACTCAGATGGGATACATGCAACTGTTACAAGTTACATTTACCAGGTTGCATCAATATTTACTCTGTGACACCCCGAAAGGAAAAATGCAATGGTTACAAGTTACATTTACCAGGTTGCATCAATATTGACTCAGTGATACTAAGTTTGGATACATACAACAGTTACAAGTTACATTTACCAGGCTGCATCAATATTGAATCTGTGACACTCAGACTGGATACACACAACAGTTACAAGTTACATTTACCAGGTTGCATCAATATTGACTCAGTGATACTAAGTTTGGATACATACAACGTTTACAAGTTACATTTCCCAGGTTGCATCAATATTGACTCAGTGACACTCAGATGGGGTACACACAACAGTTACAAGTTACATTTACAAGATTGCATCAATATTGACTCAGTGATACTAAGTGTGGATACATACAACGGTTACAAGTTACTTTTACCAGGCTGCATCAATATTAACTCAATGATACTTAGATGGGATACACACAACGGTTACAAGTTACATTTACAAGATTGCATCAATATTGACCCAGTGATACTAAGTTTGGATACATACAACGGTTACAAGTTACTTTTACCAGGCTGCATCAATATTGACTCAGTGACACACAGATGGGATAAATATAATGGTTACAAGTTTCATTTACCAGGTTGCATCAATATTTCAGTGATACTTAGATTGGATACATAAAACGGTTACAAGTTACATTTATCAGGTTGCATGAAGGAACTTCAGAATCAGAGGATATTCCCCTCATCTTGACTAACAGCTTGTACCTAAAACACAGTAGTTGAATTAATAATCATTTGTTACAGGTTACAATATGTGGTGTACTCCCTTTTTATAAATATAGATAATCAAAAGGGAAGGTGAAAAGGGCTGCTTAACCATTTGATGCTCGATTATTAAAAATGAATTTCTAAAGGGGGGTAAAAAAAACCTGAAACGACCCCCCCCCACCCCAGGATCTGCCACTGTTTTAGGAAGTTTTCAATAATTGTGGACGATGTAGAGTATACTGACCTAGCAATGACTTGGTCTTGTTGATGGAGCATGACACAATCTTCAGTCTCTTGTTGTTGATCCACAGCAGCTGTGTTTGTACCGTATCATAACAGTTATCAGCGAATAATCAAACTACAAAACATGTTTATCAAGGTAACATCTGGTTTCATTACTTCTATTAAGTTGCAATGTGGTTGATCAGTCACATATCGCTTTCAAGTTATAGCCTGCAAATTTAACAATGAACAGTAACTCATCATTTTAAAATTATTCAGTTACAAACCATTCTGAGTGACATTTATATAGGAAATAAATCTTGACACTGACCATTGGCTAAAAATAGGTTATCCGAGAATATTTGATTGGTTAATAGAATAATCAAAAGTGATTAATTATTCAGTACCAAACCATTAGGAGGGTCAGGACCTTTTCTCATGATTCTGACCATTGGTCAGTAATAAACTTTGCAGGATATCAAGTATAAGGGTTCAATTCATTATGGCTCAATAAATCTATAAGAAACAATTTAGAGTGGAGCCCTGTAGATAAAGGGTTAAACTTGCATTAGTGACATTAGCAGCTGAACTGTAGCTATACACCCTCTTCACGGTCCCCAAGGATAATTGAGTTATTTTTAGTTGAAGCAACTGTAGCCATATACCTTCTACCCCCAGAATAATTGAGTTATATTTTGGTGAAGCATCTGCAGCCATTTAGCCTCTTCCCCCAGGATAATTGACTTATCTTGTGGTGAATCAACTGTAGTGATATCAGACAGCACAAATCTAGTGGCACCAAGATTGCTAGCTATAAGGGTTAACTCAAAAGGATTTGTTACATCAGCAAGAAGCCCCTTTGAATGTAGACAAGACCTGCAGATAAAGGTTTAACTTTTACTCACCTTGTGATCTTGAGAGGCCGGATCAAACAAACCCACATGTGTTACAAGGAGACCGGGCTGGAATTAGAATGATGAAAATTTAGAAAAAAGACATAAATCGCTGATAAAAAAACATTTAATAATATAAATCAGAAACCCTTCCAATAACCATAGAAGAAAGATCATCAATATTTGATTGATATGTTAGCAAACTTTGACAAGGATTGACATACCTAAATTCATATGGTGTATTAGACTGTGTTAGAAACACTAACAATATATAGATAACAATGTGTTGCATTTCAGCAACGTATTCCAATACATTTACAATAGAAATACTCTGAGTGACTCTGTAGACTGGGACCAGGTTATGACAAACTTGATCAATGAAAGATCTCAAGAACAAGTTGTTATCCATTATTATTGATTTAATTCTTCTATCAGTGGCAGATCCAAGGAGAGGAGAAGTCAGGTTGAGGGAGTTCGAACTACCCTCTCCCCCCAACATTTAGAAATTTATTTTTTTTAAGATGATAACCCCCTCCATTTCAATTAGTGGACCCATCCCCCTTTCAATATTTATGGACCCGCCACTGATGATGGAAATATAAAAGTACACATTCCAGGTAAAACATACAGAGAGTCATAAAACCACTGAGTACCTTTTTGTTAGGTGGGTTGAAGTCAGTCCATGAGTACAGAATGCCACCATCTTTCTCCTGACTTAGGACCCGCGGAGATATCGGTATTGAATCTGAAATGAATTTGACTTCATATTAATCTTATAGTTTCACAGGAATTTAATGACATTTAATTAATATTCATACACAACCATGAGTTTCTGACATGAAAAAGGAATGATGCATAAGTTTAACTCTGCCGAATCAGTTGTAGATTTTGACTCTGTTTGACTTTACTTCAGTCCTCAGTTTGAATTCTACTTTAGATAGCTTGATTTTATGAATTTGTATCATGCTTCACACAGGTTATTAACTTAACAAAATGTAAAATATAGAATTGACAGTTGCTGAAAGACAAACTTTCAGTGCAAGAACTTACTATCAATTATAAACAGGTCATTCTGAATTTCTAGCGAAATCCTATCTGACGTATTGTCCTCGGAAAGATTGATTACTGAAAAAACTCCCCCCCTTGCCATGCATATTTCATTTTTAGAAAAGGAAGGTAGATAATATCTGAATCAAATATATATTTCAAAAGATTTGTCATTCATGAATGAGATTTTTCTCAAACTATAATCATACCTTAAAAAAGGATAGATATTAGACAGAAATATTGAAATATAATTTTTTCCTGTAGTTTTTAGAACATTATGTCTAAATAAACATCTTAAATAACTAAGTTTGTCTGGTGCTTTAACAGTATTAATATATGTGTTTTCAAATGGTAATTATCAGTGTAGGAAACTTACCAAAAAGGTCTACCAGACACCAGGGCTGGTAACTTTAAAACTAACCAGTACTCCATTGAAGTTGCCAGTCCTATTTTAGTTGAATATTTTACCTCAGCAATATAAATAATGAAGTAAATTTCAGGCTTTCATATTTATTCTATTTCAAAACTTACAAACATTGCTGTGAAACAATGCCATCGTGTCTCAAATTAGTACGACCAGTGACTTTAGTATTTTCATACTCTTTTTTTATAATTATTCTGTCGACATATGTTTACTTAATTGTTTCTCTGGGCAAACCAAGAAATTTACGTTACATGATACATCTATGACAGACAGATTTTATTTGTATACAAGTGACCCTAGACCAATAGAGCACATGTGTAAAACGTAAGTATAACAGATATGCAAACCAATTAGCAATTATAAAGTTTTCTTAACTGAGATATGTGGTACAACAGAAGAGCCAACTTAAATAACAAATTAAGACTTTAAAGTGCAGTAACATACGGAATTTATTTTTGGAAGACTGTTACAGAAAAAGCATGGCAGATATTTAATTCGGATCTCTAAATCGACATTGCTTCTGTAACTTTGAAGCTGTGAGTGTTACATCTAAATTTAGTGAGCGCACGTCTCAGTTGTGCTGACTTGATTTCAGAAAGATAAATTTCTGATGCAATATTTAAAATTCGAATAGAAATTTACACAGGTTGATGACGATATTTAATTAAAACAAGTTTCGTCGGTAAATATCTTTACATCCCTGTTTGAATAGCTGAATAAAATATTTGGTATTACTTACATAATTTATACATTTATATTTGAAGTAATGGTTTCAAAGTTAAGTTCTTAACGAACTTTCAACATCCGAGTGCTGTCATTCTATACAGCCATAGCTAGTTGCAAGCCTTGCTACGATTGGCTGATTAATTATTGTTAACCAATATACGTGCATCTCTTATGAATGCAATCAACTTGACACAAACTCAAAGAAATTGACTCGACTCGAATCGCGACTGATAACCACTTTAGTTTTTTTTGCGTCCAAAATATTTATTCAAATGGCAATGCAAAAATTCAATTTTACATAGATTGGATTTAATGACAAAATGAACCCGACCATCGGACGGGTAAGATTTAATTTTTGCCAGCCCTCAACAAAATTAACCCGTCTCTGGCGTTCGGTAGTTTCCTACACTGTAAGTATACTTTGTTTGAATAACACAATAATAATCTAACACATGATCGATATATAATTCAATAAAATCTAAAAAAACCCATTTAGTCTCATATATATATATAATAATGATAGAATTTTTAAAAAATTATTTTACTTTTTTTCTGTAAGACAGTTTATGAAATCTGTTGGACACTCGAGCCTGAATTAATATCTGATTTAAGACTAAGGACCATTGAAAAGGAATGTTATTTGGAAACTGAAAATACAACTTCAAGTCATGATTTACGGACGTCGCTGCGAAAATGATTAATGGTTTTTGTCACAGGTGCAAACACTAAAAGTAGTGAATGAATCGTTATCAATTCTCATTTAATTTTGTGTTACAAGAGTCTTAACCCTGTGTTGTGGGCGGGTCAAAAATTTAAATTCTTCTCCTGTTATTATCAACCATAACAGTAATTGTAGAACTCGCACATAAATTGAATTAATAGTAACCTGAAACTCCTATGTCCTGTCTTCGTTTAGCAACAAAGTTGTTGATGGACCCGATAAGATCAAATCCCTTTTTGAACTCAATCATGTTGTCACCATTTTGTGGATGTTTGTTTATGGTTCGAGTCACATGTCAAGGTAACCCGGAAGTAAAACTAACCATGAGAGTTACCTCCCTTTATAGTTTGTGGGCGGTGCATGCATGGTGTCAAAATACGAAATAACATTTATATGCAAAACATTTTTCTAAAGAGGGAACAAAACTACAAAAATAACATTTATGTGCAAAACATTTTTCTAAAGAGGGAACAAAACTTAAATTGTTTAATCTGATGAATGAATGATAATTTTAAAAAGGCCTAAAATAAATTGAAAATTAAATAGGCCTACATATTAATATTTGTATAACTTTATTTCTTTTTTGAGCGCATCGTACATATTCATTTCACATTATACATTCGCAACATTTACATTGAATATTTTCAGACAATCAAGATTGGATTATAGTATACACTTTCATCCATATATGATCAAACGTGGTCATGTAGCATATAAACATTTTCAACTACGAATGGTGTCAGGTTGACAGATTTGGTTTGCATGGTATAGGCTACACATTTCTTTTTTTAAAATGGCTAAGAAATAAATAACCTTCATCAGAATTATTAAAAAAAAAAATATGATAATGTTTAGAAATGGAATACATGTATATCAGCAAATGTCTGGGCAACATCTGGTGAACACGAGTAGTTAACATTTTAGAAAGAAGAGAAACCTGTCATTTTTTCACGTGAATATTGATTTAGGATGTCGTGTAGCTGTTGTCTCTAGTATTGACAAATTCATTCTTATTCCTTTATCGGGTGAAACATACATACGTTCTCCTAACGTTGCGTTTTTCATAAAGAACAAGTACGTCGTTATCAAGAAATCTTACATTTTCCCTATGTTATTTCGTTACAGAATTAAAGGGGCAGTAGCACGTTTTGCAAATTTTATTTCTTTTAAGTTTCCCGAATAAACATTTGTTTGTTATGTAAAACGTAATTTTTCACTTATCAACCAAAAACTACTGACGGACTTAATTAATTGTATGCACACCTTTTAATCAATTCAGGTAGGGAAATGGATCCTCATAGCTTTACTGAACATGGTAAGCTCGTTGTAGAACTGCCTCTTTTGATTAAAACATTGTTAACATTTTAATCATTTTTCTTCAGATCGCCTTATTTATCTAAAATTTTTGCTATTGCCTCTTCAGCTTTAATTACAAAGTATTAGATGCATGTATATAATTGTACAGACTCTGAACCTGGTGGCCTACAATATATGTGCATGTATATAACGCATGTTATCGATTAATCCATTCAAGTCGATTATATCAACACTGTTATTATTTATTGACAGTGAACAAGCGACTACAAATATTGATTCGTAACTAGGATTTCAAACAAGTTTCGTCACATGTAATACACTCAAATACCTAAATATTGAAGATTTATCTCAATCAATATAAAGTTTGTTTCATTACTTTAAAACTTATATAGTGCAAATTTCATGCATGATGGGTTTTGCTTAAGTTCGACTTTTTCAACCATTAATTCACCGAAAGTAACGTTTTTTTTCTAGCGAGCGAGGAAAAAACATATTCTTATTATTCAGTTTAATTTGATAACTATAGCACAACAGGAACCCACCTGGTGGTGATTTATCCAACACTCGGGTCCTAAAACTAAATATTGTTTGTGATCTTATAAAATTGTCATGTCTAAATATGTTTTGAGTGAAAAAAAACCTCGAAAGATTCCTTATAACGTTAATCAATATTGGCTGTGTTAGCTGATGTGTTCCTGTAATATTTCATAGCGAAAATAAAAAAAAATCTCTGTTTTTTAAATGTTACCAAAGGCTGAATTTTTCAAATGTTCATTTTGATATATTCATCTTCCCGGGGGAAAAATATTTTAATAAAGCGATATATGAATCAAAGCCCGCGCATATTACTATGAAGTTTATTGAATTACCTCTCTAACATTGTCAAAAATTGGATAAGATAATGTTTAAAGATATATTTTTTGTTATAGTTGCACACGACTTCGTTTGTATTTTGTAAAACATGACGGATTTTACCTGATAAATTACTTTAAAAGTTATTGCCAGTCTGGCAAGTAATTTTCAAGTCCTGTATTCACATTGCATCTTTATTTTCTGTGGGTCAGTTTAACTATGCAAGTTTATGATGAAAATAATACCACTGCAGGGTAATTGATCAATTGCGATATATATATATACATTTGTATCTATAAACAGGTATATGAGATATGTACAATGTTGTATGGGTTTTAGCTTACCACATCCTATACTGACCTTTAAAAAAGCTTACCGGCTGATGGCGTGGTCCTGGGCTGCTTCAGGATTTGATAAGAAAACATATGAACAACAATGATATATTTATTCACTTGATTAAGAAGGAAAACATGTATGTTTTGAATGTTTTCACACATTAAAAACACGTATTTGCAATTAAATCAGAAAGTAATATGTTTTGCTTGAAAATGAGACTATATAATTATTAACTCTTTGGCGTTCTTCGTACCGGGAATCCAACATCAACAGTTTACACTGATTAACAGTATGTTATGTTGTTAATGGATCAGCACGAGATGATAAAAGTTGCTCGATGAGATTTCGTAGGACACGAAGGTGAGATTGTATATGTCATCGAAATTCATTGTTCATTAATTTTCATGCAAAATGCACGTCTCTGAACACACTTAGAATCCCGATTCCGTGATGTCATGACATTGTGATGTCACCATGTTGATGACCCATGCTATTGAGATGTAATCAATGACAGGGCATTGTTAAAATCTACTGTCAAAACGTTATCTCATTAGAGATCCCGCCGTGGGAACAGTTTCGGATGATAAATCTTTTCCTTTTATCCTGTCTCTCTCATGGATCTCCTTCTGGCCAATAATCATGTCAACATTTCTCATATGTCATCGTTTAAATTCAAACTTTGTTTTAAACAACGCTTGTATCATAGGCGTTTTTCAGCTTCTACGAGTCCAGGTACGTTTGATGACGTCACGATACATTCATCTGGTAGTCAATCAATCAACAAATGCGGTCTCCACCTGCTAATCGATAAGCAATAGTTTCACGTGATTCGGGCAGCGAAAGGCAAAGCAATGGAATAAATGTTATATTCGTGTATGGTTTGCTTCTCTTAGGAGCGATCCGTGTTTTCTGACGTAGAGCAAGTTTCGCCGCCCTTGGCAATCGAGAAAGGTAGGATTTGATTTATAGTATTTACTTACTTTATTTTCAATGTTTAGTTGAAGTACATGTATCTCTCAACATGTATGTTTACCAAATTTGAATTCGATAGAAAAGGTGAAAACAGTAAGACAATAAATATAACTCGAAAGTTTTATTTTCATTATATCTTTAAATGTGGATCGCGGTATTTTTGTGGAAGCATGCTTGAAATGATATTTTGTTGCATATTATCATTGAATGCCATTTTGAGCCTTGCTTTAGATGTTTTTTAAAATCTAATTATCATAAATGCCAAATCAATGGTATATTCTAGAGTATTTACGCAAAAATAATCCCTCGCGCTGTCGCTTTAATCAAAATATACATGGAAGCAATTTAGCATCATGATTAAAAATAACAACAGTAATCTCTTAAATCTTTCACATAAATTGCCCCTTCTGTTTTTTAAATAGTTTGCACAAAAGCAAATAACGTATCAGTCAAGATGTATGCAAGTTCCTCATCAATTACTGACGTGATGGGATGGAGTGGGCTGAATGTGTTGACTACGTATAGAGGCTGGTTGATCTTTTTTCTGGAAACCAAAAAAAAATCATTTGTGCATTTCTACAGTTATTATTACAATTTATTAACTTATTGTTGCCATCATATGCATGTCCTATATCAATAACCTAAACACGATATTGCCCGTTTCCAGCAAAATACTCCTCACTTTTTTCTCACAACTCACAACTCGCAACTTTTACACCGTGTTGGAATAAAATAATAATAATTATCAGAATATAGGCACAATCTTTTAACACGACTTCAGGGATCGTTTGAATATTGGCTTTTATTTCAATCATGTGTCATATCTTTAGAGTTGTTGGATATTTGATGACAAGTTTTACCTACAGCATTTTAAAGAAGTCAAACAGTAAAACTATCTAATATCGACTACTTGTTATTTCACAGTTGACGAATAATTTTAAAGCAGATCTTCTGCTAATATGTAAAAACTGATGTTTGGCAGTCATATGATGTACTTTTATCTCTTGTATTTCAAGAACTTAGCTTTGTATTTAAGTATTTTCATCTTTATTTTCTTTAACGTTTTGGCTACTTACGTATGTTGGATCTCACCATTTTCCCAACTGCTTTAAAACAGTATGAGAACTTAGAAAAACGTCGCTATCAGCGCAAGAAGAAGTTGATGATCCACAAAATACCTTGTCTTCCTTAAATTGACAACTTCTCACTAACTCACTCACTAAGGTGTTGTTTTATAATTTCAACACTATGTCTCTTGCTTCATTTAGACAAGTTATATGTTACTTCCTTATGCACAAAAATAAATAACGTTGTAACGTTTGTACGTTATACCGTGTATACCGTTTTCGGTATATTTTACATATCGATCTCAATAAAGTGAAGTTAAGGAACAACCCGCTGATTGATATTGAGATATGCTATAGGTCATACGTTGATCCGTATGTTGCTTAAATATTAAATAATTGGGTTATCTTTAACTTTAGTTGTTGAGTATATCAAGAAGATGGCATATATAAAAACATTTAATTTTGACTCTTCTTATTCCCATTCATCTTCTGTATTGATTTTTTTATTTGAGTAAGTACTAAACATATTTCTCATTTTCTTTTTTGTGTCCCGCAGTTGACATCAGTTGCTATAGTAAACAGGAACCATCAATACATCATAAGTACATGTAACAAAATACGAAACGCTCTTACTATAAATATTTTATTACGTAACAACAGACATAGTTAACAGAGCAATATAAGACAGTGGCAACAGAACAACGGCGATAGAGAATGGGAGACGTTTGAATACAACTGATGGTCATTGTCGGGTTCAGAGGGTGTATGTTAACTTTATCGTATAATTAGTGATAAATGAACATAAACTCGTACGCTCATTATTGTATCGGTGCATGTTGAAACCCTTACAACCCTTTTTATGCCGACAATTTAAGTATCCTGTTTGTACCATATGAAACCGAGAATAACTTGGAGCAGATCGATGATTGAATATAAACATCTTTAAAACACTCGTTCGTTGCCACTGTGGCCCAATATGGGTTCGGACGAACACAAGTTGATTATTTACAAAGAATCTGTTAAGAGTATGGAATTATTAATCTTAAAGAGTTTTTACCGTTTCCGAAGAAGAGGAAGGTGTGTTTGGAGCATGGCTCCTGTGACCCTTTGAGGGAACGGAGGGGAATTTACAAGATTTTATAATGTACCGTTCAGATTTCACTTTTAAGTCACAGCCTTCAGTCTGATCCAGCAGACACTTATTTCACGAATGTCATATGCGATTCAAAAGGCCATACCATCAGGAGGTTGTTCATCTGATTTCAGTTTATGCTTGTTTTCCTTTTGGCAGGGGAGTTTGCAAACATGCTTCCAACGTATAAATTTGTTAGAATTATTTTACGCCGGATATTTCTTCACATGTAAGCTTAATGTATTTTGTTATTATATTCTGTTTACATGTATTTAGCTGATAGTTCATTCAGTCACACAGCAACTGTACCTGAGTTTTGTTTATAGTTTCATTTAGCATGGGACAATGTAATTATACATGATTTCAGCTTATAGTTTCATTTAACATGGGACTATGTAATTATACATGATTTCAGCCTATAGTTTCATTTAACATGGGACTATGTAATTATACATGATTTCAGCTTATAGTTTCATTTAGCATGGCACTATGTTATCATACATGATTTCAGCTTATAGTTTCATTTTGCATGGGACTATGTATACATGATTTCAGCTTATAGTTTCATTTGGCTATGGATTTGTATACCTGATTCAGTTTAAAGTTTATTGTCCGGATAGTCCGTATACATGAATACGGTTTCCATTTAAATTGCTTGCATATTATGTCTTCATGAATTCCACGTATAGGCCATCAATTTATCTGTGGATGTAGGCATACTTTCAGCTTATAGCGTGGTTCAGTTGGCCAAAGAGCTGTAAAACATGAATTCAGAATATATTTCTTTCAGTCGTAAAACATTATCCAAACTATAATGTATTATATACCTGAACGATGAAAAGCTATTCAAATGCACGTTTGTGTTGTATATTTCGAACACCGTAAAGCTTAGTTTAATTTTTATAAAATGCAACGGCAAAATTTTTTATTTTCCCCATCGCATTACTTTGCGTCAACATGTTTTTATAACGTGTTTGAAATCAGTATTTATATAACTTTGTCGTCTGTGTTAATACCGTCGGTTAAACATGTTCGCGCTCGATCAATGCTGTTTATTCAATTGGCATTATAACGTATATACTCATCTTCGAAAAAGTAAAAATAAACCTACAAACTTTTATCATTTTTGTAAAGGTAAAATTTGTATACCATGGCACTGCAAAAACATATTTTTTTCTTAGAAATTATTTATTCGCTTTATATGTACTTCGTTGATATAAGATTTCTTTCAGTCAGATTAAGCTTATGCCTTTGATAGATTAACGTCTTTTTTGTCCTCGTATTCATGAATTTTCTCCAGTACATCTTCACAGATCAATAAAGCGACAAGCATATTGTTAGTCCTTGACTGTCTACCATGACTATACGACAATAACTTCAATTCAAACAGCGATACTCTATTAGGCAATCTTGTTAAAACTAGATGTAATGTTTACGTCCCCTAAGTCCTACAGTACATGTAACAACGGAAAAATTACATCTGGTTTTAAATAGATTGTCTATTAGGTGAATGGCTACAATGTATTACTGAAGTAATAACGCAAGTTCTTTCAATCTAGATTTCATTTGACTATATCTGACAATTTACAAGGAATGACGAGTTTTTACATCCTACATGGCAGCATGTAATTGACAGTACTGTAAGTTAAAGAAGGCGCTTTAAGTAAAACGCCGATTAAATGGTATCTCTAGTCCTCATAAATTGGGAATAAGCACCCATATTTATCTTTAGGTCAAATTTACAAACTGATAAATCTATTAAGGTATATCATATCATTATTTCGTTCTCTGAAATCTATTTTAAATATTTACAATTATAACAGGATTTCATGTTCATTTCAGTATACGTGTCTAGCTTCCATGTGCGTTGTGTTTCCTCTTGTCTTATTTACCTCTCTAATTTAGTACTAAATTTGAATCCCTCGGCTGGAAAGCTAATAAGGGTTTATTTCATTTCGTCTTTAAAGCACACATTAAACGAGGAAGTAACATTACGTCCCTCCCCCTAAATAAAGTTAACCCATAACTTCCATTTCAGACCAGAATTTTAGTTCTGAAGTGGTATGATCAAAGAGGATCTTTGAACAGTAATAACATATGAATGATGATTATTGATAAATAAATAATTGATTCACATCACGGCATTATGACTATTTTAAAGCGGAGGACATAGCTGAAAGACAATTATTGTCGCAGAAAATAACAAAATCACAAAAAGACATCAAGTTGATTATCCGAGGATATCGCTTGATTTCTCCAATCACCAAGTCATCAAATGCAGTGTTTATGGGCTCGAGGACTTTTATGAACTGATCGCTTCCTTTCTTCAAGAGAAATTTCAAATTTCACATTCAGAAATGTAAAATCTTCTTTTTTTAATCAGTCACGACGATGTAGTCATCAAATGAAACTGATTTCTTATAAATTTATTCGGAATTGTGTAAATTTCCGTAAAGGGGCCACCGGCCCATTATACAGATACATGCATCAGAATATAATATTATAACTACTGAAGCGCCGTAAAATGATAGCATTGGCTAGTTGCAATTAAGAAAATGTTAACGTTTTTTTGAATGCTAGCAATATATTCAGTTAAATTGTTGACAAGGGTTTTATCGCATGATGACATCAGTTGTATAAATTTACATATATTTGTGTATGAATTATCATCTTAGGATGCAGACTCCGACGTAGTTCAGTATAAAAGTCACATTCCTTACAAAAATGATATTCTCTTCTACTGGGACGATACAAAATGGACATAGTCTGTGGCTCCGTTGAAGGTCGGTCTTTCTTCCTTCCTCAATTAACAGTCAATGGTTAGAACATCGGAATTAACAAACTGCATTGCGATAAAATGGCAAGGTAACGATAGGTAATCTTCACATTTCACGTCACCTTTTATACACTTATATAATTGAAATTTTGAGTAACTTGACATACTTTCAAGAAAAATCTATTCATTTTAACATTTTCTAAACGACCACTGCATGGTAAAATGGAAATATTGTGATATAAAAATAAGAATATATTTTTGGCGTCAAGGTAAAATCTTGTCTGTAGCGCTAATGGTAAGCGAACTATAGTGCTTTGAAATAAATCCTTCTATAGAGTCTAGTGTTGCTGCCACTGACGATTCCACACGCAGTCACACCTTCGGTAAACATGTTGCCTAAATTCATGCAAATTGAACTGTGTGCTGATATGTGTATTGGTTCCCTAAGTTACGTAACCAAGAGTTGTGGGTAGGTTGATATGTGTGTGTTTTGGAGGGGGGGCAGTATAGGGAGGAGTTGGAAATAAGAGAGGTTAGAATTGATATTTTGGGCTTTTAAAGCATGTTCCTCTACCAGATAAAAGATTTTAAAGCAATGAGCGTCATCAATTAACAATGTTTCAGCCATAGACCCCCTGAACCCCCTGATGAATATTTTTCCATATCCAAAGTATTTACGTGCTTTAATATTGTGTAGGCATAGTTTGACAGGCAGATGGGTTTTTAATCTTTGGTAAGGATAAAATGCATATACTAACATCAGTAGTTATATGTAAGTCATTAACCTGACTCATAAGTCATGAAAAGACCGATGGGCAAGGGAGTCAATAGCTAATTTTTTTCATATTTGAAAGCCCTGTGGTCAGTATCACAAACTACTATTTTTACCACAATGAAGACATATGCGATACACTAAAACAGGTTTTGTGTCAGTAATTACATGTTCCTGTAAGAATGTTATGGGCTTTGCAGTTTTGAAGGTTATTTTCTTATTCACAGTATAAGTTCTATACTGATGACTGATGAAACTATGAAAGACACAATCACAAAGTTAAGAATAGGCGTTGTAACATATCCCTATAGGAACATCAAATTTCTAAAGATCATAACAAATATGTTGGATCTTTTTACAATGTACCAATAACGGTATATGCCCATAAACCACTGTCATTAAAACTATTCAATGTTAAAATCGTGTTAGCGATCTCGTTTAAAAACCATTTCAAAAGCGATGTCAATGAACAAAATCACAAACGGTAGCGAAAAATAAGCTGACTTCAGTTTATCTGCAATCTACAAGAAAACAGTTACGTAATTATTCCAAGTTTGATATAAATTATCGCTGACATTCAGGTGATAAACGCCCATTAAGTATTACAGGATGACAAGGCGCCATAATCAGTTGTCAAGAATGGTCATCAGATCTTGAACAAATCTAGCACCACCACTTTGCCAGTCATGTTGCCAGGGGATACCTTCAATGTAATTGTAAAATTCACCAATGCTTTCCTATTCAGCATGATCTAGATAAGGCCAAACACTGTTTCATCACCAGGATACAAAGGCAACGTTGTGGAAAAGGATTATTTCGTTCTAAAAATACTGAAAATGTGCGAATGGGGTTGAAAATCGATTTCTTTTCTAATAAAAAATATAGATAGATATGACCTCAACAAGAAACATTTATTTATCGTATAGAATATGCCCTTGATGTAGTTACAGGTATGTTGGTTTCATTCAAGTAAAAGAAAAACGAGAGTATGAAACTAAAATGGTCAAACGATATATTGCAGTTTTCGAAACAGTCAACGAACGATTTGAAAATGATTGTTATTTTTGGCATGAAATTAGAATCTAAAAGACTGTCCTTGACCCCCTTTGAATAAGCCAAGTTATTTATGATAAACTCCGTCACCCTCTTTTCCATACGAAACATTATGTCTATACAACAGTCCGATTCTTTTGCATCAGATCTAAAACATTAGAGTAACACTTTAAACCGATTATAACCCTGAGGAAATGCAAATACAAAGGCAACGTTGGCATAGTCTCTGAAACGACTTTAAAGTCATTGTGTTGCCAGAACGACAATGACATAGTACAAATTGAAAACCGTATGACAATCATCAATTGTGTTATTGATATCGGTCTTTATATTTTACCTCCATTACTTTATTTTTGAGGATCTCTAATTTAGTAATTAATATATGGAAAACAATTAGTATCTTCTAAGGAGAGGGTACTTCAAGTTTGATAGGTTTAGTTTTATTCTAAGTAAACACCAAGATGCTTGTGTACGGCATGGCTCAGACGGATGACTAAGGAGCCAGTCTGATTAAAATCGACCGTGTTCCGAGGAATAAAAGTTACAAAATGTTCATTTTCCCAAGATTCGAACTCGATATGCACGGCGTCGTGCAGAGGATGGCCTCGACCTATCGAGTTCGAATCTTGGGGAAGTGAACATTTTGTAACTTTTATTCCTCGGAACACGGTCGATTTTAATCAGACTGACTAAGGAGCAGGTTCCCGAAGCCCTCAGTCATACAAAACTGCTCACTGACTTAGGAGCAGTTTCCCTGCTGTTGTCGCTAAATCTTCTCCATAAATGCCCCAAACAAACCAAAAGACAGATTTGTTTGAAAGTACTGATAATTCTATTCTGCATACATTCAATGTATCAAAACTAAACTGGCATTGAGTTTCTGAATTATGATAATGTAGTTTTATCAAATATTGGAAAAGAGCTTCAGCTTTCAGAGAAGTGAGGGAGTGTGTGTGTGAAATATTAACACCATCCCTTTCATCATATGAGAAGGAATGACTTGAACAACCTCTGTAAAGAAGTTCTGAATACTGGTCAGTGACCGATCAAGTGTAGGTCAATGTATTGGTGGCTGCATTAGAATTAAATGAATGGTACGCTTTTATTTGAAACCAATCCTATAAGCTCAACCCTTCAACAAGTATAACATCTGAGAAAACAACTGACAATAGAAACTCGTGATTACCGTTAACATATCCTGTAACATCAGATATCTGAAACAAAAGACCAATCAATAGAATCGATTTAACCTGGTAGACCGTGTCTAGTATATGTATACCTATATGTATATCATTCATGAGGTAGGTGGTACGATTGAGTGAAGTCCACATCACTAAGAATCTGACCTAAACATCCTGCCGTGTGGCCAAAAATTGACCGAAACGGAGGAAAACTGCTCAATGACTAACCTAGTAAAGCTAGTATATGTATACCTATATGTATATCATTCATGAGGTAGGTGGTACGATTGAGGGAAGTCCACATCACTAAGAATCTGACCTAAACAACCTGCCGTGTGGCCAAAAATTGACCGAAACGGAGGAAAACTGCTCAATGAAACTGAACTAACCTAGTAAAGCTTTTATCAATCAAACCCTTTTTTCAGTATAAAGGTCAATATGGAACCGTACCATCAGGTCGGTGGAACAGTCACATGACCGGAAGCCCATTTGCCATTTGTGTGGGTGAAAGTGAGGTGTCTAAAATTCTACCTTCATTTCCTCCTCAGCCCGGAGATCACTTCCGGTACAGCGTTAGGTCGATGCGACAATACCATGCAATCAATGAGGATTAAGGCAATATTGTTTAGACATTAGCTTTCTTGTTTATAGGGAGCTTTTTTTGTATTATGTAAGTTCAAGATATATTTCTTTGCCATAATCATTGTTATTTCAATATTTGGTCCACATAAAATGTATGTTTGGCATTATGTAAGGTGAAGATATTGTTTGGTCATTAGTCTTTTACATGTTCGAGATAATGTGAGCAATCTTGTCTTGATATCGGATGCATGTTTGAACTAAGAGAAAGCGATGTTAGTGAGACTTGAACGAATCCGTTAACTACAACTATACAGACTTACCCTCGAGTTTAATCCAACCGCTATGTAATATTTGTTTCAATGGACACAATTTCAATTTGGACTCGGTATACGGATAGCTTCATTAAAGAATTCAAGCATCTGAAACCTTTTGATAGTTTCCGCGTTCTGAAAACTTTACTTTTTTGATGTTCTTGAAAACAGGTTCCATAGCTTCGTTTTTCCCAAATCTTTTTATTTTATGATTACAGAAAATTATGGGGAACCGGTGGTATGTTTCATCTTCCAGTGACGCTTGTTCATCTGTCAGTATAATTCCAATTTTTCTTGAGAAATACAAAACTCAAAGGTTTAAAATGTAACGGGGATATGATTAAGATAGGCCCTTTGAATAACTAAAGACTTCCTTTCCTTTTCACCACAATTACTCAGAGGTCCAGTCATTCCAATGTTAAATTCATGTTCTCTCTTTCACGTTCTCTGTGTACGTATCTGTCCTCGACGCAATTGCACTGCGTGACATGAACATGAAAATCTTAAAAGCTCTGCAATGTCGTTTTAGTCACGCTCGCATGACATATACTCAGATTAATGTCCACTGTCAGTAATACTATGTTTCAGCATCACTCTAACGATTTAGAATAAAGGTTAATTGTTGTGTAAGTATCCAAAAGTATCTATCGGCACACAATGGATACAATTCAATTTGGCCTCATTTTGGAGATAAGAATAAATTTTGAAGGATGTTATATCATTTGAAAACTGCATGGTATAAGGAAGTTGTAAAGCAGCACAAGTGATAATGAATTTATCGAAGAGAAACAATTTACGACAGTTCAAGGATAATACATCATCGTATATGTAATCAACCGAATGGTTAGAATTAAATAAAAGACGTTTATAACATGCACAAAAGATTTTTTTGCTTAGAAAACACTTTACGTCATCGCCTTGTGAAGTTCATCACATTTCATTAGCATTTTTGTTCACCTCGTATGTAGAAAATTAACGTTTTGAAGGATTACAACTTGGAAACTGTGGACAACTACCTTGCAATTTAGTGTGAATATTCAAGTTATATACCAACGAGTTCTCCATACTTCTAAGTCTAATAGCGAATATGCTTGTCTCATTAGAATCTCAACTTTAAAGGTCGAACGACATTTTGAGTATGCAGCTGTGTATTGAGTGTTTCGGCACGCCTTCATTCAAGAACATTACCTACACCTGTCCAAGATAAGTTAGTTCAGACACACTATCACTTGATTACTGCAACACTTGGTTCCTTGGGTGTAGCGGATCTTCATCCAGCGAGAATGACCACCGCCGTTATATGCCAAGACATGTTTATGAGGCTCCATTAATCCATGATTTTTCTTCTCTTGTTTTTTTCATCGTTCGCCTATGGATAACTAGAAATTGAAACGACATAAAATCGACTAATATTGAAATTGAGCTTATAGAACAGATGAGTTACCGGCCCTTATAGATGCGAGGTACATCCTGCGAAAACAATCAGGTGTGTAGGATCCTGGCGGTTAGAGCAGGTTGTGATATACTAGCTTCGTTAAATATTCTTTAGAGCAGGATCAAAGGTCCTCCTGACTTTCCTTTCCTACAATTTTACATACGTGATCATTTGACAATACAGTAAACGGTTTATTTCTATACCAGGATAAATCTTTAAAAAGCGGACTGAGCGGTTTTTGTCATATTAATATATTAATAAGATTAATTTCCTATTTCAAAATGGTAAACACACTAATAGGCGCATTATGAAACGATTTCAAGTGCAAGAAATTAAGGAGAATTCATTCATCATTGAGAACTCCATTATTAATGAAAGAGCGACAAGGAGGAATAATAGCTCCGTAGAGCTTCCCGCACACAGTCCTCTACATGGGCACAACCACTCTTAGCCTTTCCGTCCGATATCGATCTGTCATCGATTTGTATTGATTAGTACCACACGAACGGAGTAATGTGTGGAGTATTGTGTTTCCAAATGTTAACTCTGTGACGGCCGTAAAAAGGTTTCTACTTTAAATATCCATCCATGTATGATATGTTAAAATCCTTGTTTCCGGGTTTTGAAATATGATCAACATATATCGGATTTGTTTTATCAAATTAAAATTTTCATGTTTTCAGTGTTTTCTGGAGACTTCATTGACTGAAATTACATATCAAATTAAGTCAAAGAAGGGTATATATATATATATATATATATATATATAATAGTAATATATCCTCAGGAATGGAATTGAGAATGTGTTGTTAATTTTAAGACGTACTTGAAGAATTATCCAATGTACAAAGAAAAGATGTAATATTGGGGGAAAAATAAAGACAATTTATTCTACGAATCACCTGAAAGAAATGAACACCTTTAGTGATTGAAAGGTCCCCGTGTCTGTCTGTATGTCACGTATTACAAAACTGCCTTACAAATGTCCAAGTGATTGTTTTACCTTTGTGTTTCATTACTCCTATGGTAATGGCAGCACAGTCAGTCGTATATACTGATATACTATATGAATTGCATGAAAAAAAGTATTCAAATTAAAAAGAGACTTGCATTATGTTATTATGGTTTAGAATAATAATATAAAATCCATTCCTGATTAAGGAAATAAAATGTCAACAATCATCCAAAGAACGATCTAGAAACATGAAACAAACAACAAAGATACTTCGGAGTAAAAGTTACATAGAAATATTACCGATTCCTTTTACATGTATTGTCGCGGCGTGAGTTCATAGAAACCAGCAGGAAATAAAGCTTATTCGAGAATTGTCAACATCAAAAACCCGATCAATCATTTGAAGGAGTATTTGTACAACCACATCAATGATTGGTCGGCAGGGAAATATGATCTAGGAAAAAATGACCGAGTTTTTATGTTATGTAGTACTCGTTTGTTCTTTGATACTGGCATAGGCACTGAGTACAAGAGTGAGTCACATAATAATTATCAGAGACAATTGGTGTTCTTTTTTATGGTCTATCACGGGTTATAGAGTTGTTATATCATTTCCCATTCAATGGTTTTGTTATGATAACGAGTCTTGTAGTTCATGAGCCTGCTCGTGTTAATGTGATAAACTTCCTAGTGTGTAAAGGTGACATTGAACTGGAGTGAAGAATTCACAGTACATGTATTGTTTTCTCTTTATTTTTTGAGGACCAGGTATCAAAATAGTCAGAGATGGATCAGAAGTTTTTCTCATGTAGAATATCATATGCAGCATTAATGAAGGATAGATGGGGGAGAAATAGAAGTCAGCGCATGAACTTCCAGCTATTTCAACACGTGATTTTTGAAGTAACTGGCTTTGTTACCACCATCTTCGTTTTTCTTCAGAACATTAAAACTCCCTCCTTGTCTCCGGCGGTAAACTATTCCTTTTAAAGCGTTTGAAACCTAATGACCATTTCTTGTTAAAATATGATAATGCTTTGAATAATTATATAATGCTTTGTAAGAATTCCCTACTGTAACGACGGGGTAAGACTAAAACCATCCTGATTAACATCTACTAAGTCTAATGCCATTATTGTCTTCAGTGTTTTAACTTCAGCGTGCCAAATGAGATAGACTCGTATAAGTTAGAGGTGAACTCAACTCAGTCTTTGACGTCATTCCTCCTCCTCACAATTCAGTGTCAGTGTGTCTAACACCGATAATTCCTGCAATAGAAGAAGTGAGATTTAACAAAACTAGCTATTACACAGGATATGAAGAATATTGTATGCAAAACATATTATAGATGATGCATATCTTCAGGTACCAATTATACTATAGAGTGAATGAGTATCTGAATGAAAGGTAAAATCATATTTTGTGATTAAAACGAACATCCGTTCTTCCTATATCTCCTCTTTTAAATACTTACTAAGTGATACCATTATGTGCGCTTATAAGCTTGGACATTTATTCCAATACATCATTTCAAGTCAACCAGTATTTTCAGCCTCAGATGTACAGGATGCCGCCGAGCTACGATGGCAGATTCCGACGTGGACTGTAGCTACACGGACGCGAACGGCACATTCCACGAGAGCAAGTGCGCGGGGAGCTCCGCATTCTGCTGTATCGGGGGAGACGCCAAGTACTGCTCGGCGACATCGTGTGGCCTCGCCTCAACCAACACTCTTGCTTCGTATGCGTAAGTATACGAGTAGACGTATTGTCTAGTTAATTGTATGTAAAATGTACTTCGTATGCGTATTATACGTTAAGGGATAATGTACAGTTTACTGTTTGTAAAATGTGATGTCTTAAAGAGCCACTCCGTGAGTTGTTGGAGTCATATATGCCAAACTTAATCAATGGTGTCAATGATAGCAAAATATCGACCGTTATCAAAAAGACACATTTTAAAGCTTGTTTTTACAGTGACAATATGAAGGTAGCACGTCGCAATTATGATCGAAAACCGGACAGTGGCGCGTGTCAAATAATAAAACGTAATTTTGGAGACTTATCTAAAACAGCCAGGAGGGCAGTTAGGAGTTGATAGTGTTTGTTAGGTTATATAACAAGTATACATGTATATTGGACGTGATATCTACACCTCTGTGCATTTATAAGGTTGGTTTTAGATTTTCATGGAAAACCAGTATTTGTCATATACATGTCTTTTGGACATGAAAAGTTAAGAGGTTTTTATTTTTTATCACCGCATATGACATTTAGGTTCGTATCAAAGGTAAATGATATGTTATAAAAATCACGGAGTGGCTCTTTAATCAACACTCTAGCTCAAACTTAACCAAATTGTATGAAAAATGGTATACCAACACTCTAGCTTCGTATGCGTGCGTAAGTGAGTAGATTAATCAAGCTACTGTAACAACCATACCATTGAAACTCATCACACTTTAGGAGATAATTCAACCGGTACATGTTTCATAAAATCGGTAAAATAGTACATGCAAGGGATTATTACATGTTTAAAGAACAGTCTGTTTGTCGATTTATCAATGCTATCTCAATAGACCTTTAAAATCTTAACATAATGTAGGGAGTATTTATATTCCCTCGTATGCGTTTTCCACAAACGTTACCCGGATGGCACTGTCTCTCTTACAACGACGTAATGACGTAATGTAATGCCGACTCAGGTAATCATTATAGATTTCTCTACCACCTGGACAGTGTCCAGTGTACTACCAGGTGGACACTATGGATATGCAATTTTTACTGTTACTGTGTCAAGGTATTATAAATGTGTTGCTATTTCCTACTTACTACTTAAGCCTTTTTCATGATTTTAAGCCGCTGTGATAAAGATTTAGAAGATTTAGGTAGGTAGGTTGGTGGGTTTAAAGCCGACTTCGGGCCAGATATGAGCTATATGCGCCCGGGATCAAAACTGATGATTAAAATATAATTGAAAATACGAACCTAGTAAAATGCTATCGTTTTTGTTATGTGTTCTTGATAAAATTCAAAATTTTCGTTCGGACCTCACCATACTTCAAGTTTTCTCCAAGGAGAGATTTAAAGGAGAAAACGTTTCATTAAGACATGATAACCTCCCTAGCTCTTCTCTGTGGTACGAACATTTAGTTAAAACTATGAGGTTATCTCCCTTTACATGAAATCTCGCTCAACATGCTCAATTGGGAGAAATTGTCATTTGAGAACAACGTCGTTCAAAGTCTAAGAAAGGCAGTGTTACTTGCTTTCTTGAATCTAAATGATTAAAAACATCATATTAGTAACTTTTACTAGATTTAAAACAAATTTGGGAGACATATGAACATACACAAAAAACAATATACAATTTTTGTCGGATAATCTGAAAGTTTCAAAATTCAGTTTTATGTTTGGATTGATAATTGTCTCAACTCTCCCCAGAATGTTATTGTTTCAGATTCTAAGTGGCATATTGTGCCCACTTCTGTATGTAGTGAATAAACTACATTTTTTATCTATGAATAAATACGTTGACAATGACTTTGATTAAAAAATATTGAGAACATCACACATCAAACATAAACTTTACCGACATCAAAATGAAGCTCGAAAAACGGTTACCGCTTCAAAGGTAAAATTCTTCTGATTTCTTTGTTATATAACGTTTAAGAACCTTCTATACCTTTATAACCAGGGAAACAAATAAAATAGTTAGAACTCTGATGATTGTGTCAAAACTACAATTTCAAGTCCAAATATAAATTTTAGTGTTCATTGATTACTAGAGCGCAGATAAATACCCATAACCTATATATTAATCCTCTACTTATAACCATAACAATGCACTCAACCTGACCCCATGGAGGGATAGAAACTGCCAATCACTTAAATTACTGAGTACAGACCATATCGATCTCTGATCACTATCAAAGCCAGGAAGCGTTCAATACTCAATCAGATTTGATATTGATCTTAGAATCAATAATGGGGGGATTATGGTCCGATGTCAGCGAAGTGTGAAGGGAATAACATCTTAATGGGATTGTCCAGGGGGTATTGGTGAATGGTTTTTTTAAAAGATTGGGTCATACTGACATGGTTTTAGACGTTATATTACAATATTCTATGACATCATCTGATATGGAAAGTTTATTTCATTGACGTTAATTGATAGTTCGAAATTGTCATCAGAGTAATTATTTTCATTGTGTGATGATATCATAAATGATCGACATTATTGAATCGTAATCGTTTTAATATTGTAATTAAGTGGTTGGCTTTATCAGTCCGTCAAATCTGGTCGTGTAAAACTCTTCATCTGGGTCTTTCGGCAAATCAAGGACATCAGACTGACGATGTCCCAATCTTCGTCACCATGGACACAAGACCTGTGACATCACCTAATTCTAAAATGTTGGGACCAAGGCCGGAAGTGTCACTATCTTGATTCATGGCACCAGACAAGCGGTGTCGATATTTTCTTCATCCGCGAACAAAGGACGGAGATGTCGCCATTTTGTCAATGCCATTTAGATAGTTGATCCAATTCTGTACGTCACCTAGGTCCCAGCCTTTCTGTAGTTCTTTCTGCTTCTTACTGGAGGACAAGTCTACGATGCTCCAACCTTCTTCACCTTGGAACCATGGCCGTCGGTGTAACAATGTATTTCATCCTGGAACCAAGTTCGGTTGTGCCGCTAGTTGTTTCAGCAATACTCTATCGTATTGACACAAGACCTGTGGCGTCCTCATTTTCTCAGTCATCGATCAAAGGTACTTCATCCCGGCGGCGTCACCAAGCACTTCATCCCGGCGGCGTCACCATGTACTTCATCCCGGCGGCGTCACCGTGTACGTCATCCCGGCGGCGTCACCAAGCACTTCATCCAGGGGGTGTCCCCATGTACTTCATCCCGGCGATGTCACCATGTAATTCATCCCGTCGGCGTAACATTCTACTTCATGTACTTCATGTACTTCATGTACTTCATGTACTTCATCCTGCCAGTCCTGTCATCAACTTATTTTTTTTATCTAGCACGCCATACAACAATGCAACAATCCTCTGAATGCAGAAAACAAGGCGTCATAAAGGTGTAATAATTAGATTACGGTGGTGTCACCATTTACACACCCTGGTACCAAAACCGTACCTTAAGGGCCGCGTCCCCATTTCATTAAACAAAACGACCCCTATAAAGGAAGCTGAAATGTATCGTCATATAGAAGTTCTTTTTGATGTTTCGCTCAATATAGCTGAGTGGCATTTCCTGCTCTCTATCGCGGGTTAAAAATAAAAAATCGCGAGTATCGAAAAAGGGTTCTGTAGAAAGTCACAAATAAAGTAATGGTTAACAGTAGGGGATGTTGTTCTGCGATATGAAAATCAGGAAAAATCGTAATTTCATCGAACTTTTTTTACATGGTAAGAAGGGAACTTTGAATTGCCTCAAGAAGCTATACAACTGTTAAATAACAATTCAAGTTTTATGACCCCCACACTGCTTCCACCTCCTATAGTGAGACATCATGCACAGGAACACGTATTGCAAGCATCCAATGTTTATGGTGCATGTGTAGAGTATAGGGACCTCGTCATGGAGAAACAAGCCTGACGTCTAAACTGTGTCGTAGGTTTGTGTACACTGCAAATGAAAACAGTAGTCTATGTCGTACGGTGCGTTAACGATTAACATCCACCGTTAAACAAGTGATTGTGTAAGTGGAGACTGACATTAAGTCGAACATGAAATTGTCATGACATGTTTCCTTTGACTTGTGGCGACTGGACTTTGGAGTGGTATATATAGGTAACTGCAAGCACAACATGGGCATTCTCGTTATGCAATAAACGGTTGTTACGTCCTACAATTAAACCTGTTTTCTGTTTTCTTTCATATTGTTTTTGCAAAAGTTTCTTTGATTGTTAAATGAGGCGAATCGACTTTTGAGTTAGATATATAGATAAGAGTGCACACAATGGACGTTGTACAGAAAACCTAACTACATGTACCACGTAGTGCAGATCAATTCATATTTTTTCACTTTCTCGAAAACATACATTAACTTAAAGATTAATGTTTTATGTTAAATGAGGCATTTTATTAACGAATGATTGTTTTGTCGATTGACAATATCGTTCATAATTATCGTAAATATATTTGTCGATTTACAATATCGTGCATAATTATCGTAAATATAAGATTGGGTTGCGACTTTTAAAAGAAACGTCAATGAAAGACGATTACTATTGAAGAACGGTTCTCGTCCAATCGATTATCGGAATACATTGATTTTGACATCTATACCAAGCGCATATGCATGAATTTCAGGTTTAGTCCAGTCAAACACTTTCTCGTTAATATCAATACAATTACTAATAAGCCAACACTTGAAACGCCCGTTGCACACCTAAATGATACCAAGAAAAGACCGAAACGTGAAATGATCTTCTTTGAGATTAAAATCAATCACGATAACGTGTTAAAGTAAAAATTTCAGCTACATTTGTACAGAATATTCTTTATTCTTTGTTGTTTGCTGCTTCAGCAGTTAGAAAATGGAAAGACCTATTCTCCGTACGATTTACATATTTATCATTGATACCTTAAAGAAGTTGTCACCCACATACTCTTGGAAATAAATGTCAAAGCAAATAAAGCATCTAGCAAATCCTGAAGCACCGCTCTTACGTAAATAAGGTCTTACGTCCTCTTTTTGGATACTTTTGTTCTAATCTTTCTAAAGAAATTGAACGTCGGTCTACAACAAAAACGATACCCTTAAATTATGTATAACCTTTGTAGGCATTAAAACTGAATGCATTTCTCTAACCAGTTATTTATTTGATTAATACACATTGATTCAAATAAAAGGTTTAAGTATAAGTTATTTAACTATGAAACCATTTCCTAATATCCTTGACTGGTTAATAATTGCAACACTTGCTTAAAGATTTCTCTGAGAATTTCAGCCGTCATTTTGAAAAACTCACCATTTTGAGTTCAATATTTTTCAAAATGCAAGATAGGTTGGTGATTCGAACTAAGTGTCATTCCATCTTCACCAAAGATCAATTGGCGTCAATGTGCATGTGACCAGAACCATCCTGAACCACATCCAGTACATGCTTGTTTGCGTGTCTGTGTCCTCTGTTAATACAAACAAAGAAGTTTGTATATGAAGCATATGCTGGTTAACACGCATCATCTAATTTCTTTTTCAATATCCGAGTAGTCAAGCATAGCTGGCGGGAAGCCAACTGGTCAAGGTTAGGGGATCCGGGACTGACCACCATCGAATGTCATTGCTACGACCAGATCCGTGCAAATGGAACAGAGACATCGAAGCTTAGTAAGATCTTCAGCAACTTTGTTCGTATCAGCACAGGCGTGATATTTGACACCTGAGGACCTCGGTGACCAGTAATAACAGTCAAACAATAACAGCAAACACAGACTACGGGAAAAACGGCTTAGCCCGTGCTAGTTTATGGCGCCCATAACTAAAACAAAAGGAGATTGAATTTGGAATGTTCTCTTAAATGGACACCGGGTTATAGGGCGGCTTATGGCGGATGATAATTGGAATGAGAAATGTCCTTGGATTGTTAGCTTTTCATCCAAAACATAAGCCAAAATGTCTCTGATTTTGAGAAGATGTGTAGAACTTCAAAATTCTAAGTTCCTTTGAAGCATAAAACGCCTTATACTGCGTTTTTGAAAACGACTAATGATGGATAAACTTTGCCATAGTGTATTTTATTAGCCACGCCGCATTTTGTTTTACTGCATAGCTAAAAGGATGTATTTTTCATGTCAAAAGTAATTTATTAAGGATGAAATAACAGTTCAGAAATGATGTGACCTACAGATTGAAATCCATAGTTTTGTCTTCCCGTTGCTATTAAGAAAAGAATTCGAGAACTTTCATTCTATCTATATTAATGCCGTTTAAACCACTATGATACATATTTAGCTACAGTTGTGTTCGCCAAAATAGGCTCTCTGACACCCTGACGTCGCTTAACTCGATGTGACTGGTGGACGATGTTATATAGCTAGTTCTGCAGCTATTACAGATGATGCTTAGGGGAATTATGACTTCACATTGAATCGTGTTCAGATCATGATGAAATACTGGCAGAGCAGGAACTTACTTCCCATTTTCCGAGGTGTTAAATGTAAACCATAATAATCTCATTTTACAGTTTAAGGTGTTGTAACAGAACTTTACAAACATGTCAAGAGTACATTAATCGACTGCCATTGATTTCCGATGTTTCGAAGAAGCACAGACCAAAAATAGACCATGTTCCGAGGAATAAAAGTTTTTAAATATTGACTATACATTGAGCAAGGGGGGTGCTTACAGACCGTTGTGGAGAGGACAGCCTCTGATAGAATACGTTCGAATCACGCTTCAGTTGATATTTCAAAACGTTTATTCCTCGGAACGGATTTTAATCAGACTGGAAGAAGCAAATAAACAGCTGTCATTAAAATTTATGATAATCACATCTTCATCTTCAACATTAAATAGTTTCATTGTAAATACACACGTTTCATCTTGTAGCAGAAAATAATATTGTGAAAATTCTTAAACGTTTTGAACATAATCTTCAAGTTCATCAATATAACGATAACTGTTCAGCCTCAACAACTTTCTTCCTTATAAGCATACACTATTTACTTTTCCATACAGTCGTAACACTTGCGAATTATTTATATTATACTATATTCTATTATTTTATCTCCCAAATTCCTCACGGGGCCCTTTTATCACTAACATATTGTTCTGCAGATTCTGGCTCATTCTTGCCGGTGTTGCAGTGTGTGGAGTTCTTTTGCTGCTAATCACTTACGCAATCTGCAGATACCGGAAACCAGATCCAGGTAAGTCACGTGTCATGGCCTGGCACACATTCGGTCAAAGTAGTAAACAGGAATGAAAACTGTTGTTTTGATCAAAAGGTTATCTTTAGGAATCTGAAGTATTCATTCCTGTTAAAGACCATCTAAATAGAAAGTGTTTCGGATTTCCTGAATTGAATAATTCCGCTGACGCTATTATCTTACGACAAAGTTAGAGGAAGACGTTTACAGGTTAGAATCTGCACGTTTAATTATTTAAACTTAAATCAATAATTGTAGTAATTTCAATAAAACATGTGATGTTATAACACGCCGCCATATCACACATTAACGAGAATTTTCCATTTCTGATTGCCTGTTTAAGTATTGAGTTAGCACAACCAACACACCAGTTTCCTGGACGATTATGACACTGAGAGATAAAATGAATGTATAAACTGACAATTAAGACCATTTCGAAAACAAATTTAATGTAAATTATATGTGAAAAATTGATTTTTGATGAAAACATAGTCATGAAAAATAAATCGAGTATGTATGATTGATGCATTGTATATCAGCTGCTTCAAAGTGGGAGGACAATTTGGCGTTTGCCTATTAGTGCTTCAAGTACCTGCAAATAGACTGTTAACGGGCCGCATTTCCTGTCTAAATAATGTTTTCTTCATCTTTCCAGGGTATTTAAGAATTTTGGAACACAAAGATTATGTCGATTTCTCTTGCAAGAGAACAGTTTCAATTCATTGGATGCACGTCGAATAATTCTCTCCCAACAAAGGTAGCTCCGTCATTAACTCCTATGCAATCTCTGTTCTAATACGAGCATTTTTCGGGCTTCCGGTCCCTTCCCCTAGCGGCAAAATATTACAACTAAAACTTCCCTGCCATATGTCAGGCGATGAACACACTGTATGTATAAATATATTATTTGTTCTCTCACAGGCGTCTGTAATGATGCGGTCGCTGAACAAGGCGAATGTGTTCCGTAGACAAGACCAACAGTGCAAAGTGCTTATTCGAAAGTTTAGCTTTCCGAGAGCATACGTAATAACTAAAGCGATTTGAATGATAACTTTTCAAACGGCGTCGCTGACTGAATGACAATTTTTGCTTGCATCCAATCAGGCTTCTACATTTCTAGATATAAAAACGCTCGTATTTTGACAGAGGTTGTATAGGAATTAATGACGAATCTACTTCTGTTTGGAGAGAAGGAGTCGATTAATAAACCGAACATTCGTAATGTTTGATCTTCATAACGAAAACGAATATGGTAAAACATCTTTCCCAACAGTGATTTAATCTAAAGTGAATGTGCGAGGCGTCAAATCTCAAACAGTAAGATGGTGTTTTTTAAATTCTATGTACCCTTTTGCTGAATCAAATAACGTTTCTGTAAAAACAAACCATTGTCATAGTATCAAAAACATCATAAAGATCAGTTTTTGTGTGTTTTTATAAAGCTTGATTTGTTTGAAATATTTCAGTCACAGGTCAAAGAAGAAGTATATTTGAAGAATCAATCAGTCATACCGCACTCGGGAGAAGGTTTTCCAGACGCCTTAGTTCAAGGCCGAACGTCCCAGATTTCCAGATGCAAGTCGACGCCCTCCGCCAAGGGGGAGGTAACCCTATCACAGTCAGGTCCGGTAACTCTGTAATGCAGACCTCAAGTGAATCTCACTCGAGATGGACTGTCATGAACCAGTTCAATGCTCGACATCATAGCAACCGAAGAACGGATTCCACGGAGGAAATATTAAAATCCAAAGACGGAATGCCTGACGTGCAGGGCTGACGAAAATATATCAGTAGGAACCTGAGATCACTGTAAACGAAACATCGACCCGGTCGGGGGTAGTGGAGGGTGGGGGCGTCGTTACGTGAAGAGAACATCTGATTAAGTCATGAATAACTAAACGTAATCATAATGAAGTCCTACCTTACGTTACCTAAGTGAGCAGAAGCTCCAAGTTCTGACCAACAGGTGTCTTGTCTTGTTGCCTTTTCTGTAACTTTCCACTTCCACATTCACCCAATTACAGGCCCGCTAACGAATAACGGGTAACGAATCGTGCTTACGATTTCCTATCCTAGTCGAGATTGGCTGGAGTGAAACATTTCAGGACATGACGCCTGATATGCAGCCCTAAGATCGCAACGATATAGAGTTTCATGGTCATTCAGATCATCGATGTAGATAACATTGTGGCGTTAAATTTGTTCATTTTGTTTCTACATGCATAATTGAAAAAAATTAAATAGTTGACTATTACTCTTACCATATGGTTATTGCTGTACTGGATCTACGTTTGATTTTCGTTTCTATGTGACAGCGCAAACTCCAAAACTGGAAAAGAAGCATTAAGAGGTAGATTACCTAGTTTTATGTATCAAATACTACTATATATTTAAAAGAATTCATTTAATTGAAATAGAAAATCATGTTCTAAAGCATAACTTTGTTTTCAAAATGGAACATCAATTATCACGATTTTATATGATAAACATAAAGTTATATATGCCTTTTATTCAAGTCTTTTGATTGATAAAAATATGAATTATCTTTCGAGAATTAACATATTTATATAACCCGTTTTCCCTACTCCACTCTTTAAAAAGTTTATAGTTTATAAGAAAGTTTAAAATATTGACTCCGTAAGTCGCAGATTTTGATGTAAACTAGCCAATCAAGGCATCCGGCAAAGCCTGCGTGGCAGTCACTAGGGACATGTTATTTCTTAAAACAATTTTTTCTACACGATCGCCGCCAACCTGTATTTAAACGAAATGACGTGATTTGTCCGTTAAAGACAAGGTTTTGTCTGCAGTATACATGAAACAGAACATGCCACTAACAGGGCTACTCTCAGACCGCATTGAGAGGAATCTGCTTAAGGAACGAGTTCGTATCCTAGGAAAGTCAAAAATTTGAAACTGTTTTCCTCGGAAGGTGGATTGTTATCAGACTATTTCAAGTGTACATAATTATACATAGATGTATATAGTCATAGTTATATTATGTATATTATTTTATCAAAAGTCAGCTGGTCTGGGTGATTAGATAAATAATGTAAATATGAGTGCTGTCCGTATATTTCGAATCGTTTCAAAGGTATTTTATTGGAAATAATGAGTTTGTTTAGTGTATGCCACATGTTGGAATTATATAGCATTGCAGGGGCTATTATATGACTTCTCATGTCATATTTTTCATATGACCTGCAGAGTGCCCATGCCACATATATTGTTTATGTCGGGATGGGCACCAAAGTTAACAGAAGTTTATCCCAAAATCCTGACATTACTTTGGATTGATACTCAAACTGGAAGTCATGAACACCGACATTTCTGTATGAAAATGATACTGTTCATAGCTTAAAGAGACACTCCCCTTTTGTTGGCAACAAATGCCAAGGCTTATACAATGTAAATGCCTGACTCAGGTCGGGAGTATCATCTTAATACTGATTAGTTCAACTTATGACAAACATTGAGGTATTAAGTAGCTTTTTTCATCTAAACGTAAATTATGAAATTTGACTTAAGCAGACAGCAACAGAATGTAAAGGCTGACATAGATATGTGATTTCGGCATCTTTATCATTCGGCGAATTGTTGTATATTGGTATATTTGGAATTTATTTAAGCATATATGTTATTTTGACACATATCAAAGCCAAATGTTTTCTTATAAATGCTTAGAGTGTCTCTTTCTCGACGGGCTGAATACGTTTGGAAGAGATTTTGGTCTATGATGATCTATGATTATTACTATTCACTTTGTATCATAGGGTAAATATAGAGCAAAGGTAACGTAAGGCAGGTGAGTGTTTGTACACAGAAGGTCTATACTGCTGAGTACTTGAATAAAATGTTTTTAAAAATATCATTTTCATCTTTTTTGCATACAAAAATAAAAGCTCATAGTTAAAATAACTGTTGTTATATTTCAAACGGAACCTGTTATGGATTTCCATTAACTGTACATTTTAACTAAAAACCTATCAAGAAATCATGAACATAACAAATATAACTTCCATTGTTTTACATGATTGAAATTAGAAGACTGCATATGAAAGTACGACATTTTGAAACCACTTTCTGTGGTCTTCTCAGTAAATATACATCGATGTGTCGAAACGTACAATTCCCTCCTCTCAGCAAGAAGGTGAAGTGCGTATCACTTGTTCATAACTGATTTCATCTTCTAAAATCACACCCAAATAAGTTCATGTGGATTAGAGGTTACGGCTACTACCGAAAGACAATCTCTGAAAGTTTCGCTGTGGGGCATGAATATATCACTATCCCCGTTGTCAGTTTCTTTGCTTTTGGATGGTATATTTGATTGCTGTAAAACATTTGAAGACATTCATTAAAACATGCATCAAAATCTGATTTATCAAAATATAGTCTGAAAAAAAATCGATGGAGACGTTTTCGAACATGCTCTATGACAAACTACTAATCCGCTTCAATCTTTCACTTGTAGGTGTTTGCATTTAGCACTTAGTTCGGGACAAACACCCACACGCATTAGGGTAAACTTACCTTGACCCGTTAGGCCGATGATTACCTTTCTTGAACACAGTATGGCTCAAATAAACATAATCGGCTTCAGTCATCTGTAGTGTTCCTGTCAAAACTTTCAAATTATGATTAATTGAGAAATGGGGACCATTTTAAAATACTTAGAATATTGCACTTTATTTCCCACTGGTGATAAAAACTGCATATGTTTCATGAATAAAGAAGAAATGAAGATTTTCCAGGATGAAAAATTCTTTATTGTGTAAATTTACAATTTTACGGACATGATGCATTCACCGTTTTGTTACATGATTAAGAGTGAGAAACTTTGTTCTATCAGCGAAATTAACCCTCTATCTGGCTACACTGGATGATTAGGAGTGAGAAACTTTGTTCTATCAGCGAAATTAACCCTCTATCTGGCTACACTGGATGATTAGGAGTGAGAAACTTTGTTCTATCAGCGAAATAAACCATCTATCTGGCTACACTGGATGATTAGGAGTGAGAAACTTTGTTCTATCAGCGAATAAACCATCTATCTGGCTACACTGGATGATTAGGAGTGAGAAACTTTGTTCTATCAGCGAAATAAACCATCTCTCTGGCTACACTGGATGATTAGGAGTGAGAAACTTTGTTCTATCAGCGAAATAAACCATCTATCTGGCTACACTGGATGATAAGGAGTGAGAAACTTTGTTCTATCAGCGAAATTAACCCTCTATCTGGCTACACTGGATGATTAGGAGTGAGAAACTTTGTTCTATCAGCGAAATTAACCCTCTATCTGGCTACACTGGATGATTAGGAGTGAGAAACTTTGTTCTATCAGCGAAATAAACCATCTCTCTGGCTACACTGGATGATTAGGAGTGAGAAACTTTGTTCTATCAGCGAAATAAACCATCTATCTGGCTACACTGGTTGATTAGGAGTGAGATACTCGGTTCTATCAGTGAAATAAACCATCCATCTGGCTACACTGGTTGATTAGGAGTGAGATACTCGGTTCTATCAGTGAAATAAACCATCCATCTGGCTACACTGGTTGATTAGGAGTGAGATACTCGGTTCTATCAGCGAAATAAACCATCCATCTGGCTACACTGGTTGATTAGGAGTGAGATACTCGGTTCTATCAGTGAAATAAACCATCTATCTGGCTATAGCGTCACTGATATCATTTTCTTAGGGCAAAAATACACCCTAAAAAGAGGTAAGTTTCAAAATAAAACACATAAAAAGTCGTATGAAAGACGGAATATCTGCTTTGCCTGGACGTGTACCCTGTTTGCCTATCTCAATGCTTAGAAATAATATTACACTCGTACAATGTACCTACTTTTCTACATCACTCGATGAGATAAACATGGTATTTGTCAAGGAAAGATAGATATCCTTTATGTGATGTGTAATGTAAAGAACAACAAAATGAAATCTATTTAAAGCTTATTGCATATGAGAAAACGTAGAGAAATTTAAACACGCGTGAATGTTAGAGAACGAAACTTTATAAGTCTTTAATATGAAATATATATGGGCATTAAATGTTTTGGAAACACGCTATATTTACTTTCATAAGGATCGTTTAGAAACTTCTTTTCAAGGTTTTGATGTAAAATCGATTACTTTGGATTATTCCAAATGGAATTCAATTGTTAATAAGTTTAACATGATTGAATATGTTTCAATACTTTTGGCAACGACGCAGTCCGTTGTGTTTCAAATTTAAGATAAATACAGTATATACGTCAGATGATTTCAATGATATTTTTGCTCAAATAATCAGTCAATCAGTTCAAATTATTGAATAAGATTTGGAAATATGTTCTTATAGTTTTGGAAACTTTTATCAAAAACGGTGAATCAAATACTTCAGTTCAGGTCAAATCAGTGTGGTCAAATAAAAGGCAAAACAATCTGGAACAATCACTACATAATAATTGGTGGCAATCAGGTATTTTACGAAAATTGGAAAAATAAAGATGTAGTTTTTGTCAATTATACTATACACGAAGAGGGTAGATTATTGAGATTTGAAGACTTGATAGAGAGGTAACAAATGAAAATTAACTTTTTGACTTGTCAAGGACTAAGGACAGCAATAAAGTCATAAGAACATAAAAACAACATTTATAAATTCGGAAAACCATTGCATAAGCCTTTTTTTCATTTAATTCTTACCAATTAATGTACAATCCTGCTGGAAATAAGCATTTATATGATAGTTTCTTGAACTCATCATCTCTTTAGCTACCATGCTTCTCGAAATGAAAACGTGTTATAGACAAGGGAATATTTTTAATATTATTCCAAGCAAATGTACAAAAAGCACTTTACTAAGGTGGTTAAAATCGAGAATATCCACAACAATTTTCTGACGAAGTGTCTACTGTACAGAATAAATCACACAGATTCACCTCTTAAAAAGAACTAGAAACATCTCCTCTTGTATTGTTAATTTTGAAAACCAATATGGTCTGAGATATAAAAATGGCTCATATATGAAGGAGTAATAATCTACTTTTCTTGGAATTGAAGGTGTTGATAATAATCCTGTAAGTGTCATCATCCTTCTGATAAAACAATACAATATTTAAATGAGCCCTTGGAAACTGTGCGGCTCATATTGATTTCGTTAAACGAGAAGTTATTCAGTACTACGATATCTCCAAATGTATAAATTTTGCTTAACATTGCACTTATTGTTAAGTTCGAAATATATTTACCAAGGCTCTGTGCACTAGTTTAGTTCCTTGTATGAACGACATTGTACTGCCGACATTTTTTTGTCGTGAATAAAATATTTAATATCAACGTCCTAATCGACTGATTGTCGTAGAGATACCATTCTCATTTATAGAGATTGGTTCATCTAGATGTAAATGTTATGTTGTTGATATAGATTGACCGATCTGTGCATGTAATTGATACTCATTTAACGATTTGCTTTTCCAATGATAAGCGAATTGCCATAATTTTCAACATTATCCAACGTTTAGATAAAGACAGGACTTCGGTACAAACGTTATTGAATATAATATTTTAAAGGGCATGTGAAAAAGATTCCATGAGTAACTGTGTATAAAACACGACGTGACAACAGCCACGTCTGTCTTAATTGATGTTTTGGTGTTAAGTTAAACAGTAGCTTAAAATCTATTAAATGTCTGCGATGTCACCTTTATGACTCAAGAATGTGTCTGTCGATATAACAAGTATCTGTCAACAGCGTCTTTCGGCATATTTACACACATCGATCATTTGTGAGTAACTGTCTCTACGCAAATGTTTCACATGAGATCTGTTGATAAGCAAATACTTTATCTGGATTCCTGAGCAATTTACCGACCTATTTGTTTATTATCAATAACACTTGATAATGACTCAAGGAAAACGAAAGAGAAACAAATATCAAAGATTAAAAGAAGATTAACATTGCTACAGCAGATAACCCACTTGGGACTAAAACAACTACAGCAAGTGTTGGTTTTCATAAGTTTTGACAGTTTTGATCAAACAAAAAAGTTGAAAGTTGGAAAATCAAATAAGTTAAAAAGGAACAGAAACTATATGAAATGCACGTTGAATTCTGAGTATTTTCATTATATGGAGCTTTGCCGACCAATTTCGTGTGTTGAAGATATCGGATACCTCTGGCATGCATTCATGTCATTATAAGAGGGGATCCATAGGCCAATGTTTTCTGAATGCTTTAATAACACATTTAAAGCATGTTTGACCTAAAGCTTAAAAAACATTAAGCTCAATAAAATTCGAGACTCTCAAAGTAATTGAAATGAAAGTAGCATGTAAACAACGGATCTCACGAAAACGAAAATAAATTCAAGAAATTGCTAAAATATCTTTAACAATCAAAAGAAGCACTTCTAAAACGACGTTACATGTTCGGTTAAGCTTCACGAAACCCTTTCCCTACATGATGTGATTAAAAGGTGTTCGCATTAAAACGGTTTTCGTTTAATACCTGATACTTTCTTCTACAACTACGGAAAATCGGGATGAGAAATGTGGTTAGGAAAAGATAATGCATTTGGCATCAACATATTTTTGGAACAAAAATTAAGAAATACAATTTGAAAAAAACCCCTAGCTACTGCCCCTTCAAAACTTATTACATAAACATGCTCAAATAGTTCCTCAATTCATTTCATTTTTACTAATTAGAATTAGCCTTAATTTGAATTTTCATTCAGACTGATAGTTTACAAAATATTCAAGTTATTTTCTACATACTTAAAACTACACAACTGTATGAAATACATGTTCTGTTAAAGGAACAGTGATATCCTTTTTGACTATCAGTCTGACCAGATCATTTCATTTCTGAAAAAAGAATTTGAGAAACATGTAATTTCTTTCGATTGTGAAAAACATTGAAAACAATTCATGCAATATTTTCGAAAATCGTGTTACTACAAGTTCACATGTTGCTTTACATGTGTTTAAACGAATGTGACAAAATATTTTGTTATAGAAAAGAAAAGGGTGAAATGTGTTCATTAAAAAACTTAAATATCTTCGGACCGTTAAGCTGTAAATGTTTCTTTATACAAAACTTTTAGAGCATTTCTCTTTTGAATTTCAGAGGTGGGTGTTAGAATCTTCTCTTCTGTGTTAATATCATATTAGATCCTGAGAGCATGTTTTCGAAAAAAGGAATGTTTTTAGACCGAAAAGTGGTGAAGGTTCTTGCAGTGGAGCAGAGTGTATTTACTAATGCGAATCCCTGACAAATAAAGTCTAAAATTAAACTGTAATGTTTTTGTTGGCCAGTTGTGAAAGTGCACTTTTGTGTGTAAAATTAAGACTGATAGTAGTTTTTAGAACAGGACCGTGAAACAAAGAAATATCCGATTACATTAAAACACTGAATTAAACTAATTTGAATTGAATTCAAGCTTTATCAAGTTAATTTAAAAAATAGGGTAAACGTTTTCAAAATTATTTTTATGATTTTTTTTTATCATTCTTGCTTGATTACGCAATGCTTATACGAATTTCTGAACGACCTTTTTTATGTTATTTCACAATCATAGTACGATTCTTCGAACATTTTTAACAGGGTGAAAATTATTTTTATATCCTCATTGTCATTTGAAATCTGATTTTAATGGCGGTAATGTCTTGCGTTAAAATTCAGTTCATATTCTGATCTGGCATCAAAATCTTACTGTAATGTACAGGCCTTTTGGTTTTAGTTCTCTAATATTACTAAACACCAATCTTGTCAATACATGGTCTTTCACATTAAGGGTGTACAGAACGATTTTATGTACAACGTACTGACCATCAAATTTATCGAGTAGATTTATTCTTAAAAATGCATATTTCTTTAGATTCATTCAGCGTCTCGAAGCTAGGTCAGTCTTCTAAAGAAATTTTATTAATTTGAAACATCCGTTTAAGATCTTCTTTATCTGGGCAACAAACACTGTGTCATCTGTGTTAAAGAACCTTTCATTAGATTCTAACACATGAACTCAACATATCCTCTCTTCTTCTAACATCACTTTCAAACAAAGTTCTTTTTGTTTCCCGATTCAACATTAAAATGCCAGCTTGTAATTGTAATTAACGAGAAATCATTACACACAAACATCATATCTCTTTTAGGAAAGTTACTCACACTAGACACATTGAACAAACAAATCTAATTCAGGATATTGATTATTAAAAAACGAGCCTGTTTGAATAAAGTTTAAAACTTGATACAGCTATGTTGATGCTTAAAACGTTCGATATAAGGTGAACTTAGCATTGAAAATACCGTCTGTAATTATGTTTGTATGAATAAAGTGTCAACAATATAATTTTATAGAAATAGAATCATAACTGTTAACACCATAATTAAAAAGATATAAATATGATTACAACTACCGAAAGAAAAGATACTTTATATTAACCCCTTTAAGACAAAATTAATAATAAAATCAGAACGCATTTGTCACTGGTTTCTAGTGATTGAAATATTTTTCTTGATTAAATACATTTTATTTGCCTTTGATGCATGTCAAATACCATAATGCTGATTAAAAAATCAAAACATCTCATAGAGCCATCCCCAATATATATATATATATATATATATATATATATATATATATATATATATATATGATAAGAATATATATATGAATCAGCAGGTTGCAATCAGAATTTTAAAAAAGCTTTGCATATGTTTACCTGTTTGAAACCATACCTCATGATCACATTTACATGATTTTGTTATCAGAAACAATCATTCCAAGCTCTTTGTATATTTTCTTTAGATAGGATATAAAAAATCAAGCCGGCTTTTGAAGAATTTAAATTCTGGCAGTTGCACTTTCTTATTCAATATTGCCTTTAAATGAACATATAAGCATTATGTTGACACTTTTTAATGACAGTAAGTATTTCTCAGTAAAAAAACCCCAAGTCAATAACTAAAGTAAGGTTGCAAATTTAACTAAAATAAGTCCCGGAGTGTCCCTTTGATACGATTGTCCCCTGTGCTTTAAAGTTTTAGAGTTTCTAGTTAAGAAAGCAGAAAAATCGTCAAAAAGAAAAAACTATCCTTCAAAAGAATAAAAAAGCAGCTTCAGGCATATTCCACATTCATCATCCCGTAGTGCAAATCATCTTTTCTGTGAAATCTTTATAAAAATGATAGCTAATTTGGGGCATGTTGTAAGCATATTCCACCTCATCTTTTCCAATTACTACATCAATGCTCTATTTCACACCTCAAGGCAATCTCCATACCTGTAAGAGATGATCAAAGTCATTGTCTCCCACGTGAGATGCATTCTGGCAGTTGCGTTACTAATTACAGGTGCAATGCTTTGTTTAGCGTTGGGGGGCGCTAGCGTTATTGACTGTAGCAGGGGATTCAGTGTAGCTCGGGATATGGCTATTGAACCTTTACAATGTAGAGGAATGTTTCTATGTGTTTAGTCGGTCAATTCCTTCAAGCCCCTTGTTGACCGGGCCCAGTGTAGAGATGCCTCAGCTTGCTCTCATGTGACTTTTTGTTTCCCCCGTTGAAAGAATTTGTAGAAAACCTGTTAGTTTTTAGTTCCGGTTTGAAGATTGATTTCTTTGTAATTGAACTCATTACCACTTCGAAACATCTTGTTTAATTGAAAGCGACATGGGGTGGTTTAGGTTATACGTATGGCCTTTAAGTTAAATTCAAAATTATTCTGACTCGTTTGTAGATATTAAATTTAATCATTCGGTATTAATTGATGAGAACGTGTTTCGCTTTTGGTGTTTTTATATGATGAACTCAAATAATGGACACTCATTAAGTGTTAAGCGTCGGACAAATAAATACCTTAATGATACGATGATTTGTTATCTATACTATGACGACTGTGTGCTTGTACGTTATATCACTATCTTGCTGCAACACATTTTATAATTTGCTTTGATGAATCATTATGGAACTGGTTTATATTTTGGTAGTTATTATGAGTGTATCAGTAAAGGAAACTAATAAGAGAGCAGCTTCATTTTGGTAGTTATTATGAGTGTATCAGTAAAGGAAACTAATAAGAGAGCAGCTTCATTTCAACACTCTTGTTGCAAACAAATGGAGGACGAGAACTCGTATATTCTTTGTCAACTCAAAGGAGACAATGCTTTAATGCTTCTTTATGTTTTCCAAGTCCAAAGGCTGATGATATTTAACGTCTTGTAACGTTGACAAGTGTTTAAACTGCACTTAACAAAATCAAAGTGAGTCATCCAAAAACAATTTCAGTTAACTGGTTCTATCTTTAAAAAAATCAAGTTCGTAAACGCATGACACACGCCTGTTAACATGAACTACCCTATCTAATAATTGCATCAATTTATTGTTTTCACTACAGGCATTTGGAGTAATTGGCTTGCTGCAGTACATATCTCTATATTTTGACTGAACTTTTGTTTATCAGATTATTAAAACAAATTCTTTACCGTTCACTAGTCATCATATAACGGCATATAACCAATATAGTTTGTATCGAGATAACTGAACTGAATGACTCTGCAGTTTTACATTTAAAAAGGTTTTCTTACCACGTCATCACCCTTTTATAATCATGATTGAAGGGGGGGGGGGGGGTTATACATTACACATTTTTGTTGTTGAGTACATGGGAATATCGAATCACTATGTAATATTGATTCATTTTTTACCATTTAAAAATTCTCAAGTGAATGTAAGATTTGATATTTATGTTTTTTGTTTTTTTTAGAAGTTGAAATTGAATTTTTTTTTAACAATTTTTTATTGGTATTTAAACAAAGTAATATACGGAGACTGTCAAACACAAATATCCGTCTTTACCATATTGGGAAGTAGATATTTTACCGTTTTATATCATATGCATATATGCGTTTTTAAAGACACTGTAGCACGCATTATCGATTGGCTATTTAAAGGTATACATGAACGGGGACATAAGCACTAACTTTAGCTTTTGATCGATAAAATGAAATACTAAATATAGACATTGGAAAAGGCTGAACAAGTAATGTGTGCAGGTTTTGAACTTAACTTAATCTCTGACCTGATCAAAGGATGACATGCTATTTATTAAGACAATCTTGTGGCTGTAAACACAATTTAAATGTTTCCGTTATCGTTGTTAATGTGGTTTTAATGCAACGTTTCATTAAATACTTTCGGTCTATTAGAATAAACTTTATAACCTGAATAAGAGCTTAATTACTATATTTCCTGAGTGTGGATCGTTAGTACAATCGATAGATGTGCATTATCAGTGCACTCGCTGTAATTACGAAATTGTTTTTGGGCGCTAGTGGTTTAAACATACGGTATATAAATCCTTACGGAAAGGTCATAATTCTGTGAATGAAATAGTACGATATCCAGTAAATCATATATTACATTACCTTCATAACTTCTAAAATGGGACCCAGTTAACTGTGAACGTTTAGTCAGGTTATGAATCTAAATAGGAACATTAACATCTGAGGGAAAAACGACAATTCAATTTCTATTTATAATTCAAACATTTCTAAAAATTGAAACTGACAGGTAACTTTTCCCCAACTATTCAAACGTTCCTACCTTCCAGGACAAGCAAACACTACTTTATCATCCACTGAACCAGTGTCTTAGTGATTTTGAGACACAGATCTTGCAACATTTTTTGGTAAACCTCTTCAGCCGGATACGACTCAGCAATTCATTTCCTCGACTCCTCAAATTGGCAAATGTTGCACCCACGAGACAATCAAACTGGCTACAGCGTCTCACGCTCAAAGCAAATAATAGAAAAGAAAAAACCCAACGGCATGGTCGTCCCATGAAGCAAAATAATTTAGAACTAATTTGGCTAGTACCTAATCTAGTGAAGAGATGAAAACAATGATAGTTACAAAAAGTGTCAAAATATCACATCGTATTATGTTAAAAAAAGAAAAGAATAAACAGGTTCATGCTAAGAAAAACTTGAAAAAAATTCGAAAAGTTTGTTACCAATTACAAACCCAACATGCATTTTAAGAGAAATACATCATTGCACGAAATGACTAAGCAGGCAAAGTTTAGGAAAAAAGAGGTTCTCCCAAGTCAATTGTAATTCATGCAGTGCTTTCAATTGACGGCAAACTGTGAAAGCATCAGATAATATTATTTCGCTTGAAACAAGGTCGATCTCAACAGGTTGCCTGTGCAATGTCAATGCATTTTTTTTTCAATGCAAATGGTGCATTTTTTAAGGTCACGTGTATAGTGCGAGTGCGTTTGCATGACGATTTCTATTCATCTAGTTTTTTCCCACAGTAAAGAATACTCCATGGATAAAATTCTATCTTTTTGTACTATGCTAGTAAGATGTTATTGTCTATGTGTCCAATTACTTTTGCAAGAGAATTTATTCTATTTATTTTTCAATTGTAGAATTATAAGCTGAATATGTACAGCACATGTACTTTACTCAAGTCTTTGTTAGGAGTCGGACTGTAGTTTACAATGACAAAGATGTTATCCATGAAAAATCGTTTTTTTTAAACTCAGAAAGAGTTTGGTATGACTGAACTGAACTTTATTTACACTTAGGCTGCAAACAGCAGCATTAGAGGTACAAGAACATACAATACTATACGAATATTATATACATTGAGTTGATTGAATAGAGGGAATTTCGAACTTATGGACATTATTTCTTGAATAAAAACATAATGATTTTACAAAACATTGAGAGTTTTCTTAAAGTTCCTAGCTTATTTGTATTAAAAAGGATGTTCATTTTGAATAAATTTGGTCTGATATATTAAAATATGTGAATGTATTTTTCCCTTTCAAATTCAAATCTCGGACACAAAAATAAAAAAAATGAAATTCATCGCCAATGTCATTTAAATTACAAAGTGTATATTTCCTATCAATTACAGGTATTTGTCGCCATCTACCTCTCTCGATAAGGAGAAAATGGTTTGAATTTCGGACTTTCAAAAGATTTATGTAATGTATCGAATTTAGATATTGCTCAAAGTTGAGAGATGGATTTTTAAATATACTATAAGTAGTTGCTTTTGGAGAGGTTTCAATTGTTGAAATCCATGTTTGCTGAAAGGTATCTTTTAATTTACTTTTTACAACTGATTTTAGCCAGAAGACACTTTTGAATTTTTGAAATTTCCAAACAAAACTCAATCCAAGTTCGTCGAAAGTTTTATGAAGGTAATTCATCCATTTATGCACATATTTGTCGAAGATGTAATCGTTGAATATCAATTTATAAACCAAGTAGCACAATGTTTGACAACGTTTGGTATGTTTGGCAAGTCGTATGCATAAGCATGCTATAAGTATGCTATAAGTATGCTATAAGTATGCTATAATCATGCTATAAGTATGCTACTGTAACATGGATATTTTGCATTGAAAATAAACCGGTATTCAAAACTTTTAAAAACATTTGCATTTCAACTTTCATATGAATTTGATTTCAGGAATTTTAATTACCATGTTATAATATCGATTTCGTAGTTTGTAGATCAACTCCCTATAAAAGTTGATTAGTGATTACCGCAAAATGATTATTTTCAAATCATAACAATGGCTGTAATTTCCAGTATATTACTGCTGTACCTCACACTCGCTATGTGTCACCCAGAACGTCGTGCGTGTCTTTAGTTACATTTACATGACGAGAATATGAAAGTACTATATTATATCTGTTTGGGGTGTAAAGTTATTGACTCACATGTCAGCAGTAAGTGTTGGACATCCAGGAGCATGATAAAAGCATAGCACACTGTATCATGGTCATCAGTTTCCGTTTGCCTTATAAGAACTCAAGTAAGTAGACGTATATGCTTTTAATATAGATCTCATCATCATACTGGTTCTATTCATGATAGGAATAAAATGGTACAGACTAAGCTATTTCCGTGCTAGAAATAAACTTGTCTTACTCTTAGCTAGATTATTGAACCCAACGTTATTATAATCGTATGTATTACCTTTGTTCATTCATATACTATCACCTCAAACTTTGTATCATATTTTAATAAACTCTACAACAAGTGAAGAATGAATAAGCCCAAGAATTTTCCTGTATCAGTTTTATGTATGTGGTGTCAGTATAAATATAGCTGCACATCTGCAAATTGTGATCTTTCATAAAATAAAGAGTATTATTTATCTAATGTGCAATTTGCAAAGTTGAATGATTTATAAAAATATAACATAGAAAAAACTCATATTCAACACCTCTCCTGCAATAACCGGATAGAAAACGGTCTGATTTCCTTATCTCACGATTGTTAAAGGTCAGCTTTTATTTTCTTTTCGGCATTTGCAGATTTTCACACTTACCCATGAATGCATTCTACAAATATAGTAACATTTCGCGACCTTGTGTATACAAGACTTAGACACACCGTTTCCAAGGTTTCTAGTTCATAAAAATTCCATGCCAAATGTTTTCTGCTTCTCTCTTGGACTTTGTTTTAAGCTTTACTGAATCAGCCGGCTAAACCAAAACAGGTTTTGCTAAAGGTTACACTTTGCTTAAGCGAAACCTCACGAGTTTATACATGCTTAATAAAAGTTATTTGCAATAACTTTGTATGATATTGTCGAAAAGATAAACATTTTTCTTAAAGGCAAACCTTTTTCAATGTGGTGTTTTCTCGTCAAATGCTTTTTAAAAAATTCATTAAAGCTGTTTCATAATATTTCTGGAGAATTCTGTTAAGATGTTCGATCAAATTTTACTTTTTAAATGTACCCAGATGCTGATTCATTTTCTAAAAAAGAAAGAAATATAACTTGTACGCATTATGAAGTGTTTCTAGTTAATCTATTCAAGTTTTGTCTTTCTTCCTATTTCAGTGTAAGGTATATCGTTGGGATAATCAACTTTCATATTCAGCCAAGACTATCACAAACCTCAAAGATAAAGCACTTAAGGGGTTTTGCAAAAAAACCCCAACAATATTAGATAATGTTTGTGATAAAAGAATAAAACAAACTACTATATACTTATTTCATGTTGTGTTAATACTAGTATAGGTACAATGCCAACATAAAAGATTTGCTCAACTAATACCCTTTTTCGTCATATATCGTCTTTTGTCAATATGAATTGAGTTGAAACAGGAAATCCGTTACTCAGTTTGTTTAAACGTTTTACATGTAGTCGGAACGTTAGAAGTATGTCAAACGAAAGGACGGATCTAGAGATCTTCAAGTATGCAAATTGAAGAGAATCTAATACAGGTAGAAACACGACATTGACTCAATACACCACTCGGTACCTTGGTACCCGTTATCACTTGACGAATGTAACATTCGTTCATATATACAAATACGGGGAAAGTAACAATGATGTCTCAATGTGTTCCATGTCCTCAAGAAATCGTTTCTGGAAATGATTCACCGTTACAAAGGACCACAGGTTGTAAAGGACCATAGGCAATGATTAAGTACACTGTGGAACTGATATAAGGACTTACAATGAAATTTTATCAGTACAACTTCCATGTTTGATTTTTTATCTAGTTGTAGCTTTCTTGTTATTTATTTCACTTATTCGTGATTCATTACAGGAATTGAATGTTTTGAATTGCCACTGTTAAAAAGTCTGACAGTCCAAATTAAAAGGAACCGAGATGTTATGTTTGTCATATCTTTGAAGTTCAGTTCAGAGCAGTTCAAATGTCAGTCTATATGAAACATATGAACTTCAATGTTTCTAGTTAATGGTCCAACCAGTCTTATGAAAATCGACTGTGCTCCGAGGAATAAAAGGTTTTTAAAATAAAGACTGTTACGGGATTCGAACGTACTCTATCGGCGGTTTCCTCTCCACAACGGTCTGAAATCAGCCTCGTAGCTCGCACGTTCTGACGCAATCTCAACTAGCCAATTACAATGACTCGATGATGTGATTGGTCCGCTAAAGACTAGGTTTTGTCTGCGCTAAACTGGTGTCACCACTGCGCAAGGAAGCCGCTTTTAGATCGTTTTGGAGAGGAAAGGCCATGATAGATTAAGTTCGAATCCAGCTAGAGTAAATTTTTGAAAATTGTTATTCCTCGGAACACGGTCGATTTAAATCTGAATGATGGTTTAACTTACAAAAGTTATCGCCAAAATCTTTACACAGTAAGCCACTGCGATGATAGTGCTTGTGTAACATATATCTTTTTAAAAACAAATGAAAAATGCCATACTCTGAACGTTAGGAAGCCTTTATAACGCCTATCAATAAATCTACAACCATTTTAGTAAATTAAAAAAGTTATGTGGTAGACAAGATAAAGATGTGTAAATTCAAATCATAATAAAAATGCAAGCAATCAAAAATAGGAATCCTCGAAAATAGAAAATAGATTTGTTATACATCAAGGTAAACACTACATTTTCAAGAACGTTATGCGACGAAATCCTCAAGCACATTAGTTCAGCACTTAAAAATATGCAGTAAAAAAGAATGTTTGCTTTTACAGGTATATAAGTACTTCTAAAGTTCATTTACCACGACTTTCGATCGAGTAGGAGCTCTTCACCTCTAAATGATTGGTTTACTACCACCGAAGTATTGGTTCGTGTAAGCGGATGCCATAGAGTGGCCAGAAATGTGTGGCATTTGTACCAATTGGGTAACCGTAGTGTGATCAAATAATACTTCTAGATCAGGAGGGGAACTAAGGATGTTCATGTTAACAAGTCACTCGATTTACACATTCATACTAGCGGCCATATATGTCAGATCTTTGGAGAATTCGACTTCTTGATTCTTTCTCATAATGTTTAAAATGTTACAACAAATAATTTACCAAAAAGTTTATCAAGTACGTTGTTGGCATATGTTTTCAAATTTTATAAATATCCTACGAGTAAACATATTACATATTCTTGGTATTATTTTGCAACATCCATTTATCAAACACTTCTTATAAGTTTTCTTATTTCAAAAACTACTTTATGCAAATACATAAGTAAAACATACTATCCAAACCTGAAAAAAGTTCAGCTGAGTTAGCAAACATTGTCCCTTATTGTTGTTTCTTTATTTCTTTGTTTTCACATACAACTTAAAGTATGGATGGGTATGAATTCTATGCTTTTAATTGATGATTTCATTAGATTCATAGTAATTTGCAAAATAGTTAATTACTAAGATGGTTAAATCATTGCAGTAATCACCCACATCTGATATAGCTAGTTTGATATATATATTTTCCTAGAAAGTTTTGTAAATACTTCTATTTACAGAGTGAGAGTATCTGAAAGTTTCAGAGAATACAGGTATTTACTGGTTACATACATTTACTGTTACATACACACATAGATACATATATAAAAGATTTCAAGTAGATTCTCATCTACCTCAAAAATGATTTCCCCAGTCATTTTTAGAAAAGTTGTTTTTGAAAAATTTAATAAAATATTGTTAGAATTGCTAGACAAATGCTTTATGGAGTGTATGTTAATTCATTTGACAACCAGACAACACTTTGTTTAAATATAAACATGATATTGCTTCTATTACAGTAATGATTTTTCGTGAAAAAGAATTGCTAAAACATTTTGGAAAGAAGTTTATTCAAAATCCTTTCAAAAGTGTATTCATACTTCAAATCTAATTCAAATCTTTGCTCAAATTCTATAAACCAAATGACCATGATCAAACAAACTTCAAACTCCTCTGACGGATAGCACACAATGCATAATTTCTGTGTAAACATCACCTTTAATGCAAATATATGTAGCGCCTGAGTTCGATGATAATGTATTTGCTGCTGACGTATCCATATTTCATAATGAAAAAAAAATTAACTGACAACATTTTCGGTTTCTAAAATAATAATTGATTACTATGTAAAGAAACGTTATATCGACGTCCCGATACTTTCTGAAGAATGGCTTGCTTAAACGAATTCATTAAATTATGTCAATACAAACCTTTATATTTTTAAGTGAGAAAAATATATCATATATTTCATTTGACTGTACTTAACCGATTTAGAATAATACGATCAGTATTTCTATACAGAATGAGACCATAAATGAAGTTTATGCACGTGACTCTGCCAACTCACGCAGTGTCCCTTTGATGAACAACTTAACATAAAATGAACTTAAAACATAGTGAAAATATATTTTATCTCTTTATTTTTCAGAATTTAAACATAAGATTCCATATGAAAAAACACATACTGACAAAAAAACAACATATAATTCATGTTAAAATGATTCGTGATTAATTAATTAATTAAATACAACAGGTTAGAAATTTTAATCAATTCAAATCCTTTCAAAAAGCAGCTCTAGCTTACAAATTATTTGTAAATGAAGTTATGAAAACAATCTAATCTAAATTTAGATTACTGACAATCCGTATATGCATTTAAACATAATTTGAATTTCTTAAAAATGAAATTAAGTTGGTTTGTCATTTCCCATTTCAACAATTCAGATAAAGATCCTTACAGGAACTACAAGTAGATTTTGACGTCAAAGTCGACTGAAGCTTTACCAAATATTGATCCCAGGAGTTAAAATGCCTCAGATTGGTGGCGTTAAAGGGACAGATTCCTTTGAGAAGACGCAGCATTGGTCGAGTGGATACGTCACTGGCATCTCTATGGTCTCATGGAAATATGCCTGAAACTCCTATTCAAAATTATTCAAAGGAATAGACACAGTGTGCTTCAACGAAAAAAATCTCACACAATCTGGGATTTGATAGGTTGGTCAAGATAACTGTTTGATTATAATTTTCTCGCGGGTTATGAATTGTTAAGAAGAATTGTAACAATTATTATCATTTGTCAGTTTTTTATTTTTATTTTTGGTCAAATCTTCTGTTTGATTTCTTTTTCACACATAACATTAATCTTTAGGAGGCATGAGAACAATTAGTGTCTTTCGATAATTTTTTTTTCAAATTTATTACTCGGTCTCATCAATACAGCTGCATACCGAAAGTTTGATCACTTACCGCTGAATCGTAGTGCAAATATCATGTAATTTGGGTTTCGTTTAGCGTCAATAAAATAACTTCATCAAAACTGTTAATGGATCAACCACTGTCAATGTGTGAAATAGTCATTTTTGAACTTATTTTGGGATCGTCTGGTCTCTCGTGCAAAAATTCAAATTTTGGCATATTGATATAGACAGAAGGGGTGACATTTTCGAAATTTGGTTTTCGTTAAATGTCAAATAAAATGTTCCATATCGACTCTCTGAGATTAAAACCAAAACAATCACATTGACTTTGTGCTAAGGAAGAAACGTGACTAATTTTTAAAGAAGATGATAACTTATAAAGAATTTTATGGATAAAAATAAAAATTAGTGTTTTCGAAATTTGACCACTGGTCACTTCAATAACCTGCCAAAATTGTTACAGGTAATTGTGGGGTACGATAAACATTTGCCTTAAAACAGAATGGGTCTGCATATGTGTATTGAACATTCAATATTATACGTTTCTTTTTCGCAACGCTACGATACCTCAAAGGCATTTGCACTGATATATTCAGGTATGTGCACAAACTTTTGGCATGCAGCTGTAAACCATCTCAAGAAAATTTATTTGCACCTATTTATGTAATTTCGATTCTGATACTTCAAATATGCGATGACGTTGACACAGCCGATTTTTTAAACTACATGAATATGAAGGAAAACCATTATCTCGATATCGTCATTACAAAATGATATACATTTTCAAAATAACGCAACAGTTTCATCATCATTTTGGTGCAATTACTTTAGAAATACATGTATTTGTTTTGCATATGTTTCATTTTTGTATTTCAACCATAGATAGTTATACTATATAATTAAAGAGAAAATGTATTCATGAACTATTTTGATCAGTTCATTTGAAAAATCGTTATTTATCAAATCATGTTTAGGAAAACCAATTTTCTATTTACAGAGAACCAAGGTACAACAGTTATGATAGTAATAAGTTATAATAAGATCCTGTTTCTTCCGGTTTTTTTTTCGGTTAATGCGCTAATCATCATTTCCGAATCTCACAAACATCCTTGTTCTTGATCACTGTCAGGCAGACAAAAGGTAACTTTAAAGGAAACTAGTAAATACCTTTATCCTCTCTACGACGATCCTTCCTTCACGGCGGCCATGACATTGATAACACGCATGCGCAAATAACAAAAGCGCTTTGGCTGACTTTTCAGCTTAGCTGGTGATTGGCACCTGTATGTTGTTGTTTTTCTATTCTCTGACCTTCAATAACACCTCCCTGGTGTCCAGATATTGACCAGGTCAGATAATCTAAAAGGACAACTATTTTGACCACTGCTGCCAATTGGGCGTCAAGTCTGCTATGAAATATTTTTGGAACTCGACACACCGTTTTAGTCCGAAACCGTCAAATTTGGTACTTTGACTCTCAAGTTCCATAAACCAATATCGAATGGGCCTTGATACGACCTGTTAATCCCCCTTCCAATATTAGCCCAGCATGTCCAGCAAAGAATAATTTCGACAAGAAGTGAGAAAGGGAAACGTTTGAGTTATATGTTTCCTGTCTCCTTGGACAGTTGGCTTCTACATTCTTAAATGTCCCGGATTTTGCAGGAACATGATGGTTGCAGATGTAATTGGTAGTTGGTTTTTAATCAATTTATTTACAGCAAATGTTTACAATTCAGGTTTTTGCTTATTGCGAGCAAGATGTCCTTCAAGTGTCACAAGAAATGTTTGTGGTTACATTATAGATGTATATTTATTCGTATTTGTTATATCATACAGTTTGAGAAACATATTCATTTGAAATATATTTGAAAACTATCAAGAACATAAAAGGAGATCTATTTTGAAATAAAGATTTTGTAAATAGAGGTAATGAGCATTTGTTTGTATGTATGTTTTGTCCCGTTAACGAATGGGACAAAACAAGTTCTAATATCAAAGTATAGAAGAATGACAAGTCATTGAATTTTCATAATGTTTATCAGTGAATGTATTGTTGAGAATAATCTTGCTTAAACTTGAAATCGGATCACGAATTAAACATACGAGGCTTGCCGATATTATTGGTATATTTGATATCAGAAGTCACGAGGGTGATATTCTTTTTACCATCCAAAATTATTTTTGATCTCTTTTAAATAAAAATTTACATTTCTGAACACTGCACGACCTTTAGACTGCCGATCTGATGATGCATTGTATTGTGACCTAGTCATGCTTATGACCGTGGCATTATTATGTCATTACTTGATTATGTAAATTATGATGGTATGGACTTTGCGACGACAGGGAATTATTCAAAATCTCCTAAGAGATATCGCTCGATCTCTCACATGCATATCTCCCGTGAAACACAGTTTTTGCTGATAATTTTAAGATAGAATTCTATCAGTTATAAGACATTTAGGAAATAGTCACATCCTTAATTCTATCGCTTTTGACATCGTCTTGTGGTCCAATGTCTTAGTCAATTGTGGCCATGTACTGAATGTGGACTATACCAATTGAGTGATTATTGTTTGAAACTTAAATTCACGTTTGTAGTTCCTTTTACTAGTATACATTTGCTTAAGAAAAGTCCTTTGTATTACTTTTACGTAAGGCAAACATCATGTAAAATGGTTTTATCTTAAGATCGACCTATTCATGCATCACTCATCGAAAAAATGAGAAGATGAAAAATATCATCCTATATAATTTACTAATAGATATACATTTGGCAGTTAATGATGCAACACAGGGGCCCAAAACGCAAATCTCAAAGTCCTTGATTAGCTCATAGAATTATCATTTTCAAATTCTCATGTTTCAGTTTTGTCCCTCTGCACCTATTGGGAATGCCCAAATTGTTCCTGGTAATCCATACATCTGTCTCTTGTATATGTAGTGTAAAATAATCTTTTCTCAAAATGATCTGAGATTTTCACTTCAAAGTTTTTTGCTAGCAAATTGACAACGTATTATATTTTTTAAAGGTTTTACAAAGACATTATTCAACAGTGAAAAACAACTTTTTTTTTACAGCAGTTGTATCTCATACGTTTCGCAAACAGTGTCGACAATAGTTTATGTGCATGTCTGGATAGGGAGTAAACATGATACAAATCCTTTAGGTCCATGAGGACAACAAATATCCACAAAAGGGAACCAAATTTCATTTATCAATCACTAAGGAATGTTATTAATTTTAAAAATATTCCCAATATGAAAGATCAAACCGATATATTTACATCCAAAGTATTTTTTTTACTTTACTTTATATTCAATTTAAGTTTATGCTAATCTAATATCGATCAATTGAACCTAAGAAATTGATAAATCCTTTGCAATAAACACTACTAAACAAACAAAGCGATTTGTCGATACAGTGACTATATACAAAATAAGTACAAAGTTGCATTATAGATTTTCATAAAAAAAGAACACTATTTTTGATAACAAAATTAACATTTATCCCTGAATATTTTGGTCCGGTATATAACGACGGTAAAAGTGCTTTAACGAATTTCTCTTTGATATATTTGATAGTCAAAGTACCATATGAACGTTAAATGAATTCCAGACTTGACACACTGCGTATTAAAGCACCCTGACAGAAATAGTTGACGATCGTAGAAGACAAGGATGACTACAGCATTTGACCTGGTCAAGAAATCCTTCTCAATTGAGTATACTTACACCTGCCCATATGTTTATTCTTGGACGCCTCTTGTTTAGATACGTTCGCCAGCGTCCGAAACTTTCCCATTGTTTAGAGATGGTCTTAATCTTGACATTGCTTACTGTTGTCTTGACGCACAGCTGTTTCGTGTAGATAAAAGTACATTCGTAACTTCATGGTATTCATGTCATTATTCAATTATTTCAGTCATATCCTCAGCCCTCGTGCCACGATTAGTTTACATTTAAACAAATGTATCGGGACATGTAATGATTCAAGCAACTATTTAGAAGATAGCTTGAATCGACGGTCAAGCATCTATTACCATAAAAACAGTATAGGAATTCAACGAGGTCAACACCTCCTTAAAATTGTTTTTGGAAAGGTTATAGTCCTACAGTCCTTCCATAACGTGACTCGTGCTAAATGCATCGCTCGCCCCTTCACATTTGTCATGATATTAGTCTTGCACGATCTGAAATCGTACTTGGGAGTAGCCCATGCAGAATATCATCAGGGAAAACTTTTGCGATTTTGTAATGATTTTGAGGTTGATCATTCAGGTTTCAGGTTTCAACTACCTGATTGTAGCAATATTTCGACTTAAAAATGTCCTGGACAGAAAAGTACCCGTCCGATATATTTAAAATATAGTTCAATGAAAAGGAAAGATAAGTGTTGGATATGTTTTATAGACGACTCCAGCTACCTCCTGAACAGGTGTTTTCGACAATACAGGTCCCTGTTCCCCTTTTATATTATTCCATGATATTGTAGATAAAATTTAGAAAAGTGTATGTTAATTGTACTTAATTTAAGTGTATATATAGTATACATATAATTTGCAAAAAGATGGTACCTTTGTAGGTAATATAAGTAAATTATGTAACTAATGTGAATACAAAATGTGGATGGATTGCAAGTATTTAACAATGAAATGTACATTTTAGCATGAATCGACATCTACATCATAAGATGACGGATGAAATTTGCCAATCGATTAACGTTGGCTTTTGATTCATATTCCTGATCATATATTCAAAGTACACCAAACCAAATAACATACTCAGGTTCTCCTACAGCTTTAATAGAGAAGCTATAACCTATAAACACCTCTGTCTACCATCTACACCAAGAAATACATTGAACGTAAATATTACAGGAAACTTTTACTACCGTATATGTCTGTAGCATAATAATGAAAGTTTCAAAAGCCGATTAAAAAGATGTAACAACCGTTTTTATAATAGAAAAATTCATCCCAGATATCAAATGTTTTAAAGTAATAAAATGCTAAAGGCCATTTTAGGAGCTTCTTGATTTAACGAAATCAAAGGACAATAGTTGTTAACTTTGTAAAAGGTGCAAACAAATTTAAAATATGCACTGTGGCAAACGCAAGAAAATACTTGCCAGGACGACTGAACTAAATCCTAATATAACCTTCACCTGCTACAAAGTAACGTTTTTTTGTTTGTTATCTTTACAGAATGTGCCAAGCAAGTTAAAAAATCTACATAAACAATCTATCGCATTCTTATCTTCCGGATAGGGAAACTAAATTTGAATAACGCTTCAGTTTAATTTCCCTACACTTAAACCTTGAGATTACTCAGCCAAGGCGAAAAGAAAGAATAATTTACTTCAAGGGCTTGTAACACATCCTGAACAATACGGATGCAGCATTTCCTATCTGCAAATGTTGTTCTTCTTCTATCTGATTGGAAAACGACAAAGTGAACATAAGAAACTTTATTGAGACTGTAAATGTTGTCTAAAGTAATGACCTGTACCATAATCGTAAAAATGGATTTTTTACAAAGTGCCTTGCCAAATACCGATACGCGAATTCAAATGAAATACTTTTATGTACCTCTCATCATTCTAAAAACATTGCAACGATTTTGTATTCTTATAATGGTGTGAAGAATTTCAGGAAGTTCACTCACTTCTTTTTCAAATGAAAGTCTGGAAAGAAATGTTAAAAAAAATATTGATTCCGATATCATAGGAAGAAATAGTTTACCTATTGTTTGCAGTATACACATGTCTTGTGCCCGGATCAAGGTAAACCAACAACAACAATGCAAAAGGTAAAGATAAACGTTTGAACGTCGATTTACCTTTGCGTGCGCTCCGTAAAGAATTGTATATATGCAAGACTTACTTCACTCGACCTCAAGCAAACACACGTGCAAGTATCTATTCAGAAAACCCACATTCTCCTCTATCAGGAATGTGCCTCAGCCATGTACTTTTTCAACTTGAAGGGCAACCAAACGTAATTCGCATGTGGACTCTAAGTGGAAAATAATGCATGGATCTCAGACCTCAATATTTCCAGGAATCAGAATTTGGCACCATGTCTTTGACTAACTACATGCCTTGACGTCACCAAGCATTTCAATGCTAATCTTCTTCTGCATGGTCCCCATGTTCAAAGCTTTTGGGATGAAGAGAGAGAGCAACGTGGTATTTTGTCCAGAAGAGTTTTTCATTAGTGATCTTAGAAGTAACGTGCTGAAGGTGCGACAGTTACACACCAAACGTTCCTAGTTTCGTAACATGCATTTTCAAAATTGTTACCTTAAATTCTGATGAAATTACCAAGACGTTCATCTAAATGTGACAAGGGGTTGTTGTTCAGATGTAACTAAATTCATCGGGTTGAAATTATAACATGAAAAGTTTTCAAATGTCAACGCAAATTGTAGTGGAAATGCGTCGTCATTCAAACTTAAAAAGGAAACTAAGGATGCTCTACAAGAATATATAGCATAAGTTGTGCACGTCCTTGTAAAATAATTGTGGTAATCTGATATATGATGTAACAATGCATGATAAACTCTTTACAGTCTTCCATTTGATTCAAAGTGATGAATCTGTTATTACTGAATGTAGGATGTGGCTCCTTATGGACATCAGTGAAATGTTTTCTGTCTGCGTTACATTTCAACATGGCGCATGTTTTCATATCAAAAGATAATGATATCTAAATCAATACTAGTATGTTCATGGAGACAACTATGTCAGACCTTATCAATGCAATAGTGTTATTGTAACAAAGAGTTATTTCTGAAAAACCAAAGTTAATGCCTTACTGTTTAGTATAGTAAGGACAAAATTGTCATTGGTCATTACGTGATGGCATGCCAAGTCTTGCACGCACCAGTAAGTCAAGGGTATAATATAATTTTGGCATTTCAGAGTTAAATATGTAACTTTTGGAAGGCGATTTGAAATTACCTCAGATACATTTTATTCATGAAACATAATCTGTATCACTTAAAAGGTTATAAACCTAGTATGCTTGTAAATGGGACATAGATTTTCGGCTTCTATACCTCTACATGGTCGTTTATGATTACAACTGAAAACAAAGAACGATAAAAAATGTGGCATAAGGCATATTTAACGAGGTAATTTGAACTTAGTTCGGTACATATGATATTTTTTAAATTATTCAAACCAAATATATTATTTATGCAACACACTTTATGTGACTTGTAGACATAGGTTTTACATTCAAAACAGATTCAAGGATACAAAAGTTCAAACATATACACATCATCAATCCAATGGATTTACTGTTAAAGCGACTTTCCAACTTATCTCTTTCAAAAACATAAAATAAACATGAAAAAGTCTCTGCGAAAGAAAAAATAATGTAAAACAATATTAAATGCATTGTGACCAGTGCACTTCTATCTGATAAGGGAAGCTTCAAATATTTGACAGTATCTCTTAGCGGCCAGTCTTGTTCATGTCAAATTGATTAAAGATTTTCAAGCCAAAGATGCGACTTGTTAGGGTCATTTAAACAAGATAACAGTGTTGGTTTTGGACTAAACAAATTGTAATTGGACTTAAAGGTTCAAACCATGGACTTCACGTGTTTCGTTAGATGAGGTGTGAACTTGTCAATTTGAATCAAGGCGTCAAGTCCTTTACTTGCCACCGAGTTACTTTTTTATGACGTTTGGGCAATATTTCAGTCATTAGTAGAGCTTACTTGCAAGGATTATAAGTTCAAAAATGAGCATATCAATTACGAGTTGAAGAAAACAAAAGTAATCATTAATCAAATCATATTAAATATCATTTTTCATGTCTTTAAGTGTTGTTATGATATTCGTGGTTATTTGATATTTGATTGTAAAATATCTTTTCTTAATTTGTCTCCACAAATTCTCATGGATGTACTTCCAATTTTAATCTATAGTGCTGTTTTTTTCGCTTGTAATATATTGGTATCTGTGTGATATATATATACGTTCTTTGTTTTTGTGATTTTGTGTGTGTTTTATTTTCAAATGAGGTTTGCATTTACGAAAATTCGCCAATTTAAACACAAAATAAAATTATAAGTTAAAAAATATCAGCTGCAGTAACAATCAACTACACAAAATAACAAACTTTACCCCAAGGTAAGAATTTAGTCATTGAAAAAATAAAAATTGCAAGAATGCAAGAAGTTTCAAGAATGCACAGTTATCTTCTATTTTTTATTTTCAATGTTTACTTTTGAAATTCTATTTTTTATTTGATGTTGGGTCGAGTCAGAGGTCAATGTTCAGACCTTTGTTTTTGCACCAAATTCGCTCCTGTCAATGTCAATGTTGCGTTTTTAACGATTCTCTAATTATGGCAGGATATTTGACTTGTCATTTGTATTTACTTTCAGGTGAATCAAGGTAAAGAAGAGGGCGTCTATCGACTTACACGAATATAAGGTCAAGAGCAATACAAACAATTTAACCAATTTGTCTTTTTTTATAATATGAAAATAAAAGAAGTCTTTGTGATCAATTAGCCAAGGACTTAAAGTGAAGTTTTTTTATGCGCTTGGATCATTTGAGTGAAATATTTCAAACAACAAATTTCAGCATGACTGTGTAATATTCATATTTGAAGTTAACAACTGACAGAGCAGTGGTTTCATTTTCAGAATTTTTCTGTTAAAATTTACATCATTCTCAATAAACAGATGAACAGAGTCTTCTTGTACGACGAGGGTAATTCAATAATAATTGTAAAAATATGATATGATGAATTACCTTTTACTGGTAAATGGTATAATTTGATATTCTTTAAAACTGAGTTTACCGACGGGGTGATTTTAATGTCTGAATTTCTACGTTTTGCTCGATGTTTATCCGACATCTAAAGTTAACATAAAACTAATTAAGCCAGAGCCGTGTAACCTTCACGCTTGAAAATTTATTGCAACACCGTTAAAAAAAGAATAGATTGAAGAAAATGATATTATTCCTGGAACCCTGCACTCTGTTAAAAGGCACATTGACGTATCCTTAACAAATCTAAAAATGTGCTAAAATTCACACCTTTCGAAAAATATCACCTAAAGCAATTTTGAGCTTTTTCCAAACTTCAAAATAGCCATTTTCAAGCACGTGTTGAAGTTTGTACATTTAAGTTTTCTATCTTGAGGGTGAGAAAAATATCGACTATCTTAAACTTTCCCTCAAAATGGCAGAAAGTTGTGAAATGATTCAAAATTGAAATCTTCAATCGATTAGCCAAATACAAAAGTCTAGAATCAGAGATTTTAGACCAGAAGTTCATGTCTGTGATAAAGAAAGTGTATGGCTGGAATTTCCACTGCCCCAGGTAACCAAGATATAAAATGGAAAAATAGGTGTGAAAGTTGTGCAATGTTGATGCAGCAGCTCGCACAGTTGAACTTTAAGGATATATTGATTAACCTCTTATGGAAATAAATCCCCAGTAATGTTTTTTTATTAAAACAAACCTGAAAGTGTCATTAAGCTCTCAATGTTTATTCATACGTGATTGTTTAATGTATATAAATCTATTTTCAACTTTCCTTAAAATATGTTGATATCTAAGACGTCGTCAAATGTTTCTACAAACACTAGTAGATCTTAAATGTCCCGGATGAGCGATTTGAATACATTTTTTTAATTCAATCTACAAAATATCTATATATAAAATTTAACAATTTCAATATAAAAATTGGAATTAAGAAATTATGTGATAAACAGTTTAGTCAACTCCATTTTTTCCAAGATACACTGAATTCATGTTTCTTACTAATATCTAATAACTAATATTTTGAACTTGAACTTGACTTCCCAGTTTAAAAGAAAATTTAAGCGTCATTACGTCAGTGAAGATCCGAGTAGGAGGATTATCATGAATACAGCAAGTCCGCAGCATCTAGATGTAAAGAGATGAAAACTTTGCGTATTTTGATGTAGAGCTTAGCATAGATTTTGACACAAGCAAGTTAATCTTCTTTTGCTGTTTGTTCCTCCTGTATATTTAACTTTTCAAAACTTTGATGATCAGCACGTTGTAAGAAAAGAAAGCGTTTTGTTAAAAATTCTAAATTGTCTATTATGTGATATTAGGATGACATCTATGAATATAAGAACTTTGTCGAAACTGTACAGAAAGGCAAATGCATGTATATACATATTTGTGCAATAGAAACATTTCTTTCAATATAGAGGACATTTTATCAAGTTTCGAATTGTGTAGTAGTGGAGTCACTGAAGACGCTACAACCCTCTAAATTAATCTTTTTGACATCTTATTATACTGATTATAATCTTAATTATGATGCCAAATCATCAAACTTTCAATTAAATTCTAAAAAATGTATTTCTTCTAAATGAGTCAAAGACAGTTAATCCGTTTGTAAAGTATGCTTATATATACATCAAAGTTTGAATTCTACGTTTCAATAGATTATTTCATATACTATTCGATGTTCATTATCAGAGTTTGTATTCCCTCCATTCCAGATAGATATTTGACAACGTAGAGACTTTAGAAACGGCAAATCCTTAAGTAAGCATATGTCACATGGCTGCAAGATTAAGTGCAGTGTACACAGAATTAAGTCTTACCATGTTTATTGTATGTAGACAACGTGTTAGGTTTCAACATGATCAAAGACTAGCAGCCGATCAGAATGTCTACCAATGTCAACATATACCCTCTCCAATACGCTGACATCGATATGGACTACCATTGGAGAAGATTAACAACGTTTAAAGAAATGGCCTGATTCCAGAAATTCTGGAAAATGACGTTCTTCTCAGCGTCTTTACTATGTTGGGTTTATGTCACGCTGGTGAACGTAATGTTTACATTTCTTTTAAGTTTAAATCTCAGTTAACGACACATGAATGAGGCATGACAATATCTTCATTTTGAACATGATCTTTGTTACCTCAAATTCAAAGCAATTTTGAAAAATGTTTCTTAAAAGACATCTAAACAAACTTTGATTTTTGATTTTGCATTGGTGTCATGTTAAAGTGCAGATGCATGGGAGATGTTAAACGAAATTTTTCGCTAAACATTGAATTACCCGAAATTGTTTTTTTTTATCAATAAAAATACATTTTAGATTTGCTTTACTCTAGCAGAAAGAAAAGATGAAGGAAAAGTTGCGAGCCAGAGATCGCCTTTTTATTATTCAGTCTGGAGAATATGATAACTGAACAGATGCTGAAAAACTTGTATTAAAATGAATAGATTAATCGTATAGTTACTGTGATATTCTTTGTGATAGACTGAAAAACACGCAAGAAAAATTCAAAGGCCTCGTCTAAAAGCCCTCTTGTTTGTAATTCAGCCCTAACCTTCCCTTGTTTTACATTTTTCTTTCAATAGTCAAAATTTTACACCTCTGTACGAACGGCTGTTTGGGAGTTTTTCCTCTACTGCCAAGCTTTAACCCATGATTTAATTAACACTTTGTTCGAAAGGCTTAGTTTGTCAAACGTCAAAGAAATTTCTTAATCACAAGTACAGGACAGAACAGAAACTATGAAAATGTCTATCTTTATTTTAATACATGTTTCGTTTTGTTTGGTTTATTAGGATTTTAAAGGTAAATTTATACTGCTGATCAAGCTACGTTGAAGGCTGTCGATTTTTAAAAGATTTTCGCTATGAGTTAAATTTAATAAGTTATTTGTATTGCCTGAATGTTGTGAAAATGTATGTACTAACAAAATATATGTCTGTTGATAATGACAAAGTAATCGTGCTTATTGGTTGTAAATAATTGACTAACAATTATGTTAACGATATTGCCTTTTTGATATTGATAACTAGGGAGTTTCTTATACATACAATAGAGTCTTAGTGCTTTTGAGTGTTAAAGCGTAAAGCTACCAGTCCGGAAGGATACTGCTTATAAAACACCTTCCTCATCCATACTTTAAAGTGTTTTACAGCTTTTCCTAAAAAAGGGCAATTTAATACCTTGAAAAACTTGAAAGAAAATAGAACTTAGGATTACTGATTTGAACTTTCACCGATAAGCTCGTTCAAAGCTCTTTGAATTTGAGCATACCAGTTACTGACCGTAGCAACGTGATAAGTCAGTTATTGCCTGTTTTATAAACACTACTCAGTGATTACACGATTGCACTGTGCAACCTGGAAACGGTAGAAGGATTGCCAATCAGATTAGCAGTATTTTGAAACTCTCCACATTGACCAAATGTGACATGAGTTGGAATGCAGAGGATATATAAATTATTTTGAAGAAACTTTTGGGTAATGTAGGAAAATAACAGTCTAAGAATTGAAGTTTTAATCATCTAATTATATCTATTTAATGAATATCGATAGTAAGCAGAACGATTGCAAAGAAGAAACAAATGTTAAAAAAACGATGAATGTATTTTCAAAGCAGCAGCAATGTAGATCATTGATCATACCAATAACCAAAGTTTATCATACCGTCTCGGGAACTGCAATAGCGGTATGCAGATGGAATGGTCTGCTATAAATACCAATGTTACCATACCATCAGGTGATTTTCAATATTTTATCCTCCGTCTTATCTCTCCACAGACCGAGTACTTACACAAAATCTTGTACTGACTTTTCATGAAAATTTTATTGATGTATTACAAAGAGCCATTGGTATACCGAAAGAGAACTGTATTGAATGCTTCTGATAATTATATCATATTTCTTATCAATCAACAAATATCGCACCAATGACATACTTACGTTACCAATAAACTAAATGCGGCTTTAAAAAGTTATTATGAATGAAAATTCAAACACTAAGATTATAATTTGCAAACTCCATCGTGAAGATCATTTCACAATGAATATAATTTCGGCATTAAGATCTTAAAATCTTTGTCACAGAGTGTAAACGAATCCCTAATAATATCTGTTTATCAATTAATGAATGATACCAACCGATTTTGTTTTGGACATATTTTATTCAGTTGAATAGGGATTGATAAACAAGCCATGTGGCTTATATCACACATATAACCAACCGATTTTCATAGCTCTATACTTAAGTCTGAACCAAATGCAAAGGTAGACAATTTATATGAATTTGAGTTTAGTAAGAATAATTGCAACTTTATATTTCCACCAATGTACTTGATATCGTACAATCGTTTTATTTTTGTTTCAGGAGAGGTATTTAAAAGGCATTTGCTGCCTGTTTGCTAATCCTTTTTCCTTGATGTATAAATGTTCTGAATGTTGTGTATTACATGTTTTATGGAAATCATATTCTGTTTAAATCATTAAAATCGTCGTTTGACGAGGAATAATGCTGAAAAACATGAAATTCGTTGAAGATACCGGGGAATTAACGTCAAAACACTGTTTGCTTTGCAAGATGAAATATTTAGAAAAATATTTTAACCTTACGGACGAAAAATGTCAGTTTTGACAAAAATTAATGCGAGCCGATTTCTCAAAGGAATCCTTTTCAACGAAAATAGACGAGGTCAAGCTTTAAAATTCGATCGATAATTTTCTTGGTAGGAGAAAAATATGATAATTTTCAGAAGAAGGATACAGAATTTGCGCCTTAACTGATAAAAACATGTTTCCCGAAAGCCATGAATTATTTTTGAAAGGAGTTCGTAATCAGGGATAGTTTCTAGAATTTTTAAAGAACATAAAACGAACGCTATTGTTTAATAAAACAAAAATGCGTTTCTGATTATTTCACATATCTTGCTTTCAATTTCAATTGCTTTTTATTGAGAATTATTTTCTTTCCAAATGCTGATTTAACTTTTAGAAAATCAATTTACAAAATACCTGTCAATCCAGTCCAGCATGATGGTCAAGTGCTAAAACTTCACAAACGTTACCGTCAGTACGCCAAGCCTACAAGAATGTTGGTCACTGGGCGTGTCAAGGAAGAACTGCAGCAGATGAACGACTGAACTCAATCTCACATTGTCTTCAAGAAAAATTTAACCCTTTTTTTCAGAAAAACTTAACCCATGGTCACCCATATTAGGACTGCTCGCTTTTCTTCTTTAGCTGGCATTCTAAGAGTACTGGTGATAAGAGATGAAGATGCGCTATGGAAATTAAATTTCTGTTTTCGTCGTAGAGAATCTTTCGACATAGATAATAACTTTCTTTCCTTGACAATGACTTTAGTACCTTTGTCAAAACCTCGAAAGTACAGGATAGCAAGCTGTGCGTATATACATTGTCTTCAATCTTATAGACGAAATAAAGGCACTCACAGTGACTCAAACCTTCGTTCTTAGATATGACCCAAATTAAACAGATTAGATGTACTTGTCTGGATGCCTACTGTATTTGGTGTAAAATAAACATCGAATTAATTAAATAAGTCTTTGCTTTCTGACAAAATAGTTATTGTATTCTATTCAAAGTAATTTGATAGCCGTCTGAAACTCAAGTACCTAGTTACATATATGCAAATGTTTTTGTACAGAATAAAAATTGTGCCTAAAAATACTAGATAAATATTATCTTTAATTATTCAGTTCTTTCAATGTCAAAGATTGAGATTTCGGAATATTTCAATTGCAAGAGAAAAGATAACCATCCCTACAAGATTAGATGAGTCAATATAAAAGATAAACTTTGAAAATTTGTTTTACCGGCGCATCAATTATTGACACTGAGGAATGTTAGTATAATGAGGGCCATCTTGAAACAATGCCGGGTCAGACAATATCTGTGCTAAACACACAATGACAAATATGGTCAGTGGTAGAAATATGAATTATGAGGTTTTAAAAAGCGTATGTAACTTATGTGTTATTAAAACGAAAATAGATACAAAAAATGTTCTTCAATACCAACATTTTTGTTAAATGTTTTGATTATACTTTAAATACCATAATTTCGTTGAATATTATTTAGCATTAATTAAATCGACATTGTTAAGTAATTTCAAAAAGTTTTTCTATATGTTTGTTGCGTTAAATCATATGAATGCAAAATAAGTTCTGAAAAACGATTGCGTACGGGATATTAGACACAAGATTTAAAAATCATGAATTAACACTGGCGCATCATCAGCATAAAAATACTTACATCTTGCGGAAGAACAAATTCTTTCAACATGTTTGGCAAACTTTCCCAGACAACGTGAGTCAACAAATATTTTTAATACCGTCTTAATTTACTTCCGTTAATGAAGTGAAATTAACTAAAGAAAATATTTATATAAATGTGGACGAGGTGCATACGTGCGAACATTGGCTTAAAAATATATAGTTCCGTTCTAACTTAAAATATCACAAATCTATCATGATTGCTATTTATCAAAAGTAGTTTATATATGTTTTCTTTTAAAAAGACCAGATAAATGATATTGCATTGAGGAACTCACAAGTTTTAATATTTAATAAGTCACTACCAATACACTTGAATACACAGAAAGATAAATAAGTTGTTTAATGTTGTCAAGAATCAACTCTTTTAAAGTGAACATTTTGAGAAAATGTAAATAATTAAATGTCCGTTAGAAATCTACTTATTTTTGGAGCAATCATTATGCCGTTTTAGATGTAGACTTTCTTAAATATGCATTCGATGCTAGTCGATAATCATGTAATATCTTTCAGAATTATAGTTTGCGCATTAACAACATTTGCATGAATAAAATATGCTGGCATGCTATCATTTTACTGTGCAAATGTTTTTTGCATTATGAATAATTAATAATTGTGATTAATAGAATTGTTTAACAAAACCTAAACAAATATGAATGCTGATAAATAGTAATAAGTTGATTTAAATAAAAAGGATGGGATTAAATATTATTTATATAGATCAAATAAGGAACTTCACAATGTGTTGACGTTCTTAAACCACATAAATCTCAGAGGATAATTTGTTTCGTTGCAAAAACATGACTGCAAAGCAAATTAATGGTCAATAAGAAAGTTTGAGACAGCTGCTTATAGTATATATATATATATATATATATTTATTTATGCACTTGCTGTAACAATGATGTTCTACCACAAAATTAAATGAAAAGAGGGATTCAAAGTAAAAATTGTGTCGTATACATGATTAGGTTCCACTTTTCCACTTTCGACAGCTTCCTTCACACAAAACAAATACTCATTAGTGACGCGACAAGTCAACTGCTAATCCGGGATTAGTGTACAACAGGTAGTATATAGAACCTAGTATTAAGGGTTTGGCATATAGTGAGAGGTTTTCATGCTTTCATCCTTTTGGCAAGGTGGGGTGACCATTGAAGGTCAGGTAATGGACCAGAGGGAATGAGGTGTTGGAAAACTTAGTAATTTAAGACTGATAACGCTGATCTGAGCCTGAAGGATAGGACTGCGGCCCAAGCGGTTCTCTGCCAAGTGTATTTGTTTTCACTTGGCCCAATCCCGACTCACAGCAAAGTGCGACAGGTGCAGGCAAAGAGGCCCTGGAGAAAACGTGAGTTGCTTGTCTGCCAAGCCACTTGTTTGTCCTGGGAATACTGTAAGTGGATAAATCGCAGACAAATATGTAAACAATGGTTGGAATTGTTTCAGCCGTCCTTGTATGTTTTGTTTCCTCTATAAAAGGCCAGGAGGGACAGGTTTGAGGCACATTCACCTTGCTCTCTCCTCTTGAACAGGTAGCAAGAGTTGGAAGGTAGAAAGACATTTAAGAATCATACAGTTGGAGTTTATACTAGCCATGTATCTTCACGTTGTCTTAGGAGCTCTTTTAGCTGGTTCAGCCTTCGCTGCAGTCAGACTTGATGAAAAATGCAGCGACCATGGAGCATTTGGTTGTCACTCGTCTGATCCAGGAGCATTTACAAGATGTTTGGAGGGACAACTGTTTGAATTTTACTGCCCTGATGGACTTCACTTTAACACCAATACCCAGACCTGCGACTGGCCGGAGTCAGCTGACTGTGGTGGACGCATAGGCGGCTCCCAGAAGATCGCAGAGTCAGCTTCAGGAGGATCAGGAACTAGTGGGTCTGGAGGATCTACATCTGGAGGACATGGATCAGCCACACCAAGACCCTGGTGGAGACCAGAGAACGTAGACCCTGCCTCTTGGGAGAGAACCGACAACCTTTTCGAGTTGCCCTTTGACAAGCAAGGTGGAAGCGAAAGTGCCTCTGGTAATTCTGGAAGTTCTGGCTCTGAAGGATCGGCTAAAACCGAAGCTCCAAGTGCACCAGTAGACCACGGACATGGAGAGGAGAGCCACCAGCCTGCCCAACCTGCCCAACCCGTACACAACCCCATCAGTGCATCCGCAGACAACCGTCCGGACCACGGCAACGTACACAAACCAAGTGGAGGTAGGCATATCGTCATTCTACTTACTGCCAGGATAATAATGAATTGATCTTCTTCTTTGTCATCACAATATATAATAATCCATAACTCTTTCTGGAATACCAGTCATGATCATTGGCAGTATTCTTTTGAGTCAGATACCAATTACTTCAATGGCAAAATCTTCTAACCAAATCTAACTGTACGATTCGTAGCTGTGATTTATGTTGTTCAATCAGTATTAACAACTTCATAGTAATTAGATGTAAAGTCTCTGGTATATCAAGCTGCAATAGGGATGAAAGTCTTAATTTGTTTCAATTGTTTCAAGTTTTATCAATTCTTAAGCATGCAAATTTTTAAAAACGTTATTCTCCAATTTGGCAAATTGGCTACTCAGACTTAATTCCGAACCCTCGAAATGTTCATTTATGTAAGAAGTTTAGTATGAAATCATTAATAAATGGAACGGATTGATGAAGGATTTCATGATACATAAACTACTAAAAATCATCTTTCTTTTGAGACATTTTAAGGGTTCTGTTGGATTAAATAGACACTTTAGATTCCTCGTAAATCGACCCCTCGATAAATCGGAGTAAAACCTAGCCTTTTTAATTATTCATTTTGACTCACTGTGATGATATATAAAGTGTATGTTAACCGAAATATTCGTTCATTAATCATATATCTAAGTACTGGTATGTAGAGATAGTTCGTTCAAGCAAAAAGATAAAATCGTATAATTTATAAAACACTTCTCCATATTAACTTCAAGCATTCTAACTTTATTCCTAATTCACAACTTTCGAATTCGTTCATGTTTGACACAAATTAAATTTCCTTTACCGTTATTTCTTAAATTCACAATTTCCAGAATTCATCCAAAGGTCTTTTCATTGTAAAGCCGCCAGGTCATTTAAAAAATCGGTACTCCTTAAGTCTTTCAATTAAAAGGCAAACGTGCTTCTTTTGAACAAAAACATCGAAGTCAGCGGAAAATGTTTGCTGTATGTTAACGTCCCTCTTGTGCTAGGAACTCAAACAGCGACACTTGCAAATTATCATATTGACTAACTAACTAATCGAAGGAAGAGCTAATATCAAGAAATCACGTGTAGATTTGTACATCGGTTTCTTATTGCTCGCTGTTATGCCACGTGGGCCGATGTTTGTAAACAATGCGGCGTTGGGTTGTCTATTCTATTGACATCAAATACTAGGGGAGGATGGGCAGTAAACAGAATGGCGATTCTGAGTTTGATCCCCAAACACATCATTAACGCACACGGTGTGACATTACACATGGCGTAATGTGTGGTACTGAAAAGTTGAAATCTGCAGATGTCTTTCTGTATTGATAGTGTGTAATCGGAATCTGACTCCTTATATGATTAGTTGCTTTATAACAATTCCAGTTTATTTTCTTGTAATGACAAACAGGCAAAAACTGAATTTTTATCCAGGATTGACCAAATGATCGCTAATGAACAAACATTCATTTTGTAAATATAATATAAAGTTTATATAATCATTTATCATAAAGTTTATATAATGATAAAGTCGTTAATTTATTGAAAAATATTAACCAAACACTCTCGTTGTAAAACTGTATGGAACATACCATAGGCCAAGATATTAACTTTAATTGTTAAAATAACATCTCAGATTCCCGTCTTGAATATCTCTATTGCCCAAGCTATTTTCACGTGTTTGCACCAAATAAACTAAACTCAGAACTTTCAAATCCGAATTTGAATTAATTCGATAACTCTAGATAGTTCGCATGCACAAAATGATTAAAAATCATCTAAATTATCTTTTTAATGTAAATTCATTGTTGAAAATAACATACCCTCCACTTTGTTTCAACTGACGTATTACCAATACGCAAATATTTGTGTCCTTTCTTATAGTAAAATCTAATAACCGTAATGTTCTTCTCCCCTCAGAGTGCGGCCCCCACAATTGCAAGCTGCCCGACTGTTACTGCCCTGGCTCCAACATCCCCCACGGTCTCCCCCGCTCCAGCACCCCCCAGATGGTCATGATCACCTTCGACGACGAGGTCTCCGCCGCCTACTACGGCTACTTCCAGCGTCTCTTCAGACCCGGCCGTTACAACCCTAATGGCTGCCCGGTTCGCGGTTGTCTCTTCGTCAGTGGATCCGGCACCGATTACGACCTCGTCTACCCCTTGTACGCCATGGGCGTTGAAGTCGCCAGCCACACCCTCTCTCACAGATTCCCCCACACATGGTGGTCCTCCGCCTCCTACAGAGAATATTACGATGAGGTCCTAGGAATGAGGAACGCTCTCTCAGAGAAGGCTGGTATCCCGTACAACGCAATCAAGGGTTTCCGAGTCCCCTTCCTGCAGCTTGGAGGAGACAACATGTACAAGACCCTGTACGACGGCAAGTTCACCTACGATACATCCATGTTCACCGGCGCTGTCTGGGAGGGAGGCGAACCCGTCTGGCCCTTCACCCTTGATTTCGTTCCCTCTCAGTACTACTGCCAGCACGGACCCTGCCCCACGGACCAATATCCCGGACTCTGGGAGATCCCTGTTCAGAGATGGTACGGAGTTGATGGTCACTCATGCGCTATGCCCGATGGTTGCACATCTACTGGTGATGCTGAAGAAGCGCTTGAATTCTTCCGGTCCAACTTCCTGAGGTACTACAACTCCAACAGGGCCCCTCTCGGCATCTTCGTCCACGCCAGATGGTTCCACACTGAACATCACATTGACGCTCTGGACCGATTCATCGACGAGCTCCTGCAGATGGACGACGTGTACATCGTCACCCCCTCACAGGTGATCGAGTGGATGAAGAACCCAACTCCCACCCACTCAGTGTCCGGGTTCGGACCCTGGTCGTGTGAAGGATCTGTTGATAGAAGGAAAAAGTAAACGACTCTATCCAAACCGACAAAAGACTTTAATCTCATCGACGGCTATAACTATTCACAAAGTTATTTTATGAGAGCAATATATATTCATCATTCAGATTTTTTGCTCAAAATGAAAACGAATTTGATGCTTGTAATTCGTAAGAATTCGTAAATGAATCGTCATCGTGAATTATATATCCTAGGAAAACGAAATGACCAACGTTTATCATTTATTATTGCATGGAACGATCTTCAATTCAAAAGATTGATTTTCTTGATGTCCATTACGCATGTTGTTAATTTTGAAATGGATGTATTTGTTGTTGACCCTGGTGAGCAGTGTACATTGTAAATACTGATTATGAATGACCGTGTGATATGTGCTAGGATCCTACGAATGCATGTGATATTTGACTGTATGGTTGTATATACCTCATCACGACCCTATCTCTTGCCATTGTACTATAGATTGACAGGTTGCTGTACATCGTTTGCTTATCGGCACTCATTGAATAAAATTATTGAAATAAATATACCTATCTGTCTTCTTTATGGTTCTCAAGTATTCAAAAAGGACATAACCTTTTAGATAAAATCTCATTGAACAGTTAGTAAATTGTACACTCACCACACATGTATATCACAATTATACCTTCAAAGGGTATCTATGAGCTGTGTATTCTTCTGACGAAATGGTGAAAGGTTCGAATCCCACTAGTTACTCGGCAACATGTCGGCATCTAGGTGACTGATATATATACAGGGAGGGATTGGTTGCATTGCAACCTGTCTGCATGAAGGTGACTGATATACATACAGGAAGGTTTGGTTGCATTGCAACATGGAAATCTCATTCACTACAAAGGTTTATTTGGGATACAAAACAACAATGTTTTGCAGGCTTTCCCTTTTTAATAATACTTGCCCTTGTGGTAGAAGCAAAACTTTCTTACAGAGGCATCATTGTGATTCGCGTTTATTTCCGTGAAGAAAAAGGGTTTCGAATTACTTAAAACCTTTTCACAATGACTCGATTCAACATAAAGCATTTCTTGATGATATTCCAAAGTTCAAAGGATCATATTGATACCCTTTAACAGTTTATATTATAAGATTACCATCAGATATGCTATTCCATGATATAATGCTTATTCTGTTTTAACTTCACGTATACTATCGTTGTTGACTTTTGTTGTTAGAAATTTACAATTATCGACAACCGTTGTCAAATTGTGACAAACCCAAATTTAAGTCAAATGTCTCTATTTAGTCAGTCTGTTTCGATATGTTTCGGAGTCATTTTGATCGAGTAAAATCGTATCCTGCTAAGTCAACCGATTAAAACAAGATCGAATAATATTTGGTGCTATCTATAAAAATCAAGTTTCATTCACTAACAGTCACAAATGCAAGGTCAAAACCATGTACATTTTCTTCAGAGAAAACTAACTAACAATTGTTGAAATAAAGGACAAACGAAATCTCAATCAAATTCTAATTTTCCAAGGTCGGTTGCCTAAGAAATAACGTTTTCCACAACTTGCTGACGCCAGGATTAATGATTGACAACGTTTCATTTCAAAATTAAACATTAAACATATTCACGTGTGAAACTTTTCTTTTCTGAATCAGCTAAAAGAGAGCTGACATTTCTTTAATGGCAGTCAATTGAATTTAACACTGTAATCAATGAGTATAATATAATAACATTTGGTTTCCAAAATCAGCATAACATTTGGTATTTTTTAAGGTATTACAATGCAATGCAAGCAACCGTGTCTTAACGTTTAACACAATGGCTCCAATGACAAACACTGGCTCCGTTATTTAAAGAGGCTTTGTTCGTCATAACAAAACCAAGACTATGATCACGGCACGAAACGAAGTCACACAGAAAACACTGTGCTTCGGTAGTTTACTTAGGCTCCCACAAGCTGATGCTAATCGGTTGATTTTGTTACCACTTTGTTGCAGAAAACAGGTAGCTAAACACAAACAAATCCCTGTTGTCACACGTAAGTCAAGGTCTGTGTTTTCGTCATTCAGCTGATGCTGATCGGGGCATATTTGAAGTAAACTTTCTGTGCAACACGGTCCTAACATTTCATTACTAATCATTTTTGAAAAAGATGTCAATAATTTTCTTTAAAAAATCAGACCTTGACAGTTTCTTAAAGTGACACAGAGTAAGTTTGATGATTTTTTAAGTGGCTTTAGTAAAAGCCAAAATACCTTATGACCCGAGTTAAATGAAAATCGCCTCCCTAAACTCACATCTATCTCTAAAATGCCAAATTTATGATATTTGTTTTCACTTATAATGGGAAAACGGACCTATAAATGAATTCGAAATTATGTGTCCAATTAGCGTGTATGTTAGTTAAATGACCTACTTAACACCATCAACCAATGTTTTTCTCTATGTCTGCTGTAAATAATGTCCTTTAGCAAAGGATTTTAGAGGAGCACGGAATCATTAGTTATCGTCTCTTTTTCTTGTGAAAAACTTTTGCCGAATTAGGAGTGAAATAAAATATATTCTTAATGTGGGAAAACGTTCGCTTACTGATGTTTACAACTTCATACATTGAGTATCCAGATATCCGGATAATGATTTGCTCAGATGTTCTCCTCATCAGCTTCATATCATAATGGAACCATGCTCACATATCAATAGCATTTCTTTAGAAATCTTATACCGTATAGATTTGGTAACCAGAGGATTACTTTTACTAATGTCCCTCAACTATTGCAACGATAAATATACCATTTACATTATAACCGGGTAAAGGAGGTACATTTTAATGTAATATTCAAATTGTGAACAATTAAGACAAATATATCTTTAGATATATACGAGCTATAAACGTAATGCTAAGCTCATGAGAAAAAAAAAATATATATTGATAATTTTCCACCACCTCATATGAATGTATCTCCTTCATAAATCTTTAGTGACGTCACTCTATTGTTCTAAGATGATGTAATATCACAATATCCTGCGTTATACACATAATTGGCAGGGAATTATAGCAAAATAATTTTCTTCTAATAACTTGATTTCAATGATAGGATTGTTGTTTCTAATTCAAATAGCAATCACTGATATCAGTTTCAATCTGCAAATGTGTTGTTGATATGCCGTCTCGAACCCGTGTACATCATCCTCTCACACAGTAAAACCAAAGATCATACCACTTAGATATGTTACCTTCGCTTCTGCACATAATCTCTTTCGGCGTTATCAATCAAATAAATGTAATTATAGAAAAAGTTGGTAGTGTTAAAAATTCTCGTAGGTTCTGTTTTATCCATAACGTATACATTTGTTACCATTGTGTTTACCTATGATAAGTATGTTCACAGTCTTATGGTCAAAACAAGTTTGGTAAAAGAGAAATTATTGTTGTATTGAACAAACATGTGTTAATTATCTTATTCATAGTTAGAAAAAAAGATAAAACATATGTTTTACTAAAATATTTATAAGCTAAAGTGTCACATTCAATGCTAGTGTGACCTTCGGAGCGCCATAGACTTCAAGCTTCTCACAAGAAAGGCCACAAAGCTCATCAAGATCAAAGTATCGTATTTTTCTTTGCCAACACGGATTTGCTCTTTCAACCCTAGCCTTTTTTCCTTGACTAAATAATGAACTAACAATGCTGCTAATTTCAGAAGCAGTTTGTTCACAAATCGGTGCCAAATACTAAGGGAAGTGTCAATCCTTTGGATTTTACTCAAACTCAACGAACAATGATTATGAAGCTTCGTTTGAAGTTTTTTCCGGTCAGTGTTCTAAAATATATTTTCATTCTAATAGTTATTTCTGCTTCTTAAGCCAAAACCAAAAACCAAAAACCAAAAATCAAAATGAGAACTCATAAAAATCTACAAAAAGGTCATTAAATACATCCTGATAAAACTAATTAAGATGACGTTTTAATGAAAACGTAAAGGATATATTCGAGAATGGCAATTTCATAACCTGGTTTGTTCCACATGTGCATTTTATTTTGTATAAAGCTTTTATCACAATACTTTAAGCAACAATTATACCAATCAAAAAATAAAAACCTTTCCTATAGCATGTACTCCGTTAATACAATTTTTTAATATATTAAATGTTAACACAGAAATTATACAGGACAAAGAGAGGGTAGTTAATCGTTCGTCAAAAACAAGCTACTACCTCAACAGGGTCGACTCAACATTGATTAATGAATAAATGGATAAACATAGATGACAATTTCTTTATTGCAACAGCAAGACGTTTCCGAACATATTCCTGTACCGTTTACATACCTATAACATGTACCGAAATGTCGTCCTCTCAGAATAAAAAGTTCTTATCCATGAATAGTTATCTTTATTTCACCTCCAAATTTTAAAATGCCGCTGAAAGAAGTGTCATTTTGATTTTGAAGGCGTTAACTCCAATGTACATTAAAATATGTATGCTTTGAAATTTTTCTTGATATTCTTAAACTATCACAGGGACAACATGTAAGCAGTGTCATTATTTTAGTGAGTGAGTGAGTTATTGCTTAACGCCGCTTGGGCAATATTTCAGCCATTAGCGGCGATGTCATTATTTTAGAAACCCTTCATATTTCAACGTTTCTAATATGGTTCTAAGCTGTTTTCAACATATGACGTGAATATTGAAGATAACGTACACATATATACATGAATACCTGTCTGGACTCAAAATGTTGTCGAAAACGATACTCATGTTTAGACTATTAAGAAAAGTTTGCTTTTAATTACTAAACTAAAGATTTGGGAAAAAACTGAAATGAACACTTCGTGAAATGTATCATGTCTTCCCCCCCTTTCACATCACAAGAACAATTAGAGGACAGCGGTCAATACAAGGTGTTAGATTAGAAGGTCAATGACATGTCCCGGGTGACACTGGGATGCAAATACTTTGTTCTGGGGATTAAACAGAAGGAGATGAGTCCTCAGTGTGGTGTTGGTATTGGACATGCGATTGATAAACAGATGAGCCGCAGCACGTGTTTAGTAAACATGAGACACAGGTATTTACATACTATTATTGAATATCTTTCTGACCGTTCAGACATTTATTCAACTATGAATCATTTCGGCTGAACCTTCGACATAAGCTGTTTTCAAATGTCTGAACATGTAATTTGCACAATGTTGTTTTCAAGTAAAAAAGGCTGTTGTGGTTGGAATATGAACATTTAAGTTAAGGACAGGGTTAAGATAAATTAACGAAATCTGCACTCTAATTATCTTTTATTGAGAAAGTTTAGACAATTTGAGGTGCAAAGTTACAAAGTGCTTTGAAGTGACATTTAGGTATTGATGCGCTCTTAAGAACAATAGTGAAGTTATGCCAAACTATTTAATGATTTTATGAAGCTGCTTTAAGAATGCCCTATTTTTAAATATTGATATTGATTCATATTCTTAACCTGAAAATATAATATTGAAGGGGTTCTAGACTGATTTTGCGAGTATAGTTTCGTCGACTATGTTGCACTTATGTCGCCATTTATGTTTACTTCATAATGTCATCACATCGAAATATTTGAATTTATATATATCATGAAACATGTTTATTATGGAGACTTATTATTTACCGTATTGTCTTGATGAAACAGGTGTATTATGGATCAAGTACATACATTTTAATAGAACGATTCAGGGACACAAGTAATGCTTTAGTGTGAAGTCATAAAGCGTGTAGAAGCGGGCGGTGCTCATACCAAATTTCCCGCTTAGGTCGAAGAATTTCCAAACAGGACATGTATATGACATCAATGTTTCATTTCTTTTAATGTTTCCATGGTGTAGCTATAGTGTATAGAATAAGGGACGTATTATAGACAAATTAAGTTCTTCGATGTCTCGCGTTAGTCATGTGAACATGAAATCCACAAAACAAAATGCATTAATAGGTTTCACCCTCGAAAGTCAAATCACGGGATAACGTTTGATGTGTATCAAATTTTGTGAAGTTATAATGTTACGAAGATTTGCTCAAGACAAAAAATGCTTCAAAGAGTCACCGAAACCACAAAAAATGAATATAAAATGTAGGTCTTACTCTTAAAATAAACATCTGGGAATTATATGGTTAATAGGTGCAACAAATTGAGTGAAGCTAATATATATATGGTAAAGTAGAAAGTCTCCGGGGAAAATGACTATCATAGAGTTCCTATTTTAATAATTTTCTATGAAAATAGTACACATTAAATACAACTGAAGGTCTTACGAGAAATAAGCACTGAAACGGATCATAGCTGGACGGTCTGTTCGGTGAAGCTATCATGTATAGTTTAGGAAATAAAAATATTGTATATATTCAATTCAATTGTAGGTCGAACCTTTAATATGTGTATGAAGTTTGGCGAACTAGCATGTAAATAGATTCGGATACAGGCTCCGGACTTAGTTCTCGGACGGACAGAATGAACGCTATTTACCCCGGTCAAGGCTGAAAGGACGAATTAATGCATAGGGTATAACAGTTACTCACTTATTTGCCCCTACCTTGACTTCATTCCTAGAGATATTTTCAGTGATTTTCAGTCCGCTTCGTCGAGAGATATTGCCTGTTGAGAAGGGACCATTTTCTTCTCACAGAGGCAGCGCCTTCATTAATTCCTATACATCCTCTATTCTAATACAAGCTCTTTTTTGGCTTCCGACAGATTCCTTTAGTGGAAAAATACTGCAACATAAAATCTCTTGCATTATTTCAGCGAATAAAAACACTGCATGCATGGATTACATATTTATTGTCACACAGGCGTATTCAATGATGCGGTCGTTAAGTAAGGCAAATGTCTTCTGTGAAGAAGATTTATGTGCAAAGTGCAACTTTCCGAAAGCATACGGAAATAACTGTGACGCTTTGAATTTGCTGATCGCACAATGACTTTTATTGCTTCAAATCAGGCTGCTACATTTCTAGATCGACAAACCCTCGTTTTAAGACAGAGGCTGTATAGGAATTTATGACGGAAGCAACATCTGTTTGGAGATTGAAAAGGGCCTTAAATAATAATCAAATAAGTTAATCAAGACCAAATATTTAAAAAGAATAAAAGATCATACTGCGTTGAAATAATATAAAACTGTTGGTTGCTTATTAAGATTGAGAGACTTAACACAGTCATCAAAATTCATAACTTAGAATCCCCATCGACTAAGGAATCTGTTCACACGGTTTCACTTTCCTAGGGCTCTTGCTTCTGGAGAAGAAGATGAAAGCATATTTTTAGGGTGAGGCCCCTGTGGCTCCTATTGGATAGATAGAAGTTTATTCAGTATAAAGGCCACACTTCCATGTACAAAATTTTCAAGACAATTTGTTATCAACGTACAGGTTTGGTGCTAATAAATGAAATATATTTTTTCGCGATCAGAAACCTTAGGAGTGCTCTATATTAATCCTAAGCTGAATACCAGAGGAACATTTTGCAAAGTTAAAATGAATTTATACTCTATTTTTCGGGGTTCGGGTCGGGTTTGCAAATGGCTCAGCTGACTGGTGCGATTTTTCGACAAAAGACGTGGAGGGAAAGGTTCCGGTCCGATCTATCTGGCTCAATTTTTTAAGGGACACGTAATGGGGTTAATATGGTGTATAGTTTTAATGGCTTGTGTGACGATAACATTTCGATAATAATTTTCAAAGAGACTAGGGGTTTTGACAACGTTACACCCCTTTACTTTTTATAGTCACTTACCTTCTTGATCTTCGACAACAGCTGTTTTAGAGACGTTTATTTTCGACATTTATGTCCCTGTGCAGAAGGTTTCAGCTTTCTAGGCCTTAGACTACTGGAAAAAAGGCGTGGCCTCTGTGACCCTTAATACGGGTCACTATATCTATCAAGTACAAACCTCATTAGTAAAAGAGTCTGTGCACTTCATATTTCTGATTTCCTGAGTCAATGGTTCTGAAGTAGATGAATAGTCAAAAAGGTTTACAGACGAACGGGTGACGGACGCCATGCAATACTATATGCCCATCATGCCTTTCAGACCAGATGAGCTAAAAATGAAACATGTTTCGCCCTCCCAGGGCTCGTCAGTGCAGCTTGGGTTATCCAATACCGAGTTAAACTAATCACGCAGAATGGATAAACTGCAAACATGTTGGGTCTCTTTGTTTTCTTCTTTTTTTTCTTCAAAAAGAACTTTCGCGTGGTGATTTCTTTTTTCAGTCATTTCATGAGCCAAAACGCTGAAAATTGCCATACGTGTTGGATATCCATTGTAATACTTCCCTTTGTCATTTGTAATCTTCCTCGGGTACATGAGCTTTCAATTTGTAAACAGTGTCCTTTAAACAGTCATTTTGTTCTTTCAGTTGCCTGTTTTCCTCTTTTAAATCCCTTATTTCTTGATAAGCAAGCTCAAGCTTCTCTGCGATAGTCAGTTCCTCTTCCACAGTATGTAACTTAGGCGCAGGTTCAGTTGAATCTCTCCCTGATTTGTCTCCAAAATATGCACCAAGTTCAAGTAGAGTAATGGCAGCTTCTGATATCTTAGCAGATTCCTTCGTGTTTTGCTGTCGGTCATGTCGTGCAGCTACTGATGGTGACTGTTCCTCACCATAGCCCAGGTGTCGGTTGGGAGCCCAGTCTGGATTTGACTCATCATAGGGATGTGGTTTTCCTGAAATCAAGATAATTACTATTAATGATTATTTTTTTTAATTATAAGTTGCGGTTCATGATAATCTGAAATTCGATAAAAGTAAGGATACAGGTAACTCAATCAAGGTAAATTTTCATTTGAAATGGATTAAGAAAAATTCATTTGAATTGTCACTTTCACACAATGCTCTTCAAAAGATGCATTATTAGTCAATCAATCAATTTGAGCTTTCAGATAAAACAAAAATATTCACTGATGTAATAGAAAATATTTATAATCATCTACACGTAACGGCATCGAATATTGTGTAAATATGTTTTTGTAGTTTTTAATCTAAACTGTGACTGGGTACAACATTCAGTCAAGCATATCTCTTCCCCTAACACTTAGCTTACCCAATAATCACACTTCAGCTTTTGCACGAGCATTTTGCACTCACTTAATCACGAGTGCACTTTCAAACAATAGCCTGCCCCAAGCGCCACTCCTCTCATTTTGTTTTGTTTCTTGCTTATTAGCTCCCGTCTTTCTAGATATAAGGTTGGGATATTTTATAGGTTATTCCTTTGACAATGTTTGTTGTGTATTTCTAGTATTGTAGGGGTATCATATTAATTTTTCTAGCATTAGTATCATGAATGTTTGGTTAATATTGGCTTCTACATCTATTTAGCGAATATATAGTTAAATGCGTTGTAAGTGTTTTGAACAATATTTCAGTCATTAAACACGTGTCACCTAGTACAGTGTGCCCGGATGTATTATCTTAAAGAGACAGTCGCATTATATTTGAACCCATGAATATTTATTTTCATTTTCGAGTGATCATCTTATTAATAAAAAACAACAAAAAGACGTGCCACTCTTCCTCTCAGTGTATTATTTACATGTGTTATATTGCCAAAATTACCTTTGTATCTCTTAAGCTTAATTATTAACTCTAGTCTCTTTTTCTTAACTTTAATTAAATGTGTTGAATGGGAGGCAAGAATGTGCAACGGAAACAAGCTACGTGTGTTTGGTTGAATGTATATGTTTATATCAAAAGCAATATGTATTTGGGTGACTGTATGATTTTGTTCATCATTAACTATTTGTTAGAGTGAGTGATTGCATAGATGAATGAATGAAACGGGGGTTTTGATAATGTAGTATTTTATTCATTATGACGAACATGACGTGATGTGACGTCTGGTGCGTGAAAACACATTAAGTTCATACACTTGTTGGTTTCCTTTTATTGTTATGTTATGATATGCCTTACTTAAAATTATGCCTTAATATGTATGTTGCACATTAATTTCTTCATTAATGTGTCATGTATTTCTCATTCGTTATCATGTATCCATTCGAAACCTATACAATACATTGCATAACCGTGTATTGACACAAAGTCAATGGTACCCTCTAAACTAATGTCGTTATAGTTTCAGTGGATTTAGTTATATATTTTTGTATTAAACCATCGCCGTTCATAACCGGACACCAACCCTCGTAGGGGCCTATGTGTTTTGTTGCCTCTATGCTTCCGACTCGGTTTCATACGTGTCTCCTAAACAATCGCTGTCTATTTTAACACTGAACAGCTCTCCCTCAATATTAAACTACTATCAGGATTACTTCACCTAGCCCATCGTTTTGTTTAGTTTCTTCTTTTCTAGCATACCTGAAATGAAATGATCCGAACATACACGAAGTTGTTCATAGGACGTCACATCTGAGCGGTTGAGAGCAGCAATCCATGCGCGCCTTCGCCGTTCACTTTTCTGTTCTGCAGCTTCCCCCTGTCCAGTAATTACCTTAGGAATGCGATAAAAGCTTTTCTGATCTCTTCCACCTCGGTTGTGACAGTCAACAACAGCACACGTCGTCGGCATTTTCACTGGTTGAATTATCAACAACGTTAACCATAAGCGTGTAAGCCTACCAAAATGGCCACCAGCGATGGATTGTGGGTAATTTAGAAAAGCTCTCTATTGTTTAGGGGGCTGATAGCGCGTTTGGCTTCTGAACAAGAGGGCCGGCGTTCGAATCCCGCCAGGGAGCTCGGCAATTTTGTCTATAGTAGGGAATAGTTAATTGTGAATACAATGCTACACTGAATTTCTTCACAGTATCATAACAGCCGATCCTCTAAGCGAAATGGGCCTGAGATTCGCCGCCACGTTGTAGTAGGAGGCCTATTGAGAAATATTATAATAGTAGTTTACGATAGTGTAATATTATGGATGACTTTTATTTTAATGTACTTGTATTTTTTATTTAAAAAGTGCCCTAGATAGTATATTTTACACCAATATCAAAGGTACTTTCGTACATCGAGAGATATGGATTGCCTGTATGTTTGTTGGAATACTTTGTAATTTACAACCATTGTACAGGTAATGCATATCTCTCGATGTTTCTAGTCTGTAGGCCAGACCCTGAAACAAGGTAGAAGCCTAAGCAAGTCTATAAAAAGACTGAAAATGACGAAATTTCAGGCTCATTTTCATTTCATTTATTTTGTTGTTGAAAATTTCGATTAACTGATGCATTTTCTGTTAGACTAGACGACTACTAGACTAACGACCCGCACTCAGGTAATCTACCACATACGTTGTTTGGCAAATATGTGCAAATACAGGTAAAACATCAATGTAAAAAACCGATAGTATTTAATCCAACGTTGCAATAAAACCGCATTAAGTATGATATATTCAAATTTCGATATAGCAGGAAGAGCAAGAAGGGCAGACGCTATGATTAATCGAAAACAATGCTTATAATATGTTTTTTAAAACAATATTTCAGTTTTTAAACACGTGGATGGCAAGCATTCAAACGAAAGTGGAAGGATCTGGGATGGGGAATGATGAAGGAAAAAGACGCAAAGAAAGGCATAGTGAGTGATAGAGAGCAGGTTGTAGAACGATTCAAATTTGGTCTTCTACCCGTCGACCTGTTCAGCATGAATAGCATGTCAGCTCCTGTTGACAAAGATCTCGGGGTCTCTGAAGCAAACCCCCACACCACGATAATGTATTGGGTCAAGCGGTGGCTGTCTAATAGGGGCTTCCCTTGTACGGATATCCGTTCAGTAGAAGGCGTAGATTCTGTTGCTTACTGAACTCAACTGCATCACGATGGTCTGGCTGGATGAGGAGGGCTTTGAAAGTCCTCTCAAACCTATGACTTACACGCGAAGCGAGATTTTAAGAACGCCTCTTCTCTTTGATGAAGGCAAGGCAACCCATCTATAAAAGTGAATATTTGTGATTGTTCGGTATTTAATAAGGAGAAGGATCTCTCCCTCTCCGTCGAAAGAAAGTCCGCTGTCCTCTAAAGTCGTCCCCGTGGCCGTTCCCTTGGGCAGCTGGCACTCTTTCGACGGAGAGCCCTCGTGATCGGTCCTTCTCCGTTAGTTATGCCAAAATTAATTTAGGTTTGCGTCATGTGGATTCGTTCCTTTTAAAGTGAGGGTTTGCTGAAATAGGTTTGAAACCGGTTTGATAATTCTTTGGAGACTTCGAACATAATCTTTCAAAAGGAATGGTGAAAAGAAATGGGTTGCAATCTGGATATATCTTGATGATTTTCAGGCCGCTTCATCACCAAACGGGGAACGAGGTAACAACGCGTCGTTCTTGAATTCAGGACTAAAGGGCGGCATATGGCAAGCAAATGAGGTTGCTTAAAATGCATTAACGGAAACATTTTTTTCTGAATGGATTGTCAATGTAAGATTATTTGTTTTTTCCTGGAACATCAACTTGACAAGACATCGATGGCAATTTCCAATCATGTGAAGTCCCACGCGACATAACAATCGTGTCATTTTTATATTGATGGAGGTCTTCACTTGTCTGTTCTTGAGTCTCCCAATGTAAATTTGCTCTGAGCTAGGTCTCAAAATAGCGTTTATCAAATATTTATTGACAGTTGTTAATCAGTTTCTGGAATGTATCTGTTTATGAATGAGTGTATAGGACACATACTACCGGTATATGAATTACCTTAATTATTGTATGGGATATTACTACATTATAGGATCGGTTAATGCCAGTGGGTGCAATGGTCTCACAAATCACGGGTCCATTTATACTAATACTAATATAGCCTGTAAAGCATGTTTGGGTTTAATTGGTTGAGCTGATTGTATTCAAATGCAGATATGTTAATTTTAAGGCAAATAATGCCATTTCATTCCACCTCTCTCGTCGTGACGTCGGTTTCACAGCAAGGCGCATGCACATTGACAACGCGGAGGGCTGGGGTGGACCCTAAGCCATCATAATCACATACGCATTGCGCGTCAATAAATATTCAAAATTAATACAGAGAAATAACGAAATGGTACAAAAAATAGTTTGCGATCGATTACAAGTAAGTAAACAATATTAAGACCTTTCATTTATTTAAACGAATTAGTGAATGGAATATGGAGGTATATTAATTTAGTTACAGCTTTAGACAAAGTCACGAAAAAGTATTCCAATAAGTTTAAGAATCTGGGAGTTGAACAACCGGCAAGAACTGTTACCCAAAATGTTTCGAAAGATACTTTATATTTTCTTTGTATTTTGTAATTTCAAAACTTCGAAAAATGGCTGACGTAGCTAAATGGTTATATGTTAACTATGGAAAATGGTGGACGGAAAATTGACAGGCCGATTTGTTCGACATTAATAGCTGTGTGGTTGGTTATTTCGGTGTATTTGTTTAGAGGAATATGTGACGATAACTTTATGAACAATTTCTAAAAGAGACATGGGCAGTTGGCTCTGTTCCATCCCTTGTCTTTATTGAGTGCTGACTATAAGATTGTTGTTTTCAACAATACACGTCTATCTCTATGCACCCTCTTACCACCACCCCCTCCTCCCTCAACCCCTCCTCCCTCAACCCCCGGGTTCTATCTGGGGTCCAGTATTAAACATGTTACACACGGGCCGTACTTATTTATCACACCATGAATCTCGGGTTGTACACGTGGAAATACCGTACCAAACACAATTAAGTATTGCGCAAATGACTTAAACATGCATTTTCGCACGGAGAGGACATAAATAAATATTGTAAGGACATTTTAAAAATATTAAAAGGACATAAAGTCATTATAGAGTTATGTTGAAAAAAATACATAGTATGTTTGCAGCTGTTTGAAATTAAACATAATGAACTGAAGATGTTAAGGAAAATTCACTTAAAATGAATAATTGTCATATGTTTGGTATTTTGAAATGGACATGCACATCAGGTTGATCACGATAACAATGTGGATATTAAATTTTGCTAGGGTACCCACTTAAACAGCTAAGTAGATGGATTATAATATTGAAGAAGTGCCTTACCCAGTAATAATATTCAGTAATATTCAAAGATTACAAGTGTTTCTTGTCTCCACTTGTATTCGAACCGGACAGATTTCGTTAGAGGCCAACATGCAAATCCTCAACCATTCCATATAAGGTAAAACAGCTTATAGAAAACATTTTATAATGTAATATAATGCAACACATATCAAATTAATCCTAGAGAATTGCACTTAAGGCATGGAGCTTATTTAAAGAAATGTCAAACTAAAGTTTAAAACAGGTGAGAAATTCTCGGTCTTTTTGTTCAATAACCACTCTTGACAAGATAGGATTTCATGAAAACATTGCAAAAAACATACCTTAGCTGTTGTGTTATAAACACCAGCAGTAACTTTAGCTCATCTTGCCAGAAAAACCCGCTGGGTTTATGGCTTTGCATAGCGTCCATCTGTCTGTCCGTCCGTATACTTTTCAAGAACCACTGACTCAGGAAATATAACATCTTGTGTACAAACTCCTTATCGGATGGAGATTCTAATATATGGATCTTGTGATTCTTGATAAACACCCATTTTCATCCTCTCATGAAAGACCTAGAAAGCTAATATCGTATGTACAGACTAATGGATATTATCTATAAATGTTGTGACCATCCGACCTTTAATTACAGCCACTGGGGCCACGCCCTAAAAACGTATTTTGTATCTTCTCCAGAAGCATGAATCATATATGGGCCTCGTGTACAGACTCCTCAGCTGATAGGTATTTAAAATTATGGATTTGGTGACCCTGTGAACCCTTAGAAGAGCCGCAGATGCCACATCCTAAAAACTTTAACAGTCTCATTCGAAAATAACAGGTTCAGAAAGGTCAAATCCTGTGTACAGACCCATAAGTTGACGAGGATCATGATGAATTGATTTGGCGATCCTGTGGCTGCCTTTTAGGTGTCCATTTTTAAGATAAATTATAGAGAGAGCCATTGGGTCTGTAGCTCAACTGGCTATTTTTTCTATTTGTAATTGTAGAAACTGAAATCGTAAATAAACTTTTAACCCAATTTTACCCTATGGTAGATCCTTAGTAATTATGACTGGTATTGGCAGGAACTACCAGGTACAATATACACGTATCGTTCTTTAACATATATTTGTGGACATACTGAAATTATCATTTAAAATAACATTCTGCTATCACAATGTCACATCAGGCAACTGGTCGAAAATAGAGAGGGAAATCTCATTAAACAATATGACAAAGAAGGGTGGGCAAATATGACACTACACTACAAGTGCGTGGTTAAGATTTATTGTCATTTAATAAACAGCTCGTGAAACAAGAATAGATTTATGATCTCTATATAACATTTAATATAAAGATAAGTTTCCAGTGGGGCTACTTTCTGAAGGCGACATAATACTGTCCCATTGCATGAAATTATAGTCATTGGCTTGAAAGACAGACACTATACCCCAATGGATGCGGTTATGTTGTTTATTAATTTATATACATTAAAACTTGAAATATGTACAAAGCGAAATACTTGACCTTGAATATCTACAAATATATAGGTCTTTCACATGCAAAACAATCACCATTTTTACCCTTTTGATGTTCTTTTTTCTGATTTTGATTAAAATATAATATCATCTAAGCTATAGCCATACGTTTGCATCATCGTCTTATAAACATCCGTATCAAATATGTAAATGTTACAACCATTGCACCACTATGTGTGGGAGTTATGAAAGCGCCTAGCAGGCAGCATGGTGAACAAGCTCTCATGATTTTGTTTAAATATGGTGGTTTATAGATTTCCCCTTTCTGCAAGAATTGGTGTATTGAATTATGATTACATTTGTTAAGTGTAGTCATAAACATTTTCATGAAAGTGGACACTATGGATTCTATGGACACTATTTTCTTTGAAAATGATCAACTCTTTTGACAATTTGACCATGGAAACACAAGTTTTGCCATTCAGTGAGACAAGCTCATCTATCAGTAGAGGAGGACAGACAAGGGTTATATACAATAGACAACAGTTGATTGACTCCTCTGCTCAAGCACTGATTCAAAGGTCTGACCAAGGCGTGTTAGTGTTACACAAACTGCGTCACCTTGGTTTAAACTTACACAAGTCCACTACACGAGGCAAGCGTGCCGGGAGCAGAAAACGAAGGAAGATTAAAGCTATTATTGGAGTATTCAGTGAAACGAGGACTAAAGATAAAATGGAAGAAAACTTAGGTTGTAATTTCGAGAATTTAATCACCATCCATCCAAAAGTGAAATTTACAAGTATCAATGTTTGTGCTTTGAATGCCCAATCTATCAGAAAACGGAAATTAGAAATATTTGACTTAATCCTTGACCTTGACATAGACATTTTATATCTGACAGAGACCTGATTGCAAGAAACTGGTGATGAAACCAGCTGCACTGAAATTACTCCGGATGGATACAAATTTCGTCATGAACCAAGATCACATGGTATTGGAGGAGATGTGGCGGTAATTTTCAGACAGGACCTTCATTCGAGACACTTCTCACAAAAGAGTGTTTTGGTAAAAGAACTTTAAAACTCTTGTGCCTGTATAGGCCACCACCTTCCCGCAAGAACAAACTGACTGATATTACATTTGCTTCCGATATTTCAGATATGTGCCAAACTTTGAATCTGAAAAAAAGAGAGTATTGTTATGGTTGGTGACTTTAATGTCCACTATGACAACAGAGACAATTGTCTTACTAAGAAGATAGTGAAAGTACTGATCTGAAGCAGTGTGTTGAATGTGCGAAACATCGATCTGGTCACATCATAGACTGGATTGTCACGAGAAACAGGGAGAATGTGGCATGCATTCAATTGAATGATATGCAAATTTCAGACCACTTTGTATTCACATTTAAGCTTGATTTTGCAAGGCCATCTCCATCAAAGAAATGTATCAATATACGAAACCATAAAAACGTACATTATGAAGCATTCAAGAATGACTTCATGAAATCTGCCATTGCTATCAAAAATCGAAGTGATTGCTTCTGTGACTAACTCTCACAATGTCTCAACGTTCATGCTTCCTTTGAAAGGAAAGAAATTCTACTACGAGATAGTTCCTGGTATACATCTGATGTCCGGGAGACTAAGGCCCAGAGACGTGTAGCTGAACGTCGCTGGAGTTCTTCACGTCTTGAGGTACACAGACAGATGTATCGAGAAGCAAGAAACTTTGTCAATGTTCTAATCAGAAAGTCAAAGACAGCATCTGTCAATAAGAGCATTGAACAAAATGCACAGAATTCCAAAAGGATGCATTCAATTTTGAATCACCATCTCGGAAAATCAAAGGATGAGACATTTCCAAAAGGAGATGACAGTCTTTTAGCTGACAGTTTCTCCAGTTTCTTCACTGAGAAGATAAACAGGATTAGGACAAACCTAGGACCACCCGATTATGAATCATCTACACAATATTCAGGAAAAACGTTTGATAGTTTTCACCCAATCAGTGAAGAATATCTGCGCAAAATTATTTTAGATTCTAAACCAACATCATGTGAAATTGATCCGGGACCCACAAAGTTTTTGTTGAAAATACTAGATATTTTATTACTCTCTCTTCTGCAGCTGGTGAATGCTTCATTGGAATCAGGAACTGTACCCAGGTGCTTCAAGTCAGCTGTTATCAGGCCACTGATCAAGAAGCCTTCACTTGATTCTGAGTCGCTTCAAAACTATAGACCCATATCCAACCTTCCATTCTTATCAAAAGTCCTAGAGAAGATAGTGAAGCGACAGATTGAGGAGCATCTTGCTGAACAGCCTACAGGTCCTGTCATAGCACCGAGACCGCACTCAACTGTGTTGTTGATAACTTGAAGTGGTCTGTGGACAAAGATAGATATGGAATGCTTGTTCTCTTAGACTTGTCTTCCGCCTTTGATACCGTGGACCACCAACTTTTGACAGATAGGTTAGCAAAAGACTATGGTATTTGCGGTACTGCCCTCGAGTGGTGTGTGTCCTACCTAAAGAACAGAACCCAATCTGTATGTGGTAAGGACATCATGTCTACAGCAACTGCACTGAAATGTGGAGTACCCAAGGGCTGAGTTCTTGGGCCCCTCCTTTTCACCTTGTATACCAAACCACTTGGATCTCTTATCAGTGACCAGCGTATTGTCCATTACTTTTACGCCGACGACTCCCAGCTCTTAGATAACTTTACCAGTGATACAAAGAGTCAGACTGAAGTTTGTGTCAGAATGGAGTCATGTGTAAAATGTGTTCAAACCTGGATGGCCAAGAATATGGTTCAGTTCAATAGTGCCAAAACTGAACAAATGATAATCTCTTCAAAAACGAGATTACAGAAATGTGCTATAGACCATCTGAAGATCAATTATGTAAAAATTCTTGTTTTACATTGCGTAAAAAAATCTAGCTGTCATGTTGGACCAAAATCTCTCCATGGAACAGCATATCAACCACCTGTCAAAGGTCTGCCATTTCCACCTTAAGAACATCGGTTCTATACGCCATCTGCTTACTCGACAAACAACAGCTACTTTGATGAGATCTCTCGTGTTATCGCGTTTAGACTACTGCAAAAGCCTCATGATTGGTATCAACAACGACAAACTTCATAGACTGCTGAAGCTTCAGAACACTGCCGCCAGGATCATCACCCGCCCCAAACTATCCAGTCATATCGAGCCTGTCTTGACATCTCTTTATTGGTTGAGAATACGAGAAAGAATAGACTTCAAGGTCTTGACTCTAACCTATCAAGCACTAAATGGAACTGCTTCACTCTACATTCAAGCCCTTGTCACGCCCTACATACCTCAGAGGAATCTGAGGTCTGCTGATCAATTGCTTCTTGTGGTGCCTCCATACACATTAAAATCCTTCGGTCAAAGATCCTTACAACACTCAGCGGCAACTCTATGGAACAATCTCCCTACTGACATTAAATCTGCTCCAACTCTCTCCAGTTTCAAGTCTCATCTCAAGACATTCCTGCTTTTAAGATACTAACTTTTACATGTTTGCGCTTAGAGCATGGCCAAGTGTTGTGGAGTCATGCGCATTACAAATGTCCTATTTTATTATTATTATTTCAATAGGCACACCGTGTCCAACACTCAACGAATATATGTAAACTGGAGGCATCCAACATATCACATATAACCTGTGAATCGTATAAAATCAATATGTATAGATATACAGCTGCCAAAGGAATAAAAAAACATAAAGATATTTAATTTACAATCCGGATTTGATATATTTTAAACAGAATATGCGCATGAACCCAAAGGGCAAACTTATGTAAATGAATATCAGGTGAGGTGAGGTGAGGTGAGGTGAGGTGAGTTGGTGTTTAACGCCGCTTTCAAGATTATTTCACTTATATCGCGGCTGCTAGTATTATTGCAGGGAGAAAGCCCGCAACACTATTGTGGCTATGCATTGCGGTGAAACCTGCGAGCATCGGCTGGAACTAGCGAACCATGGGTGGTACTGCGCTGAATTTCAGTGTAGCATTGCACCCAAACCTGACTGCGTGTTGAACAGTTCTCTACTGCAGACAAAGTTGCCGAGCCCTTGGCGGGATTCGAACCACGGACCCCCTGGTCCGATGCCGAACGCGCTAACCACTGCGTTATCCCGCCCCCATGAATATCAGGAAAATGCGACTCAATTGTGAAGATTGATCGTCAGATTCTTTACTTAATAATCAACTATTTATTAAAAACATTTTAATATATTAATATTTTTCTACAGCAATCGTGCTGCTTTCATTCCAGATAATTTTACCATAAAATATTTTGATCGATATCGCTATGGACCAAGCAATGAAGTCCGAAGAGTACCTATAAAATATTAGCTCTTTCTGATAGTGCTATAATTACATGCTAGTTATTGTCGTTTCATGTGTATAATAAACAATTTGAGCTTGAGCAATCTTCACACAAGAAAAACGGAACACAAGTTACAAACACAACATTTATTCAATACAACATAATCCCCTACATCCAACAGGAAAACAACTTACAATTACAATGTCATGCCATGAAACATTGCAACTACAAAATCAATTACTAAAACACATTAGCAACGCTGACATCAGGTCACGACGACATCGGGTCATACATAAAGGTCATAACAGTTCATCACCACCAATTCATACTCAGGTTGCCTCCGTCTGCAAGATGTTAGAACCGCTCACCTGGTGCAGCTTCATCCTTTAAGTCATACAAAGTCATTTGATTAGTATACTTTACGGCAATAAAGTATCATTTTTTACCAAATTACAGCAAAATTACAACATTCACAAAATGTAAAAATCAACATGGTTATTTATAACATTTACATTTCATCCGGATACTTCAACAAACAAGAAAATGACATCATCATAACTTTACAGTTTCAAAGTACATTTTCTATCAAAGTCATTATCACAATGACAAGATAACGTAAGAATACTCACAAAACTGCACCCAATGACCTCACATTGGCAACAGCACTAACTCAGGCTCAATTTAATAGAGGTTCTACATGCTTTTCACACAAATCATTCTCATCACACAGGGTAAGGTACAGTGTTCGCCAGCTCTCACCTAAATTCTAGGTTCTACTGGATAAGTTCAACAAGTTATACTTTAAATGAAACAACCTGACAGTTATTTTGTTGTATCGGGGCTGATGATATGCGATAATGAAGGTTTACAAACACGGTATGTAGCTTTATAATTACCAGTCAGGACTGCTATAAATAACGTAACTGTACGAAGAAACAGGGTTTACATCGCTAGGTGTAAGACGACAACGTCACAAATTATGTCTTTTTTACAAAATGAAGTTTAACCAGAATATTTATCGTCATTAGTTCCACCAGTAGTGTCCGAGATTTCAAACCGTATTACCCGAACATAATACTAATAATAATATACATTTTAACGCCTAATATCCAGTGCGAGGCACTGCTCACTGGCGGTACATTATTACCCTGAAGGAATTTTACTACAGCAGCTACTTAGCGCTTCCGTACTTCCCATCAAATAACTTACAAATTCCTGTAAAGGGGGGGGGGGGGGGGGGGGGGGGGGGCTATTGGGCTAATATTATATATATGATTTACATTAATAGACCTAAGCAAACGATTCCAGTGATTTATAAAGCACTCACATTTTTTAAATTTTTTTTTTGCTTTTGAATGCACATGCTGATAGATGGTGTTGATCATTGTATTTGGATATTCTGTAAGTATTCATTAATTTCTTTCTTGTTTTAATGTATGTTACATGTTACGTTGTATAAATCCTGTCCACGTCACGGGGAACGATATTTATATAGGGGCAACCCTGTTTATCAATCCCCCTTTCCTGTACCATCTGGAAATAAATACAGTTTAAATAATAATAAATAAAGTATCAAAATTTATGCATATTTTTCACATTTTGTTGGCTATTTTAAAATACTGAAGTTATAAAGACTTAAAAGACGCGTAAAATCTAACAGTTTTTCCAGTTTCAAGGGAAGACAACTCTTACATCCTTAGTTAATATATTCTTATTTCATAAGAGGTTACCTCTCTTGCCTTGTTCCTCACTAAAGCAGAATGTCTTCACATTTTGGTAATATTTTCTTATGTTAATATTATTATATATATGTTTTTGCCGGCTGAATAGAATCGAAGAAAAATATAGAAGTAATGTCATTATTTTGACATTCTGTATTAATTGATATTGCCATTTTATTCGATTTCTTTCCCCCAGTAAATATTTATCAAACTGCATAGGGAATATAAAAACAAGATAACTTTGGTATGAACAGGTGTATCATTTAACACACCTGAGTTCACAGGTAACTGTGGCTTAGGTGAGACATGAAATCAACCTACTTTTACAACGTGAAAATATTCTTCAAACTTTAGCCCAAATGAATATCTACTATACTGAAAGAAGCGTAAGGAAAGAAACGTTTATCTAATGCAGATATGCTACATTGAGATTTTACAGTGATGGATCGCACATAAATTGCCAGGTGAATTCAAATTATTGACTTATTTGTTACATTGCGTTAAATTGAAGGTGAGTGAGTATCGTTATCACACAACGAATTTTGAGTGATCCAACAATTGGGTTAAACGTGCATTCAACAATATTTCGGTCATTCAGGGCATTTTGAACACGACGTTATTGACCCTGATAACGATAAATGTGGCTAAATGTGTTCTAAAATGGTCTAAACAAAACGAATATAACGTTTAGAAATTACCAAAACACCATGTTCAGTTAACGTATGCTTATCAATGTTCTCTTCCTCAAATGCACAAGAGGGCGGGATAGCTCAGTGGTTAGCGCGTTCGGCTTCGAATCAGGAGGTCCGTGGTTCGAATCCCGCCAGGGGCTCGGCAACTTTGACTGCAGTAGAGAACTGTTCTACACGCAGTCAGGTTTGGGTGCAAAAAATTCAGCGCAGTACCACCCATGGTTCGCTAGTTCCAGCCGATGCTCGCAGGTTCCACCGCAATGCATAGCCTCTATAATGTTGCGGGCTTTCTCCTTGCAATAATACTAGCAACCGCGATATAAGTGAAATAATCTTGAAAGCGGCGTTAAAACCCATCTCACCTCACCTCAAATGCACAACAGGTGTTAACACGTGGTTGTTGCTTGATACTTTCTTCTATGACTACAAATGATTGGGTCGAGTATAGAGATAGTTGACTCTCTTTAAGAGCCACTCCGTGAGTTGTTGGACAAACATAATCAATGGTGCAATCTGATCGCGAAGTATCGACTGTTACCAAAAAGACACATTTTAAAGCTTTTTTTCAAAAATATATTGATAGAATTTATTGGGAATGTCCATCTAAATATAAATTATATCAGTTGTTACAATCTCAGAATAAAATAACTCAGTTGTACTTAGCTAAGTTCATAAAACAAAGCTTATATTCAAAATCATTTTGAAATGTCCTGCCTCATACTCTGACTGTAAATGTGTTGTAATGTTGACGAGGGGCTCTGTGAGCTCAAGTCACTAAATTGAATAAACTTCTGTTCTGTTCTGTTCTGTTTTTTACAGTGACAATATGAAGGTAGACAAATCGCAATTATGATCGAAAACCGGACAGTGGCGCGCGTCAAATAGTCAAACGTAATTTTGGAGACTTATCTAAAACAGCCAGGAGGGCAGTTAGGAGTTGATAGTGTTTGTTAGGTTATATAACTAGTATCCATGTATATTGGACGTGACATCTACACCTCTGTGCATTTTTTAAGGCTGTTTTAAGATTTTTGGACATGAAAAGTTAAGATGTTTTGATTTTGTATCACCACATATGACATTTAGGTTCGTATCAAAGGTAAATAATGATATTGTTACACGTTTTTCGTCGATTCTGATTGGACGAGAGCTCTCAAAAACATGCAACCATTTTTCGATGAATGCAGAAAAATTTGCTGTTATACCTCGTGCATTCATACTTTATGACGTCACCATCTGGCAGAACAAATTTACGCAACGGCTAGTCCGGTTATGACAACATCGCTTTACTTTGGTTATTTTGCAAAAAAAGAAATGTACGCATGTCATCATCTTGATAACTGCGTTGATAACCAGATAATACTTTCCTCCCTTAAACTAATGTTTGGGTAAGTTTGAAGACATACAATTTTCAAAAAGGTGCTGCCGCCCCCTTTAAGTGCCTGCTTATCGTCTTTATAGAGGTATAAGATTGTACATCTTAACAAATCAAAGCGTACACGTATGTGGTGCATTATATAAGTTCTGCTGTCAATCATTGAAATTATTTTCAGTTAATAAAACTTTCTTTCATTATTTGATTGCTGCAAAAAGTCTGCAATCTTGGATTGAGGCCAAAGTTATGTTTAAATCACTTTAATGTATAAACATTGGGTAGCCAGCACGACGATATTTAATTCGTTGACATGACAATGAAATCGAAATAGTCTGGGTCAACTTACAACAAGGAAAAGCAAATTATTCCTAACATTGTAAACATTTTAATCCTCAATGTGATTGGGTCATCTTACAACAAGGAAAAGCAAATTATTCCTGTTATTGTAAACATTTTAATCCTCAATGTGATTTTGTGATTACTTTAGAAGGTTAAACTGAAATGAATCTCTAGGAGGGCAACTCTTTGTCAGATTAATGGGCATATTTACATTTTAAAATAGACAAGGACGCTTCGTTTTGTAAATATTATCTATTTGTGTATCTGTATGAAGTTCATACATGATGATAAATTTAGAACTGGTTGCTTATTTACATCAAACCATATGATGATATCAAGTTAAGTTTCAATGTTTTAAAAATACTTTTTGGACTTTGGCTCTTTTTAATTATTGCTGGAAATGTGAAGGAAGTGACGAATATGGATATTTTATATAAATAAATGAATAAAGTTACCTTCGATGAATGTACATGTATCAAGGTACTTATATCTGTTTAACCCCCGTTTCACACTCAGCTTGAACATGTTTTTGTTGAAGACGGAGCGATACATCTTCTTCCTTGGGCATCTCATAAACGGTTTCCTAGTCAGAATTTAAAAATTAATTTTTTAAATTCCGTTTATTCAAATAGCAAGCACCATAGTTATTCATAATATACACATTAAATCGCTTTAAGCATTTATTGTTGTCCTCAATAACGCTTTTTGAAATACAGCTAAGAGTTATAGGACAAAACTGACCAAAATGTCATTATGAAAAGAAATGGATTCATATATTCACGTCGCAGAATCTAAAAATCAAAGCACATTTGCACTCAGACTGACGCTTTCATGATAAACACATCCAAAGAAGAAGTTGTTAATAAATCCATATGAAAACATTTTGTATTTATCATCTCGGAGAGCGTTATTTTGTAGGTTTTGTGCTGAAATTCACATAGATATAGTAAGTTTGTAGAGATTTATTGACGTCTTTGTACGTGTATTTTGTAAGAAATCCAGTTGCCTCGTCTCCCCTTAAATCACACAATCTATATTAACAAGTGTGAACATTAGGGAAAAAATATTTTTGACGCAGTTAGCATGAACACGTAAGAATTAGAGGATATTAGATTAAAACAACATAAACTTGTATTGTTATAAATCTTTTCTCAACGTGACCATATTAAACCAGACTGAAGCCTCTAAAGGCATTGCCACATAATCTTTGCAACATATGAACGTATTACGTGGAAAAAAGAAATGCTCTGAAACGCATGTCATACATCCCCCCCCCCCCCTTTCAGTGATAAACGCAAATTCCTTCCTTATAGAAGACGCTTAAACTTCTGCAATATTGTTTACCCAGATAATATTTTGTTTAAACGATTCATATTGACGCAGTTCCAATAAGGATGTTTTGTATGTTGTACATAAAGGGCATAAAATTTTGAAAATAGAAATAAATACATTTTATCACAGATGATGCAATGATGCATTTTCCCTGAAATGGTCAGAGAAGTTCAATCTTTTAATCTTCAAAACCATTTCTAAAAGAACTCTAGTAAGATCTGGACACGTTTAAGGTTAGATACAGGTGACTTGATTCTTTTGACACTGGGAAGACGAGAAAATGTGGGTAAATCACTGAGAATGGCTACAAAAAGTTAACTTTCTTCAAAAACTTAACGAGGGAAAAAGAGTGGATGCAGTGGTTTGAGTGAATTCTTCTTACAAGTTTTTACCACGGAAACGTCAGTAAAACCTTTAGAAGTGAGTGACTGCAGTGACTGCGGCTCAGAAAACCTTGAGACCGTATTCCTGTGTAATCTGAACAGGAATTGATTAAGCTACCTGACGTCAAGTGTAAGCCACAAACGCCAACGTTCGATAGAGTTGCTTCCTAAAGGTTTTGCAGCCTGTGTGGGGAATCCTTTTTCTAACGATAGACTGTTTATTTCTTGAGACCTCAAATTGAGCAAGGTCTACCTAAGAAGTTGAGAATCTGCATTTTCTTAATATGTGACCTAACAGAAATATTTGCTTCTTTAATGTGTTTACTTATTTGCTCTCGGTTGATGCATGGTCGTTTACACCACTTCGCTCTTAACATGGCACATGACGTTCTCAGTATTTAAATTTCAGGTGACAATAAGTAACTAACATTTAAAGTAATGTTTTTGTGACTCGAACGTAGACTCAGAAATCAAACGTTTCAACGCCTCTAATAGGTACAATATTCTTGAAAGAGAAAAACAGATGCTCTGGTGAGTAATTTAAGTTTTCAATATATTTAAGACTGCGAAAGCGATAGTATGTACGAAATCCTAGTGAAGAGAACAATTCATATCATAAAAATTACAACAACAATAAAGGAATTTCAAGTAGTAGAATGCTTTCCCGATAGCAGTTAATCGTTCGCAAGTGTCTATTGAAATAAAAAAAATGTTTAGACAGATGTAATTATAAAACTGATGCAATCAAACCAAATTAGAGGTAAAAGATGGTATGTATAATAGTATTTAACCAACTGAGTAACACAAAAAAACTATTGAAAATGCGTTGACGCTCGTCTCAAACTGGATGGGAAACTGTGTGAACGATATCGCAACCATTGTTACCGGTTATGAATTTGTTTGTCTTACAGACGCCTTGTATCTCTTGATAGTTGATAACCCTCGCCTAACTTCCTCACTCGGTGAGTGAGTGAGTGAGGTAAGTAGTAAATAATGACCCGGTGCCGAGCGGTTATGGCAAATAAACTCGCGAGCCGAGTTTATTGCCATAACGCGAGGCAATCGGGTCATTATTTGGCTTACACTCCCGCAGAACACTCCCAACATAATTTTAAACTAAATTATTTATATTTAATGAATTTTAAAACGTTATACTTTTACACTTTGCGGGTTGATGTTTTCTGACCGAACGAGTCCAATAGAATATTTACAAAACACGCCTGATTTAGATGTTAACGCTAAAAACTAAATCCTTTACATCAGAAATATACAATACCTATTACCTATAAATCTATACAGGGGGAAGTCAGTGTAGACATGACACAACAAAATGTACCTGTAGCTGACATGGATCCTCGTTAGCTCAAGTGGTAGAGGCGTTTCTAGTCCACAGAGAGGTCCCGGGTTCGAATCCCACTTACGCTCTTTATAAATCTTATATTTCTAGCTTCTGGATATTTTAAAATTTTACAAGTCCATTTGTTTGTTCATATTGAACATCTCATAATCGAACCAGGTGTTTAGGGTTGAAATAACGACCGCAGACCGAGTCAATATCTCTACTAACCGTCGAGCGGTACGCGAGACGGTTAGTAGAGATATGACGAGGTCCAGGTTGTTATTTCATATACACCCTAAGGCACGCGCTGTTGAGAGCTCGCACAGATTTACACCCAGTGAAGGCACCGGTAACCGGCTCAACTTAGAACAGTAAGGCGTATGGGTTTACATATTACAGGACAACAGATTCATTCATTGGTATTCTCATTGGTATATAAGTTGAAATTCATTTACATACTCCTAATCACACGCACTATATGAAAAAAATAAACGAATAACAATAAAGAACAAAATAGATATGAAAGATTCAACGTCATCTTTACATTCCTGTCAAACTATTTCGTGTATCCAACTAAATAGTTAAGTAGGAAAATAATTATTATTCACCAGTTTTCTGATACCAAAAACTAAATTTTAGATCAAGGAAAAAAAAAGTGTTTTGTGTAAATTTAAGCTCTCTTCCTTGTTTATCCCATGTAGAATGTATCGTTAGCCAACAATCATGGTAAAAGAAAAATATGTCAACTTCAGCAATGCAAAGTTTAAGTGTGTGTTAGGAGACGTAATCGCTAGATGACAGCAATCATGTGAAAACATATTTTCTAACAATCGAAATATATCTTGTATGTTTCTGATGCAGAATTATAATATGTAATTCAATATGATTGCTAAAATTAAATATTTAGTTAACCTTTGTCTTTGAAAATAATTTGGTGTATCCGATGTGATATGAAGAATATAAACGACATACGTGATAAATTTGCGATTATTTCATTTGGTTTTTAGTCCTAAGCCAGTGTTACTATTCTTACGAGTTCATTCATGGTTTTGGTTGTCAATTGCACCGTTGCTATGTCAACGCACGTGAAAATAGTGCTTCGCTTCCCACAGACAGCCACGCAACGTCGCAATAACACGCCCCATTTTATTTAAAGCGCTTCGTTTATTGTCCTTAATTTCATGCATAATGTTCCATTTTTGGAGGAGTTTGTAACAATAGTTTGCTAGATGTACAAAGAATACGTTAAAAATACTTTTTAAAATATCTAAATTGTTCACACTCTGATTGAGGGTCTTTAAACACAAAAATTAGAGTTGGTCTTCTGTTCCTGGACAATAGACACGTCGCGCGCACACTACAATGTCCATGAAAAGCACGTGCATTTTCTGGTTATAAGGAGAGCAAACTTGTTTTTCTCACATATCGACAGCCATGTCTTGTGACGAGGATTATTCTGTTTCACCATCGAAAATTCAGGAGGGATTCGTTATAAGTACGGATGGAGAAGAAGATGTTTTAATTGAAGCTTCACAACGATGTGACACTCCATTGAGCTGTGGACAAGACACAATTCCCTCGATTCTGAAAGAAACTGTGGAAAATGACCTTACCGAGGTATGTCTCCCATTATTTCTATGAATTGTGATTTTAATACTTAGAACTAAGTATATTGACATATATTATGTTTGATAAAATGACATTCAATAACCATTCCAAGTCTCTTATTACTTAAAATGTTACATTTAATCAGACGGCATTTTCTGGCGATTTTCAGCGTTACAAAAATACAAAAGAAAAATTAAAAACAAAGGAGAATGTAAAGAAATTATTAAATTAATTTTACGTTACATAATTAATATTCTGTGCGTTAACGAGGAATTTACCCAAGTTACACATTTGAGTATTTTGAATTGTGAATAAGTTTATAAAGGTAAGGGTATTTCCAAAAATAGTCCCCATTTACAGTGAATTGCACTCGTATCTTTATCCTTTATTTTTTTATCTCGCAGGCGTCCGATCCTACAAACGAAGCAATGACACAATGAAGATGGAAGTCTCGGACTTACTCAATCTGAAACGTCCTCAAGATGACCCGACGATCAACGCCACATCTGCTGCCGCCACGGCCACCACTGTCGCTGCGGCCGTCATGTCGCCCCTCACTAACATGGACCAAGATGACCAAGTTGCCAAATACAATTTCGTAAACTGTACGTTTAACATGGCCAAATAAACTGCTGATCCATTTTTTTGTTTTTTATTTGGACAAACCTGTCACGTCGAGGTGTAGGTTATGTTTGTAACCGCTTCAGCGAGGGGAAAATTACCGAGGGGCGATATGGCTAAAGATACGAGGCGAAGCCGAGCATCTTTTGCCATATCGGCCCGAGGCCTCCATTCAGGGAGAAAGCGACTCGCTTGATAACCAACCCATGGTCGGTTATCAGATAACCGACCATGGGTTGGTTATCCGAAATAATGACCTAGATATCGAACCTGATAACCGCTCCATGGGGTGTATGTAGTAAATAATGACCTGGTGCCGAGCGGTTATGGCAAATAAACTCGCGAGGGCGTAGCCCGAGCCGAGTTTATTGCCATAACGCGAGGCAATCAGGTCATTATTTGGCTTACACTCCCGCGGAACATTCGTAAAATAATTTTAAAACTAAATTAATCATATATATTGCATTTATAAAGGTTATGTTTTAACACTTTGCGGCTTCAAGTGTTCTGACCGAACGAGTCACATAGGATATTTACAATACACGCCTGCTTTAGATTTTTAAGCTAAAAACTAGACTCTGTTATACAAAACCTATTACTTATATATATACATACGGGGGGGGGAATCAGTGTAGACATGACACAACAAAAAGTACCTCGGCTGACATGGATCCTCGTTAGCTCAAGTGGTAGAGGTGTCGCTTGACAATACAGAGGTCCCGGGTTCGAATCCCACTTACGCCCTTTATAAATCTTAAATTTCTAGTTTGTTGCAATTTCAAAATTTTACAAGTCAAATTTGTTTGTACACATTGAACATCTCATAACCAACAGGTGTTTAATATCTGAAATGTTCATCTAAATGAATTTGAAACCTCAACTCATGTACTCACTCATAACCGACCATGGTAGTTATGAGATAACCAACCTGCGCACATGGTGGTTATGGCATATAACCTTCAAATAAAACAAAGGAAATAACTTCCCAAGGGGTGTAATAACTAAATGTTGATCAAAAAACAAGTTAAACCCCAACTCATCTACTCACTCATAACCGACCATGGTAGTTAAGAGATAAGAACCCGCCAAAGCATAACGATGTTGTGAAAGTTAAATCACAGGGGCGTGTATCGCTTAGAAATAGCTTTAGAAAGACATATATACCCATAGACCCTACCCTACTACTATATAAAAGGAAAGGGATGTAACGACCAAACCACCCCATGCTCGAACAAAGTCAGTTTTCGCATCCAAAATAATTTTTCTGGACAAATTGTTCACTACGATTCGAAAGCTAAATGATTTCCCTACAAAACGAGCTATGGATTGTCAAAATCGGGTAATTATTTCAAAAGTTACATGCAACGACGCCCCGAAAATCGCTACCGCCAGATTTTCAGGCCAAAATCCCCACTCACGAAAAACAGCAAAAACTCACCGTTTAACATCGTTTATTGATTCCAGCAATGTTGACAACACCAATGTAGAGCTCGATTCGATCGGCGACATCGAACTACATGTTCACAATATGAGAACAGCACCTAATTATTATTTCTACGAGTGCTAGCAGACATTATATAAAAAATCATCTGCCTTGCGGTTGTCTTGTCCACCATAACAGTGGCCTTGACATTCATTTGACCTCGTAGCCGCAGCAAATAAGTAAGTGAGCGAACTCCGAACTCTGATCGAACTCCTCACAGTCCTTTCAATACCATGTTTGTAAACAACATAACGTGGTCGAAAAACGTTTAGGATTTTTAGACGTGTCCACCTTACCACAAGCAACTGGAGCTGTTATTTTTTGGAAATTAGTCACATATAGTAATTTAAGAGAGCCTTTTGTAAGAGTTTAAATTTTTATGTCTGAATCGGCAAAAGAAAAAAACGATTCTCCAACTCCAGGCGCTTCGAATCACTTCTCTCCGCTGCTGGGAATAATTAGTGGACCGATGCCTTCAAATTGCGAAGCCTCCATCAGGTAAGCATCGGCGTATACGATGTTTTCACTGATAATTATATTTTTTTCTTTAATTGCCATCAATCTATCATTTTAACATCAATTTATTATTTTACTTTAGTGATTGTTTATACATCTAAACATCATAAAAAGTTATTTATAAATGTAATTACTTTGCCAATATTCCATTAAAAAAAACCCAATAAGACAGGCATAATTGATTATTGATTTTAGATGAAAGTGCCATTTTTTTAACATTTAACAATAATACCAACTTTATCGATTAGGTATGCATGCCTTTTGAAAATTTGAAGGTGCTATATCTGTATATGATTATAAAATATATATGTGAAACTAGAATAGGTAAATGATAAGTTAAATTAAGTTTGAAACCATTTTAACAAAAGTCTAAGTCATGATTTTTATTTTGGATTTCAGATGAAGGCATGTCACAGACATAAACAGTGAGTATTTGATTGAGAATTTATGTCATTTTAATGATCTGGTTATCAATTTGATATAACACCATCAAATGTATTTACCAGCACTTCTGTTTATAAGCTGCTAAATATTTGATTTTTATTCAAGACTGTTAGAATACCTGAATTATTTCCATTTTGTAATATCATTTTTTTACATGTAGATAAAAGATTGAGCCTTCCATATTACACTTACAAACTGATGGTGACAGCTGGTTAATAGCCTTCTGGCTTTTTGTAGTAAATATCAAATATATGATCATGTACATATCTATTCATTCAGGTAAAAGTTTCTAAAGAGAGTAGCAGAGCAAGTATGGTTTTAATTTGACAAGCACAAATACATGACGTAGCCTAGAATTATCCACAAAAAAATCAATTTAAGAAATAAAGCGATGAAATGTACATTGTTTAAAATATAGAAGTGTTTTTTCAAAAATGATTCTCTCTTCGCAGGCATATGTCTCAATACAGGAGGAGAGAGTGTGGAGACACTTTTCCATCATTATTTGAAAGTTCCAGGTAAGCACAACAGCCACAATCTAAAGATTTGAATACTTTTTTTAATTTTCTGTTAATGTATTTCAGCAGATAATGTAGAGTTTTAGATATATGCCACTGAGACATGATCCATTTGAAATATGTTTCTCAAGGTAATTTTTTAGATATATTATTTTACCATGAGTGAGAAAAGGGAAGACAATTGTCACAACAGGTTTAATGGGAGAAGAGGTAGTGGAAGGGCCTAACCATGGGGGGGGGGGGGGGGAATTAGCAGATAACAAGGGGGCTTTAGGGTTATTGGTTAGGTACCATGTCTCAAGCTGTTGTTAATGCTGTATGAAACTTTTTGGGTGAAAAGTGTCACTTTGTTTCTAGAGTTTGATTGAGCAATTCTGTAAAAGAGGCAAAAGAAATCCAACTTAAATTTAAAACCTATTTGTTTCAGCTATCTTAAAAACAAAATGTTGTAATCATAGATGTTTATACAACACACCTTTACCAATGTAGATTATGATTAACCAAATATTAAGTTCCATGATTGTTTGAATTATGAGAGCAACCACTTTGACTATACTTTGTTATTTAAAATGTTAGTTTGTAACACTAAATACAATTAATATTGCAGTACTTGAGGAGCTATAATGACAATGGAACAATCTTTTTTTGCCTCATATTTAATTTGGTTCCAATTTATATTTTTCAGTTACAAGATTCGATATCAAGAGGGGACAGTTTAATCTGGAGAATATCCTTGCTGCATACATGGAAAAGAATCTCTAATACATGGACACTCTTGAAAATTTTCTGCTATTGTAATTCAATAAAATCTTCAAATAATATAAATAAATTGACTATCAATGAATTTATTTGTGAGGATTCTTTAATATGTTTTTGTATATATACAGACATACAAGTGAGTCCCCAATTAAGAAAACAATACATTTACTTTCATCACTTATATCCAATTATATTGATTGTATTGCATTCAATTGATTCTTATTATTTGATATGTGATCATTATAGGTGCCATTAACCTTCAAAGAACTCAATGTGTGATTTAGGGAGTATAAAATAGTTATTTCATGTGTTTAATACATGAATTTCTAGCCACCTATGGATAACACCTCCCTTTTCAAAGTTTTAGTTTAATACCATTAACCATGAGTAATTGTTAAGACTTTGCATAACTTAGATGATCAGTAGGTTGTACTTCATAAAAGCCTTTCATGATGTTTTTATGAATATTTAAAAGGTTGAGTTGGTAAATTTTAAAGGATGTTCCATACTGAATACAAATACTTTTATGACTATAATATACACAATAATAGGCAAGGAAAGTTTATTTTGGCACAACTTGTAATGAGTGCTTAACAGTAGGTGAAGTATGGGCTACAAATCAAATCTGTCTGACTCGTGCTGGATATATAACAGATGATGTACAAAGAATGTGTTTTTAGATTTTCAATTATAATTTCTACATCAAATATTCAATGCCAATTGAATTAAACTGCAACTGATTCAATTTCACTTTTCACCTCATCTAGCCTGACATGGGACAGTGTCCTAATATAAGTTTGAGTACCAATTCCTTGACTACTAAGGATCTAAATTTATTAATTTGGTGACCTAAGAAAGGCCTCCTAAAACCTATTTTCATTTTTTTCTCCTGAAGATGATAGTGATGATCTTCTAATGAGGATTCTAAACTATATATTATATATCTTTGACCCCCACTAAAGTCACACAGGTCATAACCTTATAAATATCTTCTTCTTAAATAATCTTAATAAAGCTAAGAAAGATGGAACATTTATATGCTCCATAAGCGATTGGTATTATAATACTATGGTCTAGTGATAATAGATTTTAAAACCTGATCAGCTCCAGGGTCATGACTCTATTCTTTTAAAACTGAGAAAAATATTACAGAACTGATGTGCCTCTGCGCCTGTGAACCTTGTAAAAAGGTTGAGTGTGTATCACTGTTAAGGTTTGTGTTATTATATCAAGCTCAACTCAAATTAATTTCAGTGAGCATAATTAATTTCTTTGAAGTGTAAAAAAGGTAGAGACATCATTTGATTACCATTACCATTACAGACATGTTTATGAAACTAAAGAGTTTATTGCTTGCAAGGCAAACAAATTCTGGACATTTTGGGGAAAATGCCCCCATACGCAAATATTCTAAAAAATATAACTAAATCAGATTTATTGCATTTGAAACAGCAATTAAAGATACAAGTACTGTGCCAGTCTGGAGATCTGTCACTTCAGACATGCTTTTTTTGACCTTGTGCATAAAAAATATACTGATCACTTTCAGAATGCAATTTATTCTCTTATTTATTGGACACACTGTTAATGTTTGTTCCTTTATCGGGGAGAGACAGGCCTTATTTTAGTAAAAAGATACCTATCATTGAATTCTCTCTGCCAACAGGACTATTTGTTCTCAACTTAATCAATTCACCTTTTAATGAGGCATAAATATCTACCTTTCAACTGAAGTTATAAGAAAAGTTATTTTTTCAACATGATTATACATAACTGTTAATAAGTTTTAATGCAGCATGTTGTAACTTAATTTGTTTTTGTTATTTTAATCTTTTAACTATGAAAATCAAAATTGCTTCCATTAAAGAAAACTAAGGTAACCTTCCAAGCGAGGCATTGCATTTATGCCCCTAACCACCAGGGTGGTTGAACAGTATGAATTACAAAATACAAGTCATTATCAATGATTGCTATCCACATCTTTTATAATTTACATGATCTCACTCCTGAGCCAAGCCAATATTGATAAAAAAATATATAATTCTGTCTGACCTCTGAAAAATAAATATCCCTTTTTTTGTCGAACACAGTTTTGATAATATTTAAATTATATCACTATTGTTTGAAGAAATAAAATTAAATCACCTATCTAATTGTAAACTTATTTTATTAAATAATGTATCTGAACTGCACATCAAATATTCAACATGGAAGTAGTTTATCTAGAATTAGGAGTTGCTTTCAAATTTGCCTTTGAGATTCAAACCTCTTTACAAATTCTTTTAATTTTTGAATATTTTTTTTTCCAATTATAAAAAATAACTGAGTTTTAAAAATATATGCTTTAATTTAGAAGGATAGCAAAATATATTAAGTTAATGTAGGTAACAGGTTCATATTATATATGCCATCACTTTTTGGAGAAAAAGATCAAAACAATATTTTTAGGTAAACCGAGTAAAAGTTGTTAATATTCTTTAATAAAACATGAAAAATCATACTAATAAGTATATTGTTCTACATAAATTATTTTAAAAAAATATTGTCAATTAAATCAAAGGTAATGTTTCGTTTTTCTAACGTTTTTCTAACGATTCGTTTGAAATTTTGACATTTGCCAGTCGACTAATTACATATTTCTGGAACGTTTAAAAAAAATTATAATTTGACCCATAGTTATAAAGAACAAGTTTATTTAATATTTTGGACTCATTAAAACACACATGACTGGAGAAGGGAATTTAAAAGAAAATACTCAATGTTAATTTCTACCAAATCCTTTAATTTGTAAATTTGCTGCGGCTACGAGGTCAAATGAATGTCAAGGCCACTGTTATGGTGGACAAGACAACCGCAAGGCAGATGATTTTTTATATAATGTCTGCTAGCACTCGTAGAAATAATAATTAGGTGCTGTTCTCATATTGTGAACATGTAGTTCGATGTCGCCGATCGAATCGAGCTCTACATTGGTGTTGTCAACATTGCTGGAATCAATAAACGATGTTAAACGGTGAGTTTTTGCTGTTTTTCGTGAGTGGGGATTTTGGCCTGAAAATCTGGCGGTAGCGATTTTCGGGGCGTCGTTGCATGTAACTTTTGAAATAATTACCCGATTTTGACAATCCATAGCTCGTTTTGTAGGGAAATCATTTAGCTTTCGAATCGTAGTGAACAATTTGTCCAGAAAAATTATTTTGGATGCGAAAACTGACTTTGTTCGAGCATGGGGTGGTTTGGTCGTTACATCCCTTTCCTTTTATATAGTAGTAGGGTAGGGTCTATGGGTATATATGTCTTTCTAAAGCTATTTCTAAGCGATACACGCCCCTGTGAGTTAAATCATACCTGAATTTTCATAACTCGAATGATTCTAAACAAAGTTTACATAATCGATAGGTAGCTATTCGTGTGGTTAAAGATCATCAAATATTTATTTTGATTTACATATTGGAGTTTTTGCCGTCTAAAAGAAATTCCAAAGTTGAATGATCATCATTGTAATGTAATATGAAAGAAATAACGATATGTAGTATAAACAAAATAAATTGAAACATATTGAAAAAAATTCCAAATTCCCCAGCATGTGAATGGTACATGCATCGCAGCCAATAAACACTGCATACAAATCTTCATAAAGCATACCTCCTGCAAAACTGCCATGTGCAAAGCCTAAAATACAAACACACATCGTAAAAACGCCCAAAGCTAATGCATGCGAGGTGGAAAGCTTAGCTATTTCACAGGTAAGACAGAAATCTGATTATGGATTCTTCCTGCAACATGTGCAACACTCGAATACGATAGATTCGCACCTTGTCGCGACACAGCAGGTGTCATGCTTTTGATACAAGATAGCAGGTGCATTAAACGATACCCATGACTTGAAGGATCACCTGTTTTTGTTTACAGATGGATATGAATTTACACCTGTAAATATACGAAGGTAATCCTAGAGACATGTTTATTTACTTTCATACTGCTTCTGAAACTAGCGATTTTAAATGCATTCTTTGGCAAAACACTAAAAGTCTGATTGCATTAGTGAAAACATTTCATGCATTAGACTGATATGCTATACATACATTGATTACTATTTACATCCTGAATAGTTATGGATTTTACTTTGTCAATCTTAATCGCATGTTGATAACTTAAAATTGTATACAGGGTATACAACACATGCGTGTTGCTATTTGATAGTATACAAATCTTGGATATTGTTATTAATACAATGAGTGAGATGATGGCAAGGATATTATTATCATATAACCAAGTTTGTTATATCATTAACATAATATAAAAGGATTCGAATTTTTACATAGCGAATCTATAAACATACAAGGAAAAGGTCATTACAAGATCATTAATACAGGGTCTATGTAGAGACATCTTTATATTAATGAAGATTTGTCATTGTACTGATAAAGGAATTTATAAATGTGGGTGTATGGTTTATGTCTTTTGTTCATATGTCATGTTCACCAATGTAAGCTTTTTAAAAGTATCACCCAGTGTTTGAAACTATCATCACCTTGGGTTTTCCGTTGACAAAGAAAGTTTATTTTCCAATTGTAGAGAAAAATACAAAACAAAAACAGAAACGTTAAATATCAAGACATTAAAAACATTGTTGACAACCAGGCGAAAAACGAAAGCAGAAATAACAATATGGGGAAAAAGTATGGTTGAGTTCATTCCACGAAAGCAGCTGCATGCCACTTACTGAAGGTTTCCTAAATGCTTGATGCATTATATGTCTGCCATCGCTGAATAAAATGATTCAACACGGGACAAGGGTTTAAGAATTACGAAATTTTCTCTTGAGAGTAAAAAATAAAAAAATAAAAAATATGATATTTCATCCCTTCTTACAGCGCAAGAAGATTAAAGGCTTAGCAGATCGCACACGAGCCTCAGACTCCAAAATGGATATTTCGGTGCAATAAGTAAATTGGAGATTTTTTTTGTAAACGTGCTAGACGTTTTGGGCCACGAGTGTATTTTGATACCGAACGTCGAATGTTATAAAATTTGGCCTTTATTTATGGAGACGATCGTTATAATTCCTTTTAAAAAACCCATCATTCCTAGGTTTCTCTGATGGATGGAACAGAAGGAAATCTATTGACATAGGTATTGTAATTGTTTTACGTTCGTCCATCATTATTATGGTCAAAGAGATGTTCATCGTGTATTTATTTCCTTCAAAGCAAGTAACTTTTCCTCAAAATCTGTAAAGATATTAATGAAAACTATCGTTTTATAGAAATGAAAAATGAATTACTTTTAAATAAAATAACAATTTAGCAATAATACTTTACGTACTCAAATTAGAAAAATTGCGAAAAAAACAATTATCAATTCGTGTTGATATATTTGACATAAGAAGACACGTGGTTGAGATTCCTTTTCATAGCCTTCTATACAACTGCACTTCTTGTATATTTCCATTCAACGTACATGTTTATAAATACACTACCAGTACTGGTACACGCATTTGGAAAATTAAAAGGAATTGTTAAATAGCTTGATACCATTAAACTCCAAAACTTGTATATTTCACTTCAAAATAAGATTTGAAAATCTTCATAAAGTAGGCAATTACAAACTGAAAACAAAGCGTTCTCTGTTTAGAACTGAAATTACAAAATCTTTTCATAGGTCTGTTTTTTTCGTCCGCTCCGAACAGTGAAATAGTGTGAAGTTCTCAAGCGTGCAACAGAGACCTGAGTAGGTTTGTCTGTGGTTGGCTGTGGACAGGAGACACTTTGATTGAGTTTCTGCTCTCAGCTCGCATTTCAATACTTGACGTGACATGCTCAGATAACACGTCCTTATATAAACCATGTAATGAATTTTGTGATTGAGAAAACATATGCGGCATGTTAGAACTGACAGGTCGAGAACGTTCAGTTATCCGTTTTTCGGAGTTGCTTTAGTTCATAATTATTGAATTAGTTATTTTTGTGTAATTCAATATAAACAGTATTTTTGTAGCTTTTCTACAAGGAGCAAATGTTTTACATTTATAGATCGTCGTTACCTATTATATAGTCACTTTGACTTTTGATTAATGAAGATATGCAGTCGTTGCAAGTAAAACCTGCGTAACCTCTGTATTCATACTACATCCAGAGTACCTGTGAAATGCTGAGAATCTTGTACAAGTGAATAAAAAACCAGTTGTCTTGAACTATGCAGTCGTTGCATGTAATAACTTCATAAGACGTGTTCTGTGTAATCATGCCACAACGAGACATACCTTCAAAGTGAGAAGATTTCCAATATTCTGTAAAACCAAATATTTCATGGATATAACATTTCTTTCCCCCCTTCATTAGTACGGTTTTGAAGAACTTTGTTCAAACATTTGACAAGTATTTGTCTAACAATGTTGTTTCTAGCAAAGAGAGCTGATGATTCAGTGAAATGCGTTGACAATAATCTTCTCTTTAAATTGTCAAGTGGTTGTTCGTATTGAAAAAAATGATGCCTTGTGTGATGGGATGTTTATTAATTGACGTTATGACACCATTCGAAGGTTCCAGTAAACATTTAATTGCCATTCTTGGGTTTGTAAATATCAACAGCGAGTCTAATAAACAATTCCTAAACGAGTCTTCATGCATCTTTTAAAAGCGGTAATACAACAATTGCTCTTCTTTATTGAGAAAAGTTTGGTAGTGAATCTAATATTAAAAAATCAGGTTGTTATGGATGACGATGGGAAATTATAATCGTTCTTTTAGACATGGTGCAACAATAACAATGATAAGGAAAAACTCTGCCAAAACAAATAAATATGAAACACTCAACATGGGAAATTATTATCAAAATAAGCTGAAAATAATTTCTTTGGAATGCGAATAAAAACTCATTAAGACTTTTAACTTATGTTTCCAACGAATATAGAAAAAATACCCTGCAGACATTGAAATGATAAAGAATCAACCCCGTTTATATGATAAATAAATAATTTTTGCCTTTTCTCATATCATTAATATATACTTTGGTTAAAAAGTGTAAGTAACTTGATAAGACATCGATAACATTTCCCCAACATCTAGTACTTGTGAGATGTCGGTGCAATTGCTAGGTATCTTTTCTAACCTAAACTAGGGAGGCTTAAAATTCTAACTAGAGATGTAATGTTAAAAAAGACCTTAAAAATAATTCGAACAGAGTCTCTTGAAAGACGGACAAGGTTCCTCTTAAGTAAATACTTTTACAAGGTGACATTGCTTACATACGTCTACATAGATAAGAGACAAAGAAAGGTACCCCATACTGGAACGGTGCTTGCATGAGATTAGAGATGCAACACCATTCGTCTTATTTGTAAAAGATTACAGATGTTAACACTGTTCTGGTTTCAACTTCACCAAATCTTGTTAAAGAAAGGCGTGGTACTTCGCCTACAGTGTTCAGCAAGGCACGTGGCTTTCTAGAAACCTTTTTACCAAAGGTTTGTTCTCGGGAGCCTCCAAGTCTAACCCCCTCTCAAACGAGGGAGATTTGGAAGGTTTGCTTGTGGCAGCCCGATCGTACAGCCCAACAGGTGCATTCCTCTCTCTCCTAATTGGCCTAGGTATGCTCTAGCTCATTCTATAGGATCTGGTAGACAATGTAATGTTAAACTTGTGAATATTGTTGTTACTTTGTTTGATGGACCCCGAGGACGAAGTAAGATAAAGTTGTGGTAAATCTTGAAACCTTCATCTGTTGATTTAACGACCAAAGCGACATTGTTCGGCTGTTGGAGAGAATACACATGACATTTGCCATTGTAAAAGTTCCTCGGCCGTTGGAACCAACGTGATCCACAAGTTAATGATGATTTCACTGTTATCTGTAAATGTTACTCATTCCCGAAATACATACTTGGGTGACGTTGAGTAACGACCAGTGATTCATTTGATCGATGATATTTGACAAGTCATAGCCGCACGTGTGTGTAATGTTGAACTTTGTCAAATAACACAAGTGTTATATTTTTCTCAACCTTTCGAAAAACTTAATTGCAATGCTAACCTTAAACGCAATCAATAATGCGAGCAGGTTTGCTCGTATAGACATGTAACAGATGTTTTCTGTGGACAAAACAAGCACACTTGAATTCATTGTTGAAAAACGAATTGCACTGACGATGAAGAAACATTTTAAATTAATTCTTGTAGACTAAAGGTGCCATTAAAATGATATACAGATGATAGAATGAATAACGTCAAAGCATTGCTCTCTGAACTACTACTATTCAGTTTTATCACTAATATCGTGAAATCATGATTAAGATACTGTCATCAATGTTTCAACCATTTTAATACTTGAATACCACCATCCAGAGAGACAAGATAGATCATCGAAGGAAGAAAAAGAAAAAGAAAGAAAGGAGGTTATAGTGAGAAAAAAATTTTTGAACGAATTTGGGACGTTTTGGCTTTTACAGCTTGGTTTTACCTTCTGGGAGCATTAATGATCCCGCTAACGTAGCCCCTTACGAGAATGGAGACTCTCAATTCACCACACAAACCATAAGGTACTGGAGGAGAAATTATATTAAAAATAGTACCTATTGTATTGATTATTCAAAGCACGTTTATATTCTAAACATTAAACAGTTTGCAAAATTCATCTCTAAGACATGACAGATACATTGACAAATGAAACTAAATTTATGAATAAATTCTACAATATTGCATTAAAGAATATTTCATGATTTTAATGCAAAAAAACATACAGAAAAATTGTTTATAACCAGAGAGTGAATTAAAAACACCATGATGAATATATAGAGGTTTCCCTCTACGTGAATCATCTATAAGTGATTATAACAATGTACATTGAATATTGTTTGTATGGAAGGCAAAACCAATGTTAGCATGACATTATGCAAGAACTGCGTAATTTAAACCAATCATTTTAAACACATTTTTTAAAATCCTGTTTAATAGAAAAAAATATTTTGTGAACCAAATTGTCAAGATTGGTTTTGTACAAAAAAACATTTATCATCCAGAAATTTCAATATCCAGCAAATATTTCCATTACGCAACATATTAAAGTTCTTTGAATCCATGTCAACAGGCATTTGAAGAATACTTTGTAGTAGGGTTAGAGAAGATCTACATCAAAATCATATATGTTTAATCGATCGGGAATCAAAACAATATTCAACTTGGTTTTTGGAAAAAGATATTTACATTCAACAATGTCAAACCGACATTAAAAATGCTGAGTAAATGTTCACCCAGAAGAGAGCATTACTTCTGGCAGGGTTGTCAGGGCGGTTTCTTTATAAGTCGACCTTGTTCAAGCGTGAGGATTTGGGAAAGAGCATGGGTGTTCACGCCGTTAGCGACAGAATCAATAGCTTTTTCTATTTCATTTTAAGCATTTTAACAGCATCCTAGACTCATATTCGGTTTCTTGTGAAATTCTTGTTGTGATCTCTTTATATAATTTGCAATATTTCAAATTTACATTAATTTTTTAAAAATTTGATAACACTTACATAAATCGCAGTTTCCCGTTAATGTCAATTCTTTATGACAGTGTGTGATTTTTACTCTCTTCTGTCGAGTATGCTACGAAGAAATCTTAATCGTTTCTGTAATTTCTAATAACCTTCCTTCCCAAAAGTCAGAACATCAATATCCTTTAAGAGCATATGGTTTTTAGTTGAAACCAGTTTGACCACAAGTTTAGGGAGTGAACGCGATGGATGGAACAGCCAATCGAGCAGCTAACTATTACTGGACAGACTTTTTTCTTTATTCATACATTTGTACTTTTTTTTAGACAATATCAGCTTGAATGTTATTAATATTATCCTTTTCAGTTCACAGCCGTCTATTAAACAAAATATTATATGTGATAGGTATGTTTCATATTTCATCGTGTTATCATAATTTTCTATCAATAGTTATGATTAATTTTCGGATACTTTAAGTTCTTATCTGCTTAAGAATTTGCGTTCCATCAATATTCCTAACAGTTTTGTGAAATATAAAGTTGCTGAAAAAAATATTACAATGATTTAGTGATAAATTCGAACTAATTGACATTTGTCTTATGTGTCTTAAAAACAGCCAAATGAGGTTAATTTTGTTCTATTTTTCTTAAATTTGTATTTCTTTTTAGTACGTTTGATTGAACAATTATTTTAAACTTTTAAATGAGATTTCCTCACTATAACCTTACAAATCTTTCCTGTCATTATCATATTCATTTTAGTTCAAATTTAATATTGCCAATGATTCACGAGATACGATTTAAATGTAAACGATTTATCTTCATTTTTTCTGATGGTAAAGTTTATTAGTTATCAAAGATAATAATTTCGATTGATTGATGCATATTTGCTCAGGTGTTCCTTTCAAAACAATGTTATTATTTATTAATGCAAACACTCTTTACACTGGATCGTTCTGTCATTACGTTTAGGTTTATAGTTAATTATAATTCTTTAGTTCATAGACAATGATAATAATTCAATACAATGTATCTCTATGTGCTTATATTGGTCGTTTAATGAAGGCCAACTACAGAAGAATTTTATAATCAGAGTTCTTTTCAGGATAACTCATATTTCTAAACCGTTTCTCGTCCATCGCTCTGTATTCAGAGGTCTACCACATGCGGTATTTTCTCATCATATTCTAGCTGTTCTTATATCTTTTTAAAAATTCTCATTTTTCAAATACAAAATATGTCATCAAACTTTTACAATGCTAAACCGTCTCGCTGTAAATGTATTGACACTGCCAATGACCTTAATGAAGGACAGGAGAAAAGAGTTAATTCAATAATTTGTTCAAATAAACGGGACTCATTGGTTCAATTTCACTCTGCTTTTAAGGGTTAAGCAAACTAGCTTAATTACACATGTCGGTGACTTCTCTTGTTTTAATTTTAGATCATTGAATTGACTTAAAGCTAACATCAAGATTTAAACGTTGGCTCTTTGTGGGCACTGTGGTCTGTTTTCAAGAATGGGAATTTCTTTGTTGAATTCATTTTCTTGTTCTCATAGAATGAATCATTGCTATCATAGGTATTGCCAAGGTAATGGCAAACAATTGTATTTACATTGTTATGATTTCATGACTACATCATCAATTTAGATATAATTCTTTTCACTTTCAATCTTACTTTTCCTCACATCTAAGTAACCTTTCATCAAGTATGTCCTCTAAACTTAAAAAACTGTACACGTAAATCAACTTAACATGTGGCAACTCTTAAATGTTAACATATATGAAGTCATCAGCCGATCCTTTATGTTTTATGGACCAGATGTAGAATGCAGCAAGTATAAAGGAAAAACCTTTAAAAACTTCCTTTGAATGACATGATCATTCATGATATGTATCATATGGGTGTACTTCTAACTAACAATACAAATTTACTTTGTATAAAAACTTTCAAATCCGTATCACTTCTTATAAAATCTCGTGTATGTATAAACTTTTTTGTATATGTCATATTTGTAATGTTTTAGCAGGATTGTTTACATATTAATAAAATTGTATAAATATAAAGATAAGCTTCGGTTCAAACTTTTAGATTTTTTAAAAATGGAATGGAAGAAATGGATTTATTTTTGCGGTAAATCAAATGAGTCACGAAGTAAAGCAAACAGCTAATTATATCTATTGATGCAATAATTGTATATGCTAAGAAACTTATTAATGGTAACCCTCTTGTCTACATGAAACTCAATACTAACGAGTAAGCATAAGTATTACACCAAGCCTAAGATGCATATTGTGGGTTCGTTAAGTAAAACGTGCTGAAGGGATTTCAGTCTACTGTGGGGTCATTTAGGGACTCGTGTGTGTAATGCCTGGGGAGAATCTGTTCACCTGCCAAGTATAAGGACGTTGTATGTCTGGTGATTGTTAGCCGAAACGAGATTAGAATCCATTTTAAAGTCATTTGTCTATTTTGAGACACTTTCTTACTGAATGACATTTCTAAGGAAAGATTTCAATCGGACTATAGGTCAACGATCCGACTGGACCATTTATACAATTATTCTAATTCTGTTTAACTGGGTTTGATCTTTCACACAAATACGTTGATAATTTTTTATTCTTCATGAAAATGCCTTGTATGCTAAGCTCTATAGGTATAAACTGAAAGAAGAATACACAATAAATGGATGTAAAAGTTTTTAAAAACTCTAATTCTTTCTGACGTGTCTACATTTACAATAAAGTCCTATTGCATGTATGTATAATACCCTAGGATCTTGGATTTCAGATTTTATCAACACGTAGACATTACATTCACTATGAAAAATGGTCAATTATTGTCCTATGATAAGTCGATAAGCGCGTTGTCCTTTTTTTCAAAAGTAATTAATTGAGAAAGTGGGATGAACAACCAAGCATTTGAAAAAGATTCGCTCACATCTTTCACAGATAGGCGTTAGCTTGATCATTAAGCTGGCATCTCTTCGGGGGAAAACTAACAAGGTGTTCACGAAAACTATCTAAGCGTCAAAGGTTTTACCGCCCAGTAATACAAAATATCGACAAAGACAAACATGGTATGTCATGGAAGTTTTCCAAGGGTTTATTATGGCTTTGCCTGTGTGTCAAAAGGCCTTTGCTTGTGGGATACGGTAGTTACTGCCTTGTTGATCGAGGCGAAGTCGAGGGAGGGGCGACCTTCCAACACGCTAGGCATGAATTGGTGACGTCTTCAAACAGTGCAACGTTCCATTAGGTTTGTCTTCAGGGATGAAAATACTTTTACATTATGAACAAAAACTATTGTCAGAGATCATACTCCATACTCTTTGGTCTTAGATGTTCAAGGTATATGCATAAATGGTAGGAATATCAGATGAGTTGATTCTTTGTGAAGGGGCGGTGCTGTCACAAAACATTGCATATACATGGACAAATAATAGATAGTTTCCTGTTTGTGTTATGGCTTTTGCTATTTGTCTATATGTGTGGTGAAGCCTCAAGTATGGTTTTAACGCCTTTAGTGGCTATCTGGCTTTTGATCTGTAACGTATGCAGAAGAGCAGGAATTTTTTTATCAACATATATGACATATCACCATATCGGTTTTCCTGCTTTTATAGTGATAACGCCTTTCCTCATTACAAGTAAACAATATACAGCCCCTTAACAAAAGTTTGTATTTTTAGTTGCAAATTAAGTTCTTTGTTTGCATAAAGTTTGTAGGCCATAGCATAGGCCCATACCACAAATGAATATAATATATATAAACTTTCAAATTAAGTGCAAAATCATATGAAATGGTCTTTACTTACAATCGACTAATGCAAGTATCATTCATCTAAAAGTTACGATTTTTTAGAAGAAGAAAGAACTTACTCCTATCACAAACCGAGAGATGATACTCACTGAACACATTGCCAGGGTTTTATGCAACACTGGGGTCCAAAATGCAAAATCTCAAATTTCTTGATTATCTTATAGAATTGTCTGTTTGGGTGCAATGCTACAGTGAATGCAGCCAAGTATCACTAAGTATCAGCTAGTTCCAACTGATGCTCGCAGGTTTCACCGCAATGCATAGCCTCAACGGTGTTGCGGGTTTCTTCACTGCCATAATACTAGCAGCCGCGATTTAAGTGAAATACTTTTGAAAGCGGCATTAAACTTAAATCACCTCACCTCACCTAAATATTTTTTGTAAAAAAACTGTAGATAAATGTTAACATATGTTATCTATTTTGACAAAATCTATGTTTAAAATATGTTCAAATAATATTTCTTATTCAGCGTACACTTATAAGTGATACTAATTCTTTAATATTTAAACATATGGCCAACTTGTCGCTTTTCTTTCACGTGATCTTCGTACATTTGAATGTTATATATATGTTGGTCATACTGAATGATTAATTGTATTTATAGTAAAGTTTCTAAATCTTATGTTACTGCTGCCCAAGTAAGACAACAGCTGCAAGCTCAGACTTCGAGGTTATCTTCTCTAGACAAAGATATTTCAATTGAAAAAACGTTGAAGTGCTGAAAACATCCATGTCAATAACAGCTAAATTCCAATTTTAATCTCTGAAAGCGCATGTGGAGATTAGAGAATTGATTTTCATTTAAAAACAAATATCTTTATCTTTCAGGATTGATGAGTTTGACAGAGGATACAAGAGAATTGTATATACATAGCTATCTGAGCAGTGCAAATATACTTAAAATCCACAATAATAATATCCAAACAAGAGCATACTTTTTTTCGAAACATTTCTTATATAACACGTTCATCACTAAATTCTTCAATAAATAATGAACATACATGACATTTAGAATAGGTGACCGTTAAAAATATATTTTATGATTCTTCAAAGCTCCTGTTCGTGGTTGGAGAAGAGATGACGATGGGATTAAGCATTCAGCGTTAAGTTGGAACCAAAACTTCTTCAAAACGTTATTGATGTGTGTTGCGTAACCTTGACAGTGACTTGAATGTTATGGCTTCTCGAAAAGTAACGCTGTTGTATTAAATACTGTCTTCCGAGGGGAGAATGTGCCAAATGCAGGCACTGATTTCCCTGCAGAAATGTCAATAACCTCTTTGGGTGTTTTCAATGCATTTCCATTTCCTCGATATTGTGTTGCATTTCCTCGATATTTGGTTGCATTTCCTCGACAGTGAAGTAACACTGGAATGACAAAAACCATGCACGATATAAGCAACAGCAACCATTGTATTTCGTAGCTTTATACGTTCCATTACATTCATTAATATGAATGAAGAGCTTTCAGATTATGTAAATACACGTTTTATTTGTGTAAAATTGATTGTTGTCAAGTAGTCCCGTTCAACGTCTCTTATTTCTACGTATGCATAACCATACGTTGATTTTTCATTTTATGACACAGATTAATTGCATTATACCAACGAAGTATTTTCATTTCAAATGTTCTACCATTTCTCCTGCCATATTCTTGAACTATTATTACCTCTTACTATTGGGAACATAAATACTGCATATTTCCATAGGTAATGACTGAAAACTGAAAGAATTACTTGTTTTGGAAACTGCCTCGATGCACAGTCGGTATGTAATAACTGTTTGGTTAATAATAGGCATTCTCAATTAAAACAAATTTTAAAAATGATTAATTTTCACAAACATTATACGTTATCTGCCAATTGGCTACATCAATCATCATTTTAGTTCTTATTAATCAACTTCAGTCTGATGAGAACAAGCGGCTAATACAGGATTTCCTTAGTTTTCAAAAGTTCTTTGATATGTCAAGAAAATTTAAACTCAAATATGGCTTTATAATGTGATATGAATTTCAAGGTGATTTCATGGCAACACGTGATGCACCTTTTGGAAACATAGAGTTACATTTTTGAAAAACAAACATAAATTTTAGATCAAACAATATCATGTTTACAATGCAAAGAATAGGGGCACCTGCAGAACGATATTTTGTTTATCCTGCTTACATTAGATTTATGGATAGAATAACTTAAGAGATTTAATATAAAACCGCATGCACGTTAGTCAAACGTGAGTGAGTGCTATAAAAAGGTTTGTAACTACACATTTCAAGTTCAATGTCTTGCAACCAAACTCATATATTGACATGTTGAAGGATCGATATCATGTTGTCAAAAAACTCTCCCAGCTATTTCCGTATAGAAACGATGGCAACTTGTTGTGTAGAACTCAACATGTTTAAGTAGTTGAAAGATGTTTTCACACTAAAAGTCAAATTAGAAAGAGCATTGTTTATGGTAGTTGTTTCAATCACTGCGTTATACGTCTTTAGGCAGTGGTTTTATGAACATTTGTTATCAATATCCCCGACTAACAGTCGAGTATGAAGATTAATACCAACGCCGACCATCGGAGGATAATTTTAGTTCGAGTAATTGAAAAATTATTCTTCGGATTCTGTTCTTATTTCGCATACGTCATTTATTCTATTAGGCCAAGTGCAGTGTCAATTTTCCACATTATACAATTTGTGCTTGTCCTTTTATAAGATCAGAATTTGTTCGGCTGATTACAGAAGAGCTGTTCAACCGATTCTTTCCAAATTTCTGTGTTCTGTCCTATCTGGAAAGGTGACATGATTAATGATACAATGACAGCTTTTTCTTGTTTCTTTTTGATGTTCTAAAAAGTTTATGTTTTGTAAATGGACCTTTTCCAATCGATTGCCGTAAATCTATTCATCGGAGTCTTTTCAAATTTTGCAAATGTCTTCTATTCTATTAGTAAATATGGTGATTTCTTTCATAATTTTGGTGAGTTTCTATGTTAGAGACTTTTCGTTCAATAAAATTAAACTTTGAACGGAATACATGAATCTGCTAGTAGTATGAGGGATATGACGCCAGTAATTAAAATGGTAAGCATTGCACGATTGGCTTTATGAGTGAGCCACGCTCATAGTTTGGCTTGTTTAGTCTTCATTTCCCTGAGCAAAGGCGTTCCTATTTTTAAGCATTACAGTGGGAAAAGCTTCATATATGTATTATTAATTTATCAGAATAGCTATCTTTCCAATGTATTTAATTAGGTGATTTTTATACTGTTCCAGCGATATTGGTGTTAGTCAAGTTTCATTTGTATAGGTCTCTATTCTTTGTGCTGATATGTCTTTTGGCGGTTATTAATCTCATGTCAAAACCTGAACTAACCATTCAGTCCATTCACTTACTAAGCCTTTCTCAATTAATGATTGAAATTCCAAGTGTTTAAGGAAGGAAATTAACATCGATTACTGATAATGCATATTCCTGTAAGTGTTTAGGCACAGAGGTTCATATCAACCACTGATGAAAAGACAATCATCCACAACAACAGATCTATTGCAGAAAACTATGAATATCAAAATCAGAGTTCTAACTAAAATGTGTTAATTACTAAATTTTTAAAATGCTGTCATAATAATACATTATCTTATTTACCAACTTGCGAAAGCATGATTAGACTTTTAGAATGATTATTATTCATTATTCATATAAACAATATGTAACCATTGTTGACCTTTTATGAGACTACGATGTCTTTCTTACCTAATGATGCTTTTGATGTCTAAAATAGCAACTATGAAGTAATGAGCCAATTTGAATGCCCAAAAGCTATCAGCCTTTTCGAAAGAATTCATAAGATATGTTTTGTATCAACAGATTTTATTCAATGCTTGCATTCAATTTGGGGAGTCGATTCCTTTGTCAAGTCGCGTATGCAAAGCTTAAACAACATCCCCAAAGAGACCAGCCTTCTGATTAATATTTTGAAGTCCTTGAAAGAACCATGTACATTTACAAACAGACCATTTAGTTTATCTCACCTTAATCCGTGATAGGTACGACAGCCCTTAAGGTATTCTGGCTGTGTTTGTAGCTTTTGTTGATTCTGTCACCTTGCACATTTACACGAACAACAAAACCCTTTTTTATGTTAAAAACAGTGTGAAAATAAATACAGAAGTAAGAAGAAAAAATGAATCTGCGTTTACATAACTTCTTTAAGAAGTCTGCATCACTGCTAAACTAATATGCTAAAAGTTGGCTAAAAAAGAAATCTGGTAATGGTGCTTAAAGTTCACGCTGTAGAAATAAACGCGGATTTCAGTAAGAACAAGGGACAAGGCGACAACCTTGACACATCGCCTTTTATTTTGGGCAAAAATGAAGAAGGCCTAAACACTGTTTACAAACTACTAGAACAACGAGAGAAGAAAAATATAGATAACTAAAAACAAGATTGACGTGTATTAAAAAGGGTATTTAGAAGTTTTGCCAATCACTTCCCATACAGGTGTTATATTTCAACCGTTGCAGTTCGGTAAGGGTTTACAGAAGAGGAATACGTCGTCTGTAGTAGTCCTTTTTATGGGCGCAGGTATGCAGTGGAAATCAGCAGCAACACCTGAAGGATTGGATACATTGTTGAAAGTTTCAACACAACATACAGGTGTTGATGGTTAAAAATGTTTACTTGCTTATATTTAGTAGTTTGTTTGCCATAACTGTTCAAAAGAAAATGCATGGCGTCGGCTGAAAGGTTCACAAGTCTTGCTCAGGAAGTTAAAATTCGTTGCATCTACAACTTTAGGATTAAAATAGGAAGAATCGATCTTTAGATTCAGTTGCTTCAGAAAAATATTTCCAAAATTGCCAAGGCTAATAAAATAAAAATCTTTGAAATAAAACCGTCTTAGATCTTGAGCTTTGAATAAGCTTCATACGTGTTGTATCAAACACTCCAAAAATATTGTCACGTTTGGTTTCATAACAATGAAAATGTTATCATTTTAACTTCGTGATGTTTAAAATTTTGCTCAAAACAGTAACTTTAGGAAGTTGTCAAGTTCTGTTTCCTACACAGTTGCATCGTATGAAAACACAAATTTTATATTACGTACATTCAAGAAGCCACTGAAATACATTATGGAAAGCACCTTTTTTACGAATTCCGAACAATTAGTGAATGTATCATGGTGATCATAATAAGTGTACGTGAAGTGTTTATAAAAAGTTAAATCATTATTTTTAGAATTATTTAAGTTATTTTTATCAAGGAGGAAGAAAACCAAATATAACTTAGGTAACATGAAATAATTAAAAATCCAAATTAATCATTTTCTTACATCATCTGTGCATCTGATTGACCAATAAAACAAGGGGCATTCAACAGAACAAAAACATTCGATTACCTTGGGAGATGAATTCAATTACCAAACAGCAGAGCCATTGGTTTTTCATTTGTTTTTGTTTTGTGATGCTTTGGGAACGTCATCCAGATTTGAAATTTCTATCATTGTGATGCTGAAGGTTTTATGTGTGACAACATTCTGATGCAAGAAAAAACATATTGTTACTGTGACGAGTCTGATGATTCCTGCTGTTTGTCGAGTTTGTTTTAAAGAGTCATTTATGTGCAGGAAACTTGTAATCAGCAGAACAGACAGGTGGTTTTTCGACTCGCGCCATGTTCAATATTTCAGATATTAGTATAAAAACCTTCATTTCAACAGTTAAGATTCCATTTTACACAATATTGGCAGTTCTATACATAATCCTTATAACATCTGCAAGAATCAACATCACACAAGTGTGTGATTTTTACCATAAAGCCTCCAAATAACACGTGGATTCTTTGTGTTTAAATATTTTATATTTTGCACATTAAATTATGAATCAACATTTGTAAGTTTGTTGGATTGAAAAAACGGAAATTTAAAGAATTGACGACTCATAGTTGCAAGTTGTGTAATTATTGTGTTCGAAAATTTAAGAATAGATTCAACTTATAATCATGTTAGAAAAAAAGAGATGATAATGAAATATACTTATCTTGAAACAAATATGTGATCGTTGGCAGGTATATTTGAAATTATTACCTTTAAAACGAATACCACGATGTCATTTTTGAATGAACCCCAATCTACTGTTCAACATCATGCCGTGGTGCTAATAACCTCATCAACATATCACCTTCTTCTATAAGGCTTCGCATGAACCGTTTAATATTTGCACAATAACGTAGGCATAAACACAAATCGACTTAACACAAATGTGCGACCGTTGTCATTACAAAATATTTGCGTTTAAACGTTTTTAAATTTTGCAAAAGACGCTGTTCATTAATCCCGTGAATCAATAAAAGACAACATAACACCCATATGAGACTGTTGACATCAAAACAAGAAATTATCAATTTTAAAACATTTATATTCAACTACGCAAATGTTTGGAGCGTTAGATAAGATCTGTTCAACAGCAAACAGCGAATGGATATATTAGGCACGTGCGAATGTGTTCATCGTCACCTTTGATGCAACGACAATGCACGTCACACGTGATAAGCAATCCATTACTGTATACAAGTCAACAAGACGTATTTACACAGCAAGATAACTCGGATTTAAGGTTTTTGGATAATCCTGAGACACCTTGACGTTGTCTTGCACACAAGATTCATCTTCTTGGTCTCGTCGGTACCACTGATCCTTTGATGGAAAAAAGGTGTGACGGACTTCTCAGACAGCTTACTTAGATCTAAACCTTGTCAATAGGTGGAGATAAATATTGGAATGTTGAATCCTTCCACAACACTCAGAGTTTTGGAAATATGAAAAAATAGGACCATGCAACTTGGCAAAACTGAAACTTCGGTCTTACAGAAAGCGTTTTACGTGTGGGTTTCAGAAATCAAATTTGAAAAGAATAAATTTTGGTTGGAATAAACTTTCTCTTTTTGAGAAAAAATGAGGACGTCATGAAAGTCAACCGAGCTGTAGTTTCAACTATGTTTTTCTCTCCTGTTATTGAATGTGTGTGTGTGTGATTTTGCAACAGGTTCGTACACCTGATTTGTGCAGAAATAAGTTGGCCTAAGTTCATTCAAACATAATATGTAATATTATTTTTTAAAGTAAACATTTTAAATGCATTTCCAAACCTTGCACATGTCTTTATATATGCAATGCAATTAAAAATTTTATCAATGACGTAAAATAAACGTCTTGGAGTGCATAATGGTTGAAATGAACCTTACACAAGATATAGTGGTTAAGAGTAGACGCTCCCAACACCTGTCCAAGAAAGGTGACAAAATCAGCGTTTAAATCAACTAAACAATTGTTTCGCACAATATAGGCAGAGCTAATTATAATCAACAACCAAACGTGTATTAGCATGAGTAAATATTCACAACATACAGAAAAAGCTGACGTTTGATATTCAGTTGCACCTAATACAGTTGGCAAATAGCTATTTCAACTTTGGTCAGCACTTTCTAATACATTCTTGACCCTTTGGAGATATTAAATGTGACGCTTACAAAGGGAAGTGTTGGAATAAATGCGTTGTTTTAAATCAATTAGAAAAAACATTATTCGCTGATTCTAGCGGTTCACATTAAAAATGTATAAATTTCTGCATGACATAGACTGTATTCAAGACAACCTATTAAGAAGAAAGCTCTAAACCCGATAGTAAATGTAAAAATTGTATTTTCGAACACAACACAATAGACAAACCGTTCTCCGACAAAGGCATTCATATACTATTGAGAAAACAGAACATTCCATATTAAAATTAGAATTAAAAAATACATGCCTGAAATTATTACACCCTTGAGGTTGACAAGGGTTGGTTCGATACCCTGGTATGCCAGAGGTCACCATCGATTGTAAGACTACCGAAGGTCGTCCAGGCCTCCTCCCTGGTATAACCAGCTAGGATTACTTGCCTGCTGCTGTCACTCACAGAAGCGTCAGGGTTGGATCTTGCCTTGAGAAATGATTTAGTTTGATATTTCAATACAAGTAGTACAGCTACAATCGTGACATAAAGGTTTCATTTATTCAAACTAGAGATTAAGTGGCTTTATTGAAACGAAGTGTTAAATAGTTGTGTCTTCTAAGAATGCTTTTTAAAAATGTTTTGTTCATTAACATTTATCACAAGAGATAAGTCGTTTCTCGGAGTACTTGGATTAGTTTAAATTACTACAATAATAATCATGTTTTCGAAAGTTGTGTAGACATTTGAAATATATTTTGTACCAAAGAACGGAGTTATTAAGAATATGATATTTAAACTTTATAATTGTTTATAGGCAGTTGGAGAATTTATTCTTGTTTTGTTTAAGTTCAATTTAAATATGTATATCAAATATAAGTTCTTTTGTCTTTCGATAATAAATAGATTGTAATTTATAATTTTAATTTCAAACATACAGTACTTTGATGTACGATATACGTTTGTAAGTGTTGTCTATTATCTGAGACGATTGAGAAAATCTAAAAACTAAAGTTACCATACTAGAAAACCAAAAAAAAACCAACATTTTCCAAATAATCATCTTTAGAATAGAATAGATTATATGCCGGATGACCTTATATTTCCATAAGAATAAAATGCTTTAAGATTTTGGTGGATATAATTAGGGTTTGCATTCGAATCAACTCGCCCCAAGAAAGTACAAGGATGTGTACTATGACAGACAGTATGATCCCATGATTGTATTGTTGTTGGTTGTAGACGTAGCTGTACTACCAGTTGTTGTACTTCGTCATTGCCGAGCTTTCAATGGCCGAGTGGGACAAGTAGCGCCTTCAATTGGTGTGTCATTCCGAGGATGTGGGTTCGAATCCAGCACTCCTCTGAAACAAGAACAACTCTTTGTATTATCACAGATATTATGATTGAGTTAAAACAAATGTGACCATTGTTCAAAACTCCTAATGCTATGTGTTTCTTAAGCATAACTTGTTAAAAAGCGAACCTTTTAAAATTCAACACCACTATAATAATTCTTTAAACCTTTGGAATGCCCTTAAAACATATGTAATGCATAAATTTGATTTATTGTGTCGGCATTCATAACCCTGATATTGAATAAAATCTGAAAATGTGAAGAATTCAGAACTTGTATAAAATTCAATGTCCTTAATCCTTTACACATTGACAGAAGGTTATCCGGCTCTTTGTGATCACCTAGATCAAATAAAAGAGCAGATTGGACCCTTAAATCCATTGTTTTAACTTCCATATGTGTTATTATTCATTCCACAAAAAGGTTTGTAATGTTTATGTCTATACTTTGTTGACTTTCCGATTTTCTGTTATCAACTGTCTTATTTATGAAAACAAACTCTGTTCCTCCTTACAAGCACTCTTGTTTCTACGGCTATGGATAATCGGGTTGAGTAAGGATCTATTTAACCCTCTAAAGAGAATATAGCTTAAACTAATATTTGATGAGATACATTAACATTTTATATATGCAAAACCGTGCCACATTGTCTTTCGGCTTCCTTTATATGCAGCGAAACTTTTATGTCTAAATGATTTTTGGTTTTAGTATTGCTATCATAAATGTATATGTTATAGTGTTAAGTAAAACATTTGATGAAAGAATCCCCAAAACACCTTCGAATCTTAACTTCTTGTCTATGGATTTGTTTTGCTAAGGCTTTTTGGTTCTAAAACTTCTTTATGTTTTTACAATTAGTTTATGTACACTTTTAGGAGAGAAATGATGACAGCCTTCTTATCCAACCTCACCTAAGTATCATATACTTGGTAGATATTTGCCTGTTAGTTTATCTAATTAATCTATTCATTATTTATATCACATATGTTTAATATAATCATTATCCTCATGGGTAAATAACATGTGGACGTGCGTTTATCTAATGTTAATGCTTACATAATATATTCGTATTGTGTTGTAACTAATATGGTATTCATAAGTGTATCATTTTGCATTAGTTGTATACTATGTTTATGTTTAAGCGATGTAATCAACTGAAATTTGTGTCATATATAACCATAGTGTGTAATTCTGCAAAAATGTTTAGATGAATCAATTGTTTATCATAATGAACCTGTACTTATTTTATGTATTTTTAGAGGGTGATAATAATAATTATCATCATTATCATGTCATCATACATGTCGGATTGAGAATAAAGTCACCGAACTCACACCCGAGTAGCGTTGGTCATTTCTTCAACCAAGTGCCTGCTACAAATGTGTTGAATATATGGACATTGAGAAGCTTATGAATATTTATAATCAAAATTACAGATTAATTATTTTACATTCAATAACTACAATAAAGAAAAGGTAAAAAATGTTTTCGAATTAGAAAGAGGGGCTGGTCAAAATTCAGATTCTTACATTAACCTAACAATGATTCCATTGTTTTAAATTATCTTTCGTCTTAAAGAACATTTTTAATTATTTTCGAAATTCTTAAATTTAAAAAAAAGTTATTTCATCACTAAAATTTTTGCAGTCAATGAATGCAAAACTTCTGAATTTAACTTGACTTACTTTCGTTAAGCTAAGTGTGTTCACTTACGTGAGAGATTAAAATTGAAAGTGAGTTATTTTTTCGACAATAAAACCAATGTGCCAATAGAACGTAAATATTCATCGATCGTTAGACGTGTTGTCAGATGAAAGTGGTGTCTCTAACAGAAGTACATCAATGTAGCCCCCACCAAGCCTTTACCCTTTGCTTTCCAAAGTTACTGCATTCGGGTAATGTATGCTTTGATTCGTGATTATGAGGTTCTTAGCTAAAACATTTTTGTCATTAATCGTGAAAGATCTCGGAAAAACTATTTCTTGTGACCGCATTACCTAAGCTGTATTATCTCATAGGAAAATAACCCATGCAAAGTCACGTTGCTCGGATTAAACGACAATGCGGTCATAATGATTGGTTTTCGATGCTTCAAAAAACGTTTCAACAATTTCACGTTGGAATTTAAATGGCTTTTTGTAGCATTTCTCCCATCGCTGAACATGCTCTTTTCTTTTCATTGAAGCAGACTGTGATTGCTAGACGTAATCTCAGTTAAAAACTAGCAGAGGCGGAAGACGTGCTTAGCTGGCATTTGGCGTCACACAGAGAATGCTACGACAAGTCTTAGAAAATAAAACTGAAGATTTTTAACATTTGCTTAGCCACACGGCCAGGAAATACGTTTCAAGCCATTAAGTCCATTTGGATTGAAAATCAAAGTAATGATTTTAACAAAAGCACCTTTTCACATGCCTTTTACGACCACTGCCTGAATAATGAGTAATGGAGGCAATCGTGAAAGTTGCAATTACATTGGTTAATAATCCAAAAAACGTTTTAAAAAAACATTCTTCGTCAGAACGGAATCATCATGGATAACAACAAGTATACGTGACTCTTCTTCTTGTCAGTATAAACTGGCACGTTTTCTAATTATACCGAAGATATATTTCTTCGCTGATAATGTGAAGATGACAATTCAAAAGTTTTTCAAATTAAAACTCTTTATATTATACATAGATTGCTCGGATGACCCAAAAAACTTTAATTATTATCCAAAGATAAGTCTTACAGGAATAATCAGAGAATAAACCTCTTGCGACTGTTCTCAAATACAAATACATCAACGTATTTGTATCCGCAAAGCTCCTGCGGTATCCTAATATCTGTCATGTCAAACTCCTCCCACAGCTCACAGCTGGTTAATCGTGGATATTGCTAGCATGTAAATTCTTCAGCCAATTAAATTTCCTTATGCAATGATCCTAAAATAGATATAATTAACTCACCCTTCTTCTCCTCCGGGCTCTGCAAATCACTGCGGTCAGATCATTTCTTTAGCTGCTAATGTAGAGCGATGGAGGTCTTTGCCGTGATGAACATCAGTATATTGTAGGAGTTTTGCGGATGCAAATGCGCTGATGTATTAGGTTGGACTTTTCTGTGGAGTCAATTTTCTAAATTCAAACTATTATTCCGATAGATCTATGCCCCATTCTATAGAATTTTGACAGCAACCATTTAGCCTTCCTTCGTCAGAAGTCTACTTCTGTCAGTTTGAAACAGCTTAGTTACATGGTGGCACAGTCACCGCATGTCTTTAAGTAAGAAATTTTCACCAATGTAGGTATAAGAGATAATTGAAACTATTTTCGTCGACATCATATCAAAGGTTCTACAAATTGATGTGCCTCTGAAGAATCTGAACATTCATCTAACCACGTACCTTTAACATTGCCCAAGAACCAAAGGTCAGACTCTACGTATACATTTACCTATCTCCCTGTTCGTGTTTTATACCTTCCTTTCCCTTTGTAGTTGTGTAGACAGAGATTTTTTATTACTTCAGAGCAAACCCTTATTGGTGGCAGATACGGCACAGGATCATCGTTTGTAATGTAGCGGCCTTTCAAAGGGATTTGTGAGATACCTGAATTAACCTTGATTGCCATGTTGCATTTAACCACTTTTACAATCTCATTAAAATCATTCATTGGACATTCATTTCCATGCGTATCGTATTTCTAAATTTATCAAGGATGTTCTGATTCATGAATATAATAATTTCATGTTCAGGTTCATTTGTCAAACATGCAATTATCGATTGTTGATACCTTGGAAAATGTACTTCTAAAATTATGTACAGCTTCGCTAGTTTCTGTCGGTAATACATTTGCGATTTCATTGGTTGATTACAACACTTTACACTTTACACCTTTATAAACAACATACAGACGTGCTCACACTTTGCAAGTACTAAAGTAGTGAGTACACCCCCAATAGTTTCAGTACACCTCCACTTTATATTCAAGGTGTATGTACACTTACACCTAAAAAGTTATCTGTAGCCCTGGATCATAGTTTTACATTACAAGGATTATAGATCTCACAAGAACCCATTACTCAAGCCGTTCGGTTCACCTATGACTTTGGTTCGACCTCTTCACCTGATTCTCCTGAAGAAAATTACTTTATCCAACGCACCTCTCAAGATGTCTTTGTTTAGCGATACAAGTCTTCTACTTGTCACACTGATTAAACTCTTTAAAAAATTAATTTCCCAAAAAACAAGGTGTATAAAATTGGCATAATATCTTACCATACACAACCAAAAGCCAAATCAGTTATAATACCTCAATCTTAGACGGTAAGAGCATGCATCTTTCTAATTTGCGTTTACTCCCTATATCTGAAACCCAACATCAACATGAAGACTTTTTTCTTTTCTTTCATTTTCTTCACGTTTGGTCTTTCTTTTGTGTCAAATAGTATTGCTTACATATTTTGGCAAATTCGCAGTGTATGCTTGGAATATTACATGTTCAAAAAGATTCCGTTTGTTCAACGTTTGTACAGTCTGTACAGTTTACAAAAATAGCATTACATCTATTGAAATAAACTCTAGCATTACATCTATTTGAAATAAACTCTAGCATTACATCTATTTGAAATAAACTCTAGCATTACATCTATTGAAATAAACTCTAGCATTACATCTATTTGAAATAAACTCTAGCATTACATCTATTGAAATAAACTCTAGCATTACATATGAGTTTAAGCACAGTACCACCCATGGTTCGCTAGTTCCAGCTAACGCTTGCAGGTTTCACCACAATGCATAGCCACAATGGTGTTGCGGGCTTTCTCCCTGCAGTAATACTAGCAGCCGCGATATTAGTGAAATAATCTTGAAAGCGGCGTTAAACCCCAACTCACTCACTCACTCACTACATCTATTTGAAATATACTTTAGCATTACGTCGTGGCATTCAGGGATTACTTTGCTTAAAGTAACGTTACATGATTTTATTTTGCCAACTGGTGGAACTAGGGGCTATTTCATGCGACGTTTGTAAAATTCATTGGAACATGGGGACATATATTTGTTATCAACTACTTAACAACAGTCGGAAACTTCTCGTATTTCGAGGACCTATGGTGACAAGAGTCTTCGCGAACAAATTACCAATCAATCATTTTTTTTTTTTTTTTTTTTTATTCTCATAAAACCACGTAGGTGGTACACGAGCATATATACAAGTAATTCATACAAAAGATAATTAACAATATACAAAATATATAAGATATATAAATACAAAATACATTACAAGATGGCTGTAATAAACTAACTGTTTTTAGTAATAGATGTTATTTTTGATACAAATTTTGATAATTCTGTTATCTGCTTAATGTCTTTTGTTGAGAAAAGTTTAACACAATTATGTAGACTTGGATACATTGAATCGATGGATAAAATATATTTTTTACTCTCATTACAAAATCTTTTACATTCAAAAATATAATGACATTCATCAGCAACAGATGTGGATATACAGATTTTACATATTCTTTCACAACGTGGTATGTTTTCCCAGCGGCCAGTTTCTATTGGTAGATTATGATTAGATGTGATAAATCTTAATAATGGGATAGATATTCGTTTCGGGGAGGTAAGGTAAGTTTTAAATAGTGGATACTGTTTAAGGTATTGATAATAGAGTCCTTTTGACCTTGAGGCGACATCATTTCTCCATTTTTGAATAAATTGGTCTTTAAGAATCTGTTCTACCTGCGAAACTAGCCACTGGGTTGTACAAGATGACGGGTTTTTAAATATATACGATAATCCAATACCATCCAAAATATTTTCGACTTTTGTCAACCAGGGATTGTCTATTATTTTTGCGTTTTCATTTTTCAGAATTAGATAATTGTAGACAAGTTGTGAGAGTTTAGATGGGCTGTTTTGGGAGGTTAATTTATGCCAATATGTAATTAGGCGTTTATAAATACTGATAGTGATTGGGAATCTCCCGAGTTCTCCGTAAAGAAAAAATCTAGGGGTTGAGTTTCTTAGTCCTGTAATAAGTCGAAGAAATTTTAGATGGATATTTTCAAGACAATCGACATTTTCGAAAGACCAAATTTCTGAGCCATAGGATAGGATAGGTAATATCATCGAGTCAAAAGCAAACAACAAACAGTCCAATGGCAAGTCAATATTTCGTGCTTTTTTTTAACAAACTAAACATAGCTTTTTTCGCACTTTCACAAAGTTCTTTAATACTTGTGACTAGTCTTCTATTTCGGTGGAATGATATGCCTAGGTAATTAAATGTATCTACAATATCAAGTTTTTTGTTGTTATAATAAAATTTTAGTTTTGTAGATTTTGCGGGTCCACTCCCAAAGATAAGAATTTTAGTTTTACTTATATTGACAGTCAATTTCCAAGTATCACAATATGTTTCAAAAGAATCTAATGCTTTCTGTAATCCTCGCGGTGTTTCATCGAATAGGACGGCATCGTCTGCATAGAGTAAGATTAAAAGTTGTATAAAGATGTGTATATATTCATCTTCACCGCAGTCCAACTTAACACCATTACAATCAGATTCGAGTAGATGTGGTTCTATATCATTTACAAAGATTGAAAATAGTAAAGGGGATAGGTTTTCTCCCTGTCTAACACCATTTTTGCATGCGAAGTAATTCGATTCATTTCGGTTATATTGCACTAAAGATTTGATCCCATTATACATTGCTTTCACTAGCGTCAAAAAACGGCCTTCAATGCCAATAACTTGCATTTTCTGCCAAAGGCCTACTCTCCAGACTGTATCAAAGGCCTTAGTAAAGTCAATAAAAGCACAATATAATTTTTGCCCTTTATTCTTTAATATTTGAACAAGGTTGTAAATGATAAAAAGATTATCAGCAGTCGAAAATGATTTCCTAAATCCAGCTTGAGCGGGTGTCAATATATCGTTTTCGTCTAAGAAATTTGAAAGGCGATTGTTCAAAATTTTGGTAAATAATTTTCCGAAACAACTCAGAATAGTTATTGGTCTATACGAATTAGGATCGGAAATATCCCCTTTCTTTTTATAAATTGGCTTAATTATTCCAGTAAGCCATGCATTGGGGATGGTACTATTTTCAAATATCAGGTTAAAGAGTTCAACTAATAAGGGTGTTAATAGATCACAACTCGCAATTAAGTATTCATTTTCGATTAAATCTATTCCAGAGGCCTTAGATCGTTTTAGTTGTTTAATAGCTGCGCTTATTTCTTCTTTTGTGATATCGCTGTTTAAAGTGTCACAATTAAGATGAGTATTGTTAAATTTTGTATCAAATTCCCTTTCATCCGGTTCAGATTCGTTTAGTGACTTAAAGTGGTTATAAAATGCGTCGATATCTATGTTATCATTTTGGTCTATCTTATCACCGTTTAGAGTTTTCCAGAATTGTTTAGGAGAATATTTACGCGATTCTCTGAACATGTTACCGATTTCAAAGCATGTGGGGCGAAGTCGCTGACTGGCTGATTTGATGTTTATCATTGATATCTTTTTATCGAGAAACGAAGACAACAAGCCTGTAAGGTAGAAAGTCGCGGCTTCGATGGGAAACCGGACAATGGTGCACGTCAATAAGTCTAACGTTACTTTTGAAACTTTTCTAAACCAGACAATATATGCATATATGACTGGGTTTTTGAAATTAGAAATTATGTTTTGTTTGTATTTTGAGGATGAATATGTGAGATGTCTAAATTGTATAGGTTCGTATCAAAGCCAAACATCATTAATACAACGGTGTACCTCTTTGAAATCATTTCAGTAAATTTATCAAAATCACCCGGGCGCTTGATCCCGAATCATTCAAATTTGAATGTGATTTCATATTTCTTCACTCTTGAAATGAAATATCACACAACACCATTATCAGCGATTATGAAGCAGTATGAGGTCACTTATGTTTTACAAACTAGAAAGGACCATTATTTGTATATCTGGAGAGGGGACGAGATGCGGGAGAACTGGCACCCTAAGTCTCACGCCGATTGAGAACCTAATAAATGCGCCGCTTTATGTTTTCCTATGTCGTGTATTGATGAAATATCATGAAATGAAAAGTTTGAACCTATAAATTGTGAAGCTCAAGAAAGAAACAGGTGGCATATCAGTTATAATCATTGTGATGTATATGTAAAACGATTCTTGCACAATAAATATGGATATGTAATTTTTTTTGGATGGATGTTTTATCAGAATGTCAACAAATAAAGAGAATATGAATAAATTTCATAACTCATCTGTTCAGTTAAACACTAGCTCAGCGTGTTCGAGTCAAAAGGTAGGATGTTCGTATTTGCAATTAGCAAATGCACGTTAGAAAATTAACAATGATTACATCGATCTGGAGACCGTTTTATCCTCGTGACCACTGCCAGTGTCAATAGTTGGGTTCACCGGGACTTGTGGGATCTAATTGATCAGATTCTTAAGCAAATATATAAGCGTCTAAATGGCCACCACGTGTCATGTCGTTAGGGTCCAACTGGCGCATACGTCTAAAACAAATAGACAATACACTGATACAATCGATAATTTGAGTTGCATTGTAAACTCTGGGAAACCTTTCAACCAAGAACCAATGTATGACGAACGGATGTTTTCCTAAAGTGACGTTCATAATATAGGAATCATCTTATAATCCCAGGTATTTTAGTCAACATTTTACAGAAAGCATTTGTGATTGATAGTGTTAGACTATGCAAAGCCTTTCATGGGTTAAGAAACTTTATGATGATAATTCTAAATGTTCTGCTCATATTCCGGTCACAAGCAAATGCATTTTTGGTGAAACTTTCATTTGAATTCATTTAAATGAGTGTAATGAAATATCCACTTTGTAGAAGCTGCGATAGTCAAAAGCGTACAACCTGTGTATAACAGTATTGTGTCATAAACGATCAAAATAATCTGTGAAACTGTTTCATGCTTATATATACTTCAACGTTTTTTGTGATACTTTTACTCATTTAAAATTGGCGATGTAAGTTTATTTATCTAAAGATAAATAAACTCCAGGTAAACTTTAAAAGAGGTATCGACGGATTTTAAGGTAAAGCATACATTGTAGATACTGACATTTGACATATTGATGCAAACATCACGCTTGTGAATGTTGTGTAAACGTGGGAGTATCTGTATAGACACAAACTCAACATACATATAATCGAAGATGATGGGATCTTAAAATTCAAAGCAGCTAAACAAGTTATTTCTATAAATTTTTCGCCACATCAAGTTGACCATAAGAAAACTAATTGAAACAAATTGTAGTAGAAAGCAAAAGACAGGGCAAGGATTGGGTTCATTTGCAAAGATTAGAAACAACGCCAATACTACTTACCCCCAACACCTTAACAGATAAACAAACAGCTTTAATGCATTCTTTTCACAGGTGCTTAATTAGATCGCACACAGACAGCACAAAGACAAAGAAGGGAATTAAAGAACAAACATTTGCTACTTGGGGTTATACAATTTTGGCAGTTCATTGAAACGTGCGTTGAAAAAGCTTAGGTCAAACAAGCATATTAAAATAAAGCGGTGAACACACATCTCCATGCTAAAGGGCAACCCTTTCTTCAATAGTTTGGTGCAAATAGCCAAATGTTTGGCAGTCCCCATCAGCTTGGTCAACCTCACGTGGCATTATTTTTGCACAAAACACACCAAAAACAGCCATATGACTTAAGCTATCGAGAATTGCAGGCTTACAGTTACTGATTTGAGGGTATGGAATTTTTACAGGTAGTTATTTGAAGATATGAATATAAACACATTTCTAAAACTGAGTTGATAAAATTAGAATTGTTATGAAGTGTCATAATGGGAGGAAAGAATCTGCAAGAAAAGTCGCGTAAATGTTTTTTTGTAATTATTAAGTTTTTATAAAGAAACCTCACATGGCATAAGTTCTGTTTGAAACCTGCCAGCCAAAAGCAGGTTAAAAAGGCTTTTAGTAAAAGTTCAGGGAGAGTTTCAGACAGATTTTGGTATAAGTAAAGTCAAATGCTTTAATCAAAAAAAGGATTTTGTGTATTTTTGTAATCAAGATATGAAAAAGGCAAGAATTGTTATTTTAAAGTGTGAAAGAGGGAGATAAGATTTCGTGTAAATGTGTGAGAAAAGTCAGATATATTTTTTTCATAGTATAGTATCCGACATAGTATAATGGCCGACTCCTTCTGTTGTGTTCTACTACAAAAGATTATACCTTTCTATTCATGGCAAAATCATTAAAGATATTTCACATAATGTATTTATTCACTGGCTTATTCTTATATTATATATTAGTTTGCATGTTATAATATATATGTTAATTTGATTTTAGTTATTTCTCAAAACCGCCCTATAGTATTTACGAGAGGTCTTTAATAATTGATTACTTGAAGTAATTAAGTGACTATGTCATGTATTTGCCCAAGAGGATTGTGTCGCCACCATTTTTTAATCAATTCTAATGTCTAATGTATTTTTTCGATATATCTCGTCTTCTGTAAATGTAGTTATAAATTTGATGATTCTATATGATTTTCATTTGATAATAATGAATAAATAATATGCATTAAAAGTGTGAAATGTGATTTAAATCCTGTGTTTTGATATACTTATGTTATTTAACGCCTATTCAAGCTTTTCAATGTTGTTGCTACATACCCTGAATTCTGCTGACCCATGTACTTCCGGTTCCACAAGCTCCGGACATTGCTAACACGTCTTTACTGGGAGACAGGATATGTGACGTTAGGACGAGTCCTTAATAAATCTTTGGGGAGTCTCGCTCAATAACAACGATCGTCGACCAATGTTTATGTAGTAATAGAATATGCTAACGTCAGGTCTGAAACAGCGCTTATATATTTACTTAGAACACCATTCTTCGGAAATGTATGCACTGTTTACAAAAAGGTGTGTTTCTTAAATGACTTTTCATGCTTAAATCAATTATTTTTTATCGGCTAGCTGAAACGTCTGTTTGCCTAATGATATAAGAAACACCTGTGTATGTTCATGCAATGTATAATCGCACATGCTCTTACGTGAGAAAGTAGGTTTCAAACGCAAAAAAAACGTCTTTCTTGTATAGACAACTAAAAAGTGCCATTGGCTCTGTAGCTCTTCAATCTTTGTCAATCAATCTTACAGTGGGTGGTTCATGAGAAGAAGTTGAAAAGACGAAAAGTTTACGGATGGGTGGACTAACGTACCGATTCCACACAAGGTTATCAGCAACAGTGAAATTCATATGGGTATTTTCTTCTTATAAAAGCAGTTAATCCTATGTGGAAAACTGTTTCGAAATTAAACAGGGCGTTTCCAATGATATTGCAAGCGTCTAATTTTTTGAGGCGCGAAAGATTTCATCTTAAATATGATATACCTCTTAAATTACATCATTTCTACAAGGTTTTATGGAACTTTCTATCGACGCTACTTACCTGTATCACGAAGTGAGTTATATTTGAATACATTTATTACTTAGTCTAAAGTGTTGTGAGAGTTACCGTTATATACTTCGCAATCACAAAGGGAATAATGATTCGTTTTTAACGCCTAATATCAAGTTCATTGGCGGTACAATGTACATAAATAATAATAATAATAATAATAATAATAATAGTAATTCTTTATTGTCTTCATTACAAAGTTAATCTTGAATGTATGGAAGCAGGAAGCAACGTGTCACATCTTTTAAGTTTTTTTTATATGAGGCGAAAGGAATCGAACCCTGTCTCATAGGTGATGAGCGAAAGCTTAATCAACAGACCTACTTACCCTGAAGACCTTGTACATGTACGTTTGAGGCAGCTACTTAGCGTACAGGTCGTCTTTCATACATCTGGGCCGGGTGGACTGAGTGTAATCTTGATGTAATGCCTTACCTCGGGTAACTACAAATGATGTCTCCAACTGAATTCCATCCCGGGCCCTTGGCCTTTTGCATGCTTGCTACCGTGCTCCACAAATTCTTCTCAATGATATTTCGATAATAAGATCACAATGATTTCACTTGTTCGTTTTATTCTTTAAATAGCTTTATTGCTCTTATCACAAAGTTTTACATCGGTTTTAGTAGTCAAATACATTGCATCATTTGTAATTCAATGTATCGTATCCACTAAATGCAACAACCATGATCCTCGTCACCAACAATTTTAGTACATTGAATCCACTACATGCAATAGTTTTGATTCTTGTAATCATCAATTCAAGTGTATTGTATCCACTACTTGCAATAGTCTTGATTCTTTTAATCATCAATTCAAGTCTATTGTATCCACTACTTGCAATAGTCTTGATTCTTTTAATCATCAATTCAAGTGTATTGTATCCACTACATGCAATAGTCTTGATTCTTTTAATCATCAATTCAAGTCTATTGTATCCACTACTTGCAATAGTCTTGATTCTTTTAATCATCAATTCAAGTGTATTGTATCCACTACATGCAATAGTCTTGATTCTTTTAATCATCAATTCAAGTCTATTGTATCCACTACATGCAATAGTCTTGATTCTTTTAATCATCAATTCAAGTCTATTGTATCCACTACATGCAATAGCCTTGATTCTTGTAATCATCCAATCAATTGTATTGTATCCACTACATGCAATAGTCTTGATTCATGTAATCGTCCAATCAATTGTATTGTATCCACTACATGCAATAGTCTTGATTCATGTAATCGTCAATTCAATTGTATCGTATCCACTACATGCAATAGTCTTAGTCCTGAACATCCTCAATTCAAGTGTATCGTATCCACTACATGCAATAGTCTTAGTCCTGAACATCCTCAATTCAAGTGTATCGTATCCACTCCATGCAACAGCCTTAGTCCTGAACATCCTCAATTCAAGTGTATCGTATCCACTGCATGCAACAGCCTTAGTCCTGAACATCCTCAATTCAAGTGTATCGTATCCACTGCATGCAATAGCCTTAGTCCTGAACATCCTCAATTCAAGTGTATCGTATCCACTACATGCAACAGCCTTAGTCCTGAACATCCTCAATTCAAGTGTATCGTATCCACTACATGCAACAGCCTTAGTCCTGAACATCCTCAATTCAAGTGTATCGTATCCACTACATGCAATAGTCTTAGTCCTGAACATCCTCAATTCAAGTGTATCGTATCCACTACATGCAATAGTCTTAGTCCTGAACATCCTCAATTCAAGTGTATCGTATCCACTACATGCAATAGTCTTAGTCCTGAACATCCTCAATTCAAGTGTATCGTATCCACTACATGCAATAGTCTTAGTCCTGAACATCCTCAATTCAAGTGTATCGTATCCACTGCATGCAATAGCCTTAGTCCTGAACATCCTCAATTCAAGTGTATCGTATCCACTACATGCAATAGTCTTAGTCCTGAACATCCTCAATTCAAGTGTATCGTATCCACTACATGCAATAGTCTTAGTCCTGAACATCCTCAATTCAAGTGTATCGTATCCACTGCATGCAATAGCCTTAGTCCTGAACATCCTCAATTCAAGTGTATCGTATCCACTGCATGCAATAGCCTTAGTCCTGAACATCCTCAATTCAAGTGTATCGTATCCACTACATGCAATAGCCTTAGTCCTGAACATCCTCAATTCAAGTGTATCGTATCCACTACATGCAATAGCCTTAGTCCTGAACATCCTCAATTCAAGTGTATTGTATCCATTGCATGCAATAGCCTTGATTCTTGTAATCCTCATATCAAGTGCATTGTATCCACTGCATGCAATAGCCTCGATTCTTGTAACATAAACTTAACGTCATTTGGAAGTACATAAGTGTCAAATTTTTAACTCGGTTTACATGGTCAAACGATCAAAAACTGGTGCATCGTAATGTGAGTTTCTGCATGCCTATAACCACGCCGATGTCACGTGGTAAATACCGATCTCACAGAAAAATGATATGAATAGAAATATTTCAACCATCATTTTATTATGAGAAACGAACAGCATTTAAAGTTTATGTAAATGTACAGGAATCAGCAGCACAAGATAGGGTAACAATAATTCAATTGAAGTATATATACCGGTAACAAACTCATTGACGGTGAATCACCTACTTCATGCGAAACATTGTTATGAAGTTAACACAGGGTCATCATGTGTAATTTTCTCTGTAGAACAATACAGTTACTCTTTTGTATATTTAAAAGGTGATCCTCAAGAAATAAATTCAGCTTTCAGACACTGCTCTCATCCAAGATTGTTTCTGTTGGATTTCACTCCCAGAGTATACACAGGGCATCAGTAAGTAATGCATAAGTAAATGTAGATAATGTAAATATTCTTAGGACTCTTGCACGTTCCCTTACACACACACAAACAGGGGTTCTGCCTCAAAACTCTTCTTTAGTTTTGGACACACGCCGTTAAAAAAAAGTTTCTGAATACAGAAGAAAAGAATTTTCTAGCTCCAAATTTAGCACTACCCAAGTGATCAATTCTGTTTGATCCCATCTGTTTCACCTTCTTTTTCTTCTCGTCTAAAAATACAACACCAAATGTTTACAGAATTTAGTAACTTGGTTTTATTCTAGCATTAACGAATGTTCAGATTCGGTCGAAAACAGCATGTCAATTTCCATAAGTGATGTCTTATAAAACAATTAGCGATTTTCTCTTGCTTTTGCTTTCTTATCGATAACCTTTTTGTGATTTTTTTTTCCAAAAAAACTTGATTTATTTGGATTGTCAAAATTATTTAACAATTTCCTCCTCCGTACGAGAGACATTATTTTATATACCTTTGTAAATGTTTGAATGCTTAGAAAGTTCAGATGTAAAACAGTGTATTCAGGATATCAAAGTTTAGAATACATTGAATATAAAAATATGGTTCTTTTTCCCTTTTATAAATGCTAACGTCATTTTCCATCAGAATCATATGAAATCTTTACATAACAGATAGAAGCTTCCTTCAGAATCAGGTGAAATCTTTACATAACATATAGAAGCTTCCTTCAGAATCATGTGAAATCTTTACGTAACATATAGAAGCTTCCTTCAGAATCATGTGGAATCTTTACATAAAAGATAGAAGCTTCCTTCAGAATCATGTGAAATCTTTACATAACAGATAGAAGCTTCCTTCAGAATCATGTGAAATCTTTACATAACAGATAGAAGCTTCCTTCAGAATCATGTGAAATCTTTACATAACAGATAGAAGCCTCCTTCAGAATCATGTGAAATCTTTACATAACAGATAGATGCTTCCTTCAGAATCATGTGAAATCGCTACATAACAGATAGAAGCTTCATTAAGAATCATGTGAAATCGCTACATAACAGATAGAAGCTTTCTTCAGAATCATGTGAAATAGCTACATAACAGATATATGCTTCCATCGGAAAACGGTAAGCGAAGCAGGGACGTTTTTGCAGATGATTTATTGCATAAAATATTAACATGTGAAATATATGCAGAATTGTCTTTTCTCACGCATAAAAAACACGGGATAAAAATGAACTTTAATCGTCAGAGGTGATTCACGTAAATAAGATAAGAAAAAAACCTGCTTAACTGTGCATATGACTAAAAACGTTCGCTAATCAAATTATTTTTTCTTAAATTAAACATGCTTAGCCTAATTGACCTCTGCATTTACACTTAAGTGGTCATCCGTGCTTCATAGTGCTTGTTCTTCCACAATGTAACGGGCGAGCAGCAAACAGCGTTAAACACGGGTTTACTTCGTCTCACATGGGGACAGCCAACTCGCTCCCGATGTGTGTCAAAGGGCTCCTTAAGAAAAGGAGGTTGCGTTGTTTAACTGCAATATGATTGGCTGAGAGCTGACCTTGCGACCTCTGGGCCGTAAGAGATGGTACCTCCCACTTGTTTATCTTTCTTGAATCACATGTTATTGTTTGTAGGGGCCTTCACAATGGGCCAGGCTCGTTTTACTTTTTGCCAGTACATTAGTATTTAAGCTCTGCGTGAAAAGACATCTTCAGTCATTTACAGTCTCAGTCGGCGTAGCAAGTCCTGATCTGAGAGGATCGTCCACAGACTCAGTACGTGGTTCGAATCCTCATCGAATAACTCGGAGTTTGCTCTACACTGTGTTTCATTTGGGGAGAGTTTTACTTGAACATTGTTCTATCGTGGACACTATACTGTGATTTAGAGACATGATTCCCTTGTTGTTACTGCTTATAGCGGTCAGTGGGATGGCCTCAGGTCGGCCTTGTGGAGGAGTACAGAACAGGTACGTGTGTCATCCCAGCAACCCCAGACAATTCCTCATCTGTATAGGAGACCAACAATACACCATGAAATGTCCAGGAAACCTTCACTTCAGTACAAAGACACAAACCTGTGACTGGCCTCAAAATGCCGACTGTGGACGACCTGTTAAAGTTGTCACCATTCCTCCTGAAAACCACAGATCTTCAGAACGAAGGAATCAACCCTCGTACACGTGGAGACGAAACAAAAACCCCTACCTCAGCCGTTCAGCTTCTAAGGAACGGGGAGAACCAGTCAACGCTGTTGCTGCTCTGACAGGGCCGAGAAAATACAAGAACCCAACAAACCGTGAACGAAACGTGGTAGACAACATGTCCCAGAAGAAACGCACCTACGACACAAGATCAAGAGGTACAACTAATGACTCACGCAAATGGTCCCTAGCACATTACCCGTGGTGGGCTGCAAAATCTGCAACCCCTGCAAACATCAAGGCCCGCATGTCACGCCGACCTGCTACTCCTACCCCAACTTACCAGTCCCGGTCACCCTTCGTACCTCGAAACAAGCACAGAATCAGATACAACCCTATCAAGAGCTCGGTGGGTCGTCCTGTCAACAGCGCTGCAGCAGGAAATGGTCCTCGGTCCAAGTTCCAGAACAAACATCAACGCCGTCCACCCATCATGAACGACCCGGCTCCACCAACCAAGGCACCCAAACCAAAGAAGAAACCGATCATCAGAAAGCCAGGTGAGTTAATGAGTAGTGGATCAATGGATGTAATTCCCTATTAAATCCTCGTGGTCTGTTATTGGCAGGAAGTTTTGTGGTTAAATAAAATTGTAAGGGTTCGATTATGTTCAGTAAGTATTATTAAGGTTTTGATATTTTCAAAGTGACCACTTAGCGTCAGTCTAAATGATAAGTGCAACGTTAACGTTAACCCATTTTCGACTTCATTTTCATTCTAACAAATAGCTCTAAAGGTTATATTTTCCTCTACAATAGGCAAAATCGTGCCCAGCAGATTTGTAGTACAAAACCTTAAGTTTCATATCTAAAAACTTCAACATGTAAGCGTTAGTTATGAAGCATCAGTATCCATAACGCAATATCCTTCTTAATTTTTTTTTACTAATCATAAAAAACTTGAAATAAAGAATCTATCTTCAGCACCATTTTGTTGGTTAACTACTGTTCATGTCATTATTTTAATAACCGTATTCCAATATATATTAAACTTATTATTAATGTTCATTCGACAACTGAAGCAACTTTATAGAATAAAGTATATCTCTTTTGATATTTCTGTGGACAAATATGGAAATCTATCAGGGTGTGTGTTACTGTTGTCGAAAAAGTAGTCACATATATGTCCTTTCGTTAAAGTTCAATTTGGCAGTCTTGTCTCTTTATCCGCGCTAAGCTTTATACAACATTCGATTTCAGCATTGAATGATAACTATAAACTTTCATTAGGTAACAAGAATGGCTGTTGATTGTTCATGTCACAATATCATCAAAGTATTGATTGATTGTGCCCATCTATATCTAAAACTCGCCCAAATTTAATTACAGTTTGGTTTTCATATTACGATCCATAGATATTCAAGAACTGAATAGTAATGTTTGAATTGAGTACGTGTCTCCAAAGAGCGGTAACTAACAAAACTAAGATTTCAAAATCCCTTTAATTCAAATTCAAATTTACGTCTTGATTTGTCTTGTTTATAATATTACTGTTACTAAAGATCGAAGTAATTAATTGAATTTAAGGAAAATAATTTTCCAAAATTGTCATTTATTAAAAACATCTTCTGGACCTCAAGAGAACAAGATATAAATCTGGAATAAGCTTGATATTATGTATATTACAGGAACCTTTCACTCAAATACTAACTGAAGTACTCCTTTATCATAATTGCAAAGTCCAAAGAGATAGTAGTATATATAAGAAATACATACTAAAAGGAGGGTTATTTACTGCGAAAACAAGAGACAATGTCCCTGAACTACCACATTCTTAAAACATCTGCCAAGATCCAATTACGTAATGCTTTTCCAAAAACTCAAAGCATATTGAAATCATTCGTAGTTATGAAATTCTTTTGAAGAAAGAAGAGGGCATACATTTGCAAAGATATCATTTTAATCTTAACGTGACAATGTGTGTATTCTGAAATGCTTTTTAGCATCTCTACGATGCGTAAACCTTTTGGAGTCAGCGTGTAGGGTTTAGGGACGTATCTCTCTCCACAAGCAATATTGACAGTAGGATGAAGTGAAGCTCTAAGGCAGACCTGTCCCGGGGGATAAATGATCTATTGAGACTTGATGAAAAGTTTGAAATCTGAAACGTGACACTTCACTGCCACTTGACGTCATTGCTTTTTCCTTCAAAGGCTTGACTTTTCAGTGATTCTTGAAGTTTAAACACGATTAACTTCAATCGTTTGTCCTGTGTGCTCTAGGTACGATATCAAAATTACGTCTTATTTATGAACTTGAACCTGCCGAGGTACCTTGTGCAGTTTTCGATTTAAATAAAGAGGTATACTATTTTATTGTTATTACTGAACCGATTTGCGGTAAAATTAGAAGTTTCAGCAACAATCAAATGTTTTTCATGTAATGACATACATGATCTGAACAAAGCTTACATTCTACTAGTCAACATGATTAAGTTAGAGATAATAAACAAATATGTTTACAATACTGTTCCTAACCCAACGATTCAGAATGAAATATATCCCAAATCACACGTACCCAAATTAGGGGTTGTTTTTTAAGATTTCATAATTATTCCTACATACTCGTATAACAAATAAACATCTTTCAAAGAAGATTTTATAATGATATTATAATGCAATAAAAATATTCCCTACAGAAAGACAACCGTCTTGCCATTGCTTCGTACAAGTTAATCGTGTTGTCTGAGTAAATGACCACTGTCCAACGTATGGAATTCTTTTATATAAATATTAGATCTGGACACAGTCCGTTTGTACACAGTGACCATGTGTTCCAGTGTTGACAGAGGTGATCGATCAACGAGGCACAGGGGTTGTATTGTTGTTGCTTAAATGTTGAAGTATTCCACTAAAATGTTGATCTATTCTGGAAGCACGTCGTGGTGAGGTTTAAGAGTTCTGAAATTCATTGTATACGAATGCAAACAAAAGAGACCTGGGCTGACCCAAGGACACCCAAAATCGAAATCTTGCCAAACGCCCTTTTACACCTAAATATTTTGAAATCGGATTAACGGCTATGAACTCCGCCACGGGGGTGAACGTTAAACCTTTCTGAATTTAACTCAAATCACTATTTTTCTTTAGAAATATATTGAATTAGGCATAACTATCTTCGCCTGGTGAATTTGATTTAGATTTTTCGTTTTTGGCCCTGGATACGTAGGTTAACAGTGTTCAAGTTAAGGGGATGATTTAACTGAAATATGAAGTTAAAGGTCTAATAATTCTAACATATTAATAATACGCTTATCAAGTTTCTGTAACCTAAAGTAATGGGATGCTTTTCTTTTGTTACACAAACAATCTAATATGAAATGATTGAAATCGTCAAATGCCTTTTTGTTAAAATTCACTTTTTTTTTTTGTTTTAATAAAATCAATTATCCTAAAATTCATATTTCCACTAGCACGTGATGAATGTTTGTGTGTGATCAATGACTCTGTCAATCATCTGTGAGACCAACAAACACACAAACTGTCAGGTGTAAAGCCTCCGAATATCAACATGTGGCTGGTATCTTTAAACACGTCCATGCTTTATCAAAGGAGAATGTAAACATTTTCATCTAATAAGCTCGTGCTAAGAAAAGTTTTATCACGTTTTGGTATTTTTAAATGATATTCTTGGCTTTTATAGGGATTTGGTCTCTTGGAAAATAGATATCAATGTTTTGAAATTTTCAGGTAACTTTTCCGTTTGCAATATTTTCTGAAACGCTTGAATAAATAACAGTAATACACATAATACAAGATATGTATCTCATTGTTTGAAGTGCTTTTCAAAAACGAAACATTTTTAACATACAATTAATTATGAATTTGGATTGTTGAAAAACCAAAGACGTTGCATTAACCGTGTTTCTAAAGTTTAACATTTAGATATGAACAGTTTACGCATAATAAATTCATCCATTATAATCAAATCACTTGTAGTGGATGTTAAATAGTAAAAGATTCCCGTTGTAATTTTATAATGTTACAAATCATTAGCAAAGTTTAGTGAAACGTGTCATTTTGTTATAAATATTTGTGGAGAATGATAAATCATTTTTAAATGTCTGAAATGAATTTAGCAAAGTTAAAGACGCTTTAGCCCTTTTAGTTTAGTTTCTTATAGCATTTTTGTGTGTGCTGCATATCATTGTCTCACAAATCCATGGACATATTGTCTTTAAAATATTTTGTGGTTGAACATCCATCAAGTGTTGATATACAATGTTTACGGTTACTTTACACATATACTCACACAGAGATAAGAATCACGCCAAGGACAGAACAACCAAATATGATTCATCATATGTACAGTTGCATGTCTTGTCTACTGGAAATTGAGAAAGACTTTTGAACTTAAAATGATTAGACTTCTTAAAGGTGATTTGGATGATAAGCATTTATTACAAAATTTTGCATTATAAAAGCTTATTTCCAAAGTGCGTGCATGTTGCTTGCACAATGCCAAGGCTGTTGGAATTGTTGTGTGCAAAAGTAACAATTTGGGAATTCTATTGCATTGATTGCATGATCAATGAACAAACAAAACAAAACAAGTCAAATTCCATCGGCCTTCGTCTCTTCGTCACCTGATAAAGCAATTGTAATGTGCTGAAAAGGCACCGGTGGATTGCACCGACGTTAGATATGTCAGTTCATTGACTATATTTTTTGGTGCTTTTTCCTTTTTCTTTTCAAAGATAGTCCAACGTGCCAGACATTAACATTCGCTTAACAACATGTAGGCCTTTGTTGTTTCATTGATTGAGGCAAACAGTCAGGTGACGTCATTGTCAACTGTTATTGATAGTGACCCTACAGGAGACTAACGAAACCTCACGCCGGTTTTATTCGTCTCGACTTATTCTATTGGATGCACGATTGAAAGATATGCTATTTGTAAAAATGCGCTTTTATTTTGCTTAAAATTTTAAACAATAGCTTTATGCAACTTCTCCCTATTGCTAATTATCTCGATCTAGTATTATTCATCACACGACATTAAGAAGATTTTCTATGTGAAGGCTGTTCATATGGTGCATATCCTTATTTTTACATAAATTATAAAATGACATGTCAAGGTAAGTGACCAAGTTATACTTAAAACAATTTCTTTTGCCAATTAACAAAATGATCAGTCTTTCAACAAAATAATCGTCTTCAACGCAAAGGAATCATTAAGAGTATATTAATTAAATCATTTTTACAAACAGTTGAAAGAAACATCTTGAACATATTTCCAGCGTATAAAACCAAAACAGAGCAACCAACAAAAGACTTGGGTATTGTTGGACATTGCCCCCTTTACTTCGGATTGGCACCGTTCCATTATAAATGCCCTGGGGTCGTGTTCAACTTTCCGCTTGTGCACCGACATCTTTGTTTGTTAGGTCTAGGTTCTAATCTGTATACACGGGAGGACCGGGTGACCATATCTATCTCTATTTCAGGCTGCACGGTAGTCCCTGCACCTCTTGACATTGACCTGATACACGTGTGTGTGTGTAGATGTCAGGGATTAGTGAGGGTCTTATATCTACATAATTGCTTCTCTCACTCCAGACAATACAATACAATTTAGATATTTGAACATAGATTTCTTTATCAGTTTGCCTTGCTTATTGATCGCAACTCTTATGAAAGGTATTTCAACCCCTTATCAATTTCTCGGACAAATATGACAGTTTCGTCACAAATCATATCGTTCTACTTTTAATTATCAATTTTGTATTTTTCATCTTATATTTATTAGTGAAGCATGACTTATTTGAAATATTTCAATGTATTGTTCTTAGAGTACGTTTTATATCAAATTAAGAAAGTCAACAATGCCCTCTTAAAATTACAAGACTGATTAAATGTGATGATTCGTAATCCCAAATTTCCTTTCCTTTGTCTACTTTTCGTGAACTAACATGTATTTTCGATTTATCTAGGCAAGTGTGACCCAACTACCTGCAAACTGCCTGACTGTCGCTGTATCGGCAATGACATCCCCGGCGGCATCCCTGTCACCCAGACGCCAATGATGGTTATGCTCACCTTCGATGACAGCGTCAACATTGCAAACTACGACTACTTTGAGAAGTTATTCGACGGCCGATTCAGGAATCCCAACGGCTGTGGAGCTAAAGGCACATTCTACGTGTCAGGAGATGCCACCCAGTATCACCTAGTCGAGAAATTGTATAAAAACGGACAAGAGATCGCATCCCACAGCCAGTCCCACAGATCCCCCACAACATGGTGGGCTCACGCAGGGTACGAGGGCTATGTCCATGAGATCGAAGGAATGAGGAAGAAGCTCTCTAAGAAGAGTAACATCCCGATGGAAGACATCCGGGGCATGCGAGTCCCATTCCTTCAGGTGGGCGGGGATGACCAGTACCAGATGCTTCACGACTACAAATACCTCTACGATACGTCAATGGTGACAGGGCATCTCTACAAGAATGAGAAACCCCCAGTCTGGCCCTTCACTCTTGACTACGCCCCTGACTCTAAGACCTGTTCTCTTACCCCCTGTCCTAAAGGATCCTACCCAGGCCTATGGGAGGTTCCCCTCATCAGATGGTACGGTACCAACAAGATGGCTTGTGCCATGCCCGACGGCTGCGTTATCGGACCTGGGCGATCAGGGACACTGAAGTATCTCCAAGATAACTTCAACCGTCATTACACCACCAACCGCTCCCCCCTCGGCATCTTCCTCCACGCTTCCTGGTTCCGCAGAAAGAATGGTAACTTCGAAGGTCTCCTTGATTTCCTTACAGAGCTTTCCAGGATGGAAGATGTTTGGGTTGTTTCTGCCACTCAGGTTATTGATTGGATCAGGAATCCTAAACCACTGTCTCAAGTCAACAGTATAGAATCCTGGAAGTGCTAATGTAGGCCCTACATAGACAATATGAAAGACTTTCTTGTGAAAGAATGAATGGCAATGCATCAGTATTAATGTTATAAGAGTTGCTGTGCACACTTCAAATTTGAAATTGGTATCTGGACCTTTTGCATTTGGTATTTGTTAAGTGGTAGTATATGAGATACCATATTATATAATTACTTCGTATCATAAACCATCTTCATCTGTCGTATTGCATTTTGCACTACAATCTTAACTTTATTAAATCTTATCAAGTGTACTACAATAGAAACTTAATCTTGCAGCATCTCTATATATATGTATGAATACCCGTGTTATTTATATGGTTGTACATATAATTAGGAAATCCCGTGTATGTAAGTGTAAATATGTAAAGTAACACTGTCACCTCGATGTATATTAGGAACGCAGATGTTGTCATATGCATTTGCATATTTATCTCTGACCTCTAAACTTTCAACTTTAACCTTGGAGCCATTTATTGGTTTCTAAATAACCTGTTAATGCTTGTGTACAAAGCGCAAATGATCAATCATTTAAGAAGCTGATATTTGTCTATGTTGTTTATAGACTAGTTAATTGTAATGGATATATCTGTCTCGATGTGTACTGAATAGAAAACAAGTGTTCATTGTGCGAAAATGGTACTACCTGTTTGTTCACATTCTGCTATTCAAGCTCAACAAAATTGAAAGAAGCTTTGTACAATTTGCACTGTATAGTTTGTATATATGTAAATCGGTATTGTACAATGTAAATAGATGTAAAGATTGCTTTGTGTAAATACATGTCTGTGAATAAATCATATTTATTGTGATCTGTTTTGTTTGTTTCACCTGTTTTAAAGATTCGATGGGAAGACACTTCATGGTGAAGAAACATATTTGAGAAAAACCGTTTGGGTTATAGGTGAATTTTGATATGATTAAGGATTATCTATATCTTAATTCACACTCTGATGAACAATCAATTATGTCAAACTTCCATTACCGCTACCTTATTTTGTAGTGAGTAGGTGATTTAAGATTCCTCATTTGGATGTGAATTACTTGATATGAATATAGATATGTATAAACTCGATATGATGTTGACACATACATGTAGTCACATACAAACAGTATCCTTAACAAATTGTACTAAGGCTTTTGACATTGAAATCGATATCCATGTGGAATGACATCAACTTTGAACATCGTGTTTAAGAAATAGTTTTCAAAACAAATAAGATGACACACACACATGCACGCATACACACACACGTGCGCAAACACGGCACAGTGAGGATGACGAGAGTGTTTATCATGGTTGACTAGTTTCTTTCATTTTAAGGTTTGGACGTTACGATATGAATACTTAGGGTTTTCAAACGTGTATGCATTATTGTCATCAATATATCCTCTCATCCTAGAATGTATCTAAATTATGCAGGACAACGTTGTGTGCGAACATGTTATTTCTTTTATTTGAGTCGAGGAAACAATGATGTCGCCTTTTGTTCCCTATGGTTACAAATCCTATCTTGAATACTGAATCTTTGGTATCATTTAACAGGCTCAAAACAGTGTTCGACAACCATTTATTCCCAAACGGGCAAGGATATGATGGACATTAAACTTTTCATTATGGTTAAGAAAATGTAAAAACATGTTGCATTTTGATGGACCGTCTCATTTAGTTGGTGCCTTGATCGTAGTGGCGATCAGTAAAAGATATTGAAAAGAAAATCAAGCTCGAACAATGTTACTTTGGACATTCTTAAAGTTTTTAAAGGCTACGTAGTGTGTAAAAGTCAATGGCTGAACAGTAAGTATGTCGATACTTTATGACATCATTAATCATGTTGTCCCGACATATCAGTCCAATAAAGTGCTGCTTAACGTATAGTAAGGGAATGGACTATATAGTTCTGGCATCGCGACAGTGTATAACATACAGATAAGTTGTCTGTTTTATCAAAACACCCACCCTTTCAAATAAAGGTCGAAAGAACTATTATCACTGAAACATCAGTAGCACTGAACATCAGTAGCAAACCAGAGAGTTCGAGCATACATCTTGAAGAGGTGAAATAATAAATGAATTGCTTGTCATATCAAACTCCTTATAGCAGAATATTTAACTCGATAAGATGAGCATTCCTCCCATAGTGTTGTTGATTACTGGTTTAATGAGAGGAGATAGCTTGTTCATACAGTCAATAAAAGCCTTTCGTATGGTTACCCTTACATAACTGAAATCATTCGTGTGTCATTCAGACCTGTTCAGCTAATAAAAGCTATCGAAATTTTGAGACACACGACATTGTAAGAAGTCTAGAAAGCATGATTTGAGGAATTGAAAAAGTTTGTAACAACTGGGTGCGCTAGGGTCCTTATTTACAGGATAGGAATACTGAAATGAATAGTCAGTAGTGCTTAAAGGTAATTCAAGGCATCCATGTCAAAGGTCCAGATAGAATGTGTTGATATGTCAAACGTTTTTATTGCTGTCAAATAATCTGACTCTTGTTGGAAATTACCACTTAAATGGTATTTGGTTTAGTACAGTGGGTAAAAACACGGACTATGTACACAATATATTTTTTCTCGTTTTTGGAGTAAATCTTTATTTCTTCAAAGTTAATTAGTTTATGCCAAATATAGGGACTAACATCTTTCAACCCTTTTGTAAAGGAAATTATCAAGGATCATACAAATAATGCTGACATGCTCTTTAGTGGAAGATCGTTTTATAATTTGTGTCAGGAAAATGGATTCGCGTTGCCGAACTTTTAACGTTTTTTTTAGAGATTCTATTTATTGTTTAAATAGATTGCTTTGCAATGTGTTATCCCTATTTCCCTATCAGAACGTGCTAGATTGCCTTTTAGTGTACCTAATGATGTTGTCCGTTCTTTCTATATCTTCGTTTGTGAAGAAATCAAGACGAAACAAATTTCAATGATCATTAAAAATATACAAAGGTTCATGGATTGTGTTTATAATTTCACTGAAAAAATGTTTTCTTTGAATCCAAATTACTAACTGTTTATAATCATACATTATTTCAAAGAATAGAATAAGAATAATGGAATGAATATGAAATCGCATATGGAAACTATGTAAGAAATGGAAACCAGCATTCGATTCATCTAAACTAACTTAAGAAGGTGTCAAGGTTTTCAAATGGACATTATCATAGTAATTATATCCCACGACCACGAGTGCTGTAAATTATTTCTATTATTTTGTGTTCTGTTAATTCATTTGATATTTGACTGTCGACTTGCATTGAATTTTATATGAATGTCTGAAGTTGTATCTTCCTCAGATACAATGTAATTACTGATTTGTCGAGACAACAAAGTGTAGATGAGTTGCACATATGTTGCGCTCAATTGGTTGGATTAATGAGAATTTCGAATGGTTCCTTGCGACAAACATACATGTATCAAATGTGCAATGTATATGAGGTGAGACTGAATAAACTATCTGTCTGTCTGTCTGTCTGTCTGTATCAACTAGTGGTGTTTCCGTACAGCACTTCTGATTTGGGATTAAGGAATCTCTAAACAAGATGGAATAACAAGACCACAGACATGTTTCATTTTTCTAAATCATATGAATATGTGATGACTTACTAGGTAGATGGGCCAACAGTGCATTTTTGCCCCAGGTGGGGTAATATTTCAAGATTTAACAACTATTTGTACATACAAGTATGATATCACGGGAATGATTAAGCAACTTCAATACAATCATTCAAAGCGTCTCTTTTTAAACTAAACTTACATTCAAATTGATATCTGACTGTTCAGAAACATCGTAAATGTGTAACCACGCCTCCGAATCTGTTATCTTATCTGAAGTTGTTGAATTGGTTCGAAGTCCAACAATACAGTTTTTCCATGAACTAAATATGAGGATCAGGACGAATATCCTTATCATTTTAATATTCACATTTAAAAAAAACCCTTTTGAATACTGTCATAAGCAGTGTTTTTCTTCAAATGTACTTTTAAACCTTTGAAAGTTTTATCCATGCACACGTGAATGAAGTCAAATAGCCAGTCGGCACAGAAAAACGTTTGGATAGCAGTCGCTACCTGTAATTGTGGGTCGACGTGTGTTTTTTATTTAGAGAAATCAAACAAAAACATTACGTGATTTGACTTGGAGAATTGCCCATGATCACGTGACTACACGAAACGTCAAAGTCGAGAATGTGTTTATTTTACTGGTCAAATTTGTTTTTGTGGCAATCAACATACAACATTTTCTAAAATTAACGTCTAATTCCTATTTTTGAAGGCACCTAAATAGATTGTTCCTTGACCAAAGTGTACCAACAAATATCACGTTTTTTTCATATCCAAACCTAATCCCCATTCATCAAACATTAAGTTTAGATTTTGTGATGAATATTCTTTTGTGAATATGATTTAGTACTGAGTATACATATGACATCAAGAAAATGAGCTGCCACGTTCGTGTAATTAGAATTATTGGATAATAATTCATGAGAGCATATACTGACCAAATATAAAAAAGGGTTGAGGATTGCAGATATCTTTTCTTGTCAACAAACCTTACTCGAGTACACTAGCAGAAATGCGAAGTTCCAAATCGCTCATCACCAAGTCATTTAAAGGTGATAAGTTCATGTAGTCAACGTGCCACGAGTTCTCAAATAAAGTCTCCCTCTGTGTTGAAGAGAAGTACACGATCATATCAAGAACATACAGGACGTATGAGATTCTCCTTAATAAGTTCGATGGTACGGAAAACCAAATGGGATATACGTAAACATATTTTACTGCTATGTATCTATATGTGCATTTTTGGCTCTTTGTAGAAAAGATGTGCAAGCATTCAAATCATAAAAATTAATCCACAAAGCTAATACATTTCCCTGAACCAGATACTGGTCAAGATAAAACCATGCGTTTACAAATAACACCTTGTGTGTAGTGACCACCAGACAATGCCACCTTTTCACTGGTATTTGTATTGGTCAGTTTCCCTAGCTAAATCCTTTAAAAGTCAATTTGCATTGTCAGGATTCTGATTGGTCAAGTGAGAATTTGGGCAACATGACACACTTGTGATTTCTTGACCTCGGGAAGATGAGCAATCGAGTTGCCCAAGGGTTTTTAATCCATTTAAAATTTTAAAATTTTGTATAAGGTCCAGAGATGAAGACTTACATTCCCTAAGTTATATATATTGCTTCTCACATAAAATAGAACAATTATGTTAAGAGATAAATGAATAAATTTTGATTTCATTATGCAACGGTTTAATACCTATTGAACGTACACAATTATTGACCATGGCGAGATGAACAAGATTTCCCATTCAACTATCTGAATCTGTTGGAAGATGCCGATAGTGTATGATAAAACAGAAAACTTTATGAACCTGAATCTTTAATTTTGTAATCAACTTTTCAGAAAGACAATTAACAATCATATATCTGAGAAGACACAAATTAACTTCAAATATATTTCTAAAAGAACTGCAATACAGTATCTTTATGCCAAAAACAATTTTACGTTTGGAAATTGTGAAACGATTGCTAAGATCATGATTCCTTAAAACATGATAAACGAATTACATGCTTATACAAATACACCCACCATTAATACATGATACACGAATTATATGCTTATACAAATACACCATTAATACATGATAAACGAATTACATACTTATATAAATACACTATTAATACATGATAAGCGAAATATATGCTTATATAAGTACACCATTAATGCATGATAAACGAATTATATGCTTATACAAATACACCATTAATACATGATAAACGAATTACATGCTTATACAAATACACCATTAATACATGATAAACGAATTACATGCTTATACAAATACACCATTAATACACGATAAGCGAATTACATGCTTATACAAATACACCATTAATACACGATAAGCGAATTACATGCTTATACAAATACACCATTAATACATGATAAACGAATTACATGCTTATACAAATACACCATTAATACATGATAAGCGAATTATATGCTTATTCAAATACACCATTAATACATGATAAACGAATCATATGCTTATACAAATACACCATTAATACGTAATAATCGAACTATTTGTTTATACAAATACACCATTAATCACTCAAACTAGAATAGAACTGTATCTAGTGGAGATATAATATTCAAACTTGGACATTGTAACATTTGACCAAAAGTTTAAGCCACAGTTGTGTGTAACAAAGGCTGTTTGATACAAATTAATCAACCGATGGTCACTGAGGGAGGTGAAAACTCTGTCTATATTTAAACTGACCACACTCCACCTGGATCGACCGCCTATCCTCCAATATCAGTTGGACATCTTGGCATTCGGTTTATTCGCTTCTATTTGGAGGTACACAGACCGAAGTCAATTTTGGGAGGAGGACACATACAAGGGAGGCCGAACAGTCCTTCACGCTCATCATGGCATTGAAAACGTCGAATAGCCTTGACGCCTTTGTCGATTTTGAATTGAATCAATTATTTCTAAATTCAGCGCCTTATGCTGGGATTAAGGTTCCTCCCAAAATAACCAACAAATGTCTCAATATATTCCGTTAATGTCTAGAGCGAGTGTGGTAATTCCCACTTTCCGTATCGGCATTTGTTACAATGGAGAAATGGAATAGCTACACCTTTGTGCCATTTGACACTCTTCGTGCAGTCTAGAGAATTCAGAAAATATGAGACTAGTTACGAATGTGTTGCTATAAACAAGTGGCTCAAATTTTTATATTTCTACTTCAGGCAACTTTAAAGGTTGACTTAATCAGTAAAAATTTTCATCGCATTGTTTATATCAACAATGTCTTGTAAAAGGTAACACTTCTTACTACAATGAACGTATGTATTCAGGGGTGTCATCTATAACTTCTTCACACTATGGCGTGTCTGAGTTTGGAGGTTTCGCTTAAATTTTTTTAATTAATTCTGCAATTCCTTTTGAGAAATTTTAACCTGTTTGATATTTTGTAAGAACTGTAAGAGGAGCTTTCCCCGTTGTCAATAATACCCTTTAGGCATAAGGTTCTAATATCAATAGATAATGTTACAGAGTAAAACAATTTCATCAATTTATTTAATTTCATATGCTGTTAATGCTGATTTATAACATTAACTCATTATTTTCAATATAAGACGAACAAAATGTATTTGTCAAAAATTGACAAAACATTAACAATATAATATTTTTACAAACAAAAAAATCCCAAAAATCACTCATGTTTGTTAGTTAGATGACGTGTACACTACAAATTCAGGGAACCTTTTCTTGACAATAGGAAGCTTAACTTTTTATAAACTTAACCTTGAAATGTTAGTTGCTAGTAACACCATTCTAATCTATTTGGGTAAAAATCGGTCACAATTTACCAGAATGCAGCTAATGCTTCTTCATTTTTTGTCAAAGCAGTTGTGTTTTTTTAACGTGTCTGAAAACATATGACAACGGGAAGTAAAATCAATTTAAACAAAACCTAAATAACATAAAAACAAGTGACAAGCAGGTAATATTCGCAAAACGACTTTAGAAGTCAATAACTAAAACATAAAGAGTTTTTCCCTTTTTTTAGAAGATTTAGAGTGACTTGACTGTCTCAGGATGAAGGTTTCCAAGGTCGATCTAGGCTCCGGCAGTGTCATAACGAGGCTTGCTACGTCATCTTCCGACATCTCGCTAACATCCAAAACTCTTCGCAAATTTTGCAAAGCTCTAGTCTGTTTTCGGTAAAATGTAGCGCGATGAGGTGCTAAATACTTCTACGGATCTTGCATGGAATCGACGGAAAACTCTGTTCACATGCAGTCAATTCCGTGAAAAATCTAAGATGTGCCGCAAGTGGGATTCTTGTTGTCAAATATAGAAAACCGTGAGTCGATGGTAGGATTCTGATAGTTGGCCAGGGTAATGTTGATACGACTGTCTATGATCCCTTGACATTGACAATGGCTGACACATTGCTGCCAGAGGAATCACATGCTAAATGGTTGCACAACCGTCTCAGCACAAAATAATATCACAAGTTTGTGAAACGAAAACAATATGGAGAGTCTATTGTTTTTGCAAATGGGGGAATTTCGGGATCGTTTTGAAGATATAACCGATCACACTGTCATGATATTTGTCAAGTTATTCAGTGTGATTAACTGCAGGGGCAATATGTTACGGTTTATACTTTTTATACGATGCCCTAGGGCGCAATATATTTATAACAAATTGCCATGGCGACCTGCCCTCCTCCTCAACAACGTTACATTAAAACAGAGCTGGTGTACGACCTTACAGGCTAGGACATATTTCTTGTTGCACATTCTGAGTTTTCAGTGGTATACAAAATTGATGAATATTTCCCATAATATTCTATGGTTTGTTCTTTATGCTTTTGATTTTTGAAATTGCGGCACAACGAGCAGCTTGAGGATCTAAATAAGGATGGTTTAGTGTAAAAGAGTTTATGGGATGGTTTATACTTTACTTTTAACCACTTGTTGAATAATAGCATCCCCTTCTCGGGGCACAGCTTAAATTAGTTTTGTTTCTACGTTGGTCAAACAGTCTGGTTGTAAGTTTGCTTTAACCGAACAGTGTTCTCTGTGCTACTCCGGTTGTAGAAGAGATTTACTTCTCATAAATGTTTGCTTTCATTCAAATCATTGCAACCCGTGTTTTTATCATGTTATATCGTTACCTGAATAAACAGATTTTAAAAATCACTTGAACGTAAATGAATTTGCACTTGAATGAAAAATGACAACAATCTTTTTCCTTTCCTTTTTATCCCCAAAATTTATATGAAACTAATATTACAGTCTGTTGTCAAAATTTTGTTTAAATTTTATAGGAAGAGTGATGTTTACTTTGACATATTAATCAATCAGGACTGTCCTGTGAAACATCATGTTGCTAATTGTCTCGTATCCTCGCTTATTGCTACAGAAAGCGCACTGTTTACCACGTGTCAGTATGATAAACATTATGCCTGGCTAATATTGAACCTTCAATATTCCACTGTGGACATCGCAAACGAAAACAACGAAACAGGTTTATTTATAGAGCAGCGCATGTTCCAGAAGCGCATCAAGATATTCACAAAGAATGTTTAAAATTAGAAAACTAATTAAACGACTCACGTTCTATTTGAAGAAACTGTAATCCTTTGGGGTTAACATTTTTCGGAAAGAAATCAAAATTTTTCACCAAAAAAAGAGAGACTGTTTTGATATTTTGAATCAGTGACGCAAACAAATATTTCGTAAAGAAAGCCTTAAGCGAACGTCCAGACTATGCAGTTCTCTCGCTGTAACTCGGGTAAGCTATCATATAATTTATTAGGAAAATATATAACTTTTCAGGTTATAAAGTTAATTTTGAGATGTATAAATACTACTGTGCTGTGTAGTTACTTCTATTTTATCAGTAATCAATTTCAATTCTATCAGAATATTTCTGAGTGAATCGAAATGTATATGTAAGTGTAAGGGTTTTAAAAGCCCTGTCAAAATCATTAGGGAAAGTCTTCATAAGTAGTCATCAGACCTTTTCCTTTTGTTTCTAACTCCTACTGGTTCTTTGTTTATAATTATGCTAAGGCTATATTGAACAATTTCATACGTATCGAATCCAAGTTACCAATTTGGCAACTATAATGCTATCTGGTTATGCAGATTAAGTGTTCAGCAGAGATACCGGTCTCGACTGCTCAGATGTCGGATACTACTGTATAATGCGGACATGTAAGCAGCTCAAACAGTTCGTTTGTAGCTGTCGTTTCTCATTCTAGGTTCAAATTATCAGAAACAATGAAGTTAGGAAATGGATAGACGTAAAAGTTTCAACTGGAGAGTTGCAAGAGTTGCCACTTAATTGTAAGTGAAGAATCAATATATATGTAGACTCGAAACAATATTTTCAAAGACTGTAAAGAACACACTAATATCTAGACGTACAAAGTCACTCGTTTTTCTAAGTTTACTCTATGTCGTGGACATAATTTCACTGTTTAATCGTATTGAACGCCAAATGTTATTTATTGAACCCAAAAGTATTTAATGATTCCTGAAATTCCTCCGAATGCCGGAAAGTAGTAATCAATTGACGAAGTCATTGCTGTTATAACACAACACCATGCCACAGTTGTGACACATGACACTCTGAACCACCAGGAGGCATGCCGTGTTGACTAACAGGTGCGTGTTGCTACTCTCAACATCTGAACAACTGCTTGACTTGACCATTCAGTAGCTGTACTGTGATTTCAAACTGCAGACATAGATTATTCAAAGAGATTTCTCTGTTTGCACGCTACCCAACAAAAACGTGAACTGCCTTTATAGATTTCTAGGGAACAAGAAACGATCTTTGCAACGTTTACAGAAAACACTAAGCGATGTAAATAAAATCTACTTAAAACCTTTTCCGTGCTTTCTATGTAAATTTGTTTCATTTTCTTAGTTTTTTTTAGCTTCTTTCTCTTGTGGTTGCAGAAACTAATATAAACCGGACCAATTAAATTCAACTGTTGTTCTAAACACATTTCAACAATGAAATCATCCACAAACTACTGTCGAAAACGAGTGAAGACGCGAATGTGAGATTCCTTTATTTCCCAGGCTTTTGAAATTTAAATTAGCAAATTATTGAAAGCTTTGTCAAACACATGCGTTTCTTCTTTTAACCTGTTATACTTTATTTTGCCTACAGTATGCAGTCGGTCATTCTACACTCAAACGTCTCAAACTACAATTACAGTGAAAGAATCAAAACCACGTGGATCAATCTAAACACCATTATTGAAATACCTGGTTAATATACATTTGATTGTCTCCAGTACAAGTACACGCAAACACCTGTGTCTCCGACGGTCAACGCGTTTGGCCACTCAAGAGAGGTGACCAGTGTCCAGCAACTGTTGTATGTTGTCTGTTCAGTGTATTGAGAAGAACGCTGGTAAACAACACTAAACCGCGTGAACACAACACATAAGAGTATGTCAACTGAGGATCCAAACCCCAGACTCACAGCAGATCAAAGTACCGCCTTCTTGACAGGTGACCACTGTACCTTCGTCATTACTGCAGGTATGTCAAACATGGCAGGTAGAGACACACGTAACACCTTTGTAGTGGGCATTCAGACGCTCTCCTTGCCAACATCGGTGACGACAGAAGCCAAGAGAGACAGCGCCATGGTATGCTCAAACACCTGTGTCGAGCTTGTACAGATAAGCACTGGGCGAATGCATGGAATATCTTTTTAAATTGTACTGAGTGTTAATCGTTTCTTATCATAGGTGAATGTCTCCTTGCTCTGTATACGGCGTTAATGTAGATAATCGTCTTTGACTTGCCGTCTCCAACATTTGCGAGTTACACCTACAACAATTGATGCATAGAAATGATCATATTACCTTGTTTATATCATTGTGTGATTAGGAACACTCATAATCTAGATAGAATTACTGTTTCGTGGTAGTATAAAGGAATAGTGAACACATAAATCCAATAACTGTATCGTCGTGAATACTATGTTAATAAGTATGATGTTTTGGATATGCAATAAAAAAGGATGAGTGATATCGCAAAGATAGTTTCTTCACTTATGCCAATGTCAACTCCTATAAAGATTCAAGTTCTTAAGCTTACAATATGATACTTGTAAAGCAAAGAAAAATATGCTTTTGTAATGCATACACTGAGGGAAAAGAACAGTTGTACTATTTGAAATGTCAAAAATTAATTTTGTAATTAGCCAATCTCAACACAGTTGAACAGGTTTCATCAAGCGTCATGTTAATGGATGTTTTGTAATATATAGTAATTCCGAAAATCCACTTTATCATATCTGCAGATTGTCAGTGAAGCCTTCTACAGATGTATTAACGTCACAAATGTGATACCTAGGTTTGTAAAAAAAAACAATGCTGAAAGCAAAACCTTTTTTGAGTGGCATTCCAAAGGTTACGATACTCATGGTCAAATGATCCAAAGGGAAAAAGGAGATAAACATCCTTACACCGCAAAGCGTTATATCAAAAGAAATAATTGGTATAACTGTCATATTCTATAATGATGGTATATAACTTTTAAGGCAAAATAGTCATAATTGACATTATGTTCCGAATATAGCACCAACAAGTTCTCAGTGTCAAAACATAGGATATTCTGACGTCTAATGGTCAATAATAGTGTCTGTCATTTACACGCAATAATGAAAATACCACATGTCGATTGAGTTAAACATGGGAAGTATTATTGATTTAAGAAGTTATCGTTCTTGTCATGATTGCAAGACCGCGAGTGTCTGTTGTTTAGTCGTTGAAGGTGTGGATTAAACCACGCCGCAGGGCGGATCACTTAATCTAAAACTGTACAGTTTAACCATACAATCATCATCCCTTTATGTAATAAGCTCTGCTATACCTATCTAGTATTCTTATTTATTTAGTCACTATAGTAGTCATCTGCTGCTATCATCTGAAGTACTGTGTAATGTTTTTATTGATCCCTATTTATTCCCTATCCGTCCACCCACCCCGCCAGTCCCCTGTTATGTCACGCCGCCGTTGATCTGTTCTGATTGATGCACTCTCGTTAAGACGGCAATTAGCCTTGTCCTGTTGTTTCAAGGTCGGAGTTGGCATTACTCTAGAGTTCTGGTCAATTGTTTATTCACGGATAGTCGAGTGCCTTGTGGCTTGTTGATCTGTCTACGGGTAACCTTGTCCATACGTCTTGTTTTAGTGTGCAAATAAACCATTTAATTCACTCACTACTTTTCTCACTTTTGGTTGTCTTGGTTATTATATTGTTTAATCATTCTGCCGGATAAACGGGTGTCATCTAAGATTAGATTTACCCGTGACAGATGTTATAGCTATATATGTATAAGTATATCAGGGTATCTACAGTCAGAGTAAGGTTTCCAGACTCAAGCATAATGGTACCTTTCAAGATTGGCTATAATTTCCCGGGTTGCTGTTGTCAAAGACCTACGAGTTATTACTATCTATGGGATATTTAACCTGAAATTTAAAAGGGTACATAGTTAATACGTCCCTTAACTTACCATTGCCAATAGTTGATCCGGCTAATAAGTCACTTGCCTCAGGCTACAGACAGCACACTCCAAAGTGCACACAATTAATATGCTACATAATGTAGCACTGCTCAAAGTTATTACACGCATAGATCACTGCTTCCTATTGCCAATATGTCACTATGCACTTAGCAAACTAACAATGTTGGGAGTCGTTATCTTTATTATCAGTTGCTTTTACTGATATGACCAATTGGCATAAGTGAAACGCCCTTTTTGTACTGTGCTTCGACCAATATGTTCAGAATACTGGAGTCAGACTATAAATAGGATGCTCTCGGGCCCACGCGAGCACGCCTTTTCAACCAATACTGATTGTATTTTATTGGTCCTAGAAGATGATGTCAGATGTCTATGTCAGAAATACATCTTTGGTACTTCATATTACTTTAAAAAGATAATTGATTTACGGTGCTAGATTATATTATCAATCTTGAGTTCATGTCGATGGCCCTAGGTTTAACAAACGTTTTAGTCACTACAATGTATGTAGTTGTTAGTTTCTCCCTAAATCAATATAGACATAATGAGACAAACTGTGCGTATAATTTATTTCTTAACTTATGCCAATTGGTCATTTTAATTCTTTTAAATTTGAAGAGTAAAAGAAGGATGAAAGAAGGCTTTGAGAGCTGACCTGTTTTGCCTCCATAAAGATAGAACGTGTTATTTCTTCAGTTTTAATCGGTTGTACTGGCCACGTATAAATTCGTTTAGGGCTAAGTCATGACGGAAGGGAAGTAACTCCTTTTGTAAGGAAAGGAAATTGTGTTGGGACTTTTTTCGTCAGTCTTAAGTCATAATGAAACATGCATTTGTCCATATACATGCTATAGCAAATCATCTCGATTCATCAGACGAGGAACTACAAAACAATACTGCTTGACTTTGACGTTGCAGTTTACATAGTATTCAGTCCCTAAGACAGAATTCCCTAAGATAGAATTCCCTAAGATAGAATATCCTAAGACAGAATTCCCTAAGACAGAATTCCCTAAGACAGAATTCCCTCAGACAGAATTCCCTAAGACAGAATTCCCTAAGACAGAATTGATGACTACACTCATCACTTTCAGATTAATGAAATGTCCCGAGTCACTACACTTAGTAGCCTAACATACAAAACATATAACGAATTAAATGAATTTTGAGGTTTATATCATTTCATTATATCATATCATTTCATTTTTTATCATTTGTAAATGAAATGAATATGATTCAATCAATGAACATATCCAAGTCCATATAATGTTAAGGTCATATTTTGATACTTATCACATGACACCTCTCATATCATTTTAGATGACGTAATTATGATACATATACTATTTCAAAAGGATTCTACATTCTACAACTGTAATGTTTTAAAATATGAAAGTAAACTAACATAATACATTGTAATCTTTTAGCGACAAATAGAGGTATAAAGACGACAAACAACGTTTACTCGTGAACTTACTGAGTGCTCTGAGTGTAGTATCCTGACACGTGCACGGATCAAACCAAGAAAGAATAAACACATTGTCTTTTTTAATATAAGAAATTAATGTGATAATTCCTTTCGGGCATGACCAAAATATCAATTAGAAACAAACGAAAAATTATTGATGTAGTATTTTGAAATGTACACTTTCAACAGCATATTTAACTTGTGCCCAAACGTATCCACAACAAATACACCAATTTTTATTTCTCTTTAAACAAAATTATTATTCAAAATAAAACATTAATAGTCATGGAATCATGTGTCTTTCTCCTTCTTGGTCACCTCAACTACCTTTCACGATAAACAGAAGTTGTTATCAATAAATACTTACCATTCATCTAGAATGTCTATCAAATAATCGTGAAATTGAATTAAAATCACAGTTTTTCGACAAATATTAACTTTAAAGGACTGATATATTGACAAACAAGATTTAATATCAATTGAAGAAAGAGGTTTATTCATAACAATGGAGTTTTCAAAACAAAAACAGCAAGTGAAAACATCGCAATATGTAACAGATTTGAATAAATGGTGTTAATTCCTTGTTAGAACATGGTTAGTAACATTATACCCATTTGTATATCACACTTTTGATAAGCCTGGTTCCACACAAGAACATGAACGACAATATACAAAACCATAACGAGTTAGTTGTTGTGCCATAAGTGTTATAAAATAAGAATATAAATCGTGTACATATAACTATAGATCAAAGTGGAATAAGACTGTGAACATATACATCTTAAAATATGTGTGTGGACACTGGCAGTGAATAATGTTTATGAAGTTAGTATGTACAAAGTCATGACAATTCACATACGCATACGACACAACGTCAACTTAATATTTGATCGTGTTAGGTGTGCAGTTCATCGACAGTTCTATGGCATATAAATATATCGTTAAGTATAGAGCTGTAACAAATAGGAAATACGAAAACAATCGAATATTAATTGCAAATTGGATATGGTCTGTGACAGGGTAAAATATACAGGGGTTGGTGAGACTTGAATGCTATAGTTGCAATGGAACCTAACTGCTACATACAGATGTTTTTTTCTTTAAGCAAAAACGTAAGGTTATAACATTACTATCTCTAATGAAAGCGGGGTTCGAACCATAATTTAAGATTTTATGAGCGTTTCAATTTTAAAATTTAGCTTTAAATTAACCCAAACATAAGCACCATATTCATGCAAAATCGTACGCTATCTATGGTTTAGTTTAAGTAATATATCATTGCAATGAAAATATTAAACAAAAACATAAAAAATTTGAGAAATCGTTAATGTTGAACAACTATTACAAGGAAATAATGTAACCAAGGAGCGGCAAACAGAGGCGCATAGGAATACAGCGAGGTCGAAAGCTATGTCTACTTATATATAGAGTTATTCAGGTTATTATTGGTGAACTGTTTATATTCAGGTAAATTGGTGAACTGTTTATATTCAGGTTGTATTGGTGAACTGGTTGTATTAAGGTATTATTGGTAAACTGGTTGTATTCAGGTAAATTGGTGAACTGTTTATATTCAGACAGAAAAAAATCAGAGAAACATAGATTTAAAATTCTTTTCATACACCGTTTAATGAAACAAATGTCGTAATTCAACAAATTCACATGTGTATTTCATACTCTTGGAATATTAAGTGTCACTGCAGAAAAGACACAATGCTTGGAAGACAGTCAAACAATCATAACAGAGGCGTTTACTTATTTTACATTTTAGATAGGCTCTAATGTCATTTAAAACTCGTTCGCATGATTCGTGATGGTATTTCCAAGATAAATCAAGAAATTTGGCAAATAGTCAGTTGGGCCAAATGTGTGCTAAATCAGCTCACACTCTCACCATTTGAAATGGTTATATAATGGCCACTACATATTACAAGTATTAACATTATTTAATTACATAAGCATCTGTGTATTTATAAACTATACGTGTGCAGTGATTTATAGTTTATATGTTACATGAATGAGATGAGCCGGAGAGAAATCAGATCAGACAGGATTAAGAATTCAATTTGATACCAATGATTTCATAAGTTACCCTGCATGGTGTTAAGAAAAAAAGGAAAATAGACACGAAGCAAAACGTACACAAGTGGTGGAAGATTAAGAGAATAAAAGTGATAGAGATATGTTGCTTTGAAAGTCAAGGAACAATTATGAAAAAATAGAATCGTGGAAATTCTTATGAATAAATACAGGAATAATTGGTTTAGGAACAACAGACATAAATATAAATGAATTCCTTGTTTCGTACAGTTTACAATTTCAAATCACACATAGAGTAAACTATTCAACTTTCGAACATTTAGTTTGATTGAAATACAAGATCTTGTCAGTCTAGGCCAGAACCCTTTGAAACACAGCGGACGTCACATGATGTTATCCAGTAAGCGCGACGGATGGTACTCCATTCAGGAATCGGCTTATCTTCACCTGGTGCCAGACACCGAACATAGAACTCTTAGGACAAGAAAATTAATTCCCTAATGAATCGGCTAACACAAATTATTCCCATATGATTATCGACGAACGTCTCCGTAACACAAGGGGATTTTAGGAAATCTCACACCTGCATATGTCTACCGTCAACTAAAAACATCCATATGGCACTTGAATTCTTTTCTCTCAAATATGATGTACAATAAACACAAATATCGTATCATGATCAAAAACTGCAAATGGAAATATCTTTCTATATCAACTTTACACCTTTAATTTCATACATATATTATTCTCTATCTCTGTTCATTTTCCAACATTATGAATTGGTTTATTAACTGCTTTGAAATTTGAAAATTGAAACATCATGTGTTAACAAGATACTGCTTCACAAACAATATCAAATGTTATGGTCTTATCTTGAAAACACGACTTACATCAAAATGTTATATGTTCTAGGTTACAAGAATTAATGGCAAATGTTTTGATTCAAAACAGTGTCTGCTTGACAAGGAAATTTCATACAGAAGCAAGGGAAAGTCAAGGTCTGACTCCCATAGAATTACGACTTCAAAATGTTATTCCGTCTTTTATGTGAAATGTCAACTAGTAATGTGACGATCTACAGCCCTCGGCAAGTCAGTCTGCATCTTTGAAACTGACATTGTAACCTGCACGCATCTTGGTCATCCTCGTACACAGCCGCCTGCCTAATAGAATCGTATCCAAAAGTGAGCTTGCAAAACAAATATCGTCTGAGATGATATCCTTCGCCACAATTTCTCTGGAGATCAATCTCCGTTTTACTTTGTCATGTTTGAGATAAAAACTACATAGCCAGCAGATCCGCCACTACGACAAAAAATAATCGGTAATTAAAAAAACAAGTCACATTTGACTCGTTATTGTTTCCAAAGCCTCGTCAATACGTGTGATGATCATGTTTAATTTGAACTTCGTATAATGGTTTAAAGCCACATAACTGCTCACTCCATAATCATAGGTATCCTGCGACTTCTTAAGCTTAAGAGTAAGGTTGGCTTTAAACTATTCAAGCAGTAGTTCAACTTACAAAGCTAGGAGTTAGTGTTCATTGTGACATCCAATTATCCGGTTCATCATTATAATCTATTGTTCAAGGGAGAAAGCTGTCGTTCCCTGTATAACGTTATTTTGTCACACTACTTCCCGTTCCATCAATTAAAGGATCCTATCCTATGATTCCAATACGAACACCACACCTGAAATTATCAAGCTATGCAATTATCTAGTCATTTGGTCACACACCTCTCCGTTCTATCATTGATTTGTTGTCCTCGTAATTTCAGAAAAACTCATGGCAGTATTACCTGGCGCCATTCAGCTATACAGCGGTCATTGGTCACATAAACGTTCCTTCCACCACTTAGGGATCCTTTTTTTTTAATTTCGAAGACAAATCCAGGAGAGGATTCCCTGGCGCTATTAAGCTATACAACTGTCCGGTCCTTCATTTGGGTGATCGCTGTCCTGGGAGTTCTCATCTGCTTCTACCAATTCTGTTGTATCCATTCCAGGTTGGCGTTTGATGAATCTAACCACGGGCATCATGGCGGTCATGTACTGAGGGTTGACGAGCCAAACGATTGGTTGAATCCCAGACTTGGCCAGCATGAGCCATTCGACCACAGTGGTCAAGGGCAGAAGCCAATGCATGCAGGTCAGGGAACCACAACTGCCCAGACTCGTGCTAATACTGGTTATGAAGCAGGGAAGAGACATGGAAAGGGTTGTGACGTTAGCAGCAGCAAGGATCCTCAGAGAGAAGAGAGGAGGTTCAGGTCTGTTGAGTTCCTGGTGGGTGGGTCTGGTCAAGTTCTCCCTCACCACGATGACAATAAGGAGAATGAAAGTTATTATCCCGGGGGTGAAGAAGGATAGGAGAGACGCAGCGATCACCCCTTCGTCTGACAGTCGTGCGTGGCAGGTGATGTCAGGGTACACCATCACTGAATAGTCAGCCTTCATATTTAATAGGCTGGTCCCGAACATCACCAGGTAGAACCATAACAGGAACACCAAGGTCAGGGTCACGAAAAACTTGACCTTTGGCCCTATTCGGAGGCGCCAGCAGTTGCTGAAGAGACGACTGAGGTTTATGAGTCCAAGAGCATGTACACTTAGGAAGGTGGAGAGATACAGAAATGAGTTCCAGATAAACACGCTCTGACATCCGTGGGTCCAGACCTGCTTGATGTAGAGGTCTGCTGACAGAGGACAGTAGAACACACCGATTGCGAGGTCTGCTATCGCTATCTGAACCACGTAAATGGTTACCCTCTGTCTCCTCAGATGTCGACTGGTGATGATTACGGCGATGAGGAAGGCGTTGGTCAAGACGATCCAGAGCGTGAAAATGATGGACACTGCGGCTAAAACACCCTGCGATCCCCAAGGTTTGAACTCAGGAATGGAGAAATTACCACCGTACCTGTCTGCTCTTCTGTCTCCTATGTTGATATCTGGGGACCCGGCCCAGCCTAGCCCGTTCTCGCCTGTCATCTGAAACAACGAAGCACGTTTACTTCTAAAGACTTTTGATTGTCATGACTACATATTTCAGGAATCTGTGATAAGTTAAACACTTAACCATTATTTTATGCTAATCGTGCCAATAACTACTATGTTTCACTATGGAAAATATTCTTTGAACGATTTGAATGTCAATGATTATCTTTGTAAACTTTCAAGGATTAAGAGTGATTAACATTGTTTGCAGACAGTTTTCAAAATACTTCTTTTTCAATGATATCAATATTCCAAATGGTGTCTTTCAAACTTATAAACATCTTCAAATTTCTATACTGAACATGACAGTGAATGGTATCAAAATGCCAATGATTAAAGAAATATAAATGAAAACCTATACAAAAATATTGCAGAACATTATACTATCGAGCTGACAACTAACTAATTTTATTTTAAGGAAATTTTTTTTTCCGTTTTATTTAATGGAATGATAATGGCCCACGCACTTAAACCATTACGACCTTTGCAAACATTCTGCATACAGCAAGGCTACATATCTCAACTCTCAGGGTGTACGTTGTAACACGAACAGCATAGAGAGACTTCCCATCACGTTAGTTAACTAAACAACTTCCTTTCAGAAGTCTGGTGCCAATCAGCGCTATAATCATCGATGCTTTTATCTTGCTTTTACCAAACCTTATGTAAGAAATATGATCACCCAAAGGTTTAAGAACCATACTGTGAACTTTTCATCTGTTGTAATGCTTACTTCGTTTTTCGGTTTGACATTTCAAGTTAAAAGACCATTAATGACATGTGTAGGAGAATGGCAACCTATTCAACTATCCGCAAGTTACAGTTTTCCTTATATCATGAAAACAAGAATTCATTACGTATGCAATAAAGCATTGATGAAAGAACAGTGGGGTTACCAACAGTAGTCCCTGTATATTGTTAGTTACTGAAAACTAAGTGAAAATATTATGACATTTGAAAAAGAGGAAGAACATGAAAACGTCATTTTCTGAATTCAATGAAATTTTGTCAAGGAGAATAAATCCGATCTGTCAGTCATCAAATACAAATACATTTATGGCTCATTATCTTTTTAACAGATTCAATGTTTGCTGAGACTGAATATTTGTTTAGACGAAGTCTTCAGCGCAATGAAGTGCCAAACATAACAGAACAGAGAGTTCTCCGGTTCTTGTCTCCGCTTTAACAAACGATTTCTCCTTCCGAGTTCCAGCTACTAAAGGGCACTGATGAATACCCGGAGAGCCATTTATCGTTTTGCGACTTTACGTTACCCGAGGAAAACCACTGGAATCGATCCACGGACACTTTATACGGGAGACATAAAACTATTTTCAAAGGAACTAATGGACAAAAACGTTGACAAAATGTCAATGTAATCACGGCTAATTCTTGAAAAACATAAGATTGTTCAGTAACTAGACTGATTCTAGAATCAATGAAATTTCTGTCTTCCATTAATGATAGGAAAATCGAATTGTGTAGCACAAAGAATCTCCCTGCAATCCCTCTGGTATTCAATATTTGCAAAATCAGGTATTTAGTCTCTTAGTTAAAGTATGTGCCATCTCCGAACTAGACGGTTTAAGATTCCCAATACGGGCCTGATGAAGTCAGGGAATTTTAGTACACGTTAATATCAGTTTAGATAGCCACCAGATTCTCAAGCTCGCCCACGAGATGCATCTAACCTACCTAACTTAACTTACCTTTAACTGCGAAATTGGAGATTTAATCTTGATGTGGTCGGTTTAATGTGTCTTTATCAAAACGGCTATGCAACGGTTACACTGTATCTATGACAGTAATAATTTCCGTAAAAACTGTTCAGATTACATTGCTTTGTTCGTGATGGATGGGTCCTAATTAATTCAAGTAAAACGCGGTGTACATGAATCCATCGTGGTTACCTTTAGCGTCCAATGATTCCATAAATATTAAGCTTTTATTAATATGGGGAGGGGAGATTCTAAAATCGATATTCTCTATATGTAAAAGCAAGCTTCACTGCTATGCTATGAATTATATGACGTAAGGTGTATGGTAAACAGATAGACAAATATACAAAAGCGTTTGAAAACAAAAGGTTTAATTCTTGGAGAGTGGTTTCGTAACTAATTTTACTTTATTCTAAAGAGCATCAAGGTGAAAAGCGCGTGTTCAGAAACACGACGGTATTGCTGACCTCAGCGAATTTGTAGACATCTGTATAATATCAAGTGCAATTCGTCCACGATATGGGGTATCCAAGACTCTTAACGATCTGTTTCATCCACAGAAGAAACCGTAATTTCATTTCACCCTATTCCACATCTCCTCAAAGCAAGATCTTTATTAGATTGCTGCACGGGTCTCTAGCCCGGACTGTAGTGCGTACATTTCCATGTGATAGATTGCAGTTTCGTGTAGTTCATTTAAACCTGACGACTCTCTCTTGCCTCTCAGAATCTCCATGGCATCTTATTGCCGCTATAGTTCCCTACGCTGACTGCAAAGATCACAAATTGAAACCCCAGACCTTTTATTGAGTAATGAAGATTTAATTTTGGTGGTTATTGGCGTGAAGAACGGTAAATAAATTGAAGTGTAAAAGTCACAATTATATGAAATTGAATTACTCATATTCCGTGTGAAATTCTACATTGAGAGTTGATCTGACATAGTCTATCGACTTTTTCTGTTTTTAATTTTAAATTTTCCAAATACTTTCTGTTTTAAAGATAATATTTTACTTCAGAATTTACGTGCTGTCCATGGTTAAGTAACCCCGTTCCTGGTGCATCATATACAAACCTTTAAAACTCTACAGGTGCTTATTTAGCAAGTACAGACGACTGAAGACACTGACTGTGAAATTTTAAGCCATAAATGATAAGAAAATATTGTTTGCCAACAACCATAGCCTAAACCAACTCTCTTAAGCCTAGTGAAAGGGCACATAAGAGGTGCATAAGAGGTACTAAACTAATTTCGAACATTACGTAAAGTATTAAATATCATTATTCAAAATATCAGACAATTCCAGAGAAATTATTCTAGCCAAAAGACCTGATAATTTGCTCGAACATAAAGTGTCTTCAACTATGTAAAATACTGCTCATTTACAATTTATTCGGTTTCTCTTCGCTTCCATTCGGTAACTCACAATTACTTATATAAAATACAAGCATACAACGATGCCGACGATAATCTGACGTGAAATCTCTTCTTTATTTGTAAATATATATAAAGTTGACAGGTTTTCCTTTTATGATTGCTTATTTTAACCAATCCCCATTTCATCTCTTGAGTCTGCGAATCAAGGACAGAGTTGCAATGTTGAAAAACAAAGGTGTCCTGCGATATAGCGAAGGGGCAATGTGTTTTTAAGGCTAACACTGGCTGTATTATTATATGTTCCGTGCTCCGTTATTACGTAAGTAATGAGTGCTGGTTTTACCTACATTTTACACTCCTCTTTGTCGTACCTTTTGGCGGGATTCGAACCACGGACCTCCACCGTACCTTTACATCTTCGTATTAGACTCTCGACGCAGTACAGAGAAAGAAATGGTATTACTCAGGTCTCACAAATTTTTGTTGATTTTTCGCCAACGGAGACTGATCATATTTATCAACGAAGAACAAGTTCTTATGGATAGTTAAAACGTTATATTCATTAACGTTATATTCATTAATGGTTGTAAAAATGAAAAGACGTACATGCTAAATGTAACGCGCACCCCGGAAACAACTGCAAGGGTTGCATCCGTCTGGCCTTGGGGACAGTTTACTTTACTAGCTTTGCACATATTTCGTGACAGCTAAACATGCCCGGAACAAAGTCAACAATGAGATTGCATTATATTGAAATGTGAGTTGCGAAAACATGGGCTGCTAAAAATAATTTTTCATGAATAAATGATAACTGGTATATGTTTACATTGAATAAAGTTTTAAGAAAACGAAATAACTACATATAATATCATGTTAATAACAACAGTTTATATTGAAATAAAATTCTAAATCATTAAAAAAATTAGTGTGGGTGGTTTCACTGTTAAGATCGGAATGTACAGTTTAATTAGTCTCTTATGTCTTATGTCTATCGTCCATGCTTAGACAAATTTCGGCACCTTTCCAAGATTTAATATACTGTTTTGGTATAATGTCAGTAAATTTTATGTCATTTCACCATTTATGTACAAGGTAATGTTTTAAGCCTTGTTCAATATTCACTTCATCAGTTGATATGGATGTATTGAATCTAATAACCAATTACTTTTTCCGTAAGCCTCAGTGAGAGACATGACAAAGAAAAATACACAAATCCAGGACGAGTTTTTTAGTTCCTTATATGCAAAATTCCTTTTCAGTAGGTGATATGAATACTGTGTTCAATGTTACTACTTCTATCTTGAATGGAACATATTTAATATTTTAAACTTATTCCAAAAAGAAAATAATAAGTCAACACTTAGGTGCTGTTACAATTAAAGTTTCTCTAAAAAATATCAGAATGTCATTATCTCCCATGACAAAATCGATAACAAGCCAATCTATAATATTATAAATTTAGATTACAATAGAACGTATTATCGGTATTGATTGCATCTCCATGATGTGTGTAAAACGAATTCCTTGAATTAATTACTTGATGTTATTTATATGTCGTTACCTGCTGAAACAACTGTATCAAAAAATGACACTTTAAACTTTTTGGTAAAATTGTATCTCACTTCGTAAAGCCAACTGTAGCATGAACCACAGAACTCTAACTGACTTCTTAACGTAAGTGGTCTATATACATGCATCCCATTTCTTCAAATCCATTTAGGGAAAATTGGAAGCGCTCTGCGAGCATGACTGTTGGTCTTTATTGCTACAAACTGCTTCATATATTATTCAGTTCAATTCCAAAAGTCGAATGAGTACCCCCAATAGCGTAACACGAATTCGCAGCACGCTTCAAGTAATCACAAAATCTACTTGCCTTTCCAATTGAACATACAGCAATTAATGAAACTATTCTTACCTTCCTAGCTCTTTGAATGTTTACGGAGATCACTATATCAACAAAATTCAACAATTAACAGGCATTCATATTGTTTCCTCCGCGTGAGTGCTCCATGTTTTCATACACGCCACTCGCACAATAACAAGATATGTAATAGACACAGTATAAATCGAAATATATATTCATAATCAGTATTTTTAAACATACCAAATTTTGTATGCAATGTCATACTATGGCTGTTAGACCAGGATTCCTAACATAACCTACCTGCATAATTCTTGACCGCTTGTCAGTCTTTTGCGATGTCCGAAGCTATAGCATGATGGACACCTCAGACCAACAACCCTCACCAATGACTTCCACTCTACATCCGGGCAAGGCGAAATCCAACATGGCGGACATATCGTCTGCTGAGCTCTCACCGACATATTTTATGCGGATGTAGCGAAGCACTGGATCGATATGGTGGGTCTGACGGAGAGATTGCCTGACGATTCCCCGGATCTAAGAGAAGATCCGCCGTAGCCTTCTATCCCTGCTTAACTCTACCTGAATCGTCCGGCGTGTAGATTAGTTGGTGTTCTAGGAAAGCTCCGTAATTCTCACAACAACAGCTGACAGCCCCGTCCATCAAAACCCAGATATAGCTCTTTGGTCGTGGGGGAAATGTCAGTCTTATAACAGCAACAATATTTATCAACCTGGTTATATGCCAAGCTCGTGTACTTCACTTGTAAACATGTATAGAATAAACAATGTAAGCTTACTTTAATCATGATTGAATTACTTTATTTTTGAAGACTGATTTATTTTGTTCCAGGTTGTTTTTCTTGATTAAAATGGATGGTAAAAGTGTTCTTCAAAAGAATGATGAAGGCAAGTTTTAAGGAGATACTAACGGGACGACGTAGATATGTCATTTACAAACAATAACCTCAACTTACAGAATGCCAAACAAAATGTCTTGAGTTTATACAACTTGCCACATCTTGCCTACATTGTTAGAAGGAGTACGTGCTACCGGTTGGTCGGGACATAATTTTAGGCGGTGTTATCACAGCTTAAGAGATGTTTCACTCACTCTACTTTATATCGATACTGCCTCTCGAATGATATTTTTACCTGTGTTTGACTTGCAGTGGTGTGTCCTTTCAAAAGTCTAATAGATAACGTGCACTCCCTGTATTTAGATAGGTACCCAACCGCTCCCTCTTGATATTCAAACCCTCCACCACTGACTTGAATTTGGTTTGGTATCTATATTAGTACTTATAGTAGAAAAAACCCAGAATAACAGTTGTAGTGATAACCGCAGTTAAAAGGGAAAAGGCAGAGAAACTATAGGAAGTAGAATATAGGATATTCAACACGATCAGTAATTAAGGTTGTCGGTACATACAAACTCGACGTTTTTTCGTGAACATATAAATGTCTTGAGAAAAGGTCACAAAATGTGAGCAATCAAATAAATCTTGTGAATGCAACCTAGTTCAGAGCAGAGAAAGGCGCCGACCGACATGTGGCTATTCATTAGAAATCCCAGGAAATGAGTTTGGTTTGGCTACTGACACCTGCGAACAACTAACCGTCATGGTTTCGGCATTATAGATAATACACAAATTCAAGAACATGTCTGTTTGTTCCTGTTATGTCAGATGGAAGCTCGCTTGTCTCTTGTACGCGAGACTTAATCACAACCTTGACCGCTGTTTACACTATAGAATAGTTAATGGCATAATTGTACTTTTTAAGATGCCCACCGGTTAGCACAATTGCAAAAAGTACTGTATCAGACAATAAGGTATATTTTTTTAATGACGTTACAATTGAATGACGTTATCCGCTCATCCCCGCTGTCCCCTCGTAATGACGCGTCCTTGGTAACGTTTTATCTCAATTCTATAGATCAACATGGCGAATTCCTTTCAATTTGTATCAATTAGCGATTGGCGATTACGTTTCTTTTAACGGAGAGTTGTGTCGAATCGTCGAGCTCTATCTTCCAAGAAGAGAAAAGGAAAGCAAATGCTTATCGACTGTCGAGTGACCGCTTTGTTGAACGTCACGTCATGGCGCCCCATAGCATTTGTGACATTGGTTCACGTCCACCGTCTCTACCTGATTCAGGGTACGTCGTAATATCGTTCAGTCTATTCATTGAAATATATAAATGGTGTACAGCCCCTCAGTCTGCTTATGTAAGAGATTAAACCATCACCTTCAACGTTTATGACAGCAGCAAAAAATAGATATCCGGATTCAATTCGCCTTCACGCTTCCTGATCAAACAATACCCCTAATTCTGTGTGGAATGTTAACCACGTGATTTAAGTCTTATATGGGCAGTTTGGCCTGCACTGAATGATCGCACGACACGAGGACAGGACACGAATACCGTCCTCGTGCTCTATAATAGTTCAGGGCAAAACTGTACTTTATTGCAAAACACATTTGGGTAGAGCGAACTTTATTTCTTAAATATAAACTGACATTTAATAATAAATCACAACCATGAACCTTTTTTACACTATAGAATAGTTAATTGCATAATCGTCCGATGTAGCCTGACATTCGATCTCTAAAAATCATTTACTTTTAATAATTAGTTTTTGTGAAAAGTTAATAAGTTAATCAAATATTGGCAAAAAATCTTTAGATAAATGGAACTTCATACCATTTAGATTTGCTTTTCGGGAGGTTATCATGTTTCCACCGAGGGTAAAGTTGAAATAAATTTATCATCGAAAGAAATTTACTTTCACGGCTGACAAAGTTATATACTGACTTAAACCGATTATTGAAAACACGAAAACAAGAAACATCAGTATTTGGTGTAGCCCTGTGAACACAAGCGATTGTAGCACATTGTCTCCTCTTGAACTGAACCATACCATGCATACGCTCACTATGTCTGTGAGGCCGTTACTTCCATTCCGTTTTGGTAATGCATTAATAAGACGAACTCTTAATAAACATGGGAAACCCTTATTTCTTTAAAGGGATTGAAGAAAATGAAAATTGATTAAAAACATAGTGTTGTTATTCGAGTACTCTCTGCCGTCGTCACTGCATTTAGAACGCTACACCATAGATGAGGACAAGGGCTCAATAGGCCCACACTGTAGCTTTTTATCGATGAAATGAAATACTTAGCATTCTTTTCAGAGGACAGAAGTCTTAGAAGGGTATAAAAAATATGCGTTAATTTGTGCACAGAATTTAAAAAAATAATTATTGAAAACGGCTGAAGGAGGAATGAGTCAAGCTTATCTTTATCAAAGTCGTGTATAAGAATCTATACAAGTCCTTTTCATTATCAAACAAGGGATGAAATATTTCTTCATCGGGTATCTGTAAGTTGGCCAACTTTACATACACCATAATACCAAATACCGATCTAAAGCAAAAGCGAAATCTTAATATTGCCGATATCATAGTTCATGCAGATTTGATGCAACATTGCATTAATTCCTCCCGGTCAGTTAGAAATGATCTAGTGACCTGAATATCAACATATTTTCCAAATAACTTCCATGGTGTATAATCTGCGTAGATGCTTAGTAATGTAGAGGGATATGCATAATTGTGCATTATTCATGATCAACGAATATTGAGTCACTGAGTGCCTAGCGCCTATATAGTAATAATCGGTCCTACGACATCCAGTGCAAATATTATAAACACTGATATGAGTACCCATATAGGTAATGAAATATATTACAGGGTAAACGTTGGTATTCGCACGAATAGGCAAATCTAAATGTTACCCTGGCTTTATGAAATGTCACTGATAAATGTCAGAATAGATCAGTTGTAAAGTTCTTATAATCAAGAAAAAACAAAAAGAAACCATCACATGTTATTTGTTATAAATTAATTCTTCAAATGGACGCATGCCTTAAGCTTAGTTAAAAGCAGATATTGTAACATAAAAACAGAGTTCTGCATAACATGTGCCAGATACGTAGGAGAACCGGAGTGGAATGGAGTGGAGTAAATACGGAGAGAAGCACCGTGATGGTCGACTCTACAAATCGTGCTGAAGTATGGGATGAAGTTTAGTTTGGTGACTTGGTGATAATAATTAACTATACGGACGTACGAGTATGAATCATATGTCAAATACTTCGATTTTCAGCATTACATGTAAAATTGTTGTTAAAATATTTTAAAGTAGAAATTCTAAAGCAATGAACACCTCTTGTGGATGAATGTTTATACACGTCCAACAAGAACACTCCTGGCACGAGCTGTTATTTATTTTGACAAACATGTAAGTATTTCCCCGTCAACTCTCATGTACAAATGTCTTACAACAGTGCTTTACGTTGTTTAAACTTTTTTCAACAATATATAATTGATAAATTATTTATTCAACTTTGTAAGCATTGATTAATTGTTCGTTTTGAATAATCATTCACTTCAAAGGTTTATCCTGGAATTATCAAATTACGCCTAGTCACGTTGTGTGTGATTTGTATGAAGTATAGCATATTGATGTTATTAAAATGTTTTTAAAAATCACCAGATGTGTATTATATGTATCATGACAAATATTTACAAATTATTTTTTGATATCATGTTTTTAGATTGAAAATCAATCCTTGCTACTTGGACTTGAAGATGCTTAGAACTTCTAAGGGGGGTAACTCTTGAAAGCTTATGGAACATTTAGATAACTTGACCAACCTCGCCTCGAATTTTGTTTAGTTGCCTTGCCGTGAGGAACACACCATGGGAAATATCAGGCTGTACATAGAGAAGGCTGTAGTTGAACCAAAAAACATTGGATAAATCATTATGTTTTGAATTTGCAATTTGAAGACTGCAAATAAGAAAAGATGATGTCCCTGAAAAAGTACCGAAATGTCATTCAGAACGACAATAATTCCAACATCAATACTCGAGTGGTAATTCCGTATTTTTACACCTACTAAAAACATGTAGTCAAATTTTCTTATTATGTTATAATAAATTTTAAAAACGGATAGTAAGTATAAAACAATTCGCTTTTGTTTAGTTTACCATAAAATCGATGGTTATGTCTAGCGGAGACAGCCGACAGATGCTTGGTCTTCATTGTGGTCGTGTCAGAAACTACCAATATTTCATCGGATATTCTTTATGAAATAACGATGCCATTACAATTATAACATTTCGAACATCCGTGGAAATGGAAAGCTTCATAGAAATATAAATTATATAATGCTTAATTATTATATCGCCAAATTTATGATCAAGCAGTGGCAAAAGACCGAAATCGACCGAAAAAAACCACTTTAATCACATTTACTAAAATTAGTTTTATTCGCATTATATAGATGATCACTGTTCCTTTGGTGTATAGTAAGATTAGTTAGTATCTTATTTCAGATTTGAAAATGAACGAAGAGACTTAAATTTGCCACTCCCCATTACTATGTGTCCATTTACCGTCAGAGTTATAACACTGTACATTTGCATATATCAATGCGCTCATTTGAAAACGACTTCGTCCATAATGATACTATTGGGAACTTTTTTCCACACAAGGCTTGCAAATTGAAATTGTATTGGGGAAGTTAGGTACCCAAAACCCCCACCTCCTTCCTCAGATATGGATTCCCCTAAAATTTTCAAATTCCTCTCCTCAATAAGCCATTGTCAAATGAAGCCGGAATGAAGCATAACATCTTTGCAACAGTGAGATTCTCCACGTAGGCAGATGGATGCTGAAATATTGAGTGGCAAAATTTGACCAGAAAATTATGATAATGGTTTGTTTTGTAACAATGATTGCGTACTATTTACTTGTAAGTTTCCGACCTCAAGCACTAAATCATGAAAGGCTATTGAGCTACAGAGCAGAATGATCTTTTTATTAAATTGAACATCAGCGCAATAAATACTTGCAAATCAGTTTCAGTTGAGGGCGCATTGTTGTAGGACTAAGTACGTAAAGACAACACATTAACATGTGCTTATCGAAAATGAACTAATTTACCATCTAAACCAGATGTCTTTATCAGAAGCACCTCATTCTAGTGAATGTGATTTTTAAGTCACGTTGTTTTTACTTTTTCAAATTAAACAGTCCAATATGACTTTGTATGACTAATTCTCCATGACGCATGTCCCTAAGTAGAAAGATCAAATTTTATGTTTTCCTGACGTACAGGTTTTTGTAACTCGATTACATCGAATTATCGACATTTGTTAATAACTTTTCACACTAAAACATGAACCAATGTATTTTGAAATGTTACCTTTGGAATTTATCAATCATGACACACTATATCAGAGATAAGTTACGATTCTGTAATGACGCATGCATATGGTGATGTATACCGGTTTATCTTACATGGGAGACTTTCCATGTTGACTTAAAACCTTACGCGCTAACATCGTACTTTTTCGCTCAATCAATTTCAAAGTATGATAACTTTTGAAAAAAACTTACTCTCATGAAAGGCTAAATATCTTAGCGTTTTAAGCCAATTCGGTAACTTGAAAGTAGTATATTCTTTTAGTATGAAATTTTATTTCCGTCCACGAGCATCGAGAATCAACTGCTTGTCTGCACACAGCATTACAGACTTGACACGGGATCGCTTCACAACGACATAACGACGTATATCCATAAAATATTTTTTATTCTTTAAACTTCAGCTTCTCAAACGCCATTGATGTCAAGTTAGTGGCAAGTTTAGATAAGTTATTAAATCCATCTTGATATTAAATCAAACTAATATAATCATTATATTTTATTGTTGTTTGTTTAAAAACTTTCTGGAACCGTGTTTCCACCCAAAGGGTAGAATTTATTGACGAATGGTAATGTATAAAACATGTATCAATGTAGTAAACATTTTGAAAAATTACTGATGATATCAGTGATTATGTTTGCGATTTATGATTTAAACATTTTTTATTCATTGAAAAAAAGGATTAGGTACAAATTATCCAACTAAGGTAACCTTCTCCCAAGTATTTACAGATTTAAGATACAAAATATCATAAACGTAACATGGAAAGTGATTTATTACAGAAATAGTAGTCAGAAATATACAAGGTAATTAACATAGTGTACATACTGCAGTCAGGAGGAACGATGAATGTTTAAAACATAATGTTTGACTGTTTTGAAGATCGCCTGATTGTGCGAGTCTCCTACTTCTGACTTCCACTTAGAATTTATCTAAATTTACAGCATTATCTTTCACATATAGTCTAAAGACGTTGAACACTGTTGTCTGTGATAATCATATAAAGGAAACTTAAACATAAAGTGAAAAACATTTTCGCAAATATCCATCATTAAATAAATCGTAATTCAACTCACTTACATGATATCTTAAACGAGCATGATTAATATCTAAAATGGGTCTTAAAGGTGCTGAAAGAGTGACTTTTTCCTAATACGATTTAAACGTTCTATTGATGGTTAATTCCGCTTATCTCATTTGACATTTTTCCAGAACAAAGTGGTTGAAGGCATAAACGACATACGTGCATGATTGTTTCAATGTATATGCGTTTACGATTATATATATATTGATATTAACTTTAGATAATAACTTCTTTTAACATACATCATTAAGTGTCTAATACTTAGAAATACTCATTGTTATACTTTGTATTTAGACTTCATACACACTTAGGGTTTGTGAGGTTTCTACTCTATATACCACTATATATATAGACCCATCTTAAATGTACAGACACGAACGTGAGGTCATTGCTCTTTTCTTAATATTCTGGATTTAATTCTCAATCTAAAAACGCGGAATATTCAAATGTCAACAAATCATAATATTTTTCACATTTAAGTATCATGAGCGACGCCTCCTTTGCAGGTGCATGCAGTCTTCAGGTGTTGAATTAGGAACGTCTAAGTGACAGCGCTGTGCGGAACCTGGTACGAACCGGAACTACGTCACAATTGACCTGTGACCCCTTGCACGTGCCGGAAGGGCAGAGGTGTATTTTGACACTGCGTGCGCAATCACGCGAAACTTTGCATCCTGGCATTATTTTTATTCATACACGTGATGTTATTTGATTTATATCATTTGAGAAAGAATTTAAGCAACGTCCTTGGAGTGATTCATGGTTAGCAAACAACTAAAAATATCAACCCAATCTGTGAAATGAAATTGTCTATATAAGTTTGCAAATTGAAAACCCCAGAAAGTGATTTCAGTGTTGTCACGATATTTTGTACTTATTGATTTTCAATAGAAATTAAACTACTAATATTTATTATTTCGTATATCAATATTTGTTGTTTACATGCATGAATCACATTGATGATATTTTATCCATATCAAAGAACAAGCTGTAATAAATGTAATCCCACAGACACTTGATCGAATGGATGCCTGAACATTTCAACAGAAGAGTACGATCTATAGCTTCAAAAATTCAGTGGTAGACCATTTCATTAGACTGTTTTTTTTAAAATAATTCATTCTGTCTATCGAAAGCTTTCTTAATGAATTGACATAATCTGGCCAAAATGGTCAAATAAGCGTCAATAAAATCGATCGATTCCAATATATTGTGTATGAGCTTCTTCTGTATTCTAGTGGTGTAACGATTCATCGATAGTATCGATGTTTGCATCCTCTACTTCTACGAGTGCGTCGATACAAAACACATATAGATCATATATCAGGATGATTATATCGTGAGGGTCCACGATACATATCGTATCGTTATAAGAGACAATATATCCCAATACTGTTAACATAATTTGTTTGAAACAAATATCTAAAATAATTGAAAAAGTGTTTATTCTATTTAGGATAATAAAGTGATGAGACAAACAGAAAATATATGATATTTCTTATATTTTATTCTATATGTTCAGAAGTTTTCATCACCAATTAACATGAATACTAGCGGTATAACCACCAAACACTATTTACACGTAACATTACTTCTGACTGCTTTAGATAAGTTTCCAAAATTACTTTTGACTAATGCGCGTCAATTTCTGGTTTTCGATCATAATCTCGACTTTATACTTTCATATCGTCTATGTGCGGAGCCGATAAGCAATTAAATGATATTTTTCTTCTAAAGTCGTTGCTGATGACAACATGACAACAATGATAAAGTTTGGCTTACGTGATTCCCATAACTTACTCAGTGTCTCTTTAAAGCATACAGGTCATCAAGTATGGCTACCCAAGGTAAAGCGTTACAAATTTGTTTGTAAATAAATAATAGCTTCACGCGAGCACAAATATCGTAGTCGCGTCAAAAACTCAGTCTTCCTAAGAAATGTATTTTGTTGATTGATTGCTTAAATAAGTGTTATTCACGTAATGTGTTCTTGCGGAAATTTGACCCTGAAAAGTACTGATAATGTCCGTTTTAGTTAATTTTTGAATATGCAAGAGGCAGTTTACATATGCATCCCCTCCAAATGAGACATACATTTTCGCGGCTCTTCATCTGATAGAGACAAACTGTCCGGTACCATTCCCCTAGCCCCCGTTCCTCTAACCCACGTTCCCCTAGCCCCCGTTCCTCTAACCCACGTTCCCCTAGCCCCCGTTCTTCTAGCCCGGGTTCCCCTAGTACCCATTCCCCTACCCCCCTCTCCTCCATCTCCCGTTCCAAAAGACCCCATTCTCCATGCCCCCGTTCCTCTAGCCCCCGTTCCCCTAGCCCGCCTTCCTCTTGTACCCCTTCCCCTAGGCCCCGTTCCCCTAGCCCCCGTTCCTCTTGTCGGTGGCTAATTAATTAATGAAAAATTAAAAAATATACATATATACTTACATTTTATTTATTTTAGCGCTTACGAGCTTTTAGCTATTTTTTAAAAATGTGATCTAGAGTCTCATAGGCCATTCCTGGCCGGACAGTGTACTTTTAACACGTTGATATAACTCGCTCCATGAATGTATATTGTGTGACACTTAAATAAAATATATTTCTTCTTCTTTCTTCTTCTACTAATACCTACATGGAAGAATGCCTACAGTCTTATCAAAACAACTTCATGCACCAGTGGCTTTATGTTAAACCTTCACCCTATTAGCAAAATGGAATGTTCCACCTATATTCCATTTTGTTAGCACAATCGGTATTTTTATCGATATTCAAATCAATATTTTAATCGACATTTAATGTGACATAATCAAGGTATCTATCATCATGTAATTTGTAAAAAATTTAAAACATGTTTTTATCACAATATTTGTACAATATAAAAGTTGGGATTGATAAAATTTAGAAATTATGTAACATAGCCAAGGGGATTTGTTAATAAATGGTAAAAAAGGATACATTTTTTAATAATAAGGGACATATTTAATAATATGAAGTGACAAAAAGAAAATATTTTAAAAGGAATTATACTATATTAACTGTATATAGTATACAAAAAAAGTAATATGAGAACCGACACAACCGGGTCGGCAGATGTAAGTCCCTCCTGGCACAGGGCCCCGAAAGCATCACCACCAGACCGCAGGAAAGAGCGACCCTCAGCCCCGGGGGAGGTAAGCCACCCAACTAAGTGCAGGAGGAGCTAAGCAAGAAATTACAAAGACAAAGGGGTGGGTTGCTGAGCTTAGCAGCAAAATACTGGATTTGAAAACCTATAAAAAATGGCATAAAGTAAAGTTCCATTTGGTCGAGTAGATGGTTGCAGTTGTTAATGTAGATGTGTTGGACTTTGTTGTCTGTCTGTAATTGTATAGTTAGTATAGTAAAGTTTCTAGTTTGCTGAATAATTGGTAGCACAAATTAGTTTGTTTTTTAAAAATTTGCCATGGTTAATGAGAAACATTTTGTTAACCCCATTTGTAAACTAATACAGTTCCTTCTCACTGTGTGCTGCTTACAAAACTGATAGTTCCTGCTTATTAAAATGACTTGAGAATGATCTTACTAAGATTTAGATTAAAAGGATTGTTTTAATCCATTAAAGCAATTCCCTCTCAAAAGTATGAGTAGGTAATTTATCTATCAAATACATTGCTGTCTTAACAATTGCTTGTTGTCTCTTACTTTCTAGATCTATCTGTTAGCTTATGCGCTATTGTAGGCATTATTTCAAACTAATTAGAACAGTTCACTTGTGTTCAGGTAAGGTGTCGATGTCACAGCAATCACTGTAGGAAATGTTCCTTGTAGGCGTTTTTTCTTGTAGGCATTATTAACCCTAACCCTCTTGTCCCCCTTCCCCTTGCCACCTTCCCCAACCTCACTTTGGCTCTTCCATTTACTGTGTTCAGTAAAATGAACTAGAGTCAACTGTCCTTACCGCTGCTGCTGAACACGCAAGCATCAACCAATGATTGGCTGGTATTGTGTTTGGGATGGTTGGTCAACAACATGTCATCTTCATTCTGTTTGGCTAATGCGCACGGTGAAGTTGTAACCGGAACTTTGGTAAATCATCCATATCTGTCGAGATAAGCAGGCATTTAATGAAATGAGATTGAGCTGGATCCCTTTCATAAACAATGTAGTTTAACAACTATAAGTCTAAGTAACAGTGTCAGTTTATCTTTATCAATAGAAAGTCTTTCAATTGTGTCATGAAATATTTTATATAAAGTAAAAGCATATTTCTATCTTTCCTCTTCAACACGGCGAACTTAACATCGCAAAACTGCGTGTCGGACGGCCATGACAACACTCGTGTTCCGATTCAAGATGACTCCACATGATATATCATGGATCACACACATTGGAAGATAAAACTTATCATACGATAAAAAAAACCCATTACGGGTAAAAAAGAAATCATCCGGCCTTTCTAGGCCTAAAAAACACCGCAATACAATGTCGCGAATTAAAATATGACTGCCTTTAGATAAAACAAATAAGATACAAGGACACAGATAACTCACAAAAACCCACTACTAGGTGATAAGTAGATAGCCTGATCCTCCTGGTCGGGGGGTTAAAAAGGTTCAGCATTTGATACATATTTCCAAAACAAATAACTAAATCCGAGTAGAACTTACAAACAGAGGGGGGTGGGTTGGATCTAATCCTCAGTGCTATTACTCTTGTCCGAGTACTAGAGATCAGACTTGTCTAAGCTCAAGCGTACGATCTGAAAGACCAAAAGGTTAAAGTTACGTTCGTTGATTTCATTCCTTCAGATGCTGTTTTCTTACCAGCAATGAATCGGAATTATTTGTTTAAGAAATAATAATGTTTAATTTGTATAAATAATATTAGATCTGCCGACGCCTGAAATGTAAAAGTCAATGATGCAAATAAGATTTTATTGTTAATGTTGACGGTTACATTTTGTTTCTCTAATCTTAACAGCTTTGAGTAAACCTATAGTTGAAACTATTGAATCTGACATAAAAATGTCAAAACTAACTTTTAGACTTTTTTTTTTTTTTAAATCGTGCCTCGTGTGTCATTCTTAGTAGGCATGCGGCTCGAATACACCATGTAGCTATAAAGCGATATGTTAATGATATAGTAGCCCAAGGAAACGTCTGAATGTCATGCCGGAAGTTTATATGGGTGGATGCGCGGGATGATGTGCATTGACATGCGCTGTCAGTCACGTGACATGTTCGGCCGAGCAGTGCTTCCGGCATACAACACCTGTGTATGGTAATAGCTTCGACCATAAATTGTTGTATAAATATAATATATTATTACGCATGCGTTATTTACATGCGATATATCCGTGCATAAGTAGACATGTTATAATGTTTAACACTTTGGAGATCTGTGTATAATGTTCTGCATGTGACCTAACGATGTACTTGTATAATTCTTGGAGAAGACCGTACGACCATGGATATAATGGTAACCATTTACTTATATTCATGTTCATGTTTTGTATGTATGTATGTATGTATATATTGCATGTAGTACCCAATGGATAATTCAAGACAGGCGGATAGAAATTACCAATAGTACTTAACATCAGGTAGTTTGATAACAGTCGGGGAATATTCAACCACAGGGGAATGATCGATTCTGTGTAATTTTTAATGGAAAATTTGAGATGATCTATTAATATCAGACGATTTTGTAGTTTTTGGATCTCTATCATAACTTTCGTCCGTAATAACAAAATCAAGATATACATTACAGTATATCCTAATATTCAGTTGATTTCGTTTCGATAGCATTCAGTTGATGGTTTATCTATTAACATGTTCTTAAAATGGGCACAACGATAGTTGAAATTGAAATTGAACTGCCTAAACGACAACCTCAACATTACGACCACCTGCTTAATACGGTAACTTAAAATCTCGTATTTTACTAAATGTTGTACCTTATGATTTGCAGCGGTTATACAAATTATCCCTATTACTTTACCATGTAAATCGTTACAGATCAAGCGAACAAAAGCTGTAAACCCTTGATGAAATTGTATATGAATGATATTTGTCGTACTACATGATAGCGCTGTCAATGTTTAAATAAAACTACTTTACAATGTACTTTTGGTCTCTCTATCAATAGATTCTGTCTGTCATATCGTCACCTGCTCAATGCAGTCAACGGTTATATGTATTTGAGAAAATTAACTTTTCACCTAGTACTAACAAACAGCGATTTGATCACCAGATGGCATTATTGGAGGGTACCTTCTATAGCACAATTGCCAAGGTCGACTGTCACCATGACAATTGCACGGTTGAGAACATTGATAGCACTGCATTCCTGCAGCAGTGTCATCACCTCAGAAATGCTAACCTTCCCCAGTTTACACGTTGTCAAACCCTACTGCTACTCGTTAGTAGTTCGCTGTTGTTGAGTGGGTCATGGTTGATGGTTGAAGACTCACAAACACTCCCCATTTACTGTCCGTATTTAATACGATAACTGCCATCACATTTTAGCATTTGTGTAATTTCTTCTTCGTTCAAATCACTTTGCATAGAGTATATAGCATACCTTGTTCTTTCTGATAAAATGGGTTTGTTCGGTACAAATTTTGCAAAGGTAGAATGATAGATATCTTGCAAACATTTCCATTTAAGGAAATAAATGGGTTTTAAATCACAAATAAAACCTCTTCAGGACTTGATTAAGTAGAGAAGCAAGTACTCTTACACAGGCTGTCGTTAGAATTATTTCAACTTCAACATAACCACTTGAAAAGAGAATTGACATATATATCCAACTACAGACTGTCCATATCCCCGGAACTCTTTTCATATATTTGATGGAATATTTTTTCTATAAATTGTTTTATGTTAGTCTATGAACATCTTCCGACTCATGGCCTTTTCTACGCCGGCCCCAATGACTTCCTAAGATAGGTCTTGCCGCATGTCCCCAACTTTTCTGTGCTTGTCGCCCAGGCTGCTGAGACCGATCGCAATAGACCATTGAGAAATCTATGAGAATTGCAACTTTTCGCCGAAGAGGGCACTGCACACAAAACACGAATTTTGACTGGTTGGCAGCAAGGTTTAGATTAGCCAGTGATAGAGACTTGCGCAATTTAACATACGGGGGTCTATGAAAAAAGTTTATTGTGTTTTCGGTCCTTGACATCTAAAAACAAAAACAAAACGAAAGTTGTAAAGCATCCAAAACTGATGACTCAAACTCACAGTATAAATAAGAAACGGTATCTGTGCACGCTCCTTCTACAAAACGACAATGATTAACTAGAGATTTAATATGATGTGATTCTCAATTAATTAACACAGGTGTAACTATGCTGTGATATTGCTCTGAGAAATGATAGCAAAACGGGGACGTTAAACTTCCACATTTCTCAAACGCGTTTCGTAACATTTGCAATTAAACATCTTTATATTCATGAAGAGAGATTAGCGTTAAAGGCACTATAGCACACTGTTGCGGTCCAAAATGGCTATTCTAAGTCATATGAGATAGGCAATCACTTTAGCTTTCTATTGATGCAATGAAATTCTTATGATTCTTTACAATTGACCTGCAGTCGGCATTAACATGATAAAATGGCTAAGAGATATGAAAATTTCTATGGTCCACTGTACGCATAACGGAAAAAATTATGGACAGTTGAAAACTGCTAACCTAGTAAGGAGTGCAGCTTTTGAATTTACCTATAAACTCTTAACTGAGAACAAAGGATGACATAAATCATATTAGAGCAATCTTGTAAATAAAACGATTTTAATACATAGTATTAGCATTGTTATTGGATTAACCAAAGTGGCTGCCGTTTTTTCTTTTCTTGTCGTAAGAAAACTTTAAATATTTCCAATATCATAGTCCATGCGGATTTAATGCAATGTTACTTTGAATACAACGTCTTTTTGAATTAACTTTATAACCTGAATACGTACATATTTACTAACTTAAACGCACTAGTGCACACCAATATTTCTTTAACACAACGAATGCACAGATACTGAATATCTCTCGATATTATTCAAGAACCTCACTCAAATAATCTACCGCGTAAGTTATTTAACGAATATTTACGTATTCAGGTAGTAAAGTTGATTTTTAAAGACCGGAAGTATTTAATGTTACGTTACAATAAATCCGCATGAACTACGATATCGGAAATATTAAGATTTTGCTTATAAACAAAAAAGCGGAAAAGGCAGCCGCTTTGGTCAAGCTAATAGCAATGCTAATGATGTGTTACTAAGTCGGTTTATTTACACCATTGCTTTCATAAAACATAATTCATTATTTGTTCTCAGTTCAGAGTTTAGGTAAATTCAACAGCTGCACATAATAAGTGTTCAGCCGCTTTCACCTGTCAATAATTTATCCGTTTTGTGCACAGCTAACCTTAGATTTGTTATATGTCCAAGCCGACAGCGGCTGTCTAAATTTTTTAAATTGTTGATTGCAGGTCAATTGTAAAGAATTTTAAGTATTTCATTGCATCGATAGAAAGCTTAAGTGATTGCATAAGTCCTCTTAAACCTTAAAATAGCCAATTTAAACCGTAAAAGCGTGCACTAGTGCCTTTAAGTACGAGGTAGTTTACCTGAGTGCATATCGTTAGAAATATAGACAGGTATGCAGTATAAGTGCATTGGTTGTGTTTACGAAAAGTGGTGTGCGCTAGTGCCTTTAAGTTACAAGTTTTTAAAGTTGTTTTTTGTTCTTTATGTTTTATGAGCTGCCTTTGAGATTTAAAGAAAATTTGATAAAAACGTTACAAAAGTAAAATAATTGATAACGTTTCATAACATCACATTAAAAGCAATAAGTTGTAAATCTTGTGCAGTTTTCTTCTCGTACTGACACAAGTTTATAGTGTGTTCGGTCCTTGACATATAACTTACCAAAAACAAAACAATAATCTTAAAAGGCTTCTGTAATTGAAGACCCAAACCCACAGTATAAATAAGAAACAGTATCTGTGCACGCTCCTTCTACAAAACGACAATGATTAACTAGAGATTTAATATGATGTGATTCTCAATTAATTAACACAGGTGTAACTATGCTGTGATATCGCTATGATAAATGACAGCAGAATGGGGACGTTAAACTTCCACATTTCTCAAACGCGTTAGATTTTCAGGTCGTAACATTTGCAATTAAACATCTTTATATTCATGAAGAGAGATTTAAAAGATTAGCGATAAGTTATGCGATAACATTTTTTTCCTTCTTTCTGTTTCGAGCACGCGCTTGATGTATTTCTTTGGTTAAAACACCACATTAATTACAGAACCGAGAATTCAGTGTTTAAGATAAAAAATAAAATAATCTTAAAGATAATTCTATATACAACATCGGAACATTTGCGGTATAAATAGGATTAAGCTTAATGGAGTATATTTCCTTAAATTTGATCGTGATTCAACCAGAAGAGTTTATTAACATGACTTATATGCATTTTGGTTGTAATTAGGCCAAACCTAATCTGTTGTCGAGACCCTAATGACACTTATGAAAGGGTAAAGCTTGTCCGCGAAAGATATAATCTCTTCTTTTTTAGTTTATGATGTCTATGTGGTCGTTCGTTTTAGCCATCTTCCTTTCAAGGAATGACGTTGATGTATATAGCTTTATCCTAATTGGAACGCGTAGGTAGGGCCACTAAAAGCAGCAATATATGAGTAACTATGAACAACAGTGTGATGTACTTGATATCTTTTATGTTTGTAATTCACCAGTCAACACCAATAAATAGTCAAGGCAAAGAAAAGTAGTAGAAACTTGTTTCGCTTAAAAGAACAATGATTTTACTTTACTTTTTTAAAGATATTAACAGGTTTTTTTCAATATTGCCAGGATAAAAGGTAAAACAAATCATTCATTGAAAAAGCCCCGGATAAATCGTTGAAGAATTTCGTTTCGGTAGTATATTGTGTATCGTGATGTGTATACATTGTGTCCAAGGCTTTTCAAAGAAAATAACCAAGTCAGTGTATTTTCAACGAATTGAAAAACAATATGTGAAAATTCAACTTATGCCTGTGTTTCATCTCTGATGAGTAGGCAAGCTGTGCCACAGATGAAGAACTTTGCCCTCTTTATAGAAACAAATGCATATAGTTTAATCGTTTGGAGAATACAATTTAAATCTGTATGGAAATATCACATTTTTGTTTTGAAAAGATGTTTGGTAAAATTCCAGTTCTGTTCACCACATAATTTGTTTTGACGCACGTTGAATAAGTCACCTTTAAGATACACAGATAATACTTCATTCTCAAGATGAAACTGAAGGAGATAATGTCGCGATACCCTCTTCTCATATCAAATTCATCAACACGGATTATTGGAAGCTTCAAATACAAGATGCTTTTCAATGGGATTATCTTTATCAGCCAGATAATACTAAAATGGTTTCAATAAAAGAAAAAAATATATATAATTTAACTTTGGTGCAGTTGAGTCATATATCACACGTTTATTACTAAAAAATGATCCATCTTCGGTGGTACATGAGTAAAGAAATATAACCTTTTAACATGTACAACAAGATAACTGCATGAATCAAATTAACAATCAAAGTGGTTTCAAACAGTCTTAATGAACTTGGAAAGTTTTTTGAGAGTTAAACTTACACATACTAGGCCAGGTTAAATGATATTCTTGAAACAATGACATACGTAGATCTGGAAAGTAGTGACATTTAAATACATAATGAAACTGATCTCCAATCAAATGTGAATCACATAAATTATAGAATCTCTCTTCTCTTGGGATATTTTGCCATCTACCAGTTTCTATTGGAAGTTTGTGATTGAAAGTTCTAAATTTTAGGATTTGTTTAGAGATGTCTTCTGATAAGAGTTGATATTGTTCAAATTGTGGAGAGCACTTTAGAATTGTATAATAAACTCCTTTCGAAGAGTTGTGTATATCACTCACCCATGCTTGTAAGAAATTATCTTTTAAAATACGGTCTACGTTATGAATGGTCCATGATTTTGAATAGCGCTGAGGATTTCAAAAAACCACAGTGAAATCAAGAACGTAACGGTGTCGAAGGGAGCACTGTCATGTTGTGCCTAATCGTACACAACGTTTAAACGATTCATATTATATGAATCTGATGAATGGTGCAGAGGAGAACGATATGGTTTTTCTTCAATAGTTTGCATTAAGATTTCATCTAGAGAAGGGGTCTCTTGATTTGTAATAGGAAGGATACTCACTTACTTGTCTATGTCTGTTTTTGAGCAGAAAACTTTCTTAATTGCTCCATTTGCATCTGTTTTGAGTAAAAAATGTCTCCCCTTGTTATTGTCTTATCTTATGTTGCGCTCTTTGAATAGAGAATTCATCCTGAAGACGACATCAAGCAATCTCTAGCTCATTTCTTATGTTCCCTATAATTTGCAGTGGACTCCTGTTTTCTTTTAGAGGTTAGCGTTCAAGATTGTGTTTTGGAAGTAGTTGTTGTTCTTTTGCTGTGTCCATATGCAGAGATGTTCAAGATAGTTTAAGACATCATCTCCGCGAATGTCAATCCATGTATGACAGTCTCCACAATCCCAAAGTGTGTGGGTAAATACCTCCTGAGTATAATGATTTTTTTATTAAGTGTAATTCATCGTTCCAATGGTTCCAGTCAATGCTGGCAGATTTCACCGGAATGCATGAACTTGCTTTCTTCCTGCACAATGCTAGTTTTAGATGGCGCGATTTGAAGCGGAATAATTTTGAAAGAGGCGGGAGAAAAAGGAATTACATGACTTCACCATCGCCAGTTGTTTACCGTTGTCTAATTATCTGTCATCTATATTGTGAGCAAGGAATCCATTAACAAAAAAAAATACATACAAAAAGATGAAGACAATCCTGTTAAGTTAATCTTCTATTGTTGTATGTTATGTAAAATGATAAACATATTCATTCATGAACCGTTTATTTTACTGAAACTATTTGAGTCCCCTTTTTGATTAGATGACACAGAAGCTTTTTTATTACATAAAGTAACACTTTCAGACTTAAAAAGCAATCAGAAATATTTTTCAGATAGTAATTATCGCAATTTAAAAACCAAAACGACAAATTGCAAATTTCCGTAATCAAAATTATGTTTTTACACCGTATATTCATCGAATTCACTCACGCGTATCGACAGTGAGTATGCATTTTCAGTGGGACAATGAACCAGTGTGTTGCGACCTTCGTTCCGGAAAGATGAATTTTGCAAGTCACTTTGCTTTAGAGAGAGTAGAATGGGTTGCGATTTAGGGGTTAGCAGAAGTTTTCCACCAGCAATGCGAGGGGACACGAACAATGCAGGCGCGGCTTGAATGAACTTACGACAGGAAAAGTACGATATGAATGTGCATTATCATAATCATAAATAAATATGATACTTAAATACGAGGACATACCTTCAAGTTGGAGAGTTCAACTTTTCAGTGGGTAAAATTGTCTTGTTTTCATTATAGCTGCACCTGATGTTAATTTGATTTGCATGTTTGAAATTGCAATGCATTTCGATAATTGATTATTATCAGGTATCATAATTGTAACATGAATGTATAGTGATTTCCCTTTGAATACGTTATTTAGGCGTGGTGGTATTTCCACATTGCAGGGGGTTCACTGCTTCTAGTTGCATATGTTTGTTTCCACTTTTAATCACATTAGAAAATGTCTCATTGTGGCTTGATGTTCATCTTGACGGTTTACTAAAGAGGTGGGTTTCTTTTTAGAGAATGCGAGGGTTATTCCCTTTACAAATTCATGCTCTTATACAATAAGGCAACTTTCTTACAACACTGACTGATAATTCTATACTTCAACAATATTCAAGCACTGTAAATATATATATATCTGTCTGCAACTATATATATATTATACAATGTATCTACAATGTTAACGCTACATGCGTAGCAACAACATGCAGCATGCCCTGATGATCACATTGGTGTGGAACCGGTTGGTAATGATTTGATATGCAAAGATTCATCTTCAATCTTTTATTCTTAAGAATATTTTACACATAAACCATGAAAACTTAACTCTACATGTGTAAATATATTTACATACGTGTAACTGAGGTGTAGTCTTAACAGGAACGATATTTCTCAATACGGTTATTGTTAGCATATGCATAATAGCTTCGTGTCCTTGTTTGTATTTCTTTTGAATATATTTGAATATTACTATTAGATAGTCTGTCAAATATAATATCTCAGATGCATGATTTTTAAGATAATGTCATAGTATTCAAAAGCTCCTACACTTTAAGGACCAAAAGATGCCAAAACCAGCAAAACAACGAAGTTCAATAAATGATTCGCATTTTAGGTGCAACTATCGTGATCATAAAGGGCACTTGAAATTGCAGTGCTGTTAGTCGTTTGAAAGTCTACAGCTTCCAATGAAATCTATTTGAACGAATATTGAAGCCCCTATAATACTTTTTACCACTTGTTTCGTTTAATTTTCTTCAAATGATGGTTAAATGGTCATGGTATTTATTATGGTATTATTTGGATGGTTATCTATATTGATAAATACAAGGAAGCCAATTTGACTGTAATATTGATTTGAGATTCTTTGACGACTGTGGGCAGCACCGCACTTGTAACACGTAGTTTCAAAAATCCCTGTACGACAGTTCTAAACTATTGGCGTATCCTCAGTCACCTAGAATTTTGGTGTTTCATTTCAAATTCTTACTATCTTGTCAGGATTTTCCCATCACCATAATTAAACACAAATCAACTACATTTACTTCAGATTGATCATCTTACATCATATTTCATGCTGACGTAATAGTTGTCTGTGGAATCACTTTTATAATTGATGGTAACATGCTTCGAAACCGTTAATGTATGCAGTGAACAATTAACCACAACGCGAAAGTCTTGGTCCCTTTAAAATAATTCGTCCGTATTATGGTTGGGATGGTTCGTCTTTTTCCTGCTAGTAATTTGATAGCACTAGCGTTTAATCAATGCGTGTTTTAGTTCCCAGATAGGAAGATAAATGTGTTATTTCAAACTCAAAGGAGATAATACAGAGATCTATTCTATCGGCTATGAATGACATAAGTGACATTATTTGAGTTATTTGAGAATAGGTTTTCTCTCACTTAAATCCTGTAAGTAAAACCTTCAATTTTTGTTTCTAAAAATTACATTTTTAACAATTAATAGAATGTTATCCAGAAAATCTTCTGATTTTCAAATATCTGTTCTGTTTAGTAAATGTATGTTTGAAATGGTAGTTGACATTGTACATTGTCCATTGACAATACATTGTTCATTAATCTCATAGTTTAGAGACGTCCAATGTCTCTCGGGAGCAAGTAAGGTGATTGTGAGGGATTGTGCTTTTTCATTTGTTGAGGGACTAAGTTCGAAACATTCCTACACCACCCAGCAGTACACTAGGTACCCGGTTGGACATTTACAATATTCTGAGTGTGAGGGTCACTCCTTATCAAGTCCGATGATTATTCCCGCGTGACCAGGATGAGTTGGCCAAAGTGTATATATATATATATATATATATATATATATTGGAAGAAATTGATAGATTGATTGCTACGGAGATGTACAACAATAATTCGTATACGATGATTTCTTTTTCAGTCATTGTACCTCCTGTCTAAACAACGTAACACAATTGCACGATGTCAAGCAATAATAGCCCAAAAGGCCTTTTTAAAGGGACCATTCGAGCGGCTTTCATCCGCCATCTTGAAATGTTAGCATTGTGAGAAATCAAATGTGCTGTATTTTGCTAATTCATTGAAAAAATTAAGAAATAACTAATAGATTGATAGAAGAGGGGCATATTTACAAATAATTCATAATAAAAGTTGTCAGTTACGACAATGTTTTGTCGTAGTAATGCATTCCACATTCGTAGCTCCGATGATTGGCTTCATTTCACGAAGTTTTTCTTTTTTGATCGATACACTTTATTCTTTGTCAAATTGTGAAATCTTGAACAACTGAAATGTTAAACTCATGTACAAAGTTGACATTAAGTGTGAATAGAATCATGTAAAAATCATATATTTTTGTTAACAGGAAAGTCCTCCTGAATTTCGTTTCCACAAAAAATACCCCGCTCGAATGGTCCCTTTAACAACCATTCCACGAACACCCAAAAAATTCACATAAATCACATCGCCTGTCTCACATTACGCAATGTGGCTATGTTTGAAGTTTGTATAGTTTCGTCTAACGAGCGTACTGACGGGCGGGGTAGTGTAAAGTGCGACCCAATATTCTTCTTAACTCGTCTAACGCATTTCCCCGCTAACCCGCGTTAAAACGACAGTGTAAATACTCTTCCTACAGCTGCGTAATCGTAATAGTTTTGGACCATTCTCATTGGCTGAACGCGTGCCATATAAGGATAATTATAACCCTGTGACGTCACAGTGACGTCTAAGGAGTTCCCATCGTAAATAATAGACTTCCGGGTGATTGTATATTCAATAGCCATGAATCATGGGAGGACATTTCAGATATTCGGGAGTGGACTCTAAATCTGACCTTTCATCGTGGTCACGGGTCATTGATTTCTAATTTACACGAGAGCTGAACGTGGACGAGACATAGAACTGGAGAGCGATTACGTCAATGATATATTTGATGTGAATTCCACGTTCCCTTTTCGCCCTTAGCGCAACAGTTAATTATTGGTGATACTACAAACGGAAAAAGATTTTGGGGAAATCATCGGGAGGCCAAGGCTGCAAGGTCGAACAGCCAATAGGGTGAGTGTTGTTAAAAATCCTTCCCGCGTTATAACGAGGCAACGATAAGGACACCACGGGAGAAGCAAATTGCCGCAATCCGCTTGTGGAAATCAACATCCGTTTTAAATTAAGTCCGCGTTTCACATGTTCCCCAGTCAACATTATACGCCACCCACACAACTGAGTCACGACAAATCTCACGCGAACGGACCATGTTACAACATGTTTTACAGAACCGGACGTTCTAACCATCTCGTGTAATGACATTATCCTTGACGGCCTCTTGTTTGTGTAGGAACCGAGTTCTTCCGATCTTGCCTTGTGATCACTAGACATTGATCGTTGATTCACCCACTCTGTGAGTATCGTTGTTGACAACCCCAGTAACCTGGATATAACAGCACTAACATCATGTATCTCTGGTATCACTGTTACAGGAACTTAACGACTTGATCATCAAATCATTGTAACAACCCAATTGTCATATCGTTATAAGAATATCAATGTAGAATATCACGTGTAATTACATTTTGTGTCACAGAGATACACAGAGTAGCACCATGTATAACATGTAATAGATCTCATTGATGACGAAGAAATTGTAACGTCGAAACAACATTTGATAATTAAATGACATTGTATAGTCATCACTATTATAGCCCTCGTTTGAACTAATGACATTTTATAAATATCATTATTAGGATACATTATTTGTGCAATGGAATGACATCGGAATTGTATGCTGTGACGACATCATTTCATCAATATAAGTGACAATCAATATTGTAACACGATACCTATGGTTGATGTATGACAGCATACTGACACTATACAAAAGCACATTGCACCGTCACGATATAACATCAATGACGTAAGTTTACCGACATCATAACCACTGGAGCACGTCTTTGTAATCCCAAGTCTACGACATCAGTGTGAACATATTTATCTGCGTTCTCTTTTATGACAATACCATTGTAACGTTGCAACTACAACATCTACGACATCAGTGTGAACATATTTCTCTGCGTTCTCTCTTATGACAATGCCATGCTAACATTGCAACTAAATGTCTAATCTGGATAAGGACGAATATTACATTACTTATGTACATTCCCGACTTTGAAAATCTCAGATGTAGTTCAACGTGTATCGGTGTATTGATTGAAAAACTAGTAAATATCAGTTGAAAAGTTATTCATTTATCATAGAATAATAATTTGCTGGTGAAAGATTTCTTATGTAAAGCGTGATCGTAAGAGAGCACCCTGTTTTATAAGTGTTTACACTGACATATGTAAACTTATACATTTATGTATATCTAGTTCTTTTTTACTTATTAACACCATGCTTCATGTTTTAATCACATTTCTATACGTGTCTCGAATTACATCTTGACATGACGAGTGCCAATCCTCTCCTCGAGTGATGATAGATTAGATACACGCCTTAAAATTTATTTAAATAAAGTTTCGTACAACATAGCCTTGCTTACCAAAGGTCACCCAACTTTGTGTTGATTTATTAGCTATGTAGATTTGTTACGGAGAAACATGTTGACAAATGTAATTTAACAGTGACATATACAGGCTACCCAAATCATAAAGATCAAACTGGGCCTATTTGAAACTCATTGGACCACAACCGTCTTCTAAAGAGCACTTGTAATGCTATTAATCTGAAGATTATATACTCAATCCGTTCTACCCTATAAATTAACCCGAGCAGTTTCGTGGCTCCATTATCTAAACGCCAGGGGTGTAGGAACACATCTTTGCCGCAGGCCCATTTTTACACATACTAAAACACAAAGTGGGCCGGATCATTTCGTTTCGTTTATAGTAGACATTTTAGACCACCCACTGGTTTTTCGCGTTATGCTGAAACCCTCTCGGTCTCCCAAATGCTCTTATCTGTATTACACAGAACTTCCCCAACTGTGTCTTATCAAGGAATGAAAATACATCTGTTCGAACTTGAGATTGTAAAACGCTTAATATTCGATGTTGTAGAAGTCATAGGCTCTTTCAGTTCTTTTTTTGGTCAGTATACCCCCTTTCACGTTTCCCTTAATCGCCCAAGTTGTGAATCAAGTCTACCTGTTGTTTGAAGTTGAACTCCCAGCTTTCTCCGCCTACTTGTTGTTATTCATTGACGTGGTCCTCTGTTTCATCCTTGGATACACGAGCGTTTGTCAATAAAACGATATATGTTTGAATCAATTTTTGATGTAGAAAAAGATGAATGATTTCATACATCCAAAGTATTGTTCATCAAAGACCAGGATTTTACATTCAAAATATAACCAATTTCGCAACATTGTTTGAATTCATTGATAAGTGAAGTCAAAACACAAAGCTTAACTACAAAACATAGTTATGACTTAATAGTTAACCTGTATCATAATCTTTGAAAAATAGATTATGGATGTTTCGAAGTGCAGAGGCAAGGCTATAGACGGCGGTGACCTCAAAAGGATGAACAATATGATGTTAACCTTAAGTCCTTAGCCTTAGGGGTCGAATAGGATTGGGTGCTGTGATGTCCTAACACGTAGAACTTGATAATTGGGTTCGTTACGTCATAAGAACCGTATGTGCCCATTAAACACTCGATACTGGACTGAGAACTGAGGTGATAATAGCCAACCCTGTCGGCCGCCTTTGATGTACACCTGTAATGAGAATACAGGTGTTGAGCCTATCGCTTCTCGGTGTTTTATCTCCCTTCACGCCGATTCATTGGTACATTTCCTCCTTATTTTCATGTATGAACTATTTGCTCGGCGATAAAATTAAATGTGAAACATTTCGCAAACCTGTTCATGCGTATACGGACCTTCCAATATTTGCTATGAGTAATGTAACCTAGTAACGTAATGTTAAGTAAATGACATTGACACTTTTGGTAAAGCCGAACATATTCATATTAAACGAAACTTGTGAGACGTTAATTTAATCGATTAGTGAAAAAAAGATGTCAATAAGAACTTTCTTACTTAAATTTACAAAATTATTAAGTCATTATGAAATATATTTTAATTCCGTTCTAACAGATAGAAAAATGTGAAATAAACAAGCAATGTTTTATAAAGACCCGTGATCACATTTCATTTTAAAGAAATAATGATTATTTAAAAAACGCTATTTACGTATTAGTCGTTACCTAGCAACGGCAATGCCTGGATATAGAAGAGAATTAAAAATATACTGTTCAGTTTACATTTCTCCACTTCATCAATCAGGTAGGAGGTTATATATGTGGTATTTTGTTATCCTTATATGTGATTTCACATCAGCACTTATGATAAATATACATGTATAATATAAATGTATATATACATGTATAAGAAATGTTTTAAATACTCAAAAGTGCTTTTTTGAATGGAGTTAATATGGAAAAGTTTACTATTTTACATATTTGTCCCATAAAAATATTCTGATACTTAATTAAAACTTATTCTGATATTTCATATCGACTACTCACAAAATTGAACTTATTTCTAAGAAATAACGACATAAGGTTCTTTGTTTTTGACAATAGCCATGTTGCAGTAGTACCTTAGTTAGAGTGTGTTAAGTAAAACGTCGTAGATTTAACCATATATATATGTATATATACATATTCCAACTTTTTCAAAGATATGTGCGAGATCCTCAGTGTCATGAAAGTTTCGCTTTGCTTAAGAGCTGACGTCTTGTATAATAAGTGTTGATGGTGTGACAATATTTCTACTAAACAATGGGAATGACGTACTTTTGATATCACGACCTCCGTGTTTTTATGTCCCTTGCTCGTTGTGATTACGTGCTTTGATCACGTTTTAGCAGTTATGCCTATTAATTCCATCAGAATTTGCATGGGTACTTCTCTGGCTCCTTGATGTCTTCTTGGAACTTGAATATAACATGATTTAACTGCAGTCTTCTTCAGTGCAGTGTCACGACACATGTATCTCGATAGTTCAATCCGATCCCTGCAGGTTTCACTGAAATGTAAAACCACAATGATCTTGCATGCTTTCTCTTTGCAATAAATAACCGCAGTCATTACATGAATGAAATATAATTAAAAACGAATGGTACACATGAGGGAGCTCCCATTGTTTCATGTTTATTCAGATAGTCGAATGTTTTTCACGATTAGAAATTTTGCTAATGCACCTGAACAAGTTAAAGTAACAAGCAATGCACCTCGAGTGCAAACGACAAGTAGTGCACCCCGATAGCAACGAGTTGTGCAACCCTGTAAAGAAAAAACAACGAATTGTGCAACCCTGTAAAGAAAAAACAACGAATTGTGCATCTCCAGCATGTTAGATCACACGATGTCTTAAAATAAAAGTGTCCAGTTTACGCGTCAAAAATAGTAGCGAGACGAGAATATACAAGCCATGATAAAATAAGTAACGAACGCTGAGGGCCTTCAACGAACACCATTTGATAACTCATTTAGCCGTAAAAATCAACTCTGTGCTGCGCGATGCCGAGGCGAGGAGGTTGATTTTTCTCAAGCACAGAGAGACCAAGGAGTCCGAATGTTTAATCAGTTAGCGAAATGTGATACTTCATGCACGTGCGAAGCATAAACTTTCTTATCAAACGATGCATGCCTACAGTCATCCGCAGATAACGTTGATGACTTGTTTAACCAACTCTTCCATGTTTCAAGTGTCTCTTGCTAGGCGTTTTACAGTTGTTGTGTTGAAGGCAAACTTCATGAAGTCGTTTACAACACCGACTCTTGCATGACGTTTGGAATTCTTCCATGTTTAAATTCAATGATTTTCACCAAACTGTTTACAATTGCTGTTTGAATTCCACAGCTTGTCAGATTGTCATCTCAATCTAAGAATCCTCCTGTGTACTTGTTATGGTTGAATCGTAAACGCCTCGTGGTGTCATGGATACTCGCGACTCTCGGGAGCGTGATAGCAGCAACGTGTGCGTATAGTTAGCGTAACATTACATTTCGTGTGAAACCGTTTTACAAATTCGAAAAGCTAAACAAAGATTCTAAAGTTTTTGATGACCATGATTAACCGAGACACCTTTATGCAATGGATATGTATCCATGTTACCTCCCAGCAGATGAAGGGTTAACTTAACAGGTTGAATCATATTGTACGCTAAAAGTATATGGTAGTCGTTTGACACAATTGGCAACATTTCAATTTAATCATTATTGAATTATATGTATCAATCTTGGTTCTTCATGCCTACAGTTAGCTATTACGGAATCGTGTTCAGGGTAGCGTTCACGTCAAGTCTGTGAAAGGACGCCATCTTTCATCTTAGTTTGCCAACAGTAAATCTAAAGCACATGTGCCCTTCCCCTGTTCTCCCACATCTTGTTTGGCGATTTACGAAGCACGAGAAGGATTTTTTCAGAGATATCACATCAACCGTGAAAAGAAAACCTTGTCCCAGATCACATTGTGAACCTGGTCACCTAAATAAAGTTCAGGTCGTCCATGAGGAACAAATACTCTCTCTTAAAGAAAACCTGTTCAATTGCAGCAAGTCTAGAATGCCAAATCTGAATTTAAGGTCATCTCAAATTCGTTTTTGGTATCATTTTCCTTCTTGATACCTTTTGCATTTATGCAAATTTTCACATATAAAACTAAGTTTTGGTAAACCAAAGGTTAAAAAAGTTCAAACTGATACTTGTTCCCCTTTGACTATATTCAAGACACTTACATTGTGTTGTGAGAGTACTTACTGTTGGGACTGCACGACAGGTGACATCTACATGTATTAGTTCTGACCTAAAAGTAATTCGTGGTCAGATGAATTATTTCCCATACCCTTCTCTTTTTACAGCCTTTTTTACCATTAACTTCAAAAATACTTTTTGCTTGTGATGATATTATGAAGCTGACCATTCAACTTCTGACGATGAACTTCAAATGTTGCATAGCTTATCCATACCCTTATCCTTATCCGTATCCATACCTCATGGTTGCATGCTTGCTTAGCAAATAGCTGGTACAGTGTTTACGGACTATAGTGCTCAAATTATGCCCGAGATTTTGTTTGCTTTGTCACGAGTAGTATTTTTTGTTGTAAATATAATGAGCTTTTGACATGGGTGTCCGGTCCATCGTGAAAACGTCTAGGTAGATTGTGTACACTAAGAGATGGTTCATTGCTTGAGCACCTGTCCTTCTCACTGAAGAAGTGAAGTGAGATGGAGAAACCTACCACTAGACTTGTTGATTTTATCCTAATAGTTATGTGGTACATGTATCCCCTTCAAGGAGAGCACGTTTCAGATTATTATTTTTATTATAATAATTAATATCATCATCATCATCATTATGGTTACTATGATCGCTGTGAATGCGTATGTCATTGACTTTCATTGCAAAATCGGCAATTTCTGGTATCATCTTAACTTTAATTTTGATAAGTTGTAATAATTTAATTTAAAATTCAACTGTTTCAATTTCATCGTACCAATGCTATCATACGTCCGTCAGGTCACGTGGTAGTCGTATTTCACTTAGGTTGGTCAGTGCGCTTGATGGCAATGTTAGTAGTAATGCCATATATCCGATGCATTCGCATCCTCTATAAGGACAATTATGACTGAGACGAAGTTCAACAGGAAGCCTACTGATGAACCCAATAACGCCATTTCATCATTCACCTGTTACTCGCCCCAAGAGCTTGACATTTCAAAACTTCCGTCACAAATCAAAACCTTTTGTCGTCACCACCGGAAACAAGTCACCTGTCACTTAAGTTACGGGGTTCATTTTTCCAGAAATTGTAGGGGTTGTGGGAAGACGGTTGGTATTATCAGAAGAATTATGATTTGCCTACAAATATCGTTAGACAGATATATGCTTATAGACTGTACATGATTGAGGAAAGAATAATAGGATATGGTGTATAAACACATGTGTTTTACTGACGCTATTTCTAGAACACAGTCCCATTGGATGTTACTGCTTCTCACCAATTTGATCCTAGAGTCCCGCCGGAGGATTTAATGACATTATATTGTATGTACATTCACACGATATAGAATAAGTGATGTTCGTTCTGGTCTTTACGACTTGTATGATATCATAATGCCAAACGCTCCTCACAAGAACCAATGGACCTTCTTACTTTTGGAAGGTTGTCACCATGCTACCATGAACTCTAGGGCGAGTTCCAGGCGTCACTCAAAGGTTTCATTACAGAACATAACCGCATTGACATTGCAGGCTTTCTCCCTGCATTAATGCTTCTCGCCGTCATATAAAGGAAATATTCTCGTAAGCGGCGTTAAACACTTATTCACTTCCGTAATCCTTTCGGTCTAAAATATTCAGTTTCAGATGAAGACATAATCCATTTTTTTCGATAGATTGAGGTATACAATTAACCGTGTCATGTTCTTTGTATGTGAACACATGACACATCGCCTTTCAACTAATGGGTATAACACGAGTTCTCTTATTTCGTTGCTTCTGACGTCATAGAACAAGCGTCAAACTAACTTACTTAACATTTCTTTGCTTATGAAAATGACATGAATAAAATGGATATAAAACAGGGTTATTATTCTCTGCTTGGTCAAGTGATTACAGAGGGAACGAAACAAAGAAAGCTGTCGCATATTTAAGTTTTCATTTTATTAAAACGTATGTATAAATCAACTATAAAGTCGAACTATACTGGACAAAATAACACCTTGGGCTCGTTACGCTTAATTCTCTTTACAGGTTTCATTAAATAAATATGTCATTATTTATTATTTCAAAATTTACATCTACCCCTTACTATTTTGGCCCAATATATCACATTACAAGGTAAAAAGCTAGACGGAAGGAGATATAATTGTGCTAGCTCCGGTTCTGCTATAGGAAGACGAGTTAGTTCCGGGCTAACTATAAGGAAAGGGGAAGTTGTTACACCGAAAATCCCATCTAATCTTGTGTTCAGATTGCCAAACACTAATGCTTCTTTCTTCCTTGTTCTTACTCAATTGTCCTTGCTTCCAGGTGCCAGAACGAGGCTTAGTCTGCAGAGTTACTTCCCCTGGGGTGCCTATAATATGAGCGGTAAGAGATTTTTGTAGTGTATTTATTACTTTTAAATATTCCTGATAACGTTTTCATATTCCAATTATTATTTGTAATTGATTAAGAGAAGGTTAGATATATACAGATATCTTACGTCCCCTTATGTATTTTCAAATTTGTGCATTCTTACATATTGATAACATTAATATGATATAATGGTAAGTTATGTATCGATAACACATCTCATAAATTCTGAAACTGATAAATGTGAGTAATTTATGATAAGAATAGGAAAATATGTTAGTATTTCCTGATAGATATTTACAAAGTGGATAATGAGTATCAAGCTATCAGTATAGACATAGTTAATTTTGAATGCTTTTAAAGATCAACAGTAAGTCATTGTATGTTTTCTTGGCCTTTTCTCACTCTTAAATTTGAACTAGCATTGTGGTTTTTTAATCATTTAATGAAGATGTTCACTTTAATCGATACTCCCATATATTTGTCAGATCATGTGAATTCTTAGTCAAGGAAATAAATGATAATCTATGTTCACACATTTTTAGCTTATTGCCAATTTTATGTATATGATTTCGATGCATAGAAAACCTGTCTTTTCTCCTCCGAAAGTAAAACACATTCGATATAAATCCACAGTAATTGGTGACAAAACCAGCAGGGTGTGCCGTGTCCGACGTGAGACATTCGGATGAAGTCGTCTTTTACAAAAAAAGGAAGAACATTCTGAATAAGATTTATATTAGAGAATTGACTATTTAATCAATTTATAGAAATATAGTAGAAGCTTTGGGACGATGATTAGATCATTTATCGTAAATGGTCAAGTCGGTAAAAGAGCAATGGGATGTTTTATGTCCTCGACCTAATCATCTTTTGTACGGTTATACGTATCCTATTAGCAACTTTCTGATGTATTTTCGAATCGTAAGTGCGAATAAATGTATCTTGAACGTGTTTACGCCAGTGACGCAGATCACTTCCCACACTTTATGAACAATAACATTAAACACAACAAAAAACCTGCCTTGTAACTAATTAAAAAGAAATATAATCATGTAGGACGTCAATGTTGCCATCAACACTTTTTTCCTTTAATAATGAATTTTATCTCCAATGCCCGACGGCATATCTCTCTACTTCATGTCGACATTTGTTTGCTCAAAGTTCACTTTTAAAGTATCTATTTCAATCCACAAAGTTGTTTGCATGAAATGAGGAAGGAACGCAGTGTTGTTTATTTGCCCCTGCCGCACGTCCCGGTCGCCTTGAGTGCACAGCGGGGTCTGAAAGGCAGCCCCTAATAACAGGGTCTTGTTGGGGGACCTACTTCTTATACGTGATGCTCCCCAAGGGACACCTATCTCCCCCTCGTGTCGAGTAGCGTTCAGTCAGGCCCAGGCGAGGTATGCATGCTATGCGTCTGTCCCACAGAAAGAACGCGACCCCGTTTCAGTCATTTGAGCTAAGCCGAACCGCTGCCAGTTACCACGGGTTAAAGATAAGCATGTGCACGGCGAGGAGTGAATTCCAACAAAAAGTGGGAAAGTAGTTTGGTTATGGGAGGCGACTCTACACAAGATTGTAATGAACCCTTTGCGAGCGGAGTACGCCTTATCACCAACACACGGTAAAGTATGGCCAGATATTTTCGGCATTTTGTTTAGATTTCAAATCGTGATTCCGCGGAAATTTTAGAAGCAGACGATTGATGGCGAAACAGAGTATTCGCGAGAAAAACAAGCAGATGATATATCACTTTTGGGGAGAAAAAATAAACGATCTTACAAACGCCTTCAAATAAGATTTCGTGTCGTGTGTGATTGCATGAAAATAAATCTCAAATAATACTATATATCATTTGTAAAGTGTCGTCTGCTAGAGTTCAAACGCGTTGACAGCGAGCTTTACACGAGATGGATGGAGGGACCTGTATCACGCACGCTATACACAACAACAACCAGTTCATCGACCTCACGAAGGGAGATAACCGTTGTGCGAACACACATAAGTAATGGACGTCTGTTTTGTACTTTCCAGAGTTGCGTCTTTCAAGTCCGTCTCCACTTCTACCCGATGGATGCCCGTCCCCTCGCAATGAAAGCCCTGACCAGCTAGCCAAGAGACACATTAACAACTTCAAGCATAGCGTAAAGGGTGAGTCTCCATTTGTTCAACTCTCCAGTGCCAAGTGCAAGGACGAAAAAACCTCTCCATTTCATGCCGTCTCCAGTTCCAGAGAGGCAGGTGCCTTCCAAACTCAAATATATCCTTACAGGCTGGCCTTCTAAAGTGGTTTCAGTTGAAGTTTATTCGTTACTTGAAAGTGGTCCATATTTCATCGTGTCTTTTATTCCTGGAGTTCTGGAGTTGTCACGTATTGTATTCCTGGGGTTACCATTGTTGAGGTTATTATTGGAGTTAAGAAGACAGGATATTCTGGATAACAACTTCTTTATTGTGAAATTCACCTCGTTTTGGTGGGATGTTTAGGGAGTATCAACATGTATGGTAACAATTAAACATGTAAATAATAGTGAGGGATACATGTTTCTTTGCTATGGTATATATGTATCCCATTTTGATATTCCCTATATCACGCCTAATGAAATAGTTAACATATACTCCGAGAGGTCCTGGATTTCGCGTTAAGAGAAATTTTTAACTTATCCAGATAATAGTGTCTTTCTGAAGTACATCACTTCCAAATGCCCTTCCAAGATTTCATTACTGGAGTTGTTATGTCCTTTATTCCTGGAGTTATAGTGAATTTTGTCCAATACCTCTTTGAGTAATCTGGTCTTTTACTCCTGTATATATATATTACTTTCTTTAACCTTGGATTAATAGGCCCTTATTCCCCTAGAGTTTTTAGGTCCTTTCCATCTGGACTTAATTGCTTCAATACTCCTGAACTTGTCCCTTGGTGCATAATGTCCTTTACAACTGTCATAATTTATGCTCAAAAAGTTGTCATTCAATTTCTCTATATATAATTACTATGCACTTTGAATAAAAACGCCCGTATGTTAACATTCAATAATTTATGGAAGAATTAAATATATTCTGGTGTAATGTTGAGGTCCAAAACGATGTTGAGTTTTTAGGGTGTGACCAGGAAAGGAAATTAAGGTTGTTCTGTTCTATACCGGAGCGTGGTGACAAATAGGTAGGGAAATGAAGGTTGTTCTGTTCTATACCGGAGCGTGGTGACAAATAGGTAGGGAAATGACGGTTGTTCTGTGGAGCGTGGTGACAAATAGGTAGGGAAATTAAGGTTGTTCTGTTCTATACCGGAGCGTGGTGACAAATAGGTAGGGAAATGACGGCTGTTCTGTTCTATACCGGAGCGTGGTTACAAATAGGTAGGGAAATTAAGGTTGTTCTGTGGAGCGTGGTGACAAATAGGTAGGGAAATGAAGGTTGTTCTGTGGATCGTGGTGACAAATAGGTAGGGAAATTGAGGTTGTTCTGTGGAGCGTGGTGACAAATAGGTAGGGAAATTAAGGTTGTTCAGCTCTATACCGGATCGTGGTGACAAATAGGTAGGGAAATTAAGGTTGTTCTGTTCTATACCGGAGCGTGGTGACAAGTAGGTAGGGAAATGACGGCTGTTCTGTTCTATACCGGAGCGTGGTGACAAATAGGTAGGGAAATTAAGGTTGTTCAGCTCTATACCGTAGCGTGGTGACAAATAGGTAGGGAAATTAAGGTTGTTGTGTTCTTTACTGGAGCGTGGTGACAAATAGGTAGGGAAATTAAGGTTGTTCAGCTCTATACCGGATCGTGGTGACAAATAGGTAGGGAAATTAAGGTTGTTCTGTTCTATACCGGAGCGTGGTGACAAATAGGTAGGGAAATGACGGCTGTTCTGTTCTATACCGGAGCGTGGTGACAAATAGGTAGGGAAATTAAGGTTGTTCAGCTCTATACCGTAGCGTGGTGACAAATAGGTAGGGAAATTAAGGTTGTTGTGTTCTTTACTGGAGCGTGGTGACAAATAGGTAGGGAAATTAAGGTTGTTCAGCTCTATACCGTAGCGTGGTGACAAATAGGTAGGGAAATTAAGGTTGTTCTGTTCGATACTGGAGCGTGGTGACAAATAAGTAGGGAAATGAAGGTTGCCCTTTTCTTCCTCACCAGATTTGTTATTGTATTCGCTTCCGAAATTGTTGATCAATAAGATAGAACGTAATGACTGTTTCTTTTTCCTCCCCTGTTTAACATGCTTAGCAATTCCAAGTGTCTCCCTTGATAAGCACTAATAATCGGCAGGAAGCATAAGATGTACGTTATTTCATGACTCATGGTTGTAAATTTGCGCTGCAGACTATCTTTGTTCTTTTGGGCATTCTTCGACAACTCTGTCCTAATAAATGTAAATTAGAACTGATACGAACCCTTGTGAACCCGTGTCATTATCCGCCAATAGTAGATTATCTCAGCTTGGCTATTACGTTTCCATTACATATATCGTTAAGCAAGTCGCTCTTAACGTTTTGGAAATGAAAAACAGCTGCAGCGTGGCAATATACTTCAGAAAACACAAATACGACACAGATGTGAGGTAAACAACAACGTCCAACTTCCATAAAACTCATTCAATTAAATATAATCTTTTATTGTTGATCATATGTATGGGAAATCTTTCAAGGTAAAAAAATGGAGATATTTTCCAAAGTGTTGAGTAATAAAGATCGTCCTGAAAATGGAGGTCGAGACGTGGAATTCAGACATCACGGTCTGACTTGGAATAGGGTTAATCTTGCGAGAGGTTGCATTCCAAATTGGACGCAGATAAGATTTTCATTCCTGTTGCGTTGACAGTTGGGAAACCACTTTATAGGGAGATTGTGCCATATAGCCAAGTAGATGCACGTCGGTTTTACTTTTAAAACTCTTTTTTTTTAAAAGTTAAGTCGGTAAATGAGTATTTCTGTTTTGTCGAGCACGTTCAATACAGATGTTACTGTTCAGGAGACGTTATCGTGCAAAATGGTAAACAACGAAATTGGAATCCGTATGTATACAAAACTTTTGACATTTTTGTCCGATGATATGTCAAGATTTATGTGATAGGCCTTATCTATCATTTTATACGGCTTGCGCTTTTGTGAAGTAACATCGAGTGGCGCATCTGACACGCTAGGAGGCGTGTTGCTCCCCACGCGAAACTATTTGAATAAGAAGAGGTAAAGCTAATTGTGACTCGCGTCCGAACGTAATTGTCTTTCTAAGTTTGGCCCTATCTGATCTGCCTCTGATTACCAACAGCATGCTCCAGAGTTTGTCCACAGTTAACTGAGCCTAAACAAAATACAAACAAGCCACAACTGTAGCCATTGAAAATATCACTGGAATCTCCTATCTGCCGTTTGTGCGACGACCCTATTGTTAATTCGGCATACTTTCCTCTAAATGTATCCTCTGCTGTTGGTTTGGGGGGTCTCCAGGACCGATTGTCACGTAGAGGGTCAGCGGAGGGACCCCGGCTTAGGGGGAGCATGACTTTTGGACTGTTTGAGATTTAAGAATGCCGTATTTCAATACCCAAACCGAGCAAGCGATTGCCATTTTGCTGTGGGTTAACTATAATACCACCGAAGACGAAGCTACTCGATTAATTCCATTTGTGAGCCTACCCTTTGGATCTTGCAGGAGACTTGAAGCTTTGATTCCAAGACCAAGATAAACAATATTATTGTTTCCTTTCGGATGAAAAATTTGCCGGAGCAGTTCTGTCATGATTATAAACACCGAGGAGTTGGCGAGAATCCACGAGATTATCGTTTAAGCAGAGACTTCTCGCAACAACGTGACTTGAGCCTCCACAAATTAGAGGGTTCTTTGAGACGGAATCGATCATTATTTCAATATGGGCAGACGATTCAATCGGGAAATTGACAATTTCAATTAATAACGGAGTCATATAAAGCAGAGTCTCTGAAAATTTATTCTTATTCAAATGCTGGACTGTGCGATATCAAGTTCTTGGATTTTTATGACGGATTAGCCATGGAGTATCTGTGGAGGCCGTACCGTCAGTCCCCGACCCCCTCTCCTAACTGTGCAGCTAGGTGTGTTCAAGGTATGTGACAATTTGGCATCCCTAAACAGGTGCGCGACAGGTGAGGGCAGGTGTCTCACCCCGCGTTACAGCAGCTTAACGAGATTAATAGGCTCCGACTGCAACGTCATGTAACATCATATCAAGGCTCGACCTCCGACCTGTTCACATACCGGTGTGCTAACATTACGTTAGAGAATCATCCGTAAGGCAAGGTCCGAATACTTCCACGGAGCACTGTTTATAGTATCAAATAAAAGTACATGAGTCTGTATTGTCAGATCGGACGTATTGAAATATCTACGAGCCATGTATTAATATGCATCCGTTTCTCATGAGTCAAGTAAAAGTGTAAATAGGCCGATTTGTCAGGTCAATGTTATTGAACAACAATTTTGTTTTCATCAATTGATGTTATAAAACGCGTTATCTTTTTCAACCGTACTTCAGTTTCCAATTTGAACTAGATTTTTAACACCGATGGGTTGTTTTCGAAATACTTCCTCGTGCCGCTGTTTACAACATTGAATAACAGTAAATAAGACAGTTTGCCAGGTCAGCCGTATTATAATAAACAGTTTATGTTTAATGAAGATGTGATCGTGTTTATAGTGTCACAGACATATGATGTACTTACTCTCTTTAAGGCTGTGACAACGATACATCATGTATACAAGTAAGATCTGATTTACCGTGATGGGGGTCGAGGACCTCAGCGAAATAATTTTGGATCGTGTCCAACATGATATTGATATTTGGGTTTGCATTTCGTAATTAAGTTACTTATCCTTCCTTCGTCGCTTTTGATTGTGTTGAATTATCCTTCTGTGAAATAGATTGTGTGAACACTTGCCTCAGCTGTTGTCTTAGTATAGGACCAACAGATAAGGAACCCTTTGCGTGGTGACATTAACTCACTGGACGTCTCACTGGAAGTGAACATTTTCTGTATAGTAAATGTTGGTATGTCCAGTCACTAGAACTTACTTTGGAACTAACTATATATCGGAATGTATTTATTAAGTTATTGTATTTAATAATTGAACTGAACATTTGTTCGGTGGTCTATGTTAATATGTCAAATAATTTCTTTATCATTGAGACTTATCATTTTATTTCTGTACATGTTGGTACGTCGAATCTTTGGGTTCTGTTTAGAACTGAACAGTTGTGTCGTTGTATCGTGGGTTTCTTTTAATAAAAAAAACTTAATAAATGTTAGGTTTTATATATTGATATGTTATATTTTATGTTTATATGTACTAAGCAATTAATAGATTGTATTGTTGAATATTTCAAATCATTTGATTTCATTTTTGACCTGAACAATTGTTGGTATAGGAAGTTTAACCACTGGAATTCAAACTGATATATTATCTCTCAATGGCAGTGATTCTTAATAAGCAATAATGAGTTAATTGAGTAAAGCAGGCCTAAAGAGCAATTAGCGACAATTATATACTAGATAAGAACAGAATGATTCATAATTATAACGACGATTATCACTGACATCTGTAGATGAGTCACCTCATCCAATGAAATCTGTTTTCATTCTCCTTCCTTGCTGATACGTGTAGGTTTTCCTCACATTACAGTATTCTATGATTCTTCCATTTTCATGCTTATGATATGGTTAATAATTTATATTTATTGTATGATGTAATCGTTGTTCTGTTTATGTTGTATGTTGTCATCGTTCTATTATTTATGTTGTGTGTTGTAATCGTTGTTCTATTTATGTTTCTACACTTTTTTCAAACTTATCTTGTTGGTGATTTTAATTCAATTGTGCCGTTGCCGATACTCTAAAATGTATGTCTCGTGTGATGGGCACTGATGGTTCACTTTTATTTGATGAGAGTTAAACAATAGACACCAGATTGTGATAAAAGTGTTAATGAGGCATCGTTTTGTTGGTATTTTTAACTCTTATGACATGTCATGCCAGAAATAAAGTATCTTTAACCTCTAATCTCTTTAAATGACATTTTGACCATTTAACATTAGAAAAATCTTTGTTTAATATATCTTTATCAATAGGTTACTATGTTTCTCTTATCATTATTACTCGAAATTAAAGTTAGGATATTTGTCTTTGAATAGTACCTTATGGGGAAGTTTGTCACCACGATCAGATCTGTTTTAACATGAAATAATGCGCTTTTTTAAATATAGGGCCAGAGGTTATGTTTTTTGCCTATGGCCAATTTAGTGATATATCTTGATGTATCGTTGAAAAATTTCTCTTTCCTGCCTAGCGCGTACCTTGCACAACATCTGATGTGTTCTCTTCTGTTTCAGCAATGGACTCGAACATCACTCTGTGGCAGTTTCTCCTGGAGCTCCTCGTGAGTCAGCAGCACCACCAGATCATCCAGTGGACCAACAACGACGGCGAGTTCAAGCTCATCAATGCTGAGGAGGTGGCCAGGCTCTGGGGCCTGAGGAAGAACAAGCATAACATGAACTATGACAAACTCAGCAGAGCTCTGAGGTACTACTACGACAAGAACATCATCAAGAAGGTCATGGGACAGAAGTTTGTGTACAAGTTTGTGTCATTCCCTGAAATCGTCAAAACAGAGAACAAGATTCCTTTCAAGGTGAAGATGGAATCGCTTGCTCATGAATACGGACAACGCGTAATGCCACATTTCGCTTCATACAACGCTGCAGACATCAAATCATCCGTGCTTCAAGCCTCTGCATGGAGCATTCCGGAGGCTCACAAGAGTGAGAGGGAACGAGACAGAGACAGAGAACGACTGAGGGAGAGGGAACGAGAACGGGAGAGGGAACGGGAAAGAGAACGGGAGCATGAGAGGGAGCGTAGAGAGCGAGAAAGGGAACGTGAACGAGACCGAGACCATGAGTCTGAAAGTGCTGTGAAGCATATGGTTGAACCCAAGCGAGAACCCGGTTCTCCTCTAGCCCGTACTTCCTCACCACCAAGCTCCTCCTCCTCGTCTTCCTCGAGGTCATCCTCCACTTCTTCTTCACGCTCCCACTCTTCAACTACTCTCAGTAAACCCAAGCCTTGTCCCATCACCCTCAGTCTGACCCCCTCTACCACCCTCACCCCCGCCACAACTGTCCCCATATCTAGCCCCAAGACCCTGTCCTCTGCCTTCCCTGGTCTGCACACTCCCCTCCTGTTGGCCAGTCCAATGGGCATGCCAAGGACGCCCCAGCTCCTTCACTTCTGGAGCTCTCTTAGCCCAGTGGCTACTCTCAGTCCGAGGATGAGTGCCAGTCCTGCCTTCCAGTTCCCAAGCTATTTCGGTGGACACATCCCATTCTCCCCAGTCACCCTCAGCAGCCTGAATGGAGGCCTTGAGAATCTCTCAACCCCTGGGCTCGTTACGTCGCCAACACGGACAATCCCGGTTCTGTAGGGAGATGTAGAGGCAGCATTGAACTCTATTATTGATGATGTGTGGATGTATGTGTGTGATTCTCATGAACAGCATAACGCTACTCGTCTACCAGTGCGGAATAATGTTGGTGAATGAACATATGCCACATTGGTGTGCATTTCTGTGCTGAAACTCATCTCATTATAAAAGTGCATATTAACTTTTTGACTCAAAGCATTGAAAGTGCTATGGGACCATTATATTTTGTTGACCCTTTTTGTGAAGTCATTTACTTATTTTAAGACCATACTTAGACGCAATCATGATGGTGATGAGTTAGAAGAAATCAACTTCTTAGTACAGAAGTCGATGACATAATCATGAACATGATGTTGTAGTCAAAGGGAGATGGTCTCTGACTTTTATACACAAATACTGACGTAGTCATGCAAAATGATGACGTAGTCGTACAGAAGTCATGACGTAGTCGGTACATACTGTGATCCGGTGATGCCGATTTGAATTTTGACTTTACATTGTTTTTATTGACTCAACGAGCACCCCCGGTGCCAGATAATGGTGTATATAGATCCCTGACTGCAGTTTATACGTGCTTACAGATTATATCCTTGTATAGTTCCAATACATTACGACTTATCCCGCGAGGAAGAAAGTAGACTTCTAATTGAGGAAATTGTTTTGACCTTTGACGTTTTTATGTCACGGCGACCCAGGCAACTGCCGGCGTAACCCGGATGCAAATAATTTATCTCATGATTTTTACGTCCGTTTGTACGGATTATTACATTTGACCTTTATCATAACTATTGTGATAATAAATGTATTTTGTGTAACTTTTGATTTATTTTTTATTCATAAGGTAAATATGGTGTGATTGAGAAAGAGAATTACTGCCTAACATATCATATTTTAGAAACTAAGTCAAACAGCTACTTGAATTACAATAGTATTGTTACAGCACACACCTGATCACGTGATTTATCTAGCACGAGCAAGGAACACTTCCGTCTGTTAGCATTGTTGTACGGGAGTTTTATTTTCGCAAACATTTCCCAGTTTTAGTTTCCCTTACCTAGTGATGATTATTTTTCAATTTCAACTAAAATTAATTTTGAGTGAAGAGGTCACGTCATTCTCATTTCAGTAAAACAACAATCAAGTTTTCTCAGATTGCTTTTATCTCTTTGCACAACATAAAAACAATCGTACCTTTCCTAGAACTAACGCATATCTCGCAATGTAACGCAATCTCAGAACAAGCATCCATTGATGTTACGTTAAAAACGTTAAGAACATGTCTTATTTGTATATAAACACACCAAAGATTGCAAGAAAGGCCATCGAATGTCCTTATCAGGACCCTGTCATTCAAGAAATCAAGAAATAAGCTAAAGAGAGGTCGAAAGCCTTTCTCAACCGACAGTACATTTCTAGAGCTGATATTGGGTGTATTTCAACACAATATTTACTACTCAAAAGATGTCGAAGGGTCGAACCTACATTTCTACCTGGCATGTTCTCTGCAGGGCAAAGATAAAATAACAATTTCTAAGTCGAGTTCTTGTTGAGAATGGGTTCAGTATGTCACTCCGACTACAACCAATTCTTAGTGCCACATTCCTTTTTGTTGACCCTCTCCGCCCGAGTCCCTAGAAAAGTTCCTTTGATCGCTATTTGCTGACATATGACAATGACGAAATTCCAATGGAAAGCAGCGTTTTCAATGACTGGCTTCATCTAAGTCTTGCTGACATTCGTCACCATTTTGCGCCGGCTCTACAGCGTACTGCACTTGAGCTCAAAATTCCAATTAGAAATGCACTGCAGCTTAATGATAACTGCCGACGAGGGCGCTGCACTCCCACTACAAATTCTGTAGCAACCCAGCATGGCTCACATCAAAGAAGTTGACTATCCATACTCGTATTTCCTCCACCTCTAGAAATTCTGAAATGTCTCTTACGGAAGACAACCGAGTCTTCTCCTTCATTTCGTCGAACATTTCTTGTCTCCAATCCTTACAGATGCATTCTATTTCTTTTTTAAAGTGACAAAGAGTATGTTCCATATTTTCATGTCGCTTATTAAATAGCCAAAATACCCTATGACCTGCGTAAAATCATATCTTGTATACTAGTTCTGTGATGCACTTAGCACTACCAAGCCATGTTTGTCTCTGTCTCTGCTCTATGTCATTTTCAAAAATTACGTTACGTTACGTTACGTTACGAGTCATTGGCGCGGGCCACTGTCTGGTTTTCGATCAGTTATCATGACTTTGAGTTGTTTATTTTCACGATACTGAACTGATAAGCATTAAAATAGTAATTTTCAGAAACAATCAGCACTCCTCGATAAAATATCACCAATTTTAAAGTTTAACATATTTGATTAATGGTCTGAAAGCATCCTCGTAGCTCGCACGTTGTGACGTAATCTCAACTAGCCAATCACAATGTCTCCGGCAAAAGCTTTCGGTATCTGTATTTAGGGGCAAGTACCTCCAGTTTACTATTCGTTAACTTTTATCGCCGCTTTCTTAATGACTAGGTTTTGTCTGCGCTAAACTGGTTTTAGCACCTACGAGCAAGGAGGCTGCTTTCAGACCGTTGTGGATAGGACAGCCCCTGACGGAATAAGTTCGACCCCCTAGGATCCTTTTTCCCAAACTTGTATTCTTCGGAACGAGGTCGATTTTAATCAGACTCTTTTTAGATTGTCATGTAACTAAAGTGCAGCCCTTATCAATGGTGGTCATCTAAAATAATCTTAGTTTATTCTTGATAAACATTATATATTTAATGTACTCATAATTGTGTTCGAATGCCAAAATAACTCACAATTTACTTTTCTTTTGATTGACATTTAACACTGGATTGTAGCCCTTGCCATTGGTTGTAACCAGTCAACATCAGCTTCGAGTATCCTTATGTAACGTTACATATTTAATGGTCACATTATCAAATAGCATTCATGATTGACGCTCGCTGAGCATTCTGATCAACGATTGGAATGAACCTGTTTCACGATTTTTAATCAAAATTCCCTCACTGAGATTTAAACACTTTACAGAGCCTCGAAGCCTCGGTTTGTCGTTTATTGAGTAACACACTTGCGATCATTATTTTTGGGCGGATTCATTGTAACTGAGGCTCTTAAATCAGCAACATGTTTTGAACTTGTCACATGTTTTTAGTTTTCGGACATATTTTTGTACATTTGACATTTTTAGAAGGAGTGAATATTTCAAAATAAGTAATGTATAGACCTAACGAATGTCACGTTTAAACATCGTGTCAATTTTTCAAAGAAAAACTTTATTACAAGATATACGAAAGGTTATGATTTAAAAAGTAAGATGAATGTTGAGTTAAACTAGTGTGAACAGCGAGATTTTATGGACAATGACTTCGTTATCTTAAATATTACGACCTTCAAAACGAATTTTTAAAAATGTAAAATGTATTTCTAAAAAAACTATACTTTGGACATTGAGAAATCATCTTGAACGCCTTCTGAAGGTTCTTATGTTTATAAATGTTTTTACACATGTAACGATGACACGTCTTATTAAAGCAACGATAACCCGTTCTAGAAAATATTTCATATATAAATTCAAGTCCATGGAAATAACCTTGATATTTGTCGGTTATTTGGTTGTTATCATTGTCTATAGTTCTACGTCTGCGCCCATGTTCTTTGTTACGTATCCCTGTTATTGACTGTTCAGACACCAAGTCAAAGTTAAGTCAAAAGCAAGTTAACTCTTTAGAACAGCAATACCTTTATCTAGAAGATATATAGGAATAACTTTCTGGAGAAACGTCTTTGCCGATTTGCTTCAAATGTTTAGGTATGTGACCTACGTGCAAAGCCAGATTGTTTTATTTGAACATCCTCTTTGGCTTGTGGAAAAGATTAAATCATTAGAATGTTTAGTAATTGTTTCTAAACTATACAAATACATTATGGAATTTTTCATTTGATTACTATAAACAAAAGTATACTCAGATGAATATTCATAGTATTTGTAGAATCCGCCGGTGTAAATGGGCATTGTGTTTTTGTTATATCGTACAGACTCGTTTGTAGTCGCCATGTCGACATTAGGAGGACTCCTGTTGACGAGGTTACGCGTCTACGTTCCTTCATTAAAATGCCAATTCTTTTTCAATGTGAAACTGACCTTAATCAATATTATTTGATTATTTGATGAATCCCAATCAACTGCTGAAAATAAAAGTAGAAGAAGTAGATTGTCTGCAAGGATGTTCCTACACGGAGTATTACTGTCCCAAAAATATACATAGGTTTTCGGCGAAAGATACCTATCGTTTTGACGATTTCTGTTACAACATTAACTGTTCCTTTATGATGCTTTGTTTCCAGCATACCTAATCGACTATAGCTTAAGCTGAATTATCTTTGGGTTTTTTTCTTTGTTCATTTTATTGATGACTTCTATGGAATCGAAGTGTGTGGAACGAACGTACTTTTAGGATGCATTGTAGAACCAATGACCATCAACAAATCAAAAATCGAAAATCCGTTCCTTAAACTTAATTTAGATACCATTTTCTGTGAAACATATACTACATGCATCCTCTTAGATGCAAAGTTTAAATCATAATTGTATCATTTATCCATCATGGCTATGTCATGCCTCACCCTCTATATATGTATAAAAAAAACTTATGTTGGACATTTTGAATTAGTACTCTGCCAAATAGAGGTGTATGTACAACAAACACTCTTGAATCTTGAATCTTGTTGAGGATCTTTCATGGCTCAATTTCCTTTTAACATCAGAATGTGTTGTTTGTTTCAGTGCTATGTTTGATATATCAAATAATATTCATATAACGTAGTTATGAGTTATGAAGTGGTTCTGTTTATGCCTGCAACAACCAATCAGAACTTTGTTATTCGCAAATATTGATTCATACACAAGTTCACCATTTAAGCGACCAACTGCACATGTTGCTTGCAAGCGAGTTAACTTAAAGTTGTGCTGGTTGTTCAAAAGTTAAACATTCTAATCAAAGCCCATTTGTTATGCTTCGTTACGCTCTGCACGTGTTAATGCCTCAGGCAAATGAAGCAAACGCCCAGCCAATATGCACTGATTGACCCGCCGGAGATCGTACCGTGGCAAAGAGCCCGTCATTAATATTCGTCTTCGTGAGGTGATCACCTTTATCCAAGGAAGAGTCTGTTTACAGTGTGATCCGGTGCCTTGCCAGAAATACATTAATTGTGAAAGGAAAGGACAGTAACCCTGTAGAAGTCAACACATGTCATACTTCATCGTTTCAGACACTTTTAATTCTGTAAATTCTATTCATTGTCAGATATTACGTTTCATTCTACACATCCGTTTCTTTAATACACAAAGTGAAGAAGTTAATTATATTGAATAATGAAAGAATTTATTCTTTTCTAGAGGAAAATATAAATTTGAAATTCTGACATCTACAAATGGAATTTTCATGAAAATGATAAATGAGCTTGGTAAGCATCCATCCATGAGCTCACATCCATTGTACGATATCCACAGCAACTAGCTACTCAGTAACTAGTACAAATATTCTTCGCACAAATGATGGCCGCAAACCTTACGCACACGTCCCTAACGATACTTTTGATGTTGAATCGTGGTCATCTGCAATTCCTTGAGTAATTCAGCCTAACATCTAGGTGTTGTACATGGGAACACACATTTCACACGGCGATCGACGAAATAAAAAATGTACTCAATAGGGTCAAGGTCAGGGATGAATCCCGACCTGTCACAGTTTTCGGTCGTTTTGTGGTGTATAGGATTTTTCACTGCGTTTATATTATTATCCATGAGGCCTTAAAGCAAGATTATAATTGTAGAGTAAGAGTTAGAACTAATTTAAGAAAGCTTTGCTGTAAGGTCAGACGCTTCAGCTGCCCTGCAATCGTGTAAAAGCATCCAAGGACAAAAGCTGGGGAGGACGTTATTGTGATAAAAGATCGCGACTCATACTTTGACCATCAACATGTGTCGGACCAATGACCCTAAGAATCCAGTCCGTTTCACCTATGTGGCCGATTTAGCCAACTGACAGGTCAAACAAATCCATTATATAGTGAAATTGTTCCAAATGATTACACACGGTTTGATGGGTTATTGTGTGTGTGCTGTTTGATACAGCGTTGATTAACTGTCATTTCACCGACTGAGAGAGTTACGTTTTAACTAAAAACCTTTGAAGGGCGTTCATAGCGGGCAGGATTCGAAACCCAAAATCCCGATGGCTAACTTTGTACCGACGTCGTCACAAATGGCTGATAACCTTACAAGAAATGTTTCGTTTATTTCAGTTTTCATACGTCATACAATGCCAGTAGGTATGTGCTGTACTTCCACGGTGCAGCATGAAAAGATGGTGTTTAAAAATTGCACATATAAAGAAAAAAACCAGCAGCCCTGTTTCATTAAGCATAGTTGGGTTTAACTGTATCCGCTAACACGATAGCGTTGTATACAACCGGAAATGACTTCCGGAATCAATCGCAATGATTTGTGGGAGTCAGTTGAGGTTATATGTCAACAACTAGGGTAATATCAGGAAACGCTCTGTCATTACGTATGTACTTTGTGGTATATTACGAGACACTGGGGGTAATTAAGGAAGGACTAAACATAGACCGTGAATCACCAAATCATAGTGAGCACTAGTAGTGATAATGTATAATGTACACGTCATAAAAAGAAACGTACCAGCCATTCTGTCGTCATAGAGAGTTTTTTCCTTTCGTCTGGAAATCTTTTATTTTCACTATTACGCCTGCGATGATGTGGCCTCAACCAACCTCATTATATCACAATATATTCATGTATACAAGTGTTCGTAGGTATATGTGTTGGTTTAACTTCAGCACGATAAACGCCGTCACTGGAATCCTCATAACACTTACCATCACGACATTGATCATGTATTAACTCAGATTAAAAACAAAACTGAAATTATCTGTAAATGATAACGTACTTTTTTTGACAGTACGCGTTACACATCTTCGATAACCATGGACTAAATAGTCCACTGCTTTATAAAGTTACACTCTTTTAGAGAGAACCGGCGTTAAGGTTAACCCTTTAGACGATTAGTGACCTTATAAACATTCGTGTGGAATAGCTAATGTGATTCATGAATTATTGCTAATCATTTCTTGTTAATCATAAAAATCTCGTGTCTTTTTTATCAAAAGGAGTGTCGTTTAAAGATCTTTGAAAATGAATTGAAAATGGTCATAAAAGATACATGTGCTCTTTAGTGTAAAATAACTTCTACACAACATCAAACAAACACACAACACAATTGAATTACTCACTAAAGAGAGCATGCAATTATTCTTGTACATATATCATGAATTTCAAACAACATAACAGCATAAGTGGCAAAAACACCACTGAAGGAAAAATCATGTAGATATGTAGTAAAGACAAATCGTTACCTCTTATTTCCAATTTACTATCTGGAAACGGTTTTGGTATATCAACTGAAACTTCACATTCATAAAAGAAAGACAATGCCTCTCTAAGAAAAACTATTTGAATTTATGTTTCTTCCTTCAAATAATTCATAATCTTAAAGTCAAATGCTGAATAAAATTCTCCAAGAATGAGAGTGTATCGATACACTATTCACAGTGTTAGTGTCTGTAAACCAATGGTTTGATTACCCTCTCACCAGGATGAGGACGATTACCTTCAGCTTTCTATCAGTGAATCCTCTAAGCTTAAATAACAACAGGATCCCCCGGTCGACACGGCTATTAGACACCCATCACTCTTTTTGTATCCGGTACGAGGCAATCGAAATGAAATAACTTTGAGTGAAATTCAAAGCGCATCCTGTTGCGGTGATGACAGTTTGAGAGTAAATTCTCGTTATAAGGAATACTATAACCGGTAGCAAATAAATATGCCTCCTACCGACTCGGGTTTTCTGAAATAATATACACTGGATCAGAAGAAAGTATACTTTTATGTATTTTTTTCTCGGTAAACATCGTTTCATTTACATTTAACCATTAACCAACATCATTTTAACCTTAACGGTGAATCTATCAAATAACCGAAAAGGTCGACCCCTGATTTACGAACTATTTTATATAGTGGGGTACTTATTACAAGGGATTTAACATTTCCGATTAATCGGTTACGATGAAAGATATGTGATATTCGTTTATTAACCTCTGATTTATCTTCTTATTAACTAACATAGCTAAAATGAAAGGAAGTGTGGGGACACTGTATTTCATCTATAGTCCGAAACCAGTGTAGGTTTTCAGTCTGATGTTATTGCAACTGAACTTCTCAAGTTCAAAATGGCTAAAAAAGTAACAAAATAATTAGTTTTCGTAATGATAAATTCAAAATCTACCCATAGCAAATGTAAAAAAGTTTTTTTTATTCATTTCTAGGATTTTGAAAGAACATTGATTAAACATGATTGTCATAGGATTTTCTATTTTGTTATGTTGTTTAAAATTCTTTAAAAGAATAACTGACTTTTAATTCATATTATTTATAACTTAGTATGTAGTGAACGAGTGTACGACATATTACGTCGTTCTTTGGAACTAATGATTCGTTAACCACGGATTTGTTGAGGGATTTGTATATTGATTTGTACATTGATAATGTAAAAAAACAACCCAACACTCCCATATGATATTTTTATCTTGAGTTATCTCATTCAGTTTCATCTGAATGCATCGCATTTGAAGAAAAGCTAATGTTTATATATATTTGTTTTCTAAAATTGACAACCTGACATGCACAGTGTCATATATGACATTTTATGTATTCTTCAGTAGAAGTAGAATTCATTATTGCTTTTTGCGTGCCAATTGAGGTACATTATGAATGGTAGTTTCGAAAAAGGATTTTTCTTAAAGCTTACCAAATATATAAGTTTCACATGTATTCACGGGGTACAGTTTGTAAGACGTTAAGTGGACAAAACAACCTTACCAAATATAAAGAGGTCTTGCCGGAGATCTGTGTTCGAATCCCGCAATTGACACGTGTGCTATTGCAGAGAGTTAGATCTCAAGTGAGACGGTATTACGTTTGGCCACTATCTAAATGACATGTTTTTCAAAAGTATTGAGACATGCATATGAAGTAAAAAAAAAGCTTTCTACATAGAGAAAGAGGTATTTTATCCGAAAGTTTTTCGCCGATAATTTTAACTTGTATTCGGAGAAAAAATAAAAAATCTTTCGCTGCTTGTAAAAATGTTTTTTTGTTACCGTTCATATCTTGATATTCTTAGAAGGATGTCGTTTAACTTATAGATTTTTTCAATTGATGATAATAATCAATCATTTCTCTTTATTATCAGTTGCTAACTGAGACAAATAAAATAAGAAATATATTTTTTTCATTCACATATTTACATGAACGTTAGAATTCGTTCATTATCATGAGAAAGTTTAAGATGCAAATTTTTAAAACAGTAGATAAATTGTGATTTAGTCGAAACATGTTTGTTTTCTAAACTGCCTCCTTTGGGGTTAAACCAAGAATATATTCAAAATTAATGCTCAAAGTATTTTAAGAAAAGAGACGAAAACAGAAACGGTTTGTAGGGAATAGCAAAGAGATTAAACTACCTGTGAGGTGTATGCTTTCTTGTTTGATCCTTCAAGGTGAGTCATCATGGGTTACTCATGAAACCATCGCGTTGGTCTTAATAAAAATATAACAAAATTCAAATAATACAATACGCGAAAATAGAATCTCTGCTGTCACAGAAAGTCTTGCTTCGAGGTGTTTTTTCATATGTGTGATACATTTCATCTTCATATGATGACTAACGACGTTGTACACTTGTTCGCAGTTGGTTGCTAAGATTTTATTATCATCACCTAAAACAAATCATGATATCTCCTGAAAAATTGGTGTACATTTCGGCCGGGAGGACGATATTCCCCTGCCTCAAAGATTCCTTCCTGATGTTTTATCAAACTATTCGTTGTTATTAAGAATAAATCATGAAATGTCTTTCTTGACCTCTAAAAGTTTACAAAAAATATTATTGACACTATATTGAATTATTGAATTAGATATATTTTTCAGATACCAAGTATGATTTCAGACCGTAATTCTAGAAGTCTCCTCAACTGACGACCTCAAATCAATCACTTAAAGTCTATATACCAACCGTTAGTTGATTTGTTCTTTCTATGTGCAAAACGTTTGTTCATTTGAATATCTTTCCAAACATGTTCATTGTACAAGGCGAAAACTTACTTGATGATCTGCATTCCTAATTAATATAGATCTTGTCTTAACATCATTTTAGAACTTTTTCAGAAAGTTGTTTATAGTGTACATAGTTGTATATATCGTTAGCTTTGACACATGGCTTGTCTGTGACATCGGTTTACAGAATGAGATTAGATATACTTTAACATTAGCCAAACGTTGATTGCCTATTCAGTCACAGCAGGGTTTGAGGGAACACAGTGTAGAATGGACAATGTAAGAATGTCAATTGCACATTTATAGATATCATTTTCTTAACATCTTGTTTCTTTATATATCATGATTTAAATTATAATTTCTTTATTTCTAACATTATCCAACACCGTGACACCTAGAAAGCAAATTACATTTAACACTATAAGTTTCTTGACCGTACGTCTGTAAAGAGATTTTATTACGCTTCTTCTCACGCCGGACCACGTCTAATTCAGAGTTGCCTGGCGACTTATGCATGTATTTTATTCTATAATAAAACTTTTTCTACTATCAAAATCTAAGAATGATAGTTTATTTTCAGACGTTTTCAGTGAATTGAAATTTAGTTGTTTTTCTTGTGATGAATTAAATCCGTATGGTAAGAAAATACTATTCAGGTTAGCCACAACTGCGAAGAATATTTAATTAAAATACTAGCATCTAGTAATCCTTTAACATTATTTTGGCTATTCATTGCGCTGAAAGTTCCAAGCGTCGTCTGGAAATAGCGTTTGTGCTACTCAGTGAATTACAATGTAACAATATCCTGATGATAATATATTTTCTACTTTGTCCTTGTCCTCAAAAAGGACATTATCAAACGCTTCGAGTAGTACAGTTGAACAATTACATCAGTCAATTATTAATTCTTAAAACTATAATGTAGTCTCTAAGTGAACCTGGAATATCCAATGTCAAAAATGTTCTTCTCTGGATTACATTTATGACGCGTTAATCTCTAGCGATATTTTGCTGTCAATGTCGATATCGATTGATTATTTCACAATAACAACACACACACATGTTAAGAAAATGTACGAGGGACGGTTTCCCCCTGAACCACTTTTCAGTTGTCTTAATGATAAAGAACTTAGCACAGTCCTAGCAACATTCAAGAGCAACACAGTTCTCCCATCGTTTTATACAGAGACCTTGAGGTCCATGTGTTTCATATCAAACCCTGTCATGACTTCCGAAATAAGTGTTTAATCATCTAGAAAGTGTGTTCCCTTTAAGAATGAGGGTGATGATGCTTACAAAGGATTTTACTCTTCTGTAAATGGCAATGTGAGAGTTTTGCATGGGATCGTTGTCTTGCAGGTTTCAGACTTTTTTTATCAACATTTCCGCAGCAGTGAAGCATATGAATTCTTTATAATTGCGGTAGCCTTTGCCAGGATATCCGTCATCACAACTGCGCTGTAAAGACCGTGGAAATGTCCTTACCTGCAGATAGCTGTACTCGTGCCTTCTTTAGGGCTGGGGACTTACTTCCATTGCATCGACTGAACTTTATTTTCAGGATTATATCCTTGCATTATCAACATTCGGTTACCGGGAACGAAATGACACATGTTTATTCAAGTTTCTTAAGACCTCCATTCAACATTAAATCTTAAAAGAAACATTTTTTTTATTGTTTTCATTTTTCTATCGGATTTGGAAAAGCCACTTTCGGATGTGGCAGTATTTAAGTCAGATGTGCGCTACGTTAGCCTTTGTAATAAATTTGTAAAACGTTTGCTTGGTTTTATTTGTACATTAGCCTTTGAGCAAGTGAATCGATCCTGCTTCGGAATGGGCACAAGCAGGTGAATCTCCTTTATATAGACACCTCATGTATATCTAAAGTTTTAATAGATTTCCGACTCCATTCAAGATGACGATGACAGTGTTCAAATACGTCATTCGAAGGGGAAGATTATCCCCATAAGTTTCTTACATTTCATCAAAGGTCTCAAAGTGTGCGACCTTCCAGTACAAAAACTTGATCACACCTCAGTGCTAAACTGGCTCAATGGTCACCCTTACTTCAATCACATGTTAAAGATACAGCTTTAATAGAGGTGAGGTGAGTTGTTGTTTAACGCCACTTTCAAGATTATTTCACTTATATCGCGGCTGCTAGTATTATTGCAGGGAGAAAGCCCGCAAGGCTAATGTGGCTATGCATTGCGGTGAAACCTGCGAGCATCGGCTGGAACTAGTGAACCAAACCATGGTCGCTGTACCGATGTTGTGTAGTCTGAATGAACATCGGCTGATATAGCTTTTTATACCCCTAAAGCAGACGTGTCTGCATGTAAACCTTCATGATCCCATGCTGCACGTGCTTTGGCAGAAAATGCATTTGGACGAATCGCTCGTTTTCGTCCCTGAACACAACGTAAACATTTTGGGCCATTGTTTTTGGTAAATTTACACTTTTGAGCAAGCCTTTCTTTAACTTACAGGTATGTATCATGTAAAAAATTGACCCGTTTCGAAAAAATCAATTTAGAATGAATGTCAAGTTTTTATTTTTTAAGAGTTTATAAGGATGGAGACGTCAACTAGAGAAACTGTCTGGTTGATATTCTAGAACTTAGCATGATCTTTATGAGCTTTATGGATTATAAATTCCTTATTATTTACAATAGCAACGTTTCAGTATAAATTCTTATACCGTTTTAAAAAATGAAAATGCCCTCTAAAGATTGTTGCTTTGCTGAGTGAAAAGGATACCTGGTGGTGGTTAGATTCTACATTGCAATTGCTTGGTAGGTTACCGTGTATCATACACACTGCGAGTTACAGGTACGTGGTTGATACATTGTAAGTGCTTGGTAGGTTACCGTGTATCATACACACTGCGAATTACATGTGCATGGTTGACCGATATGCTGGACGCACTAATTTTATCGTATTTCCACATGACGATTTTTTTGGCCAACATTTTATCAATTTCAATCTCATGAAGATCGGCAAAACGCCCAGCACCAGAAGGGTCGAGAGGGAATAATCTCTAATATTTCATCTACACTGCGGTGCAGTTACATGTAACACCTGTGTCAGGTAAATACTGACGTCTCTGTAATCACCCAGACTCTTGTAATGCGCCGCATGTGACTATGTTCATTGCCATTCGTCATTTTTGAACGGTATTCAGGTAGATATTTCGATATGTATTTGGAGACGTTGACATTCAGCAATTCTCTCCCCTTGAGAGCACACGAATGTTACTAAAAGAATATACAGTTTCATGCAAGTTATTTTTAAAATCTTGCTTTTGTAATTTTTCTGTTCTTTGTGTCCCTAAATTACAATATCTAAAACATAAAATACAGTATCAAATCATGTAGTTTGAGCACCTTATAAACAAGGATGAATTTTATTCGATTAAAAGTAGCTCTCTTTTGTGTTTTAAACATTAAATAAGAAGAAGACGGCAATCTCACCGTGCCTACAAAAAGTCTTAAGGCAATGAGGCGGTCTACTCTAGGACAGAAAAGCTTGCGTTTTGTAATTTTTCAGGGCTTTGGGTCCCTTGGTTACAATATTGCCATGGACCATATTCATTAAAAAAAAAATGTCCAAAAATTGTAGAAGTATTTTAGGATCTTTCATTTAAGATAATTTTAGCCAATTGATATGGTGAGTTTCAGATTCAATATTTTATGACATCTTCTGATACAGTAATGTCCCCTATTCTAAGACATTGGTAGTACTGAAAGGCATTCCTTAAAGGCACTAGTGCACGCTTTTACGGTTTAAATTGGCTATTTTAAGGTTTACGAAGACTTATGCATTCACTTAAACTTTCTATTGGCGTGCACTAGTGCGTTTAAACTATAGGGTAAAACTTGGCGTGTTTACCGATAGTAAACATTAAAAGTAAAGATAGAGCCGAGGGTTGAAGTACCGAACCGAACGCTTCATATGTAGACGATACTGGTAGTTGAATATTCCGTAACTGCCAAAGTCGATATACATATATCAACCTCAACTAATGCCATCGTATGATGCACATATTATTATATCACTGACAAGGTCAAAGCATCCTTAGGTGTATGGTATTTGGTGCAATAAATCTTAATTTTGTAAATTACTTATCTAATAAAATAAATATCAGAACAATGTTTACTCAATAGAGTCTTTATTATGATTAGTGGTACACAATGTACATCTTCAAGCGGCAATAGCGACTGTGTTCAGTCTGTATTGTCTGTATAATTCCCTTCCCTAACAACCCTCGCCTCAGAATGACAGCAAGTCTCGTTCTTTCATTTCCATGCTTCACCATAATTTTATGTGGGTCAAACGTTAGTCATATTTGACAAACAATTTGGGGGAAAAAACAAAAGTAAGAAAACGCGAATCTTCAAAAGTTCTCAGTTTTCCTTAAGTTAGATATCTAAAAATGAAAAAAACCTGGAAAATGCGGAAATGAGTGTTTACATGATAGGTATGTTTTCAAATCAAGAAAAATCCAAATGTTACCATTCTCCCGGCTCATTAGATGGCCTTTATCACATTTCTGTGACCCAACCGGTCGTTGATGACCATTTATAAATTACAGCAATTCTTCAAAGCGGCCACGGATCAACTTGTAATTGTCTCTTCGACAACAACTTTTGTCACACATTGTAGCAAATTGTCATTACAGCACAACTTTAATACCTTCACAACCTATCACAGTTTAACAATAACAGAAACAAACTACAATACAAACATAACGAGGAGGACATTTACAATCATATCAGAATAATCACAATTGAGCATAACAACTTTTGATAACAAGATAACACATACATCAATATATCCATCTACATGTTATATGCATCATATAACAGCGTTATAGATATTTTGTATTTTTGTTTTTGGTTAAATTAAAAGAAGCCATTGAAAATATCATTTATCACATGTTGATACATCTTTATTGAAATTTCCCAAACAATATTCAATATAATAAGTTAAACATAAGCAGCGTCATACTTATCGTGTGTATTGTATTTGATGATTGGATTGATAGATTGAAAACAGAATTGAGAACAAAGGAAATACTTAACAGTCATTCAAACAAACATCGTTGTGATGTTTCAAATAGTTTGAGAGGAATAATTACATTCTTCAAATTTGAATTTGACTTTACATTCTTTTATGGCATACGAACCAAAGAGACAGCCTTTACGATCCAACTAAAAGTTCGGATAGCAATACATTTTGATTAAGAGATAATATTTTCTGAACCAGTTACAGATCAACCGTCTTAAGCTTATCTTCTCAACGAAAAGTCACAATCTCTGTATGAACTCGCTGATGTCTTTCTGACTCAAGAATTACAAGTAACCACATATTTGGCAATAAAGAATTTTAGTAAATTTTATTTAATCTCAAGGAACGAGCACAAATGTCTTCGAGTTACCAATATCACACAAACCCTATTTGATAGATACATACCTTCTCTAATCTAACGATGCAGGAGGTGGGATCGATTATAAAACAAGCATACTACAAATAAACGAACAAGTTGGAACAAGTTACATGGCCAGCGCATAAATATATAAACATATATTCGAGGGGGTATACATTGAGCTTCCTACACCTTTTTGTTTCAGAAACTTGGTTTGCCTGTTAAGCCCAGATTACCCAACACACGAGCCTTTAGTAAAATAAACATTCGGCTATATTTACATAAGTATTATACAGAAATGATACTATAATATGTCGTCAAAATTAAGACTGTCCAATAAAATTAAATTTCATAAAAATGGAATGATAAAATGGAACATTTCTAACACTGACTTTGTTGAAAGTCTCACAAAATGTGCGATAGAGATCGTGAACGATTGTTTGGATGCATCTATTTACATAACCTACCCTAAATTCTAGAATCTAGTTGCTAAAGTGGCCAAGATAATCTTTATGACTGTCAACTTCTCCAATTATCATGCTTAGATCTAACTGTTGGCAGCACCCTAACGTGGGGGCAACCAACCCTTGTTAGAATTTATCCCATAATGTTTTGAAGACATAGAACTTAAAAAGGAAAAGACATATTTTTTACACAATTTATTCTATTTTCAGATGCAATATCTAAAGGGACCTACCTCTGCGATAAGAACGTATCATCACATCCAAACGTATCATCACATCCAAACGTGTCATCACTTCTTTTGTAAGACGTTTGTGTTTGGTATTTCGAATTAGATACCAAGTGCTGAAAACATGCTGAAGTTGACAGCTATTTCGAACAGGTTATTTTTCAGTTATAACGATGTAGATTCTCCTCCGATTGCCAGATGAGCTGATTAGATTCACGGACACCCCCAGAGTGCTTATTTGAAATCTGTGACTATATTCAAGCTCCTGAGACTTCAGTGCAAGTACTTATTCGTTTTGGTACACGTACACAAAATATACAACTTGGTTTCGTATTGTTTTCTAATTACTTTACTAATCTACCGCTATCTAAAGTTTGTATTCGTAAACATACCTTACATTTGACATAGCACTGCTAGACGTCAACATTCAATATGACTTCAATGTTTTTTGGATATGTGAAAAAATAAAAATCCATTTCGTTTATTTACAACGCATATATATTTCATTCCATTCTTGTATGAACACACCAGCAGAACTAGCATTCAGTTGCCACCTTTCCCGAGAAATCGTTACTTTCTTGAACCCAACTTTAAAAGTTCTTAAATGAAATAAGTAACTTATTAATTTATATAAACTCAAATGAAAAACATGTATTTCAACTCTGACCGTTTTTTCCCAATTTGGTAATGATTTAATTGTTTGCTACACATGAATCTATGTTTCACAACTTTATACCATGGTATACTCATGATTTCAGGGGCATAAAATAATATTGACATAGGCTTATCAGCCTAACCCTTATCACCCTCAATATCGACTCCTCTTTTGTACATGTATTTCTGTAAGACCAAGGACGTATTCAATATATGTCCTTTGTTTGAATTTGAATTTTACAACTTTATGCCATAGAAGATAGGGTATTATGTCCCAACTAGCGCATTAATGATATTGCCATATCCATACACATCGTCACCTAAGACGCAAAAGGTTTCCTGGTATCGTTATGGTTCTGTTGGTTGGCCTCAATGGCCGTCATCTCCACCTTGCTGTCGCTCTCCGGCATCCGTGTGTAGTACTTGACGCTAGACGGGTCTATCAGAGTGCTCTCCCCTGCTAGCGAGACTGGGCGAGAACTCAACCAGATGAAAGAGCGGGATGTTCGGACTAGGCAACAGAAGGAAAGAGAAGCATCAAGGAGCTGTTTTAGTACGGTTCGATCACAGTAATATATATATATATATAACAAAACTGTCTCACTAAGAAGAAATTCGAGTTTTTCTTCAGTACAAGTCAGTTTCGAGGTACACCTTCACTTCACTAATACCAATAATAATGATCTATGTAAAGCCACAGATTCATGCGATATCTAAATGACAAAATCCATACATAATTTCTTGTAAATAGAATAAAGGATAACTTTTTATAGTTTAAAAGGGAGTTTTATTTCACAATGGGGATACAAATAAATGCACAATGATAATTTTCTCAATGGCTAAATGTAGCATGCTGATAATGAATAATGATCATTATGGATGATTGCATCCGATTTTATTGTCAGTAACAAAATCCTCCAAGTGATGTGTGATAGTTCAACGCTTGGAGTTATCCCCCTTTGACACTATTCTTATGGTGGCTATTATCAATGCCGAGGGAAACCTATGTTATCATAAATAAACTGCGTCGTCTCGAAATAGTCAAACGAGGTTTATAACTCATTGAATCAAGCTCTTAATGCTCTAGTCACGGAATGGGTTATACACTTACTTTGTGACTTGTTGGTCTGTTTGCCGGCCAAGAAGATGGCCCAGTAGAGGATGAGGGTGACGACGATGATGGCGAAGCAGAAGGCCAGGAAACTAGTGGCTCCTATAGACACCACCAGCTGCAAGAGAACATACAGCAGCTGTACATTTCAAATCACTTACAGACAATCACGCTGTTTCAGAGACAATCTAGTCCTTGATATGCGGAAAAGGTTTTGCGGAAATCGAATATCTTCACTAGACATTATCAACGTGTCGATACCGGTAACAAACATGACATTAACTTATTTGGACAACTCTAGTAACGGATAAATGTAAAGTTCGAGATCATGAACGTACACATGTAATGGCACTTACGTTTCCAACAATGATTGGGCACAAAGCTTCGCCGAGTGCAGCAGCTACAACCACACATGTCGTGATAGACGCTGGAACATAGATAAACCACATAAACCACAAGAATCATGTAAACAAGAGCAACGGAAAAATGCTCTTATGAAATTATCAACAGGAGATATTCCAGTTTTATAAATAGCTCTATTTCCATCTGTTGACTAAAAGTCTATATGTGAGTCATGTCATGGTCATGTGTTGCTGAGTTAGTGACATATAAATATACTACTACTACTACTACTACTACTACTACTTCTACTACTACTTCTACTACTACTACTACTTCTACTACTTCTTCTACTACTACTACTACTGCTACTACTACTACTGCTACTTCTTGTTCTTCTCTTCTTCTACTACTACTACTACTTCTACTACCACTACTACTACTACTACTACTACAGCTACTTCTTCTTGTTCTTCTCTTCTTCTTCTACTACTACTACTACTACTTCTACTACTACAACTACTTCTACTACTACTACAACAACTACTACTACTTCTTGTTCTTCTCGTCTTCTTCTAGTACTACTACTTCTAGTACTTATATTTAAACTACTACCTCCTCTACTACTACTACTACTTCTACTACTATTACTTCTACTACTACTTCTTCTACTACTACTTCTATAATTTCTACTACTACTATACTACTAATACTTCTACTTCTACTTCTACTACTACTACTACCTCTGTTTACTCACAGTCTATATCGATGTACTGTTCAGTTAGAGCCAACATGGAGGGCGACATGCTGCTGACGAAGAGGCCGACGAGACACGTTCCTATGTAGATGATGGCGTGGCTGAACCTGAAGATGAGCGTCACCACAAGGGCTATACTGCACCCCACCTGGAACAGGGAAACAATTTTATTGATCTTCATCTTCAACTTATCTTTCAGATACTTTCATTTGCATACATTGGTTGGACTTAGAATCTGCTGATTGTAAACTGTAACAGAGGAACATACCATAAAACTGTTTTACACCTTCTTCAGACAGACAGACTAAACACTAAACCCATGCTTGACAAATTTATAATATATTACCATTCAATATAGGATTAGCTCACTTGCTGAGAAAGGACTCTCGTCTTACCAGTTACATCCATTTAAATATATACAGAATTAACATCGACACAGTTTCGTGGGTTTGGTGTAAAGTGAAGCAATTAGAAGGAATACTTACTATATTGAACAATAACATAAAGTTGGGGGTGAACGTTGCTGCTAAGGGCACAGATATCAGTCGACCTAAAGCAAACATTCCCTGGAGAAGAAAAGAGCATTTGTTAACATTCAAAAGTACTTCTTGTTACACTGCCATTTGATAAGCTATCATTCAGTTGCTTCGCCAAAGTAGGCTCTTTGTTACCCTCACGGTGCTGGAGGAAGAGGTATAAAGGTTGATCAGTGCTCACACACACACACCTCTTCACATGATTTTTTAAATTCTCCTTTTCATCATACCATCCCTATTTTAAAGAATACATATTTGGTGCACAATATAGTTTACATATGTATTGAAAGTTTAGGTCTATAAACATCACAATGACACTTTCAGTTGATAACATATCGAAATTGTGTGAGGAATTCTACATTTGTAGCTGAAAAATCATCATAGCGAGAAATTAGCAAATGTTTTGTCAAGAAGAAATTATGTAAAAGCCCTACCCAAAAGCAAGCATCCAAAATGGCGCCCTCGTATTTTTGCAGTGATTCTACGCTGGCCTCGTGGGCGTAGGTGTAAATGTAGTTGGCGTACGTTGACTGAAAATAAACACTTCACGTTACAAACATATCTCGCTGGAAAATATGTCAACACAAGATTTTTCCTTGTCTATTTGTATGTTGTAAGCCATTTTAAGAATTAGTCGATTTACTGAATATAAAATGTACCCCTAAGGTTTCAAATCATACAATATTTAAAAGTGTATAAATCCCAATGAATCTTCGTGAATCTTTTCAAAGATGATATGATTATATCGTCTTAACTTTCTTGAAAAGCAAATGCTTATCGGATAAAAGTAACATGTGATATATTTTTCCAGTTTCTTGTAAATCAGTCCTTGTAATCCTCTTTGTATTAAACTCCATATATCTCTGTTAGCTAGGTCCCTAGCCGCTAAGCTTCTTACAGGACTTCAGTAATAATAACATTTGAAAATAAAATAATGTGATTGCACATTAAGATTGATAGTTGAATGCAGATTCCGTATATTCAGGAGCCCAAGTGTTCCCTAGCTGGTATGTTTCCTACTGTAGCATAATCTCAGTTTCAGAAACAACACCCCAATTTAATTCAAAAATTAAATTCACAATATGACAGTAACTAATTGACAGGTGACTTATTACCTGGAGCCCATCAAAGAGGAAGACGGAGAGGGAGGCCAGGAGGGTGATGAGAAACACATCTCTAGGACTGCACGTGCAGCACTTCCTCAACAGGTCCAACACTGTAACACACGTGTAGGACTTCACTGCTAGACCGCAAATACATGCTCGTACATACACATATATGTTATACCTTGTACCGAAAATAAACTCTTTCATTTCTGGTTTAAACACGTCAAGCACAACTCTTCCAGTTTTCATCTGAACGAAAGCATTTACATTTTGTTTTATCCTTAATGTTTAAACAGAGATCTTCAAACTTACAATGCAACATTCATGCACACATATTGAAATGAGAATTTAAAAGTATAATAACTTTGCCATCACATCATGTGTGGATTTGAACACTTCACTTGAAGAGGCAAGGCTGTACTTCTTCAGTTTTGGCACTTAGAGTTGTCTCCACCCCATGGTGTTGACATGGATATGCATTTGCCTTCAGGGATTTCCTCATCTCGAATCCACAAGCATCTTTTTTATTGTTTACTTACGACATGCTTTTTTGCAGCTTTATCTTCATAAATCGCAATAGGAACATGTATGCAACATATTTTGCCTGATAATGGCGATATAGCTGTGAAATTACAATGGTCATCGTCTCTTGTGCAATTTCTAACCAGCAGTGTGCGACGATGTCAGTGTAAACAGCTTTCAGTATCAGAAATATCATGTCAAAAACCACCATGAACCATGAAAATCACTTGACATAAATACTTTTTCAAAACTGCATCAAACGACTCCAGAGATGTAAAATCATGAAGGATTCGCTTTAATATCAAATACGATCAATGTCTCAATGAAAAACAGGCAACAGCTACTAAAATCACTTAACGTAAGATGGATGCTGTTAAAACATCCACTTTGAAGACGAAACTGCCTCGTTATGTGAGTGTGCAAGACAAGGAGGTTTCAGATAGCTATAACATGCAGCAGTAGTGCCTTTTTACTGTCCTAACTCAATTCGGACAGAAAGCAATCTAGCTTCAAAGAGATACTCAATTTCCTGATCAACACAACTTCAAATAAGAGGCTCGCTTTAATCCGTTTAGGAACCAAGATCAATATAATCTTAACACTGAATTGAAGCAATATGGACACTATAATCACATTAACTTATCCCTTAGTATTACCTTCATATTCTCGCTTCAACAACTATCACTGAAGATCTTCCAACTTCCATCCTTTGCAGATACACAATTTTGAAGTAAAGTTTTGGTCGTAGATGTGAGTTTAAGGCCAGTTAGAATATATTGTTTTACTTTTATGTATCCTTTTTTTCACACGAAGTAGCTCGCCTTAATACGTTTGCATGTTTTCATAAGCACAGTTACAATATTCTTATACATCTGGTTAAAATGATGTTTTATAAAGGATCATTTCGACACATTGGGGTTATGATATATGTAACATTTAGCATAAATTAATAGTTATATAATCAAAATAATTATCTTTGAGAACTGACAACTGTGAGACAATTCAAATATACTAAGAGTTAAAGTAAAACAGTAAAGAAGTTGAATTTGTATCGCTTTCTATATATTGCCAACTACTTATAGAACAATCCTCTTATATGGATACATGGACATATCCATACCAAAATAAAACAAAAGCTCACGAAAAACCATCGATTATAATTGAGTTTTCTGAATGTCTATGAATTTGGCTTCTTTACTTTGGTTTGGAGTACTAATGACAAAGTGCAGAAGACGTTACCAATCTCTGAGAGGAAAAAAGGTTTTCGTAATAAACATGAAAAGATATTTTGTGATTCGTGAAACTGCATTTAAGTAAAGTTCAACGAACTGCGGAAGGTGGTAACCTAAATGGGGCTTTAATGTCATCACGAAATATGTTGGAACTAAAATTTAACATAGAATATTTGTGTTACATTTTTGTGTCAGTCTCATGATAATCGGCTCTAATTTTAAACTAGCACTCTCTGCTTTCTAAGTTTAATACTGCTCCAAAGGGTTCGTGGTAAAAGACTTTCCCCTTTCTTAGTTTCGATTTTATCACAAACCCGCTCAGAGAACACATGATACCTAAGATTTTCTTCTCTCACCGTCGACTGGCTGGAGTGAATGGTTACTTGACACGACCCCCATAGAGCATTCCTCAAGCAAGTGTAGGGTTTAATCAGATTTCAAAAAGATTGAAAACTGTTAGTGCTGCCTCCGACACACAAAACGATTTTGATATACGAAACCTGCTTACCTCCATCACCACCGTGAGGATTGGACTCCGACCCTCCCGGGACCTTGAAGGACCCCCGCGTCCTCTCCCTGATAATCACGAATGTCACCTGGGCCGCGATAAGCAACTGTAATATACCAAATATGGATAAACACGATATAAATGAAGGACAATCAGAAATATTCTTTTTAAATATAACTTGCTCCACAGGGGCGTGTATCGCTTAGAAATAGCTTTAGAAAGACATATATTTCATTACAATTACTATCCCAGCATTTAAAATACAGCATATAAACTTGTCATTCAATCAATCAATCACTCGCAGAGGTTACAATTGATACAGCGCGAGCATTGATGCAATGGAGGAATGCTTAATTAAGCAAGGGATGGACTTAGAGGCAAAATGCATACCCTGCAGGGAAGGTTTGAAGGTTCCTGGCCGGGAGAGATAAAAGATAGGCAAGTCACAGGCGAGAGGGCGTATTTTTGGCGGAACTTGGACAAGCATGATATGGCAGAGAAAAGTTGGTATCTGACAGAAAATGTCAAAGATTTACAGTTTCCTTTGAAGGGAGTTTTAGAATATTCATATTTACGGAAACTACAAGTTAAACAAGGTTTGTTCTACAGTATTTTTCAAATCATGATACTACAAAAAATAATAGATCATTTATAACTTAACAACTAGAATGATAAACATATGGCGTATGAAAGATACTATTTGGAAGAGGCTAGTTTTCTTTGATAAAGAAAATTATTCTTGATGATTGTTGATGGAGCTTTCGGGAAGGAAATAGAAGCGGCTGTAAAATACTTTACTGCCATTTACTGCAGCGCCAAAACTTTTATATATCTAGGTAGGAAAGTCAATAACATTGCATAGCGTAAAATATCAGAGCACCTGCAAAACTCTTTTTTTTCTCATTGATATGGAGCGCATTTCGTCGCCACTCCGATGGGAAATGTTTTATTGCCGCAAACTTTCCTTTGGACAAATAGGCTGTAACGTGAAGAAGAAGAAGGCACCGAAACAAATATTAATCCGTTCACTTTCATATAAATCAATATTACATTGGCACATTTAAATACACTATTACGTGTATCATGATCATTATTTATTAAGGCGCTATAATCATAACAATCTCAAATATGGGTCTTCTACAATTGATTTGAGCTTCATCTGAACCTGAAAACGCCCTAGGCAACAAATGCTGCGTACGTCGCAGCTAATGACATTCATTGAGCCTTACGTTATTCAACGAATGTCATAAATACGACGGTGACTTATAATCTAAATGCATTCATATCATTATTATAAATCAAGATTTATACATCGCAAAAGAACGTCCTTTTATCATCCATTATTTACATGTACTCAGGTACTGAGCAACAACATTATCTGTGTAAAATACGTTAATAGTTTAAGCTATCGTTGGTTGCTGAAACTTAAAACTTAGAGAAACCATGGCAGCACATACCATTTCAAACTGGAAAAAATGTATTGCCTTTCTAGAGTTTGTAAACACGCCTCAGTCCATTACGAGACCAAACCATTGTGCTGACTAGCTATGCATGCACTTTTCAAATAAGCAAACAATGTTGCCATGTTCACGCGCCTCTTTTACATCTCACAACTTCCGAAAATTACTCAATGAATTATTTACTCTTTCTAAGTTCAATAAAGACATTTCTCTGCGAGCGCCACAATGTTTTCGCACCTATAGCGCTCGTTAAACACGTCATGTATTTCTCGGAGCCAGCGAGACGCAGTTTTTCCTGTTCCATGCCCAGAAATGCTGTTGTTTCATCAGAGTAATATCCATGCAATGAGCATATCGATTTTGGATCAGTGTAGAGTTAATCCGTAGGTGTGAGCTTGTCGTGTTATTACTTGAGTGACATTCCCACACAGTGCTTCTCGCTAACCTATCACCTAATGAACGTGTTGGGGATAATTGAACGTATTCGTTGAGTTGAACCGGTTCAGTTTATTGCAACGGTTGCCTTTTCAAATATTGTTTGTGCTTTATCGCATTTTAGAGTACTTTATTTCTACACAATATTATTCTATTGAAATTTACTGAGACAAAATCTTAGATAAATTATTTGTGCTTAGTAAAGTGCGCTTTAACGAATATATAAGGAAACAGCAGTGGTGATCATGATAAACGAGTGTTTGGCCCAATGTGTAAACATCAAACAAATGATAAATCGAGTTTGCACTTCTTCACCGAAATTTCACATTAAATGTGTTTAATGTAGCACTTGAGTCTAATATTGAGGCCACGTTGCCCCAGCGTTGCATAATATTGCTGGAACAATGAAGTTTTTGTTAGCAGGAAATCTTTTGACGAGAAATTTATATGTTATAGTTGAAGCTTAAGCTCATTTTAGAAAATATAAATAGTAAAAACTCAGTTTGCTCATTAATTTCATTATTCAAATCTGTTTCTTTTGCCTCTGTTGAAGAAAAATTGATCATTTTAGAGAGTCAGACGGAGATCTCAAATTGATACGATATATAAATTTTCATTAAAAGATGCCGTCATCAAACTTCTGAATATGAAGCATTTGACAAGCCCTTTACATCTACGTCCTTTCAAATAAACTTTTGACATTCGCGTAATGGAAAGCTTTCATAGCGGTCATTTCATATCGTGCATCATTACTTTAGGTAGCTTCTACGAGTTGAAAGATTATAAATGCATTACCGAATTCAATCAGTGGTTTCTTATATCCGATATCACCATAGTAACAAATAAACTGCATCATGCGAAAATTGATATTTTTTCAAGATGAACAGAATGTATTTCTCCCGTAATAATGAACTCCCAGACAACCAGACAAAGAGTTTTGTCCAATTGTAGACTGCAGATGGGATTCCCAGTGGAAGGATGCAATTACTCGTTTTCTCCATCATCAAAGGCAGATGACTTCATTTAGAAACACAAAGAATATACTGCACCTGCCTGTGTAAGTGAATACGCTTGTAATGAAGCCATGAAAGCATGTGTAGCGCTGTTGGGAGGTCTTCTCATAACAAGGGATTTACTGCCAGAATGGCCTGTAACCCTTCACATTTCTGGAGTAATCACAATTTTCTGATGAAAGTAATCTTTTGCGAAGTACATGTGTCAGTACTCTGAAGTTTTGTCATTTTCACTCAGATGTTCATTTAAAAGATATTAAATTCGTTTCATTATCGTGAATTTCTTTGTGAATGTTGTCATAAAGAATATACGACGTTTCCTTTGTTAGCTCGGAGTGGTCTCCTTTGTTAGCTCGAAGGGGTTTCCTTTGTTAGCTCGAAGGGATTTCCTTTGTTTGGTCAGAGGGGTTTCCTTTGTTTGCTCAGAGGGGTTTCCTTTGTTAGCTCGAAGGGATTTCCTTTGTTTGCTCAGAGGGGTTCCTTTGTTTGCTCAGAGGGGTTTCCTTTGATAGCTCGAAGGGGTTTCCTTTGTTAGCTCGAAGGGGTTTCCTTTGTTAGCTCGAAGGGGTTTCCTTTGTTTGCTCAGAGGGGTTTCCTTTGCTTAGTTATGTTGGAGGCAATAACTTTTTATTTCCATATATCTTGTATTGGAATACTAAGGGTAACTTTTACCTTACGATGTTGCGTGTAAGAAATTAAACTGTGATAGCACTAATCTATGTTTACCTTTAGCCTTACAAAAAATCCTAGGGATGACAGTTTATCCTCAATGCCACTCAATGTCTCCCTCTCTGTTCATAGAAAAATCTTGACAGGATTCAATTGACATCTGTTCAGCTTTTAATAGACCAATTATCGGAAAATGCAGGGTCGCTAAGAAGCTAGTTGTTTTCTCGTTGACATCTCGTTAGGTCATTATCGTCGTCAATCCCAGATACGCTTTGATAAAGGTTCCACTCTAGAGCGCTTGGAAATAGCTTTTACCTTAATAGCGGATGTATTGGTCAACTCGAGTTGATAAATTAGGTCATGTCCTTATCAAACACTTATGGAGACTAATGCAATGGCCTCAAATGGATTCATTTGAGATATCCGTTCAATCACATCTTTTTGTTAACTGTTTAGCCATGTAAATAGTATTCTGAAGTGAGAATTATGTACCTTGCATTAAGGCATTTGATAGACTGTGAGTTGCGAAACATGACTTGTACTTTAGCATTAACCGATTAGTTAGCAAATCGAACAATCATTTCTCAAGAATGTTTGACGAGTGAGTGGGATTAAAGGATTTAAAGTCACTTTAGCACTTGTTTGCGATTTTATTTGTTTAAATTCATTTCTTTATTACTGTATGCAACATATATTTTCTTCAAAGGGGAATGATTTCATTACTCAACCCGATGATCGGTATTCTTAGAATAAGATAAAAATGTTAGGCGGTCATTTTAGAATTTTCACTTTAAATTATTTAAGAAAAGGGAAATGGATTCGCGTAGTTTAACCGATGTTCCGTACTTATAAGATATGTTGAATTGATTACACAAGATTGTCACACACTTAATGACATTTAATATTCTTTTCGAAATCCCTTGACTTCCCTAAGAAACGCACCACAGCGCCCTTAACGTGCTCACAGGCTACTTATACACGTAGGAGAGCAACCTTCCATATCCAAATGCAGGATCGTTCATCGAATGTTTCGATGTTCCTTGATCTTAGTCCGAAAATCCCATTCAAAACAGACAACCTTGTGGTTACAAAAGCAAAATTCAATTATCAAGCAGAGTCAAAATTATGAAATTCATTAACTCAAATGATAATCAATTGACCTACCTGAAGTCCACCGAGTATATAGAAGGCAATAGGCACGTGACTCATATTCCTGTAGCGGAAGACTTTACGAGGCTGAGGGGGGATCTCCACGGATACGTTTGGGAACCGCTCGTGGTCTGCGTCAGGTGCGATGGTGTACCCGTCTACATAGGGTGTACAGTCGGTGTTGAGGAGGAAGGCTGAAGCTATCATCGGACTGACGAATGCGCCGATTCCGTAACAACAGTGCATCGCCTGCAGGAATGAAAAGGGAATTTAATTCAATGATTGACGATTGTGACAATGCATAAAAGTGCGTTGCCTGAATTTATGTCAGAGATATTAAAATTCGAGAGTGACAAATGTCGCAATAGTTTGGCAGCAGTGAAAGATAATTTTTAAAGTTTCAAATAATGATAAAAGTGAATCGACTCAAAGAAATGAGATATCATTTGTAAAAAAAACTGCAGATTCCTGACATAGATGATATGGTTGTTGGTAACAAAACTTCAATGCTGACATTATATTACAAGTGCTTTAAGACACAACATCCCCACCACATGTCCTTTTGATGCACATTTCACCTTCTAAGGAAGCATTTCAAACAAATGTGTTGTATAGGAAGGGTCATTATACACAACAAACTTATACATTAAGACAATATTGTAAATATATCCATAATATATTTTATTATATATATTCTAAAACTAAAATAAAAAATCATAACAACCTTTCAAGAAAGGCAGACACAGGTAACAGCAGTATCTAAATGAACATCAATTTGAAATTGACCTTTTAAGACTGATTCAAAGAACCATCGTCTTCTTATAGGCAAGAACTTGATAGTAATTCGTCATATGGGTTTGTATGTGAACTAGACCTTCATTTGTAACTTGTAATATTTTACCAAAGGTAATACATTTACTGGTTCCATCATTAAGTAAGGGAGCCCCCAAAGATCTTGGTTTATATACTCTAGGTCAAGGGCCATAACTCTGGAAACATTCATACCGACCACTCAAATTTCAATATGATGTATTTTGACGGATTTGTACCCAAGTCATTTTCAGTTTCAGAAAGACTGAGAACAAAAGCGTCTTAAGAATTTTATTTCGCAAGACATATACTGTTGTTCTGAAATAGGAAAGTCTACCGCTCAAAGTCAAGGGACATAATACATTGTTTCTTGTCCTAAACCAAAATCCATAATAAGGAACGTTGTGGATAACATACCTGTATAAAGGGCCCGACGTTCTTGCCGAAGAGTGTGATCATGCGGAGGTTGGCGATGGTGTCGATACAGCCCATGCACCAGCCCATGACCATGAGCACCACGATGAGACCCGCCAGCGTGTTGCATGCCGGGATCAGCACCATACACAGAGACACTCCGGCAGACCCTATCAGCAGTAGAATGTTGTTGGGCACTCTGGAATAGGAGGCGATGTCGTTAGGAAAATAGTTCATAAACGTTTTTAATGATATGAAACAAAGCGAAATATTTGGTACTTAAGAATCCCCACTGAACCACCACGGAGCAAGTTGATTAAAACCCTTAAATGGAAACATTTACTGTGTAATATGGTCAATATGTGCACACACTGATTCAGAGAGATTTCCTGGCTGCTTCTATGTAGTTTAAACTGAGTAGAAGAAGAATTGAAAAAGACTTAACTTAAAAGACACTCGAAGAAAGAAAACTCGAAAGAAAACCCGTACAAATGTATGTATAGCTTCGTTTTAGGGAGGAGAATACCAAAACAAATTACGATGGTTCCTATTATCATAGATGGAAACACATTGAATTTGGCATGTCAAAACGCATGGTTGCAATGTGTTCCTCATATCAAATGTCGTCTTTTAAACCGTAAACAGAATGTTCATGATGTTAACAATAGAAGATCACTTTTTTTTCTCAAAAACATGTTTCGCGGGAAAAGTTTTATTCAAACAATGTTATTAGTTCCAAGGATAAGACGTTCATAGCTTTATTTCACGTATTATGTCCTTGAATTGAAAAACATTTCTGAAAAAAATCTTCAAGAAAATAAAAAACTGAAAAACTGTAGTGAAATTGTCATTGAACATCCATTCCTGAGGTTCCATGCCTGGCTTAAGAAGTTTCATTGCTAGAAATAAGAATGTTTCTTATTTAAAGCAAATGTCATTTATAAATAGGGTTGGACGTATCATTATCAAAAATCAATAATACCAAGGGACAATATCAAGAATGTCAACTCCATTTCTTACAAAATAGTACTGCACAAACAACCGTAAATAGCAATCCTAATTGGACAAAAGATACACAACATGACGCTCCAAATTGGACACAAAAAACCATATCCCTAACCTTTTAAGAGTCTCAAAACAGCAGCTAATAGCTATAGAGAACGTTGGTTGCTTGTATCTGAGAACTCAATTTGTGTGGTTAAATATAACATTAGTCAGAAATAGCATTGTCAACTAATAATCCAATATCATTTCTGAAAATAAAACTTGTGTCAATATTATCTTTAAGTAAATTCGACAATGATCATTTGGAAGAAATATTTAAGTTTCATGCCTCGTTTAATGCTTTCGAGTGAATAAACAAATAAAAAAACTAAGCCAAGATGACGCTTTATGTTTTACTAAACTAACACTAACCAACACAGAAAGGTCCGTGGCATGTATAGCGCTACCATTTATAGGCCTGCTCAACTGTCACGGCTAAATGTATTCCCCCGATCACATCACATTGCTATCTACTACCTGTTGCCAATAACATTATGAAAATAATAGTAAAGTTGAATAACTTAAAAAGAAAATCAAAATATTAAGGCATTATTATATTTTTATCATAGTAAAGAATGTCCCTTCCCATCATTCTATAAGTGCTACTAGAACTACATTTGTACCATTGCCGGAGACCGAACGTCACTCACAAATTAAAAAGTCTCCCATATTTCTGTCTTTTTGGAGTTGGGAAAATAAATTATTCCACTTTCTGAAGCAAATATCTGTAGGCATCCAGTTCTAGGTCTTCTACAAGAGCCATTAAAAGCCAATTTTTACCAATTTTATTTAATTTTAATTTTAAAGGAGTAACCAATAAAGAGGATGTGAGTTAACAAGAGATGAAGACATGAGAGAGATAAGTTCTGTAAACTGCAAATGACATTTTCAGAATATTTCAGGACAGAAGATTCTTGAACAGTCTTTTCATACAAAAGCAAAACGTTTCTGGATCTTATCAGAAGAGATTAGTTCCCTTGGATCCATATTTGGCTTCAGAATGCTCATGGCCAGAGGCCATTTCCAGAGAAATGCGACCTCGTGCTTCCTTTAGGTTGAGCTCTGCGTCTTACACTGTCACTAAGTAATTGGCCGCCCATAGTTCTGTCCTTTCAAATGCGTTGGAGAAATAATTGGATTTCATTTTCTGAAGCACGGATCTGCAGGTTGCAGATACCGAGGTTTGAGGGGGAGTGGAGAGTCTTGCGTAGGTTGGAGTGTCTTCATTTGTCCTATTGAAATGTTACTGGAAGTAGAGCTACAGGTTTTGAAGTTGACAGATGTAACATGTAAGGGGTTTGAAGATTCATGTGTGTGCGTGTGAGGGCATATGCGAAAAACATCAAAACACCAAATAAGAATGTTCATGTCAGGAATTTCTTCTTCACAAAGTCCTTATTCTGACCATGCAACACAGAGCATCAAATTACCAGTATAGACTGAACACAAAAGAAAACATCTCTTTATAGGTGAATATCATAAAAAGGTATGTGCTCAGAGGAAGTTGGTTTACTGTATTCTAACATCCCAAAAGTTTAGTCTTGTGTGACTTGAGACTTGAGAATTTGTTGATACTTATGTAATCGCTATATTTTCATCTTCTACAGTAACATGAAGAAGCTAACCCAAGTTGATTAATTATATGAAAGTTATTCGACAATTCTGTCTATGCAAATTTAATATTTGGTTACATTATTTGTGTCTTGAGTCAAGACCTATTTAGTAATCATGTAAATGTATATTTTATGATTGGTTAAATGATTCGCTCCACATGTCAAGGCCTCCTATTTAGTAATAATTTATTATTATGTAAATGTATATTTTATGATTGGTTAAATGATTCGCTCCACATGTCAAGGCTTCCTATTTAGTAATCATGTAAATGTATATTTTATGATTGGTTAAATGATTCGCTCCACATGTCAAGGCTTCCTATTTAGTAATTATGTAAATGTATATTTTAGGATTGGTTAAATGATTCTCTCCTGGTGTCAAGACCTCTTTATCTATCCCTAGTGTCCATATTGGGACGACCATTAATCGAACCGTCAATCACAATACTGTTCAATCAATTCAGAAACCAAGCGGTTTAGATAGAACTTAAAAAAGAAGGAAAATAATCAACCTTCCCTTGCCCTGTAGCTCAATTGCTTGCTACGTTAATTTATCATATGGTCAGCATCTTGATCACTTGGGATTTTATATGACTTTAAGTATTTGTTCAATGTAAATATAATATGAACTGATTTTAGGCTGAAAGGTAAAATTTAGGCCAAAAAAGTAGGGTTGTTTTCTTAAAACGCTTCCTGATCCCAAAAGCCCACTTTTGTGTGCCAATAGTCCCGCAAGAAATCTTCAGGATGTCATTTTACTACAGGCTTGTCGAAAATAAGCTCTATCTCTCAACGGTAAATTGGAGGTATATGGTCAAGTAAACAAATAACCCGGCACCATTAAGAAACTCTTTAGTTCAAGTGACCTCAATCAACTGCTTCCACGTGGTCAGAGGATAAACTATCCCATCTCTTGCAACAGACATTTACGTTATATACGTGTCTAAAGACTTCGCTCGTATCTGGTCAGGAACGACAATTGATGACCAGGTCTCATCAATGAGTCTTTAGTTAATCACCACTGGCACTGTCTAATGTCCATTGTGGTAGAGCTACAAACAGTTATTCCCCGTGAACCTGTCACATTTACATGCACAACTTACTGTAACCGTTGAGTTGTTGATTTCCCCTGGGTTCTGGTCACTTCATGAAGAACAGGGGGAGGTTGAGTAAGACAGTAAGTACTTGACTTGGTCAATGAGTTATTGTGTATCACTACGATATGTTGAGATCTCAAAGGTTAACATTTGTAGTAATGTTCACATCAACAACGATACCGTAGAAATAAAGAAAAGGAACCTATATGGTTTCTAAAGTTAGGCATTTTATTTGTGCACGTAAGATTTGCGAATTTGGAGATTTCGAAATAATGCACGATTTGATAAATATAAGCTTTGCGTTTCTCTTGACTATGACATCTATGTGTAGAAGGGAGAAAATATCAAGGTTTAAGTATGGAGAATCCAATGCCATGTTCATTTAAAAAAATGTCCAACGAAAACGGTATAAGGAGCTATACCGAAACGTCGCAAATTTGTTAATAAAGAAGTTGAATATCAATAAAATCTTGTACTTCATAACTCCACCGATGGCCTCACGCCTTGTTATCTAATTATAAATGAAAAAACATATTACTTTTCATTCAGTTATCATCAAAAGATGCATCTAACATTGAGATAATGAATAACAGCTGTATGAATCCTTTGATTCCTAAGCATCAAAGCCTACATTGCGGTCCCCATTTTATGTAACATCAGACTAATAAGATGAGAAATCACGAAATGTTACGTAAGGATTCTAGACCAGCTGACACTCTGAGAGAAAAAAAACTTTGATTACTGTTAAATCTCAAAAGATTAAAAATCCTTATGCAGCACATTTTCAATATCAAGACGGACAAGACAAGAACTTCTGCAATAGAAACATAAACTACTAAACTTATCAATAAAGGATATTGGACTGAAACATTCAATTTGTTTATGTTGAAAATTGATTGTTTCACAAACGAATTCCTTAGTCCTCTTAGATAGGCTTTAGATGAGATTTACTTATTCAATCCTTTGGTAAAACATCCAATTTATCACGATGCAAGGAAAACAACGAATGCACCACAATCGAAATGTTAAACACTTTCACAATACCAGGACCTCTGATCGATACTAACCTAATATAAAGGACCTGTTCTTGCATCATAAATAGTCTTTTCTCTACACCAGTCCAGGAGAAGGCTTTTCCCTTAATTTCTTAATGGCTTCTGTCCATAGGGTGTCCAATTATGCAGCCATGAATGCGTATTTTGTCTCAATCCAACAGCTAAGAACTAGTTGCAGTTTAGTGGATGGAGATATCGTTATTACTATGCTTGTTGTTATCAGCCATAGGAAATATGAACCTGTTTTGATACTTAAAAATTATTAAATTATTTAATGATTTAAATTTACAAATAAGATATAACAAGAGATGCAGGAAGTTAAAGAATAAAGCAAAACGAAATAGTACCCTGATGAGTGAAGTTTTAGAATTGGAAGTCACATAGGATGATGACTGCAACCTTTTTCATTGTCAAAGTACAGTGAAGTGCTTGTAATCAATCTACAAGCGGAATAAATATTCATGAGTGTCATTTATTTCACTTTGGACTATTTATTATGGACGACCAACAGGAACACAACAGCAATATTATATACATCAGCGGCGATATGTACAACAAATGGAAATTGTTATGCACTATAAATATTAATGGTAAGAAAGGTTTGATATCTGTAGTATTTGACAACAATCAGCGTAAATGTTTTCCTAGTTCACATTTTCCTACTTTCTTTTCCTGGGGGTGTGATTTAACATTGAAACGCAATATTTCTATTCAGAAGATGCAAAGATGAGACGAACAGTTATCTTATCTTCCATTCAAACTTACATACCTTGAGACATCTCACCCTCATCTTTCAAATTATATTTGAGTCCGGTATTAGCATCCCTGGAAATGAAAATTTTATATAGATACTGCAGGTTCCGAAGTGTCACTTATAGTTACATTGAAGCTGTAGAAGGGCACTAAACACATATGCGTTCCTCTCCTCTCGTATATTAGATTAATGCGCCATGTTATGAAAGACAACTTGAAGTGTCAGATACAGTCGCAGTGAAGCTGTAGAAAGGCTCTTAACACCCAGTGTTTGAGACAGTCATGTATTTTTCTCATATCTGTCCCGACAGTTTCGTGCTGGAGTCCTCTGTGTCTGATCCATTGGAACATCAGTCTAATGCCAGGATCATTGAGTAACGGTCAGATCAATTCCTTCCCGTCTCAGTGTTTGTCCCCATGGTGTGTATATTACACTGCAGTGTGAACTAAGGTTTTGTTAGCATTAGACGATATAAATTAGGATAAATCAAAATATCACTGATGACACACATACAAGGAATCATTGCACACCATATAATACCATATATAAACCCTTAAAAAAATGTTTATGATGTTTTCAATATAAATTCACTCTTTGCTTACTGCACAAACGTTGATTTAAATCTGTTACTTGTTTCTAGGAGAACACATTCATTGCTTGCACTAGACATATTATCTTTTTGATATAGACAATAAATTTTGAAAATACATCTTCAAATAATAAACAAAAAGCAAGGTATGTGTGTGTGTGTTTATCTATGAACGTGTGTGACAGTTATATACAGTAAAGAAGCCCTTGAAATTGACAGAAAAGTCGGATATGGTATATAAACTTGAAATATCATTTTTCAGATTTCATGACTTTTGCATGTGGCAGGCTCTGATAAAAGTCTATCAAAAAACAAAACGTTCCTGGAGCTTATCAAAAGAGATTTATTTTCTTTGGTTCAATAATGGCTCCATCATGACCCAGAGACATGCAACCTCTGGATTGAGCTCTGCGTGTTACCCTGTCACTAAGTAATTGTCCGCACGTAGTTTTGTCCTTTCATCCATTAATTTTCTAAAGCATGGATTTGATGTTGCAGATACCGAGGGTTGAGGGGTAGCAGAGAGTCTTGTGTAGATTTGATTGTCTTCATCTGTCCTATTCAAATGTTATGGTGCAGTTTTAGAAGATAAAAAAATATAAGATGTGATACAGGTTTAAACATTCAGGTGGAGGAAGATGGAAAATACACCAAAACACCAAGAAAAGCGATTTTTTAATAAGAATTTTCATGCCAGGATGCAATAAGAATTCTTTCACCAAGTCCATGGCCATGTGGTACAGACATTTAACAACCAGTGTAAATATATCATAATATTCACTTAGTAGCCTTATCGATTCCTGAAATTATTCTAAAAGAAATTATGAAATTCAATCAAGTTTTAAAAAATGAGAGTTTGAAAAAAAGATGGTTGTGAAAACATTTCCTTGACATATCCTTGAAATGGGGTGTGCACCTACATCATTAATTTCATGTTCAGCATCTTGATAACTTGATTAATATGAATATCAAGTTATCTGATTATTGGTTCAAAGGTGAAAAATAAAAATAAAATAAAAATAATGTATGCTAAGTAGGCTTTTTTCTTAAAATCAGTTTTTAACAGAACATCTTCATGTTATAATTCACTACAGGTTTGTTGAAAATGACCTCTATCTCTTAACTTTAAATTATACGATTGTAGTCAAGTAAACAAATAAATCGCCCTCATCAATACTTCATCAATTCTAGTGACCTCTCTCAACTTCCTCCATATTATGGTCAAGGGATTACCTATTTCATCTCTTGCAACAGACATAACCGTTATAAACAACTGGCACATAACTGGCCAGGAGCGACAATTGATGACCAGGTCTCATCAATGAGTCTTTAGTTAATCACCACTGGCACTATCTAATGTCCATTGTGGTAGAGCTACAAACAGTTATTCCACGTGAACCTGTCACATTTACATATACAACTTACTGCCACCATTAAGTTGTTGATTTCCCCTGGGTTCTGGTCACTTCATCAGTTGTAACTCGAGTTGTTTATGACAATAAGGATGTGCTTGATGTTGACAGTTCGTACTCTTTGACTTGGTATTGTGCTGATTAATGAGCAATTGTGTATCACTTCGATATGCCGAGATTTCTTAGGAAAAGGTTTGAAGTAACATCCACATTAACAATGCTACCGTTGCAAATAACAAACATGAACCATTGTTGGTTTCTACACTTGTTTAAGTTAAGATTTGCGCGATGTTGAGATGCTAAACGAATTTAATACTTTGACAAACAGCCAGATTTTGAAATAAGGCGAGTTTCGATAAGCATTGTGTCTCTCTTGATTATGACGTCCATATCCTGAAGGGAGAGTTCATACTTGTCTGCATACTTAAAACTCTCACGTGTTATAAAAGGATAAGTATTTTACGAAGCTCGTTTCCTTGACAAAATGTATGTCAAAAATTTTCTAAAGCACTAAACGCTCGGATAGGTTTATTATCACATACCTTATCACCACTGTATACCACTGTTTCATATACATGCAAATTTGTAGTCAGCTCGGCACCCAGCCACATGTCTTTCCAATTCCATATCCTTGCATGAACAGTACTAACAGTTATTTTTGCAAGAACATATCACCCTCAAAAGCTCGACTATAGATATTAAGTTGAAAATTACTCACCCCTCTATTCTAATTTTGCTCAGGAGATGTACATAATTCAAAACGAAAATTCAAATGCTTTGTCAATTGAAACAGGACCCGATTATGTCTCCAATGCCTGATTGCTTTAGTTATAAATGATTTGAAATATCATTCTTCAGAAGCTTACAGTAACAAACTTAATGAACAGATGCATCTAAAATGAATTAAATTAAGGTATGTTTTATGATTAAAAAAAGGAAAATAACAATATCATTTCAAAATGAATAACAGCAATATAAATCCTTTGATTACTAAGCATCAAAGCCTTCATTTCAGTCCTTATGTTATGTAACATCTGATAAATTACAGGAGAAACCAGAACTTGTTACATGAAGAATCCATATAAGCTGACACTCTTATTGTTTAGCTCTACATTTCAGAAGAGATATCAGAAGATCCTTCTCTTATTGATCAATAGAAAACATGAGAGAATGGCCGGACTCAGAGAGTTTGGATGTCCACATGCATAGTACTTTAAATCATGTAATCAAATAGTACAAAGTAGGATTTGTCATGTCTTCTTAGCTATAAGACATCTAATATCGCCATAATACAGGTGTCATATACAAAAACATAAGTAAATACTTACTGAACAGTCTTACTTGGGGTTTTCTGCTTCATCAAAAGTTGAATTTTCTTAAATGCAAGTCTGAATCTTACTTGATACAGCGTCATTGCTTATTTGTTCGTTGTCAATACTAGTTAAATCTCAACAATTTATTTTCATCTACACACTTTAAAAACTTCGTTCAAACGAACATTGTTTGGTATAGGCTTTACAGTTTAACCATATGTGGAGCACAGTGGAGTAGAGGTTACCATTCTGGCCTCTCACGGCCCGGTTTCGAATCCCGGTGGACACAAAAAAATGTGTGACCTGACCTGGGTTAAACACTGTTATGTGTCCTTGGGCATGACATTTCATCCACATTGCACTCACTTCGCCCAGCTGTGCAAATGGGTACCTGAATACAAGAAAAATAAGGACCTATATTATCGCACGAAGCGCTTTACAGACAGCATCTAGAGTAAAATTCCTTCTGTGTAATAAAACAATTATGTGTGCTTTGCAGATGCATATGGCGTTGATAACACACAATGTAAATGTTTAATATATTATTGTTATTATTTTATTCAGACACTACACATCGTTACTTTTCAATACATCTCTAGTCCAACATTTCCCCCCAAAAAATTCAACAGTTTATGAAATCATTCTAAATTCTCTCAAAACATCAAAAATCTGTATGCAGCCCATACAATATCAAGACAAGCAGAACTTAATTAAATGCCCCAATGTTATATAACATCTGACAAATTAAATGAGAAATCATAAAATGTTACTAAAGATTCTATATCAGATGACACTCTGGGGGAAAACATTGATCATTGTTAAATCTGAAAAGATTAAAAATCTTTATGCAGCCCATATTCAATATCAAGACGGGCAGAACTTCTGCCAAAATAGAAACATAAACTACTAAACTTGAAAAAAAACCTCATTTTTATCGAAAAAAGGATATTGGACAAAATCATTCAAATTTTGTGTTTAATTAATTTGGAATTTTTCGCGAAAGGATTCCGTAGTTATCTTAGGTTTTAGTTTGCATTAATTTATTGAAGTCTTTGATAAAACATCCAATTTATCATGATGCAAGGAAAACAACGAATGCATCACAATCGAAATGTTAAACACTTTCACAATACCAGGACCTCTGATCGATACTAACCTAATATAGAGGACCTGTTCTTGCATCATAAATAGTCTTTTCTCTACACCAGTCCCCGAGAAGGCTTTTTCCTTAATTTCTTAATGGCTTCTGTCCATAGGGTGTCCAATTATGCAGCCGTGAATGCGTATTTTATCTCAATCCAACAGCTAAGATCGAGTTGCAGTTTAGTGGATGGGGATATCGTTATTGCTATGCTTGTTGTTATCAACCTTAGAAATATGAACCTGTTTTGATTCTTAATAATGGATATGTTTCTAAATGATTTGAATCAGTTTTAACTGCAAAAATAAAGTATAAAGGAGATACAGAGGAAGATAAACAAATGATAAAAGAACAGTAATCTAATGGGTAGCTTTGTAGAATGGAGGTCACAAATGATGATTAATGCAACCTTTTTCAATGTCCAAATACAACTGGCAGCGGACAGTTGCAATTAATCTACAAGCGTAATAAATATTCATGAGCATCATTTCTTTCCCCATAATGGTGTTGCTGTCATGCAGCCACAATGTGCTGTTGTAATGACACCTACCCTAGAGACACGGGACGTGATATGATATTCTACCAATAAATAAAAAAGACGCTTAACCTTTGATATAGTAAAGACTGACGAGCATTGGATAATACCAAAAAGTTAAAAAAAGAATATATTAAACGTATGTTATCCAACAGGAAGAAAGTACCTTACTTGAAAATTGTTACAATATAAAAATCATTGGGAGATTTCCCATACAAACGGTATTTGAACCCGAGACCTCCGATTCAAGCACAGGAATATCCAACTAGCCGAAACTAGTCAAAACATCATCTAAACTGATGCCAATCGAACATTTTATAGATCGTCTCAGCGAGAGGCATTAAGTATGCCCTTAAGTAAGTATGTGAACACCAATGGTTTTGTTGCGTGTATCTCATAGAAAACAAACGATCGAATTCGGCTAAAATCCTACCATGATGCCCCGTCTATACTGACTGTATATAGTGAAGTAAATAGGTCGTGGACGTATACACTAATGCCATATCCTAGGTAAACAGAATTAAGGGAAATCAAGGACTCTCCATGTTATTTTCTTCCAGACGGGACAGTTCACTTACTTGATTGAATTGATATCTGCCTACTTAATTGTAAACATAATGCAAAAGTAATTTGTCAAAAGTTTATATAGTTTATTCTTTGCGTTGACGTTTGTATCAATGAACTATCTTTAAAAAATCGTCCAAAATAGAAACAATAGTCAAATGTAGAATGTTGACATTTAGCGTTGATTACAACTATATAAGAATTCTATCATTGATACATAACTACCATAACACAATCAAAGCATATTTTCCCTCGCATACACTTCATAATTAACGACACTTGATAACTCGACAGAACACCCACTGACATGCTCAGCTCAAATTGCTCAATTTGCTTAAATAATGGCGAGGTTAGGAGAGATCATGAAACAAACAAAAGACACATAATTCATCATAGCGGTTAAATGAGATGAACAAAATTGTGACTAAACACTAAGGAAGTTTGCACGGTTTGTGCAAACGAGGAAGCCAAACATGCAAGAGACATAGCTGTGCAGCACAGGAAGCTTTAGCTACTAGTACTTCCAGGATATCTATCAATATCTGTTTGTGATTGCTGATCCCTGAGAGTTTATAAGGCGATTAAGGGATTAGCATTGGTACCTCAATTTTCGAAAATGTACTTTTCCTGGGGCGTTATTTAACATTGAAACGCAATATTTCTATTCAGAAGGTGACATCTCACACTCACACTTCAAATGTTTTTTGTTCAGTATACGCGTCTTGTGGAATGATATATTTTAAAGATAACCAAGGTTCTGAAGGCATGTTTGAAGCTATTTAAGGGCACTCAACACAAATAAGCCCATCTCCTATTGTATATCAAGTTAGAGATATGGCTGACTGTTCACATTTCGGGGCAATCAGATTTAGATACAAATACGCCATGTTATGAAAGACAATTTGAAGTGTCAGATACAGTCGGCGTGAAGCTGTAGAAAGGCTCTTAACACAAATTGCTTGAGACATCCGTCTACTTTCCTGATATCTGTCCAGACAGTTTCGTCTACCGGTCTTAAACCATTGGAACGTCAATATAATGTGATTCGAGTATTGATCAGATAAGTTCAAAATCATGGTGTTACATTTGAATATAGTGTGAATGTATAAACATTACCAACACCGTTTTATGAATATATTGTGAATTTTTAGCAAAACGTTTTTTTAAGAAATATATTAGATATAAAGGAGTTAATGATTTAGATGGAAACTGTAAGTATACAACTGCAATAATATTTTTAAAGATTAACTGACACTTTCAATCAATCGGATTTGCACCGAAGGACCACAGGACTATAGTAATATTAAAGAGATCGCTAGACATTGTATTAGGCAGTAAACAGTAAACATTTTCTTAGTAAAAAGGCGTGGTACATAAACATTGAATGATTTTCAAACAATAACAGCTAAACATTTTATGAATTTATAAATATCTTGATTCCTAAAGGAATATTCTATAATGTACATATGTCTTATATCTTAATCGGTTAGGCGGTCACAGAAAAATCCAACATTCAGAGAAGTTATATATACTATAGGTATTTTTACATGTCTAAAACATACATATTCTAACTTCAATTTACTCAAGGCATTCACATCTCGGGGAGAGAGATTTTGATTCAAATACGTCACATGAGGAAAGCCATTTTGAATGGTAAGTAATAGTACAAGTGAAGCTGTAAAGAACTTCTCTACACTATCATGCGGATATCTGTCCGGACAGTCTCCAGCTGGCCACTTGTGTCATTGAATCAGTGGAACTATTGTATAGGAACGTTCAAATGTCTTCGTCGTTAAATCAACGTTTTCAGTCTCCAGCATACATGACCACCATGTTGATAAAAGATGTTATAATTCAAATGATTTATACTAAATATACATTCAAAATGAATCATAAATTATACAAACTGTTTTTTCATTAAAATATTATTTTCAACATTGTAATTCCAATTTCGAAATTTGACTTAGTATTTAATGACTTACAGAAGAGTACAAGTGTAATACCTCTTCAAAGACTTCGACTTCGAGTGACCGATTTCAACTCTGAAGCTTACATCTTACAAGTCTCACTTTTAACTTACCTAAAGAGAAAGCTTTAAACCTCCAAAATGACAACAACGATTACTTCCTTATTCCATGGAACATTCAAGATATAGATGGCTTTTGATCAAAGAAATGAATGTCTTCACAGTAACCCTCTTAAACTCTCGGGACATCTAAGCCTATCTTATGCTCATGAGAGTAATCGATCACGAATCAAGGACCTATCAAACACACATGCTATGGTTTGTCTATCAGTCTAATGCTGATATCACAAAGATACAAATTGGACAAACTAAGTTTCTATATATTTTCTGACAAGCGGCAGTGTATTAAAATGAAGCCTATGGATATCTTTGGAAAATTACTTTTGAAGCTTTGTAATGCTTTCAATTTGGTCAAACTACCATGATGATGTTCCTATATACATCAATCTTGTGAAATATTTGCACAAGATCCTCTTGATTGACATCTCTAGTGCACAAATTGGTCAACTTAAGTAGCTTAAGGATTTTGTACGTCTTCGGTAGAGGTTTGGAGATGGTCGGTGATCAACACTGGTTGTGTCTGAGCGGCTATTACCTGTCCCTTTGAAGTTGATTGTCTATCAAAGTTTGACGTCGACTTTAAAACCATTTCTTTTTATGGTAAAGGGAGTTTTCTAAATACACGAAGAAAAGTTTATAGATCCATTCTAGTGACATTTTTAGTAGACAATAGGGAAATATCATTTTAAACAAATTGTAAAAGGAGAGCAAAGCTCCTCGTGATCCGTTTAGTAATTCCGTTTTTATTTGTATCTATGTGTACACTTCTTAATCTAACACGTTTTACATATCTTCAAAATATCATGAATCTTATTAAGACTCTCAAATAAGAATTCAGTGCTATTAATTGAGCGTTAAATTGGAAATTTATCGTTGATTTTGCGACATTACTTGTGCAGACACAAATTCGGACTGACATTGGTGAAACAATATTATGTTTCAAAATCCATGTTATTAACTGTTAATTTAGACACATTTATGATTTATGACATTATTGATTATTTCAAATATTAAATAAAACAAATACATAGTCTAAAGTTTTTAAGTCTTACAGGTTTTATTTGAACCGGTATTGAGCCTATCTCATATTTATATGAATAATATTTGCTCCATAAATTATTGGTTATAGAACGAAGCCGAAGAAACTAAGTCTTAACCATGTGAGTTCATGATTCATGATAAAATCATTATACCTATTCAAATCTGAATTTTGGTAATTCTAATGAAACTAAATGAGAACTAGCTCTACACGGGCAGGGGCATGGTTTTAATCATAACTGATCATGTTTAATCCACTTGAGAATTCCTGTATCATACAATACAGAACACAGTCAGTCTACATGACTGTCTATCTTATAAATAAATTCCAAGCCACAAGTAGTAACACAAGAGGTCGCTGGGGACTAGGTTCATGTCACTTTAACCTCATTCTTGCACTCTACATTGTGATTGATTCGGGCAACATTATATATCATATTTCATCAGATGAAATAATTATGAATCATTTAATTTAACTTCGAATAAGTTTTTTAAAATACCTAATTATAGTTTATCTAAAGATCTGTTAGGTGGGTAATTTGATTTTGCAAAAGAAGTTGAAGACAGGTCGGGAAATTTTGAATTCCAGTAAGAGCAATTCTCTCCCAACATAGGTAGCTCCGTCAAAAATCCCTATACAAACTCTGTCTTAATACGAACGTTTCTCGGGTTTCCTCTACCGGCACAATATTGCAACTTAAACTACCTGGAAATATTTCAGATAATGAAAACACCGAATGCATGAATATCATATTTTGTTGTCACACAGGCCTATGCAATGATGCAAATGCAAAATGAGGCATATGTGTTCTGTAAAGAAGACTCAAAGTGCGAGTGAGACTCGAATAATGTTTGGCTTTTGGAAAGCCTACGGAAATATTTGAATGAAAACTTTTGAAACGGCGTCGATGATTGCACAACTAATGTTGATTGCATTCATAGGTATTTATGACGGAGTTGCCTCTGTTGAGAGAGAATGCTAAGAAGCATGTGTAATCACAATCTAAAGTTTACAATTTTGATCGACTCTAATTGGACGACGCAACGGATGAACACTGTTTGTAAAAATATGGATATAAATAGGATAAAACAACGCTTGATAGCAGATTGTGTTGCAAGATATGTTCCTGATAATTATAATTAGTTCCCAAAGAGACTTCATCTCAGGAGAACATGTCCTAATTAGTGTATCTCCTGTCACAATAGCTTGAGGAATTGCTTTGGGTTTTCTGCCTGCTCCATGACTAGTCGATCAAAACAGCTGAGCAAAGTAGGCTATTTGGCTAAAGCAGCTTGTAGCCTTATTCTAAATATGTTATTGTCAGATGTTATTGTTGGAATATGCATTTATCTACATCATTTTGTTTCATGTTTCATATCTTCTTGTCTTTTTCATTTCTTCCTCGTATATCATCACGCGTCACAAAAGCACGAAGAAACGCTTGTTGTCGTGCCGGGAGCTGATCCAAGACTAGCCCAAAGAGCTAATGAGAGTAGGTTAGTTTGCCTTAGTTTGTTTACAGCTTTACCATAATGCATGGTTAGAATAATAGTGATTATTGTTTTAACTTAATGTCATCTACATCACTTTTATTTCTGTTTTCTTATATTATAATTTATTATCCTTCGTATAACAAAATACATTGGTTAATCATATTCATACCAAAACTGTCCGATCAAAATGATAACTCTATAGTTAATGTTTTTTTCTAATTGAAAAATAGTTTTACCAGCAGATCAACAACATTCTAATATTTGATATAGGATAGATTGTAGTTACCTTGAAACACGATAAGAGAGAAAAACTTTCACATTATTAATGCTTGTTCCGTCAAAAGCATCCTAAATAGATCATCCTGTCCAGGAAAACCAAATTCATTTGTTTGCACTACGGAAAACACAATGTTTTATCAAATGTCCACTGATAACCAGGTTTCCTTCAATAGAAACACTCATACCATCACCAGCTATCGTCATGAATACAAACAATAGAAATAGAGCCATTGGCTCTCTAGCTCATCAACTTCTACAATATTTCATATGAGATAAAATATACATAAAAAAGATGTTACAGTCTCCAAAAGGGGTCCTACACATAAGGTTTTTGCTTTCATTGACTTGCAGTTTTGAAAATATCTGAATAGTTATAAGGATGTGGCCCTTACTAAGATCGAAGGGTCGCCAAACCTGATTAGGGTAAAGAGTTTATACACACTTTTTAAATTTTCTAGCATTTATGGTTCGTGAGAAGATGAAAGTAGGTTTTTAGGATGTAGCCTCTGTGGACCTTGTCTGGGGCGACAGGGACCACAAAATCTACAATTGATAATCCTTGTAAAGTAAGAGTAGAGTCAATAAACGATATTTTAGCTTTCTAGCCCCTATCATTCATGAGGAGAAGACGAAAGTAGGTATTTAGGGCGTGGCCCTTTTTAGGGCCACAGGATCATCGAATCTACAATTTATGTAATACATGGTGTAATTTTCTGTATACAAGATTTCAGCTTTCTAGGTCTTTTCATTCATGAGAAGAAAACAAAAAAAAGGTTTTTAGCGCGTGGCTCCTACGATCTTTTGAAGGGTCACAAAATTACAAAATCTACAATTTATAATCCCTTTTGCCCGAGCAATCTGAATCCAAGATTTCAACATCTTAGAGAGAGTGGTTTGTGAGAAGAAGTCGAAAAAGAGAAAAGTTTACGGATGAACGGACGGACGTCGGACACCATGTCCTGCCATAAGCCCATCGGGCCTGATGAGCTAAAATGGAGTTAATCAAAATCATTGAAAAGGTTTAATCTTTACTCTGTTTTGTTGACCATGCTAACGATAACTATCACAATTCTTTGACGATGGATTGCACAAAATCAACACTTCACTATTAATCATAGTTAAATAAGATTTAAGATACCTAAAGATGGTTGTATATGATTACAACACGGCAGAGGAATTAGTGTAATCCATCCCTTAAGGATATTAGTCTTGATTAGTTTGTATCTGTAATGGTTAAGTTAGTAACATGTCTATAATGCTGATCTTCAAAGTTTAGCCAAGCCTGCTCCAGTTTTCTCATTCAATAAATTCCTCAGTACTATCCTCGTAGTCTTTTAAGGCTTATGGATAAATCAGGAGCGAGCTTAGATACGCGATTTCTTTACAGCAAGAGCCTGGGGTTCCGGTGAAGAGGTTGTGAAGATGTTATTCCGTTTTAGAACATGTGATACACCAAATATCACACTCTTGCAATAAAAAAAATGTGAATTTAAAGAAACATGTTTCAAACCATCTAACTCAATTCAAAATACCTGTTAAAGTTGTAGTTCGACAGTGGGATATAATCTTGAATGGTATTCATTGACGATTTGGATTTTCCTCTATAAATTGATAATGTCAAAAAAAATTATTTATCGTTCATGAGTTTAGATTCTGATTTTCACATCATGTTGTCATTTCCTTGATTCATTTGACCAACAACTTATTGAAGAAGATTAAATAAACCACTAAAACAAATCACGTTTTTGTCCAATAAAGCTGTGTAAAGTTTTCATGTTAAAGGAAAAGTTTTATTGCTTTCGTGACGTAATCTATTGTTCTGGGTAACAATTTATACAACTTTATCAATGTTTCTCAATGTAACCTAATGCAAAGAAAAGTTTCACAATCTGAACTTTCAAAAATTCAGGAAGTCTGATCGATGTTAAGTTAATAAAGGAATGTTCTTGCATCATAAATCGCTCTTCCTTAGACGACGCTCAGAGAAGGCGACGATCGGCTTTCTGTTAATCCCTTTGAGATTTCCTTCCCTGGGGTGCTGAAATACGAAGCTCCAAATGGATTACCTCGTCTCAGCCCCCACAGTCGAGAACAATTATCATTTAAGTGGATCAAAATAGAGAGTTGAGAACATTTTCTGGTATACTTGGGTTAAACAAGAAGCATTTATGATTGCTTCCAACCAAACAATCATTGAATTTTTTTTTAATGTATCATCATTTATAGTTAGATAGTTAAAATGCTTTTTAGTACCTACAAAATGGAAAACTGTATATCCCCGCTACAAAATAAGTGGCAATTTATAGTGGTCATTCCTTCCATCCGTTCTGCCGTTCGGTCAATTTTTATAAACACTGTAAGGTGTATATAAACCAAACTAGTTATATTTGTTATCCATAGCCCCCTCTACAGTTTGTTCACATACATGCCTACCACCTGCAATTATCATGGTTTCTTTGAAGCAGCATAGCATGAAGAAGTCAAAACCTAAAATGACGTGCCTTAAGTTCAGTAATGACGATTGAAAGATTCATAAAATACATATCCGATTTGATTTGGAGGAGAGCAAGTAATAAACTTTGTTATCCAGAAGGGTTTAAGTACTCGCCATGCATATAATAGGCAGACTGCCGAGACCTCCATTCTCTTGATTTTATATTTTATCGCAACTAATTGATTGAAAATACGACATTTATGAGTTTCAGAGAGCATACCAACTGACAAAATAAAAAAAAAGGTACATTTAAGAAATAAGGGAAATTTATCACTGACTTTTATCAAGTCATAATTACAGGTTTTAGATCTTTGCCTAGGCATATTTAAAGTTTAACAAGACAAATAGAAGGAAAGAACATTGATTTTTCGTTTCGAGCTGCAGATAAAATTATTGAGAGCATTTACCAAGAGAAATCACACAATCTACACAGAATAATGAAACCCTATGGACTTCATTCCTTATTGTACAGTGGTAACATTCTGTTCACTTTCATTTGGACCCACTGGATCTACAAGTTCAGCTAAAATGTGCATTAATGGTGACAGTCAGAGTGATTTCCATTATGCACTGAAGATAATCAAAATGAGTTAAAGTTGCAATTTTCTAAGGGGGAAACATGCTTTTATCGATTTCAATTACAAACAAATTGAAAAGTTTGACTTTAAGGCACCACTGTGTATCATTAAGTACAACTCATTTATCAGAAGCAGTTCATTGGTATATATACGACTCTATCTAACAAGTGGTGTGTCCCAGTTAATCGATGATCTCATTATTACAGCATAAACTTGTAGACTTCAAAGTACACAATTTCAAGGATATAGCATGGGCACGTGCCATCGTCAATAGACTTAATGCAAAGTTTTAGGATTCAAAACGGAAATGGATTTGTAATCAACTACTTCAAATCCTTTAGACAATGATCTCTGTTAAAACTTGGTACATATCTGTGAAAAAAATTCATTAGTTATTTATCTTAATATGTAGAACAAATAATTAAGATTGGTGAAAAATAATTTCAAATAAAAGCAAATTTAGCTCATGAAATGATATACATTTGTATCATCCATAAAACGATAAAATAGTTACTCTTCTTCACTTGTTATAACATCGGTACCTTGCTAACCACATATATATTTTCAAACAAAAAAATTTATTGATTGCAAAATTATATAAATTAATTATGTTCGGGTCCTTTTACATGGGCACTGAAAAGTACTTCTCTAAAGACCAATAGCCTTAAAATCATTTACATGATTGATATGTTTAAACTAATGACAGAATACCAGATCACATGCAAAGTTCCAATTGCAGTTCTTTACCAGCGGCCTAATGTATATTGGTACAAGAAGTCCATCTCTAAGAAACGTTCCCTGATCAGCAAATACCGTGTTATCTTATCAGTCTGCCATGGACATATCTGTGGGCATCTGATCAACAAAATTTAATACCTTCAAGATTCTCATTTTGGTTCAAACCACCCCTTCCACATTCACAGTGGAGGAAGTTCAACACATTAATGAAATAAAGACACATTGTAATATCCCCGGATTTACAAATGGTATTTGTAGAATGCATAAATTGTGTGTCATGCCGTTATTCAACGTAACGTAAAGTAAGTTCTTGACAAAAGTAAAAGGGTCATAGTGTTTAGAAATAAGGTAACTCAAGTGTATGATTCTGGAAAATAGCTATATATTTTTTAGGAGTTTTAACTCCTTACCCTTTCTCGTTGCCTAACTCATTAAGTAAGACATTAAGTATGGACTGATGTTTAACAGGTATATAAATCCTCTGTCGACATTATGTGTAAAGGAACACTAAAGTTCAGTTATTTGTGAGTAATGTAAGAGCGTTTACAGCTGTCACTTTTGTATATCATATCAGATTTTATACAGGCTATTCAACCTGGAAATCAGATTTAGATACAAAAACGCCATGTTAATAAAGGAAAATTGAAGTGTCAGACATAGTTCGAGTGAAGCTGTAGAAAGTCTATTTACACTTATTGGTTAAGACATCCATCCATTCTACTGTTATCTGTCAAGACAGTTTCGTGTTGGCAGCGTCTATGATTGTACTACTGGAGCCCGTCAATCTTATACCATTCATTCATGTGTCAATCAAATTAAGTCTTGCTAGTCTCTCAGTGTTTGTCAGCTTGATGTGAACGTTACAGTGTGGATCTATGAAGGCAACCTCCTAATGTATGCCTGAGCTTTTGGCAATGCGATTACGATTGCTGCATGCGGTGTCATGACAGTGTCAAGGTTCATTGTCTGTTAATATTTTCATTCTGTGAGTATAACAATACCTTTGCTTTTTATATTCACGTACTTGTTCTTTGTTCTAGTTTGCATTTGCAGTCATTAACAGGGTATGTTTGAGTAATGATAAAAGGCATTTCAAGTTAACATGAATGCATAAAACACCTCTTTTTTCAAACAACGTTGTAGAGGAGCAATGACTTGGACTAAGATCTTTCAAATTAAAGCCTACAGGAATGTACATCAAAATAATTAACAGACATTAACATTGATAATGGCGTTTGTTCCAACATTCGAATAAACATTCAAATGTATAGACGACTCTAGCTCACAAAAATGATTGTCTGAGAGGCCTGAAATTCTCCTCCATAATTCTCCTTAACCTTATGGGTTAAGGTAGCTTTATCAACTTCCGGTCTCTGTGACCCCCTTGTTATCCAGCTGGTGTCACGGTGAGAGGTTATTGATGGACTAGATATGATCAGCATATCAATAATATGAGATTGTTACTTAGTTCTTATCGGAATATCTCAGACCATTAACAATAATAAGTCTGAGGACTCACAAAGGTATATTGTCGGTCTATACTTGATTGAAATCGGACACTGTGTCCAGTGCGTTTACCCTGTATAGAGTACTTCAATTGTTTCAAGATGGTTTAAAACGGAATTAATATGGTCAACAATACAATCATCCACCCTGCTGTTTAAGCTAATAGCCATAACTGCATATTTGTTATGAATAGAAAAAACGGTTGCCCCGTGTTCTTAATTTACTTTCATATAAAAAGCATCTTGTATTGTCTCCTATAGAAATATTGTTCATGTGGGCAGAAAAGTCGTTATTACTGGCACAGAACAAATCTGAAATGTGATCCAAATGGTACAATTTCTGTTCATGAAGATACTCTTGAAGGCACTGCAGGGGTGAAGCACGTTTTTGTACGGAAATAGATAGTTCTCATGAAAATGGAAAACAATTTTTACCAGTTGCATTAAAAGGGATGTTACGCGAATCAATGTCGATAGCTCGAACGCTCAATAAATATTCACAATACAATGGCGACGTTGTCACTTGAAACGTGGCACATTTATTTCTAAGAGTATGGTCAATCGGGTTGAATAAAGATGCCTTAGCCTCTGATGATAACATTGTTTGTATCATCTTATGTTTAATGAGGATAAAATTCATATCCTAAAATATCCCAAAACCGCCAAACACCCTCTAAAGGGATAGGTTTAGTCTTAGTTCCGTGAAGAAGACGAAATCAAACACAAATTAATTTGCACATTGTGAAAACACGTGCTCTCTCATAAAGTGAAAGCCGACTTATTCAAGTGTGGAAATAATTTTTGATGCTTCAACTCTCTTGAAGTTTTTTTTATTTTCAGAAACGCTTCTGAGCATTTCAGGAAGAAGACAATTTCCTTACAGAACAAACCTCTGCAACATCTTTCGACATTGAAAATCTCCTTTGAAGCTGGTGCTAGAAAATAATAATTTGAAGAATTATTTAGAGAAGACAAATTTCCATAATCAAATTTCTTAGGATATCACTGTTTGGTGAGCAGTGAAACAAAATCTTATAATTAGTCCCTTCAGGACAGACCTGTTATTTAGTGTTCAAAGGTTTCAAGTCAACGAATAGAGCTTTTTATTAAATAAATGTTTCGCAAAGCACTGAGTAATCAACATTTGGCTTGTATCAGGTGAACCAGGGTACCGACAAGAAAGCTCCAATACCTCTGGGGACAGTTGAAGCCTAAAGAAGAATGGGAATACCAACCATAGCAGAGAGAATATGTTCACTCACCCAGGATACATCATGGCACTTACGCTCAATCGTATGGTTCGATTACCACTTTCGATAGAACTGACAAACGCTCAGTGTTCGATTTAAATTTCATAAAAAGAGTAAAAGAGTGCCTTGAGAGTACAACAAAACCCTCAGTGTGACCTTTTGATGCATAATGGATCCTCTGCATAAGTAAAGCAAATTTACGGTGTATTGAAATAGGTTAATACCTTTTAATATTGATCATTTTATATAAAACAGTTTTTGATGGGATAGAAAATTATCAGTTTTTTTCAATCAAGGGCCATAAACAGGCAATTCTATTTATAGCCAAGCGTTTTAAGTCAAGGGCAATAACTCCAGATATATTCATTGCAACCCGCTAAAAATGCACATTTCCGTATCGCTGATGTATATCCAAAACAAATGTAAAGCAACAGAAACGTGTTTCCCCCCTGTCGTCGATAAAGACTAGTTTGATATAAAAGACTAGGAAATCATACATAATGCAGACCCCAGTCACTAAAATTGCTACGACGCTGCCGCTATTTTGATAGAGCGTCGTTAGCCCAAAGGGTGCCCTGTCTGTAAATGACCCTTTTGCGACATGCATAACACAATAAGTCTGCTGCATGAATTTAAAGTCTGATGGATAAACTAACTCTGATGTCTACAACGTTCATTTTTTGTTTGATTTAATCGCCAAAAGATTCGAGATCAACTTTAAAACATTGTATTCTTCAAAACTGCATGCGGCAATGATGTTATTTTCTTCATCGGTAAGACTTTATCAAGTTTCACATTTCGGTCTCTATAATTGGTATAAGTTGAATGTGTAAGATATTTTCAATAAAAGCTCTTTGGTCACTTGCAATAAAACTGCTGAAAATATTCATATTGGGACGCCTTAAACAGTAGGAAAACAGAGGTAAACGAAGACCAATATGATATTTTGACCCGTCAGTCATGACCAAAAAAATCATACTATTGAAACGTTAAGATTGTGTAAAAAGCCGGGAAGGTAAACACGTCACAGACGGGGCATTCTGAAATCACAAGCTTAGCAGATAACTTAACGAAACAATTAAGTTTACGAAAGAAGCAGGAATCAACCTTTCATGCATGTTAACTCGTTTGTTAAACTGTCTCAAACAATGTTCTAAAAAAGGATATATCCAAGGATTCGAGAGATCAAAGCTGGAGGATTTGCACTGTAAGGACTGACAGGCCATCAATCGGAGAATCTGTTGAATTAACGCGGTTGTCTGAAGCAAGGTTGTAATCTTCTTGGAGCACCATTCACCCTGCTTATCACCATATTACAGACTTCCTAGTGAGATAGATGAGGAGCTAAATACTGTCCTAAGTCCCCACATAATCAAAAATTTAAAATGGCGATAATACCGCAAACATATTTAAAACATCTACGATCTGTACCTAGGAAAACATGTGTAAGTTTTATGTTCCTATGGCTCAACTTGGAATACCTTGGTTAAGTAAGGATTTTCTGTTGATAACATAATTTCAAGTTTTTAAGAAGACTCCAATCTCATAAATAATTTACATTAAAAAGTAGCCCAGTTTATACAATCGATATCACTTCAATAACATTCAACGATATTTCAACACTGAAAAGCAACTACTACTGAACCACATTGAAGAAAGTTTATCCATTGTGAAAGGATTGAAACCTTACAAAATTGTAATTCTGTTATAAACATCATTTTAAGGGTTGCTATGATGCGTGATAAGATCCCTGCAGAGTTGTTTGAGTTCTAAACTCAACAAAATACATGTGTCAAATCATCAGAGAGATCACATTAAACCATCATTTGATCAATAAAACAAACAAATAAACTTCTTGCTTGGTTCCCCCTATCCAACAATATAGCAATTTGACTAAAGATAATAGAGATGGTAAAGATGTTTTGAGAATTGTCATTTCATTACTCAATACAAACGTTATCCTTATACTGTTACCGCATATACAACAGCGTTCCTATTGCAGGGGAAATTTATCAGCATTGTTAATGAGTATGTTCTGTAACAGGACAATGGAGTAGAACAAGGTAAGGATGCTTGTTCGACTTTTCTCTTGTCATTCCTCATTGATTCTTGCTCAAGCTTTAAAATGACATCAATAAAGCCCTGTCAATACCTGTCAGTCATCAAGTACGGATATTAAAGATTTACTCAATTCATGTTAAGCATCCCATGATCCGATTACATTCTGATCCACATGACGTTGCCTGCCATTTGATTCAAACGTTTAATGAGGTAATACCTCATGGTCATTTTCTTTTGAATTATAAAAAGATACAGAGGGGTCGCAAAGTACTGAAGATCGATCTTTAGCCTTCATTTCCATGATCTGACATACTTTCAGAGTTTTCCTTACGTTTAAGGCACTGTAGAACGAGGTGGGTTTTTTCAAATTTATTTCTTTAACTTTCCATTATTAAATATTTCTTTATACCAAATATATTATCTTCAGATGGTAAATCGTCTCCTTAGTTAAACTGATTATCCATAGTTATAGAAAAGACTAACGATTATCACCAGCGGTCATTTATGATATTAAGTGTGAACACATTTTAATAATTTGGGTAAGGGAGATGGATTCTTAAAGCTTAATAGAACTTGGCCCGTTCGTCTAAAGACTTCTGTTACTGATTAAACTGATTGCAATCGGCAACACTTGTTTTGTTTTTAATGAGGTACCTATATTTTTCTAGACAAAGGTGCCTTTAAAAGCTCATTGATGTGAAATATATACCAATTATTCAATAAAACACTTGAGTAAAAGTAACATCTGTTTGAACTCACAACCAACATCATGTTCATTTGATATGCCTGTTGCAAGAGAATATTAGCTTCAATGTCATGCAGTGGCTAATTTTCAAAAGAAAATGGAATGGATCAACATTCCCATTTGCACGTCACCAACATCTGTTACCAACATGAAACCATATTTTCGGATTGATATGAATAAGTGGCAATTTACTTACAATTTAACCTTGATACATTTCTCATTTGTAAAAAAAACAGTTCTGCATTATACTTTTTATTCCTTAATAATTTCCGATAAGAATGCATTTAAGATTGAGAGATTTATTACAAAAAATATTAACAACATTATATTTTGGAAAATGGAAAGGATTTAAATAAAATGGCAGAGTAATTTGCTTTAAATTTAATTTAATCTAATTAAAATATTCAAGTCACAGTTAGTTTCTTCACATCAATAACAAACCATTCCATATCTTACAGTTCACCTACCTCAGTCTTCCTTAACGTAACCACTGCACTTTAGACTAGAAAATGTTTCCTACACCTCGATTTCTTTGTTAAGAGGAGGCTGGTGATAAGATAACCTTTTTTGATAAAGAAATAACGATAACGTTCATTTATGCAGGAAACGCTTAGGAGTCAAAAAAAGATAAGAGAACTATATAGTAAGTGTGCCAATGGTTGTTGATGACAAGGTTAGTACAATCATTGAAACTGGATAAAGAGGCCAGTCAAATGAAATGTTCAACGCGCAGTCATTTGAAATGTCCCTATCAACAAGACAATAGTGGCAGAAATATATTTCTTTTTAACATCTTTTCAATAAAAAACGATTGACCTCAAAAGAGAAAATCAGTTCCATGGGTGTTTAAATTACGTGTGTGTTGTCTTAGTATTCCACCCACGTACATGTTTAGACTTATATTAAAGACTAACTTTGCCAAATGCAAATGGAAAAGTCAACTTTTCAATGTCATTGTGTCTGTTAAGTGCCTCTTAATCCATTACCCTCCTCTTGTGAGCGTCTAGGTTTCCTTGGCTCTAATAATGGAAACTCCGTGTTCACATCATAAACCTTTTATCATCGTTCATAGTTTTTCAAACAGACTCTTACACATGCATTAAATCATTTGTAATTTAATCACATTGGACCATGATGGGAGATTTAATTGATTTAAATGTTCTAGCCAATGAAATTAAGCAAGACTATCGACTTACTCTTACCCTGTAAGATGTTGGAAAAGTTCAACCTTTCAGAATACATCAGTAGAGAATCGACCCTACGTATCCATATCGATTCTGTGTAATCTGTTTTATCAAATCAGTTAGGTCTTACGTTAAGGACCCGCCTTGCCAGCCAAACATGGAAGGAATTCAATTAAATCACACCACCCCTGCTTAAATCATCTTAATCAATTAATCAATTACTTCCTTGTATAAGACTCTCTTCGCTGATCATCCTCAATCTTCAAAAGTCCATGGTGAATACACACAAACTTCTCTAAGTGACAAAGATATAGTACCCTGATGTGAGGCTTCTTTGGTTTTGATAACCATGTCTGTACAGCAATATAATAATAATACTAATATGTGTTTCACTTATTTATCTTTTCTGGGAGATATGTCATAATTACCAAGAATAGTACAGAATTATAAAATGAAAATATACTTTCATCAATTTACATTAAAGACAATAATTATCAGCACGGTTGTTAAACAACTGCCATTCCATTCCGAATAGTTGCTCTTGTCACCTGTCTATAGTATTTCAAGTATTTGAAGAGAAGAAAACTAAATTGGTTCGTCTTTGTTCCCTTGTACCAAAATCTTTGCTCATACTGTCTTCTTTAACACTGACTGTTTCCGTAAGAGGCAAAATATAGTAAAATCTTTGTAATTTTCAATAGGTTATATGAAAACAAAATAAAGTACATAAAGTCAAGGTTCAGAGCTAATGCTTTATTCATCTGACTAATATTGTAGTACAGATCTTACAACCGACACAAAGTGCAAGTTTCAGTTGACTCAACGATTTGTACTTGCCAAAGATATCGTTAATACAAGAACGCTCATTCAAGGGACGATTAGCCGCATATTCCACACATCTGTTATACAATATAGCACATGTTGTTGCATGTCAACACATATCTTATAGATCAATGACAACTGCAGATGACGGTCGTGGGCTATACAAATCAGACTGGTGGACTGTGTATACATGGTGTAACATATAACATTTAACGACGCTATGTATCCCAAGTTATTAAACATTGGAGAGCTAAGGACATAAACGTAGTAGCATGTTTTAATAGATAAGTGGAAGCGAATTTGAATCCAAAATCATAACCCGTAATTCTGCAACAAAAGACAATTGTTTCTTACCAAAACATTTAAAAAGTGCATTCTAAACGTAACGGTTCGAGCAACAACTCTATTTAGTAGATGTCAGTGCAGATATTAGATTTTACCTACAACTCTAACAAGTTCGAGACTATCTAAACTATTTGAAGGATTTCTTCTCTAATTTTCACTTGTTTCCTTGCTTATATCTTACTAGACGTTTTATTTTATGTCAACAGATTTCAGTGTAAATATGCCCTACGACCAGTGATGTCACAGTCGGTCCAAGTTCCCATTCCTCTCTTGTGTACTTTACCCACAGTACACAGTTCTCACTCCTCTTGTGGACTTTCCCCACAGTACACAGTTCTCACTCCTCTTGTGGACTTTCCCCACATTACACAGTTCTCACTCCTCTTGTGGACTTTACCCACATTACACAGTTCTCACTCCTCTTGTGGACTTTACCCACAGTACACAGTTCTCACTCCTCTTGTGGATTTTCCCCACAGTACACAGTTCTCACTCCTCTTGTGGACTTTACCCACGGTACATGATGAACACGAGGGATACAACGAGAGGCAATCAACAGGATATCCAACTGCACTGTTCTGATTCTGTCTATGATGTCCTTGACAATTTGAAGACATCCGCACGATATCGGCAAAGCCTTTTAGTGATGGAATAGAGTGGGAGATTGATTTTATTTGAGACAGCCTACGAACATCGTTTCCTGGAATAGTTATGTGCATGTGATCACATATTTGTCACATTTATGCTATAGGAATGGTTTCAAGGTTAAGGGTTTTATAACATTTAACATGGTTGTAAGGTTAGCCATACCTTAGTTTGGTCATTTGTTTAATCTTCAAGCAAAAGAAATGTGAAAACCTCTCATATGCTCATCAAAACATTACGAAAACTATTGCTGTATGTTCCAATACAGAGCACGTCTTTGAGATAAACATTGATAGTATGTACTTTGGGTTTGCACTCATCAATATTTAACTAAGTAAGATAATTGTAGGCTAGCGAAGTTCTTGTAACGTTATCTACAAGAATAAACAGAGATTGTTACAAGAGTTCATTAATTGTCGGCTAAAGGCTCGACTCGGTCCGTTTTATTACTTCTCTATTGATTGTACAGCCTGTTCATTTTTAGAATTCAATAGCTGTATGTTCGTTTAGGAAGACGTGTCCTTACAAGTTAATTTTAATTCAATCCACATATTTTTCTCTCTGTGCCCATCCAAGTTTGATATCAGCGAATGAATGAAGACAAACGATTGTGAAAAAGTGTTGTACATACGAAAAACATTTGGCTGCAACAATAAATGGCTGCAATTTCAATCTATCTCACAATTAAGATCGATATTCAATTAACATATGTCACCTTCCACGGCATTTTACAGCTGGGGCGCACTTTTAATCAAAATCATTTTCGGTTCATTTGCATCTATTGTGTTATATGTTTATGATGTTTTTCCCTGCATGACAATACACAGCTTATCGAGAAATATAAGTGATTGGTATCACTACGCCACTATCTAATTAATATTTCATTAAAAGTGAGTACCGGTCATCGAAGGATATAATAAAATAGAGGATCAAATTCTATGGGTATCATTGATCTGTGGACACCGTCAGACCTCTGCATTGCATTATCGTTTGTTAATGTTGCTGAACGATTGTCTGTTACACTACAGGCTGTGACTAATGTAACAGAAAATTACTGTTCGTCCCTGTTAATGGTTATGTTTATCTGCTTCTAACAAGGGTCCTAACTGTGTAACGTACGTTTTTATTCATAGATGTCACAGTCATTAGTTGTTGACATTGTGACAATCGAAGAAAATCTTGATGCTTTTGAAATCAATTTTAACTATTAGAAAGATAATTGTTACATATCATTAATTACATCATTTTAGACATTCAACCTAAAAACCAAGAAATACATTAGACTGATCGGAAATGTTTATCAATACATACGTATTATTAGAAACACTATAATATTTGAATTTAGTACAGCTGGTGAAATATGAAGATTGCTTATCAAATCACATGAGAAACTACAATTATTTATCAACTTCGTTACTATTTCTGTTGTAAATCTTTCATTATGTTATCTTGATATAATGTTACAGAAAAAATTACAATGGTGTATAATACTGTAGCGTTTTGCTCCGTTGATTCCACCATATCCCTTTACACTACTGCTTAAATATAAACAAATGAAATTACTAAACATTTTTCTATCCAATTTAATTATTCTCAGCTGAGGGAATGAGACAAGGTTATCCACCACACAGCCTTCTCTTTCGTGTATTTCACGCCCCTGTGGAGCAAATGTCTTAAGGAGATTAACGAAACGTCTATTGGTACTTCTGAAGACTACATACGATCAATGATACAAGAACGTGAAATTAGCATCGATCAGACGTCCTCTTCTTTTGATATTATTCGTATTAATTACGACTTTTTAAGAAGTATTTCAAAATATTTGAAGGACATTATTTTATTGAACCACCTTCATTCAACTAGTAAAGCGTTAGGGGCTCTTAAAATTATGCTCCCTAAAACCTAAAGTGCCGACATACAAACTTCATCAACAAATATTGAGTCCGTTTATACATACCAAGTAGAATCTGGTCCTAATCTCAAACCATATCCATCTCAAATAGACGTCTGGTAATAAGGTGATAGGCAGGTTGAATGGTGCAGCAAGAAGATTACAATCTTCCTGGAGCAACCTCCCTATTGCGACAGATTCTTCTACCTACGACTTATCAGTCCTCTCTTTGAGCTCTAGAATCCATAGACATCTCCGTTTTTAGAACATTGTTTGAGAATGTTAAACAGTCGAGTGAATATAAGAGATTGAGACCTGTTTCTTTCGTAACCTTAATCGTTTCGTTGGATTTGGGAGAGTGTTGTATCTGAGGCGTTTTAAGTTTTCTGCTGGCTTAGTGGTTTGAGAATGTCAAGTTGTTTACCTGCATGTTTGACGTGAGAGTTAACGTGAGAGTTAACGTGAGAGTTAACGTTCCCCGCTTGGAAATTAAAGAGTCAATACCATATTTAAGGCATTGAATGTTCGGCAACCAAATTGAAGAATGACCTTAAATTTTCATGTGTCAGTTTTCTTTAACCTCAAATGAAGAAAACAAGGCACGGATGCTTGTTGGATTTTTCTTATATCATTCTTCACCGATTCTGCTTTAACATGACACCAATAAAGCTATTTCAACAATATCTGTCAGCTGTCAAGTTTTGATATTAAAGATTAACTAAATTTATGTAAAGCATTGTATAATCAGATTACGTATTGATTTCCACGATGTTGCTTGCCCTTGAATCAAACATTTTATACGAGGTCGTTTATTTGTCTCATGACCGTTCTCTTTTCAAGTATAATAGGATAAAGAAGGGTCTCCGAATTCTGAAAGATCATTCTTTATACTTTATTTCCATAATCTGCCATATGTTCAGAGTTTCTCTCAGGCTGAAGACATAATAACGCGTTTTTCAAAACTTTCCTCTATAAATAATTGTTTATGTCAAATATTTAAACAAAGGGGAAAACACCTCATTACTCAACCCGATTACAGATTATCGTGTATCAAGCGAAAAACTGTCTGTGATCATTGTAGGGTGAACACCTTTTGATCATTTGCATAAGAGAATGGATTCTCATTTCTAAACCAAACTTGGCACGTGCGTTTAAAGACTTCTTTTATGGATTATAATATATTGCGTTGCAATAATAACATTTGTTTCATTTATCGTGAGGAACCTATATTTCCCATACTACAGTAGCTTATAGCTCATTGACGTGAAATATACAAATGATTCAATAAAACACTTGAGTAAAGGAACATCTCTTTGAACTCATATCCAACATCATGTTCATTTGATATGCCTGTGTCCAGAGAACATTAGGTTCAATGTATTGAAGTGGCTAATGTTCGAAAGAGAATTGAAGGATCAACGTTCCTATTTGCACGTCACTAACACCTGTTACCAGACATTAAACCATGCATTGGTATGAAGAATTGGCAATTTACTTACAATTTAACCTTGATACATTCTCATTTGTAATATATTAGATCTGCATTATATATTTTTAATTAATTCAAAAGTTCTGAAAAAATGAATTTAGGGTTGACAAAATTTTATTTGGCTATTTGTTTAGAATTTAAATAAACCGCCTTAATAAGTTGCTTTTAATTCATTTTGATTATAATAATCAGTATATATATTTTTTTTTTCATTACATCATAAACAAACCATTCCAACTCTTATAGTTCTTATACCTAGTCTTCATTTTAGAACAGAAAATATTTTCTACACCTAAGTGTACACCAATGCTATCGTATAACCTTCCATTTTTTTTAGTAAAGATTGCTGTGTGGTCTATAAGTCACTTACACAGTTAAACTCATGTTGAAGACTAACTTAGCCAAATGCGAATGGAAAAGTTAACTTTTCAATGTCATTATGTCTGTTAAATGCCTCTTAATCTATTACTCTCCTTGTTTAAGCGCCTAGGTCTGCTTGGCCCTAATAATGGAAACTCCGTGTTCTCATCATAAACAATTCATATTTACGTTCACTTGAATATTCCGTTCAGTTGAAAGTAAGCAAGACTATAGTGATTTACTCTTACTCTGTAAGATGTTGGAAAACTTCAACCTTTCAGGAACCATCTGTAGAGAATTGATCCTACGTATTCATATCGCTCTGCTAATCCATTTTATCAAATATGTTAGGTCTTATGTTGGGGACCTGCCGCGGCTCCCCAACATCGAAGGAATTCAATTGAATCACACCAACCCTGTTCAAATCATCTTAGTCAATTACACTCCTTGTCTTAGACCCATTTCATTCATCATCCTCAACGTGTTAAAGCTCATGGTAGACATACACAAATTTCTCTTAGTGACAAAGAGATGTTTCAATACCCTGATGTAAGGTCGTTTTCTGTATGATAGTCTTAAACAACCATACATTTAAGAAAAGTTATTTCATATGTGCTTATCATAAATATCTGTCATATTTAATTAAAAAAGGTACAAATGATAATCTTGGCTTATGTGTACATTCCTAACAAAATGATTTTGTCAATTTACATTCAAGATATTCATTATCAGAACTATTCTAACAAAAGCGTAGTAGTTTAAGTGCACAGGACTTCACAAAAGCGACACCGAGTAACAGTGAATAAAATCTCACGAATAGGCTAATGACAGGCTAAATTCATGAAGAGTTCTCCTCCATTCACAGTCGATAATCCCTTCAAAATACAATTCAGCATGTGGAAGTTTGGGGTACTAAGCAGCTGTATAACAGCTGATTGTGGAATTCCAGGTGTCAATAAAAACAAATTGTGCACAAAACCTTAACAGTCCGTCCTGTTTATATCATTTCATTTTCAAGATACCAATAAAACACGAACAAGGCTATTCTGAAGACGATTAGCCACATATTTCACAAATCTGTCATACAATGTAACACCTGTTGTTTTCTAATCAATACATATCTTATAGATCAATGGCAACAGCACATGAGAGAGGTGGGATAAGCAAATCAGGCTAATAGACACCAGGACATATGGACGGTGTATTGCATATAACATTCAACGATGCTATAAATCCCATGTAATTTACATTTAGGAAAGAGATAGTGAACAAAATTTTCACCTTTAAGAGATAAGACCATACTGGTAGTAACGTTTTTGAAACATAGGTAAAAATTGTAACCCGTAATTTTGCAACAAAGGGTAACAGTTTCCTACCAAAACATTAAAAAATATCTATATTCTGATCTCGATTCTATACATATCCTTTCGAGGAAAAAATATATAAAGAAGACGTCAGTACAGACATTCGACTTTATCTTGAACAAGCTTGTGCCAATTAACCGATTTCTTCTTCAGATTTACTGTCTTACTTTATTTATACTCTCTAGGATTTTACCTATGTCATAAAAACATCAGAGGTTAATCTTGCAAAGGTCAATGTTCGCTCTAGGGCCTGTTATGTCACAGTCCGTCAAAGGTATCATTTCTCTCTTGTGAACTTTCCCAACAGTTCATGATGGGCATACGACGAAAGGAAATCAAGAGGATATATAATTACACTTGATCTGGATGTCTCTAAGATGTTCATGACTGAAGCCATCCTCACGAAATCCTTTTAGTGATGTAATTGAGTGATAGATTTATCTAACAAATGTATTTTCTATAGGAATTATTTATTATATTTAGAATCGTTATAAGATTAGCAAGACCTTGCTTTGGTCATCTGTTTAATATCTTCAAGCATTTGAAATGTGAAAACATTTTTCATAGCAATATGAATATGAATCTACGCTCGCTCCTTCCTAATACCCTGATCTCTTTCGGGCCAAATCTCTCGTAGTGTGAAAAATAGCTAAATACAACATTCAGTCGGGGCAGGGAAAACCTACTAAAAGGGGCTGCTAATTACCAAACATATTGGTGCTTGTTATCAAGTTGGAAAAGTCTTTAACATGTGCAAATATTTCATCAATAGTAAGTTCTTTGAATTTGCACTCATCAATATTTAAAGAAATAATCAAATAACCGCATGCTAGCGAGGTTCTTGTAACATTATCTAACTCAATAAACAGAGAATGTTACAATGATTCATCAAATTTTTGCTAATGACCCGACTTATTATCATTTCATTACATCTCGATTGATTGTAAGACTTGTTCATTTTAAGAAGTCGATAGCTTCATGTCCGTAAAGATACGTTGTAAGTAACTTATGTTTAATTTAATCCTCGTATTATTTCTTTGTGTCCATCCACTCGCAAGACCATTTCGAGGGAGCGATTGAATGAAATCAACCATTTGTGAAAAAGTGTTATATTAAAAAACATTTGGCCGCCCCAATTAATGGATGTAGCGCTCGCGAAAAATGTGTGTTTAAATGACTGTATTCAACATTCCAATCTTTATCGCATTAAGATCGATATTCAATCAAAATATGTCACCTTTCATGGCATTTTACAGCTAGGGTCTGCCTTTAATCAAAATCATGTTCGGTTCATTTGACATCTATTTTTGTTACATGTTTGTGGGGATTGTACGTGCATGAGAGTAAAAAGGTTATCAAGAAATATGATTGGTATCAGCAAGCCACCATCTAATTCATATTTCATTGAAAATGAGTACATGTGAACCGAGGATATAGCACAATAGGGTATCAAATCCTATGGGTATCATTGCACTGTGGACACCGTCAGACTTCTGTGTTGCATTATCGTTTGTTAATGTTGCTGAACGATTGTCTGTTACACTACAGGCTGTGACTAATGTAACAGAAAATTACTGTTCGTCCCTGTTAATGGTTATGTTTATCTGCTTCTAACAAGGGTCCTAACTGTGTATTTATGTCCATGGTTAACGTACGTTTTATTTATAGATGTTATAGTCATCAGTTGTTGACATTGTGACAATTTAAGAAAATCTTGATAATTTTGAAAGTTTTTAACAGTCCATGATTAGTGTTATAGATTAATTATGTTGCTGTTGCATTATGTTTACTTGCTCATACAAACTTACATTACAAGAGTACTTTTCCTCGTTTTCAAAACTACAATTATCCTTTAATTTTTTGACTGTTGCAAACCGCTCGTAATGTTTGAGGTAACGTTATTACTGAAAACCAACTGTGTATAATACTGGGGTGATAGAAACATTAATAAATCAGATGTCCTCCGTGATATTATTCGCATTAAATCCGACTTTTTGAAGAAATATTTCAACATATTTGAAGCTTTTTAATTGTGATACAACTTTTATTAATATGATAATCAATAATGTTTAAAACTTAAAAAATAGAAAATATAAGAAAATGAGAGAGTGTCATATATGATGAGTTTTGAGTTTGTGCTGACTTATTGATTTGAGAATGCCAAGTCGATTACCTGCATGTTTGAGGCGAGTGTTTACCTCCCCTGCTTGGTTAAACACCGAGTCAATATAGTGTTTTAGACAATGAAATAGAAGATTCACCCAGTCCTTTAATTTCAGATTTAAAAATTTCATATGTTAGATTATTTTGGAAACTTTTGGAATGTCAAAATAGCAACTCTATTCAAAACAGTGAGAATCTCAAAAGAAATGTGGTAATTTGAAGGAAACATGTTTACCAACAAAAATTATGAATATTAATATTACACATTACAGCCTATAAACCCACTTTAAGGCAAGCAGTTTGAAAACAAGAAGCAGAAAACAAGGATGTTTAATCAATATTATTCACAATTATAAAGATTACTATAATGGTGAAGAACATCGTCTTCCTGTGATTCACCCTCCGTTAACCTCTGAAATCAGCAATCAATATCATGTGTAGGAATCAACCAACATTTTTTACACTTAATGACAAGAAATCGTAATGATGTGTTGAGTCAAGAATCATATCTGACGTTCAAAACAGAATAAGCTGCGTCACTTCAGTAATCAGGAGAGCAAGTACTGCCTCAATTTCTTTAATGTTCTCTCAAAAGTCCATTTTGATGTTAAGGCTATTAATTTCTATTCTCTTGTTTTCAAAAAGTCAGTTCTCTGACATGTACTTCTTATTGAAATATTGAATTTCAATGCAGAGCGTAACAAAGGTTTATTCTCAAAGCATGGAATACTGTAGCCTGGATTATATTTCAGTTTTCACTCATTTGTTTAAAACCTCATCTTCTCATCATATATACCTCGAGCTAAGTTTTAGACTAGGTCTTCATTTACTCTCGGGAACCTTACAAATAACGATCAATGACGAAGTTGCAAAAATAATCATTTTCATTTAGGAATTATGATTCTATGCTCACGGTTGACTCGCATAAGTAATGCTGATGGTATATGACGTTCTCGTATGATCCAATCGATCAAAAGTCTTTCTGAGCGCGAGATGAAAATGATCCGGACCTGCTCACCAGTATCCTACTGTACTACTGCTTGCAGCAGGTAGTTACTTAACAGGATAGACACATGATAGCAGGATATGCTCTCCCCTGTGTCATATACCCCACGAACCAATGAGGTGTTCTGCTGTTATTAAAACCCCATCGGTTAATGCATACACATACCGGTTGATGTTTACACATAACCAGTAACCTACTGAACAACTGCTTGCAGCAGATAGTTACCTAACAGGATAAACAAATGACAGTAAGATATGCTCCATATACTCCACACACCCATATAGACATATAGACGTGATATATTAGAGCTCGAGTTGAATGCTCTAAGGATTTCCCAAATGCAACGAGAAAATTTGGCCTGTTCTCTTTAGAATGATCTCGATGTGCTTTTTGGTAAACAATAAAATAAATATGAAATCATTAATCTAAAAACTAAAATTCCATTTTTTAAGTTTTTTAGTGTTGAGGCAGTTGTGAGTACCATGAATCGCTATTGGCCGGCATCCATGTCATTACTGACAACCATTTACGAATGTAGACCTTTAACTGTTCAACTGAGGTCCATCCTACTTACATCGTCTTCCTGTGAGATTCAACCCTCCGTTTACGTGACAATTTACGAATGTAGACCTTTAACTGTTCATCTGAGTTCCATCTTACTTCAACTGTGAAACTACGAATATAACATGACACCTCGCCTGAGAATTAACCTTTTGAAGTCAGAAGCAATTAGTTCAGTCTTCCACCTCTGGCATCCTTCAATGTGTTGTGATGTTGTCTTTAGGTCTTGTACGATTGTAGATAATTTCCCACGACTCTCCAACACTGGTCCAGACTACAGTGAGTTCACGTGACTAATGAGGTGTCCTTATCTAATCTAGCATCTACGAATATCCTCAAGGGTTAGAGCATGTTGATTAATTCTATCTATGTTTATTGCTTCATCCGTCTTCAGAACACTTTCTTGAAGTATTCTTAATTGTATTTTCAAATTCAGCACACTTGTTTCTGGCAAACAAACGATAGCTACAAAATGGTTTAGTATTACAAATTGAACACGGAAAAGATACAAATCATCAATAATCGTATTATGCTGAGCGCTTTACATACCAGAAAACAGACACAGATAACAGAAAGTAAACCACAAATAGTTGCGATTACTCTCCGAGTCGACCAGGAGTGGAATAGTCCTGATCCATGACTGAAGATATAAGCCAAACGATATCTATATACGCTTAAAAGTGTACAAACATTTCTAAAATGTATCACATCAACTTAAACGTATTAAAGAGCAATTATAGGATTCTTATAAGTGTTAACTAGATATTGTGTTATTTCTAATATATTTTTTTTTATTTAAACACACATTTTGAGAAATTGAGGACAGATTTATAAGTTCTGGTTTTACATATCTTGTTTTCAACTGTTTAACTTCGGGAGAACTTTAACCAATGACTGAAGGTTTGAAAGCTCTACCGCAGTGTCTGAATGTGTCTCCAGGCTTTGTGAGCGATCGTTCTGCGTGGAATCACTCTGTGATATTTACTTTCCCCATTCTTTATAAAGCACCTTATCGGCTTCAGTCTATCCCCAGAGATATTTACAGCTACTGGCGTTTACTCGCGGCTCACTGGGACTTCTGATAGAAACCAGATTTTGAAAACGAAAGTGCTTGAAGCATTGTTTTGTAATTTTCTGATAGTCTGATAGGCCTTGTGGGCATTTGTGAGCTTTTTTATACTATAAAGCCTTTATACTCATTATTCACGGTTTTCCAAGTAGACTGTTATATGAAAATTACATACCGTGTTACATGGTACATATTTTGTATTATTTCATTAATTTTATTTCATAAATTATCAATTAGGATATTTTTATGAATAAATATTGTCTTTATTATGTGAAAGCTGAAATTGAATGTCTGTACAATAAAAGAGTTTGATGTAGAGGAGATGCATGGTTAAGATGAAGCACACAAGAACATAAAAGACAAAGAATTACTTTAACAAATGCTGTTAAGCCCTTTGGATAAAGTATCCGTCTTCTGTATTTCGGTAGGTACTCATCTTTTGCAGAAGACAGCTTAAAAACATTGCCGGTTTTGTAGTCTGACTAATTTCCTTCAATAATGTGGATGCTGTCCCAGACGATAGTGTGGTCAGGCAAGGCGTTCCTCTGGTCTGCAATTGCCTAATTTGAGCCACTCTTCCGGAACTAATATTCCTTAATTCCTTAAGTTTTCTCACAATTCCCATACGATTTCCATTTTATGAATTCTTTATTTCTTATTTCTTCTGAACTTAATTTTCATTCAGTTGCCTTCAATCGCTATGGAAGCTACAAACACACGAGTATCGGTGCCTGTGTACAATATCGTATCATATTTATATAAGTAAGATAATAAATAAGACCTCTGTTAACTTCATCAACACATCCAAGGTGCTTTTGTTCAGCGTTTATTTTAATATACTTAAAGACAACAGAACATTTCGAGCAGAAAATAATATATCAGCTGGTATGTATGTCTAATCTCTCTGCTCTCACTACAACGTTCACTGCATCCATCCAGGCATTCACTCATCAATCATATAACAGAACATCATCACAATTTCATGATTTTATGTTTACCTTTCAATCACTTTCTGTTACCCAGCATCTCATTAAGTGTTTAATGCGCATTTGTAATAAACCAAAGCCAAACAGGGTTCATTGTATGAATAGATAATGGGAGTCACTCCTGACAAGTTACTCTTATACAAGATGTCTATTTTACTCTCATCAATACAGCGAGGACAATTCGACATTTTCTAATAGACCTTCATGAAACAGAACACCATGAGGGTTCATCAATTTATTAATAGGTACGACAAATGTGTCTGCTCAGCACAATGCGTTATATTGTTCAGTCACACATACTCGTCAATAAGTAAGGAAACATAATTACAAGTTAAATCATGTTGTAGTTATTTAAACATCATACACAAAATAATATGGCTTATGAAGTTACACATGAATATTTAATGAAATCAACAAGACATAATATAATATAATAAAGGTTGACTGAAGCCGATAAATATTTCAAGTCAAAATATTTCACTTGAGACGAATCTAACTTGCTCATTATCTAGCAGTATTTCTCATTCCTACGGAACTAAAACATTTCTTGAAATTTATGTAAGTTTTCATATTATTGGCAATAAATTAGTTTTACAAAGGATGATTATTAAAAATAATTAATAGTCTTGGGCTCATTGTTTTCAAAGAATGTACTTTGTGTTTCCATGGAGAATAATTCTAAGACGTTGAAAGCCAATAAGACTTAATTGTTTCACAGTGATAGCTTTACTGAGCAAGTTTTATGGTTACACAGTTGTGGCAAAGGAAAGAAATTTAAAGATTTCGTTCCATATAAACGGTTTAAAAACTTAAGAATTTGAAAACCCCAAAACCACAAGGACAAAAGGTGATTGTTGCATTAAGTTTCATTGAGCTAGGCCTTATGGATTTTGTTTTATGGGTATATAAGCATGAACCAGATTTAACAAACAAAATTGCAGTCATTACCAGCTTCGCAAGTTTAGTAGTTTTTTCTCATACGTGACTTTTTAACCAATATTTGGTATTTGATGTCTCAAACTTCAATCGTTGTCACAGGTACATTCGACAAAATGATACAAATAATCAAATGAAACTTAAGTAAGAAAATCTGCTTCAATATATAAATCTTATTTGAAACATATGCAATTTTGATTATAAATGTCTGTAAAGACGAAATAACGTTACATCAACAACTATTGATACCTCTGTAAACCTACAACTCGGTGTCTGTACCATTAACGTCACCTCATCCATCTCGCTAGGAAATCTGGTAATAAGGTGATAAGCAGGTGCTGCAAGAAGATTACAAGCTTCCTTCAGACAACCTCCCCAATTCTACCGATTCTGCGATTGACGGCCTGTCAGTCCTCTCAGTGAACATCCTCTATCATCGAGCTCTCGAATCAATGGACATATCCTTTCATAGAGCTTAGTTTGAGAATGTTAAACACTTGAGTGAATACAAGAGATTGAGGGTAGCATGTGTCATAGGCTTGATCGTTAAGTGACCAGCTTTTGATTTCAGAATGTCATGCTTTAATGCATGTTTGTCATGAAAGATTGTTTCCATGCTTTCTTGTGTCATTTTTTGGTTCCATGCTATTGACATGAGGATTCTAATTGAAGAATCGAAGTGTCATCATTTCAATTCTTAAAGGTTGATGTGTTGGTATTGAAAGTTCATGAAATAGTAAAAAATAAACGCTATCCCACAGTTGGGAATGGTAGCTTGCTTAAACAAATATTGTCTATTTGAAACAATAGCAAAAAATCGCACTTCCACTATAAAGCATGTGCTATGATATCAGTTTACAGAGAACAAGTAATTTGAGTCAATATTATCCACAACTTTGAAACTAGCAAGGATTAACACAATCGTCTTCTAAACGATATCAACACTAGGTTGACCTCATGAATCCTCAATCGATGGAATGGAATCGACAAGACATGAAATGATACAATGTTGAGAGGAACAACAAAAGCTATGTTCTATCAAGAATCGACTTTGAAGTTAATAACGAGACAAGCTGCGTCACTTGGTAATCAAGACATGCAGGTTATTCTGCAAACTCTCTAACACCTCCTCCCAAGGTTTCTCCTTTTACTTCCCGAGGTGCAACAGTGAACAGCAGAATCTTCATTATTACCGAGGTAGTGGGAATGAAGTAGCGTCTCTCGGGAAGCACGGGCTGATTGGTTCTACTCTCATATGCAGCCGGCTTTTTTTAATTCTCTTACAAAGCTTTGTGGTTTTTGGTGATTGCATGCCAATTATGGAGCTTGTGATGGTGATACTGTCTGTCAGGAAAATTCAATAGCAAGAGAGTCGATTGGAGGAGTTATTCATAACGCCGAAATAAATAATTATTAAGGCGTATGGATAGATCATAAGCATAGTATTATAGATTAATATAAATATCTAAGAAAGTTTCATAAAAAGTTAAACGAAATCTAGATATGGTTCATACAGAGTTGCGTGAGTCAAATGGAATGAAAATAAATCTTAGTGTCCTTGTTCTCTGTCCAGAACAATAGCCTCTGATTTCTCTCTGACTATCTTACATAACCGTAGGTCTCTTTCTCCCTTTGCATGCTCTTTTCAAACACACTGCCCACAACTCTGCACAGATAAGGTCACAGACTGGACTGTTCACATGAATTTATCAGGTTAGTTAATTATGTTATTTTTAACATTCTCTTAAATATTGCCTAAACCTAATGTTAAAGTTAATGTCTAAATGCTTATAGGTAACCTGTAATTCTTAAGCTGTAAGTTATCATTTCCTAATTTAAAGTATATTTTCTCTATTGAGGTTGTGATTGTGTGAGAGATCTAGAATGTGTAAATTAAATGTTTGAGTAAAGCTCATCATTTCTTATATATTTCTGTAATGGCCATGATTAATTATATGTGGCAAGGCATAAGTATTATCTTTTATTCTATTCTTTCTAGGAATCATTTTGTCCTAGCCATGTTGGTGGCGTGATATAGCAACTCCGTGTCACCCACAAGGTATGTATTATGTATTTTATATCTTTCAAGTATTGTGTTATAGTTATGACCAGTGCCTTATATTGTGTTTATTTGAGTGTAACTGTGCACTGTGAACGCATCACATAATATTAGATGTGGTTGATATAACTTGAGTATTAAACTTTAAGCAGTGTTATTAATCGTAATGTTCTCATAATCATTTTGTATGAGTAAACTATTTATCTCTTTAATTAAGAGGTATGAACTATTATGTTTTATGACGTAATAGGTATTTTATGGTTTTATGTATTTATTATTGGTCTACTGTTTTACAGGGTGTGATATATATCTAAGACTAAGGAATTAACTCAACATCCTTCACGAACAAACGCAGTTTGTCTTCTATCAACAAGTACCTCTGCAACATTATGAAGGGCATACGTCAGTTATATTGAAGTAATATAACATTCACCAATGTTCAAATCAATCGTCATTTGAAGTCCAATTGTAGGTTGGTGTAGGTCCAGACCTACTCACCAGCGACCTCTTATGGTACTGCTTGTAGTCGGAGTTCATCAACAGACCACACGTATATCAGTTTGATAGGGTTCGTTCTTTATTATTTGATATTGATCCAGACCTATTCACCAGCGACCTATTGTGTTACTAAGTGTAGACAGCATGTGGACTCCTTGACTACATTTTAGCTTTTTCAATTCGAAATAACTGATCTAACAGACCCCAGAACATAGTTTCATTTGATTCAATGTATGATTCAATATCCACATAAAGTTGACAACAAAATATTAGCAAATTTCAGCATTGTTTCACCAGTCCCCTCGTGGATCTGACAAACTGATATTGATGAAATGTGATGTTCCCCAATGTTTCAATCAATGACGATGAGAGTCCCAGTCATGGATAGAGTGGATGAAGAGCTACTCGCCAGCAACCTATTGTTTAAGTGCTTGCAACAGGGGTGCATCAACGGACTAGACGCGTGTCAGTTGGATGGGCTCTGTTCTGTATTATGTAATATCTATGTTTTCGAGTGGTTCGCGACCAACTCTGCTGTTATAACTGGTTCATTAATGCTAATTGTAGATAGGTCTCACCTGTTGCATTTTCGTTCCTAAGCAGATAAAGTTGAATTCAATTAGATTCATTCAAAACTGAGCAACTTTCAATTGTGATTACACAAGCTTTTTCATGGATTCTAAATTTTCCCAAATGTTTTGGAGTTTCAAACTAATGATCCAGCAGACCTTCGAAAGATATTTTATTTGATTCAATTCGTGAATCAATATCATAATACACTTGACAAAACAATATTAGATTACTAAATATTAGCAAATGAAGCATTGTTTCATCTAGTCCTGGTGGATCTGACTAGATAATATTGATGAAAAATGATGTTCACCAATGTTCTAATCAATTACGATGAGAGTCCCAGATAGAGTAGATCCAGACCTACTCACCAGCAACCTCATGTGTTTCTGCCTGCAGCTGGGAGTTCAGAGAGACTAGAAGCATGTCAGGATGATGTACACTTCTCTGTATGGTTTGTAACGTAAATTGTCCATCGGTTTTGACATCGATGAAAGTTTTACTAGTTCCAATTGCCATCTCCACTGAACACAGTTATACTATCAGTTCGCTTATGGTGAGATCCTGTTTCTAGGTTTAGGTGTCATTTTAAGAACAATAATTCCTTACAAATACATTTGAGGTGCATTGCCCTAATGCCTTAACATTGCCCAAAAGTAATTGGTTATGCTTTTTTAACCACACAGTTATACCATAAAGAGTTCAGAATACCATTGATTCATAATTATTTCAAAGAAAACTTATAGTTTTATGATAAAAATCTTAATAGCCAAATCTTCAACAGCACTAACACAGTCGAAAGTACCATGAATTGATTGTGGCCGACAACTATATCAACGCTGAGAAAGCTTAGCAAATCTAGACAGTGGATCGTTCGTTTTAGCTCCAGCTTACATTAACTGAGACTACAAAACAACACATGTCACCTGGCCAATAAAAAAACCTTTTGAAGACAAAATCAATTAACTCAGCCTTCCACTTCAGGTACCATACAGTGTTTTGGATAATGTCATGCCATGGCACCTCCAACACAAATCCAGACATCACTGGGTTCACCTGTCTAATTATGTCTACTATTTGTCTTCGATGGAGATAAAGCAGCAATATCATAAGCAATTTCGGTTTTGTAATTTAAGGTTTTTGCGTCAGGAATAAGATCTTTCAATGGAGGTGTCTTGAAATAAATTCCTTCAAATTGAAGTTTTAAATGTGGCACATTTCGCTCTGGCAACTTACGGATGGCTACAATAATTGGGAAATATTATAAACGTGAATATAAAGAGAAATTCCTTAACGTCATGGTTAATAAAGTCCTATGTTAGGCTCTGATGGACACTTGGCATCAGAGTATACTGACTGTAACTAAGACACAAACAACTCCTCCGGTCTATCAAAGGCACCGAACAATTGTATTAGACAACGAGAGAGTGATGTGCCACACATTACATCGATGATCACGTTTGTATTAATGTAAGTGGCGTATCAAAGGAAAGTAGAAATGAAGTCTAACTCTTACTGACTGAAACCTACAACAGAACAACTAATTAAACAACAGACCAGCTGTTACACATGCTACTTTTACAATAACTGCAATGCATTCGATTACAGTTTTGGTTTTTGGATCTACAATTTTTCCAATAGTTTCCATTCCAAAACAACAGTACCTTAGGACTAATTAGGTCACCAGATATGACGATTGTAGAATTCGTGGATGCCATTCCATAAAGCAGTTGTACAGTAATAAACCCAAATGTACAATAAATGGCTACAATGCCTATTCTTCGCGTTCACCATGCTCTTGATGTGCTTTCATGGCTTCCATTCCTTGAACCCTTGAATACATCTAACTCTGTGTGGACATCATGTAACTTGTGTTGGGAGACCGTGTGGACAGCTATGAAGAGAATGCTCTAACATGGGCATTATTTGATAAACTCCTAACAGACATGGCTATAGCCAGAGTTAATAGAGTGCTCTCCATTCTCAACCGTAAAAGCAGCTTTTGATATCATCTTTAAAGATTAGTTAGAGGCAGATAAGACAGAATTGATAAAGATAACCTCCGGGTTGGATTGATCCAGTCCCGCTACCCTAGGCCAATCCTGTCAACGACTGTTAGTATTTACAATACAATTCAGTAATCTTCTTAACATTTGGTAGACAATGGTACTATCTTATAACAAAACTTTCAGTTTTCAATGATAGAAACAAACGTAAAACTCAAAACCCTTTAGCAGAGTCTTGCAATGGAATGCATAACTTAAACACCTTTTCATGTAATTATTTACTATACGGTTGTGGTAGAGTCTTCAAAGAGATAGTCCTGCTGTAGAAATACTGCACACTTTTCAAGCATATAGTTATGTTATGAAAATATTAAATAATTTGCGATTATGCTCATTCGTTGACAAAGGCTTTGGAGACAACCGATTAACCTTTGTACCGGGTACCTACTGCATCTGAAATGACAGTTCTCATTTCTCAAAACTAGCATTGCCAATTCAGTTATTCTGTAATACTATTATTCCATGTTTTCAGTTAAATGTTTCAGATTTAGACACTGACGTAATTCAAGGTTTCAAGTTTTTATAAAACATCTCTTATCAAATCCATTAATGCAAAACATTTTCGAGTGCTGATGGGTTTTTTTGTAGCTTACAAGCGGTTTCAGCCGTCACGGCGTTTCAAAGATTCATTAAAGGCATATCACAATTTTAGCATTATTAGGAATCACAAGTTAGTCTGTAGGCTCCGTTAAATCTGAATTCTCTTCCAGAATGTACAACAGTGCTAAGACACATGTTACCACGTCATATCAACTAACATTGATACATATGTAATGGTACGACAGGGTAATCGACCTCACCTGCCATCCCATCCATCTGAGTAGGAGGTCTGGTTATAAGTTAATGAGCAAGTGGAATGGTGCTGCAGGATCTTCTACCGCCTATTCTCAACCTATTCTCCGATTGATGGCCTGTCAGTCCACAATCCTCCATCATTGAGCGATCGAATTAATGGATATTTCCTATCATAGAACGTCGTTTGAGAAAGGTAAAACTCAAGTGAATATAAGATCCTGAGAGAAGCTGGTGCCATTGTTCCTACCTTAAGATTTTGGACAGAGTGCGTCTAGAATATCCCCATTCAATGTTAGCGTTAAACCCTCCTTTGACAAAACTTTCAAACAAACAGGCCGCGAAGGCTTCAACTTTTCTTTAACATCCCTTCTAAACGGTTTTCGATCTCCTTCCATTGGGCCATTCACAAGGATTCTGATAAACTTCGCACCCATTATACGAGTAAGATAGAATGTTTTACTTGGAGTGGACGTAACAGGTTGAGGTCTCATTTTCTCATAATATCAATCCTTAACTGATCAGCTATTTTGATTAACGAATGATATTCCTCAATACATGAATGTTTGCTTCCGTGCTTTCTTGATTTCATTATGATATGATGCTCTTACTCATAAGAATCAACCATAGTCTTAACATTTCAGGTGTTAGAATATCAAATAGTGAAAAAAACAACTCCTTCCATAATAGTTGAAACTTGATCAGTTGACAGCGGCAACAGATGTCGTGTATTTAAATGATAGCTGATTAACTTTGAACGTAAATGTTGTGTTAAATTATATACATTTTTACTACCTTGAGATAAACAATATAGTAACTAAACAATCAGTACACAATGATATCCAGTTAATAGTAAAAAGGAATATAAAATTGAAAACAATGATGAACAACCTCGTTTTAAAAAGATTATGGCAAATCGTCAACCTTCGAAATTATCAGAGAGAGAGAGAGAGAGAGAGAGAGAGAGAGAGAGAGAGAGAGAGAGAGAGAGAGAGAGAGAGAGAGAGAGAGAGAGAGAGAGAGAGAGAGAGAGAGAGAGAGAGAGAGAGAGAGAGAGAGAGAGAGAGAAAGAGAGAAGAATGAAGACCAGTCTCCAGGGGTAGAGGGCTTGATTAGTTCCTCTTGTCTTTTTCAATGGTTTTTTTACGATTAAATGCCAGTTATTTTTCTTGATAATTTCTTAACATATATTCTTCATATGGGCAGTTAAGTCGTTTCTAAAAAGATGATTTTGCTGCATGAATTAAAAAGCATTTTTGGACTGTATGGATGAATTATCACCTGTTGTTTTAGAGAGATTGTAGATTCATAAAAGTACTTTTAGATAAGGAGATAATAAGAAGGATGCATGAATTGTACATGTACATACCCTAACACTTCCCTATGCAAGAGTTGTTGAACAGACATATATTTTTAAAGTGCTTTTATCTTATAAAGGATTTGAATTCGAGCACTTTCTGTTGATCCGTCTGATATATCTGCAAAACTTCGGCCACTACAAACACTTCTTCTACGGAAAGCAAGCAGACGACTGTCCAGACGACTCGTGTGCACTGTGCACATGCAGTTAATTAAATAATATTTTTTTCTGAAACAACAGAAACGAAACGGCTCAATTTAATTTGATTGCATCTAATCAAGTTTCTCATTTACCAGGGGAAATGCTTGAAATAAACTTTTTTAGCGTAGGACTTGAGCTGCCTCTGTGGAATCTAAAATGGGATCAAACTGGTCCAAATATCATTTAGATATGGTTGGATAACGATAATATTTGCTCTCAAGAGTTTTAACATTCAAACAACGTTGAACGAAATGACATTACATTTTCAAAGAATGCACTATTATAGCTAGTCCTGAAGCGACTAGATAAGTAATATTGATGAAATATCATGTTGAACAATGTTCCAATCAATCACCATGTAAAGTCCCAGTGTGGCATGGAGAATATCCAGACTTATTCATCAGTGACCTATTGTGTTACTGCTTGCAGCTGGGGGTTCATCGAGAGAGTAGACACATGACAGTTGGATGGTTCTTCTCATTATTATATAATATTTATATTCTCCAGTGGATTTACATCTGAGAAACGCTCTGCTCTGCTAATAGTTCCATGTTACATATATAAGACTTAGTGCAACATTTTTATGCATTTAAAGGAATTCACATAAAGCAATATTCTATCAAGATGCATAACATTTCGTACTCATCATAATTGCTTATGTTTTGTGAGGACCAAATAAGTAACATTGGTGAAATTGACTTTCAGTTTACAAAACCTCAAAGATACTGAGCAGCTATCATAAGTGCGATAACGGGATCTAAATCTGTTCCAAAAACAATGTCGAAACTAATTTATTTAAGGGAAATTAGATGTGACAAACGTACAAAAATATGAAGCAGTAAGAATATACACCAAACCGCCATTTTCACAATAATGAAGATTTTCCTTTAGTTAAACTATGAAAATAAATGTTTGTATCCATGTGAGGTAGAGAAGACCATACACATGACACAAGTGGATGAATTGTCTGTCCTTTAAGTATCGGCATCAAGGTGGCCGAGTGGTCAGTGCCTATCTTCTCGGAAAAGTAAGTTAAATACTTCCATAACAATTGTCCACAATAATATCAGAATGTAACAAGAATAAAAATATTCTTAATGGCTGTCATCAATTTAATCCTTCAGCTCAAAACGCAAATGATACCGAGGTTCGATTTTATGTTTACCTCTGAGGATATTTACAGTATAGGACAATGTCATTATTAAACACTTTCAATAATTGCGAAAAAGGGCAAGGATATGTATTTTGAGATTCTCAATCAAATTGTGATAGGTTATCAACTCTACAACAGTGATCAAACCAAGTCCTGTGTCTGAATTGTCTCCTGGGGTTGTGAACGATTGCTTTGTGAGGGAACATTCCACGATTTATGGCTCTCCCCATTCCTCTTCCAGCTTCTAATAGGCTTCAATCTCTCCCTAGGGGTGTTCAGAACTTAACTGAAGCTTTAGTCGCCTTTCACAGGGACTTTTGATACAAAACACATTTTGATAACGAGCTGCTTTGAGGGACATTCATTTCAATAAAATTTACATTCATTTAGTTAACAATTTCTGTGAGACTACTATAGGCCATTTGACAAGGCATGGCACCGTTCAAACGTCCACTGCACTCGTTAAGTTAGACCATTGTAACTCATGCTACAGTAATCGATTTGCTGAAATTATTATTTCTTAACCACAGGTTAGAATATTGTTTGACATATCACGGTCATTCCATAACATTTGATAAGATATCATGTTCTAAAATTGTTCTGAAATGGTTGGTCGTTTAAAAATTCAATGAAAAGTATATGAATTACGAATTATCAATGCATTTTAATATATTCTAAAGATAGGAAGTGCTTTTTTATTAGGGACATAATTTGTTTTCATCTTCATTTAATTATACTCATCTACAGCTCATCTTCAATCACAAGCGTATTGGTGTAACAAAAATAAATCTTTAGAAGCGAGATAATACAGCGGAAAACTTTTTAAAAAAACATTTAAAGATATCTTTTCATTCAGGATTCTTCTGATCCTGAACACGGACACGTCTCCATGTAAAGTTTCAACCACTATCTAAATCTATATAAAGTATAGGTAATTATACATGCCCCCTCCCTATACAAATATTGCAAATATATTTTAAAAAAACTATCGTTCGACTGCTGCTCTAGACATATTTCAGTAATACTAACATAATGGATAACAAATCAAGAGAATGAACATGACCGTACAGTTTGTTGTTGTCTATTTCGACCATGATGAATAAAATCAACTCGCATACTGATTTACAAAGTCAAAATTTGCTGGCGTCACGTTTAAGTTGGCTGTCTGGATATGACGGTGATCGAAAGTTCAGGTCGAATCAATGTTTCGTGGATGGTTTGCCAAACGTAACCGATCTACAATTAGTACGGAAATTAATAAAGAATAGAGCTAGGTCGTGTTTCGTATAGCTCTGACAAAATTGTACTTGTTCGTCATATAGTCTATTTGTGAACGGAAAGGGATATTCATCTTTTCTCTAAATACTATAAAATAGTTATTACTTTAAATTTCCTGTGAGTATGAAATATTGATTCTTGAATATGTACAACCTTGGTCAGTAACAGACTTATCATCATACAGCCATCGATCTGTTTAAATATATATTTTAATCAGAACTCTGTAATGTGCTCTCAATAGGGCAGCAGGTGATTGTCTGCATTAACAGACTGGACGTCATGGACACCGCAAAAAAAGAGCGCCTCCTGGCCCTTTACTATTAAGGAATCGATTTTCAAACCTATTAGATCGTCTTTTCCTTGAACTAGAGTCTATGAACTTAATTGAAATTTGACGGAATGGTGGGTTAATCAACAGTATTAATTCTACTGTCTGAGAGTTGATATATCTTTCTTTGTGTTACTTTAATCGAAAGAATTAGTACGCAAGAAAGTAAAATGTTGTCTAAACGTTAAAGGCACTAGTGCACGCTTTTACGGTTTAAATTGGCTATTTTAGGTTTACGAGGACTCATGCATTCACTTAAACTTTTTATCGATGCAAAGAAATTCTAAACATTCTTTACAATTTACCTGCAATCAACAATGAAAACGTTAAGACAGCCGCTGTCGGCTTGGACGTATAAACATCTGTTAGCTGGGCACAAAACGGAAAAATGATTGACATTTGGAAACGGCTGAACCAGTACTGTGTGCAGCTATTGAATTTACCTAAACTCTGAACTGAGAACAAATCATGAAATATGTATTATGAAAGAAATGTTTTAAATTAACCGATTTAATAACACAGTATTAGCATTGTTATTAGATTGACCATAGCGGCTGCCGTTTCCGATTTTCTGGTTATGAGCAAAATCTTAATATTTCCGATATTGTAGTTCATGCGGATTCAATGTAACGTAACAATAAATACTTCCGTCCTTTAAAAATCCACTTTACTACCTGAATACGTAAATATTTGTTAAATAACTTACGAAATATTTTCCGTAACAATACTCGCAAGAAATCTTCATAACATTTACTCAAAAGGGTCTTGATAAATTAAATTAATCGTACAACACTTGTGGTAAAGCACTAACCGTTTAGGATAGGTCAAGTAATGGTCATTAAAAAGATGAAAACTAGTTTTTAATGCAAATATAATGTATATATGTTTCCATAAAAATATCCCAATGTAAATTGTTATAAACAAATCTCCATGTCACCAAAGAATACCAATGTTTGCAAGTTAAGTACATTCAGCAATGACAAACCGTTAAAGACGTGATGGAATTGATTGGATTAAGATACAAAGCTCGACGTCGAGATTGCTTCATCAGAACGTCCTCCTACACGAGACTGCCTGGGCAGATAGTACGTGTCTTCACCATTGTGTGTAAATACACTCCCGCTTCATAGATATTCAAACTTCGCCTTCATATTACGCCGTCTTCAGTGACGGATCCGGGGGTCAAGGGAAACAACCAAAATTTAATCTTTCCCCTTTATATTTAAAAAAAAATTACCGTATAGTGGGTGAACCCCCCGTCCACCTACCATCCTTTTTCAAAATTCCTTGGTCCACAAGTGGTCTTTGTATTTGGAATCTGATTTCCCGATATGCGAACAGTCTGTGTAAATATCATTTGAGAAATGAAGGGTGACGTAAATGGTATGACCCACACACAAGGGCACTCTTCTCCTTTATCTTGGATTGATTAAACCTCAATCCAAAATAGATTTTTTTATTCAAACCTCGGTTTTGAACAAAGTTAGCTAACTACGTATTTCTTAAAGAAAATGTGAATTTTGCTGTAAAAAAAAGTTGGCCCCTTAATTAAATGCAGATATTAATTGAAGTTTTCATACATTTTATTAAGGGTTAACATTTCATATTTTTTCTGTATATCTGGCGTGTACAATATCCTTGACTTGTTTTTCTCATTCTTGAAAGATAGAACAAATGTTTATTGACATTCATCAATCTAATGTTCCTTAAAAGGCACCAGTGATAGGGTTTTATATAAACATAGAGATGTGTATTTTTTAAAGTATATGGTTGTGAACAGATATTAACTGGTTAAATCAAACTCAAGTTGTCATCATGAACAGACCAGTAACAAAATGGTGTAAGGGACTGATAGACGTGCTTTGTAATGAGGACAGTAAGTCAACAAAGAACTTTTACTATTTGTTGTTCTATTCAATGATTGGACTCAAGCACATATGTAAATCCTTCTAATTCACACAAGAAAATTTGACTAAACCGATCGAGTTTGTAAGTCTGTTAAGGTAATAACTCAACATATCGAATTCAAGTCAAGTATTTAAGAATAATAATGATAATAATAATGAGGGAACTTGTAACGCGCAATCATCCATACCTCAAAGGGGTATGGTCAATACGCATACACTGTACATACATTAGAAATGCAACACATGAGTCAAGAAACACAAACTTAAAGGAGACATCTTATCACAATAAGAACAAGAATATATCAATTCAGAATATATACATATACATTGACGAACAAATTCGACCACTACAACATTTCTTACAAATGCAACACATGAAAAACGTGTATGCGGCCACGTATTCATAAAGCTCACATCTACTCACATTTTCTGTGGAACATATTGAACATGGATGTAGTTTCACAAAGATTCCATTGTACTTATTGCAAGCTTTTTCAACGACCACAGCTGGTATATAAGAAAACATGTTGTGCTGAAGTTGCTGTACGAACATGACAAAGAAACATTTAATGTATTAGAGGATAGTTATGGATTGTGATTCACATGTGACAGATCAATTAAATACCACTGTTTTTATACTTGTTTTGCAATTCCTTTAAGAAAACTCTCGTTATGTCTATCACTTGTTTACAGTGTTTGATAAATGTTCACTGCATAATCATGGTTAATATGAAATAGATGCTATCAGTTATAATATTCTGGGAAGATAATTTTTTATGAATTTCAGTTTCATTTCAATAGCAATGTCTATGGTTAAGCTGTCAGTTGTTTTAATTTCCTACAAAATACTTCCACGTCAATATAAATTCTACATAAACGCATCAAAACATGTAACCAAATATCTCATCACATATTTGAATATTACATATACATTACATATATTTCATAATACTCAAGGTATCTGGGATAATTTTGATAATCTTTCATAACTGTCTTTATTTTGAGGGTAAAAAGCGTTTTGGTGCTTGCTCCTCCGTCGGTTTGAGTTTCAATCAACCTTAAAGGGATACAGAGTATGTTGTTGGAGTCAAATATGTTCAACTTCAGAAATGGTCTTATTTTATCAAGAAGATGTGTTTATTTCAGAAAATCGGAATCCTAATGCTTATCAGTTTAGTAAAGTTACAATAAACGGGTTAGTGTCGTGATTTATGATCAAAAACCGGACACTGGCGCGCGCCAATGATTCAAACGTAATTTCGGAAACCTATTTACAGAAGATACAAAGAAAATATTGGTTGATAGTATTAAGTAGGTCGTTTAACTAATATACACGTTAATTGCGAAAGAATTTTCGAATGTTTAGAGTATATAGAGCCGTTTTCCAAATATCGATAAAAAAGAGAAAATATCATAATTTGGCATTTTAGAGAGAAAGATGCAAGTTTAGAGAGCTGATTTTAACTTAACCCAGGTCAGAAGGTATTTTGGCTCTTTCTAAAGCCACAATTAAAAATCAACAAACATACTCTGTGTCACTTGAAAATGTCTCAAGGAGGTTTTTCAAAGCTACAGAGAAAATTTAGACCAGGATTTTTGATACAAAGCACATTTTATCAACGAGCTGCTTTGACGGACAGTTAGTTCATACATCTTTAACCTCTACTCATTAAGTTACAACATTTAAGCTAGAATACAGTAGGCCATTTTGTGATCACATGAAAGCTTTGAAAGATCCAAGACGGTTGTTTATGTAATGAATTTCATACTCCTGTAATGGTTTGAAGTTGTACCGAAATCTTTAGTAGTAATAGAATTCGAAGTAAAACTTTTATAGTATTTGAAAAAGAGCTCCAAAAGAGAAACTGTTTTCTCGCAAGTGACATGATTAGTTTTAGAACTACACGTCTCATTCATCTCCAGATCGCCATCAATCACAAGCATTTAGCTGTAAGATGGTGTCATCATACAGCCATCGATTCACTTTATTATAAGAATCATTTTATAAACTCCCATTAGGGCAGCAGGTACTTGATCTTCATTAACCGGATTTACGTCATAGAGACCGGAAGTTGACATTCCTACCTCCACGAATAAAGACTGCATCCACGTCCCTTGTAATTAAGGAAGCGATTTTCATCCTATCAGACAGTCATTTCCTTGAAGCAGAGCCTATTAACATAGATGAAAGTTTGATGGAATGGTCAGTTAATCTTCAGTATTAATTCTTGTGTCTGTGACCTTGATCATACTATATTTGTGTTACTTCCATCCAACGAACTGGAAGGCAAGGAAGTGAAAACAGGTCTTGACTACATAAACAATAAAATTTAAAAAACCCAGTCCACTACTACACTTCTTAACATTAACAGAGAATGAAACATTGTACACAATGCCAGTGTTCAGAAAGCTGATGTCTACCCACATCCCGAGGAACATATTGAACAGTGATGTTTTACAAAGAACCCGTTGTACTGGAGAGATCTTGTTCATTGAGCATGTTCTTCAGGCAACTATGAAAACATGTTGCTGTAAACTTGCTGCACTGACTGAACAAAGGAGCATTGAACGTAACTACGTGGATAAAGGATCTCATCAACAAATATTTCGTTTCACCTTGCCTTGTTGCAATGATAATTGAGGCAACACAAGGTATAACAGAAGCATTCATCTGATTTTTTTTATCAAATTGTTTGCTCTGTCACTTCTTTTAAGTATTTAATCAGTGTCCATTGAATCGCCATGATACATAGAAAATGAATGCTACCGATTCAGAAGAAAATGAAAGACATATTGATAGATATACCCGGTTATGATATTCAATTTCTTTTACTTGTTGCTACCGTCTCTTTGAAAAACACCATCTCTATGGTTTGCCAGGGAACTATATCTTGATATATGAGACCAAGCCTTTATCAACAGAATAACGCGCTTTATTGCCAATTTTATGGAGATGATATATTTCCATGACATTACTGAAACACGAAGCAGGTATTTGATTCCATAACACATTCTAAGGTGTCATAGGAAAAGAACGTTTTCATTGATTTTCATTTGCGGAATCTCCCCAATCGATTTGTACTAATTCAGCATCAAAATAAAAAGTGTTGCCAAATTTTAATCCCAAACTAATTGGGGGAAATTATCATATCTTCATCTTATTCTGTACCTTATAAACCATCTGAACTCATTCAGAAATTTTGAAACATCAATTATCCAATATCTTATCGTGATAAAGCCGTATACAATCATTGTTGCCAACAGCACGGAAAGTAAGGGTGAAACTCCTATCCACGAATACCCAGTATTCAACGTGCATTTGAACAAACTGGATTTGATGAACTCGTAACTCACGCAAATATTTTCAGTGATACAAATATCCTCGTTTTGAAATCGAATCAGAGTTGACTGATAAAAATGATGGATAAAAACCGATCCTACAAGTGGCTGTAAGAATATTAATAACATGTTGCTCATTTTCTGATAGCCATCCGAACACAATACTGTTATGAGACATGTATATCTGAATTACGCTGACAGTTTATCGATGTTGAGCCTAAAGCAACAGCTGGTCTGTACAAGTCAATGTAAACTAAATATGCAATGCTTTATGAAGGTAAATTTGACAGATTTCAAATCTCTCTGCATCTTCGAGAAAGCTCAACCCTTACTTCTAAACATCGTGACATAATATATGGTAAAGGCCACATATCGGCATACATAGAGAATACTAAACGTCTTTATGAGTGATTGGTTTGGTATTTAAGGAGCGAAAGTAAGTTAGGTACCAATAAAAGCCACTTGTGTAATAACAATATGTTATTAAACGGGAGAGAGTTTAGTACTGTTCTTATTACTCGCTGAATTATATCGTAAAACATGGAAGCGTGGAAGTCGCTGACAAGACAACTAACATTGTGATGGCATACTTAACGATTTTGATGTAACATCAATATGTAAGCAGGCGATGTTATTGCTCAATGCGTTATACAATTGTTGATTCATTAAATATCAGTACATTCAATGGGCGAGTAATAACGTGAAATCAAATTGCATACAAACAGCCGCGCTTGCATCTGTAACTCGAATTTTACCAGTAAGGCATTTATATCCCCTGCCAGTGTTTACACTGTCTCTACTAGATAATATACGATTCAAGATCCAATTCAATCTTGCTTAAAAATGCAAAGAGCGTCATGATAATTGTTGGGAAGACCATGAAAGCAACCCTTATTACTGTTTATCGTCAACACTGTTCCCTAAAATACAGATATGTTATAACAAGACCACATAGTTTCTTCTTACTTGCCTAATGCGCGCTGTTTTATGAAACTATGTATCTTATTTCGGAAACAAAGCCTATCTTCCTTATTTCATCGAAGCATACATGCTAATTCCATTGTAGCAAATGGAATATTTACACTGCTTGCTGGATAAATGCAGAAACTTATTAATTTTAGTGAAACACATACTCAAACTTTCATGTAATTTAACCCTAATCAAAACGGCACAAACAGTACGATAAAATAGCTCTATTCAGTAACAATAACAAGAGACAGTTTTCCAACCTGCGGCACTCCATAAATCACATACTAGATCTAGTTTGCCTATAACCATTTGCTTCCTGTCTGACACGTCAATGTGAAAATGTTTTACCTGAATCTTCTTGAATTTTGATTTATATTCAACATGTTACCAGCGCAATGTAAGTGACTTGATTGTATAACAATGGGGAAATGAATGAATGCATAAAGATGATGAGATATCACAGACGAATTATTATTAATATATTCAAATATGATAGATTTGTTTACGTAAATTCAAACAAATTGATATATTGAATGAATGTAGGTTGTTCAGATACAGTCTTGCATATCAAAATGAGTGATCTTAATAGATATTTATGATTTATGACAAATATGTTATAGATAATCTAAACAGTTAATAATAAACAGTTATAAATCGTTATATAGATCCATCATTAAAACTAATGTAATTGTCCGTATATTGTAATCTTGGAGATGTTTTAGTGGTCTCTGCACTAATCAGACACAGTGCAGCTCCTGTTTCAGTGATGGTCTAGCCATAAATTGTTGAACACCAAGTAATGAAGCATAAATTCCGATATGTTTATGTCTTTCGGTGTGACGCAACCAGAAATCAATGGAGATTGGCCTATGTGTAGCCGGAATGTGCAGATGAAATTGACATGATCGTAGATATAACAGGAAAACATTGCCACGTTCGTCAAGCTGAACATTATCATATTTTTAAAATAAATTATGTAAGGAATGTATTATTATTTTGTGATATTTATTCTTTTCTCAACATTTGGTTTGTCCTTTTCTTATTTTTTCCTCGTCTTCCTTTTGTGGTTGTTTTGAGGTATAATAAAATAAATTTCCTACAAAGAGCAAACTTAGAAGAGCGCTGACTATTCAACCTTTGAACTACTAAATGTTCCCTTTCAAATAGCCTCCTGTTTGGGTATGATTCGTAACATGAGCTTTCCAAATAAATTCTAAGTGAAGACATAATAACGTTTAAAACGAACAAGAAACTAAGCAAGTTTTGCTAGGTACAAATCAACAAACCATAAAAAAAAAATTCACAAGTCTTTTAAACACACTCTCTTCAATGAATTAAAAAACCATCATAACACTCTATATCGCCTTGTCAATACGCGTACCTCATTTTTTTTAAATGTCGTAATATAGACAACCATTTTGTCACAAAAAGCTGGAAGCAGTTTTTCATGACAGTTCTACTCAGTATAAAAAGCATACGTCCATTAGATGACTGTACGCTGGTACAGTTTTGTTCCAATTACATTAATGGTGCACGGAAGAAACGTAGCCTATCATTTTAGAAGGAATCACACGCGATATTGATTCCCCTGTCCTAAGCTACAGAGACATCCGAAAATATACCGTGCCTGCTAAAACGAGCTTTTTGAAAGTATATACGTCACAGATTTAGTATCTTCCATAAAATTTTAGGCCTGTCGACCGAAGTTTGAAGCTGAATATTATTACATTACAGGAAAGGCTGAAAAAAAAGACGTCATCGACCTACATTTTCTTATTTCTCATTTGAAGAACATAATAGGCGATTCTTGACACACCGTGACTGTTTAGAGATGAATACAATGTGATGTGTGATTCAACCAGTCAAGAGGTCGAAGTTAAAAAGTAAATATTTTATTAGTTTGCTTTCACGTTCACGCATTTATTTGTTTTCTTGACATTATTAATTTTTTTCGTCTTTCATTGAACTTACTAATTTTACTTACTAATTTACTAAGATATAAATAATAAGTATATTCCCAAGATCATGCAGAGGGACAGGAAGCTAAGTAAAGTAGAGCAAATTAAGTAGAGTCCAGTCTTCACATAACGTGGTTGAAATCCTGACGAGCATGACGTAAATTCATGTTTAAAGGTAGGAAACACATTCCATATTTTAATGAATGCTGAAATGCTGACCATCACTCTTCTTTAAGAAAGCCCTCTTTAGCTCCGTTTTGTCCGTTACAACTTCTGTAAACACGCAGCAAAAACAGCCGATCAGCTGGACTCTTGAATTAATTATGTGGAACGGCATCGGGGGATCTAAATGACCCAGCTACTAGCATGAATGATGCTACCCCAGTCAGAGAATAACAATGTATCGTCCCATAGCAACCTCAACTTGAGATAAACCCAAGGGACACGCTATTATTGACCAGGCTTTCCTCCAATACCAACAAGGGTACCCAAGGGGGACAACTCCAAGTGTTTGATGCTTCCCTGTTTTATTCATGCATCTCCGCATGAGTGGTCTGGTAACCCTGGAAACCAGTATACACTAATACACTTACATAGGAGTAGGCGATTGCTTGTCTTTTGAATTGTATTCTCCTGGACCCGTCTCCGGGGACTCATTGTGTAAGAGATTTCTATGCAAGAGCATCGGGTTAATGAGTTGTGTATGAATGCTTCTATACCCAGTTCTGCTAGTCAGCATTTTAAGTGTCAATAAATTATTTGTCAATATTTTCTTGGCTAAAACTACTTAAAGAAGTAGGTAGAGATGGCTCTATAAAGGCCTTTACCTATTGACACTTTGTTATGCGTCGTGATTAATGTTCTTGAACGATCTGCAATATTGTCTTGTGATTGGTTTGATTTTAATGATATATTTAGATTTTTGTTAGTGCTAATACAACAAATTTTCAATTCTGAATTTGTTTCCTCTAAAAACATTCGGGTAAGTATCTCTTTGATTTTCTACCAATTGCAAGTACCTAACTCAGTTAAAAGCTTAACGCTTCGTATATAAGTGCCAGCATTTCAATTTGGAGTAATGGTTACTCATATGCTCTTAACAGCGTCGTCAACCCTCCTTTGCCTGAATTTCTATTAAGTTAACAGGAAATTTATCTTCACATGAAAATCGACAATCATGAAAATATGTGCATGTAATCCCATCATTTTTACAATGAACACTGATATGTATTACATTTTCTATATCAATATTCCAAACATAAGGAATCTAAATAAAGGTTTTATGTGTACAACAGATATAAATCGTAGACCTAATAATGTTTCCCGAGAGTCTGTGATTTGCCGACCGGGCGCTCTGGTTACCATGTCCCCATACCCCTGCAGTGACACTTCTAGTGCGGTGATTCATTCACATGTATTAATGGTTTTGCAATTCCTTGTCACTTAGAAACTCTTACACGTTGTTCGGCCTTTCCATTCTATGTCATATGAATAACAGCGTTACAAATAAGCAATATTTTCGTACAAAATCATTCTACACAGAAGCGTGACCAAGAGATCTAGTGCCCCACTGATATAGACGACAGATGGTAGTAATATCGAAATGTCGCCATGCTTGTTACAGTAGCAGCGGTTCAAGTAATTATCAAGCATCTGTAGAAACATCTCCTTCATATCTTGCGTTAATAAACTGTTCTCATGGTAACAGAGAAAACAAGGAAAACTCATTTTAAAGCCCTATGTCGCTGTTTTTTGTCTTTTCATCTTTGCAGATACATGTAACATATCTGAATTTATAGAAATTAATAATTGTCAATTTAATTTCTATAAAACGGGAACTTATAAGAGACATGGTAAATTGTCGAGCCACTTTAAAAGATAGTTTTTCATGTAACCCGTGCTTCACTCGACGTTACGACTTTTCTGGTCACTTAATATATCATGAAGATTTTTTTATAAATGCTATATTTGAGAAATGATTTAACGGGCCAGCTCTTACAATGCTTGACTGTCGTTTCATACTCTTCAGTTTCTTCCTTTTAGCAGGATAAAAGTAAATTTCACATTTGGCATCGAACGTTCAACATAAAGGATACTAAACGACCTTCTTATTTAAAGGCCCAAAAAGTATGTTGTTTGAGTCAAATATGATAAACTTTATAAATGATAAACTTTTATCAAGAAGTAGTGGTTGTTTCAGAAAATCAGTATCCTAATGCTTATCACTTCAATATAGTGACAATGAACGCGTTAATGCATGTGGCGATTTGTGATTGAAAACAGGACAATAGCGCGCGCAAATGATTCAAACGTTATTTCGTAAACTTATTTACAGCAGACACAAAGACAAACATTGGTTGATGGTGTTCAGTAGTAATATACACATTAATTGGACACAAAATACGAATTCTTAACATTTATAGAGCCGTTTTCCGATTATCAGTGAAAGCTATAAAATATCATAATTTTGGCATTTTAGAGATAAAGATGCAAGATTATGGAAGGGATTTTAACTTAAATCAGGTCATGAGGTTATTTTAGCTCTTACCAAAACCAAATTAAAAATCATAAAACATACTCTGTGTCACTTTAATACTATGTTTATAAAAGTTGATTGTTAAGTATTAAACGAGCGAAAGCGAGTTTGATACCAATTATTTACGAGTTTTAAAAAAAAATTAATTGAAGGAAGTTTAATATTCTGCTTATAACTTGACCTCAGTAACCAAGCATGATTGCCGAAAGTGAAGTAAAAGAAACATTTCCACGACTTGGCCGCGGTACTAACAACACAATATCGTGACGTCATTGAAGGAAGTTTAGTATTCTGTTTATCTCAACTTGCAGACACGACTGTGTTACACCTTGTTTATGTTATATAGCTTCATGTATGTATACTTACACGAGATTGTACATTCAGTGGTGTTATACTCATTGAACCTGTCCGCATAAATACTACACTGCTGTGTCTTGCACTGGCAGTTTCATAATGACGATAAAGACAATGGTAGGCACTGCATCAAAGGGTAAACACATCGATTTGATAAGAAGGTTGTAAAAACAGTTGTGCTGTGTTGTTGTAATCTGTCGTCTTACGTTTTTTCGTTACAACCAAAATTAATTTGTCAGTGTCGTTGTCCAAATTAGATTGTGGAAGATGCATTACTTTTAAACCTCCTCGAATTGAAAGTAAGGGCTTGTTTTCACGCGCCTTGAAATAAAATCAATTCTTTTGAGATAGAGATAAGAACCTTTAGACTTCAATTCACTTATCCCAAAGCTGAAAGCTTTCAAATTGTTGATAACAAGCATTCGTCCCAGGAGGGGAAACTATTTGTCAAAGGAAAGACGCCAGTCAGTGCTTAAATCATCGCAGGATTTCCTCCTAACGCTGACAAATGGGCCTCTGCAGCTGCAATCCCTGTTTCCTGGAAGTATATCCTTAATGCCTCAGGTGAAAGAAGATATGAACGCTTTAACGCTCACTGGTTTCCATTGCAAGTTAATCGATCAACATACCGATGATTACGCAACATACTGAGTTTTTTTGGAGACGTAATTACCGCAATTGGTAATTACGTACACGGAGGATGGCTATCCTGACAACACTGATCTGTCATCCAGTGCACGTAACTTTTCTAACGCAGGGCGCTTGAGTAATTCTGTTGACACAAATTCGAGGTGATAATCCCTTCATTTCAGGATCATGCAAGAAGAGAACGTTGGTCTTATAGATCAGTGATGAACCTGCATGCAATATATTTAGATAAAATCAAAAGGTGTTGTTTTTCCAAAAAAAGCATTTATACCATGCGGATAAATATATGTAACTTATAACTTTGTATACTACCCCCACATTACAATAACATTAGTTTTATATCATCTTATTAAAGTACAAACAACCCATGAGTAAAAACCAGACAAGACAAAAGTACAAGCAGAACACTCAGACCATTCTGAAATTCAAGATGTGAAAAATTTTCATACAGTTTATTTTCTAATCAATGAATAATAACATTTCATCAACTAATGCAAGTTGGAATTAATGTTTACGTTCATTTAGTCAATAAGCTGACAGCAAGGCTTGTTGAGGGAGACAGCTGGAGACGATGGCCATCTTGAGCTCCATTGGACTAACACATTAATTGCACTGGACTCGTATATATATATATATATATATATATATGCTTTTTTAAATGGTAAATAATAAATATTGATACCAACGAGGCGCTAATTTGTGAATGAAGTAGGATATATTTGAAAGGAGTTCTTAATACCTAAATTCTTATAATGTTAGGCATACACGTGTACGGTTTTGTCTACTTGCTTCTTTCCTGATATTGATGATATAAAATTTAATTTGTCAGATAGTGAAAAAAATGTAATATAGAATCATGAACGTAGATATGATTGGAGTCGTTGGATTAAACGTGTATTCTTCCACCGTATAAAACATAAATCTACAGTGATGAGACCGATAAATTTAGTGGAAAATCTTGAAACATCAATGATGAAATGAACGGCCATGGGTCCGTAAAGTAATCAAACAGAAAGTAATCAAACCCCGGTATCACGCCAATGCAAATTGAACAGATCCTGACCTAAATAAAAGAATTGAGAATAACAGTAAACCAATATGTGGCTTTACGATCACCAGATTTACCAAATGAACAATAGTCAAAAACCTACATCCATCAATATTGCTTTCACTAACACAATGCCGAAAATGGCAGCGAGCACTAGGTATTCAAGCAATACAAACTATAATTCAAGACTATTCCTCTATAAGCAAAGACAGAGAGGAAGAGAAAAGAGAGTTGCAACAAAGGATCGAACCTCACAGATTATAAGGACTTGATTGGATATAACACTTAAACCTAGAATCATCACATCCACAGTAACAAAATCATGTTAAAACAAAATCTACAAACATTTACAACTAATTTTTTTTTTCAAAATGTTACCATATTCAGTTCCATATGAAAGCATAAAATAACTTTTCTCTTGAACGCAAAACTTATGTATATATTTTCCTTAAGGCTCTCCAGTGTATCTTCCTTGACAATGATATTAGAATCTAATCGAAACGTTGCATACATAGAATGAAGAAGTTGCCTATCCATAAAAGTCTCCCTACGGGTACACACGTGGTTCAGACGTCGCAGAGTAAAGAAGTCAGGCAGTTCTAACAGTATGCCACACTAACCAGATCTCGCTCTACCTCGAAGTGCAAATTGAATGAGAAGGAACCGCAATCTGAAATAGTTAATGTCAGGGCCTGACCCGATGGCAAGTGATATAAACGGTTTAACGGCAATGTTGACACAAACTACCTCTTGACTTCATATAGCGGACAAGGATGAATCGCAATACAATCGCAAGGACACAGGCTGTTGACTTATACTCTTATATTATTGCATTCCTATCACATATTATGTAACATACATATATTGTATGATATGATATGAAAATGAGAGGCATACTGATCATTCTCGACATCATCATCGTCATTGATTTTTTGGTATCATTGTGATCATTTGGGATCATGATTATGATGCTAATCATTAACACGATGACAATATTCATAATTTCTATTCTCAGAATATCTTTAGAACTGTGAGGCCTTTCATACATGAGGTCTCTAAACATTATAGACACCTGTTACAGGACTGCTCATTGACTTTCAGATCTGACATTGTCAACAAGAAATTACCATTGCGCCCACGCCAGACACTTTTCGTTGAGGCTATTGTTGAAAGATCTTGACTTTATATGAACTGTTTGAGACTCTCTTCAATTCAGTTAGTAACGGAGAAGCAACATGAGCACAGTACATTATGCCGATAAACATAAAATGCTCGTTATGTGATGGATATGTGGAAGACTCAACAAAGGGTTGACGTCATTTACTCCAATAAACATAATCTGAGAGATCATTGTGTTAAGTGTATTGTTGATACTAATATTAAAAGATAGAGCCATTGGCGTTGCAGCTCATCAGGCTATCTATAATTCTAATATAAATCTATAATAAATGGTAACAGGGTCACCATATGAACTACCTCAGGATCACCAAATCCATTTATTAAAATCCTTGTTACTTTAGGACTCTGTACACAAGATATTAGCTTCTTAAACCGTTGTTTCTGGAGCAGAAGACGAAAATAAGTTTTTATGGCGTAGTTCCTTCGGCCGTCATGAGGGGTCAAAGGGTCACCAAATCTATACATAAGAAGGCTAAGGGGTCTGTACACAAGGTTTCGGCTTTCCAGGCCAATTGCATCCAGAAATAAGATGAAAATAGAAATTGGGGCATGGTCCCTGTGAGTCTTGTTTGGGTCATAGATTTCAGTTTTCTATGCCTCTTGCTTCTGGAGGAGAAGATGAAAATTGGTTTTAGAGTGTGGGCCCTGTGGCCCTTATTAGGAGTTATAGGGTCACCAAATCTAAAACCTCATAAGTCAAGGACTCAGTAGACAAGATTTCAAATTTTCAAAGAAGATGATTAGTTTACGGAAAGACGGACGGACGACGGACGACGGACGCCGGACGCGATGCCATGCCATAAGCCCATCGGACCTTTCAGATTAGAAGAGCTATAAAAAAAAACCCAGATCTGTAAAGGCTTTGACATCGAAAATGTTGGTAAAAGTTTAATATTATCATATAACGGGTTCATGTATATTTTAGCCTACTTCGGTTGATAAAAAACTGTTTATCCTCCATCGTAATATACTGGCATTCATGGTGAAAACCTTATTTATTTATAACGTTCATTAACTAACGGTTCTGAATTCTGAATTTAATTGATAACATACAATTCTAGCCTGTTAACAAACGTATATATTGAATAATTATCTTCAAACAATTAATAGTAGTTTTGATGAGGTAATAACGTGCATTGTCAAAAGCATGTGATGTTATATTTCGCAATTACTTCAAAACTTAACAAAAAGGCTATGTCATTGCTTTATCATTGCCATAATGATGTCCACGTGCACGATTACCAAAACCTTCTTAATTTGAAAGAAAAGGATTATTTTTAAAAGGTATTGATATAATGTTCAAAATAAAGAGATACTAAAGTCATAATAGGTTTTTAATGTGAATAGTTTAAAAATGTGCTAAAATCAGTGATAATAATAGGTCGTGATTGGTATTAATGAATAATATGGTGGGGAAATAATGAACACAAAACCTCTTTTGAAAATGCAAATAAAGGCCTTTCACACAGACTATCTTCCGTGTAACAGCAAGTCAAACAGTTGTTATAGTAGTTAAAAACACTACGCGGCGGCCAATGCCCTTCTGTTTAAAGGAACAGAGATTTCAGCTTTGTTCATATGTAACAACAAATGAAAACTTAATGAAAGCAGTTGCTTGCTATCAACAATGCCAATATTGTATACATTGCCTATGACATGTTATCAGGAGGTCTTGCGCTGAAAATACAATATTTGAAATAATGAATAAAAACCCTGCCTCAGAAATCAAATACTGCAATGATATTTTTAATGAAAACACGTTTCATGATAATGGTGCTATATAAAAGAAGAGTCGTTATTGATAATGAGGCAAATAAGAACCCAACACTAATTCTACTTTATATGTATTCGATAAATATGTATTGATCGATGCGAATTGACACTCAACACAAAACGCATTTCAAAATCATGGGGTAAAATACTACATTATCACTTGTTACAACATGTGTCATAAAGATAAAGTCGTTGGCAGTTATTGCCATCATGTGAACTTATTTTTACATCAAAGTCACTGAAGTTCGGTGTCATGAACCTAGTAAATCAATATTGAATATTAAACTTTGAGGGGTGTTTTTCAAATCAGATTCTACGGTGACTTTTCATTACCACGTTACATGATTATCAATAATTTGATATAGATGAACCCAATTTACATTACTGCCACAGCACTTTTCCTATCACATATTTCCATCTAACACCACTCGACATTTGCCGATGCCGCACTACACAAAGACCTTACAGAAATGCTATGCGAATTATTCATGTATTGACGCTAATGTCAAATAAGTGCTAGTGTCTGATAATAGCTGAACGACTATATTGCCTGGTGTGCTACTAACATATGTAATTGTCCATGTATACACGGTAAAAAAGGAGATGGACTCTTGTAAGGTTATATCTAATTGGCTTATGCTTTAAGGACAGGTCGCACAGTGACTTTGATTATTTCATAATGAGCGCATGTTATAACTCATCATTAGGTTTCATTATTTGAAACACATAATTTCACTTAGTTTGAGTATTGAAATAAGCTCACAGTCACAAACAAGTCGGTTATAATACCAACGTATCATATAATTATCTGGAAAATGTTGTTTACTTTATTTCTTCTAAACACCTCAAACCTTTGTAATAGGTCGGTTAGTTATAGACTGTCGTTAAATGACTTTCTCTTTATAACTATCATGCTCATAATGATGTAAACATTTGAATCAATGTTAATCTCATATTTCATACTACATGAGCATATTACATTATGCATGTCATTTGTATTCCTACATGTGCATCGTGTATCAATCGGTGTTTAATCATCACACAAATCAAATGTGATTGAAACTGCATTGAAATATCTACAACGACAGCACAAACACTGAGTACAACCGTACACCCGACATAGAAATAGAAACCAGAAAGTCACACCATTGCACTGATCTGCAACTTTTTGTAATTATAAATAGCATAATAAATTTTCCCATAAACAACGAACACAAGATCTGATACGATGTGATGTAAGACCTGGAACGAACCAAAATCCGCTGAAGTTACAGTTGAATAAGGAAAGAAATACTTTTGGTTCAAGAGAACTCGAAAAACAGGAAAAAGTGAGCAGCTCATTAAAGATTCACCTCAGCCCTGAAGATTAGATTTACCGACTGGCTATCAGATTGCTGAAACTCGTCAGCTAGTTAATAATGCAAGGTACTATCCAGGATTCTGTTCAAGCACCTACATGTAGGAGATAGATGTCTCTATACCCATTGACTGAAGAGATTCAAGGCTAGTGGCAGCGAAAACAGTTAAACAAAGTAATACGGGATTAGTCATCTGTTTCGATAGCCATTCTATTCAGTAATTGAATACAAGAGCTAGGGCATTCTCTCCGAACAGAGGTAGCTCCATCATAAAATCCTACACAACCTCTGTCATAATACGAGCATTTCTCGGTCTAGAATTCTGATTGGATGCAAACGAAATTAATTGTGCAATAATTTAAAACGTCTCAGAAATTTCCGCATGGTTTTGGAAAGCTAAATTTTATTTGAATATGTTATACAGCACATTTGCCTTATTTAGCAACTGCATCATTGCACGAGCCTGTGTGACGGAAATATGGTATCTATGCATGCGGTGTTTTCACTGGCTGAAATATTGCACGGTAGTTCATTTTTCCGTTAGGGGAAGCTTCCGGAAGCTCAAGAAGAACTTTATTAAAACAGAGGTTGCGTAGTAGAATGTCGAGAATGGAGCTTAGGGAGAAATTAAAGAACGGTAAAATATCCCGGAAAAATAACAAATATGACATGTAAAATGTTTTCAAGTGATTCTTTTTACAAAATGAAGTTGAGCGACAGTTGGCTAAGACAGGACGTAAAACTCTGAAACAGATAATATTGGTTGAATATTGCATTCGCGTAACAGGGAACAAGTGATATGAATGGTCATCTTCATTATTGAGAAAATGCGGCTTTAAGGTAAAGTTACAACATAGCAACAATGATATCGTCTATTAACAAGACTATTTCTCTTATCACATCACCTCATGAAATGCCTATAAAAGAAGTAACTTAATCGACAACTTACAATGTCAAACAACAACCAAAGCAAAGTAGCCTTCTGGATTCTGAAGTTTTCATGTTTTGTTACATAATTTCAGGATAATTGCCATCGCTGAAAACATAAGTGGACAACAGCTGTCTTACATAACGACTGATTGACGTCATTGGGTTTTGAAGGATTTTCTTTAAAAATGGTTGATACCCCATTTACTGGTTACATTCACGATTTAATCTAATGATAAACATTCCGTTTCCACCATTGGGACGTGAACTGCAACTTGGTGTAAGATTAGGGATTGTTAGTTAAATCTGCCCATAATGAGGACAATGTTTTGTAACAACGATTCCTTACACATCTCAAAATGCATTGAGAAAATACCTTTTTTTATATGCCATTCTGAAGATAATGAATTATTAATTTTGTTCGGATGGAAAATGAGCACGTAATTCAAACATAACGTAACCTTTTTCTTTGAATGCTTGCACAGATATTGTTATACTGATATTGACGTTTCCCAAAATGACGTGATTCGCCAAAAGAGTACTTTTTTTATTTCCGTTCGCTGGTTCAACTGGTACATCCTCTGATCCTTTATATCAACGTCTATGGTTCGTCTTTCGTTCCCGCGTACTCTATTTTCTAGAATATGACCCTTGCTTTTATGACGTCTTCTATCGAATATTGTCGTGTCTTTAATGGTATTGAGGCCACCTAGGTATTGCCATTACTATGATCATTTAGCATTTTTTTTATCATAGTCCTTACTCTCAAATTAAAAATAAATGTACAGTAAATTCATCTAGTAACCATTTAACGTGTTTGAAATGTATAACAAAGGTATTTGTATTTTTAGATATTAACAATCGTCGAATAGGTAGGTAGGGACCTGAGGTTTAGCCAGACTGAAGTTCGCATATCTTATTTTCTAACAATTACTATATGTTTATTCCACTTCTCTCACTTCTTAATTAATTATTGATGGAACATGAACTCGATCGATTACGCTGTTGCACTTCCGATATTTTATGCCTTAAGTGTCTCTTAATATGCATGCCTTCATTGCATAATATTTTCAAATAAGTCAGATCATGCGTACACGAATATCAGCCATTTGCATACGTGTTACGCAAATGCTATATCTATATAGTTAATAATTAAAATATACCGACATTCATTTCTAAAACAGATGTTTTTCCATTAATAAAGCATGCATATTAAGAACCCATGAATTTCAGTACATCATCGACATGTAAAGGGTCTTTGAAGATTAATTTTTCAATTTTACATTGAACACCTGGTTGTTGATGAAAAATGCTTTAATATGTGTGTTGCGTAACGTATGGATCTTGTATAATCGTATGTTATCTATATGGAACAATTTCAGTATGAAAAACCTCATTGAGTGTATAGAATACATTTTAACGTTTCAATCGAATAGTAAACAACTTTATGTTCACAGTAAAAAAGTCAAGGCTATTTCTCAGCTGTTACCTACGTACCCTGTAGACAATAAAACTTTGTATTCAAAGGTACATATCGATTGCAAATAGTTCCACAGTTGCTTTCGTATCATTACATCCCTTAACATTGTTTGAGAATCGCGCATGCAGTACAAGGCCTTAGTTTTCAATACATAGTTAAACTATTTTTTTCAAGGACATAATGACATTACAGATGAATGGACCAAATACAACAATCTCACGACCGATTCACATTCGATGACCAAACGTAATTTGATGAGAAAAAGCATATTAATTATTCAGAATGACCTGAACGTTTCATTGGTTTAGTCTTCAGGGCATATGGTGAAAACAAGTTTTATGAACTGTTGATTTCATTCCCTTGCTGACTAAAAACGTGTACAGATCAGGGAGAAAGTGATCAAAATGATGAGGGAAAAGACGGAATGAACGACTCAAATTTGGTCTGGCTTCTGTCCGTCGACCTGTTCAGCTTGGGTGCTCTTACCCGGGGCATGTTAGCTTCGGCTGGCATGCATGGCATCAGGGTCTCTGAAGCACGCACACCACCACACCACGATAAGGTATTATGCCAAGTTGGTCAACTTCTTTAGGGGCACACAGTATGAACGTTTATGTCTGTATGGCAGCAAAGATTGAAAGACTGTTAACAACAGTTTTCAATTTAATACTTTCTAAACTTCTTCCATTTAATTGACCTAACTAATTTACACAAGACCACTTCTCAGATAGTTTAATCATAATGTTACATAATAATTTCACAATATCATTATTTCTGTAAGTCAAAACATATTTCTGTATAATTGTCTCTATACTATTTTTAAGGTCTTGACGTCAATTTCAATACCATTTCAGTTTCATTTTAGTCGTTGAGTTAAGTGTTAGTAGGTAGTTACTGGTATCTGTAGGACAATTGTGGGCATAGTAAATGAAGGTCATAGCAGCCAATACAAGCACTTTACATAACGGTCTTGATGAAACCATATGAACAGACGTCACGATGTTAAAATTCTTTTTTTTTTAAATTTGTGAATGACAAACTTTTTAAAGAAATAATAAATTAAGGCACCAATATTCGGTTAATGGTACAACAATAACAGACTGTCTCACTTGACCACTAATTCATTTTGGTCAAGATGACTGGATATGATATCGGCGTTTAAAAGGTGTCGTACTAAACATCAATGAATTTCGACGCAAATAAACATACGCTTTGATATGTCAGGACCTTGAATGAGCATTTACATGGCTTCATGTAACTTCTCTTTAAAATACTGTTAAGCACATACATTACAATAATAAACGACAAAAACACTTCTTCACTTAAACAATAATGCAATGTGCCGAATGAAAACTGACCAAGCTACCGCCATTATTTATGAGAATTAGTGATCAATTCAATTTGAGAAACTGACATCGTTTGTAAATTTCCTAATTGCTTTCATCTGTTATTATCGCAATATGTAGTAGATCATAACCAAACAAGTAATCATATGCCCCTAATCGCTTGCCATTTTATAAAATTGCATTAATTATAGTAAATAGTACAATGTACGCTCAATTACAGGGCAAGAGATTGAGTTAACATGCGTCAAAAACGTACGGGCGTTTTCGAATGTTCATTGTTGTCACACAATCTTTTTTAACTAACTACAGTTCAGATCCTGTTCGTAAAAGTAATTCTTCTTCGTTGCCATTTTCATCAATACCTAGACTGAAAGATCTGAACCCTTTACCAGTGTATGACAGCAGTACCTTACACGGCAAACTACTGCTTTCATTAAGAGTCTACTAAACAAGCATTATAAATAAGGTGTTTCAATGTGTGATTCGATACAAACCTATCCGTTTAGATTAGAGAAGCTTTTTTCCCAATGGTTTTAATTTGTCAATCATTTACCATCTGTAGTTAGGGATCTGAAGCTCTAGAAAAAATATCGGGTTATTAGAATCTTGCATGAATACCACCTGTGGACGCGACATTACATACAAGGGGAGTGTTGGACATGCAACAAGTCACAACCAGCTGAATGGTTCTTGGAATGACAATTAAGGTGGCGGCTTTTCCATTTAGATTTTGTGTATTGGTTACCTCAAGGGAATACGAGGCATACTATCACACAATAATGGATCAATAAATAAATGATTCACGATGCAAACCCATTAAATTATAGAGGAACTTAACAGAAGAAGAAGAAGTAGTGACATATGAAGCAGGTAGACAACGCCATTAAGGAACATACAAATGGTAAAAAGGTAACAAGAGATTACACATGGAAGACTGTTGAATACAAAATGACCTAAAAATATGTTGCATCCTCAGAAAAACGTTTGTATGCATAGATATAGGTGTCCTGGTTGGTGTGTTGATTTTGTTGAATGACTGAGATAATATAAGTGGGTCAGACGAAGGTAAGATATATCTATGACATTATTTCCATTCAAATGTTTATTCGGTATAAAGGCCATAGGCCCAAGTACAATTTTGTGAAACGTAAGGTTTGATTAAAACATTTTAACATTAAAGCTTCTTGCTTAGTTAACAAGAATATCTACTTTGTATTCCATTTATACAATGTCGAGCGAATGACAGTAACATCATAGCTTCATTGGCTCCGTCCTCCTACATCCTACATTTACGACAGTTCTATAAACGTCGACTAAACATATGATGGAAATTTGAATCCGAACGTTAATTTCCATATAAATTTATATTGATTTATCTATTAAAGTGCTTCTTAAGTCAAATTAAAATAAAATATAAGATCTCCACTATCCATGGCAACAGTAGGTATGACTAGGTGTACGGTAATACTAAGATAACATGGCAACAGTAGGTATGACTAGGTGTACGGTAATACTAAGATAATATTCATATTTGTGTTCAGATATTTAACACAATGTTCTCGAAGAGAGCAGGCAGACCTAAAGTGTGACGGCAGAATAAAGAGTGACAGTTGATACTTCATATCTAAGCGTGACGATTTCAGCCAAGAAGAGGGAAGGGGCAAATACTTTTCTTCATAAAAGAGTCTCCCTTCAGTGTCATAATTGATATAATCAAGTTGATGCAGGGATTAACTCGAAGTATTTTGTCATATAGGCATGTATGTTTTAGCGAAAGGTCATTTACGTGTTTGTGGTATCTAAGTAATGAAAATAAGACATGTTTCATAAAGATAATGTTTCTATATATCAAATGTATCATTTATAAATCCGATAATATCAATTTGACATAATGATAAGGTCAGTGATATTGTTTGAGTAGGTATGAGGCGTGAGTCTTCAGTGGGTGTTAAATCTGAGAGAATGTTCCCATATATATGCATGTATAATATTGATTCATGAAAAATTTGAAACAATTCCAAACTGGGAATGGTTCATTGAATTTCGTTAACCACAATAAAAAGCCCGATTACATGTTCCCTTTAATTGAAAAGACTGGTTCTCACTACTCGACACGGACATAAGATTATGGCGACTGTTTGTCTATTGAGTAATCAGAGGAGACGTTGATCGAACTGATGGAAGCTTTAGCGATTTTATTTCATCTTACTGTCTCTTAGAGTTGAAAATCATCAAGCATAACAAAGAGTATTATCGTTTGGAATAATATTATGCATATTCTATATATGATGCTGCCTCAATATTTCACACAACCGTAAGATTATTGACTACTCTAAAGAACTTATATTCAATGATTGTTACCATAACTTAATAAAATCATCAACTCAACGTGTTTAAGCGACACTTGGGAACGTGCGATTCACCACACAATATCCGATTGTTCTATTGACACTACAGCAATTTCACTGTAATGAAATCCACGATTTCCACACCTGTATACCTATGTTTACCTCCTTGCACAGGTAAATCTAGGTCACAGATCTCCAAATAAACGTTCTACGCCAGTGCACAGGAGGGTCTATATGACCAGCATATCGACTCTAGCATCAATACCTAGCTCAACACGATACAAAATACACTAGCATTTCGTCATGGTCTGAATTGATCTTACACAAGACTGACAATTGGCTTTACTGAACAGCTTTGAAAAACATGTGCTGTTTACGAGAAAATGAACTGCAAGTTTTAAAATGGCAGAGCGTGACGTGTTGTATGTGGTAGTGGCAATGTTTATGTCCTTAATAATTGACGAAAATGCCTTCTTCTTTATATGTTGCTTTAATGGTGTATATGTGGTCCTTTAGCAAGCCTCTGTAGTTCAGCTTTTTAGTTTCGACATATCTTTACCTTCATGTACATTGCAATCATAAAATATTACTGCATATCAACGTATTAACGTAATTTTTTCAAATTTTCCATCAGAAGGCATTTTCTCGCAAAAAAACATGAAATGATTTTCTCCAGCTGAAGAGACACCATCCATGTAAACAAATAGGTAGGTCTAAATGACCCGGTCACTCGTCTGTATCAGAGGAATGAGCACCAGTACAAATTGAGGTTACCGCACTAATATATGCTGAAATGCAAAGGCACTGAGGCTAAGATGTGCAATCTTACATCTCAGGTGAAGTGGGCTAAGTATCGAACCGCATATACTTACCTATTGGCCATGAAACCAGATGTTATCGATCCGACTAAAGTCATCAACAACTGCACGAAGAAAACCCAGTTCATTTCCTTCAGATCTGAATTCGTCTGACATCCTAGGTCAAAAACAGTTGGTCCAAGAAATCCAACACAAACTCCAAAACTTCCAAACACAGTGCAGTAGGTTATTACTTGGATCTTATTATCCCTGAACAGTCTCCAGAAGGAAACTTTCTCAACATCAGATGAACTTTCTTGTTTTGTTTGTAACGTATCCCACTGTCCACCGTCAGCAGACGTAGAATTATTGACAGAAACATCCTTCTCCGCCAAACTGTCCTCTTTCACATCCATCCTGAAAGATTCTTCTTCAGTCTAAATGAGTCGTCTGCTACTGTCGTCTGCGTGAGCTCACTGCCAACATGCTGTTTGGGCAAAGCGTGCTGAACTCGCTAGCAGCCGACAGTCGGTTCGCCTCAATGCATGCATCTGCTGGCTTATTGAATACGCCGGGTTCGAAAACTAGGATCGGAAATTGTAACGGAATGCCATGGACTATTGATTGTACACGCCTCTCATGCAGGATGAAGGGTTACGCGTTTACTTAATCGTTTGATGGGTTTTATCTCTTTGTAATTTAGAGTCACTTTATAGAACCTGTTGGTGATTTCGAATTAAATATTTTGACGGAGTGGAGTTCTCCGTGTAGTGTCAACTTAAAAACAAATAGACGTAACACCACTAAATAGACAGGTTGAGGAGTAGAGACTGTGCTGAAAAGGTCTTTATCCCTCTATCTCATCCATGATGAATTGGTAGGTCAAATGGTCATCACTAATCATATTTATCAATTACTGGGTAAAGGTAAAAAGGTAAAACTAAAATATGTATAATTTGAATCCATGCATACTAGAAAATTTCAAATCAATATTTTCAAATCAATCATTTATTGATGGAATCTAACATTCCTAAAGAACTGCATTGCTTTGTGTTCATTCTCCTTTGAGCTTTTGTATTTGTAGGGGCAGTAGCACGTTCATTAGATAAATAAAGTGATCTCACGAAAACGAAAATTTAATTTTCCCATTGCAAGACAATGGTTTTTATTTAAGAAAGAAAGTTTAAAAACGATCGTAACATGATGTGTTAAGCCAATCGAATCCATTTTCCTACCCCAAATGATTATATGGTGTTTATACAAAAATGGCCACCAGTGGTTCATGCTTGATTTTTACCTCTACGACTACCAACGATCACGATGAGTAATAAGACCCGCTGAAGACAATACCTTTGGCATGATCTAATGTTTATTGGGAAAACTTTGAAAAAATAAATCTTTCAAAATACGTACTATTATCCCTTTAAGAAGCACATGCAGATTCTTATTCATGATGTATATTTATATATATATATATATATATATATATATATATATATATATATATATGTGTGTGTGTGTGTGTGTGGGTGTGTGTGTGTGTGTGACACTTCCGTTTCTAAATTTACTGAAAAAATTTTTTTTTTAAAATTATGATTTTATGAAAATTACAAAGAAAATCAAACTTATATGTTAGTAAATAGTTATTTAATTGTATTTGTTTGCTGTTCATAATGGTACATTTAATATTGGCATCACACGATAACCTTGTATGTATATATATGTGTGTATGAAACGTGTTTAAAGGCACTCTAGCACTTTTTCTTTTAAAGTCTAAAACTTTTTAATTTATAAATATTATTTTTTGCAAAGTGTATCATCTTCAGAGGATCAAACATCTCATTACTCAACCAGGTTATGCGTAAACGTCAACCAAATTATCACGTTTATAACAAACACTGCATAACGCCATTTAAATGTGAACACCTTTAATCATTTTAGTTCGAGACATGGGTTAGCGTTGCTTGATTATATTTGGAACGTTTTTATAAGGATCCCACTTATTGGTTATAACACAGTGTCTTTAATTTGGTAATGCTTGTTTTCCGTTTCGTAAGATCACCTAATTTCCCTTCGAAAAAGTGTTATAGTGTCTTTAAAGTACTAATCATGCGGTAAATTCTTCCCTTCGAAAAAGGGTACTAGTGTCTTTAAAGTACTAATCATTGCTTAGATTCCTCCCTTCGAAAAAGGGTTATAGTGTCTTTAAAGTACTAATCATGCGGTAGATCCCTCCATGCCTACATACATGTTCAATTATAAATAACTTATAGATTGAAGATGTGTGTCAATCAACAGTTTCATTTTACATAAAATTCATTGCAAATGACGAGAACGGCTGCATGCCTTGACATGCTTTAAATACAAAACATCATATATTTACTTCTTAAGTATACATGTTGAAGGGTTAAACGTGTTATTGAGGCCATGCCAAACTGTTGAGAAAATGTATAATTATCTTACATAGAAAGCAGGCAAAGGAAAACAACAATCTTCATAGTTTAAGATTTCAAATTGTTTGTATTACTTATTCATTCAAAAAGACGTATATTTATTAATTTCATGCTTGTTAGGTTTACAGGTAGATTTAACGCCAGTATGCTTCAGCGAATTATACATAATGAAACGAGTTTGAATAATCACTCAAGCAACGTCACGAAGAATAAGAAAGAGATTTTAAAACCACAATTGATAAAAGGTTGCTATATCATTTCTCGAAGGTCAACAAAAGTAAGCTCTTCGTATTTCTATCATAACATGCATTTAAAAATAATCATTTCGGGATCACTTAAGTAGGTTATATACTAGGGCTTTTTGACATTTTTATAACGTTTTACGTCAGTAATGTGTCAACTCATTTAAGTTCACAAAAGTACATTAATATCTAATTAACTGTAAATATTCAAATTGAATGTCTCACATGTTAATGGAAATTGTTTTTGAAAATTGAAAGGACCTTACCCTGACAAGTGACGTGTTCTGTAAAGTTACCCAAAATAGTCATGTAAACAATTCCAACTATAGCTCGCAGCAGTATTTCATTTTTTACTCTGCTGAAAAGAGGATGACGTTTTAAATGCGCGTAAATTAATCTTGACAATATAAAACCCATTTTAATGAAATCGGTAATGATTATGAGCTTCTTACAAGCCTCTCATTAAGATTCCGAAAGACCTGGTTTCATCCCTGATAGGTAGTGATTTCTTACTTTACTGGTTCACTTCACGTCAATTGGAATTGGCTTGACTTAAATGTTACTATACTATCATACTGTATTCATGTTATAACCACAATGAAACCATTCATCGTTCTTCATTTTAACCTCCTTTTCTGGAATGACATCGACCAATAGAAACTTCTTTGAATACTTATTAACATACATCATGATACATCAACTTATGAACTCTTTATGAAATTCTTTAAGATTTTCAGCCTAACGAATATTATAATGGTGGAAACTAAAAACAAGGGAAAGGGACTGACAACTGATATATCATACCTGTTCCTTTTGGTTACACGTTTAGGTCAAGCGAAATTACTTCAGTGCTTCAGTTATTCATCGTCAAACATCGTCACAACGAATGCTATCTAAATTTTTAAATGATCATTTGAAAAACAGGAAATGAAAACAGGTTTTCAGCATTTATTAATTCTTCGTTGAAGAAAAATTAACGTAAAGGCTATCGAAGAAGACACTTGAATGAAATGTGCAATGTTGGAACAAAATGTCATTTCAGCTCTAAGTATATATTGGTGAGAGATAGGAAGGACAATAATTAGATTAAGAGCATTCCATTTAACTACAAATAGCCACTGCCAGACAAATTTCATTAAGTAAGACACTAGGTATTAGCTTCCTCCTAAATATCCCACGTGTGTTGGCAGAGCGTGCCGATACTAACCAATTAGATTCGTTTTAACACATTTGCTTGATGTACCGTCACTCTTGTCGTTCCCGATTGGCTGTTGACGTCGTTAGGGGAGACGAGGGACATTGGGAAGTCTACCATTACCGCTTAGTAACAATTGTAGAAGCAATGTATCTTCATTGTCTTCAACTTGCAAACTAATTCAATATATAAACGGTATGATTGAGTACCTGGTTTTGAAACAACAACCAAGGCGGTAAATTTCAATGATGGAAATGGTCTGGGTGCCACTCCATCCCTGGGGTTTAGTCAACGTGTGAATATGTCACTTTACTTCAAAGAAGTATACAAATAACTCAATGATTAAAATAATTTCGAACGTAGTGATGTCTCTTGACTGTTCAATGTGTGATCGTAGTTTTTTGGGGGGAAAATTACTGATTCAGCATTCTCTGGCTGGAAGTTAGACCAATGTATGTTAATGAGTTTAAATAATGCTTTTCTTGACCTATTATACAGACAGTTTTTCAATGATAAACATGGTTGTCAATGTCTTTGTCACTAACGTCATTGGTTATAGACAATGCCTAATGTTGCTTTCATTAAGAAAACGTAGACATATTTCATCGACTTAATTGTTAGGGGCTTACTCCCTAGAGTGATATTGTTATTGGAACTTTAACAAATGTCAAAGACAAAATCTTTCTACGTATATCAGCATTCTCTTTCTGACGTTTTCATTGTTGTGATAATGTTTATGAAAAACTCATGTCTCTAAACCCGACTAAAGAAAATGATTTCAAGAAAACATTGACACATTTCAAACATTGAATTCGCCTTGTGCGGCATTCTTCCAAGGAGGTTTTGATTATGTCACATCGTTTAAACTAGGGCAACTCTTGGTTCATAAAACATTGACAATTACAAAGCACACATTTTAAGGTGACTTTTTAAATCAAAGTGTTTGGTTCATATGTGTTTAGTTTTCAACTTTCCTCTTTTCTGACACGACAATCGGGCGTTTCCGTCATTCCCCGAATACAGCCGAGTATAACATACCTTAGAAAAATTTAAGTTTACTGTTTATCTAGAGTGCTATTCCATCTCTTGAGTCATCTGTTAACTTTTGATAATGTGTTCAGGTGTAACATTTCAATTGGGGAAACGCGTTTATAGTTGAACAATTACGTATGACGTCGTTTTAATGAAGTTAATGAAAATAAGATGTCTTGAAGAAGAAGAAAAAATCTACGTTATTTAATTGAACGTGATACAATTGCACGTTCACCCATGCCGATGGTCCCAAAACCAATTCATTTAATATCTCTTTGTATCCTCATTGCCTTTGAGAACGTGTTTGTATAATCCTGGGCCTAGATTTTCGAAGCTCTCTTAGTACTAAGATTGTCGTAAGTAACATACATTAACATTGGCTTACGGCTATCTTAGTACTAAAAGAGCTTCGAAAATCTAGGTCCTGGTTCATTTCATTTGTTCCAATATATTTTTTATACACTGATATAAATCAGTTCTCAATCAGAAAGCTTATTTAACCCAAGAGACTTGTGATTTGTAGAACTAATGAAAGTAAAATGTCAACCTCCGTTACCCTCCAACATTATATTAACCACATGGGGATCTGTGGAGAAAGGTCAAAGTCGTATATATCCTGTTTAATGTAATATGGAACAAAAACTTTAAGACATTTATAGTTAGTTATCGCTGGTGTTTCGCACTGTCTAATTGTCTGACTAAAGCTGTCAGCCATCAAAGCTCTGCCAATTGTTATAAAAAGTTTTTTCTTTTAAAACGATCCGGCACTTGACTTGTCCTTATTAGAACAAGAATTTCTACTTTTTTTAATGATTAGTTTATTATATTATATGTTTATTCCCAAAATATCCGTTGCAATAGAATGTTATTTCTTTAAGAAAAACGTATTCTTCAATTTACCGGTTTATTTCTAACAGATCTTGCTACAAGAGGTTTAACCATTTTTGGTACACATATTCAAGCATGCAAACCTACAAATATATAACGTTTCAAATCTGATATCAAGGGGGACAATTCTTCATTTACATAAAACAACTCTTTTGCAGAGGAGTGACGTTTGGGTAAAGAACTTCCAACGGTGTTTTAACATTTTAGGAAAAAGTAGGTACAGATGTATGCACGAAATGCATGTGCAAAATGCATGCACGGATATCGATTTTGGGATAAAGCTGTAGTAAGGAATAGCTGTAATTTTGGGATGAATATGCAACACAAGTTATGTACCCAATGTTGTTGGTAAACATTAAATGATGTCACTTTAAAGTGCACACGAAAGCAAAAAGACACACAAGAAACATGAGTGCAATATAAACCGAATCTCATTTCAACTTGAGTATACTAAGATCAAGTTCTGATTGTGTGTCATAATGATTTCGGCAACTCATCTCAGCATATGCCTTCTGAAATGCTCCATTTATTATTTATCTTTCCTTTATTACTGAACTCCAATTGTCCTAAAACAATTTCAAACAAGTAGATTTTTTCAAATTGTTCCATGGGATTTTCTGCCAGTACTCGTGTAAGGCTGTTCATTCTATAATTATTTGTATTCTCGTCCAATTTGGTCCCCGAAATGCTGTATGGGATTTCAATCAGGATAGATTGTTGGTCATGATACCAAGTAAAATAAATGATCTCCAGATGTAGGATCACAGCTCGGGAACGATGCAGTCAATCATTAACATCCACGAAGAATGGTCCAGTGGAAGGTCTGTTGTCATCAAACTGATAGATAAAGACTTGATCCACGGAGGTAGATAGCGTTAGGCAGGAAGTGTCACCAAATCCGATTCACAATCATAAGAGGAACACCCCACACATTAACTGATCCTCAACAATATCGGACGGTTAGCATGATGTTCCTGGATGTGTAACGCGTGTTGTAGCCCTCGATTCTCTGACTCGCTGGTCAACAATGTGTAAGAAGGAACAGACTTTCGTGTGACTATTCTTCTGTGACCTAAAGTTCTTTCTTTGCCCTCAGTCACGAATCCTTCGGTAATGTTTGTATCGGTCTGTCAGGTATGGTCGTTTTATGACTCTTCTGACCTTCACTCCAGCAGTTTTGAGGCTATTGTGAATGGTCAAGGCCCCATTTAAAAAACTACTAAGTTTATCATATATATCTCTAAGGTACTCGTTTTATGAGGCGACGTAGATGATGATATAAAGTCCTAACATCGTAGGGAGTTGTTGTTTGTCCATTCTATTCTATGTATAGCAAGCTGTAACCAAACATGTATCCTAGACGGTTGACTACACTGTATTCTACCAATTTCCATGGTGAACAGTCCTGCTGTATTCATCCCATTAATTTGAGATCTCAATGCCTACCAACATATTCTTCGTGTCATTGTTCGATTCAACACGAATGGAAATGTCATCAAAGTCCAGGAGACTGATGATTACACATACGAAAGTGTGAAACCGCATGTTGGAAAAAAGCGAGGGTAGCCTGATTCCCAGGCCTGCAGTCGTTACATCCATCCAGTAACAATTGTTACACTAGTTCATAACGGGAAGAACAGCTTTGTCTGTTCATAACACAACTTATATGGTCTTAAAACTGCTAAAGATATATGGCTCTTATTATTTTGCTGGATGATGCCGTTATAAGCTGGTTGGGTATTGTAGTCATTCCTGTTTATTCAACACTCTCACGTTACTTTTAGATCGTGGGTTAAGCAAATCCCTGCCTCATTTTGAGTTTCTATCGTGTATTTTTGTGAAAACGAAAATCGAAGAAACAGTATGGAAATCCTTGGTGTGGCATGAACAGTACTGGTGAGTAAATTTGAGGATACTCCATCAATACATGGTGTAGTAGCCTCATTGGCTGGTTAGATAGCTATCGATACGAGGCTTTTGGCTTAATGGAGATCAGGGTACATATGGAAGGAGCTCGATCAGCGGATTCAATTACGCTGATTTAGCAGGATGGACAGCAGACAGAACTCTGTTTTCAGATTTCATTTGCTTGATGAAAAGGAGTGCATGACACGGTTGGCCCAATCTAAACAGATCCACTAGCATGATTTGAAAACTATATCATAACATTGAAAATCAATACCAAACAGCTCTAACCTTTCGCCAACGACATGGGCAAGTTTTATCCTCCAATTCTTTAATCACTACACTATATAACTATATTTCAGTATAGGAATATGATAATAGAATCTGTTATCCCTTTGAGAGAGTGCAAAATATCCGTATGCTGTTTTTTAACTTTTCTATTCTTAATAATATACCTCTTTCTTCTTGTTTTTTAAACATAATAACGTGTTTTATTTCATTGTGCACACTTTTTTGCTTTATAATCATTACAAGTCACTCATTATATTATATGCTGGGAGTCAAAGTTTGAGTACCAAGACCGGGTAAAGTTATGTTCGAAATCAAATGTCATTCCAATTAATTGGTAGTATTTGTCAAATGTTGTAATGTTATTGGCTCCTTATTACATGGTTCAGTAGATTGTAAGTGGTCACCTAGTACTTGTACTGCCAGCTACACATGCCATCCCCGTGAATTGTCATTAGGAAAGTCCAACTCAAAGTAACCTTCGTTAAATTAGTTTTCTTGTTGATCCAAACCCTTGAATGTATTGTTTTCTAACAATCTTGGACTTGTTACAAAACAATACATTCAAGGGTTTGGTTCAGCAAGAAAACTAGTTTAACGAAGGTTCCAATGCCAGTTAGTTTCTGATAGGTGCAAACTGTTTTGTCACAACTGGAATATGAAAAGTTGTGCATGAAATCATGTGCCTAAACACAATCAAGAAGTGACAATTTCTCGTCACTTATCTGTCTATTTTGTACCCCATGAGAACCATTACAGTCTTCAAATACTAAAATACAACAAACTGACTACTCTTTTCAAAAGCATGTTTCTTTAATCTATTTACAAACATAGTACATGTCTTGCCTAATGACACAAATGTTAACAATATTTCCACATACATCATTCTTTTGCATTAAAATATATCTTTCTTGGATAAGAATAAAGAACAATTCAACAGCTATTTACAGAAATTCATTACTTTTCTTAAATGTAATATTCAAGTTTAACATCTTAGACATAAAGAAAAGAATGATTAGGGAGAAAACATCAAGAATGCAGCATTTCCATATTATTTTCATTTCTAAAAAATGTCTCTGAGATAATTATTACTCTTAGGAAGAACAATGAATGTTTTGTCAATTGGTTCAGGCGAAATATATTTCATTTTGATACAGACACTAAGATAACTGAGTATTTTTACAATATGATCATTTGCTTTATAGAAGAGAAACACATAAGCAGATGAATGTATACACCATTCACAAAGTTTACAATCGATTATAAACATTGAAAAAAAATTGTTTAATTCAAAACACAATCCAAAAAATGCTTTGGTCTTTTCTTGGAATGTCTGAAAAGAATTCAGAAGGCATGTAACCAACATTTTAAGCAAAGATCATATATCAAAGTTTTCAAATATCTTTAAATATGAACCTTGGTGAAATAAAATGTTCAACTTAACAATCTGCCATAGCACACATCGATTATTGTTTTGTAAAACTTAATGCATAAAACAAAACAAAAAGCACTAAAACAAAAAAAAAAACATAGATGCGACCAGTAACCAAGATAAAACAAAACATTAACATTCTTGAAACCTTTGCTGAATATAGATAAAAGATAACCATACATAGCAGTAAAACAAGTAATAACCAAAACTATCAACCAAGACAACATAAATTTAAAATACACAGGACAAATATTACAATAAACCTTTACAGAAAATGGATCAAATAAATAGACAAGAATTGATATTGTTAAAAAGCATTCAAATACATATGATAATCTTCATGTCAATATTTTTTATTTTGATCTGAAATTTTCACTTATCTTGTTAATGCGCAAGTGGCAAGGTTGTAAGTACAGGGAGTGATTGCTTTGTAACAGCAACAGGAGAAAGATATATACACATTTGATGTACACACAAGAGATCTTTTAGGTTATAAGCATGGCAAGTGAATGTCAGAAATAATTGAAATGGTTACAATAATTTATGTATTCAGTACTTGTTTCAAAAGCAGATTGTTGTCAATAACACTGATAGCAAACTTAAACTTGAACTTACAGAAAATTAAGCAAATTAAATCAAACTCCAAGTATTAGCAAAAATATGACTACTAAATATAAATATAACTAGCAAAAATATTATTCAATTTAATTCAATAAATGCAGATTTAGGTCAACTTTACAACAACTTTATTCTAGTTGTCATAAAATATTTATAAAGAATACAGCAATGAAAAAAAAACATAACTGACTGCATAACAAAGTTACCGTCAGGCCAAACTGGGTTACATTGTTGTAATTCATAGTAAAACAGTACAATAAGTTAAATTCAAATTATTTTCAGTTTTAACAAAATACAGAGTGAAGGCACCAAGAAATGGGTGGGAGGTCCTTTCATTACCTGTGAGATCAATCATACCGGGTTTATACTTTTCATGTGATGCCCTAGGGCAATATCAAAACTTTTTCAATTTAACACCATGCCTTAACATAACAGTTTGCCATTGATGTCACGTTCCAAATGAGCTAAGGGGAAGAAATTCCTCTATACTTGAATGTCAATCTTGATTATTTTCTTTGATTTTGCAACAAAATAATTTAAAGATGATTCTTAGGTCATGGTTCTTGGCATTATTTAGTTAGGTGATAAAAAGCTATGACACCTACTCCAACCACCAAACACCAAAATAAAGATGGCATTCTACCTTATCTCCAATAGAAAATAGATACTTAGGATCTGTTTTTTTCAAAGATGCGGTAACATAATGCAGTCAAAACCATCATATATTATCATTTTCTCACATTATGTAACTCATCTCTTATTTCCCAGGTTGCCTCTGTTACAAGTTGACAGTACTTTTCAATTCTTCCTCACATCACCTGGTAATCATTTTGTCATATTTTGTCTTAATATCCGATTGCGTTCTCCAAGAAGAACTCCAGTCTTCTCAACAATTAAGAAAACGCCAAGTTTGAAACTTCGCTATCTGCACCATGAAACCTTGACTGTAAGCAATCATGACTTTGTATTTCTAGCACAGAAAGTGGTACACTTAAAACAGAGGTCACATGAGAAGAAATATATTTATTTACCTCTGACATCCACTCTCAACAATCAAAGAGCGGCCTCACAACTGAAAATATTTTCTTCACACCAATGTGTTGAGGCACGAACGACAGAATGCAATATTGAGCATTAGATAATATATATGAGCTTGTAACTAAAAAAGTTTCAAAATCTAGGGCCAGGCAACATACTAATAAACATTTTCATTTCCAGCTCAACGATTCTTATAAAGATTTTGATCAGAATGAAAAAACAGATATATTCATAAAACTTTATGAAAAAAAACAAACAGCTTAGTTCACCACCAGGTCTATGAAGCAAGAATATATAAGAATTTTGAGTATGCTAATGCTAACCATATTGTGGCAAAAACTAAATAATTATGTGCAAATGATATGCATACTGGCTGTAATCAATGCTGAGAGAATATCACAAATCACCCAAGTGTAATATGCAGTTTAAATGTAATATGCTAATATTGTCAGAGACATCTTGTGGTACAAATAAATAATTAAAACAGACAAGTAAGCAACCCTTTCATGTAAGATCAGGTTGCAAAGTTCAAGGGAAATATTTTATGTATCCAGGCACTTATTTGCATATGGCAAAACCCAGTAGCATAAACTAGTAGTCTAAAACTGGCCTTATCATGTTGGAAACATCGCTGTTGTCTTTTTTAGGTTTCAAATGTTGGAAATGAGGCATGTACATACCTTCAAATGAGAACTAATTTGGCAATTTCCTTTCAACTTCTATTCAACTTGTTACAGTTACATACTCAAATTGAATGTATCTTACTTGATAATTGAATTTTGCATGCAGAACTGAGACAGGTCCATATTTTGCGCTTTGTCTAGCTTTAATTCCTCAATAAATCCAACATGCAAACATAGAACATAACTTAAATAGGTTACATAAAGAACTATCAGACCTTTTATCGTTACTGTAGTTCTTCTAAGCATCGGTACTCATTTACAAGAAAAATGTAAAAACGAGGGTTTCAATGGTTAGTAACAATAGCTCTCAATCAATTTGTTTTCTTCACGAATAATGTAAGTACTCTAAGATTGAATGCTGCTTCTGGCTTTGTGCTGTACAATCCTTCTTTGGTTGAGAATATGACAAGTTTTCTTGAACATCTGCAAAAAATAATTAAAACTTAATTAAAACAGTATTATAGATCGGATTTATATTCCATTATCAAATTCAGCTTAAACATGGCTTTTTCTTTCTCAATTCAAAAGATATTTCATTTCTATTGTTTCAACAAACCAGATATATATCTTAAGTTTTACTTCATAAAACATGTACTGAAAGTTTAATTAAATATTGTTAAGAAAACCAAGGTTCTTGTTAACAGCCTATTTACCATACAATGTACAAGGAGTTCATACATACACCAACATGGGAATCATTATCCAAAACAATTTTATCCAAAAACTCTCTTTATGCAATCATATTCTGAATATCCTTCAAAGATTTTATGTGATTTATGTTCGAAAAAAATATCCATTTTGTGATCAACATAAAAAGCATCAAGAAAACTGAAGTAAAACAGACATTGGCTAACGTTTTTACTCCGAGTTGCCCACAAATGTTAAACCATTACCTGAATATTTTACGAGAGCTTCATGTGATTCAGACTTTTTGACGAATTGTCTTAAATGAATTCAAACCCATTTGGACAAATGGACTGACTCACCTCAGCGGTGACTAGTTGTACTCCACAGTGACTGCCTTGGTCTTCAGGTACTCATTCAGGGCTTCCTGGCCTGCAGGGATTGATCACATATAATGTTATGATGGATCTTTAGTAAATAAACAATGATCAGTTTGATAAGAGTTCGTCAATAGTTTAACAGAGCTAGCATACATAAAAGGGGCATGCTTAACTTTTTAGTTATGCTGCTTATTACCTGGTTATCAAATAAAATAAATCTAGAATAGGTTCATTTTAGCATTCCTATTTCTAGTAGGCCTCAATTTAGTAAATGTTGAACTACCTGAGCAAAATGCTAATGAACGTAGAAGCTAGTTGCATTATGCATATGGGACATGCTAGCTTATTTCAAACAAATGAATACTTGAAAACATTTCATGCACTAACAACTCCTGACAGTGCTTTATTCAAATTGCAAGACATTATATAGCTGACACTGCATATTTACAGTTGTAAAGTTGGTACACCTACCCAAATCCTTGCCGAAGCCGGACTGCTTGAAGCCTCCGAAGGGAGCGGCCACATCAGTCTTGTTGTAGGTGTTGACGAACACCGTCCCTGCCTGTATACTGTCAGCCACATGGAGGGCCTTGTTGATGTCCTTTGTAAACACTCCCGATGCAAGCCCAAACTCGGTGTCGTTAGCTCGTCTAATTACTCCTTCTACGTCACTGAATATTGGGAATATTTAATATCTTTGCAGAAAAAAATATAAAGCACATAATTTTGATGTGAAAGACATGGCTCCCAACATGAAAGAAGGAATACTTAGTCAAAATTCAATGATTTTACATTTATACACTTTATATATTTATCTTACATATTCATATATTACTTATATACTTTTATACAAAATCAAGATAAAAAGTCTACGGATGTCAAATTAAAACACCAAAGCAGCATAGACATAGTTAAAGCCAAAGCCAATCATTATTCACTGGTTTGACTTAAAAGATAAATCCTCGAGGGAGAGAGATACCCACCCATCCATGAACTTGGAGATGATCATGATGGGGCCGAAGGATTCCTCCTTAGCTATGAACATGTGGTCCTCCACCTCTGTGAACACAGTCGGCTCCAGGAAGAGTCCTGCAGTACATGCACATTAAGTTTATCAAACTATTATTAGCTAAATGTGCTGTATCACAAATTATTTCCTTCACTGTGACAATGTAACAATGTAACAAACACAACACTTCATATATACAAGTCCTGTCAATGTGAATGAGAATAAATTTCCCCAAAGCATTGCATCAGCAAGATTTCCTGGATAATATCTTCTTTATAATGTGAAAATCAATAAGTTTAAGAGTATATGCTTAATTCTTGGTCATTTGGGATGACATGACACATCAACTGATGAAGGAGTAAGTATATAGACAGATTGTCATGATTTTCACTATAAAGAAGTCATCAAGTAAAATCTTGCTATTCTTTCCATACTAGACAAAACCACTACAGAATGTTTAATTTTGATGATTGAAACATGTTATCAGAATGTCAATGAATACACAAATCGTTATTTGTCGTTTTTGTCTAGACAGATTTCTGGCACTGGCATTTCCATCTAAGTTCTACTCTCGTCCTTATAGGATATCCCTTTAGGTCAACCTGTAAAGTGTCAGAGTCTCGTCCTAAGGTCCAAGGTTTGAATCCAGCTTTAATGTGATCTCTATCACTTCTGATTTTTGTTTGAAATCAACCCACCTGGTCTGTCTACCCGCTTCCCGCCGTACACAAGTTTGGCTCCCTCCTTGACTCCTGTGTCGATGTACTCTAGCAGCTTGTTGAAGTGGTTCTTGTGGTTCTGGGGTCCGTGGTCTGTCGATCTGTTCAGTGGGTCTCCAATCTTCATCTTCTTTATCTCACCAATCTGTAACAGTTGATTTTTATTATACTCAGTCTAGGAATTTGAGGTAAAACAAAGTAGAAGTTATATTTTCACTAACACTCCCGTCAATAATTACATCATCAAATTGCCAATGTATACAGTACTTTTATAAATTACCTCTACTGAACAAAACAGTCTCCATAAGCAAGCAACAGCATCAAATGGGAACAGTCTCCTTAAGCAAGCAACAGCATCAAATGGGAAAAATATTGAACCTGAAAATTCATTATGAAGTAAAAAAGAAAAGAAAAACTTAGTGCAAGAGTATCGAAAACATGAAAGTCATGTCTCGAGAACATGAAAGTCATGTATCAAGAACATGAAAGTCATGTATCGAGAACATGAAAATCATGTGTCAAGAACATGAAAGTCATGTGTCGAGAACATGAAAGTCATGTGTCGAGAACATGAAAGTCATGTGTCGAGAACATGAAAGTCATGTGTCGAGAACATGAAAGTCATGTGTCGTAGGATACTTCTGGTTACAACACCGTGTCACAGCTCACCATTCTCTCCACATACTCGTCATGCACAGACTCCTCCACGAAGAGCCGTCCAGCTGCTATACAGTTCTCTCCCTTGTTGAAGAACACGGAACTCAGGCCCTGCGGACAAAGAGGTAAAACAATGATTGATGTGATAATGACTGGGGCACTCAACAATAAATATATTCAAAGGGAATGATAAAAAGGAAACTAAATCCGAAGACGCACTTGTAATGAATGGAACAAATGAAGAATAATATGTCTGTTTAGAATAGAAAATCCAGCAAGTCAAAGCTCCATTCAGAGCGAGCTTGAATCACTCCTTAGGTAGTCAATCAAAAGAGCATCATCCCCATAGAAATAAACCTTCATTATGTGCATGACGCAAGCACATCTGCCTACCATTCTGACGGCCTTGTCAAGATCGCAGTCCTTGAAGATGATGAGAGGAGACTTGCCTCCGAGTTCCAGAGAAACCTTCTTCAGGTTGGCGTTGGCACAGCTGGAACACGTACACTTGTCATTTATTATCTACAAAAATGGTAGTCAAATTCTTAGCACTTTCTTACATAGTTGGAGTGCAAGCATAATGAGCAATCCTCCATGCTTGCCAACAGATTCTCAAACAACAAAGTGGTCATGGCGAATTAGTGAAGTTGTCGATACAATGATTGATTGTGGATTGGTTTGATTTGACAGATCTATAAGTAATCACAAAGGCACTAATGTAACATCAACTACTCGAGAAAATAAAAATTATATATACAAGATGTCCGGTATGTCATAAGCAAGGTGATTGTACATCTTTAAATTAATTTAACAATGAAGCAAACTAGACTGAACTTTGTATCATTTACCATGACTGCAATAAGTTAGTCAAACATTTTAAATATTTGAATTTTCTCTAAACTCTTTAATCTGTAGAAAGACCAAATGAAAAGCCATGGTTTGATTCTTGTTCAAATAGAGAATGCAGGAAAAGAGAAAGATTACATAAAAATCCAAAAATATAAAAATTGTTTTGCGTTTTAAGAAAGTTCAAAAAGCAACGGCAATGGGTTAAAAATATGAAGTTGTATGCGAAAGAAAACTTTCATAAAAAGTTGAATTTTTTTTCTATTACTGATGTTTGAAAAAAGCTTATAATGGATTTTATTATGGTTAGGGGTGTCTATTGACACTGAGTGTACTATTACGATAGCAATGGTCTATTGCACCCTACTATTGGGATTAATTATTCGCACCCACTATTGAGATAGCTGTTGCAATAGTTTTGGATCCCAACATTACATTAACATGAACCATCTGACTGATGAAAATATAAGTTCATCTAAGGTTGTGATAAAAGGTTAAAATAAGCTGTTATCTTGCATCATCTTGCAGCTATGAAGTTATATATTTCTTTAAAGCATACCTCACTTAACCCATTATAGAATTACATATTTACAAAAACACTTGCCATAATGAATGTGTAAGTCGTTCTGAATAAAAAAAGTTCCTAGAAGCACTACACTATCAAAGTATTGATAATTTACCTTACCATCAATCTATTTTGTCATGTTTCCTATCAATAAAGTTCTATTGCAAAGCTGACAATGTGCAATGTATGTGGTTCAAGTACCTGCATACCTCCTCTTAAATCAAGAAATGATCTTGAAAGCCCATCGTGTTTCTCCGATTATCAAAAATCAGAAACATTGAATGAGAATTTTAAACAAAATCCCTAGATCTAGTAGAATAGTCGAGCATGTCGAACATGTTTCAATTAAACAACAGCATTCAGTTAAAAATTTACCATAATAAAACATCTCTTAGGTTTTTATCTTGAACCTGGTGGGTAAACTTTACTAGAATTCAAGAAAGAAAGAGCCATTGGCTCTGTAGCTCATAAGGTTATCTATGATTTATTTTATAAATGGTCCCAGAGTCACCACATCCATTCATTACATCCTCATTAGCTTAGGGGTCTGTGCACTAGAGTTCAGTTTTCTAAACCCTTTAAAAAAAGAGTTAATAGGGGTCACAGAATCTCTGTCAGCTTAGGAGTCAAAACCAAAAATTTCAGATTTCTAGGCCTTCAGCTTCTGGAGTAAAGAAGATGACGTTGCCCCTGTGGCCCTTTAGTGGTCACAAGTTTACAGACAGAAGTGTGTTTAAGGTATATACCTTTAGTTAAATGATGTGATCCCTTTTTATCTGAATAAATTGCTTGCAGACACTTTTGGTTTGAGATCAAATAGTCACCAATATAACTGTAACTGCCAAAGATCAAATTTATCACGTGCAAGGCACTTTATTTTCCAAATTATTCCAGAGTCCCATGTAATTTACCTGGCCATGATGGTTTTGCCTATAGGGGTGGATCCAGTGAACCCAAGCTTCCTCACGTCAGGGTGGTCCGAGAGAGCCTGGCCCACCAGGGAGCCTGGGGAGAAAAAAAATGTTCATGGTGAATCAGATCAAGGTTTTATCTTTCCCTCACGAAAATTGTAATTACTGCAAAACATAATTAATACTGGACCTGGTGTAATATTTGTTGAATTCAAGTATCTTACATTATAGGTTAAAGATTGGGCCAGTAGAGAGATGTTGACACTTAACATAATAATTAGTCTGTTTCATGACTGTGAAGAAGCAGCTTTTCTACAGTCTTAGTCCTCATTCAGAAAGTCTAGATTTGACTGCATACATGAAATCATTGATTAAAGTCTAGTCTACATGTCGGTATAAAATTAATTCTGCAAAATCATCAGTTCTGATCAGTTATTGTTAAGAATTAAACATGGCTTATTTTGATAAACATGACATTTTTTTTATTTTGAAATAGTTTGACATCTTTTAAATTAAAGCCACAAAGAGATGTTGACAATTTAATTAACCTTCTGATCTAATCCATACAAAATTTAGTTTAGAGGGCAACTTATTAAAGTAACAACTTGTAAACATTTGGACCAATCCTCTAGCGAAATTTACATCCTATAATATTCTTCAAACCACAAGAAAAGGGGTTATCAAACTCTGTTGATTGCACTGATTGGATATTGTATTGTTTGTCCAGTATCACAGCTCCATATTAACTTGCACAAGGAGCCCAGATCGTGACAGTGTAATATCCCTCCACTCCCAAACAGAGCCAGACATATCTCAGTCTGTACTGTCCCATAAATAATGGAGGGTTTTTATTTTGAAAATTCTAATAACCAGAATGGAAATAATTTTTCAAGGAAAGCCTTAAATCTTTTGATAAGGCATTGGTCAAAACCTCTGTAAAATGGCTGAGACAAATTCTGGGAAATCAGGGTTGTTCAAAAGTTAATGTTCCTGACATATTTTGGCACGTGCTAGTAAAGGGTGAACCATGATATTCCTCTAGATGGGATATACATCGTGGATGTTGATTATGAAGTGTTATATAACCATGGTTTTGGTCATCATTTTCAAATTAATCTCAAGGTCTGCTGAAGACAAGTACCTGCGCCCGGCACAATGTTGATAACACCAGGAGGGAATCCTGCCTTCACTACCAGCTCCGCAAACTTGAGAGCTGTCAGTGGCGTCACCTGGTGCGGGAAAATGAAGTGATGACAGCACAAAGCTATACGTTACACTCTCAAGTCAAAGCCTGGATTGGAAAAGGAAGAGGCCAGGGGCCATTTTGCACATTGGATGAAAAAATTCAATTTTGAAATTTTACCATTGCTACTAAGGGAAATGGCACATTCAAAAATTCTGAAAATGGCTAAAAGCTCTTTAAATGGCCCATTAGCAAAGGTGTCTTCCCAAATCCCTGGTATAGTTATATATTTCATTGGAAATCTCACTATAAATGGAACACCTTTTTTATTAAATATTAACAGAGAACTATGTAACAACAAAGGAAAATTATCTGAGATTTGACACTGCCTTTGTAAAACATTATATACATTCCTTGAAATACAGAAACAGAACCTGTACAGTATAAGTATGACAATGTTACCTGGGCAGGTTTAAGTACAACAGTGTTCCCAGCAGCGAGACAGGCGGCCATCTTCCACGCCAACATCATGAGCGGGTAGTTCCAAGGCACCACAATGCCACAAACTCTGTACAGAGACAAACAAAGCATGCAGTGTTAGGAGTGGTCCTGTCACCAGGCAGTAAATTGGGTACACGGCACGACTCGGATATGCTGAGCAACCAAGACAGCTCCCAAGATTATTTCAAATAACAATTCATATATTATCTATTAATTCTGTTTCATTAATGGCCTCACCAGTAATTGGTGTGCACTATTATCTGTCATAATTAGAGTGCAAAAAAAACCCAGAACAATGTTTTTAAGTCCTACTGTTGTAATTGATTATCATAGAAACACAACAATAACGTATTGATATCATTTCGAAGTTAACAGGGCTTTTCAACACCATATTTACAGTACAGGGTCATCAGGAATACCTCATTACAACAATTATTTTCTTACCCCATAGGTTCCCTCTTGGTGTAGGTGAGGTTTTTGCTTGGCCTTGCATGGTTTATAGGAATGGTCAAACCCTGCGACAAACGAGTGAGGAATTTAGTGTTTTGAGGTGTTTTAGCAATATTCAGCCACTAACATGGGAATAAAAGAAGTATCAATGTGAAATCAACAGAAAACTTCGATGAACAATGTTAAATTTCAAGATGCATGGTTTCTTATCGTCTAGATTTGTCAACAAGATTTACAACTGTTTAACCTTGGTTAATGGCAATATCTTTCTGTACCTGAATCTTGTCACACCAGCCAGCAAAGTATCTGAAGGTCTGTATTGACATGCCCACGTGGGTTTTGAGAGCGAGGGTGTACACGGCCCCGGAGTCGATACTCTCGATAGTGGCAAGCTCTTCCTCGTGCTGCTCCATCAAGTCAGCCAGTCTACAACACAGATATATAGAGCTTATATGATTGTCTGGGAGGAATTCATTATGTTTGTATTTCACTCATAGATTTGTGTATGATCAACTAGTGAGATATCCCTTAACTGAATCAAAACTCTTGCGATTCAAAATCCCAGCCAAGGTGATTTTACGTTCACTTCACTCACATTTTTGAAGTACCTACATCATAAATGGATAGGATATAATCCAAACTTTTATTTCCAATTTACCAAATTTATTCATTTTACAGGTTACAAGCTCCACATGTGTCACTAAGGGCAAATGTCAGCAAATAATCTTAACTAACGTAACCAAGATGTGTCAAGAGTAAGTCAGCACCCCCTGGCAAATAGCCAGATGATACAGCAAGCACCTGTTTGATATCACCCACCTGAACATCAGAGTTCCTCGGTCTCTAGCACTCATCTTGCCCCATTCTCCCTCCTCAAACGCTTCCTGTAGAGAGAAAATTAAATCAGTTATTTGCTGATCTAGGACTTGTGATAAGTTGTGGTTGGTTTCGGTAGGTGCTGTGTGATTTTCACATTGGTACGGACATTTAAGGGGTTGGTGGTAGTAATGGTTTTTCACACTACTACTGTGGTCACACAAGAAACTTCCCTATGAACATTCACTTCTATTGGATCTTCCTTCTCCCAGTGTGAACCCTATACCCACCGTATCCTGACAAACAAGTGTTAAGTTATACTTGTTTTATGTGTTCCTTGTATTACAGCTTATATTTCTAAATTGAAGTCTTGACAAAACTCTTAAGAAATATTTCCAAATCATCATTTCAGTAATGGACATTATTTCATTTATAATGTAACATTATTTCGGACCTACAATAGATCAATTCTCACTGGTATGGAAGGGAAATCAGAGATAGTGTCTTAAAACCACCCATTAAATACAATTCAATTCTATTTTGGGATTATTCAAAGGATTTTCTCTATGTCATGTATCAAGTCTTTAACCTTTTAATATATAATACTGTCAGCTTCAGCAAGAAAAGTTTTTAAATTGGAGAATAATAATGGGTTTATTATTTCTATTTATCTTATTGGTTGGTTGCCTATTTTTGCTTTTTACAATGAAAAATGAATAAAATTCACAAACTATACAAGCCAAAACCACGGCATAGATTTCAAAATAGCACATGAACCCAAACAACTACATAGATTTCACGATAGCACAGAAACCTAAGCCAACCCATTACCCTTTCAATACCATGACAATGTCAGATAGTCCATTGTTAAGTGGTCATGCTGAACTGTGTATGAACTGCAGTAAGCATTGTTGACTTCAGACACAACACACATAACCAGTCACCCATGTCCTCCTTTGTTGAATATTTTAGATTTTCTATATACAGATAGTACAAAAGCCCACAACAAGCAAGCTGGCGAGAGTTCAAACACTTGTTTAAACCTGTCTTGATTGATATTTTTTCAAATATATATACATTAAATATGTCTAGTCAGTCAACAACACAATTACTTAAATGTTCCTTATCAAAATGCAATGACAATATCATTTATGCTGGACCACTCATATCATTGAACCACGGTTAATGAAATTTGATATTGATTAGTAATGACAATGATTAAGAGTCTCTGTAATAAGATGAAATCCTCTTATCGTTAAAGTGCAACTCCCGGGTGATTTTGCTCCAAAATTGTCCGTCTATATACACTTTGCTTCACATGTACATCTAATAGACGTGAAAAACACATTCATTAGTTAAAAGTCATCAATATCACAAATACCTTAGCTATTCGGATGAAGGATGTTTTTAGAAAATCGTGAAAGAAGTTGAAAACTCTAGCGTTTACGTCGCTGTTTTGACGTGTCGGCCATCTTACTTTATGATAAACACCGGGAAAACCTCGATTTCGTCCTATGGAATGTGTGACGTCACCTGTGGAAAACAGATGGCCTCTGTCGTATCTTTACACTGTCTGACAATGAAATAGCGCGGATTGTAGCAGCCATACCAGTCGACCAATTCATATAAAAATTGGCAAGATATCTCCTTATGAACTTCTGACGCAATAGTTAAAAGGAAATAAAATAAAAATGACGATTAAGTTGAATAAATGTCCATTACATAACCCGGAAGTGAGTCTCTTCATATGTTGAACTCGAATGTCAAAACAGTACTAATTTCGGTCGGGTAACGTATGTATTTTTACAAATGCCCTTGCCAATGTAAGGACAATGATGATTTAGACAAACGTATGTTGTGTAACTGTTTTTTTGTCGTTTAAAATGGCGAAATGCCGCTCTTTACGTAAGTTAACTTGCACGTACGTACAACGCACCAAAATACACGAGTGTGAAATAATTCAATGTATCGTGGACAGATTCAAAATGAAATTACCAGCTGCATACTTTTTATCTATTATAAAATTGAAAATTATGATAACATTTTACGAATGCATAGTAAAATCATAATAACTTGTGGTGGTTGAATCTGGCAATTTTTTTCAATTATTTGCTGATTTCGCTAAATGATTTATTTGTGCACGGCCGATGTTCGATATTGAATTTTTATTGTAAGCTTTCCATGTTTTAAAATCCATGACAAGTCTTTATTTTTTTCTGACCAAACACAAAAATTATCAAATATTCTGAACCTTCATTCATTCTTTCGTCCATTTTTCATATTACCTTTGTTGGAATTGGAAATAAGCTGATCAATCGCCCTTCATCTATTCACTAAGAATTAGACTTATTTTAATCTTTGTATATCCTATCAAAATATATGATATTACAAACAATGTATTGACAACAAAACTACAGCGAAGTAATGTTCAAAAATTGGTGCAATTAAATTTTCTTTCTTTTTTTGGTGTTGCAACAAAAATAGATAAATTATTATATAAAGTTTACAAATAATAAATAAGAATGCTCAAGCACAGTGTTTTGTTTGTGATGTAATTTACTTGCATATTAACAGCACACAAAATTCCCTTGTTTGCTTTAATTGCTATTTTTCTTCTAAATATTAACTTTAACTAAGCATTGCCTTACACAATAAAACAAACTGCTATGGATGCTGAATAAATTCATGCATTGATGTCAATAACCAAGATTGAACAAAAATTGTAATTTTTTTTATTGAATATGCAGTCATCTAAAGACATCTTCTAGATCTGTGTACAAAAAAGCCTTTTTGTTTCCAGACACTCCACCCCAAATATCATAAACTGTCACCATTCTGTCACAGCATTAAAATATTGCTCAAGTGAATACTATTTTGACAATTTAATAAAATATAGATTATAAATGCATGTGATATTACAAAAATAGAATAAACCATATATTTGTGTATGTCAGTCTTAATGATACGTTATTCGAAATTTAGGGGAGGAAATGCATTGAGATGATTTTGAAAGTCAAGTTTGACACACAGAATAATTGGGCTTTACATAATTTCCAAGCTTTGCAAAAAATTATATTTAATTTCCTGATTAGGGAGAATAATTTAAGCAATATTTGATATTGAATCTAATTGCATAAATTAAATTTTATAAATCCCTTCTGTTTAAATAAAAATACAATTTATTTGATTCACTTTATTTTGCTTTGTATTTATAGTTCATTTACAAAAAAATGTTGAAATAATTAAAGTATATATCATTTTGAAATTTACAGTTGAAAGACTAAAATGTAAATGGTGTCATCTGGTAATTTTTTTTAGAAAATTCTAAAATCAACAACAACTTATCTTTGTTCATATCATAGATATGATTTTGTAATTTACTCAAAATCCCCAGTACAACAAATTTAACTTCACCGATTGTTCAAATGTTTTTTTCATACACTTGTACTGATGTAGAGCGAAATAAACAAAACTCGGCGAATGACGAGAGCTGCGTTCGCGAGACTCTCGTTGACTAATCAGCTGTTTCATTGAGGCTGAAAAACGAAGTGATATTGATACATTCGACAGTAAACTGACGAAGAATTTTTTTTTTAGGAAAAGTATAACAAGGAGTCACTCACCGGTGTTTTTAATTGGGTGCATTACCCGTGTAGACACAGTGTAAAGCAGTGGTTTGAGACTGTGAATTTATCATGCGAATGCATTAATTGTTTCCATAATAACGTATAAAAGTCATCAAAAGGCTTTTTCCTTTTTTCTTAATTTTGGTACAGCACTTATATTTAAAAAAACATCACCCTAAAACGTTCTGAGTTTTCAATAGCTACGAGAACACGATCACCTAATTATGAAATGTGGTGTTGTTTACATTTGTCATGGTGGCTACGTCACGTGTGTTTTCCACAGTTGACGTCACATCCGGTTGATTTCACGGAACAACACGATCGGGAAGGCAATTTACTATCCTTTTTTCAATCGAAATTATTTACATAATCAAGTTATCTAAACTTGTTAAAACCTGACGTAAAATCAATTCAAGAAGGATATATTATGAAAACATGCACATAAGTGTACAATTTGGCTTGGTTAAATAAGGTGATTTTACCCGGGAGCCCCACTTTAATACCTGAGTTTGTCTCCATTAGTGGCTTCACCTGCCTACCTGTCTCTTTTCTTAGAAGTAGGGTAATTTCAGATTAAATTGAAGTTCACCATTCTGAGAGGCAACATATATGAATTATCTATGCTTTAGAAATAAGAAAAAATTGTGAAGAGGAAATAAAGGTTGGCAAAAATAGGCAAAAAGCATTGAAAAAAAATCACTTGGTATATTTTTCCATAGCATAGATCCCTAAGATAAAATGGCTATGAAATTTGCAATACAGACAAATCCTTCAGATGACAACCTGTTTGTCCATGACATTCTGACGCCACTCTGCTCCCTTTTTAGGGGCAAGTTAGAAGAAAAAATTGCGACAAAATCAAACAAAGAAGTTATTTTTAATTACACTACTCTTGTATAACTACAACAAACTTAAAATGCTATAACCGTTTGATCATATAGGTAGTATTCTCACCTTGGCTGCTTCTACAGCTCTGTTTACATCTTCCTTGGTGGATAGGGAAACTTTGCATATCACCTGAAATCAGAGGCCATTAATATCATGAGACTTGTATACTCTCTACACGGGTCCAAAAATTTGATATTAAGCAATGGTTTACCCTATGACATCTAGATGTATAACTTTTAAACTCAAATGATGAATATGAATAATTAAAGATAAACAATTCTTAAACTTTCGATGAGCTTTAGGCAACCATCAGCATTTCATTCACACACTACATGCAGACTAAATTTCAAGATAACAGAATGATTAAAATGATTCACTATCATAAAACGTCTGTAAATATCTGGTATGGATCAAACTGAATTTTTTCAATTTTTAATTTTATTTGATAAAACTCAAATTTGTAAGCTTTCATGCATATTTTAATCACTGGTGACAGCGATATTTGTCAATAGCAGAATAATCATCAGTGCTGGTAACTCTCTAAATTCTTCGAGATAATACATGAGATAGCTATCATATGGGTGTGATCATTTAGCCTTCCTGGCTTAATATGAAGAACAAGTAAAGAAGTGAGCACAGCTCACATACCCCCGCTTCAAACTATAGTCTGGCTTTCTTTGTTGGTCTTACCCTCAAAAAGCTCACTTAGGGATCATGGTTGATAAGTGTATTAAGTTTGTTGAAGCTAGCATGTATAGTTTAGGAGATATGCTCAGGAAAAAGTACTTTGTCAGATAGTCATTGTTTTAGTAACGTTTCCATGTAAAACGCAAAAAATAAAAATAATTTTTTGGTCTTACCCTCAAGAGACGCACCAATATGGATAAGTGTATGAAGTTTGGTGATGATAGCATGTACGGTTTAGAAGATATACTCCTGACAAAGGACTTAGTCATAAATTCACTGTTTTAGTCATGTTTCCATGGAAAGCGCAAAAAAAATAAAAATCATTTGTTGGTCTAACCCTCAAAAGGCACATCAATGGTTGATAAGTGTATGAAGTTTGGTAAAGATAGCATGTATAGTTATGAAGATATACTCCGTACAAAGGACTTTGTCACTGTTTAAGTCATGTTTCTATGGAAACCGCAAAAAATAAAAATCATTTGTTGGTCTAACCCTCAAAATCACATCTAGGGATCATGTTTTATAAGTGTATGAAGTTTGATGAAGATAGCATGTATAGTTTAGGATAAATGCTCCGGACAAAGGACTTGGTCATAGAGTCACTGTTTTAGTCATGTTTCCATGGAAACCGCAAAAAATAAAAATCATTTGTTGGTCTAACCCTCAAAAGGCACATCTAGGGATCATGGTTGATAAGTGTATGAAGTTTGGTGAAGCTAGCATGTATAGTTTAGGAGATATGCTCCGGACAAAGATTTGTGACAGACGGACAGACGGACAGACGGACGGGGGTATAATTATTTAGGAAACTTACAGATTCATCAGACGGGTTGATGGTATCGTATGTCTTCCCGCTGGAGGAGTCGATAAACTCGTTGTCTATGAAGACTTGGTGGGGCATTGTGATGTCCATGTTGTTCACATGCTTTTCAACCTGTACACAAAGAACAGTTATACTTTTTATCCATATGTTAACAATAACTCATGTCATATATTCAATTTGTGCACTGGTGAAACTATAAAAGTGTGCTGCCACTAAGTTCATCATGAGTAGATACTTGTTTTGCAAATGATCTGAATATGTTCAATAATTTGAACCTTTCTATGTCAATAATTATTTATCAAATTTACATGAGATACAAATGTGAGTATTTTTTTAACAGTGAAAAATTAATGTGATTTCATGATTTGAAATTGAGATTCATCCTGTACACTTCATACCAAGACTTTGTTTACATCCACTTTACGGTACATAAAAAACAAACCGCATTTTATATACCCTTCACCCATGCCACTATAATATTATATGACAGTCATCAAAGATTTCAGATCTTTAAAACTTATCAAATCAAATGAGAACTGCTCATTATGCTCAATGCCAGTACATTTAAACAGCATTTAACCCTGTGAGAGCAAAATTACCAATAGCAACACAAAAAAAGGATATCAAGAAGAACTTACTGCATCGAATGTGAACGGCTCCTTATCCTCGATGCCGCGTCCACGTTTGATGACACAGTTGAGGAAGTCCTCGAACACGGTGTTCATGTAGACGTCCTCTGGCTGCAGGCGGATACCGTTACACTGCTCTCTCACCTCCTCCACTAGCCTGCAGGGATGACAGGGGAAGTAGTCAAATAGACCTTTTAGTAATATTTCAAGAAGTCCAATGCATGATGATCATATTCATAATAGAATTATACCAATCTAGGTCACCAAGAGCTGAATACAATCAAAATGTATTTCACTAGCTATGAATGAAAATGGATGATGCTATGCCATTCTTTAGTGTTCAGTGCAACTATTGAATTCATCCATAAAAGCTGAGGTGGGGTGATTAGGGGTTTAATGCCTCTTTCAAGAGTATTTCACTTATATTGCGCCTGCTAGTATTATTGCAGGGAGAAAGCCTGCAATACCATTGTGGCTATGCATTGTGTTGAAACCTTTGAGCAATGGCTGGAACTAGCGAACCATTGGTTAAAATCAGTGGAGCACTGCACCCAAAATTTATGACTGTAGAACAGTTCTCTACTGCAGACAAAGCTGCAGAGCCCCTGGCGGGATTTGAACCATGGACCTCTTAGCCAAACTCGCTAACATCTGCGCTATCCCGCACCCTAGTCCATGAACATACATTCTGAGTAGTAAAACAGCAAGAACTCATACAAACAGGAACAATACCATAATGGTCAATGACAAAAATGGACATTTAGCATCATCTATGGTAATAACTATGGTTATTTCTACAAACTCACCTGACTACATCCATGGATCCTGCCCCAGATTTGAAGAAGTCTGTCTGGTCCTCTATAGCAATGTTCAGGATACCATTCCACACATCCTAGGCATGCAAACAGTCAATGTCTCAATGAAAATCCACAAATGTCTTCTTTACGTTGAGTGATAAGTAGTAATAAAATAGCCTAAATCTAATATTTCTATCACAAAAAGTTATTTCAGCAAAAAATTGGAATGTCACTTCAGAAAGCCTGTCTGACACATTGACAATGATCAACCACATAAGCCCACAAGTTATGAAACTCACCTTCAGAGCTTTGCCCATGTTGATCTCTTCCTGTGTGAGCTCCAGCTTCTCTGTCGACTTGTCCTCCTTGCCGAACTTGCCTGCCGGGATCATCTTGCCACTTTCTAGTTGTACCTGGCTTACGTTTACCTGTACAGGTGAGAAAAATCATTAATAATAATCAGGGATCAAGCAAGTTCCATATAAATGCCGAAACTTTTCACTCAATGTCTACTCAAAGTAACTAAAAATCTGTCCTCCCACAAAGAAGGGCGCAGATTTTTTTAAGGGTTATATGAAAAAAATCACAGATGGGATGTAACACTTTCAAAAGTAAGGAGGAAATCACAATTTGTAATAGTCTGCGCTATAATTATTTTGAACGAAATTTTTTAATAGAAATGGAACTGATAAATTTCCACACAAGGCCTGCATCAAATACAATAAGATTTGGAAAGAACCTATGAAAATTTAAGCTGTGAGTCTCAGGGATGAAAAGTTTTTTCATGGCATAATTTGCTTACTTATTGAGGGACTCACATAAATCTGCTCAAACTCACAAAACCTTATGGTAGCGAGTCCTTGGACAAATCTGGTCATATTTGCAGATTTATCACTGGAAAAGGCATAAAATTATAAGATCAATGTGTCCAAAGTACTAGCAGACACCTATCAGAAAGCACTCCTAGACAGGGAAAAGCAAAGCATAAAGGAAAGAGTGACTTACCATCTGTCCATCGCTGCCGAAGAGTATCATTCCCCTCTTGTGGACGATGCCTGGTTTGCTCGCTCCAGCTATTTCAACAGGTGTGCCCCTCGGCTCCATCTTCCTCCACACGCGTGAACCATACAGCGTCACTTTCTAAAGTTACAAGTAACATATTCCAAGTTATAACGGATTTTATCTTGAATTTGTTAAGGATCCAAGCATTGAAAGATTGTCTGATGAGCTCTCATATTAATCAATTCATGTTAAATTGGAAATATATCTATTCATTATCCGGTTAATCATCATGATTACTTATACTATGAATATTAAATGACCCTAGAAAAATGACATCAAACAGAATGCCCATTGCTTATCTCTTCCAGAATAGAAGAGTGCACTATCCTAGCTAGAATCTTATCCAATTGTCTAGTGTCTCCATATAATCCAAATATTAGAAACCTCCATACAACGACTCCACCCACCTCTCCATTGATGTTGCACCAGGCCCCAGGCACCTTGTCATTGCCTCGGATGAAGTTGTGGAGTTCTACCCCGGTCAGGTCTCCAACCTTTATCTTCAAGAAAAGTACTACAGTAAATCAACAGTAAATTTGACATACATTTAAAACTAAACATTTCTGATTTTTAAACCATTTCCTCAGAACTTCCGGTTGATCAATAAATCATCATATAATCTTAAACAAATGATAAACTTCAATCACAAAGAATGATAACAGCAGTTTTGATTAATAAGGTATAGGTTGCACAATAAAAAAATTTTATACACTACATCCTGGAAGTTTTTAAATTTTTAGATAAATGATTTAATTCATTTCATTACTAATTTTAGATAACCAGAGAAAAATGACTCAAATTTTATACCTCAACTTTGTCCTTTTTGATCATAGCATCGTAGGTTGCTCCCTCTTCTGTCTGAGTTATTTTAGGTGCCCTCCCATCCACGATCAGCTGAACAGCCTCTCCCTAGAAGAAAAAAAATAATGACAATAACGACTTCTTATTGTCCTCAGTAAATCTTGACAATTTAGTTTTTGTTTAAGCAACCTGCAACAGCAATGCAAGTTCATGCATTGTTCTATACTTTTAATGCCGAGTGATCAGCAAGGACACAAGCACTTCCATATTTTCAGATCATTTTGTATGACACGACCAGGAATTGAACCCTTATCTTCCAGGTGTTGAACTGACGCTAAGCCAACTGAGCTACGCCCCTGGTAGCTGAAATCAAAAATTGTTCTTCAAACATACAGTTTTCATCTTTTTTGAGTCCCCTATAAGGAATTCCAATATGATGAGACATATAACATTGTTATATTTGCAATAAATTTTGCAGAATTTCAAATCCACTCGTCTGATCTTTTCAACTAGAAGAGACTAATCCCCATCGTGGGAGACATCTTGTATACACGTCTTCTGTTATTATTCATCTCCTACAAGTTCATCAGGCTGTAAGGATTCAAATCTTTCACATAACCTACCATGGCTTTAACGCCCTCGGGGAAGAGGAAGCGGTTGTAGATGGAGTCGATGGTGTCATTCTCCTCAACGTATGTTTGTTTCTGAAGGAGGATGGGCCCGGTGTCGAGCCCGTCGTCCGCCCAGAACACTGTGAACCCAGCACGCTTGTCTCCACACATCAACGTCCTGTAATAAAGGCAAAGGTATTTCAAAGATGCTCATATTTGTCCAAAAAAATTGAAGGGAAATTTCAGTTTATAAAAAAACATAAACGAGATCCTTCTCACAGCCATCAGAGTGGTACATAAGTACATATCTATTATATATTATACATTAGGCATGTATTGGCGCACAGCCGATGATGTGATATGTAATTCTAAAATATTGTTATTATTGTTTCAGGGTTCATTTATTAGCTTCATAGTTTTTGAATAAACTATTTGCTGGCCATACTTCAACAACAACCATCGTCTGTGTTTTGTTACACGTTACGCACTCCACTCGATTTCACCTTTAACCCTATATATGGTATATATTTTTGACTTAGGACTTTCTGGGTATCTCAATTAGATTAATCTGCATCTCTTTAAGATTCTTATCAGGTTAAGGCCATTCAAATGCAACCTGAACCAAACCCTGTCTGGCATATAAAACAAGATTAACATATGCTGAATTGAATTTCAATCAAATTATTGCTACTATAAACGTCATCACCATTAGGGAAAAGCAAATCATTTCTACGCTTTGAAATGACACACCGAGCATTCTTTACTTCGTTTCATGCTGCAATATCTCTCCCCCAATATTATCGTTTATCTTTTTTACAATTAAGACTTATATTTCAAGATAGTAACATTTATACATTGTTTTAGATTGCTCTTAAAATACACTGTATTTTGTTCTTTTTGTAAAGAATGATTGAAAAGTGAAGAATTACCAGAATTACCCATAGAAACCTTTCACATGACAACAATATTCAATATTAGACATCATAAAATATGTCATCATATTACGATAGAATATACTACTGCCCTCCATGTCAAGGCAAGGTACAAAGATCATAGATGAAAAGACTGACTGAAATTTATGCTGCCATTTGTTAATTTGTTCATTAAAAAAACTTCTCAACATTACCCCAAGCCCGTCGACTATTGGGAAGGATACATGGATCAAAAATGGATGGACTCATTTTTCAGGGAAGTCATGTTCTCCATTGGATGCAGTCCACAGGCCATTATTTCAAAAACAATTCTAAACAATTCATGTCCTCACCAGTTGATAGCAGACGCCCCCCTGTGCCTGGGCAGGATGGACGGATGGTAGATGATGGACTGATTCTTGGGGAAGTTGATGACATCCATGGGAATGAACTGGGAGCAGAATGGCAGCACGTTGAGTTCGGCGCCAACCGACTTGTACTCCTCCAAGACTTCTGGGATTGCCTGTTTCTTCAGCTGCCAGCGCTTGTACTTAAAGACTGGTATACCGGCCTCCTCCGCTGCTATAGCTGATAGGGAGGGAAAAACAAAACAAGATTTTGAAATTAAAGTTGGACATTTCCCTAGTTTCATAGACATTGATACACCAGCATATTTGAACTCGACCAGCAATTGTACTTGAAAAGATTCATAATTATAATTATCATGATTATAATTCACAAACAAACTTAAACAACAAAAAGCACCCACCCAAGGGATCAGGCTTGCCCTTGACATCAGGGACTGTGAAGACCCCGACAATCTTGTGGCCATCTTTCTGTAGTAGCCTGAACACCTCCGCCCCAAACAGAGACTGGCCAATCACTGCAATCTTCATGTTGCTAAGCACAGACTGAAACACCATCATCATTTCATAGTTTTATGAAACAGTTTACAATAACCTCTGTAAGGCACAACTAATTCCAGTCCTTACCACTGGATTAAGACTTAAGGATGTCCGCTCCTCAAATTTAAAGTATTAAACTTTTTTTCTAACTTGTCTTTTTCAAAAGTTTAGTGTATTTGCTTGAAATATCAACCCAAAAAAATGGGGGTTAGTGTTGGTTTTTTCGAGATATATTAAGACAAAGATCCCTACGTCAGTCCGAGATTTAACATGGGAGTCAATGGGGAAATGGTGACCTTTTTTGAAAAATCTTAAATTTAAATTAGTTCCTGTATTAAACTTTTTTTAATATGAAAACATGTTTGAGTTAAGATAATTTTCTTCCAGAAAAAAGTATAAAATATATATGCTACTGTGGGTTTTTAGCCGCTACGGCACAACATGTATTCAAACATTTCAATTAAATTATCAATATTTAAGCTATTTTTGTACTAAAAACATGCTTTCTCCCACTCATTATCTAAAAATTATACCTGAACGAATACATACAAATCATATTATTTCAACAACATCTACTTTCTAAGAAAAACAGATTATAGAACTTGCTCAAATGATAGTTACAATTAAAATTGCTGAGTCAGCAAAATTGTGAATTATTTCAAAATGAAAAATACTACGTTTCTTAATTTTTATGAATATTTAATCAGAAATCATCAAAATTGAGAAATTGCCGCTTCATTTTGGGTTATTATATAAGAACATTATGATTAAAGGTTATTAGAGTTTTGTCACTGTGACTGAGGAGCGAACATCCTTAATTGTGCCAAAATTCTTTGCTTGAGTGTAGTGCCTTCATTAGGAATTTAGATTTGGCTATGTGACACAACATGCTGATTTTTTGCAAAGTCATGTGACCAAACTGCTCAAACCTTCTGACATCATATATTTAATTAAAACAAGCTGTTAATGAATAAAATTTCTTTTTTCTATCAGGAAATATTGATCTGTTATTAGATCATTTCAAACTAAATTTTAAATCTGAACTTTTTAGGCACTGTAATAATTTTTTTCTGAAAATAATGTGATCCTACACATACTATATGAGTATTTGCAGGACACTGTAAAGGAGGTCAGCCCATAAACTCAGGGTTCCGCCTTGTTCTGCATCCTTTACACCAACAATAAACAAAAAAAATTTCTATTAGCAATTTAGCATTAAAGCCAAGAAATTGCACTTACAGCTAGTAGCAGTCAGGTGTCATGACTTTATTGAGGTGATTTCACACAATTTTGAAAATTTTTCAATGATTTCAGAATGTTATTTTGAACTATGACCTTGAATATGAACATGTCCATAGAATTCCCAGGGGTATAAGCAATAAATGATTAATCTAACATCTCAAAAAGTTATTTTTTTATTTCAAAATTTGAATAAAGCATTATTTTCAAAACCATTCCTAAGTCATGACCTTTTGTGAACTTAACCTTTGACCATGCTACCGCAGCGAAAACCTTTTCAAATCAGAGTTGATATACACCAAAAATAAGTCTCATTGCACCAAAAATTTTCAAGTTATCGTGTTTACAAGGATAATGGGGGGGATTTCATAACTTGATACCTTGACCTTTGACCGTGAATAGAAACACGGCAGGTATTTCCAGGTGGTATAATCATTAACTGGTTAATATAAATTCTCTATAGATATATATTATATATTATATTCTCTATAAAAAGGTCATAACCTGTTATCTTGACCTTCGACATTCACACAATCATCGATCACTTTTCATTAACCACAACAATGATGTAATGATTAAGAGTATTAATAATTGGACTAATTGTAGCGAAAACCAATTCAAATCTTGGTAGTACTCCATAGATGATATATACAAAATAAGAGCCTCAAAGCACCATAACTTTCATCGTGTTTACATGGATTTTTATATTGATTTCATAACTCGCAACCTTGACCTTTGACTTCAATGTCACTATGTCAAAACATGTTCCCCTGTGTGTAAGTAAGAAATGATGTATACAAGTTCTGAAAACTTTAGTGGGAAAATGTTACAGCTAAATACAAATCCGGTGGCGTTGGCAGCGGCGGCGATGGAAACTAGACAAAACTAGATAGACTGCAGCCAAGACTAAGTCTGTAGCTCTTGTTGGTCACAGGGTCATAAAATCTATAAATTAGACCCCATCAAATAAGTACTCTGTCAGAAGGTTTTAGCTTTCTCAGCCTTCTGGAGTAGAATATGAAAATAGGTTTTTAAAGTGTAGTCCCCGTTGCTCTTATTGGGGGTCAAAAGGTAACAAAATCTATTAATTTGAATCCCTATCAGCTAAGGAGTCCGTACACAAGGTGTCTGATTTTCAGATTTTTTGAGTCAGTGGTTGCAGAAAAGAAGTCGAAATAGTGAGAAGTTTACAGATGGAAAAAGGCTGGACACCATGCCATAAGCCCATTGGGCTAAAAATTGTGCCTTCAAACCTTAAAAGTACATAGGCTCAACTAATTCATATCAAATGAACATCTATTGAATATTTCACTTATCCAATGACAGTAATGTGATACTGCAGCTGTTATGCCTTCTGTCTGACCGGGTGGAACCTAATTAGAGTATTTTCATTATGACATTCACAGCTGTTTCAACAGAGACATAGGAAATTGTATTTCAAATTTTCATGATTATGGTTGTTAACATTAAACAAAATGCTTTAAACATTGCATGCATAAAGCATGTCTGGCATTTATGATATATATGATAATATAGAGTATTACCATTATTATGACACCATCTAACATATAGTATTTGTCTAAAAAAATGTTGGCAGGCTGACTGCAGAACATTTTTTTTATTCCTTTAAACTTTTACGAATGTCTTCAACCCCACTAGGTGAGGTGCAGTGCCAAATAAAAAAGATCTTGTGAATTTATTTTTTATTTTTTCGAAATTTGTTCATAACAATTATTGTTCAACATTTTCTGAGATTTATTACTGTCTGAATAGTTGCAGGAAAACATACATCTGACTCATTTAAATTTGTTAAGACTTTTCAACACAGCATCAGAATTTGGTAATTCATAACAAATTTGTATCGAAAAAAACCTCTCTTTCTAATCCTTTAAAAATATTTCACTACACTACCAGACGAGATCCAGTAGCATATCATCAGTGATATTGACAGTTTTAGACTTAGCATTTAATTGATCACTTTGAAATGAATACAGCCATTATTTTCATCGTCAAGTGCATGTATCAGGGGTGTAAGTTAAACTTCCTCAATTTTTTACAATGCAAAAGCAAGTTTGGGGTTGATACAAGAATTTTGAAAGGGGGGTTACTTATTGAAAAGGGTGGTTCACTCTCCAGGGTCACCAATTTTACAGTCAATTTTGGAGAAAAAAATTCCATAGGGCCACTGCATTGTCAGGCAAAATTAATTTTCACCTTTGAGATATTTATAAAAAAAAGTAGGTAAAGTCTTATCTGTAGCTTGGTAAACCTTAAAGTAATTAAAAAGTTTTCACAAAAAGTGAAGAGGAAATGAATGTTATCTTATCTATGTCAATAGGTGAATAAGAAGAACTATCGGCCACCACATGCATACCCTGTCACCCTTACACCGACACTTGAGCTTGATGCACACTGAACCGGCTCTATGCAGTTCTCTTGAATTGTGAAGTGTCTTTCATATATGACCTTCACTGTTGCGTCAGCTTGATTAAAGAGTATTATAATCAGATACTGCAAATCTTGGTCCTTTTGTTTTATCGCATTGAGTTTTTCTTCTAAACTCATGCTTTCTGCATGGCAAGTACAATTGTAAGTTGCAGTCTGACTGAACTCGGCTGTGTTCTAAAAAAAATTTTCACTCTAAGGGGATACAAAATCGTTCTATTGGGGGTTTCCTCTCAAAACTGTTGTATAAACATCCCAAAAGCACCCAAATTAAATCTTTTATGGTCAGCGCTGATGTATACTTAAGGCATGTTTTAAGTTTCAAAATGATTGAGCAAAAACTGTTGGAGGGTCTGATTTCACAAGAAATGTACAATCAATCTGAAAAAGCAGTCAATGGCCTTCACTCTGAAAATGAAGCAACCACACACAATTTCTATATCCACATCACATATGCTCACCCAAGACATGTTTAAAGTTGCAGACTCGGCCTGCATGTATGCAGGAGCTTTTACATGATACTGACAGGTTCTTACAGATTTTGTTTAATAATTTTTCTATTTACAATTGAAATTTTCACTGTTGAACTAATTATTTTAGCTCTTGAGCTTAAATGATACATTTATACATGAAATGTTTTAATTGCTCAGGGGTAAAATTAATTTTTTTTTAAATTCAATCTCTTCTCAGGAAGTGACAACATTGTTTTCAATTGCTGTCCTTCTTTGTACACTGGTTCAAAACCAAAGTAATTTTTATAAAAATCATTTTCATGATCACGATTTGTGAGTGGTTAATTGCAAACAGGAAAGTTAAAAAGAGTAGAAGCTTATCCTCCTGACATGGAAAGTTTACTCTTACAGAGTGACTACCCAAGTGTCAGGCAATTATATATATATTTGTATCTTTGTCCCTTTGTATCTTTGTCCCTGTGTCAAAGTGATGTGCTATACTTGGCTATTCATATCCCTGTTCAACCTTCTGACGCCTAAAAAGATAGAAATGGGCACACACCACATATATATATATATATCCCACTCTGTGACCTATCTCTTTATGATGAACAGCTATTTCAGTGTTAACATGATGTTGACAGAATAAGGCCGCGTAATGTTTTCTTGTTTCTGATTATCACCCCATCTGAAAACTGGACCTCACATTTTCATCATCAGGCTCAGCTGCAAAATGCAAACTTGTCTGCCAAACTACCAAAACCTTTGACACAGTAAAGATTTATTCAATGTTTGAAGATGTATGAAAATGTCAAAAGAAATCATTGTTTAATAATAATTTATCTCCAGCCCATTGGAAATTAATTTTTCAAAAATTATTAGGAATATAAAAAAAATTATGTTGTTTGCATAGGGTTAATTATAGAATTTATTTATCACTCTTATACAAAGTTAATCAATGACTATTAAAAGAATATAATAGATTCATTAGGGGATAATAAATTTACACACAAAAATCATGTTTAGATTAGATCATAATATATTGGAACAAAGTTTGATACCAAGAGCCACCAAACTCAACAGAATTATTTCTCGTCTAGTTTCTCTAATCTCTTACATATATACGGTTAACAAATGCTCAATGTTCCTTTGCTATTTGCTTTTTCTTCTTTGAATTTTATTCAAGAAAATCTGTGCTGAAATTACCGGCCCTTGACTTGAGTAAGCCGGTGAAACTGCAGCGACTACATGTGACTCTGTCAAAAGATATGCTCTTTTTACAACATGCTTTAGCCTTTCAACTCAAGCTCTTAGCTTACACTTTGGTGTCCAGAGCCAACCAGCAGGGAAGGCTTCCTTTAAAAGTCAAAATTCAACATTCTGGGCATATGTTGAAAGAGGATGTTATAAATTGAGCTTAAGCATACACATATTTCAGCATCTTGTATCATCTTGTCTTTGGCTTATTGTTTCACAACCAAACTCAAAGGCGGTGAATTTCAGCACAGATTTTCCTGATGAAAATTCCCAGGGGTGATCGCGTGTCACGGGCATTGAAACATCTTTTTTTTTAAAAATTTAAATATTTTATTTTGTGCATTTTCATACATGAAATGTTTACATAGAATTAATATGCTATTCAGACATCAAAAAGTAGATGGCATGATGACCAGAACTTATTAAATCTATCTATGCCTGGGCCAATAAGAGCTGCAGCTTTAGTTGAAACATTATGCCCTTGGTGACTGAGGATGTCAGCACAAAGGCCAACGATTAAACTTACAAGCTTCATTGCCATATACAACTTTTTATGTGACTACAGTGCTGTAAAGTAACTTCACTAACATAACTTTTCAAATATCATTGTTCAACGCTTAAAAACAAACCGTAAAAAAATAAATCCTAATCTTGCTCTTAAGAGTCTTTAAACAGTGTTTGAAATAGCTGCCAGTCTGTCACCTGGGGCTAGGGACGATGTGTGATTATAGTTTAACTAAGTTTCTACATTGCCGGGATTGCCAAATTTTATAAGGGATTATTGATTTTACAAACCACAAGCTCTTCTTGCTTTTAAGGTCAAAATATTAGTTTGAACACTGCTTTTCATACAATCTAGGTTCTCATTTATTAGGTCGAAATTTTACTGAATACACATATATATAACCATTCAGGACCAAAAAATGGAACAAAAGCAAACTATTTAATTCAACATCTTTGAGACACATTTGTAAGTTGGTGAGATTCGAGAACTAATTCTATTGTAAACTTGTGTTTGGCTAACTGGGATTAGAAAATAATGTCAGAGGCACTAACTTGTCTCCGAGGAAACGTAGTAAGGAATTCCAGGTACTGACCTTGTCATGGATGGACAAGCACAGTTCATACAAAAACCCAATGAGCTGAATTTTTCAATTTCTGAATCTAGTGCAGAAGTACGGAGGGGTTTGGATCAACGAGAGCCGCTAGACTCCTTTACAATGCCTTTCGATGGTAAACACGGGCCCCATTATCGTTCCTCTCATATTTATCACGACTGCTTTCGTCCCAAATATAAACAACAATACTCACCAATCAAACTTAAACGGAATTACGTTTCTGCGATGTTGTGATGTGAAACTTGACTATTCTGCGTCAGGCCAGATACTAGATTGCACGCTCACAGATTGGGTTAGACCATTAATGTTCAGGGGTAGATAGGATGCGTAAACAATAACAGTTGTAATTCTTAGCAAGTTCACTTTTAAAACAACTATGATGTCACTTGCATATAATATTTTCAATTTACAGTTGATTACAGACTTTGTGGATAATTTACGTTGAAGTCCTCTGTCCCTATTTCAGTACAATAAATTAATAAACAAAACTGTTCCACATACTATCCAATCAGAGTGCAGATATCAACCAACACCCCTTTTCGTGGCCTTGACCGGTATATTTGACCTGGAGTTGACATGTCCAACAATGTTTAACAACGATTGACAACAGTAATCGTCATATTCCCTGATTAGTTATAAATAAATATATACTTTCTGACGTAATGAAAATAATACCAACAATGTTAAAACGTTATATATTAATTTAGAACACAACTTTATCTAGGGGTTAAATGTCTGTCATTAACATATACTTTTTTTATATTAAAATGAATACCTGGACAACAAAATAATCGCAAATACTTATTTCTTTACTCTTTCTATTTTAAACGCAAATTTCCATTGTAAGGAACACATAAATCTATCAATAATTAAACTTGTGAAGTATGCATTGAAGTGAGTTAGAATTTGACTAATTTTTCATTGATATATTTAAAAAAATTCAAACATAAGAAGGTTTAAAACTAAATCACCTATTATTTTATTAATTAATTCTAAGTAAAGGGTCGATTCGATTCTCAAACTCATTAACACTAACTTTCCTGATATCAAAGGTTTGAAATACAGTTTTATCATCATGAAACATATTGCTGTTTGACAGGCAGAGACATTTTTATAAGCATTAAAAGATGAATATTGCATCAGATTCTGAATTTTAGATCACTCCACGTGGACACGTTTCGTCATCCAAAAAGCAAAAACAGCTGATTCACCAATAACAACAAAAGCAAAAAATAGAATAAAATTGAAATTCTTTTTAAAACATGTGCAAAACACACTGATGGCCCGTAGCGCAAACATCACATTTAATCACTTATCATTGTCAACAAAGTGTAACATTATAAAGCACATGTTTCATTTCGGACGCGGATTGATAACCAGAGATAGGTGTGTGAGAGGGATCCAGCTCGTGCCAGATCATTAATCGGACACCTGTAATCAGGGTGACCTACCTGTGAAGTGCTGAAACATCGGACAAGTCGGCTCACTCCAAACATTACACGTTTTATCAGTCACAGGTCAGGGTAATCTGGACCGAGCAGGCGACGATACACCGAGTTCCCCTTTCAAGGTCAAGGCCGCATTACGTGGAGGCGTTCATAGCGCGGCAGATTTGAATGTCAGTTGTTGAGTGTACTCGCCACGCGGTGTGTGTGACATTTGCTCTACAGAGCAGCTTCAGTCATGGTCTTGGAACATTATTATAATCATAATTCAACTTGATTATTAATTAAAGAAACAGTTCGATGAAGTTTTGGGAAACGAGATTTGTAGATGCATTTGGGGTTTAAAAAGACCTGATCATCAGCCGACATGCCTTCCTCTAAAGCGATCAGACTTTTCAACTGACGTAGGCGGGGGGGGGGGGGGGGGGGGGGGGGGCTGGGGGGGGGGGGGGGGATTTTGGCCAAAGCCAGTTACAAATAGACCGATCCATTAAGCCCCGCCCCTACAGGTTTTCGACCAATCGGCGCGCCGTATTTTTGACCCACCTTGCCGCGATCGCTTCCTCGGACATCAACAGGCAACATGGCGGGCTGTCTTTATGACACAGGATTTTCGTCCAGACATTTTACGAAGAAATTGCAGTAATATCAAGTCAATATAGTCGATGGCAGTATTAGTAACATTGCAAAAAGGGTCCTTTATTTCAGAAAAATACATCGGAGACAGCATATCCGACTCACATCGGAGATGTATCAATAAAATAATGAGAGGTGAGTGCACCATGCTCGGTTTGTTTACATAAATAAAAGTGTGTTTTGGGGGTTATTTCAAGCTAAATTTTCCAGTACAGTAAAATAAGTTGAATTAATTTAAAGGTTAGTTTGCCTCAGGCGAGGTGAATAAATAGAATCAAATATTCTTTTTCAAATGATATATTTCTAAAGGCTAAGTTGAAATCGATCGATAGAAGGCATTTGTTCCCCGACAGGTTGGGGTGAAACAAATAACACAATAATTATTCTAATCAAACATTAAACAATTTGAAAGCTAAATAGATGTATGAATTGGAATTTCATAGATTAAAAACTAATTCAATTATATTTTTCCAAGTTTCCATTAGATGTGATACCAATTAATAGAATGTCAGATTAAATAAAAAATAATCTCATGAAAACATTGATGAAATACTGTATTCATGGATTAAACATATATAGGCCTAAAGTCTGTGAAAAGATCATCTCATTAATAGGACAATTAATTCTAACCTTCAAAAATTCTTGAAAATATAGACATATAATTGATGACATTCTCTTCATGAATATATAATTGTCAAATAAGTTTTCGACAAAGGTGAAATAATTTAATGAAAATGATCCTATATAGACACACAATCGTCATGTCTGTATAAAATATTAAAAAACAACCAGCAAGTGGAGCCTTCTAACTAATTCTTACAGTTTGTATTGCTAGATCTATAATAATGATAATTTGGTCAGACTATTTATTTTATCTGATTTGATAACACTGACTTTGTCAAAATGTCTATCTAATAAGTTTAATCAATTTCTTTTTATGTGAACAATCAAAATAAACATTGCCAGTTTTTAATTTATTTTGAAAGGCTGTTAATTATCACTATCATCAAACCATACACTCTTATTTATGTAATTTTGCAAACCATCAGTTAGAATATTTTCAGGTTTACACCCTTATTGATTGTTAGATGAAAAGAAAAGTCAGTTGATGCATGAATAAAACACACTCATAAGCTTGTGTTCCTTTTTTCAGAGTCAAGGAGGCAAAGGGTTTTGATAAATCTGCCCATCATTAATAAGTACAGATGTAAAAACAGTATGACATGGGCAAATAAAGCAGCATGTAAAATATACCTAATTATTTTTATGATTGAATAATTATACAAGTGAAATCATTGTTTTCTCATTCATTAGATAAAATCTTTTAAATACTTCAGCAAAATAGTTTGCAAATTAATCTGATTGTATCTGAGCAGAATAATACAGTCCTATAAATACATTCATAAATACATATATTGTGACAACATCTATAATGTACTAATAATTATATAAAGGTACTTATAAGAGTTAATATTTTAGGCATGATTCATTTATTGAATGTAAATTATTTCTAATATTTTCTTTTTGCAGAAATGTTTACTGAATTGAATTAATAATTGTTTCTTCATCAAATGATATTATTATAAAAAAAGCACATATCACATTCTCCCTATGAATTGCTATATAGTTAAATATTGATAGTTATCACAAGTTTCATGAGTAAAAACAATTATATCTACTCTAAATACAGGTCATGTCCAGTCACTGGAGGAATGATTTAGCCAAAATACAGTTTTAAAATGATTAAAACAGTCAACATATTACATGATAGAACACTATAAAGGGAGATAACTGACATATGTTACGATGTGTCATAAACTTTCCACGGGTTTCAACTCATAGATTCATAAAAGAAGCTTGTTATTTTCACTGATGCTAGATTAATTTTTTAAAAACGACTGTGTTGAAGGCGAATACAATTTTAGAAAAGATCAGTCTGCGAGATGAAAATCATGTGATCCAGTCCGTACGTGTTGCTATAAATAGGCAGTGCACGCACACATAATGCATATGAACCACAGGATTTTACGATTTTTTCAGGGTTTTTTACCAGCAGTTCTCAGAAATGAAAAACACCTGAAACCATCATCAGCAAATTTATTGTTGCTCGATTTCACAATTAAATATAAATCAGGGCCCATTGACGCGACAGAGGACCTGTTTTCGCGTGATCAAATATTTTTAAACAGTTATTTTGTTCCAATTTCTGCAGTTACATTATCAATAGACTATATTTTCAATAATTCAACCGTTTCTGAGACATGACAAAACTCTAATTAGCCGTAGTCGTCGGCAGAATACTCGTACTCAAAAACACATGTGTCGGACACTTCCGCATGTTTGTCCGAGGTTTGCGGTTGCTAGGGGCGGTCGTTAGGGGGCGGGGCTTAATGGATCGGTCTATTAGCTCCATAGCGCCGTCAAGTTACTTTTTAGGAAATCAGGTACCAATGTCACATTATGATACTTAACAATAAAATTGTTACACTTCTTGTGTAACACAAGATAAAAACACCAGGAAGCCCGCTTTACTTGGACTATAGATTATGTATATTTATCGGAAATAAAAAACACTTTAAAACATTGTTGAACTTTTGGATTCAATTTGTTAAAAATGCTCAACAGTTGTACATCATAGTCGAAATACACACATTGAATGAGTTCGTGATGAATACTTTGAATATGAAATTGTAACATTGTATAAGTACATGTACAACATTGTTTTTTTTTCGGCGAAATTCTTTAAAACAATAAATATCATTTTGACCGACATACAGGGAATTAATAGTGTTACTGAAATTAAATAGAACTCTAGAGAATACATTTCATTTTAATATTTGGAAATATTCGTATATAATAACAAGAGATCGAGGTTCCTTGACGGTCTTTTCAGACTGACAGGAGCTATTTTACGAACGCTTCGTAGTATTTACTTCAACAGCTTGTGAACTTTGAACTGAGATCATGTGATCAACAAAATGGCTGCCTCCACATGTCGTCTTGTTTTGACAATAACGGGGGCGTTGTTTTTGCTATTCACAGTAATTGTACTGGTCCGAACATTCACACTTTCAATCAGAACCGACTCACTACAGTATTGCGACCCCAGTGATAGTGATTTTATCAAAGCAACCGATGAAATCATTGGAAGGTTTCAAATCGCTTTGCAGTTCAAAACTGTGTCTCAAGAGGTCGGTGTTTATAACACAGAAGAACTTTTGAAATTCAAACAGTTTATCATATCAGGTATACGCGCCAGGTGTACAAGCCTAGCTTCTTGTTTTGAATGAACGACAATTATCTTATCGGGCATGCGAGGCCATGGTTAAAATATCTTAAAGAGCCACTCCGTGAGTTGTTGGAGTCATATATGCTAAACTTAATCAATGGTGTCATTTAATCGCTAAGTATCGACTGTCACCAAAAAGCAACATTTTAAAGCTTATTGGTTTTTTACAGTGACAATATGAAGTTAGAACGTCGCAATTATGATCGAAAAACAGACAGTGGCGCGCGTCAACTAGTCAAACGTAATTTTGGAGACTTATCTAAAACAGCCAGGAGGGCAGTTAGAAGTTGATAGTGTTTGTTGGGTTATATAACTAGTATCCATGTATATTGGACGTGATATTTACACCTCTGTTCATTTATAAGGCTGTTTTTAGAATTTCATGGCAAACCAGTATTTGTCATATATATGTCTTTTGGACATAAAGAGTTAAGATGTTTTGATTTTATATCTCCACATATGACATTTAGGTTCGTATCAAAGGTAACTAATATGTTATGAAAATCACGGAGTGGCTCTTTAAGTTATATTTGAAACTTTTTTAATTTAATCCACTAGCATTGATCGCATTTACCTGGTTTCTATCATAAAGAATGTCCAGGCTCTCTTACCATTTTGTTCTTCTATGTTAAAAAATTAAGAAATATGTTGAAGCAAAAAATACATTTGTATTGCCAATTTCCAAAATTTCAAAAGGGCATGAATTATCCTGAATGTATTGTTTTTAATGTAATCTAACTTAGCGATTCTGGAGAAAAAAAAATCATTTACTAAAAACTAATTTGAATTTGCTCATAGCTATACTTTTCTGTAAGCATTTTACGGGGGCAGAAGAAGGACCTGGAAGAAGTGGCAGTTACAATTCTTTTAATGGCTTATGAAACGCCTTCTCTCCTAACAGAGGTAGCTCCATCAGTAATTCCTGTACAACCTCTGTTCTAAAACAAGCTCTACTTTAGATATCTCCATCAGCAAATACTGCAACATAAACCACCTTGCAATATTTCAGACAATGGAAACACCACATGCATGGATAAATTTGCTGTCACACAGGCCTTTGCAGTGATGCAGTTGCTAAATTAGGAGAATGCGCTGTGTAATGAAGTTTCTAAGTGCAAAGTGCATAATGGATTAAAACTTAAGGAAATATCTGAGGCATTTCGATTTATGTTGTTGTAACAGTCATGGGCGTAGCTTCTATTACGCAAAGTACGCATTTGCGTAAAACTTTTATGACCAGAGATATACATGTACTTATTTCATCAAATATGCAACATCAATAAAACATGTTCTTAATTGCGTTTGATTCGATTCCGAAGCTTATTATACAGTAACACGCACATGTATCTCTTCAACCTCGTCCCCAGTGCTGATTTTTAAAGGCTTGATACACTGAGAGACGCAACAGCACTGTGAGGAGTTTGGTATCTCTTGTTCAACTAACACATAGAAAGTTGTACAAACATACTAAATAAAAAATTTTTAAACTTCTAATTTTCATAACAGTTGTTTAATTGTAATATTCATTAAAGTTGGACAGTATGTGTATTATGTTCAGTAAGTAAATTCAAGCTTCAAAGATTTGGTTTTAATTATGATTAAGACAGTGTACCTGAGTCACATTCTTAAATTTCGCAGATATTCCACTGTCGAACTAGTGACTTTCGTATCCTTTTTATTGTAAGTCATTTTCAAGAATGCCAGAAATTGTTTCCAAGGCCTCTATCAAATATTACAGAAGAATTTGCATTAAATAGTCAATACGAATCCAGTGTGCGTCTGCATTGTTTGGAACTAAATTGTGATAGAATTCCTTAATTCCTTTTAAATAATCATGATTTCACGAGGGGAAAAACCTCGATGCCATGTTTAAATTTAGGAATTTATCTCAGACTAGAAGCAGAGTTTGATACAATTCAGTAAGAGGTTAAGTACAAGATTACAAAAATTTATTTACAATCGTTAATTCACATCAATTCATTATCGAACATAGAACAAAACAAAATATATTTATATGTAAATATGCTTATTTGAAGTTTCAAAAATGCCCATCAGGTGCCTGGAAATCGTACTTATAGGCACTAAAATACCTAAAATTACCAGACCCCCCCAGCAGACTCTGACACTTCGCGTCCTCGTAGTGCGTACTACTTATTTTGTCCTAGTACGCCCATGACAGTGTTGCTGATTACATTATTAACTATCAGATTTCTACAATTCTAAACCGTGAAATGCTTATATTAGGACAGAGGTTTATAGGAATTAGTGACTGCGCTACCTCTGAGAGATTGATGAAATTTATAAATTCTTGTATACATCTACCATTGATTTAGTACTTAAAAAGTAAATTGGTTTAACCTTTGTTATAGGTAACAACAATTATGATTGCGTGTTTGGGAATGATTGATTATATTTCAGAAATATACCTATTATTTCCATGTCAATATCACCCTTCAACATTAGTTGATAAAGCATGCAATGACTGATGAGCTACAGAGGTTTTTTCTTTTGATAAATTAAAAAGATTCATATGTGACCTAAAATAGAAAATGCAAACAATATGAATAACAGAATTTATATATCCCAAATCCTGCTAAAAATATATCTAGTATTCGCGTGTCTTAATTTTCAGCATTTCCAACCATCCATTCCTCACCGCTAGTTGAGTACGAAGTCATCAACAACTACAGCCTTCTGTATACTATAAAGGGAGCTAACTCCTCCCTGACTCCCTACTTCCTGGCCAGCCATCTAGATGTGGTTCCTGTGGAAGAGAACCGATGGGAGGTGGAACCTTTCTCCGGGAAGATCAAAGATGGCTTCATCTATGGAAGAGGTGCTCTTGATGACAAGCATGGTGTTATGGTATGAATCCATTTGAACTTTCTTTTTCCATCGTTGTCTAGAAAATCTGCATGATGTTATTATCTTTATCCTATCAATATCATATAACCATTGGATATAGTCTATCTGTCTCCTCTTACATTAAGTGGTGATAAATTAACTTTAATGTTGGCAGAAAATGTTCATATTTTCCTGAAAGATTATGGCACCTTTGTGGACAATCTTGATTTCAACAATCAAGTTTAATTCTGTATAGAACCAAAATACGTTTGCGTGAAGAATTGTTCAGTGGCTCATAATATAAAACATCTACACTTAACAAGATTTAAAGTGAAGTGATTTTCCCAGGGAATACTTGAAGCAACAGAATACCTGCTCAAGAATGGATTTCAGCCTCAAAGAGGATTCTTCATCGGTTTCGGTCATGATGAAGAGGTGAGAGATATTTCACTAATAGTCTTTAACATGATGAATTTATCTGTTAATTGTTAAGCAGAGAGGTGACTAAGGTAAGTGTGGAGATCTTTGTACCTGTAGCATCAGAGTTCCCAGCCTGAAGTGGCTATTACTAAATGTATATAAATAAGTACCAGTAAAGGCAACCCTTGGCAGGTCCAAATTTCATTGAAATCAGCTGGCTGTGTTTCTGAGCTGTGTACTGCTCTAAAGGGGCGTGTCAGGTGAGCTTGGCATTCTAGCCAATCAGCAATGAGGCTAGAAGGCCATCTGCATTCTTTGATATTTTAGTTGCCCTTTGATCGTTTTATATTATTGAGGGTATGTAACAGAAGTGATTGTGAGATCACCTCTAGGGGTGAAACAGTACGCTTGAGCTTCAGTTCAGTGCGTATTACGGTACGGGACCCTCGGTTTGGTACATTTTCGGTTTGGTATGAAACCAAAAGTCGCCATATTTCTTGAACGAGATCTCGAAAACTCACATCATTCAAACACTATTGTTTAGAGTTAAAGATCAAACTAAATCATTCCAAATGTTTACATCCGGGAAAATGGCGACAGATATCGTTACCACTTCGAAACTTGAAGACGTTTAATGATAATAAATAAAACTTTTTTTGATCATTGACCTTATGAATAAATATTATTGGTTTTTTAAGTTATTAAAATTATATTTTGTACACAAAATAAATATGGGGTATGAACCAAAAATCCATGTTAATGTATGGTGCACCGAACTGAACATAAAATACTGCGGTTCAACTTCAGTAGTAGTGAACTGTTTCACCTATAATCACCTCCTGTGGGATTCGAACCCTGGACCTCCGAGTGAGAGTCAGACTCTCTGCCGATTCAGCCAAAGACATATCGGTCTGGCAAATGCCAGTAGGAATGCTTTTATTTCACCCTGCATTAGATGAAAGGTCACAGAATTTGTCACCTGACACGACTCCTACAAGGAAAACAAGTGGAAGGTCCTCCCTGATTTTAATGAGATTAAAGTAAGCCATTTATCTGTATTATTATTGTGTCAAACCTATAGAACTGCAATAAAACTGCTTGTCTGAAGATCAAGTGTGCTATGCTAGAGCGTTTGTTATTGTTTCGAAAATGTTAGTATATGTATATTTCATTATAACATATAACTGTTGTACCCTACGCCAGGTAGCAGGTGTAGATGGGGCAGCCCATATTGCAGAGCGGTTGAGACAGAAAGGAGTGACTAAACTGGAGTTCCTCTCTGACGAGGGTCTCACTGTCATAGATGGAATTGTCCCTGGGCTCAGTAGGCCAGCAGCTCTGTGAGTTATGTAGTGGCTCTTATCACTCGAGCTGCTGAGTTAATTTGATAAGAGGCAAAATATTCTCGTCCGTTATTACATTTCTCACTATTTGACAGTTAACTTTTAGCTTGGTGATTTTAGAATAGTTGTATTTTTTTTTTAATGTATAAACACTGATTCCGCTAATTTTATTTGAGTAAACTCTATCCCTGCCAAAACACTAAGGGTTCATCATATCATTAATTCCTGCAATAACATTTTTAATAATGTACAAGAGCAATTCTAAATCTTTCCTTTTAACGACATTAATGAAAATAAGAGAGTCATGAACAGCAATTATTACCCATATGGTCGGTGATAAGTGGTGACATATTTTCAATATGAGCAAATGTGCACATATCCCTTTTGCCTGGCATTGCTTGTTTCAGCGCGCCACCATATTGACGTCATAAAACCAATGTTCGTGACATCAAACTACCCGTCTGTCTCAAGAGAATCAGGCCGTTTTCTGAATATTTCCATGCGTTTCAGATTAAGTAATAAAGAGATTATTACTCGGAAGTGTAATAATCTCTATTTACTGATTCAGTAGGTAGAGGGATACATCTTCTGAAAATGGTCTACTCTGTTGTCTGTCGGAATCACAACAACTGAAAATATCTTTTCCTCATATCTATAATCTGAATGATCTATTTCATTGACAGTTCCTGGTATTTTTTGTTATCCAATGTAATTGTTTAAGGTCATGATTATCAAGTCTTTCTTTATAACAAATCATTTTAACTGTGTATCAAAAGTTAGTTTCTGTGTCAAAATTCTTCAACAAAACATTTTCATTTTTTTTTGGACAGGATAGGTACCTCAGAGAAGGGTCAGGTGATTTTGAGGTTAAAGGTCAAAGGTGATGCCAGCCACTCCTCCATGCCTCCCAGAGAGAGTACAATCAGTATACTGGCCAAGGCAGTTCACAGGTAACCCCTGATTATCTCCCTTACATGTTCCTTCCATCTCAGCAAGGGCTATGCTTGATTCGTTAAATCGGCGTATAGCCGGGACATGGAACCGGAGTACGTCGGGTCAGTAACAGTCTCAAGTTGAATCATGGAAGTTGGCATACACACAGGAAGTAGTCATCAAACTAGTTTCAAAATATGTTTCATCAATATGTTTCATCAATATGGTATAAATATTTTTCAAAAATTTTGAAATGTGACTTTAAATGTCACTATCAAGTTATGGATGGTTTTTAATATTTATACATATTACCAATTAAATCATTTTGAGTTGTTATTTTTAAAAAATAATGATGACTGTGAAATAGATGTGGAATAGTCGCAATGAAAATATTTGTCCGCCATTATACACCTGTCATTTCAAACCGGCGAGTCCGGCGTGCTCCTGAGGTATACGCCATAAGTCAATAAAGTGATTCGCCATGCCGCCGAATAGTTGGCCGGGTTACCAATCAAGCATAGCCATAGTCTTTTGTGGGAAGAGCATCATACCTGGTTAAACTTCCTTTTTTTGTGAAATAAACATTTCAGAGTTTTTACTTGCTCTTTCATTGTTTCACGTGATGACTCTGTAATTATAAACTCCCGTAAGTAATGTATTTCCATAAAAGGGAATCTGTTATTGAGAACTCTTGCTTTCCACTTTTGTCATCTTCATTAACATTTTATGAGGTAATTTTCTTCAAATCTTACTTGTATGTTATATAGTGGTTTAAATGATTTTTAGCAACCATTGCTTTTTTCATATCTTGTGACAAATTGATAAGAATGAACATCTTTTTATTGTGTCAGGCTGGAGACAATGGGACATCCCAGCATGTTTGGACACGGACCGGAGAAGGATATGTTTGAACATCTTGCTCACGAGGTAACACGTTATGATTCCATACTATATTAAGGTAGTGGGTTCAGTTCAGTACTTTTTTATTTGTAATAGTGATTGATTGAAGTCTTTAGTTTAAGCAGGGGAAATCATGATTGATAGCATGTTCTGGTAAAAACTGTATGAAGAAGACTTATTCATGATTTATTACATGTAAGGTCGGACTGCATGTATAGTAGTGCATGTGTTCTGTTCTGTATGGAAGCTGCCTATATAGAAGCTAATAGTGTACTTTGCATATAGGTTGTACTTGTAATGGAACTTTGTCAACTATTTATCACTCTTTACTGAATAAAATCTGTCTGTAAATGAATTAAAATTACATCTTGATTCTGCCAGCACTGACGACATAGTGATAGTAGCTAGTTCAAACCTTCTTTCATGATTAAAGGGCCAGCTGTTTCCTTTCATGCATATTTTATTCTCATAACGAAATCATTGTCTTCCCCTTGCAGCTGAGTTTCCCCCAGCGAGTGGTGATGTCAAACCTCTGGCTCTTCACTCCAGTTGTATCATGGTGAGTACACAAGTATGTTAGGTGACTGTTTTGTGAATTGTAAAAGTATATATCTCTACATTTGTGCATTGTAGTTACATGTATCGCTACTATGGTTTGCTGCTTCAAGTGGTATATGGCTACAGGGTAATATTGTACATGTTAGCAATGAATGTTACTTGAAGCCATGTTCTAGACAAACATTGTTACACACTGTTAATCTTAACATCACTCTGCCATCATGGTCATGTAACATGATACTGTCCTTTTAAGACTGTGGAGTTATATCAGAAGATGTTGAAAGGTTGGAGATGTAGCAATCTTTAACTTGTGCTGTATCGTGGAAGTAGGTTTCTGATTTACATTGTATAGTGAACAGTACAGAGTTATTGAAAATTATTCAAATTGCAGGATTTTGTCCCGGAAGCCTTCTACAAATGCCATCTTGCGTACTGTCACCTCCGTTACCCGGTTCAATGGTGGTGTGAAGGTAAAAATCTCATGTTGGATCAGTTTGAATGCAGTTTAATAAAAACTGATAGGCAAGGCTGACATCTGGCTTAAGAATTAGCAATTTGGATTTTATTTTTCTCATTTTTCGAAAACACAAGTTAACGTGTTGAAAATTGTTTGGGAGAGACTTGGATAATTCATAAACAGCGTTACCTCTGTAACTAGATACCACATTTAATAGCTAGTACTCATTTTATATGAAATTAAGGAAGATTTTGCAATAAACTAGTAGTAAATTACTTAACTGAAAATTATCATAGTGAAAGTAATATATATATGTGTATATATACAAAGTAGGACTTGGCATCTAATTTCATCAGAAACCATAAATGCTGAAAAAAGCAGTTCACTTATAAATCATTCTGGCGATAGTTCCAGTGGTTTGTTTTGTGCAATAGATAACAAAACAGTATATAGAAAACTCTGTTTCTTTAAGGATAACGTAGTGCCCCCAGAAGCTGTAGCTGTTGTCAACCATCGAATCCACCCAGCTCAGTCTGTAGAGGAGGTGAGATTTTGATTTCCTCTGGTGCTCAAACAGTTTGATGACTAACTATCTTGTATATTCATATGAAGTGGTTTATCCAACTTATAAACTGACAGATACATTTTCAGACTAAAATGTGTGTACATCAATGAATTCCATAGATTGAAGCTGTGATTTCCATCAATATCATGTGCATTTTCCTGACTTCACTGTCAACAGTGAATGTGAAAAATAACAAACTCTTCCCAGAAGGAAGCAGGCCTTACAGCATGTAGCAACTTGTGAAAACTCTAACAAGACTGCAAATACAAATTCCGAGACTGCCTATCTTGTAAAAAAATAACAATTTGATTGGTTGGCAGACAACTACCACAACAGTAAACCAACGAAACCATATTTTAACAATATCTTTCTCTGTTAGTAATCCTAAGTTTACCGCTCTACTGACGTCTTATCCATGGTTTTAATAAACATAACAATAATGAGGACAATCTTGTGTTGGATTCATGTTCTTTTCCTCATATCCCATATGTAGCAATGTTATGATGTCCCATTTGGACAGAGATGATGACCAGTCAGCATAGTCCTAGTTTTTGTTTGTTCTGAAGTTCATGGTTCTCACTCAGGAAATACTGAACCATTGTTCAGACACTCATGTCATTAACATAGTATGCCGAAGTCACTTATTATTGCCTCACAATCTAATTATAAACAGATGGAACCTATCATTCTAACGTCATCGTGTTTCTTTTGCTTGGTACTGCCAAGGGTCTGTGTATGATGACTTCTTTATTCCAGTCTATCAGCAACGGGGCTAGGAAGTCTTTTGCACAAATTGATATTCTTTTAACCCTCTGATATTACTGAAGGTGAAATGTCAATTACAATAGACGCATTGTCATTTGACATGAGCATAAAGATCTCCCCTCAGATTAGAAATGCATCAATGTGTCAGATTAAATATCCCCTATCCATGCACTAATAGGTGATTGAGTACGACCGGATGCTGATCAACGATGACCGTGTGCAGATTGAAGTGAAGAGCGCCACAGAGCCACTCCCTCTTTCTCCGTATGGACCTGAGGATTTCGGCTACCAGACAGTTAAAAACAGCATCAGGCAGGTGTGGAGGAATGCAGTTGTAGCGCCAGGTAAACAGGGGATTCAGAAACTTTTAAATTGATTCATTGTTTTACTACCATCATGTTGTGCTCTTGTTATTGTTCACAGATATGTACAAGTATTTTGGACACTTGCTGAATAAGATATATATATCTTGGTTTGAAATTTGATCAAAAGTTAAAAGGCAACATAACAAAAATTGACAATGAAAATGATTATTGCAAATCTTTGCAGTTTTTACATTTGAGATCTAAAGATAAGCAATAGTCACATTTAGAGGAACTATTTGAGGTTCAAGTTAATGTGACCCTTTATTTATTTAGATATATTTGACTTTTTAAAAATTATTTTTTCATTATTTCCCCTTCCCTGCCAAGTTAGAGTCTTGCCCTTTTCCAAACTTCCTAAACCAATCATACTGACATAACAAAATTCAGTAGTTCCTTCTCTGTCCACCAGGGGTGATGATCGGAAACACAGACACTCGTCACTACATCAACTTCACACAGAACATCTACAGGTTTGCTCCTACCTACATGTATCCCGAAGATGTCGCCCGTTTCCATGGAAACAACGAGCGGCTGTCCATGAGAAACTACGAGCAGGCTGTTAACTTCTACTACCATCTGATCAAGAACGCTGACAAGCCTAGTCTTAGTCCACTCCACAAACACGGAGGAGAACTTTGAATCCAGTAGGATTATTCTTTATGTACTTCATGTCTTTATGCTCATTTCAATTTTTTATATGACTTTGTTGATGAATTTTTAAAAAAAAGTTTTCTGTTCTTTCAAAAAAGTTGCTGTTTGACAGTTTTTTTAAAAAGAAATATAAAAAATTTCTTCAAAGATCAATTGTTACAGTTGGGTTTGTTGTTGAATCTTTGTAGCAAGTTTCACTGCAGAGTTAGAGCTTCAAATGATCAATAATCAGAATAATAGATCATTATTATTTAATTCAACACTTCATGATGTATAATCAACTGTCTTCAGAACGAACCTGTGTGATTGGTATCACCATTTAGACAAGCTCAGGTCGACTCCAGAAGACCCAACCTTTAAGATGGTCATCAACAGTAAAGTTTTCACATATAATGACTTGTCACTTGAGTTCTTGTCTTATTGATCATTCATGCAAGTGGAAAGTGTTGTATATCCTCTGATAAGTACCTTGGTGCTTATTTTTCAGCACTTATTGGAGATCTTGCATTTAATACTTGACCCATCCCTTATTTTCCTAACTTCTCTTGACCTCCTGATGCTTATTGGAGGCGCAGCACCTATTTCATGAAAAACTAATGCATAATGATAAGTGATAGTCAACCTTTGAGCATTAGGGAAGAAGGTATAGATATCAGTTGCAAGACTATTTGAAAGTTTATCGATAATTCTTGCTTCTAGAAGATTTATTGTCATGCAGGACCGCAATATTAAAATAATGAATACGACCGCATTTAATCAGTCAAAACAAGAGATTGAAGTTTTGATAGTGACCTTATCACAATATCATCTGACTTCTTGAAGTCTTGTTTGTATCTTTTGTTGGTTTTTTTATGCTTGTTGAAAATTGCCAGATAAAATCAAAATTCTTGTCTTTCAGGTAATACCATGTATACCAAGCAAGTTAATGACTTGGTCTCAAGCAAATTCAATTAGGCGTGTTTCACACTATGAGCGAAAATTTTGACACATACGTCAGGGAATGCGATTTTTCATTCACTCTAGATGCGTCCAATAAAATGTGATAGTTAGATTATGTGTTTCGAAAGTACTTGTGGAAAATATCCACAAATTATTACGTCGTCTAAGGATTTCCCTTGCTTTTTCAAATGCGATGCGTCAAAAATAGGTACAAGTTTTATTTCAATCGCATCACACGGCAACGCATTTCTAATTCGCACGTAATGTGTAATCCATATGAAAAAATAACTGAATGCAATTTCAAATTGGTTTGGAATATTGCTCATGTGAAACGCGCCTTAGAATGTTATCAAATGAAAGATCATTTATCTTCCCCGTATTGATGTGATTTATTGGTGCTTCTTAAAACCATTCCAATGGATGTTTTTGTTAACCATCTTATGTAGTGTACTGAAATGACTCTGTTGCTTTGGAAATATTACATATTATATATTTTGTGTTCATTTAATTACATTCTGTACTTGTGTTGAATTTTGAGTTATCTTTAGGGAAGAAAAAGTGTTGATTGAACAGATTACAGTTCTTCTAATTTGTGCAACGTTTAAAGAAAAGGTGGTTTGTTTCCCGGGCATTTGCGTGTCATTTTTATATGTGCACATAAAGTTAATTTTCTGCGTCATTAAACCTTACCCATTTATCCATTTGTCGACCAAAATTGTCAACCAGAGACTGGACTAAATGTTAATGAAAAAACACGTGTATAACCCAAATGTTCATCATTATCTTTTTGACATAATATTTAATTCAGTTTAAATAAATCTTATATACTATCATGAACTACAGGGTACTAACATGGCAATATAATCAGTGACTTCAACATGAAATTATTTGTGCTCAATATTTGCTTAATTATTTTACAGAATTTGAATTTCAAAATTATTTCTTTGATGCATTATAATTTTTTCTACTACTAATAAACTAAAAATAACTCTCATTAAATTAGCTCTCATGACTTGATTACATAAGTGTTGTATCTTGTATATGTGTGTGTGTGTGTATAAAGTGTCCAGGGTTGTGATCAAGATTTTCTTTATCCAAGTTTTGTCTGATTTGCATCAATTCATTCAATCGCAGGAAGATGTTAGTCATTATTGTAAATATGTATTGATAGGAAAACACTATCAATATGTCGTTGGTATCGAAAGTGTTATATTTCCTGGATTAGTTACACATGTTTATATATGTATGTGTGCAGTCAACCCCTTCATAAAGACACCTGTGTCTGACAATCTTAAGCCTGTCATCAGTTCAATAAATCTTAGACATACCCACGTGCTGTGCTACTTCTCAATACACAATTTCTGCATTTGTTCAATCAAAAAAAAATGTTGCATTATATATATATTTTCAAAACATTATCTAAAAGTCTAACAGTATTGAGGATGACTTCTTAATGTTCAAGATGAAATCTTTTTTTAAATAGTGGTTGCAAAGGTGTGAAATGACTGAAAACAGTTCCATCAAACTAATGTTCCTTATAAATTCTTTGGGAATCACAGTTGAAATATGATTCTTTTGCTACCGCAATAGTAGTTTGCAATAGACCATTGAATTAGTAAAATAGTAAAAACAGGTCAGTAGGCATCCCTATTCATCATTTGTCTTTCATTGATCATTTTGATTGCATTTGTTATTATTAAAGTTTTCATGGAAAACTTTTGTACAGCATCTATTTATTTGAATATAATTCTATTGAAAAATATCTCCTAGATCCTAGAATGGGGCTTGATAAGGAAAGCTGACTTTTTTTTTTGTCAAACTTTTGTTAAATTTGTTCTTCAAAACATTACCAACTATCAAAAGTTGATACAAAGAAAGTAAAAGATCATATTGAAAAGGAGGGTTTTGAAAGAAACAGATTGATTGCAGTTACCGTGTCATACCCAGTACACAGTTTGGGCTACTTCTACTGGGTGTCCGAGCCCAAGTCAGTTTGTCTTTAAACTAAAGGTGCTTGATTCTGTGTGCAATGAAGAGTGTGCCCAATCCTTATTATACTCATTTGTTATTGGATGACTCTTCCTGTAATACAGTACATAGTTATTGAATCTTAATATCAACCCACCAATATCACCCAGATCAAATACTTTATACTGATAGTATTGTGTCTCATTGACATGTATGAGCATTTTATCACATTATGAATTTATAAACCTGTAATAAACTGTACTCAAATTGACAATTTAGTTTTTGTCTCATTTGTTTCTACAAGATATAAAGGGTTATGATTATGTTATCACATAATTGTTTGATAAGATGGCTATCAGATGACATTGGCCCATTGGATATGGATATTATTAGCTAATTTGGTAACAACAGTTGGAACTGAACTGTATGTCTTCAGGCAACTGCTTCACCCTTTACCTGCAAGATCAGACCTAGCACTCACCAGAGGTCTTCTATATAGGAGAGCATACATTTCCTAACTGGAAACATTCTGTTTTTTCTTAGCCAACTATTTCAGTTTTTACCTGCTGGTGCTGGACCTATCTCTCTGAGCAGATCGTCCAAGAAGTCGCTACAGGAGGCAATATGTACAAAAAATAATACCTTTTGTTGTTATCCCATAAAGAGGTGGTTTATCCAACTTATAAACCTTGTGCATGAGAAACTGACTTACATTGTTACTGGACATCACAAGTCTATGTCCTTGAGGAAAGAATAGTCTTCTCAGCACAGTGTGCATGTACATTAGGTGACAGTCTTCAACAGTGGTAACAAACGAGTTTGGCTTCAAGCCATCGTGTAAAGAAAAAACAATAATGAGTTATCGCAATCAATAGTATTCTGCAGAATGTTAAAAAAATCATGACTAAACAAAATTACAAGAGATTACTTTTGGAGAAAAGAACATGTCCCTTTAATATGCAAATTTATCATGTAATTTTGACAACAAGGGTTACAAAGACATGACGATGAGATGCTTTCAATCCTTCAAATTCCATTTTAACAGTCAAAACAATATATGCCCTCAAACATTCACTTGTTAGAACACAAGCTCTATCTATTATTCAACTGATGCCCTGAAAAATAGTAAAGGTTTTTGAAACTCAGAAATAACGCCATCCTCTGTAAAATGATTTTAATGAAAGTGCTGACAAATTTTACACATTCTATGTCAAATTAAAGACAATCAATTAGGTTGAGCCAACATTGGAAAAACATTGTGATTATTAGAAAGACAATTTCGAGAAATGTTTAAGATTGAAACATTAAAAATTACATGAACTTTCCAACAAAAATTTAAAGAATGCCTGATATTGACTCTCATCGAATCATTAATTATTTACAAAAGGATATTCAAAAATTAGAGTGTTCATTAAAATTACAAGAATAATTTGTAAATGTAGTTGTGATTTCTAACACAAATATTCTAATTATTATGACAAATATATGGAATGTAATAAAAATTATATACATAGGTATCTCTTTACTCAATAATCTATATACAAATATTAACATATTGGTTGTTGCCGATTAAAAAATGACAAACCTAGATTGTCTCCGACCAAGACATTTATCTTGTGTTATGCAAGTTTAAAAAACATTGTACATAAAACATGCCCTTATGCTTTCAGTATTTTGTCCAATATATTCAAATTTAACAAAATGATAATGCTTTTTTACCACTTGCAAGATGAAGTGTTGCTATGAATCTGGTTCATTAATAAACCAATATGCAATATCAGGCTAGAATTTGTTTAAACTGTATTGGTATTTCAATGATATTAAAGATGTAAAGGAAGAAAATATGAATAATATAACATGAAATAAAACATAAAAATTGGCAAAGGGAAATATGAAATGTTGTTTTTTAAAACTCATTTGAGAGATTGTCTTCACATAAGAAAAAAATGTCTTCAAGAATCATTCTTGTTCTTGCTTAAGTCAATTCAATAAAAAGAATGTGTTGAGAAACATTCTTGTATTCTAATTTTAAATAACATATTACTGCAAGAGAACAATGTCTTGTACTTTTCAAAGACATGTTCCTTATGGGATCCAAACCCACACCATCAAAGTCTGCCACCTAGTGCCAGCTCAGACCGTGCCAAAACCTTATCATCAGTCAAGGTCGGTATGGTCCTGTCCATAAGCTGTTGGTAGGTCAGTATTGGCAAAATTTGCCTGACCTTGCCTGGTGTGGGCTCAAACTGCTTAAGTGATTCATCTTGAAAAATACAAGAATTTAAACTAATGCCGATATTTTGATCCCAAATATCGAAAACGATGTTACATTTCACTAGGCGTCCTATCAAAAAGGCAGGTGATGAGAGCCCATCAGTCCTTGCTGTTGTAGAGTGGGTTGTCGAAGTTGACGTTGTCAGGCTGGGTGAAGGCGTCGCTGTCATCCTCACTCTGCTGGGCCTGGAGACGAGTAAACGATAAGCGGCTGTCCGAACCCTGGGGGAGGGACGGAGGGACGCAATGAGAGTATGTGAGGGAAGGTGACGTGAGGTGACAGTGACAGTGACAGGGAGAGGGAGAGGGAGAGGAGTGAATGTTGATGAAAACAAGACCTAGTGGAAGAGAAGAGATTTAAAAGTGAAGATTCTCGGGTTTAATACCCCTTTCTAAAAAAGATTTATATACAAATTTCACAAGATTTACATATATGTTTCACTTAGTGGGGAAAAAGCTTGAGTGTGGAATCCCCAAACAACCTTTTCTATAGTGATAAGCACTGATAAATCCTGGATCAACAATTGCGACAATCAATGACAAAGGAAGTACTTATTACTTGAAGAAACATGCAACATACTTTATATAGACATTTATTAAATGAGCTTGAGATATTTCTTTATTAAGCTTGAAAAGTAGCCAGACAGAAATATCAAATGAAATAAGAAACTATAATTTCTTGGGTAAAGTTTGAGCAACTCAAAAGAAGTGAGGTATGTAGTTCTTGGGTTAGAAGTTCAGGAATAATATTTTCAAAGGAACTCCCTTGTCATGCTTCTGCAGATAAACTTAGATAAGCAGTATTCATGAAACATACCAGTAGATTTTGTGTACCCTCTCTATATACTGAAGGATCTTTTAGTTAAAACATGCCAAGGAAGAATGAGATAAACATAAAAATGGAATTAGCCTCACCTTTCTGATTCTTCTCCAGACATCCATAAAACCAGTGACCTTTGACCTCCTCCACATGACAATGGCGACCACAACCACTCCGATTAATAATACTGTCAATATTATCATCCCGACAATGAACCCAACATTGGAGCCGGCCTGAAATATACAGAACAGAAGTGGAAGTAAGTTAGGAACTCAACTAGCAAGAATCTACGAAAGAAATGTACATCAGTGAGGGATTCCAATAACAAGGGTCTACGAAAGAAATGTACATCAGTAAGGGACTCAACTAACAAGAATCTACGAAAGAAATGTACATCAGTAAGGGACTCAACTAACAAGAATCTACGAAAGAAATGTACATCAGTAAGGGATATCGACTAACAAGGGTCTACGAAAGAAATGTACATCAGTAAGGGACTCCAATAACAAGGGTCTACGAAAGAAATGTACATCAGTGAGGGATTCCAATAACAAGAGTCTACGAAAGAAATGTACATCAGTAAGGGACTCAACTAACAAGAATCTACGAAAGAAATGTACATCAGTAAGAGATTCCAATAACAAGAGTCTACGAAAGAAATGTACATCAGTAAGGGACTCAACTAACAAGAATCTACGAAAGAAATGTACATCAGTAAGGGACTCAACTAACAAGAATCTACGAAAGAAATGTACATCAGTAAGGGATATCGACTAACAAGGGTCTACGAAAGAAATGTACATCAGTAAGGGACTCCAATAACAAGGGTCTACGAAAGAAATGTACATCAGTGAGGGATTCCAATAACAAGAGTCTACGAAAGAAATGTACATCAGTAAGAGATTCCAATAACAAGAATCTACGAAAGAAATGTACATCAGTAAGGGACTCAACTAACAAGAATCTACGAAAGAAATGTACATCAGTGAGGGACTCAACTAACAAGAGTCTACGAAAGAAATGTACATCAGTAAGGGACTCCAATAACAAGAGTCTACGAAAGAAATGTACATCAGTAAGGGACTCAACTAACAAGAATCTACGAAAGAAATGTACATCAGTAAGGGACTCCAATAACAAGAGTCTACGAAAGAAATGTACATCAGTAAGGGACTCAACTAACAAGAGTCTACGAAAGAAATGTACATCAGTAAGGGACTCCAATAACAAGAGTCTACGAAAGAAATGTACATCAGTAAGGGACTCAACTAACAAGAATCTACGAAAGAAATGTACATCAGTAAGGGATATCGACTAACAAGGGTCTACGAAAGAAATGTACATCAGTAAGGGACTCCAATAACAAGGGTCTACGAAAGAAATGTACATCAGTGAGGGATTCCAATAACAAGAGTCTACGAAAGAAATGTACATCAGTAAGGGACTCAACTAACAAGAATCTACGAAAGAAATGTACATCAGTAAGAGATTCCAATAACAAGAGTCTACGAAAGAAATGTACATCAGTAAGGGACTCAACTAACAAGAATCTACGAAAGAAATGTACATCAGTAAGGGACTCAACTAACAAGAATCTACGAAAGAAATGTACATCAGTAAGGGATATCGACTAACAAGGGTCTACGAAAGAAATGTACATCAGTAAGGGACTCCAATAACAAGAGTCTACGAAAGAAATGTACATCAGTAAGGGACTCAACTAACAAGAATCTACGAAAGAAATGTACATCAGTGAGGGATTCCAATAACAAGGGTCTACGAAAGAAATGTACATCAGTAAGGGACTCAACTAACAAGAATCTACGAAAGAAATGTACATCAGTGAGGGATTCCAATAACAAGGGTCTACGAAAGAAATGTACATCAGTAAGGGACTCAACTAACAAGAATCTACGAAAGAAATGTACATCAGTGAGGGATTCCAATAACAAGGGTCTACGAAAGAAATGTACATCAGTAAGGGATATCGACTAACAAGGGTCTACGAAAGAAATGTACATCAGTAAGGGACTCCAATAACAAGGGTCTACGAAAGAAAGGTACATCAGTAAGGGATATCGACTAACAAGGGTCTACGAAAGAAATGTACATCAGTAAGGGATATCGACTAACAAGGGTCTACGAAAGAAATGTACATCAGTAAGGGACTCCAATAACAAGGGTCTATGAAAGAAAGGTACATCAGTAAGGGATATCGACTAACAAGGGTCTACGAAAGAAATGTACATCAGTAAGGGATATCGACTAACAAGGGTCTACGAAAGAAAGGTACATCAGTAAGGGATATCGACTAACAAGGGTCTACGAAAGAAATGTACATCAGTAAGGGATATCGACTAACAAGGGTCTACGAAAGAAATGTACATCAGTAAGGGACTCCAATAACAAGGGTCTATGAAAGAAAGGTACATCAGTAAGGGATATCGACTAACAAGGGTCTACGAAAGAAATGTACATCAGTAAGGGATATCGACTAACAAGGGTCTACGAAAGAAAGGTACATCAGTAAGGGATATCGACTAACAAGGGTCTACGAAAGAAATGTACATCAGTAAGGGATATCGACTAACAAGGGTCTACGAAAGAAATGTACATCAGTAAGGGACTCCAATAACAAGGGTCTATGAAAGAAAGGTACATCAGTAAGGGATATCGACTAACAAGGGTCTACGAAAGAAATGTACATCAGTAAGGGATATCGACTAACAAGGGTCTACGAAAGAAATGTACATCAGTAAGGGATATCGACTAACAAGGGTCTACGAAAGAAATGTACATCAGTAAGGGATATCGACTAACAAGGGTCTACGAAGGAAATGTACATCAGTAAGGGATATCGACTAACAAGGGTCTACGAAAGAAATGTACATCAGTAAGGGATATCGACTAACAAGGGTCTACGAAGGAAATGTACATCAGTAAGGGATATCGACTAACAAGGGTCTACGAAAGAAATGTACATCAGTAAGGGACTCCAATAACAAGGGTCTACGAAAGAAATGTACATCAGTGAGGGATTCCAATAACAAGAGTCTACGAAAGAAATGTACATCAGTAAGGGACTCAACTAACAAGAATCTACGAAAGAAATGTACATCAGTGAGGGATTCCAATAACAAGGGTCTACGAAAGAAATGTACATCAGTAAGGGACTCAACTAACAAGAATCTACGAAAGAAATGTACATCAGTGAGGGATTCCAATAACAAGGGTCTACGAAAGAAATGTACATCAGTAAGGGATATCGACTAACAAGGGTCTACGAAAGAAATGTACATCAGTAAGGGACTCCAATAACAAGGGTCTACGAAAGAAAGGTACATCAGTAAGGGATATCGACTAACAAGGGTCTACGAAAGAAATGTACATCAGTAAGGGATATCGACTAACAAGGGTCTACGAAAGAAATGTACATCAGTAAGGGACTCCAATAACAAGGGTCTATGAAAGAAAGGTACATCAGTAAGGGATATCGACTAACAAGGGTCTACGAAAGAAATGTACATCAGTAAGGGATATCGACTAACAAGGGTCTACGAAAGAAAGGTACATCAGTAAGGGATATCGACTAACAAGGGTCTACGAAAGAAATGTACATCAGTAAGGGATATCGACTAACAAGGGTCTACGAAAGAAATGTACATCAGTAAGGGACTCCAATAACAAGGGTCTATGAAAGAAAGGTACATCAGTAAGGGATATCGACTAACAAGGGTCTACGAAAGAAATGTACATCAGTAAGGGATATCGACTAACAAGGGTCTACGAAAGAAATGTACATCAGTAAGGGATATCGACTAACAAGGGTCTACGAAAGAAATGTACATCAGTAAGGGATATCGACTAACAAGGGTCTACGAAGGAAATGTACATCAGTAAGGGATATCGACTAACAAGGGTCTACGAAAGAAATGTACATCAGTAAGGGATATCGACTAACAAGGGTCTACGAAGGAAATGTACATCAGTAAGGGATATCGACTAACAAGGGTCTACGAAAGAAATGTACATCAGTAAGGGATATCGACTAACAAGGGTCTACGAAAGAAATGTACATCAGTAAGGGATATCGACTAACAAGGGTCTACGAAAGACATGTACATCAGTAAGGGATATCGACTAACAAGGGTCTACGAAAGAAATGTACATCAGTAAGGGATATCGACTAACAAGGGTCTACGAAGGAAATGTACATCAGTAAGGGATATCGACTAACAAGGGTCTACGAAAGAAAGGTACATCAGTAAGGGATATCGACTAACAAGGGTCTACGAAAGAAAGGTACATCAGTAAGGGATATCGACTAACAAGGGTCTACGAAAGAAAGGTACATCAGTAAGGGATATCGACTAACAAGGGTCTACGAAAGAAATGTACATCAGTAAGGGGCATCAACCAGCAAGAATTTGTGAAGAAGTGGACATTAATTGGGTAAATAAACCAACAAGAATTTACAAAAGAAGTTGACATCAGTAAGGGTTATCAACCAACAAGAATCTACGAAGGAGTGGAAGACAGTTTTAGGGGCATAAAGCAAACCAACCACAATTCGTCAAAGAATTTGAGGTTCATAAGAACATCCAGAAAACATCATTATGTGAACCATGCAGACATTGACTGGGGACAACTGGCAAGCATGAATCAATGTAACTGTTTGACTTCTTAATCTTGAAACAATGTCACATACTTATTCAAAATCATCATGTTTCAATTTCATATCATTAAATCAGTTTTTTTATGAAAATGTATTCTTTAATCTATGGCAGCACGGGTTTCTATTAAAGGTTACCTTTGCAACACTTTTCCCAACAGTTGATATCCACAGTGGACTCTGTATAAGGTGGATGTATCCATTTAGTGCTCGGATATTAGCTTTAATGATGGTCACTCCATTCACTTGGAACTGAAAATCAGAGAATTCTTGCAATCTGAAATGCTTGATGCTCATTGCATGAACATGCCATTACCTTTATTTTTTCAATGACAATTTACTGTACAAACAGATTCTATTGTTTATCAAACCAATGAACTAATAAGCCCTTGAGCAGGTTGTACTTTGAAATTATCAAATAAATTATCATCATATATTTTAAAATATTTTCAAATCTAAAGGACAGTAAACTTCTTGAACTAGAGCCTCACTGTGGCTGCTGGGTGCCAAGGGGAAAAAATTTGTCATTGTCATGGAAACAGTAACCAAATAGTAGAGTGTCCTCACCCTGGACCTGTTCCTGGTGACGAGGAGGGGCATGTTGTCGAGGGAGGTGAGGGTGAGGGGGAGGGACATGGACAGGTTCAGGTACACCTGGCTGTTGTTCACTATATGGTTCTCCAGGGCCGGCAGGTTCAACATCTGAAATAGTATTGTCACTCAGTAAATTACAATTTGAACTTTTCTGAAAAAAATTTAATCAGGAGTATGTTGTAACTTTAGTTTCCCCATTGGGAGGGTTAGCATTTGATACAATCTCAATAAATTCAAATCATTGATTCATTCTCAAGTCTTATGGTTGTTACACAGTTTGTCACTCATCTACGATCTGACAGAATCCTATCAAATGTTCTGAAATCACTTAGATTATAATTTATGCAAATATTTTGACATATTTGAATATAATTCTACATATAAATGCCAATATTTTACAACATGCTATCTTTGAGGTATCTTTGAAGAGGTAAGTTAAATCAAATACTAATATGAAGGATAAATCTCTTACAGAAAGGTCATCTATGGACTCGTCGACGGGTACGAAGACGGTGACAGACTGGCTCTGATCCTTGATGAGAGAGGTTAGGTTGTCACTCACTGGCCGGTTATACTCCAGACTCTGTGTATGGACATCACAGTTATGACACAGGTCTTCAACTAATATCTCAATCCCAAAATTTCTCTTTTAAAGGTTTTGACTTAAGCAGTAAGAGTATGATGAAAAATATATCAATATGACCGAACGTTATATATATCATTTGAAAGGAAACTACAAATTATAAGAGACAGGAATTTATCAATGAGCAAGTTGATTTAAATCGGTTTCATTTAACCTCAATATATTTCTTCCATAGGTTTTTGCCAATGAAAATTAGCATATTGTAAAAGAAATCCAGATCAATTAATTTCAAAGTACAGTTAATTTTATGATTATGACGCTATTTTGGACCAATAAACAAAATAATATCAATCATACATTTCCACAGCCATATATAAACACTTTTGAAATCTCCCTCAAAACCCTATGCAGTGTTAGTTTTGATTACAAATACAAAGACTCTTTACCAATTTTGGATGAAGTCTGAAAGTCTGAAGCAACCATGTGTCCACAAATTTGCAACCAATACAATTTCTTTGATTATCAAGTCTCGTTTTTCAAATCGAACAACTGAGATGTCTCACCTCAAAGAATCGGAGAGCGCGGGACAGATAGGATAGAGCACTGTAGATGTCCTTGTTACACAGCCTGCCATCTCCCACATACCCCTCCATACACACACACGTCACGCTCCCGTTGTGGAGGTCCCGCACTGAGGGGGAAGGAAATATTGTCATTTTTCTCTCATTCTTGAAATTTGTTAAGATTATTGAGGACAAAAGCTATATGATCATATGATCACGCACTGACATCAGGTTTCTTTTATGAAAACCGAAACAGTCATTGAAGCGGGAATTCATAATATTATCATAATTAAACAATATCTACATTAGAAAAACCATAATCAGCGATGAAACATGTTGTAACATTCAGACCTTTAGAAATCAGAATAATATTTACTATTGGGGAAATAACTAGAAATATGTGCATGTGATGCACAGTGATGTCCCCCTTCCAAACTTTTAATCCAACCTTATTGCCTCTTATACCAGAAACAATCCATACCAAATATATAATAAAAAGGTTAATATATTAGCATCATTGAACTTGACATGATAATGACTCATGAAATATACAAGTTCAATGGTGCATAAGGAAGATCGAGTTTTATATATATGTCAACTTCTCTTTTGTAGGGAATGTAACATTGGATACTCACACAGTCATCAAATATTATAATTAGCATCCACAGTCCCAAATATGCACTAAGTTCAAATTGTTTCCATGGAAACCAAGTAAAATGAAAAATTAAGAATAACCAAAGTAGCAAATGGCACCACCCAAGCACTAGATCTAACCACATACCAGTTTTAGTAAAATAATACTCATTCGATTTTTAGGTATAGGTTGGAAAATTACCCTACCCCCATATACACAATGTTCAAATTGTTTCCATGGAAACCAGAAAAATATTAAAGAATTGAGTAACGAAAGTAGCAAAAGGCACCACTCCATCACTAGATCTAACCACATACCAAGTTTTAAAAAAAAATATTGAATGGTTTTTGAGATATGGCCCAAAGTTCAAATTGCTTCCATGGAAACCAGAAAAAAAATTCAGAATAACCAAAATAGCAAAAGGCACCACACCACCACTAGACCTAACCACATACCAAGTTTTGTAAAAAAAATATTGAGTGGTTTTTAAGCATTTCAGAATTACAGAATTACGGAATTTCTGACAGAACTGAAAACATTTTGTCTTCCACAAAGGTTTTTGCGGGGGACATAATGATCTAAAATGTGATACATATTTGTTTACTATCAAAATGGTATGTATTCCTAATATTCTAAGCTTTATCTGTTAAAGACAAGACCATAAAATGGACATCATTCCCTCTCCCAACATCTTAACCTTTCTACCTTTTCTTATCTCATCTCACCTGCAGGGGGAGTGAAAATACAGTGAGCGAAGGGGGAACATCCCCCGTTGTCCTTTGCACACCTGTTGAAGGTTGATATGCAGGTGTGTCCGTCACCATGGTAACCAGAGTAACAAGTGCAGTTGACGCTATTGGACTGAAATGTAAAGTGAAGATAAGATATGATATTGCTTCAGAATTGACTAATGGAATTACATACACATTGTGTTTTGTTTGGTGTTCTCTGGTTGTATTTTCAGATAGTATATATATTCATTTGTTGCTAGAACAGAATTAAACGAATAAGCAGACTGGCATTATATTGAAGTAGAGACATTTATCAAGTGGAATGCAATATATAAGAAAAAAAGCAAACTGAAAAATAGAGGGGAAAAAGTGCTTGAAAAGGGTAAAAGAATCTATATCAAAATGTTGTTATTGCCAATAAAAGTTGAAAAATAGAAGTTGATAATCCATGAAATCTTCTTGTTTTTCTGATACTGCTAAGTTCAAGAACATCCCTCACACAGAACCATACAAATCAAAGGATGAAGAAAGCTCCCCCCCCTGCTGTACTCACACTGTAGTTGCACATGGCCTTCTCGTGGCATCCACCGTTGTTGGTGTTGCAAGGCGAGTAACAGATATACCCGTCTCCGATGAACCCGTCGTTACAGCGGCATGTCACTTTGTCTCCGTACTTTGTACACTTTGCATCCACGCTGCAGTTTCCATTCCTGTACTCACAACTGTTGATTGCTGGAACACGGACATTTGATAGGAATGGTTATCAGGAGATCCATCATCACCTTTAAAACTATTTTACTTTATCAATTATTCAGTCCTTAAAATGTTCATTAAAGAAAAGGACACTCTCACAAATAGTTTGAAAGGAAAAATCATTTGCCTCTTTACACAAGAAAGGTTAACAGTAAGGGATGATTAGGAAAGTATGATTATGAACAGGTGAAAACTGCAGTTCCTTATTCATTTCATAGAGACGGGTCTGACTATACAAACATTTGATCCACACACAATTTTTTAGATTTTTATGATGTCTTTTAGATTGAAATCTCTCATAAAAATCAATCACTTTATCAATGCTATAAGGATTGAACCTAAAACTTTGATCATGATATCTACCATGACAAAATGCCTTAAAAAATTAATCTTAACATATTTTCAAAATTGTCCAAACTGTCGGTGAAGTTTAGTAAGTAATTTATTTTGCTCAAGAAGGGTCATTCCAGTTATCATCCAGGGTCTAGTGGACCAATCAGAGATTAAGATTACTTACTGAAGTAGGATAATAAAAAAATTGAGATATTTAAGTATGTTTGCTTAATAAGTTTGGTTATTTATATCAATATATATTCATGAAAATGGACATTCATAATAGGACATTCTGACCTTTCTCTTATGGAGACATATGCCTTTTAATGCTTAAATGATGGCAATATAAACGATATTTTGTATGAACGTGCCCTTTCAGAAGTTCTTGGCCAATAGGAAAAAGACCATCACACCTTGGAAATATGTTACGGTACCAAGTTCTTTATTCTTTATCAAGGTTTAACATCAAGTTAGCTTATATCCATTCAGTATCCATACATTGATTATAAGGTAAACAAAAGCCAGGACCCACATATGTTACACCCTGGTCCTGCTAAACCTTCCACACAAGTTCCACAGTCATCTCCACGGAAACCAGAGGCACAGATGCATTCTCCGGTGCCGTCCAAACCATCCTTACAGAGTCCAGCACCACTACAAGGGGTCTCTGGGCCACTGGGGCATTCTGGGTACATTGGATAAAATTAATTCATATATCAATGTATTGAATAATAATATTGAATGAAAGTTAAGATAACATAGTTTGAATTGTACTGCATGGAATGAAAATAAGAGCATTTCACAATCTTTCACATAGTTTCAGAATATACATTTATGTCCTTTAATCTAACATTCAATAATGCATTTTCAAGTTGTATATGCTAAATATATAGGCTTACATAATCTGTAAGTCTTTAGAATTAAGCTTTGATGAATTTTATATTTAGCCATTTTTAAGCAAGTAATGATTTCCCATTAGCTAACAGATAATTAATTCAGCTATTATTCAACTAGACAGTTCTGAAGATGCAGTGTTCACATACCTGTGCAGTTGGGTCCATAATAGCCAGAACAGCATGCAGGGATCTGGGAAAGAGAACTAACTTCTTTATTCATGAATAAGTTCATACTAGGGTGAGGGCAGCGCTGACCTACGCTATAGAAATGAGGACTAATACAATGACACAGCTGCGGATCAAATAAATGATGCACAACGGTACAAGAAAGTTAAAAAAAGTAAGGGGGGGGGGGGGGGGGAGAGATGGGTTCCATTAAAACACAGGAATGACACTCGTGAAAGGTTCCACATTTTAATTGTGACGTTTCAGGGGTCGTTTGACCTGGTCTGATGAAGGGGGTCAAACGACCCGAAACATCACAATTAAAATGTGGAACCTTTCACAAGTGTCATTCCTGTGTTTTAACGGTACTCCCCCCCCCCCCCCCCCCTTACTTTAAAAGTTCATACATTTTAAGGAAACTAAAAAAAACAGGAGACCGAGAGATCACTGTTTCTCCTTCAAGTTTGGTGATCATAAAGAGTGAATTTCATGCATTCATCTTAAATCAAATCTCAAGACAACTCAGAAGATTGTAAGTTCAAATAAAATAGACCTTCACGCCTCTCACTGATCCTACCATCATCCTAGTGAGAAACACTAAACAATCTAGGAATTATTTTAAACCAATATTCAAAATTTACAATTCTATTGCCTTCTTTCAGATGAGAATGTGCCAATAAAAGGATGGCGCATAGAACATACCAAACAACAACCTTTTTTCACATTTGCATTTAATTACAAAGATGGTGTTTTCATGAGTTATATTTTCTGTTTTTGTGTCCAGCTCTTTTTGTTGTATTTAAGGAGCGGTGTTCAAATAAGCCTCAAGGCTTGTTCACCAATCCTTATTTTATTTAATGAAATAAAAATATGTTTAAACCACATACCAAACTTGTATTCTCACACATCCTGTAGCAGCCAACCAGACTGGAGACCTCTCCCCCCGGCTGAGTGACAGCGTAGGTACACTGGTGTGTGATGGGCCCCATCCCTGACACAGATGCAAACCCAGGGGGACATGTGTACTTCATTCTGTGACAATCCTCACATGGACCCTACAACACAACATGGCAGTCTTTATCTTCTGATCTTCTTCGCGTAACACAAAACAACCTTACACAAGCTTAACAATAATGCCTTTCTTCAACTACCTTTTAAACTACTTTAGTGACATAACATCACCACAACAATTTTTCAATAAGAACCTGGTCCCCAACTTTTCAAACTTCTCTTTGACAAATAATGTGGATGACTAAGATGATCTATACCCTTTGCATTCAAGTTTAAAGTTGGAACCAAGATCTTCTTCCTTGTACTCTTTGAGTATAAAATGATTGTTGTAGACCTTGATGTCACACCTGTCAAGCTCCTTACCTTGGTAGTGTTGTAGATCTTGATGTCACACCTGTTGAGCACCTTACCTTGGTAGTGTTGTAGACCTTGATGTCACACCTGTTGAGCACCTTACCTTGGTAGTGTTGTAGACTTTGATGTCATGTCTGTCGAGCTCCTTACCTTGGTGGTGTTGTAGACCTTGATGTCATACCTGTCAAGCTCCTTACCTTGTTGGTGTTGTAGACTTTGATGTCATGTCTGTGGAGCTCCTTACCTTGGTGATGTTGTAGATCTTGATGTCACACCTGTTGAGCACCTTACCTTGGTAGTGTTGTAGACCTTGATGTCACACCTGTTGAGCACCTTACCTTGGAAGTGTTGTAGACCTTGATGTCACACCTGTTGAGCGCCTTACCTTGGTGGTGTTGTAGATCTTGATGTCATACCTATCAAGCTCCTTACCTTGGTGGTGTTGTAGACTTTGATGTCATGTCTGTCGAGCTCCTTACCTTGGTGATGTTGTAGATCTTGATGTCACATCTGTTGAGCACCTTACCTTGGTGGTGTTGTAGACCTTGATGTCACACCTGTTGAGCACCTTACCTTGGTGGTGTTGTAGATCTTGATGTCACATCTGTTGAGCGCCTTACCTTGGTGGTGTTGTAGATCTTGGTGTCACACCTGTTGAGCGCCTTACCTTGGTGGTGTTGTAGATCTTGATGTCACATCTGTTGAGCGCCTTACCTTGGTGGTGTTGTAGATCTTGATGTCACACCTGTTGAGCGCCTTACCTTGGTGGTGTTGTAGATCTTGATGTCACATCTGTTGAGCGCCTTACCTTGGTGGTGTTGTAGATCTTGATGTCATACCTGTCAAGCTCCTTACCTTGGTGGTGTTGTAGATCTTGATGTCACATCTGTTGAGCGCCTTACCTTGGTGGTGTTGTAGATCTTGATGTCATACCTATCAAGCTCCTTACCTTGGTGGTGTTGTAGACTTTGATGTCATGTCTGTCGAGCTCCTTACCTTGGTAGTGTTGTAGATCTTGATGTCACACCTGTTGAGCACCTTACCTTGGTGGTGTTGTAGATCTTGATGTCATACCTGTCAAGCTCCTTACCTTGGTGGTGTTGTAGACCTTGATGTCACACCTGTTGAGCTCCTTACCTTGGTGGCGTTGTAGACCTTGATGTCATACCTGTCAAGCGCCTTACCTTGGTAGTGTTGTAGATATTGATGTCACACCTGTTGAGCGCCTTACCTTGGTGGTGTTGTAGATCTTGGTGTCACACCTGTTGAGCTGGGGGTGGAGTAGGTCGGGTATTCCCTGTACAACTCCTCCACTCGTCAATCGGTCTGTCTCTGTGATTGGCACATTGTTCACATACACCTGGTGGGAAGGAAAGCAATCTAGATAAAGTAGCTATTCTTTAAATTCTCATTGTAACAAAAGAATGTCTTAAAGGAAACTGGGAAAATTGACAATGATTTTTAACGGAAAAGAACAAACTCTCACTGCTATTTTCTATCTAATTGTTAAGATCCAAAACTTATAATTTTGTCAACATAAGTGGACAGAAACTTACCCATTCTCTCCCAACTCTCATTTATTCTCACAATTTTGTATTTCTGCTTAAAATTTGTTATACATATATCATCCTTGTTTCTACTCAATAAAAAATTGTCTTTCATCTGAGCTGTCTAGCAAGAACATGTGAGCACCACACAGGAGAAGAAACCCTAGTCATGTTTACAGTAACAGCAACAGTTGCATAGTTTGCTCAGGTTGAAACAACATCTCTGAGTACTCAAATACCTTTGGTTGAAACAACATCTCTGAGTACTCAAATACCTTTGGTTGTAACAACATCTCTGAGTACTCAAATACCTTTGGTTGTAACAACATCTCTGAGTACTCAAATACCTTTGGTTGTAACAACATCTCTGAGTACTCAAATACCTTTGGTTGTAACAACATCTCTGAGTACTCAAATACCTTTGGTTGTAACAACATCTCTGAGTACTCAAATACCTTTGGTTGTAACAACATCTCTGAGTACTCAAATACCTTTGGTTGAAACAACATCTCTGAGTACTCAAATACCTTTGGTTGTAACAACATCTCTGAGTACTCAAATACCTTTGGTTGTAACAACATCTCTGAGTACTCAAATACCTTTGGTTGTAACCAATCTGGTTTTTCTTCTGCTTGACAAAGCAAGTGATTACTTTTTAGATAAGTTTGTATGTTTAAAAAGTGAGTTTAGTAATGTCACAGAAAGAACCATGGATTGTAGCAAGGTTACGTGGGTAGACATGGTATGCGTAACATCTTTGAGAGAGAATCGAACAAACCTTGCCGTCCCTGATGGTGAAGACGAGCGGATGATCCCTCCCAAGAACAGTGCTCTCCCTTTGTCCATCCTCCAGCACGGATGTGAACACCACCTTTGGTAAGATGTAGTACTGCAGCAGTCTTACAGTCTGCAATCATCAACATAGTTTACCTTTCAAATAGGCCATCTCTTTGTGGAGTAGATATAGAAACAGTTATTTATAATAAGTTTGTTTTTATATGTTATTAGCAGAATATTTGTCTGATATTATAAAATAGGAAGGTTAGATTCATTTGTCTTAAGCATTTCCATAAACAATTACTATATTGCTAACTAGGACTGCCAAGGCAGTAATTAGGTCTTCAAGGTACAAACCAATGTTTGACATTCAATGTTCAATGTCGATGAAACCATGACATTTCATCAAATAAAAGCATTTTAATCAACTGGAATATTCAGACAGAGATACATTGCCTCATCACAACACTAAAAGTCAAACATTAACAAAAAGACAGTTTATTGTAGCAATAAGAGGTACTGACCACAGTTCTGCGGAGATTCTGCAGGGCTGTGTTTGACGGAGCGAAGAGCGTGTATTGACCCATGTCGTCCTCCAGAGTGGACACCAGACCATAGTCCTGAATGGAAAGACAGTCCTTAAGTGGTACATTGATCACACGTAAAAATCAATGTTTAAGTTTAAAAACCCAAATTTTTTGTATTTTCAAAAATATCTTTTGACTCGGTCAGTTTTATACGGTTTTGGGAAACAAAAATAAAATAAAAATAGAGCCATGGGCTCTGTAGCTCATCAGACTTTTGATAGAAATATCTACAATCTACAATTTAGAATCTCCAGTTCCCAAGGAGTCTACACACAATTTTTCAGCTCTCTAGACCTTTTGGAACTAGGGAAAAAGATTAAATTAGGTTTTTTAGGTTTTGACCCCTGTGACCCCATTTGGGGTCATGTGGTCACCAAACCTACAATTTAGAATCCCCGTTGGCCAAGGAGTCTACACACACCTTTCCAGCTCTCTAGACCTTTTGGAACTGGAGAAGAAGATGAAATTAGGGTTTTTCAGGTTTTGACCCCTGTGACCCCATTTGGGGTCATGGGGTCACCAAACCTACAATTTAGAATCTCCAGTGCCCAAGGAATCATCAGACCTGATGAGCTAAAAATTCACATTTTGAAAAATTCGCAAAAATAAAAAGGTAATGCAGAGACTTAACAATTAACTTGCTGAATAGATCAATGCAGAGGAAATTCTGACCCGTCCCTTTATGTTGTTAATGACAAAAAAGATTATCTTAGATTTCCTGACTGAAGATACATCTCAGAATTTTCTATGAGCTATGGTTATAACAGTTTGAAATGATAGCAAGTAAGAACTTTATTCACATTGAGATACTTGTAGAACAATGAGTATTCCGGTTTCTGAGAGAGGAATTCATCGAGATCCGGTTGCTCAGAGTTTGGGGTGAATGGCTCAAGCACCTGAAATAAGATTAACGACATTGTTATCAAACCATTATAAAACAACTCTTATCTTAAGTCAACACAAACAATGACAATGGGCTCATTTCATAGGAATTGTGATGAATTGTTAGGTATAGGCTGAAGATTCATAAAGCAAACTTAGTTTGATGGCCCTTCGGTTGTTGGAACAGCCACAATGTAGAACAGCTGAAACCATTCTCACCTTGTCAACAATGTGTATGTACCCATTCAAAGCAGGAATGTCAGCTTTTGTTATTCTTGCAGTGGTAAACTGTGTGTTGAAGATCAAAATACTCTGAAACACGAAGAAGTTGAAAACATCAGACTCTCAAATTATTCTAACACACATAAAATCAATAAGCTCTTTATCAATACTTTTTGAAAGATTGAATGCAACAATCCTGTGTAAAGTACATCTTGGACATCTTCTTTCGGGGGCACTTAGAGATGGATTTAAACTGAGAGAAGCACTCATAAAATCATCATAATATCTTTCTCATGAGACTGCTTCAGTCTTAACTTTTCAAACAGAGACTTTGAAGGTCAAGAGAAGTGAACTAGCATTTCTGGATAGGAACCTCTTTCTCTTTTTTTAATGAAAATATTCACAAATTCATAAAACTGATGAGGGGAAAGCCAATATTCAGAAATGTTTGGGTATTGTTTATTTTCATATAAAGAGCAGTTTTCATAAACTCTTGCTTTCATTTTCTATCTTAAGTGAATTTATGCCAAGGAAGTCATAAATGTATTTTGCATATAATTTCCCAAATTACTGATGAAAATAAAAAATAGGGACACATGCATTAGTATTTATGTGAGTACTCATACAAAATTTAATAATCATATAGAAACCTTTCTATTTCCAGAATCTCTAGCATTACATGGACAATATTTTCTTCTGGGATGATGAATTCTGAGAAATTCACATAGATAAATTCACATAATTAAAACTAGACTCACATCATTGGTGGAGACAATTCTCAGAGAGTATCCATCGTAGAACGTATCAAACTTGTGCTCTATGTGTGACATCTGTCTCAGGTTGTAGGTCGTGTAGGCGCTCGCCACCGTGTGGAACCTGTTCAGATCATAGTAAACAGACAAAAATTATTTGTTTGTGAAAGATTGATGTTGGATATTATATCTCTCGTCAATATTCCATCAATCATAACTGTGCCCTTCAAGGTCAAATATAGTGTGTTCTGGGGTTCTCTCCAAAATATCAACCCTGGGACTTTTCATCTGGAAAACTTGAATTCCTGGGCCTAGATATTTAAAGCTCTTTTAGTGCTAAGATAGTCCTTGGCTCCATATAATAAGATTGGCTTATGACTAATTTTGCATTAAGAGAGCTTCAAAAATCAAGGATCTGAAATCTTGGATTATTTGAGAGTTGGTATGGAACATTAACCAATGAAAAGGCTTGAAAAGGTTGATTTGGATTATTCTCACAGATATTTCTGAGTGACATTGTTGAAAGCTAGATAGGGTGGGGGATGTGGGGCTCAAAAGAAAAGTAACTTCTAACAAAGTTTGAAATAATGTTGAGAAGGAGACTGCCCAAAAGTGATATATACTGAATTCAATACAAGCAAATGAAGTTAATGGCCACAAGGGACAAATTCCATACACTGATCTAGTGTTAATGGAAACTGTCCTTCATCTAAAAGTGAGTATGTCTACCATTACACAATTACAACACATTATTGTTTTGTAGTAATTATCATTCCTTAACAATACGGAGCGGGATAGCACAGTGGTTAGCGCCTTCTGTCTGGGGCCCAGCAACTTTGTCTGCCATAGAGAATTGTTCTACTGACTGTAAGGTTTGAATGCAATTCTACACTGAATTTCAGCGTACTACCACCCATGACTCGCTTGTTCCATCCCGTGGTCACAGGTTTCACTGCAATGTATAGCCACATTAAGTGTTGCAGGCGTTCTCCCTGCAATAATACTAGCAGCAAAGATATAAGTGAAGTACTCTTGAAAGCGACGTTAAACCTCATTTCCCCTCACCTCACCTCACCTCCCCCTCCTAAACATTAACCCTACTGCACGACACTGATTAGAAGAGGATAATATCAGACCCACAATGCACATGATGCAATGCCCAACTGGCCACCTACACAGCCACTTGTTCTATAAACTCCACTGCTCTCCTCAATCACAGGACGACAGCAGTTCTACGGATATGAGTGTAACATGACACCTGACGAGTGTCCGCACCCCGTCATTCGGCTATTATCGACTCACAGCAAGACAGAAGGCCTCCCACTTAGTCTGCCAACACTTTAGAACTTCACATGTAGCTAACCTTGATTTAACTACCAGATATTAGTCTGTGTGCTTGATAGAAATAAATAACCTGGACTCAAACGTTCCATAACTTTCCTGAACACAAGGGTCACAGTGATACCACTTGAAAAAGCTAACACAGCAGTGATCAATTGATTTTTCTTTGTGTGGGGTTTTCCCATGAGACATGAAAATATCTTTTGAAAGGTTATCAGGCAATACATGTACATATTGTTCAGGAAAACCGTCTACTATCATCCCCACAGTGTTTCCAAATGACTTGTGATTCCTACAAATTGCAACCAAAGAAGGGTTTTATTGAGTATATATTCGTAACAGGTAAAACCCATCCTAATCAAACTTGAAAAATTTGAATGCCCCCTTTTCTTTCTTTCCTTTCCTCCGTTTCAATTAGTTTGTATGCAATCGTCAGGCAGGGGTGAAGCTCCGACCATTGATGCAAGCCAAGGTCTCACGTCTGTCAACCCGACTCACTTGACATTTGTTAGTTGTTGATTCTCAGGAGACAGACAATCGCCCACATTTTCCTACACTTCTCAAGGACAGACTTATTTCAAGCACTTAAAGCTATTTTAGCCAGAAATTTCAAATTCAAACCCTTTTCATTGGACACAAGTAAATTCAATCAGATTACAAATCTTAACCCCGGCCGATATTCTTGAAGCCATCAGATTAGGACAGTTGGTGTAAAAGTAGATTTGATCTGAAAACTTCTTCCTGTCTTGATCTTAATTGCAGAATTATATTAAGACTAAGTCAAATATAAAATTTGTTCCAGTGTCTTGAAACAACTTTAAATAGATAAACAATCTAAAAGCAGAAGTCATTTTGCAGGAGATCATGTAAATTGGCTGAATTTCTGTCGGGGGTGACCACAATTAAATTATGCATAATTATGGCCCTAATCATTTCTGCATGATTTCCTGCAAACTGCAATTTATTTGGATAAATTGCAACTAATGATGCCTGGTTAATTCTCCCGTGGATATTCCCGATCGTTTCTGACAGCTCGTGAACTCGGAACATGGAGAGTATAAAAATGAGAGGTGTTCTTGATGAACTGAGGGATTAACCCTTCACAATAGCAATATCCATCGTTGTTAATGAATAAAGGGATTAACCCTTCACCTGGACAATATCCATGACTGTTAATGATTAACATACCACAACACTGTTAATTAAGTAGATAAATGACCTTTTCTCTTAGGGTCACTGAGAATTGTGGGGTTCGCTTATGGTCAGTTCTTCGTTATTCCCTTTGTTTCAAATATGAGTATGAGCAAACTAAGTTTACATGTCATCAAACTTTCGTATACCAAAAGGCATAAGTATAGTTACTGAATGGTGTCTTTAAAGTGAAGTCAATTATTTCAGAGTTTTTTTCAAAATGCTATAAATTACTGTCATTTACTCAATATACCATAGGATAGCCAGTATTCAATAAAGAGAAATTCCCTCAAGTTGTGACTCTGGAACATATTAAAAAAGAAACAAAGATAAAGAAGGATACTGACTTAACTTCTTCTTGTGTCTAGCCAATGTACAATGAAAACAGGGCTGACTTTTATTCAACAAGGTTTTTGAGGCATTTCAGAAATGAGATGAAAATGAAAATATTGACATTTAATTGAAGGTTCTCTCAATGTCATGAAGCAGATTCTGACTTGGAGCCAAATATGTCATTCTTTGATAAAAAAGTTTTAAAACCAAGGAACCTGTTTCTGATTCAAGGTTAGGAGAGGAATAGAAATGGGTAGGTATACATTCAGATCCAATGATTTAAGAATCTGATAAAATTGAAAGGCAAGTAAATAAAGGGCAGTGCGGTGAGCGGTCTGGGATCAACCTGAGGATGAACCCCCTACCATTTTCAATAGGTGAATCATCCCGTTTCAAAATCTATGGATCATCCATCAAAGGGTTTTAAGGGCGGGGAAATGGAGTTAGCATGTCATAAGAGCCAACCATTTAAGAATATGCAGATGGGGGTCGACATGTAGAGCAATACACTGTCTCCAAAAGTTAATAATAAGGCGTCTCCCAAATAGGTGACTCAAATGAACTCCACCTGAGCAAGGACAGTATATTTTCTGTGTCCTCAAAGTAGTCCTCGGGTAGAGTCGCTGTGTAGTTGATCATGGCCTCGTCTGACGGAGCAAAGAAAGTGTAGTTTTCTAGTCCCTGCTGGAGGAAGTTGTCCCCTGGCTCCAGTTTCTGTAAACATATATGAACTATATAATTTCAGGAAATGATAAGATAATGAATGGATGATTTAAGTGCAGCTATGACAAAGGATCTCTGACTTAACAGTTTCTAACCATCAGTGAAGTTCAACAACAGTGAGTGTCGTAAATCACAAGATGGGTGACACGGCAACATAAACTCTCAGACTTGGGTTGTCCTGAGACCATCTGTCCCCTGACTAAGGTGCTCCCTGTTAGAGCACTTCCAGCCTGCATAAACCACTGGTACAGCAGCATAGAAATCACACAAGAAAACCTAGCGGAAGATTAGGGGCTTGTCTCCGGGATAAAAAACACTAGTAATAAGTGCAAGAATCTTCCATGTTACATGAAGATTTAAGAAGTTTTAAAGACTTTTCACAAATAACTTTTCATACATTTGATAGAACTGGTCTTATGGCGTGTTCCACGGTGCTATTGATGGCTAACTATACTGGGAAGATTTCCAGATCCACTAAAGGATGCGGGATGGTAGACTGATAGTTGAACCATTAGTAAAGCAATATATGAGGGGAATCATTCAACGAAAATACAACTCAAAGTTTGCAGACAAATTTTAATCAGTGACGTTTTGCCACCCATGGGGGCGGCTTCCTCGGCCTGATCTGATCTGATGAAGCCGCTCCCACAGGTGGTCTGCAAACTCTGAGTTGTACTTTTGTTGGATGGTTCCCCCTCTTACATACATTTGATAGAAAGAGGAAAACTCTAAAGCTAGATTTAGACTGTATTCAAGAATTCTTTTCATGCCCCTCAACTAGCACTCTTTAGCATTTAGCAATTCTTACTAGCCTGTGTTTGGACTGGGACTGAGTTTCAAGCCATGTGGTGTTTTAATCCAACAACTCTCTTCATATTTTGTAAAGAGTATAATGTTAACATATTTCAATAGAAATCAAAATAGCAGATAATTACATCGATTCAATGGAAATAACAAATCTAGGCAAGACTTTGATATTGCCAGAGAACCTCTTGCTCAAAATGCCAAGTAGTGCTCACTTTTCCAATTCATACAGAGTGTCCCAAGGAATACCAAGAGAGATACCCTGTACGGGAGTAGGAAGGGAAGAGGGGGCGAAAGAAAGAGGTTTACTTCTCCCTCAACACAGGGTCGTAATTTAAAGAAGAAAACTCATCGCTAAGCAGATTAACAAAGTTAACATGAATTATTCAAAATATTAGTTAAAGTATCATTTTATAGTCATTCGATCATTCTGAATGAAGGAATATAATGAAATATAAAAGAAGTCATTTGTTCATTCACTCTCAGACTAGATCAGTGATGTTGGTCAGGATGCTTGGTAAAATATGATTCGAACTCTTTTTTATTTTTATTAACTTAATTTCAAACCCTGTAACCTTCAGTTAAGATGAAATTCGATTTCAATTCAGGTCATCAATCATGTTTTTAACATTCCGTTTTGATATCCTGATGTCATGAATTTTCCGATATTCAGAACAAACTGCTGAAAGTCTCATAAAACAAAAGTTTGTTACATTTAGTCAAATATATGGTAGTTACTTCATACTAAACTAATAATACCTTCCTTACAATAAACTTGATTGGATAGTAGTTGTTCTAATACATGAATCATCAATAAATGATTTATTATTGATGAATATGGGGACATAATAATAAAAACACTGATGGATTATGGGAACATGGTAATTAACTAAAGCAATTGATTTAAACTAGCCCATAACAATTGGAGTTCTTCATGAAGTTTGTCAAAAACAAACGGCCAAAACTACCAATGTTCTGAATCCATTCTTTTTTTCAACTTGTAAAGTCAAGGAAGGCAACTAATCACATATAATGGGGATCAATGAAATAATAATGTTGCACCTATCTCAATCAACAGTTTGAGTGGTATTCTAGAAGCTGTCAGTATAGGAAGAGAAGCAATGTTTTTTTATGGATTATCAACTTCTTTATTGTACTGATGGCAACTTTTTGGTATAGCTTCTTATAGGCTTGAAAACGGTATAAGAAGCTATACCGAAACGTCGGTACCAGTACAGTAAAGAAGCTGATGATCCATAAAAAAATATTCTCTTCCTAACTAAATCAATTTTTTTAAAAATCTTATCAAGCCCATTTATTTAGTGACATATTTCAATGGTATAATTTTTGGAAGGTGCTAGCTTGATTTTTCCCCCATTTCTTGATTAAATGTCAATTGTTAGAAATTTATTAAACACATGTGCAGTTTTGCACATTTGTTAATTTGAAAGGTTTCTGGTGAAGCATTTCTTTAACTTTATGATATTATTATTCAACAATTTTAAAAGGTGAACCAGCTCGGCTTCAATATTATTATGGAACAAAAAACAAATAAAAACCAGCAAGTCAATATTAATTCAGATTGAACAGAAAAATCAAACATTTTAGGAACATGAAGAAATTGAAAATGTTTTTATATTTCAACAGAAATACTCAGAAGTTGGAGCTAAATGTGTAATTGGACATGCACACTAAATCTTATAGCATTTCAACAAATATCCAAATATTCACTCTAAATTACAGATACTTTGACAAACAATTCTCAAGATATGCAGGTAATCTGTTAATCCTATGGCTGGAAGCCCATCCCATCCAAAACAATTATGCATTGATAGAAAAGCCTTCAGGCAGTTGGATTAATGCATGAAAGATGAGACCATCCTTAAACTTATGATTTTATCCTCTGAAGATCACTCCATATTCTGACTCAAGTGAACATATTTCAAAGGACAGTCCAATCGGGGTATTTTTTGTAGTAATGTTTTTGCAAGTCACCTTTGTAGAAACTATCCTTATTCTTAAACTTAGGATTACATAGTCTTAAAATAACTGCATATACTCCATATTCATACTGCACAAGTGAAACCTTCCTCAGTCACCACTGCTGCAACACGCCATTTGTTGGTGCGTCATTGTGGGAATCCTGATTGGTTACAATGAAATATACTAAGGGTGCATGGTATAATCAATATATTGTGATATTGCAATACAGAAGAGCATGATACCAACCGATACAAACTCCTGAAAATATCCAATACATCAGACGTTTCAAAATTACCAATTTCTATTTAAAATTGCAGTAAAACAACCAAATTAAATGTGAAGTTGTGACGCGAAAATAGTTCAAACGTGGTCATTGAATTATTTCCCTTTCAAAAAAGACTGACAGCTGAGCATTGATTGCTGTTCTGATTGCTGCTATTTTTTCACGAGAACATGGTCAATTTAGAATTTGAAAACTACTCCTCGCAGTGCATATCGCAATATGTTTCTCTGTATCACAATATAGAAATGAGTAGCGATACCCATCAACACTGCTTCACTTCTGGCTCAACTTGTTATATCTTCCCATGTTATACAAATACTGATTTTTTACTGTTTTATTATCAATTTAGTTCTGTAATACTGCCATTCAAAATCTTTCTATACTTTTTATCTTATCACAAAATTGGGTTTTAAGCAATATTAGATATAATGACAGTTTTAATAAACAAATTGATAAAGTTAGGAAATATAGATTGGCAGCATGTTCCATTAGAAAGAAAAATTTTTTAAAAATTGTTAAGTCATTTCTAATTAAACACCAATAGTAACAATCTTTACACAACCAATTTTATGAACTTAACTTGCAGATGATACTTTTAACTTTGCAGTACAAGTAAGTTTGATTTGTTTTATTGAGACAACTTGTCTGCATTGTGAACCTTTTTAAGACATCGCTTGTTCATCAACTAGAACATCCAAAATTATTCACCGATACAAAATCATACAAAAATTCAATATTTGTTTTCTAAAGCCAGCACATGAGCCAAGCTGTCAATACCTATATAAAAGATTAGAAGGTAGAATATTTCAATTTCCCCAATAGTTTATAGAAACTGATATGAAGACAACGCCAAAAACAATACTAAAATTATTGGAAACTTAATCTATTGCTTTCCTCAACATTGCATATCAAATAAAGCAAATTAATTTCCTGTGTCTAAAGTTGTTATGGTCATGATAAAATTGTATTTTCACAAAAACTAATTATAGAGATCTGCAATCAAAATGATTCTTGTGAAAATAGGGGAAATCAGTCAAAACATTCACGTTTTTATGATGAAAATGATGCAAAACATAACCTCTCTATATATGTAATGTCACTTTTCACAAAAAGTTGTATGTTTGAAATTGATACAATCAAACACATAAGTCATAAAATAGTCAAAGTTATTGAATGATATTAATGTAATTTTATGATGCTAATGTCTCTAGATAAAAAGTCAAACACTACAAATCAATTATAGATACATGCCGTCTTGGTAGTTAGCAAATGTAACATTGTCATATTTGTGATCATATAATCTCCATAAGTACAAATTCTTGTACTGTATGAGTCTAGTCCCTTATGGGATCTACACCAACAGTACTCAAAGTCAAGCCAAACATCAAGCACTGACAAACCCAACAGCTTATCCACTCAACCTTCATGCTTTGACTTTAATACTTAAAATCATTTCCATGAACCAGGAAACAAATAATTTAGATCATTAGATATTCAATGATGAAATATGCCATTTATTGGTGAAAGTAAAATACCCATTTTCACTGAGTAAAATAAAAATGGTATTCTACTCAGTGAATTAGTGCAACAATCATATGACATCGTCTGTGACATCAAGAAACAATTGAATGATGCCATGCCACACGCGATTTAGCAACCCTGCATTTACGAGGTGTTGGGAAACGTAATAAATAGAACATTTGACATTTCTCATTGAATACCACGTATATCTCATCTCGTGAAGTAGAAAATAATATATTTACACTAGCGGCTGCGCCACTTGTGAAAATATAATTTCTACTTCACTCTATGAGATAAATGGTATTCGACATTAAATGACAAATATCCTCTATCCATGTCAGAACAAGAGAATCACTCAAAGAACAATGTATTGTTCTCATTCTATCCAAGCATTAAGATTCATAAATCAATGTCCAAATTGGAGGGAAAATTATTTTCTGTTTTTCAAAAGTAAATGAGGTGAATGACTTTTCCTAAAAGAAGTAATAATGCAAAGCACTTTTTTCTGGCAGAGGAAATATTACTATTATGTTCAAATTGGAATTACATTGATTCTTAGAAAAAACAAATTCTGAGGTGGAATAAAGGATAATAGTTTTAGCAAAAATTATGAGATAACTAACGAATAAGAAAGTAAAGAGTTGTTATGCATCAAATAAAAGTGAGATACAAATGGTTATAAATTTCACTTTTCTAGGTGAGGCTGTGAAAGATTAGAACCTGGATAACAATCAAACTGCTGTTAAACTTTTTATTTTCTTCAGCATGATGGAAATGATGACAAAAGAGATAACTGTAGCTGTACATATAGAATATTTTAGTCTTTGAAATAAAGAGAACAAGTTATCCTTGGCTCAGGCTCATTGCTTATTGTTTTTTATGTATGATATTGCTATGAAAATTTAAATTAAAATAACAAAATCACACTTTCTGGTTGATTACTCATACATTCATTCATTTCATACAATGCAACTACACAAAAATAAACCTAAAGACTATATATACACAAAACCAGCTTTGCATATTTATTATATTTACAAAATAGTAATGCAAAATATCACATATAATGACCTCTGAGAGTGACCTTAAGTTGTATGTTAAATTTTGACTATTTGTAAATCTTATTGCATTCTCATTTGTATATTTAGTATGCCCAACAGGACTGGGAGACTGCGAGACTGGGGGGGTGGGGCTGTAGCATACCGTGTCAGCTGTATCAAGTCTGTGGGTGATTAGTCCCGCTGCACAGTGTCTCCAGATAACTTAATCTCGACCAATCAGATACTGAGGTAGACAAATATTGACTGACTGTTCCGCACTTGTATGTACGTACGTGAGTTTAGAACATGATTTGAAATTATGTTAAATGAGTTCTTTTGAAATTGTTTCAAATATTTGTATGTTGGTTCATGAACATGATTTTTAAATTATTGACAATTGAAAAAACCTTCAAACTCAAAACAATGATGTAACAGAGAGTGGGGCAGAGCTAAACAACCCCTAACCTTTCTACAATTGTATGCATGTGAGCTTAGATTATGTTGCGATTTGGTTTGTTTATCATCCGACAGTGAAATTCACTACAACATCACTGATGGTCCACTCATTCAAGCTGTCACTTGGTTTACTGTTTAATAGTCGGTCACCCAGACCATAGAACAAATAATCAAAGAAGCCTTCTTTATAGTCTAGAAACTGTTGGTAGGTATAGATGCTTCACCACTAATTATTGCTCTCTTTATTCTATCTTATTTCATATCAAATATTTACAAATAAGATCACAACCATGTATCTTTCAGGGACTATGTGTCTTTTTGATGAGCTTATTACCAATACAACTCAATGAAGCAGATTTGAATGTAAAGCTCCACAACAGTAATATATATATAATCTAACATAGATATATGAAAAGTTCAGGCAGAATGTGCCATATTTCTAGTTTAAACCTGCCCTCGAACCTCTACTTTCAAGAACTCCCGATGGAAAAACATAACCATGAAGCAAAGATAACAGGAAATGCATACTCAAATGAAACCAATTACTCACTTTGTTTGCAGTTGAATATGAAATTATCAATACCCCATGGAACAAATTGATAAACACAATTACTTCATGAAATCCTGGGATATCAATTTCCTTATTGTGTCAACTCACATTTGGCTGAACTACAAGCACTATATACTTAAATGTTCAATAGTAAATGCAGATCGTGAATGATATCTATCCACCATGAAAAGTAATAAGGATTTGTGTAACCATCACCATCAACTAAAAGAAATAAAATCCATTTGTCAAGCTTTATTATTCACTTACAAAATATCTTATCAAATGTTCTATAAGTGATTGTGTCTACCTTACTATTTAGCAATCAACCAAATATGTATGATATATAATTAATTATCTATGTATTCAACTGTCTGTCACCAGACGATCTGTAAATACATCTATGTATATGTGCTCTTGTACCAAAGGTGGTTTATTGAGTAATAAAAACAGTAAAACAGTGATAGTCTGGACACCGATAATCCAAATCACAAGATTTCAGAACATTGGCTTGAAGCTGTAACCAATAATAGCCTATGTAAACTTGTTAACTGTTGATTCATTAATCTATTGCTTCAGTTTCTGAATCAGAACACCATTTAGTTGTATTAGATCAGCTAGTTGCAGCAGTTTTTGCTTCATTAATCTGGCGGTTCATCAAAAGCATTCGTGTAATCACCTCAATGGCAATTGACACATGAGAGAAAATTTCTGAGTTGAGCATGTCATTAGTTGATGAAATTACTGCCCCCCCCCCCCCCCCTGCCATGCATATACAACAAAGTCACTTGACAATTGTCATGTTCTTGTTTCTATATTCAAGTGGGCTTCACTTTATCTATAGCCGAGAATAGGTTTCTTGGGTTCATTTCAGTAATCTATACATTTCACAATCCGAAATTTAAAAAATAGATTTATTCATCCATCCCTATAATAGTGAATTGATTATACAAGGTAAACAAAAGTGACAGAAGTATTTGGATTATCTTAGTCTGTCTGTATCAGTTTTACTGATAACCCAATCAGTCAATTAGTTTGGAGATAAAAGTGGCAGGAAATTCTACAGTATTACAGTTTTCGTATAATCATGAAGGTAATTTAATTGAAGTGACAATGCACTTAAAGTTAAGAACTACTTTAAAAGTTCAGTAACAAGCCATTTGATGTTAAAGGTCAGTGATATCAACCTTGATTAAGAGCATTGTTTGGAAATCTCTCAAGACATTTTTAATTCTATAAAGGTCATTATTCTTTATGTCAATCAAAATAATGTTATAAGCAAGTGACATTAAACATTTCATTTTGAAACTTTAGCTCATAATTGCTTGTCAAACATCAGTTAGAACCATGAAAGAACCTTTAGAAATTGTCCTCAAAACTTTGATAAAATTTTGTAGGTTGCATATCTTTTTGATGAAAATTGCTGAAAGTAATTTTTTAATTGATGGAGACAACTTACTGTATATTCTAACTAAATGATGATTAATATGAAATAAGATTATAACATAACAAAAGGAATTTTTATTGATTTAAATTATTAACACCATTTAACACCACATAAATCAGGAATTCTGACAACAATTGAAATGTTGTCATTGATAGCATCAAACCACACACAGACACAGACACAACATAGGAACATAAGCAATACTTTTTGGGTGGTTTGAAATATCATTTTGAGTGATATTAGTATTTGATGAACAAATCTAAATGATAAATTAATGTGTTTTGAGAAAGACAACACTAAATAACAACATTCAAAATACAAATAAGAAAACTGCTTAAAAAGTTAATATAATGTGAGAATGTGTGGCGTTGTAAAGGCACTTGAAATGTAATTAACTTTAAATCCTTTTCAGTCATAAAACTATCTCAGTTATATTTTGCTAACGGTTCCCATTTGGGTTAATGTCACAGACAAACCAATAAAGCGCCTCTTGAATTACTACCAGAAAATACAAGATATGATTGCATCATGTTTGAGACCACCGCTAATGCAGTTTTAACACAACACAATCTCTTTAACTAGAGAGCTCAGTAACAGTGAGAGTTAGCAACAGATAAATCCAATGAAATGTCTCTTGGTTCCACACAAAACAATACACAAAGGTCTCTAAACTAAAAAAAGGTTTTCGGTTTAATACCTTAAAACAGATAGAGCATCTCTCTTGGCCAGAGAGATTACAGCGATAAGTTGAAGTTGGCCACAGACAAACCCAATAAAAGGCGTCTTGACAAACTAGTCACACAAGCATGACCCTCCCCCCTCTACCACAACCCCCCTTAATATCATGTCCCCTCTTCAAGTGCTGTTTCTGCTCAATTAGCAAGCAATCAATTACCAATCAGACCAACACAGGCAACTCATGAGCTAACCCTCGCCCTCTGCCAGCCCAGCCACAGAGCACAGACCAATTCCAGTCGTATTTACCTCGCAGGCGGTGATAACGCTTGTAGGAGCTACGAGTCAATATAGCTATATCTGCGGTGCTGTGAGTCAGGTGGACTCGGATGGCACGCTGAGTTGACTCCGAGATTTGTGGGCTCTTCAGTGCGGTGCAGTCTTCAGTGTATATACTTGCATAGACTCTTGATAGAGTTCTCCACAGAGTTGTGTTGACTCTCCATAAGTGTTCAATTGTTGGACTTCTTGAGCAGAAGGAGTAAAAAAGGTAGGTTTGAATTTGTTTTTGATTTCTTTGGTATTGTGAGTTGGACAAATTTGTGTTTATGAATGATTGTGAAAACAATGAATGAAAAATTTGATAGATAAATGAACTTAGATTTCGATTTTCTATTTGACTTATAACTGATATTTGCTGAATGAATTTTACCATTTATGGAAACATTATTGATGAAAATTTAAAAGATAATTTTGAAAAAACTTATGCTGATAAAATATTTTACTCTTCTGAAAATTTTTGAAAGGCTGCACAGGCTTTTAAATGAATTGTAAAGAACTGAAAGAACAGCGCAAGACTTTTCAATTCACATGTATCAATTTTGGGAATGAAAAGAAAAGAACTTCCACTTCAAGTTCAATTAAATTTGCAAAACTTCAGAAAGCAAGACAAGCATTTTGAAATCACAATTAAATCAAAATAAAACTCAAGTTTTGAAATTATAGAAGTAAAAAAAAGCAAATGTAATAAATACCACCTTCCAAAAACTATTATAGATATAAGAAAACACGTTAATTTGATGCTTTGCAAAAAAAAATTCATTCTTTATCCCAAAAATGTTCATAAAATACTATTGAAAAATACCAGAATAATGTGTCAAAGTAAATGGTACTTTAGTAAGTATTTCAACCTGGATAAAGCTGTCACTTAAATATGTATAACATCATTCAAGTATTTCATTGTTCTTTCATGTTTCTATTTGAAAGAATTCAGTTAAACTGTCATATTAACTTCTCTGCACTGACTGAAAATAGTTGTTTTAGAAATATGAGATGCTAAATTGAATGCTTGACATAGACTTAGCTAAGTGGTTTACCAGTAGTATCATCACTAGCACTTCCTCAGAACATTTATTTTTTTTAAATTTATTATTTTTTATTATTCCTTTTATCTCTTATCACATGAAAGCCAAAATAAGCGGAAGTTATATTAATTTGATAACAAAATACATGTATATATGATATTGTCAGAATAAAGACATCAATTACTTTTGAAACAAAAACAAAAGAAAATATGATAATCAAATAAGATTAATTAAGTTACAATTATCATTAGTCTAATACATCATTTCCATATTCTAGAAGAATAAGAATAAACCAACTTTGTTTCTAAACAAATAAGACATAAACACACATTAAGTTAATTTTTCTAAAGAGATCATATCTATTCCAATCTAAGACAAACATTTGACTTACAAAGAGTATAAAAACAAGGTTCTCTTCAAAACCACAGTCCAGACATAAACATTTTTTCGTTGCAAGAAACAAAATTAAATTCTAAGAATATCTTAATCAGCATATATATTGGTTTCTCTACTGCTCAACATATATCTATCACAAAGTCAAAAAATGTCAAAGGTCTTATTTCGTTGAAAAAACACTGTGCTTACAAAAACAAGCTTGTCCAATGTTTCTTGTTTACCATTTTTCTGATAATATAAATCTGAAATATCCAAGGTGTAATATATATGGAGAGCATCCCTCACATACTGAACAGCTTTTTACTTCAAGTATTAATAAAATATTTACAAGTTTAAAAGCACATCCCAACAACTTGATATCAACAGACTTAAAGATGACTCTTCTATCAGAATAATGTGTATGAATTAGTCTTATTGACTTTTGTTTTTTCTTTAGGTTATTCCATTTTGCAATGTAACAATCGTTAACTACAATTTTCACCTTTGTTATTCATTGCTGTAAACAATAATCTTTACTTACACTGTTTATCTTTATGTTTTATAAAAAGGTTGCAACATATACAAAATTAGCCCTGTTTAGATTATTGATTACTGTTTATCAAGTCATTTACAAAAGATTTCCCTTTAAAGCGCAACAAATTTTGTATTTGTTTTTTAACCCTGAAAGAAAGGGATAAAGTTTACCACCAAAAAAAATGAAAGGCTTTGCTCAACGAAAAGATTTATGCTTTTCAAAAAGTAATTAATAATGATAATAAATATTTTGTTATATCCCTTCTACTCTACGGTATGACTATTCAAGATGAAAATTGCAATTTTCACGTCACTTTGATAAGAATTTCACAATTCATAATGTGTTTACAAAAGTATATTCAATATTGATTCTTCATCATTTCATTTGAGGTTACATTAAGGACCATATACTGGCTGTACAACGACATTAACAGTCAAGTTGCATATTAGAAATGGGCTCACCATTCTGATAGAACAATCTGCAGGAAACATACCTTGAAAACAAAGGGGGTGATCAAGGCTTAGCAACTCTTCAACTACTAGTTAAACATTTTCCTAAAATATGAGTGTACAAGATCTAATATTATACTTAATTTAATAAGCACCCTAACCATCACTATCAAAAGGAAAAGCACTAAAAGAGGCTTATCTATCGGCTATTGCTTTGATAGAAATTGACATGAAAAAATGCGCTGTACTTTAACTAATTTCACAACATACTAAAAATAAACTACATGTATGGAAAGAATATCAACAAATTAACAAATGATTCATGATAAAATTAATCAACAATGCCTTATAATGCTGTAGCAAGGCTTTTCACACTCGTAGCACTGTTGAATGGCTTCACTTCTGAGTTTTGTTTTATTTTACCAAGTGTGCGCTCTCATTTATCTAGTTGTAAAATCAAAATCAACCAAAATTTTATCTTCAGTAACATGTTTCAACTGGGTTATGTTACAGTCATGTACTGACAACATACTTGTATTAACGGGAATATCCCTTGAATTTGGTTTCCACAAAAAATACCACAATAGGACTGTCCTCTTAACCTGAGAAATTGACTCCAGGATGCCGTTCTACAAAACACTTGTAGAGATACGATCAATTGTAACTTTACAATCAATTGTAAGTGGTTTGTGGATCAGGGCCTCCCTTCACAAAGCCCTAAGGTGACCGCAAGTCCTTAAGGTAACCTTAGTGCAATGTTAAAGAATGGGAGTTAAGGTAAACCTTAGTTAAGGTTGCTTTGTGAAAGGAGGCCCTGGACCTAGGATGGTTAAATGACAAAAATTGTATCAATACCAAAACAGAATATGTGAAGGATTAGTGAAGGTTATATGATAAAAACATATTAGTGGTTAATGTAGCCTCATACTTTTATTTACAATACATCATTCTGTAATGTTTATTACCTACCTAAAATAAAAACTAATAGAAAACAATTCTTAACAGTCATTAACCATATTGTTTTTGAATGTTTAGGACCACACAGATATTACTTTAAAGACATCATGACATCATCAAAAGTGTGCAGAAGCTAAATTTATACATTCAATTTCATGAAATTCACATAAACTATTGCACTATCAACTGTTAACTGTTCTTCTCTGTGCTTTACATGAATTATTGACTGGTTTTGAATAAAAAATTTAACTTCATTCTGTTATATTGTCAATGTGCTAAATCTGATAGCTTCAAAAGAAACTTTCAGCAACTGTCCGTGCTCCTTGATGATCAGACACCGTCATTGAGTGTTGTATGCAGTGTTGTATCCAGGTTTTAACAAGTATTAATTAATTCATAATAGTGCGGCAGTGGCTTGAAATTGCAAAATAATGCTTAGAAAATAAATCAACTTATGATTGACATATAGAAGAACCAAAAAAAAACCTTAAATTTGAAACATCAGTTCACTTGTGGATGGTTCTTTGATGGCCTCACTTGAATGTCTTTGTTTATATATTTCATGAAAAAGGAAGGGACCTTTCCGACTGTTCGGTATATTAGTGTCAAAGATAAGTTATTATTTTCATTAATTACAAACATTGAGGTGAGGTGATTTGGGGTTTATTGCTGCTTTCAAGAGTATTTCACTTATATCGCGGCTGCTAGTATTATTGCAGAAAGAAAGCCTGCAACACTATTCTGACTATGCATTGCAATGAAACCTGCGAGCATCGGCTGGAACTAGCGAACCATGGGTGGTAAAGCACTGAAATTCAGTGTAGCATTGCACTAAAACCTTAATGCTGGTAGAATAGTTCTCTACTGCAGACAAAGTTGCCAAGTCTCTGGAGGGATTCAAAACAAAATTCTTGATCCGAAGACAAACGTGCGTTATCACGCCCCCTCTTTAAACATTGAAGATGTTTCATAGAACACTTTCACTCTCTCATCAGGAGGACAAAACATAACAAGTGTTTGTAATTAAGAAGTTGTTGTCAAGAAAGTCTTGTTATTGTTATGCATTCAACTTCCTAACACTCTTCAAAGATCTCTTTCACCTCAGTGTCACAAACAAGGCTAAAATAAAAACTACAACTTTGACAAAGTTTAAAGGAATTAACAAGTTTTAAATCTATCTATCATCATTCATAATTTACATGTAGTTATGGAATTCAGCCAAATATGTCTTCAGGAACTTTCAGATTTGATCTAAAATGATTTTTAGAATATTGGATCAATGATTCTCTTCAACTCTACTTATATTCGAGAAAATATCCGTAAGACAGGAAATTTGACTTTTGATGTCTTTTGATAATTTAGAAATGTATTTCAGAACAGATTGTCCCAATCTTATCTTGATGTTCTCCATTTATCAATTTTAATGTTTGTCCTTTGCCTGGAGAGGAATCATGTTCTGCTAATGATAAAAGCCTACCTTTTAAGTAGAGCCCTACAGTCTTGTTTCATAGGGGAGATTATTACCAATGCATCATTATCTTCCTTATTATCTACGACACACTTTGACAAAACGCCCTGAGACAGCTTCAAGGAGGATTATTAAAGTTACCCTGATTTTGGAAGTTTAATTTCACATGTTACCATGACAATAATGGAGCACATTTTTCGTTTTTTTTTACAAAAAGGAAATTCTAAATACTTTTAACAGCAATTACATACATTAAAGATAAAAAGTTGCCTTTGGCAGCCTGTTCTTGGTTTTGTTATTTTCATAGAAAAATTACAGTTGTTGAAAAATGATTTAATCAAATTAACAAAAACTTAATCTACTTTGAATTATGTTGAAATACCAGGATTTTTATTGCTTGTGAATAACAGAACAGGGATATCAAAGTTTTTAAAGGATTGTCCTAGAAGTCTTGAATTCATGTTGTCCTTGAATGGTAAGATTTTTCTGTTTCAAAACCATTTAAAGTGATGATTTCAAGAAAATTTGTTTGCCAAGTTGTTTAAAGAGCATGCAAAGTGAGAATTGCACTTAACTAACAATAGAAAAAGAATAGAAGCCTGAAGTTCGATGACAAAAGTAAAGAACAATGGAGGGACAGTAAGGATGAAGAAGAAGAAGAAGAAGAAGAAGTTTATTCAGTATTCGAGGCCTCATGGTTTGCGGATGCACAGGTTAAAGTTACAAGAATTTTTTTCAAGATATAGCAAGCTTTGCGAGACTTTGAATCATTTATGAGAAAATCAGTGGTCGAATAAATATAATATCACAAATTTTGAACGTTATGGCAAGACCTTGAACTTGAGGAAGGATCACGTGAGAGTGCACTAGGCTAATTGTCCAGCAATGCCATCAGAGAGCAGCCATTACTGGAAGGTATCATGTCAAATCTCTTAACTTCTCTCTTTCAGTTATGTTCACTGTGTAATCAAATGTACAAAGACAAGGTCAGAAGCGCTGCCTCGGCAGAATATGGTAAAGTTTCAAGTTCCAACGGCGATGATGGATTGATGGCACATATTTATCAAGTTTAGCCAATATTCATGTCAGGGGTCCATTAAAACATGTCCAGTCAGACCGTTGTCCCTTGGGACCAGTGTGATAGCATCGTTTTAGCTGGTTACAAGACCACTAAATATAACACTTTTTGTCATCATCGTTTGTGTGTGGAAACCCTCTGGTGGTTTCCAAGTTATTTCTGGGGGAGATGAAGGTTTCTGAATTGATGATGCAATATTGATAGCACAGTGTGGCTCTTCAAAACCTTAGCATGCCTCAGTTGAGGTTTCTGGTGTTATGTTTAACTAGATATTTCTAGAAAGGAAGTTGTATGTAGTAATCCTTTACACAAATTAACCATTTGGTCTATGGGATATTACCTATTTTGGCAACGTAAGTAATCTTTATCAACAAATATTAAAGACTAAAACCCCAGTAAATTCAAGTTGCATGATGGACATATTAGTATTAAAGCAGATATAACTTACCTTTAGAAAAACACTCAAATTGACATTTTCTCTATCTAATTATAACCCACACCATAAGTTGCTTTCATTACATGCGAGATTGAAGTTAATTAATCATTTGGAAAAATTACTTTTTCTTTGTTCAAACATCCTCTGTTCCTTGCAAGTGGTTAAAAGAATCATATTCAATTACAATTGAACAATTTCCAATACATTCTTAAAAATAATGTGAATTTTCATGGTCACTACCATAGAGACAGTTGGAAATAATTTAAATGAATTATAAGAATATGATTTGTCCAGAAGCTGTTATTCGCAATTTGATTTTGGTATTTTGTTCATGAAAGTGACACACCCTTTAGCTCATTTAAATGAACTCTCAAAAACAATGAGCTCAAGCTTTGATGAATAAGACACTGCAATAACAGCCTTCTTAATCTACAGATGCCTTGTAAAACATTAATACTTGGCTCCATACAATCAAACTTTACCATTTGGTGCAGTGCATAGTCACTGTAAATAGGACAATTGCAGACCATTTGTAAAGCGGCATCAGAAAGCAAGTTCTAAAGGTTTAATCACAGGAACGGAGTTACACGCATGTCTCTCCGCCGCCAGGATACCCAATAAAAACTGAGATATACTAAAAACCATTGCTAGGGTCCCTCAGAATAATGAGCTCAAGTTTGGAGCAATGAAAGAGCTACTAAATTCCTTTCATGATTATGAATTGCTAGATGCTACTTGCTGGCAACTATACAATATCTTTCAAAAACCTGATAAAAATTACCACATTTCTGTCAAATGAGTTTATAAAATGAGTTTTATTAACAATTTAAATTTTAATATTGTTGAAAGTCACACAAAATAGTCAACTTTTTCCCTGTTATTGAAAGAAAGCACTTATTTAGGTTAACTTATCTTTATTCTTGATTTTAAAGGTTCATTCTTAAAAACTTTAAAATACATTTAGAGCTATAACTCATTTCATAACACAGCATATTTATCTCCTAATTTCAATCCTTTGATTGCAAGTTTAGAACACAAACACTTAAACCTCCTAAATTGAAAGAATGAATGATTTTTAAGATGAATTACTTTACACCCATAACTCATCAGGGCTTCATCTTTGATCACTAAAAATAAATCAGCAACAACTTCACTGAAATTTAGCTTCATGAAAAATGACATCATCATTATATTTTGTAAGGTCTTTATGTCCTTTCATCAATTTCCATTGTAATCCTGTTTGACATCAATTATCAAAAAAACTCAAGATACGCCTTAATCTAATGAAAAATGTCTTTCAGAATATTTGCCTCAATGCTACTTGCTCAACTCAATACAAACAGGCCTAAAGAAGGATTACTGATTGAAATTGTAGCCTTGACTTTAATTATCTGTAGGTCATTCATCAAATGATCAAAAAGTTGAAAAATGAACAAAGGATAAAGCCATCTTTCTCTTTTGATAGGCCTAATCCATTTTTTACATTTTGTTATTTTTACCTGAATGATAAATTGTGTAGTGTGTCAATCATATTGCTCAATGACTTTCCTGATTTAAAAATATGACATACTTGTTCACTTTTTCTTCTTTTCTGCAAAGATTTGCGTCAATCTTATTAACACCAAACATATCATCAAGTCAGTTAATAAGTTTGTCTTAGAGTGAAGAAACAGCATCTAGTCAGTTAATAAGTTTGTCTGAGAGTGAAGAAATAGCATAAGTCAGTTAATAAGTTTGTCTGAGAGTGAAGAAATAGCATAAAGTCAGTTAATAAGTTTGTCTGAGAGTGAAGAAATAGCATAAAGTCAGTTAATAAGTTTGTCTGAGAGTGAAGAATTAGCATCAAGTATGTTAATAAGTTAATTTGTCTGAGAGTGAAGAAATAGTATCAACTTATGATCTCTTTGAAAAAGAACTTCAAGCCTTGGACAGTGATGGTTAATCAAAGTCTCACTCCTGGTCTTCAATGTCCCTTAAGGGATGATGTTAAGTTGTATTTATGATTCCCTTGCTTCTTGTCCAGGGTTTAAAGAAATGAAGTCACACTCTGAGCATATGGCTCCAAGTCACACCCACAAAGCATTTGACTGTCTGTGTAACAAATTAACCCAAACAATGATGGACACAAATACACACAAGCCATGGTAGTTCTACTACTTCAACCTGTGAATCACATATTCATACAGAATATCTTTAGTCAGTGACCAATCCTTAATTAATAAACTTGATAATGATTTGCTTATGTAGTTTGGCTTTTTAAATTAGCTTGCATACATCATTTCATTGATTTAAAATATCAACTTATGTTTTCTTTTAATATATCTCTCTACATCATATAATTATAATGATATATACCCATTGCACTTTTCATTCACATCAATAATGGGTTGAAAGGGTGAGGGTAGGGTGGAGGTGGTGTTGGTGGTATGAATCTTCTCATACACAATAAGTATTAGGAATTGTTGAAAAGGGGGCTTCACACAACTAAAATCCTCTTGGATCTGCTGATTACAATATTGTTTCTGTTGATGAAGATAAGAAACAACAACATTGTGTCACTGTACATTCAGTAATCCAGTCTAATATTTTGACTGTGGACTATTTTGACTTTGATAAAATAATTGTTTATGAGAGCTATTTTCGGAGTCTGAATATTAGTTTAAATGTTGCACAATACCTGCAGATGGCCCCTTAGTGACCCTTTAAGGAAACATCCAAGCAGACCATTTATCACACTGGGTAAGAAGTGGAGTGGAGCCATGTGATAATTATACAGCAGGAAGACAACGTGTGGCGTCATTCGGAATGTCCATATATGTCTCTGCTCAACTATTGTAATTAGTATTTCATCACTGTCCTGTAATTACACCCCACCAAATGGACATGTTCATTCACATTTCTATTACCATTTGTCTCCTCCTGTTCTGTGCTGCACACCATTGCAGAATCCATCACAGTCTCCCTCCAATCAAATTACTCATTACTTTCCTCCATTACTTTATGCAGACTGTCCAGTAATCATCTGAACCAGTCTATAAGAGGAGTCTAGCAGTAAATTGATGAATTAGGTCTGAATATTAATTATTAATCAATATTATTTGATATGGTTTATCTATAATCAGTTTATGAAACTAGCTAAGCTGTTGGATAGCCCAAATACTGGTTTCTTATGGGAAGAACTTGAAAAATTGTAGATTTTGAAAGTAAAATGATTAAAAAAGAAAAGGCCAAATATTAATTGCCTAATCAATAACATTTGACATTGTTTAATTATATAAATGCTGTGAAATTTTGGTTTGAAGGGCCAAACTTTTCCCTTACCAAAATTTACGATAAAGATAGGTCCCTCTGTCTAAATATCAGAGAATTAGAAACATTTTTGGAGGTACAAGGTGATATAGTACAGTATATGTATAGTGAATCATAACGATGTGTCCATTTTTACATTCAAGATCCCCATATTGTTAATTAAGTTTTTAAAAATCCAAAATGTAAAGAATGATGGATAGATTAAAGAATGAAATAATAAATGAACAGGCTTTGTTGATGATTGATAATAAAGTGTTGAGAGAAGAATTAATGATTAATCAAAGCATTCGATGAAAGTATGAAAGCATGCAACTAATACAAACTTATCAAATTAAAGTTATTGACAACTTACAATGCATGAATGGATTGACAAATGGAGAAAAGAATGATAAAAATGGATGGACAAATAGATGTATAATTTGATAGATAGATGGATGAATGTATCGTTGGATAGATAGATGGATGGATGTATAGTTGGATAGATAGAATGTATCGTTGGATAGATAGATGGATGAATGCATCGTTGGATAGATAGATGGATGAATGTATGGTTGGATAGATAGATGGATGAATGTATCGTTGGATAGATAATTGGATGAATGTATGGTTGGATAGAAAGATGGATGAATGTATCGTTGGATAGATAGATGGATGAATGTATGGTTGGATAGATAGATGGATGAATGTATGGTTGGATAGATAGATGGATGAATGTATCGTTGGATAGATAATTGGATGAATGTATCATTGGATAGATAGATGGATGAATGTATCGTTGGATAGATAGATGGATGAATGTATGGTTGGATAGATAATTGGATGAATGTATCGTTGGATAGATAGATGATGAATGTATGGTTGGATAGATAGATGGATGAATGTATCGTTGGATAGATAGATGGATGAATGTATCGTTGGATAGATAGATGGATGAATGTATCGTTGGATAGATAGATGGCTGCAGGACAAGTAGATGAATGATGGTTGTAGTGTGTCAGGATAAATGGTTGAATGGATGGATAAAAGGCTAGGTGGATGGACTGTTGGACGGCTGGATGGACGGACAGTTGGACCGCTGGATAGCTGGATGAGTAGACCGTGAAATGGGTGGATAGCCAGATGGGTCGGATTGTGGATAAAAGAAATGATATCACCTCATATAATCATATAAATTGAAGTGAAAGAAAATAATTCATGACACATTTAGATTAGATTAAGTCCAGTTTAAAAAACTTATTACAAAATATGTTTTTCAAATACCTAAATTTCAAATATTCTAAATATATATGATAAAGATGAGTGAGATTTTTTATCTCTCAGTGGCACCTGTGGTCTGTAGAAAGCTAGTATTTAGAGATTGTGCGGAGGGTGAAGGAATACATACTCTCAAGACATATCGTTCTCTGTCTCTCACAATGTACAATAAAATTCTCTTTGTTCAACTGTAGCGCAGACAGCATGGATTTTACACTGTAAATAAACACTGGGGAATTCAATTACTCACGGAGCCTTGCAAAAAGGATTGGTTTTAGCTGATTTTTTCAATGTTCTGAAGTAATAGCCTTGCAAACAATATGAAATCTTTTTTCGCCAGAAGAAAAGAGGATCAAAACTAATTCTCTAAAAGATGAATTACTTTCTGTATCTCTTATGAAAATGTTATATATCCAAGGCAATAAAGGAGCAAAAAAGTACCACTTTCAATTTCGTTGCAAGCATAAACACTGAGAATTTAACCATAACGCCAATTATTCATCACATTCTCCCTACAAATTGTTTCTTATTTCGGATAAAAATATCTGAGTCACCCCTTTGCCGGTTTTGTAAGAGAAAACTAGAAACTTTGGAACACCTATCTTGGTATTGTAATCCGGTACTCAGTTTATGGAAAAGATTAGAAAAATGGTTAGAAACCGCCCAAATATATGTAAACTTCACAATTACAAAGATAATACTCTGAATCAATGGGAAAAACAACGATCCGATGGACGCAATTATTTTGCTTTTAAAAGAAATAATTTTCACAAGCGCTCAAAAAATAAATTACCCAACTTTGATTTTATATTCTTGGCTGAATTAAGCAGTAGTATGATATGACAAAATGCATTTATTAAATTTCTGGTGAGAACTATTTATTCATTAAGTTCTGGTCCTCATTACATACTATAATGAGAAACTGTTTGATAGAAGTTTACATTTCAACATTGTCATTCTTAAAGTAAGAATCATTATTATTTTGTATAACAAATCCTGCATGTATGTCATTATTCAATACTATACTGAGAAATTTATTCTCACTCTGTTCATAACATGTCATAACGGTCACTCAAATCATGCATGTATGTCATATGTATGTCTTTTATATTTGATAACTATTATCCCTTGTTTTTTTAACTTTGTATTTTACATGGACTTTTTGTTAACTTGATCTATTGTAAAATACAAAAAAGATGAAAATAAAAACAATAAAATAAAATGAAGCCAATTTGAAACAAGGAATAAACGAGTTTTCACTGAATCATAGTAAACCAAATATAAGAAAAACCAATATGTCACGATCTTTTTAAACAGTCTTTTAAACATTATTATTGAAATCAGTTTGTTTCACTCTTATGTTGCTCCATTTCTAAATCTGAGTACTGTTTCGTAGTGGCCTCTGGTGACCTTTGCACTTCACCAAATCAAGAAAGAGTTTATAAAACCATCATCAAGATTAACGGGCTAATAATTGTTTTAATCTATAGATGTTGAATGTCACAAAGAAGGCCTAAAGTAACATGACCCTGTGAATGAGTTCTCCGGTCAGAAACTCAACAAGGTACAGGCCTTCTAAAAAAAATATACTGAAAGGCAAAGGAACATTTAACAAAGCAACAAAACTCTGAAACAAGAAGACAATGAGAACAACCTATCCACAATATAATCTAGCACTCAACAATATGTTCCATCGGAGAGCACTAGACTATATGATGGCTACTGAACATAAATAGTTACAAGCACTTAACAATATGTTCCATCAAAGAGCCCTAGACTATATGATGGCTACTGAACATTAGTAGTTACAAGCACTTAACAATATGTTCCATCAAAGAGCACTAGACTATATGATGGCAACTGAACATTAGTAGTTACAAGCACTTAACAATATGTTCCATCAAACAGCACTAAACTATATGATGGCAACTGAACATTAGTAGTTACAAGCACTTAACAATATGTTCCATCAAAGAGCACTAGACTATATGATGGCAACTGAACATTAGTAGTTACAAGCACTTAACAATATGTTCCATCAAACAGCACTAAACTATATGATGGCTACTGAACATTAGTAGTTACAAGCACTTAACAATATGTTCCATCAAAGAGCACTAGACTATATGATGGCTACTGAACATTAGTAGTTACAAGCACTTAACAATATGTTCCATCAAAGAGCACTAGACTATATGATGGCTACTGAACATAAGTAGTTACAAGCACTTAACAATATGTTCCATCAAAGAGCCCTAGACTATATGATGGCTACTGAACATTAGTAGTTACAAGCACTTAACAATATGTTCCATCAAACAGCACTAAACTATATGATGGCAACTGAACATTAGTAGTTACAAGCACTTAACAATGTGTTCCATCAAAGAGCACTAGACTATATGATGGCTACTGAACATTAGTAGTTACAAGCACTTAACAATATGTTCCATCAAAGAGCACTAGACTATATGATGGCTACTGAACATAAGTAGTTACAAGCACTTAACAATATGTTCCATCAAAGAGCCCTAGACTATATGATGGCTACTGAACATTAGTAGTTACAAGCACTTAACAATATGTTCCATCAAACAGCACTAAACTATATGATGGCAACTGAACATTAGTAGTTACAAGCACTTAACAATGTGTTCCATCAAAGAGCACTAGACTATATGATGGCTACTGAACATTAGTAGTTACAAGCACTTAACAATATGTTCCATCAAAGAGCACTAGACTATATGATGGCTACTGAACATAAGTAGTTACAAGCACTTAACAATATGTTCCATCAAAGAGCCCTGGACTATATGATGGCTACTGAACATAAGTAGTTACAAGCACTTAACAATATGTTCCATCAAAGAGCCCTAGACTATATGATGGCAACTGAACATAAGTAGTTACAAGCACTTAACAATATGTTCCATCAAAGAGCACTAGACTATATGATGGCTACTGAACATAAGTAGTTACAAGCACTTAACAATATGTTCCATCAAAGAGCACTAGACTATATGATGGCAACTGAACATATGTAGTTACAAGCACTTAACAATATGTTCCATCAAAGAGCACTAGACTATATGATGGCTACTGAACATAAGTAGTTACAAGCACTTAACAATATGTTCCATCAAAGAGCACTAGACTATATGATGGCAACTGAACATTAGTAGTTACAAGCACTTAACAATATGTTCCATCAAAGAACACTAGACTATATGATGGCTACTGAACATAAGTAGTTACAAGCACTTAACAATATGTTCCATCAAAGAGCACTAGACTATATGATGGCAACTGAACATTAGTAGTTACAAGCACTTAACAATATGTTCCATCAAAGAGCACTAGACTATATGATGGCTACTGAACATAAGTAGTTACAAGCACTTAACAATATGTTCCATCAAAGAGCACTAGACTATATGATGGCTACTGAACATAAGTAGTTACAAGCACTTAACAATATGTTCCATCAAAGAGCACTAGACTATATGATGGCTACTGAACATTAGTAGTTACAAGCACTTAACAATATGTTCCATCAAAGAGCCCTAGACTATATGATGGCTACTGAACATAAGTAGTTACAAGCACTTAACAATATGTTCCATCAAAGAGCCCTAGACTATATGATGGCTACTGAACATAAGTAGTTACAAGCACTTAACAATATGTTCCATCGGAGAGCACTAGACTATATGATGGCTACTGAACATAAGTAGTTACAAGCACTTAACAATATGTTCCATCAAAGAGCACTAGACTATATGATGGCTACTAAACATTAGTAGTTACAAGCACTTAACAATATGTTCCATCAAAGAGCCCTGGACTATATGATGGCTACTGAACATTAGTAGTTACAAGCACTTAACAATATGTTCCATCAAAGAGCACTAGACTATATGATGGCTACTGAACATTAGTAGTTACAAGCACTTAACAATATGTTCCATCAAAGAGCCCTAGACTATATGATGGCTACTGAACATAAGTAGTTACAAGCACTTAACAATATGTTCCATCAAAGAGCCCTAGACTATATGATGGCAACTGAACATTAGTAGTTACAAGCACTTAACAATATGTTCCATCAAAGAACACTAGACTATATGATGGCTACTGAACATAAGTAGTTACAAGCACTTAACAATATGTTCCATCAAAGAGCCCTAGACTATATGATGGCTACTGAACATAAGTAGTTACAAGCACTTAACAATATGTTCCATCAAAGAGCACTAGACTATATGATGGCTACTGAACATTAGTAGTTACAAGCACTTAACAATATGTTCCATCAAAGAGCACTAGACTATATGATGGCTACTGAACATTAGTAGTTACAAGCACTTAACAATATGTTCCATCAAAGAGCCCTAGACTATATGATGGCTACTGAACATAAGTAGTTACAAGCACTTAACAATATGTTCCATCAAAGAGCCCTAGACTATATGATGGCAACTGAACATTAGTAGTTACAAGCACTTAACAATATGTTCCATCAAAGAACACTAGACTATATGATGGCTACTGAACATAAGTAGTTACAAGCACTTAACAATATGTTCCATCAAAGAGCCCTAGACTATATGATGGCTACTGAACATAAGTAGTTACAAGCACTTAACAATATGTTCCATCAAAGAGCACTAGACTATATGATGGCTACTAAACATTAGTAGTTACAAGCACTTAACAATATGTTCCATCAAAGAGCACTAGACTATATGATGGCTACTGAACATTAGTAGTTACAAGACTCCTTCAACAGTAACCAGAAGCTTTAACCAAGATGGGTGTTAATTGTTTCCGACACAATTGAATGTCAGCTAGGTGTTCTTAAAACTAAGATCAGAATGGATATCTGGGCGCTAATAGATGAGATGAGGTGGGATGGGATGAGGTGAAGTGAGGTGATTTTGGGTTTTAACACTTCTTTCAAGACTATTTCACTTATATCACGGTTGCAGATATTATTACAGGAAGAACATAAGGGCACTTATAGTTAAAACTGGTGCTAAATATCTTTTATCAATTCTTTAAGCTCATATTGCAAACTTGTTTTAAGAAGGTATTGAGGCTAACCAGTGTCTAAGTGTCCACTCAAGATTGACATTGTATCTGATGCTTTTGAATCATGTTATCCTCTCAAGAATTTCATAGGGCAAAGAAGAGGAGGAGAAACCATCAAAGCCTATACCTGAGGAGCGTGCACTAATATATCATTTAATAGAATTATTCAATCAATAAAAATGGGTTTCATGTTAAAAAGTGACACAGAAAGAGATAAACATTGTGTCTTTTTCTTGACAAATAAATAACTATTTCATATTGCCAATTTAGGTGTTTAATAAATCCATTTGGCAACACTTTCTGAGGTGCATTTAGATGGTAAGAGATAAAACTGATATATGAACTCTCATCACACTGATATCAGAGAAACAACTGGTCAAATAACTGTTGATGGTGAAGGATGCTGACAAGCATGCAGATGTGTGGATACTGGGAGCTCAAGAACACATGCCTTTATCAGCTACAGATTGCTGGCTGTGTGACATTATCATTTGTCCTTGCCAAAGATCTTTGTACATGTAAGGGAGAAGAAGCAAAAAGTACAATCCCTTCAAACAAAAAAAGATACAGAAAAATATGTTGTTTTTTCAGAAAGGGATGATTATCACAAAGACATGTAACTTACTTTGTTTTCTCTAAAATGGCTTCACTGAATATTACTTTAACTATAACTTCTTTAAAGCAAGCCTTATTGGCATATATAGAGAATATAAGATTATTGTTAATATTTCATTTCTTTTCATTTCCAAAAGAGAAGTTTCCAGAAACTTATTATTGACCCCTCTTCTGCCCACATTCAATTTCATGTTCTGTAACAAGGCCACCAATGAATAATTCTACGCTACCCTCTGTTTTCTTCTCCTCCCTAGATGTCAAGGGGCGTGCACTGGATCGACTAAATGGATAGGTCGTGGCATGAGTTTGTTAATGATAACGAGAACTAATCATTAGTCAGCCTCTCAATCTAGTTGAGGTGGAAATTATCATTGGAAAGTTAAAGCGACATTTAGCACATATCCGATGGCACAGTTAGTTCTGTTGGCTGAGTCGCGGAATCTTATTATCCATCATTCTCAATGGCTTGCCAATAATGTGTTCCATCATACTCTAGCAAAGGAAATACGCAATTTCCTGTGATCAATGCCACTCTAATCTAAATATACCAGCACTTCCTTTTTTATTTGTTTCACTTTTTAAAAAGAAAATCTATTATAGAAAAGGAGGTTTTTGAACTTTATTTCATAATCTATTGCATTGATACAAAAATGGAAATTTTTAAAGAGTAATCTGTAACTATGTCAAGCAAAATCCCCATTTTCCCCATTTTTAATAATTTTGTCAAAATCCTGTATTAAAAAGGTTTATAGTATTAAAAATGTTTAAGAATGGAATGACTTTTTGGAATATGAAATGTTCTTGTATAAGGTTTTCTAGTTTAGAAAATGATTTATTTGAAATATCATATTTATGGGATTGACTTCAGAATTTGGGGAAAAAATAGACATTCAAGTTAAAAAATTTCCTCATATCTTCTGAACAAAAGGTATCAAATCTTAGAAAGGAAGCACCAGCTGTAGCACCTGAATACGTAATGTACGGGGTAAGTGTCAGAGACAACTGATGAGATATCACAAGATGCAAGCAATCAGTAGAATTTTCTAACAATTACACCATTTTAAGTTTTTTTTTAATAATTTCAAGAAGTTCAAACGTTTTACAATTATCTTCTCCACTACTTGTGGTGACCCAGTGACTTTAAAAATTCAAAAACACTTTGACAAAATTAGAACTTTTGATGTAATTCTTCCACAGACTCCAGGATCAAAGCAATTTTCGCAAATTACTAATATTGTAAAATAACTTGCAGCTGCTGCCTCATAAATATTGTATCCAGATATTATTGAATCACAAATATTGCTCCATTCTAAGAAACAATATGCAGTTAACGGACGCAGAAAGAGGTTAAAGATTATTTATTACAACTATTGAGTCTGTATACCTCCCTCCTGTTACAAATGATCTTTGAGCAATAAGTTGGCCACAATCTCATATAGGTTTTTTTAAAAACTTTCTTTTGGAGTTTGATAATATTCTACATCATTCCTGATCATGAATCAGTGATTATTGGAAACAAACCGTTTCTGTCATTTTTAAATTGCACAAATAAAAAGAGCAATTCTGAACAAGATACACGTGTGTCTGGGAGAATCATACTAAATAATAATCTGATTAATTTTTTAAATTGCCTGTTGGCCAATAAGTTGTAAATATGATGGAAATTTGATAAAAGGAAATCATGAAAACTGATGACAAAACATAAGTGATATATTAAATCAAAATAATATTAACTCTTAACCAGGCTAAAAATATGTTTCCAGTTATCGCTTTACTTTAATTCAGTAAAGTAATCTACAATTACTAATTCTGTTGGTATAAGATTAAAAAACAAACCAAACTAGTTCCTTGTCCTTCAATCATTTAAGAAATTTAATAATAAATAAATATCATATTTTTTATCTATTTTACATATTATGAACATTTTATTACAAAGAAATGACTAACAACTTAATTTGGATGGAAATCTTCAATTTTCGAAATAAAAATCTGTCAAAGACTTTCTCAAAGGAGATTCATCTTTAAAAATATTTTAATTTGTTTTTTTATAACTGTTAAGAAGAAGACAGATCTGAAAAGGTTGCTTAAACACACAAGATTATGTATGAGTTTGAATTAAGAAGTAACTATGAAAACATGAATAAAAATCACATATCAAAATTTGTTAAAACATTGCTATTTATTTTGGTCAAGAGTGTATAAATGTTCCCCCATCAGTATAATGAGTCAATTGGTTTTGGAAGGAAGGCAACGGGAAAGAAAACCTAAAAATGACTTAATCAGTAGGCGGTGTTATAACTCCAAAGGAGTTGAGAAAAAAAAACAACATATTTGTCCTAACACCACAGACATTTTGCTAGTGTAGGCCTATCACTATGTCCAAACACAAAACTATTCAAGTTAGTCCAATCATTCATTATTAAGACAAAGCGATTTTTGAATAGCAAACCAATATTCTTCTAAATGTGTTATGTTCTTTTCCAATGCTACTTTCTTGTTAACTATCTGGTCTCTGTCTGTAAAAAATGTAAATTACCTTTGTACATATCAAGGAGAGGGTGTTCTAAGTTGGAAAACTTATTCCTAATCCATTGCATGTGTATAAAATATGTTTAAACTAAACCAGGGACTAACATATGTGGTGCTGTGAGCACCTTCTATAATGATGTGAAGCTCAGCCCATATAAGTAGCCTCATCATCATCAGTTAGCATGTGAAGTGAATAAATCAAGGAAAGAACTGAACACGACTGGCTAGGGCAAGAACGCCCCTGAACAGGTTGCTGAGTTTGTGCCTCATAGTGAGCTTAGTTTACATGATTAGAAATACATCAACGGGAAAAAGAGATGAAACAAAGAAGAGATATATTAACAATCCAAACTTTAAACAACCCCGACAAACTTGGCCAGTGAGAGATAGACCTAACAAGATGAATACATTACTGAAGAAGAAAAAACTGACCAAAGGAAGAAATGAAGTGAATTATTGAATGATCAAGTGAATCATAAGCTTAAATCAACAAGTGAATTGATAAAAAGTTTCCTTTTCTTTGTTGAGAAATTCATCAATATTCTTGAAAATAGTGTTCTTTCTACAGCAATTAGCACATTTGACTCCTTAATAGGACAACTTTATTGTTTCTTTTTAAAGTTGAACAGTTGAATTGTCCCTCCTGATCTCAAAGTATCTCAGAAAATAACGAAACCAAACTACTTAACTGAAAAGTATCAGAATCATGAATGTAACAAGTAGAAAGAAATCAATAAACAAAATTGAATCAAAGTTTTCCAAAAGGAAGATGCACATTACCTCCATAAGTGCCTTCAGGACTGCGAGGTCAGGTTCCTGTGTCACCTCAACCCCGATTGTGGAGTAGCAGTCGTATCCGTTCCCTCCGTAGTTCTCGATACAGGTACAGTTGTTCTCCCCAGGTCCCGTTGAGATGCAGTTAGCCTGGTAGGGGAAATATTAATCTGAATCAAACTCATCTTTTAATTCCTCTGATGCCCGTACAATCATACACATTCCATTTCTTTCATTAACAGAGGGTGAGTGGGGTTTAATACAGCTTTCAAGACTATTTCACTTGTACCATGGCTGATAGTTTTATTGTAGGGAGAAAGCCCGCAACACTATCATAGCTAAGCGTCACTATGAAACCTGGGAGCATCAGCTGGATCTAGCAAACCATGGGGAATACTGAGCTTAAAATTAGTGTAGCATTGAACTCGAATTCTTTTATTTCTGTACATTTTGGTAATTCACTACCTCAATACCCTCATATATACATATATATATATATACCTGGCATGTATCATTTTCTGTCTTTCCCCTGAAGGAGGATCAAGAAGAAGATGAGCGCTGTGTTGCTGATAATCATAAAGTTGCTAAAATTGATATTACCTCATTATATCACTGACAAACCCAGTCAAGCACCTGATATTTGCCCCAGTTATCAAACAAATTGGAACAAAAAACTTGTACTATTTTTACTATATTTCATGAAATAAATTATTTTTCATATTCTCATTCAGTAATTAAATCAATTCTTGGGTTTATTTGATTTAAAAAAAGTATTATTGCACCTTTAATAAAAAGATCAACCCACTTTATAAAACGATTTAGTTAAAATGTTGGAAAAACCTATTGTAAGTCATGTCATGTACACTCATGTTAAAGTATGTATTGTAAGTTTCACCGCATTTTTTCTGGCAACAACTGTCCACAAAATCAATATAGACTGAAAGAAAATTAATTAAAAAAGGGAATTGCTTCAATTACAATAATTGAGGTCATCTCTCGTGGCTGTGCCCCTACCTTGGTAAGTGAATGCAGCGAGCACTAGGTGAGGAGGCATTTGTGATAGCATCAATGACCCGGTCTAGACTCTCTACAACGAGCCCAATCATATCAAATGATTCAGAGACTGCACCTAGAGGTGACATAACTCTCTCTCAATTGCTATTGGATAAAATCTTAGAAGTCAAACCTATCTGGTTCTTTAGAGAGACATTACAAGCGTCAATAGTTTGTGGAAGTAATATCTGATATTCAATGAAGGCCCTCTGGTTCCTGTGAGGCACAGTTCAACCGGGACATTCTTTGTGGGAGTCATGATGAAGAGTATGAGAAAACTTGCCATTAAGAGAGTTAACTATTATAACACTGTTACACCATCATGTGTATCACACACCATGTGCAATAGTAAAATTCATATTCTTCTTTATGGCTTTATTGCCAACACTGACTGTCCCGACAGCTTACCATTCAGGTGCTAGGCTTTGCTGCTTTTTATTCTCATCCTTAGCATAACGTTTTAAGTAGACTGTTTTAAATCATGAACAAATGAATAGCGCATATTCATAGGATAATATCGTGGGGTTTTTGTGTTTTTTTTAGTTCAGTGGTATTAGCCTTTAAGGTCTCTGGTATAAGCCCTTTATAGTTCTGTCGTACAAGCCCTATAAAGTTCTGTGGTATAGGCCCTTAAAAGTTCTGTGGTATAAGCCCTTAAAAGTTCTGTGGTATAAGCCCTTAAAAAATTCTGTGGTATAAGCCCTTTAAAAGTTCTGTGGTATAAGCCCTTTAAAGTTCTTTGGTATAAGCCCTTTAAAAGTTCTGTGGTATAAACCCTTTAAAGGCACCATAGCATGTTTCTTGAGGAAACATTTTTTGTTAACTAATATTTGAAGAATAAATTTTTGTTTAAATCATGCTACAGAGCCTTTTAGTTAAAACTGCAATCACTGTATCTACTTCAGGTTACTCTATAATAAAGCTTTTAAAGTATCAAATACTTTTCTGAAAGAGCAGTCATGGGGTTGTTTGGAAACGGTATAGGCCCATGTTCCTACTTATAAAGATTCATATCTGGAGTATTCGATAAACATTGTTCTCAAACCAACTCAAGTGTTCTAAATTCTGATTCAAACAAGTAATTGAAATGGTGTTAAAAAATTAGCAGAAAATTATTTTTGAAACTTTATCCAAATGGAATAGTGATGTACCCAATTTTTCTAATGGAGATCCCAAGTCTAGACATTAGAGACTGAAAAAGCTATTGAACGTAAAACCATTTGCAATGAGTGGTGCAGTTGAATTGAATCTTTATCAGTCAATCTTCACTCTTTCACTTGTCTTAAGCCTAAATAACATTCTTCCTACCTAATTGGTTTACCTAAATGTGCGAGTTTAATTTTGGAGTGCATTTGTCCCTGTGACTCCTGGAAGATTTAACATGGTTTCCCTTTAGAAAGGTCAAATCAATGGAGAAACTAAAGTATGTGTTTACCAAAGTGTTACTGTTTCATTCTGTTCAAAGGGGGTCCTGATATTTTAATTGAATCGAACATTTTAAGAAAGTGGACATTTCTAGAGAAAAAATAATTTTGTTTTATCAGTAAAATGGCTACTCAGAATAAGTTGACCTTTATTTCTTCACTGTCATTTTGAGGGATTTTGATGTTGAATGTAACCCCAAAAGAGCAGTTTTTTTTATGAAGATGGGGAGTTCAATGCCACTCTCAAGAGTGTTTCATTTCTACTTGACAAGTGTTGTACAAGCACACTGCATGCAAACCTTGTGGCAATGTAAAGCAATGAATCCTGAGAGCATAGGCTGAATTGCACCTAAAGCTTATGGGTACAGTTCTCTAGAGCAGTACAGCTGTTGAATCTACAGGATTTTAACCAAGATATTGCAACATGAGTCCTTCATATCCCATGCAAACATCCCAAATATATTTTTGACATATGCTGTGGAGCATTTATTTTCTACAATTAAATGACCATGAATATATCTAACACTGTCAGTCAACTTGTGAGCATAAATTGGCAAGTACCTTATACATGGAGGACATTTTATTAGTGTCCATGACATACTATGTTTACGACATGAGTGCTTAATATTAGTATTTCCCGAGCGAGAATGAGGGATATACTTATATTAAGGCATGAGTGTCGTAAACATAGTATGGCATTGACATGAATATATTCTTTTTATTACCAGGGTAAATAATCAAAGAAACTAATCCAAATCAACATTAAAGCATAGGTATAGGCGCATTTGGAACATCACAGATGAACTGTTGTTTTGACATGACGTCACAATGAAAAAGTGATATTTTGCCCTTGGGCATGGTATGAATACATGAACCCCGATGTGTTTGCCCTCGTAGGTAATAAAACACAATACCTTCTTGTGACACCCTCCATTGTCTGTTATACAGCTGTTGCTAGGCGCACAGTAGGAACCATTGCCATAGAAACCATTACTACAAGCACAGTGGTACTGGAAAGAAAGTGAATAAATCATGAATAAAATAGAGGTAACAATTACAAGGTGTAAGGCATAGATATCAATTACACGTTTGAACACATGGTTTCTCATACTACCTGGACAGAGACCAACATGGCCACCTTGCTCAGTAAGAATTCCAAAACTACCCATCCAGTCTGTATATACAGCAATAAAATTCTGTGACAGCAAAGGTAACCAGTGATTACATTTCAACAATATTAGAATTATCATGCCGATGATGTATTAACAAACTTTCGTAAAAATCACAATCTCTAATTATGTAAGATCACTGAGAATCCTGTATACAAATATTTTTTAATGTGATAATCACAACACTTCTGAGTATATGTTAACAACTTGGATGTATATTTTTACATATAGATATGGTAACAAAACCATCTTCATCAAAAGGTCTATCTTAATGATTTAACTTGTAACATATCTGACAACCAATATAACTTTTAACTAAATGTCTTTACTGTCACACTGCTAATATAAAATAATAGTTACTACTTAAGATTTTGTGATGAAACAATATCAATAAGCTTAACCCTTGTAGGGCCTGATCACATAGAGTATGTTCATAGCATAGATATTTGACCAAGCATGTCTTTAGTAGAAGTTATGATGTTTTTCATAAGTCACTGGAGCTCTTACTGAAGGTAATAGGATTTCAATTATCATGAAATTCAAAAAAATGACACTAAAACATAAATTTTGTTAGGAATTTCAGTTAAACCAGTGAAATAAAGGTAACTATAGCATTTTCCAAGTTAGAATGTGTGACATTGTTATAAACAACATGAAATAATTTGTTTTGAAATATTGATGTTTAGGGGCACCAAAAGGCTATCCCATTGATATGATTATATAAATATTGCCCTAGTTTTTGTCAACACAACATGGCCAGGATGCACTGATTCCAACCATATGCTGAAACCAACATTTAACAAAGCATTTGACTTAACTACACTATAGTATTTTTTTCGACACGCATCAAAAGTGCTCATATGTTTACATTCATCATCACCTGGTTCTTCTGGTGTTCAAGAGACATAATAACATTAATTTAAATCATTTGTGCGGAGGTAATTTACCCTTCAACCACTCAAACTAGCCATTATTATGAACTCACCCATCCAGTAAGTATCTGCACCAAAGCTTGCTGAACTTCATATTGTGCTGTTAACAGTGAATCTGTACAAGCTTACTTCTACCTTTTACTGTAGAATTACACAATACCAAGGTACAGTCTACATATTTTAACTTTAGGGACAATTTTGGATTTTTCATATTGTTCATAAGTATTGATTCCTGAATAGTTTGTCACTAAATTGCTGAATGTGCACAAACCTCTCCAATACTGAATGTCCTGCACACAGCGTTCTTCCCACAATCCAGGTTCCTGTAGCAGGGGTTGGCAGGCTGGCAGGAGAAACCGTCTCCCACCCAGCCATTGTCACACTGACACTTTGGCATGTCCGGCCCAACCTTTGTGCACGATGCCTGTTTGGGAGAAGAATTAATCATAACAGGTGCATTTCAAAACACAATCATTTAAATTCAGTTTCTACAGCGAGATGTTGCTGGTTGTCATAATGCACTGACTATGATTACCCTGTAGACATAGGTGTAACAGGCCATTTCAGAAGAAATTATCTATGAGGAAACAGGCCATTTCAGAAGAAATTATCTATGAGGATTGACACACTTTTGTAATAAAAATGTCCATACTCTTTCTATGACAGGACAAAATGGATTTTTTCTATCAGCAAAAGATAAAATTTTTTAACTAAGCTGAATATTCAAAAAAAGGACAAAATTCAACCTTGCTCCTGTTTGATAAATAAAACATTTCAGCTATAATTGTTTCATTGAAAAGTACAAAATATCACCTTACTGTCAGTTCAAAATAATCCTTTATTCAAGTTTCAAACGAGAAAATGAATTTTTGATTTCTTTTCAAAACGACAATACGTATTCTTGCTTTCTGTTCAAAATGACATAATGCATTCTTGCTATCAGCATAAAATGATATAATGAAAGTTTGCATTCATTTAAAAAAAGAACCAAGCTCATATGAATGTTTCAATTCAAAATGACAAAATGATAATAGCAAGTTAGAGGAGCCACAAAACACATTTCACTAATCAATATTGTTAATCTTAAGTGAGCTCTATCCCTCGCCTGATGATGACTGCTCTTGCAACTGAAACCGGTGGTGCGAGCTGAGCTAATTCAGGCAGATTGCCATCACAGGAAGACAATGTAATGATATCTGTGGTGGGGTTGCATACACATCAAGATCACTTAAACACTTGCATGGAGGCGTGTTTGCATAAACTGCTGGATAATCAGGTTAGATTGGTGGGTCCTGCTGAGGCATATCAATGGCATATTTCATGAAGAAAGAGAAAATGATTCCACAAAATGCCTATAAAGATAATTCTTCACTTTTTCCTTTGTCATTTTCTCTTTGATGTCAAAAATATACATTCGGACCAGTTTGAGTTGATAGCTCTGGGAAAAAGTCTTAGAATTTGTAAAAAGGTAACTAAGAACATGATAATGTTTTCACAATCTATCGATTATGTGTCTGAATATCTGTGGCCATTTAATGGTTTGGACAAAAGATTATTTGAGAGGAAGTTGTGAAAAGACAACGAATCATGCAAAAAGTAACATTTAATTCCTGTGAAAATATTTTGATAGCAACACATTGTCAACTTGATACAGCAACAAGGTTTTGTATGGAAAAACAATGTGTACTGAAAATCTATCTACCAACGATATGAAAGTTCTTTGAACAAGTGTACTCAACTTTAAAAGGAAACAATATGTTCAAAATTAATCACAAATGAGATAAAGTGTGTTTATGCAAATGTATGCATTAAATTTATATATATGTCACTATTTGATTTGTACATTTAGGACTCATTGTATGCTCAATTTGATGTAAGGAGTATATTCCCTTTCAGTCATAAAATGTTATCTTATCTCATTTTATTAAAAAGAATAACAATAATGCATTGTCTCAGTCCATAAGCTGTCAAACCAGTCTGTAAAAATTCTGCGGATCCAAAATGGACAAGAAGATATTGATGATACTGGAGGAAGTAGAGAAAAGGCAGGGAAGCGATGCATCACCTTGTGACAACCCAATAATAGAACACCATAAGATGACACCAATCCATTTAACAGCACTAATAGCAGCTAGATCAACTGACTCTTCAAAGACCTCCTTCCATAATTCATCATGCACTCTGTCCAGTTGCGAGTATGGGTTCCTGGTGTCCGTTTTCAAACGGAATATACACAAAAACATTAATCATCAGGTGGGAGACACGGTTCTGAGAGATACCTGACTTTCTATGTAACGGAATCTATTCAAGTTGATTACAATCTGATAGACTTTCATGGTGAATATATCAAATAACTGAAGCCCACAAAAAAACACCGGTCATTTTTGTTTTGTTAATGAATTCTGATAGGATCCTTCAAATGATCTGTTTTTCAAGATTGAAAAAAACCTTAATGAGTTGGACATTGTACTCTGGCAAGTGTAGACACACATGTTGTTATGTTCAATCTCTGCCAAAGTTTCTTTTCTTACTAATTGTAATGCTTAACATTGTTATATAAAGACTTGAACCTTTCTTATATGTTAGTATTCGAAAGCAGGATGAAATCATTCTGATGGACTTTTTTCAGGTAAGAGATTTCTTATGCAGATTTCCATTAAATAGAATCATCGACTAGAATATCAAGAGCAGCTATAGGAAGTGTTATATTGTCCCCTAGGCAAAGCACTTTATCGACATTGCACTCATTCCTGTAACTCAGCTGCTAAAATGGGTACCTAAAAACAGGATGTACTCATTTATATAGTTGCACTTAGCATTTTCTAGCTGTTTTGAAAATTCCTTCCAGGATATTGAGTAGGTAATAGTTTTTGGAATTACCGCAATATAAATTTTCACTATGGTTTTTGTTCACATTTTTTTAAATGTACCATCTAATTTTCCTTATGGGATAATTAATCTAAATAATCTAAAACCCAAATTTTAGATTTATGTAAAAACATTTCAGTTTGGTCACCTTTCAAGCATATGACCATTTCAAAGAAGTTATTGATATTACATCTACTCATTTTGGTATGGTCAAATAGTTGGAAGAAAAATTGTGAACTTTTATTATAAAGACTTGGGTTAACTGAAACACATTCTTCTAAAGGTCTGGAATTTGGTAATTGACTTTTAACATTAACCTAATGCCTAATACTTTTGTATAAGCATGAAGCTTAATTCACATCACATTGTGTCTCGACATGTTTTCAACTGACAACTCTCCATTCTTATCATTGACGTCCCACCTTTCACTCATTTAGAAACAAATAGCAACCTATCTACACCTAACATTTCACATCTGACAACTGGACAAGTGAAATCTTGAGACTCTCATGTAAACTCGACTCTCTCTCTCACTCTGATCTATCGCCACATAGACAAATCCAAATTTGTACAGGTGCAATCTTCAGATTTTCAATCTCCCAAGACAGAGTACTTGCCTGTGGGTGACAGCCTCCTCTATCGGGTTTCAAACATGGATCAATCTCTCGACAGTTCAGTCCGTCCCCCTCGTAACCCGGCTTGCATTTGCATCTGTTAAACAAGTGAAAACATTTAACATGTATGCGCAACAGGTGCCAAGTTTGGCACCAATGGTAAAGACATTTTATTGACCAAAAGAAAGGCATTATTTCAGTTTTGACTGACAAACTTGTTCTTTTCTTTTGATTTTTTTTTAAACGCACAATTTTTTTGTTACGTCATAAAGATTATCATATTTTATATGAGGAAATTACGTATTTAAAATTAGTTAAAAGGTTATATACATTAATCTGGAGCCTCCAACCCATTTACCAACCAAGGCTGTGATACCATCTTTTAACTACATTGTGACCATTCTTGAATTAGCAAGTTTCCTCCCCCTCTTCCCCACTCCCTTGAATACAAGGGTATCAAGGATAAACGAAGGAAGGCTAGGGGTTGCTTGAAGATATAGAGCACTGAGAAGGGAATGATATCGACACTTTGTTTTCTGTACACCAAATACCTTGTATATTCTAATGAATTTGTTTTCGAAAAAACATTTCAAATTCAAAGCAAATCAATTTCAGTTTTGCTATTAATTCACAGGTCATAGATAGTTCCAAGAAGTCCTGTCATCAGATGGGGTACAATTCCTTTAATATTCACATGCTCAGAATTGTAAATCCCCCAAAATGGCTACCAAGAATGGTAAAGTCATCAGGTAAAATGGAAATGACTTCAATGATAAGCACATTTTGAACTTTTACCTTTCAGGCAATGGGGGATAATGTTGATTCAAATTTCTTTTATAACCGAAACTTTTAACCTCCTTTAAAAATTAATCATTATGTAATTGCTGCATGCAGAAAGTTTCTGGAGACATGTTGGTCACTGACTCTTTTGAACTTTCATAAGTAAAAAAAACATTGTAAGACCTTCACACACAAAAGTTTGTGATAGTAAAAGCTTATGTCTAACATTGAATAGAGAAAAGTTCTATTGATTTACAACTTCTTTATTGCAGGATTGCAACGTTTCTGTGTAGATATTAACACCATTATCAAGTTAGTGATATTGGACATGATTTGAGATGGAATATATACATAAATGGGAATAGATTAGTACAATTGAGTAGATTGAAGTAAATGCCTCTTAAAAAAGTAATATGTCTAACATTGACATTACATTTGAAACTGATTTGCCTCGTAACAACTTTTCATGTTATGCTCAATTTACTCAGAGCAGTATCCATACAAAGGATTCATGCTTTAAGATTATCAACCTCACGTGACTCTGTTAACTAAAAGGTGATCATCAGAAAAATGTTTAAACAGTTTATAACTTTCAAAGACGAAAAACATAAAAGTAACTTTTGATGTGCTAAGAACAAAATACAGCCTAAATTAGAAATCTTTATCGACAAACAAGGCAACCCCTGCCGCACGCAATATCTCTTCTCTTTCGATACAAGATCGGACAGGCATAACAAGAAATTGCTACATTGCACGATCATCAGCATAAATCTTGAACTATGTTAACGAGATGTATGGATTATTAATTAGTCCTCTTGAAAACATTGAATCAAATAACACTTTTTGTCTAATCAGCAGAATCGATCTTTACCGCTGACCTTTTCCATGATACCAACTTAACAGAGAGTAAAGCAGCTGTCTTGTGGCTTTGAGTTAAAAAAGGGTTTCAATACTGTCATAATCTGTCATATGGATTTCAATGCCCTGAGTATGAAGCAGGGATCGACTCAGACCAGATCCATACCACATTATTCGTACCGTTATGAGATATACTCAGAGTCTATACAGATTATTCCGGTAAGTGAGCAAGGGCAATAAAACATTGATGATAGCTGGTCTGGGAGTTGAGCGTCAATTAACTGAAAAATCAGCACCGATTTACATTGTCACTCTGGATTATTCCCATTACAATGCCCCTACTTCCTAGTGGAGTTGCTACCCTTGTACAGGTTTTCTTGCTTCATAATGTTCCTGTTTCTTGACTGAATGCCAAGGTAGAATTTTTTCTCTATAACTTCTTAAATGATAATGACAAGGGCACAAAACCACATATCAAACATGGATTATCTATGTTTTTCAGATAAAAGCATCCTAGAGAATCGATGAGGATCCATGGTAGGGAGGCATTGATTAGAACAGAGCCACAGCTTACATTATTCCAATGGTTATGAGATACACTCACCGTCCATTCTGATTATATCACACCACTAACTGAACAAAGGCAATAAAACATTGATTATGGCTGGTTTGGGAGTTAAGCATAAAGTGTAGGAGGACAACTCATGAAAGTTGCCAGCCTTTAGTATGATTCTTTGCCTTAAAAAGTTTCCACGCCTAAAGTGTCCAATCCTTGATGGGGTTTCCTTGAAAGTTTCCAAGCCTCAACAGCATTGCAAGCCTTTAGTGGGATGCCTTGCTTGAAAAAGTTTCCAATCCTCTTGCTTTGGCTAGTTGATAGTTCCTAGTGAAATACCTTGCTTGAAAAAGTTGCCAATCCTTTTGCCCTAGAACATTGCCAGCCTCTAGCAGGATTCTTAGTTTGATAAAGCTGCCAATCCTTTTGTTCTACAAGATTGCCAGTCTCTAATAGGATTCCTAGATTGATAAAGTTGCCAATCCTTTTTTTTACAACATTGCCAGTCTCTAATAGGATTGCTGAGCCTCTGGCTCTAGTTAACTAAGTTGCCTATTCTTTAGAGGGATTCCTTGCTTGAAAAAAATGCCAATCCTCTCACTCTAGTTAGTTGCCAATCCTTTCACTCTAGTTAGTTGCCAATCCTCTCACTCTAGTTAGTTGCCAATCCTCTCACTCTAGTTAGTTGCCAATCCTCTCACTCTAGTTAGTTGCCAATCCTCTCACTCTAGTTAGTTGCCAATCCTCTCACTCTAGTTAGTTGCCAATTCTTTCATTCTAGTTACTTGCCAGCCTGTGGCATATCATCCTGGAAAAAGTTGTCAGCCTCTTGCTTTAGTTAGTTATCAGCCTCTAACTAAACACCACTTGTCACCGAGGACTGGATCCTCAGTTGTTCTACACTATATAAGCACTGGGATTGTTCAACAGGATATTTGTACTGAAATTAACTGCCTTTGATTTGAGTGAGTCAATCAAACTGCTCTTTTCCTTTGATCCACAAGCTTTTCAAAAGACTCATTACAACTTGCTATGGTCTTAAATTGGAAATGGCTTGCAATTCAGACTCTCCAAAGTTTTTTAAAATTATAAGGTAGTCCTTCAAACTTTCAAATTCAAATCTCTAAGCATGCCTTAAAAAGATGTTTTAAATACCAGATACCAAGGCTTGTAATTCGATCATCTCATGTCAAGACCTAAATTTCTTTAGTTGATCATTACATGAGGAGATTCAAAGGTAATTAGTTTCAGCACAAACGTTCATGATGAATATTTTCCAAGGGGCAAACCGTGGTGATGGGAACAGCGGATGCTAGTTGCCTGAAAACATTTCTACACTCTCTGTGAGTGTCCTAACTTAAAGAGGCAGTAGCACAATTTTAGATAAATGAAGTAATCTTGCATGAACACAAATAAATGTTTCCAATTGTTTTCTAATCAAATGAGGCAGTTTTATAACAAACATTCTATGATCAGTTAAGCTAAGCAAATCCATTTCCCTATATGAAGGTTAAACAAAAATTCACACCTTCAATTGGTTTTGGTTGATACATGAATATTTCCTCTACAAATCATCAGGTTGAGAAATGAAAAGATTGACCCCCTGAAGATTACATGTTTGGCATATACTAATATTTAATCAGGAAAATTTGAGGTAATAAATCTTTTAAAACATGCTAATGCCCCTTTAAGAACAATTTCTTAACTTGTAGGCAGAACCTTGCCTTCATGACACTCAACAGGGACAAGTGAACACATACTTGATTATTTGATTATCTTTATTAGCATTTTATTAAATGTGTGGGAGGACACTAGTCTAACCTTCGACTCTTGTTCTGAATATCTTCACATTAGATTCAGCTGTCAGCTGTACCACATCTGAACAAATGGCAAGTTTTCTATGGGTGGAGCAAAAATAAAATTTCAAAAGTAGTCCAGTATCTGTATTACCCCCAGTGTAGACATCACAGAGTTTGGAGACATTTGGTACAACAATTCATGACATATATCACGCGAACAAGAGTTGAAAAGAGGTCAAAGTGCCTTGAAAATAACATTAAGATCACCATCATCAACTCAGGTTTGCCTGATCTCCCAGAAAAGACTCTCACCAACTCTCACCAAATTTGAAGACTTTGAATGTGAAAGTTAATGAGAAATTGAATATGGAAGACATCGTAAAATATAGATGCCGATAAATGCAATTTCCCCTGTTCCACAGGACAGAAGTGGACAAAATATTGACAGTGAAGATCTTTCTAGATGCCTTGGGATGATTATTTGGGGCTTTTCTATTTATTTGGTTTTGCTGTGTCAAATGTTTGAGCAACTGTCAAAATATTCAATAGAAAATTGAAGTATCTTATTTTTATCAATCCATTTGTTCCTTTTCAATCAAAACAGAAATATATTTAAGTCATTCCTTTTTTGGGTTCACATATTCACATTAATCAAACTTCTTATCAATATTCTGTCTCAACCCAAATATAACATAGAAAATATTTTTTCTGAAGGAGTCCAAATTCCTCTGAGTTAAAACAAAAGGAGCGATGTATTTGAACATTCAAATCAAAATCAATTTCTTTCAATTAATACAGGACATATTTATTAAATTCTGTTAAGAATTTTTCAACCATATCATCTTTATTTGCAGTTAAATTTCTTGCGTCAAACCAAAAAGAACAGAATTTCTTTTTATTCAAATATTCACTCTTTGATTGACTCTGTGAAGGCCCTGTGAAATGTCTACTGTACAAAAAAAATAGAAAAAATCTTCCGACACTACTGCAAACTGTTTGTCACTGTCGCGAGACATTCTAAAATTGGGTATTTTTTGTTTACCAGGCTGATTATACCGCTTGACAATTCTTCATGTTGCAGCTTTGTCAGAGTTCCCACATTGGTTTGCGTATCACGGGCGGACGTACGTCAGAATGGGGCAAATCATGAGTCTTAAAGCTGTGGACAGATTAGTGCTTGCAAGTGCCAGTATTCCTTCAGGGCAGAGCAGGTCATGGGTCTTCGGCCATCACTTTGGGGATTAATTCAAATGTTTGAAATGAAACCTCCTTAACCCTTTGGAGGCTGATTTAATTCAAGTCAGCAGTTACTAGATATTTGTAAAGATGAAAGTGACTTAAGGAAAATTGAATTCAAGTTAAAATATTTTTTGTGAAACTGTTACACATCAAACAATATCTACTGACCCTTGTAAGGAGAAATATTCTGAAAGCCTAGAAAGGACATTCTTTAATCAAATAAAAAGGAGTCAAACTAATGTATTGAGTCTGGTTAAGCTACGGGAATCCATTTTCCTAACACAAATGATTAAAAGGTGTTCACACTAAAATGGCCACATGCAGATTTTGCTTTGTAGGTTATAATTTCTTTTACAAGTATGTATAACCGGGGTGACTAATGACATGTTTGACCCACTGAAGATAATTCATTTTGTATAGCCTAATATTAATCAAGGAAAATTTTGATAATTAATATTTAAAAACATGTGCTGCAAATGTGCTACGTTTACAGTTCCTTAAAGCCAGTGGTTAAACCTAGTTATTTCATTGCTTAACAGTTTGTGATTCCTGTATCTAGGCCAGCACAAATTGATTTAGCAGTTCAATTAGATGCTCTGAGGCCATTAAAATGCTAATGGGATACATTCTGTGTCTGTTTTGGGGGACTCTCGTCGGTGCAGTCAAACTACATGTAATAGGTACCTCAACCATTGATTAGTGTATATATGGTGAATCTTGTGGTAACAGGTAGATATCCTTTGCTTGAAAATAAAACATTGTAAACCCTTTGCCTGTTGACTGAATATAAGTTAAAATATTTCTTAAAGTCAACATATAAGATTTTTTCCTTTACCAGTTAAAAGTTAATTATATGAACACAATCTACTTGAAATTATATCTTAACTGGAATGAAAAGCCCTGAATTTTCCATATTTGATACAATTCAAATTGATATGAGAAAGTTATCCTGTTAATTTAAGTGCACAAAGATGATTCTAGAAATGGGGCTCTTGACTTCTGATGATACATTCAAGTCAAAATATTTCTGTTTCTGACTATGTCCATGACTCTCAAAATTGTCTGACAATCATTTTGTCATGAATGCTAGTTTCAAACAGACAAGCAACAAAAACCTTTTATGAACCAGAACTTAGTTTTTATAAAAACCAAAATGAAACAAATATTTTCTTCACCTTATTAAACCAGTAAATAAAACTTTGTATCAAACAATAAGTTCTCAACAAAATAATTTCATCCAAGTGTCAAAAAATCATAGAAAGACTATTGTGAAGCATTTATGAATTGAAATGAATAGAGTGTACCAACATGATTTGTCAATATAATGCACATTATTTATTTTAGTGACGTATAACAGAAATCATTATGGAAATGTCCTTTACAAGAGGAGCCATTTAGGGGGACACCAAATCTCTGGGTTAATCAGAGGACATTTGTGGAATAATTCCTAAACATTTGACATGTATGGAATAAAAATCATAATCCTGACATGTTTGGAATATAAATCTTATTCTCTATGAAGTACTTTCTGGAATGAATGTATGAATAATCCCCATAAAATTATGCTTGTAGAATAAAAGTTGTAAAAGTTGCTCTTTTTGAGTCCCATTGCCTATGAAATTGCTTCTTAAGAGTCCTATTGCCTATCAAATTTTCTCTTTAAAGGCCTATTGCCTATGACGTTGCTTCCTACAAGTCCTATTGCCTATGCATAAAGTTGCTTCCTACAAGTCCTATTGCCTATGCATAAAGTTGCTTCCTACAAGTCCTATTGCCTATGCATAAAGTTTCTTCCTACAAGTCCTATTACCTATGCATAAAGTTGCTTCCTACAAGTCCTATTGCCTATGCATTAAGTTGTTTCCTACAAGTCCTATTGCCTTTGCATTAAGTTGTTTCCTACAAGTCCTATTGCCTATGCATTAAGTTGCTTCCTACAAGTCCTATTGCGTGGCTTCCTACCTATGCATAAAGTTGCTTCCTACAAGTCCTATTCCCTATGCATTAAGTTGCTTCCTACAAGTCCTATTGCGTGGCTTCCTACCTATGCATAAAGTTTCTTCCTACAAGTCCTCTTGCCTATGCATAAAGTTTCTTCCTACAAGTCCTATTGCCTATGCATAAAGTTGCTTCCTACAAGTCCTATTGCCTTTGCATTAAAGATCCATTTTCATCTTTGCATAATTGTCTAAGTAATTTTAACGTATTCATTGCAAAATTATAAAACGTTTAATTCAAACAAAACGACAATCGGACCAAAATTCATTAAAATAATTACAATTAAACGAAAGGGCATTCCCGAATCGACTTGGTACTATAAATAGAAGGGGCGTATTATTTGCAAGATCGCGCAAAGGATTGTGGGACGTAAACAGAGGATGTAAACAAAGATGGCTGAATCAAGACGTTCGCGGAGACCGAGTCGAAAACTCTTAGACAGTTTGGAGGTAAGGAAACGTTTTCATGTATTGGAACAGCATTTATTTCGATAGAATATACGTTTATCTGCTCGAATAAATAATAAATAAATATCCATCATCGTGATCGGAAGCCATAACAATGAGATCGCGAAAAACAGGAAGTATGGTAAATCCTACACATAAAACTGTGACGTCACGGATTGTGGGTTCGTTTATGGCTTCGGCACGTTTTGGAGGGTGGTATACTTTGAAATTAAAATTAAATACTTTCTCGTAGATTACAAATTCTTTTTATGGTCTCAAAAAATGTTGAAAGATTTTTCTACAGAACTGTATAGTCGGATGTGCGATATATGAAAACGGAGTTATTACGAATGCAAAGTTGAAAATGGATCTTTAAGTTGTTTCCTACAAGTCCTATTGCCTTTGCATTAAGTTGATTTCTACAAGTCCTATTGCCTTGCATTAAGTTGATTTCTACAAATTGTCATGCCGCTGAAGGTGGTTTTTACAAGCCTTTTTGCCTAAATTAAGCATATTTTTACAGGTCTATGAGCCTATTTATCTTTTGAAACATAGATGTATTACAAATAGATAAAAAAAGTAATTAGTTTTTGCTTGTAGAATAGAATAAAAATTCCCTTCATATGATACAATAGCTTCCAAATGATCCTTACCTATATGAATTAGACAATGTGTAACCCATGCATGTCAAAAGTTGAAATTTACAACTCATCCCAGCTACGATTGTTACTGATTGCCTGATCAAGTCACAGCAGACCTCTGTAAATCCTAATATCTATCTAAATAAACACTTCAGAGACTTGCTTGAGCCAGTCCCATGCAAAAATAAAACACACCATCAAAGAAGTCTTCAAGTCTTAAACTGGACACAAACGATCATGTGATACGCTTGTAATAGTCAAGTCAAGGTACGTTTGAAAGTGTATCTTCATTGATTTTTATTTGTTCTGAAAATGCTTAATCCGTAATGATATTGTTGAAGCTTTTCACATTAACAGACTTTGTCTGGCTGAACTTAGGAAAAACATTACATTTGGAAAAGTCATTAGAGAACGTTACACTTGGAAAAGTCATTGGCAAACATCACACATGGAAAAGTCTTTAGCAAAAATCGCCATAAGTCAGTTATGATCAAAATCATTGAAAATGTACTTTATCTTTACTTCTAAAAAATCAGAATTCAAAACCCTCCTGATCAATGCAAGACAGATAATAGTCCCTGTGTCAATATTGAATCAATATCAATATCAATATTACTGAATTTGACCAGTTTAAAGATAGCCTGTTTTTATGATGTATGTATAACAGGAATGTCGCCTTGAATGTTGTTTTAACACAAGTACACTCAATACTCTCTCGTTTTTTTAAAGATATTTTTTTTAAATTTTCCCCAAAAGACATTTGTTTATGCCAAATGTATTATCTTCAGATGGTCAAGACATCTCATTAATCAACCCCAGCAAAATAACATTGATAGCGTAAATAAATAATAACGTTCTGTGCCTGTAAAGGTAGTCCTGCTTCATGACTGTGCATATAAGGAGCCTTTGATACAGTCTAGGTCCAAATTCAGCAAGTCTACATTGACCGAATACACATATGAAATTAGGAGCCCTAAGAAAAAACTATTATGGATGAAGGAGCAGTAAATTATTAGAATTTTTCAAAGACTAAATTTTAGTCTACTGTAAAGGGTAATGGTAGAGTTAAGACAGACAGCAGTACTGACCTGAAGTAGTTGTTTAGTCTACTGTAAAGGGTAATGGTAGAGTTAAGACAGACAGCAGTACTGACCTGAAGTAGTTGTTTAGTCTACTGTAAGGGTAATGGTAGAGTTAAGACAGACAGCAGTACTGACCTGAAGTAGTTGTTTAGTCTATTGTAAAGGGTAATGGTAGAGTTAAGGCAGACAGCAGTACTGACCTGAAGTAGTTGTTTAGTCTACTGTGAAGGGTAATGGTAGAGTTAAGACAGACAGCAGTACTGACCTGAAGTAGTTGTTTAGCCTACTGTAAGGGTAATGGTAGAGTTAAGACAGACAGCAGTACTGACCTGAAGTAGTTGTTTAGTCTACTGTGAAGGGTAATGGTAGAGTTAAGACAGACAGCAGTACTGACCTGAAGTAGTTGTTTAGCCTACTGTAAGGGTAATGGTAGAGTTAAGACAGACAGCAGTACTGACCTGAAGTAGTTGTTTAGTCTACTGTGAAGGGTAATGGTAGAGTTAAGACAGACAGCAGTACTGACCTGAAGTAGTTGTTTAGCCTACTGTAAGGGTAATGGTAGAGTTAAGACAGACAGCAGTACTGACCTGAAGTAGTTGCCCTTCTCCTGGTAGCATTCTGAGTACACGTGGCACAGCTGGTGGTACAGGAGGCACTTGGTCAGCTTCCGGTCACAGTTGTCCCCCACAAGCCCCTTGAAGCATGACCCACTCCGGCACTGACCCGTCCCTTGGGGTCCATCGTCACACACCCCGTTCAGACACGTGCATTCTGTAACATGTAAGACAATAATGAATGGAAGCTATGTAAGATGTTTGTGACCATGGAGCCAGGCATTCCTCATATCCTGCCAATGTCCTCTGTCACCACAACTGTCAGAAGACCAAAGAATCAAACAAACAAAGAATCATTTAGACACGTGCATTCTGTAACATGTAAGACAAAATAATTTTAACGAATTGAAGCTATGTGAATATCTTAGTTTGTAATATTCAATATGCTGATCATGAAAGAAGTGCGCTTAGATAAGGTGTGTTCAAGATTGTAGAGCCAGGCATTCCTCATGTCCTGCCGGTGTCCTGTGTCACCTAACCACGGTAGAAGACCATGTGGATTATAGTCCTGAATAAACTTATTCAAAACAGAAACCCTTTGTTGCCAATGTTTAAAATGGCCAAATGAAGTTGACTACTTCAAAATGAGCACAAATTGTAAAGTTTTTACAATATATAAAATATGAAATATATTCAGTTGTTGAACAACATTAAATCTCAGAAAATTAAAAGCGAAACAGTTCATCATATGCACATACTGATCTAGTAAGACAGATTTTTCAAAACTATTACAAGCGAAACTGGGATCCAACTACCCTTTTAACAAGTAAAGAAGTGAGCACAGCTCACATACCCCCGCTTCAAACTATAGTCTGGCTTTCTTTGTTGGTCTTACCCTCAAAAAGCTCACTTAGGGATCATGGTTGATAAGTGTATTAAGTTTGTTGAAGCTAGCATGTATAGTTTAGAAGATATGCTCAGGAAAAAGCACTTTGTCAGATAGTCATTGTTTTAGTAACGTTTCCATGTAAAACGCAAAAAATAAAAATAACCTTTTGGTCTTACCCTCAAGAGACGCACCAATATGGATAAGTGTATGAAGTTTGGTGATGATAGCATGTACGGTGTAGAAGATATAATCCGGACAAAGGACTTAGTCATAAATTCACTGTTTTAGTCATGTTTCCATGGAAAGCGCAAAAAAAATAAAAATCATTTGTTGGTCTAACCCTCAAAAGGCACATCAATGGATCATGGTTGATAAGTGTATGAAGTTTGGTAAAGATAGCATGTATAGTTATGAAGATATACTCCGTACAAAGGACTTTGTCACTGTTTAAGTCATGTTTCCATGGAAACCGCAAAAAATAAAAATCATTTGTTGGTCTAACCCTCAAAATCACATCTAGGGATCATGTTTTATAAGTGTATGAAGTTTGATGAAGATAGCATGTATAGTTTAGGATAAATGCTCCGGACAAAGGACTTGGTCATAGAGTCACTGTTTTAGTCATGTTTCCATGGAAACCTCAAAAAATAAAAATCATTTGTTGGTCTAACCCTCAAAAGGCACATCTAGGGATCATGGTTGATAAGTGTATGAAGCTTGTTGAAGCTAGCATGTATAGTTTAGGAGATATGCTCCGGACAAAGGACTTGGTCATAGAGTCACTGTTTTAGTCATGTTTCCATGGAAACCTCAAAAAATAAAAATCATTTGGTGGTCTAACCCTCAAAAGGCACATCTAGGGATCATGGTTGATAAGTGTATGAAGCTTGTTGAAGCTAGCATGTATAGTTTAGGAGATATGCTCCGGACAAAGGACTTGGTCATAGAGTCACTGTTTTAGTCATGTTTCCATGGAAACTGCAAAAAATAAAAATCATTTGTTGGTCTAACCCTCAAAAGGCACATCTAAGGATCATGGTTGATAAGTGTATGAAGTTTGGTGAAGCTAGCATGTATAGTTTAGGAGATATGCTCCGGACAAAGATTTGTGACGGACGGACAGACGGACGGACAGAATGAACGCTATATACTATAAAAATAAGAACCCAACTTAACAACTATGTCACTATTTGTACATTGTTAAAAGGAAACTTGAACTAATTTATGTGGGGACACAAACTCCTAGTTGCTCTTATTTTTTCTAGAATTTTTTGGGCAAATTTAGCTTTGAATTAAAAAATCATGAATATAAAAATAAAGCGAAAAATATCAACATGTTAGGTGCACGCCTTTGTAAACCCTTCAGAGCATAATCACAAACAGAAAGCAGCCAGAAAATAGTCAACATTTTCAGCTTAACCATTACCACACATCATGTATCCTACTTGAATTAAAAGCTAGATCAAACAAATGAATTTAAGATTTAAATTGATCTAGTTTCAACTCAACAATGACACTGTCTCATTGTCCCTAGAAAGAAAACTAGAGAGGGACTAACTTCAGCTGATAACTTATCGCTTTTAATCGACAAACTAATGAACAGAGATCAACATTGGCATATATTGACTCCTTCCTGAAAGTTAGCGTTGCGTGATGTAATTTCTTTGATATTCTCAGGAGAATTCACTCATTTTCATCTCACATGTTTCGTTATTCTCAAAAGAATTCACTTGTTCTCTTTTCATGAGCATTTTTTTAATTTCTGTATTTGCAACTTCTTTGTTTCTGATCTTTGGCTTGTCTTTAAGATGTGTGTATTTATGTGTGTAATTATTCTGAACAGTCTCTAGAACAGTTATCCATCCTGTATCAGCGTATCAGCATATTTGTCTCCGTCCAGCTCCATCATATACCCTGATATCCTTCGGCCTAAAATGTAGCCTACATTGACATTAGTTTGAATTCTCACCCAGGTGGTGCTGCTATTGCTGAATGCAGGTCATTTAATAGGCTTGCTATATTTAGCGATATGAGTACTTTAGGCCAAAGGATATCAGGGTATATGATCGAGCTAGGCGGAGACAAATATGCTGATGTAGCAGGATGATGGAGCTAGGCGGAGACAAATATGCTGATGTAGCAGGATGACAGATATCAGAAAACAAAGAACCAATTTGCCTATCTATAAGCCCTTTTCCTAAATAGCCTGCACCTATAACTATTCACAACTTATTAACAGTCGAATACTTACCCTATTAGAAAGATCATGAATTTTTAAATTATTTTTTTTGTAGGAAACAAATGTATCACACAGATGAAAAACTACAGTCCTCTTATTGGTAAATGAACAGTTTTTAAAAAAGTTGGGTAACATGTTTTGGAGAAATTGTTACCACCATGAACTAGAAAGTCGAATGTTGGAATTATCTCTAAAAATGACTAGAATTTCCATATAGTCCATAGATTGATTATTGTGTGGGTGATATCATTTTTTTTCTTTGAAGTTTAATAACACTTTACAAGAATGCATAAAGAAGTGTCAATTCTGTTCTTTGTCAGCAACCATACTTGCAATTTCATGAGCATTCAGATTTAAAGATTCTGGTTTAATCATTTTCTACCAAAATTTTCACTCTCACTTAACTTTTCATAAATCTATATTATCTAGGATTTGATGCACTCTTAAAAAGACATTACATTTTTTTGAATATTGTAAGTCAGATCTGAAATAAAAAGTCTCTCCATATCATTGTGATGTTCCTTAATCAATAATCTATATTGAGCTGAATCCACAAAACGACAGCGTATGCTCTCAGTTTAAGGACAAATGTCATTCCATATTTCTTTCTCAACTCCATGGGAATATATGCTACCAAGACGCTAACTGAGGAGCTCCAAACACTCCCTGACCTTCCAAGCCAGAAACCAAACTGAAAACTACAGGGTGAACGGAGGCACATTATGATTAAAATCTAATGCAAAGGAGACACCACAAATCTCTAAACTCAAGTCTCATTTTATGGCAGGAATCATCCACAGCAAGGTAGCAGGTCACCCACTCATCTGGCAAGCCATGTAATTGTTGCTGAACTTCAATGGTACAACCAACTTAGACAAACAGCAGATTAATTGTGACAGTTTTTAATCATAGTTGCACCAACAATAATAATTTCAAATTAATAAATAATTCATCTTGTAAGACATTTGTTTTCAAGTTCGTATCACAAGCTTTTTTGGTGGCAGTGGATATCAACCTCTAAAACTGACATGGAGTATCTTTAATAAATTCTATTTTGCTTGTGATACATGCCAAAATATCATGTGTACTGTCATAAGTTTAAAACAAACTCACTTAACTTGTTTTTAATTTTAAAATGCCAAAAAGAAGAAGCTGTCTTATTTTAATCAAGCAAACATCAAGCTTTATCATGTTCAGAAGACAAAACTTTACGTCTCAATTATTTGTACATAATCTTTGCAACACTACCAACCCCTACTGTTCAATCTGTTAAAGAAAAGTTTCAAATCTAACGTGTGACTCACTTGAGTGTGCCAGTTATCTATATCTACATTGTAAGGATTTGAAACAAACATCCTATAATCAACCATTTTATTGTCACAATACCTAACATATTTAAAATAAATAGCATCGAAATTGTTATTTCAGCCACAGTCAGTAATTCTTGATAACATATGTTTAACCTTAACAATGCTTTGTGTAACTTATTCAGTCTATGACACAAGTAGTCAACGTGAAGGAATTATTGTTCTTCTCTTTAAACATGACCACAACTGAAAATCAGAAACCATGTGCATATATGTTTTTCTCAATCCCTAAGCTGGTGTTACGATGAGAGAATCTACACATAAGAGAAAACATGCTAACACTGATATTGAAAAGCTACAAGTTACAACTACTCTTATCAGCATACATTGAAATATATCGGGGAATGCTCATTACAGCCCCTTTTAACATATAAAGCATGGAATGGGACACTTATTAGGAATATCAAGGCAAATCAAAGCCTCTAAAGTCTTTCAAAAACAGTCTATTACCAATTGAAAATCTGCACTGTTAAACGCTTGAAGTTGAACGGCAATTCCCACGAAATATCTGAACCTTATCAGCAGATTATACCTGATGGCATTAAGTACACTGACCCAGTCTCGGAGTTACGTCATCATCACATCGGTATAAGTTCATCACGTCTGTCCCACTTAACTGTGAAATCAAATGATGTCGAGCGTTTAGTGTTTACAGGATCCTGTTTCAAAACAACCAGTGACATAGAGGCGATATCTGAACATCTGCCTTTTTCCTTATCACTGCTTGAAGTGGGTCAGATGATGAACAGCTCTTACTGGGATATCATTCTTGTTACCAGGATATCATTCTTGTTACCGGGATATCATTCTTGTTACCGGGATATCATTCTTAGACAATCACATCTTCAGGTACATTTCAAGCGGTCCTAACTTTATTTTGTACCCAAAGTTGATTTGTTTTTCTTTCATAGGAACATATACATGTCCAAAAAATATTGTTTTAAGAACATACAAATGAATGATCATGGCAGGTACATTTCAAGTGGTCATATCTTTTCTTTTGATGTTTTGGCTCTCAGGAACCTATACATGTCAAAAATACATTTTGTTGTTGTCAGAATGTGCAGTTTGAATTTATGGCATGTGGAGTTCTACTGGAATGACAGCACTAGTTAAGAGGCATTTAATTTTTACTTTTATGTCTTATTTTCTTAATTTTCAGTTAGAAAACTTATATTCAGTGATTTCTACAGAATCCGTACAAAACAAATAATCATTATTATAAAAAACTGATTTTGGAGAATAAACAGGAATTGTTTTAATGACAATTAATATCATCCATTTATTTGTTCTCATCCAATAACAAGTAAACTATTCAAAACCACTGGAGTTGTTCTATAGAGGTTAAACAACTTCCATACATAATAATTTATAATTATGTATACTACTTAACAAACTCAAATAAAGATATGAACACAACAATTTCTGTCATCAGTCCTGTTGGCCCTATATCATAGAGAGACAGAACTTTTTTCTGGTTTTAAGATGGATTTTATATGAATGAAAATCGAGTGAATTATAAAATCTGCCCATGCCTTAGTTTGATGACATAGACATCCTTATGAATTTGTTTATTTTGTAATTTCTAAGCTGATAATGTTTTGTAAGGGTCATGAAGTCCTAAACACTATTTCAACACACTGTGTAACACTCAATATCAATGGTGCACTGGTCAATAATTCTTGTGTACTGGTACACATTGAAGATGTACTGGTTGTGCAATGGTACATATTAGTGGTGAAATGATACATATTGAATGAGTACTTGTGTAATAGTACATACTGATGGTGTACTGGTACATGCTGGTGGTGTTTTGGTTCATGCTGGTGGTGTAATGGTACTCATAAATGGTGTACTGGTATATTTTGTAGGTGTTCTAATGTGTGCCGCCAGTGTTCTAGCACATGCTGGCAGTGTTCTGGTACACATTGATAGAGTACTGGTATATGCTGGTGGTGTGATTGTACATATCAGTGGTGTACTAGTACAATTGCTGGACGTGTACTTGTACATGCGGGCGGTGTTCTGATACATATCAATGGTGATCTTGTACATGCTGGTTGTGTTTTGGTACATGTTGTTGATGTACTGATACATATTGAAGGTGTTCTGATACATGCTGGCAGTGTAATGGTACAAAGTAATGGTGTATTAGTTAAATTGCTGAGAGTGTACTGGTAAATGCAGGCAGTGTTCTTGTATGTATTGGTATAGTACTGTTACATGTTGGTACTGTAATTGTACATATTACTGTTGTACTAGTACATGCTGATGGCGTTCATATTTGTGGTGTGGAGATAATAAAATGGTCCAGTCCTAGAGAACTTGAAAGCAACAAACAGAAAACCATCTAGGAACACTTCTCTCAGTTAATAACATTCTGATTGTCACCTGTTTAGAATAATCAAATCAAATCAAATGGCCATTGTTTCAGAAAGGTGACGCCATTAATTGAAAAGAATCTGCCTTGGAACTTTTATTGGCACAGAGCCATTTGCAATGCATCACAAATCAATTACAGTAACTCAATTATGAAGCTTGCTTAAATTACATGTGACACATCTTGTTAAAGAAAATAAAAGAATTACAGAGGAAAGTATTCATATAAATCACTCATTATAAGGTTATGGAGATAAATGTTGCTCATGAGATTGATGAGATAGTTTTTTCTCTTCACAGCTAGTAACCTTCTAGTAAATTCATATGACTATTTGCCTCTTCAGGACAACTCAAATAAAACAGATTTTGACGACAATTAATCACCTGTTTTCTAGAGTATTATAAAGCTGGATTTTACAAAACAAAATGTTTTTAATACTCCTCTTATAAAAGATATCACCATTATAAGATAACATTTCTCTCATTATTTAAAAAAAATTGTTGAATTTTATTATATCCCATCTTTTTTCTGTTTATCCTCTGCTTTACTAGTGTATTATAACCATGGTATTTTTATATCCCATTCCATTCCATTGAATATTGCTAGCAGCTTTTACACAAAGACAGTGAACTATGACTATGATTCAGTCTTGATAAATTACTTAATTAGGCCACACTCTTTAATTAAAAACAAATGCTGCTAGTCAGAGATGCACATGTACATACATCAAAGGGGATATAAGAAGATTTAATTGAGTACGTGAGAAAATCAAACTGTTAGTTTCTTTTTATATCTATACAAAAATAGCTTCTGACCAAACAGATGACAAATTTCTAGTCAGCTGCTTAAACCTAAATTATCTCGAGTTCATTTTTTATCATTAATTTTATTCACAATGGATTGTTACTTCATTTGACAGACCTTAAATGTATGATAAAGAAAGGTCATTTTTATTACAACATTCAGCATCCTTTACAATATTCTGGCAATTTACTGCAATAAAGTTATGTGTATTGTAATATATTGTAGTAAAATGCTTCAATACATAATACTCCTAACTCATGCTGACTTTATCAAAGTTAATACCTTGTATCTTGTGTTCAATAAGTTGTATGATCATAAAAAAAATAGAGAATAAAATTTGAAAATTATTTACATATACGTATTCAAACATGATATAAGAAACAATATTTACATTATTTATGATTTTAAAAACTATGAGATTGACAGGTTTGAATCCTTATCCTTATGATTGTTTTATATCAATCAAGTTAGTTTGTTTCCTGCATGAGATTTGAACAGAGGCAATACAATAATGGCATTTCAATAGAACCATTTCTCATTTATTCATCCCATTTCAAAGGGCTCCTAAAAGAAGTTAGTTCCATTCAAAGAGTATGTGAGTGATTTAATGAGCAAACTTGATAAGTGGCATTTTAAAAAAGGCAATATCTGGAAGTTCTGGAGTTCTATGTATCATCAGCTACTTCAAAATTAACTAAAGCAGTTTTTGTAAAGAATTGGTCTTCTCATGCTTGAAATTTGTAATACTATACGGAAAAGTCATTATTTCAATTAATAAAGAAGTTGATAATCCATAAGATCCCTTGCCTGCCTAGGTACATGCACATGAATAATCTGTTTTAAATAGAATTCACTAACTTGCTTTCGTTACTTTCCAGATCAAAGAAAGCAGAAAAACAGAACAAATGAACAAGGAAGATGAAAAAGTTTAAAGAGAGTACAAATGGATGCAGAATGAAGTCTACTGCTTTTTCATCACTGTACAAAACACTTTTGTCTAAGACTGGATAATAACTTTCATGAGAAAATCCATGAATGGCTTAATGCAGATTAAAACAGTGTAACACTGGAAATAAGAAAGCTTTTCAAGACTGGAAAGAAACCAGAAACTGTTTTACATACAACTGACAATAAATCAAGCAGTTTTTGTGTGGATGATCCAACCTACGACAGTAATGCCTACGGACAGAGAAAGGGCCAGATAAGATTGATCTATATATATCTGAGGAGATGTACCGTATAAGACAAGAACTTTCTAAACCTAGTTTGAAACCAGGGTCTGTTTTACAAATAATTGAAAAATCAATGTAAACTGGTTTTTATGTAATAATTGACCTGATACACCATGGAAGCTGGGACCAGCCGGGTCCTTATCTAAGCTAATCGTACCCATCAATGTCAATTATCAACGAAGGTAAGCATCATTTATACAAGCAATGCAAGCTTGGCAAATCTCACCCTGGCCAAGGAGGATTGTTTCCAGTGCCTTTAATGCCCTGTTCTGGAGGTAATTGACACTTCAGAGGATATAATGAGATGAAGATCTAACCTCTCCATACATACTTGGTTAGTGTTTGGAGAGCCACCTGGTTCATTGTACTTTATCTCCCCATCCCACAGAACCAAATCCTTTTAGTTGGGCTGAACTCGACACTGACCCTCTGATTGGAAATTATGACAAATGGTTTCATTTGAATAAGTTGTCACTTTGGTGATACAGAGATGATCACTTGCTCGGGCTGACATTTCAAGATTATGAGAAGGTGTCAGTCACATTTGATGATTGGGGGGATTTGATCTGATTTTCTCACATAAAGGAAGAAGTTCACTAGAACAAAGCTGAAGGGAAGAAAGTTAAGTTAAGCTGCTGCCTAAATCATCAGGGAGGACAGTCTGCAATTACTCGAGCATACGCCCACGAGTTAGGAGACAATTCTGAGCTTCAGGACAGACTCGAGTAAAAGCAGTGATTTATCGAAGAAACTTTTAATGCAGAACCCTTTGAAGAAAAAATTTCATGTCAAGAATTGAATAAAGGTTCCAAGCGAGAAGAGAAGAGACAAAAAGGGAATTTGCATCATGTGAATTTTCCTTGTGGATTTTAACCAAACTTGACATATTTTATTTAACAGCTGAGATTAGCTATTCTTATCTTGTCACCCACGTGGAAGTCCTCATGGAGAGTGTGAAAATTCCTAATTGATATATTTTTAAGAGAAACATGGACAGTGGGATAAACAGATTTGCCATTATTCAGGAGGACTGGAATCATTCCGGATGCTAACCTCACATGGAAAGATTGCAAATCAATTATAAAATCTATTTGAAATAAACATGAATAGTGACTATCAGAACCTTTTTTCAAATCAATCAAAAAACCTTTATTTTCTAAAGTGAATACGGAAACCTTTATTTTCTCAAGCGAATATGAAAATTTTGTTTTTTGTCAGTGAATAATATAAAACTGATCACTTTACCTCCAAAGTTCACTGATTCTCTCATCATGAGTAATTTCAGCAATAACATTTCTCTACCAAACGAGACAATGACTGCATTGGAGATGTTACGAAATGGATCTATTTTTGATAACACTTCCCTGTTTGCTAACTACCAGCCGGATGAAGACATCCTTCAAACAGTGTTCCTACCAATAATTGTTGCTTGTGGAATCATAGGGATTGTTCTGACAGTGATTGTCCTCAGTAGAAAGACCATGTGCACGTCCACGAACTGCTACCTTACATCCCTGGCAGTGTCGGACCTCCTGTTCCTTCTTATCTTCTCTGTACTCATCCTCCTTGATAAATTCTTTGTGCCGTCACCCACAAGCAAACAACGGGAATATTCAGACATACTTCACACCTATCTGACAGTGTTCATGAACACCTTCCATCTTGCCTCAGTCTGGGTGACCGTGATGCTTGCAGTGGAGCGCTACATTGCTATATGTCATCCACTCAGAGCCATGGCAATCTGCACTATTAGAAGAGCAAGAGTTGTCATCATCATAATTTTCATTCTTGCATTTGTGGTTAGATTTCCTAATTTCTTGGACCTCGAATACCATACCTACGGGGACCAGTGGACAATTGTGATGAACTATTACAACTACAACAAGGCCTGGTATTCCTACATTGTGGATGGATTCCTTTGTGCCATTCTTCCCTTCTTAGCTCTCCTTGGCCTCAACGTACGACTCATTGTTGAAATACGGCGGTCGAGTCGATACCTTCGGTACCACCTTGCAGCAGATTCCTCGATCCAGTCCGTCATATCGAGTGAGCAGCTCAAGATAACCCTAATGCTCATCAGCATCATAGTAGCATTCTTCCTGTGTCAGTTCCCCTACATCGTCTACCACGCCATTGTGGCCTTCTCCCAGTTCAGAGTTTGGCCACCGCCCTGGTTCAAATCATTTGCCAAGATTCTGGTGGCCCTGAAGTCCTCCTGTAACTTTGTCCTCTACTGCTGGTTCAGTGAGAAGTTCTGGAACACCTTCAAGCGCATCTTCTGTCTCCGATACTGCATGCCCAAACAGCTGCCTAAAGGGAAGAGAGCCAACAGCCACAACACCATGCACCGGCCTTCCTACCTCGTCACTCGGGAGACAACATGTTAGCAGGATTACATGTATTGTATAGAATTATCTTAGTAAATTGCAATGAATATAAATACTTTAATCATTAGATATCATACCTAAAATACTAAGTAAGATTTGTTCCACTGAAATGAATTTTACCAGTTACTTGTAATGACTTTTTTGTATCTTAAGATCTCTTACTCAAAAGTAATAAATAAGATTTTTTCCATTAAAAAAAAATTATTTCAATTACTTGTACTGAATATGACACCTTTATCATGTGATATAAAACTCAGAAGTACCAAGTAATACCAATTTCTTTGAAAGAACTATATTAATCCACTGAAGTGAATATGGCCTATTTTTAAGATTTAAAAACAAAAAGTAATAAGGAAGATCAATTCCAAGTTATAGAATTAGAATTTGATTCTAATGAAAAATGACACTTTCATGATAAGACCTAATAATAAAAAGTACAAAGTAAGAAAAAAAGTTCATAATCATTCATCAGCAAGAATTCAACTATTGAATTTTAAGCTTTCTCAATCATAGGGTGGTGACAAACACCAATCATTTGAAATCTTTTGTACCTTAAAAGAAGATAATTGATATCAAATACTGATTACAATAAGGATCACAATTAGAGCAAAACTCTGAAAAATTATACATATGCAAACTGATATTATTTTCAACGATCTAGAATGTAAGATATCATGATGATAAGATCAAAATTTTTAACAATCATATTCAATGATTAATATTTCTCTGATAAGAATAAAGTACAATTTCCTTATGAAACCTAATGTAACATAAAAATAATCTTTTTCAAGTTGTTTTCAACTCCTATTCTCTCTTGCTAGTGATCAGCTTTAAAATAACAATCAGAATAAGTTCATTTAACATCTGTATCACAGTCCATTATATACTATAACACACAACCGTTAATGAGAATACACACTGAATTCTATTTTCATTCCTCTTAAACATAAATTATTACAATTATCACCGTTTCTGCATGCAACCATCCACAATGTTCTAATTTGTTCAAGTTTTCAGGTACTGGGATACTGGGTTCAAGAGGTCAGATGTGTGAGGAACCACGCCCTCATCGACCGTGAGACAGATCACTTCCAACACAAGACAGGAGCATGCAGCAGAAGTCAATAGACGATGGGAGACAATCCTGATCCAATATCTAAGGGCCTATGGGGGTTCTTTCATTCAAGGATGATGCCTTAACATATTCGAGGGCTGATCCTTGATTCAAGCCGTTCCTGAATCTCATATTCTGAGGCCGATTCTGGATCCAATAATCAAGGGCTGCACTTGGATCCTTGACTCAAGGGCTAGATCCAATATTCAAAGGTTTCAAAAAGTGACATCATTTGAATTATAGAGAATAGTATAATGTAAAATCTTTATCTGTTACCTTTCTCCAATGAAAAGTATATGTAGGGGGGAAAGAAGATATAAGTGAATTACTGGCTGATCCTGATTCTTATGGCTGACAACATCTATGGATTGTTTATATTGGGATTAAGTTCGGGATAATATTCAATTACTCGGTTTGGATTCAAGGGTTGAAAGTATTCAAGGGCTGGCCTTGATCACAAAGGTTGACAAGGGATGGTAAATTGATGACATCCACATTTTAACAATGACCTGCTAAGTCTTCATGTCATCAAGTAGGTGAACAATGTCTTACAAATATAGTCAATCAATCCAAGAATCTTTTCACAACAGGATCAGTCTGCCAGTGAAGAATGCAGGAACATTGTTGAGAAAAAGACCTACTGCAGAAAAAAGATAGTGTGATATCTTAGCTAACATAATACTACAATGAATGAGATAAGTCTTGTTGTTACCAGTTTGCTGACAACCAGTGTTCTTTGAAAGATTGATTGTTATCAACATGATCTAAAAAGAGAAAGGCTTGAATGCTGCTCATTACGATTACCAAACAAGAAATTTATTTTTATTCTTATTTTGATATCATATGTACAAATTTATTCTTCAAGAAGACTCCGCAGATGTGTTCTCATATGGTCTTCTTCAAAACTGTTTCTCTAATTACATGGAGGAAGACCATTACTGAAGAGAAAAAGGCTCTACTTGAATTATAAGAACACAGACATTGAGTACCTATCTTCATCTGTTATGTTATCCTATACGTTCTGACGTGATGATGTTTTTGTCCAAATGTTTCTCTGTTTAATGAGAGGTAGATAATTCTTCAGGGGAACAGCTATACTAGTACAATAAGATCATGGTGTTGATGAAGATTGAATATCTGTGTTCATTAGTTCTATGTCATATTACATGTTCTGATAAGTCGTCTTGTGATGAAGAGGCTGTCCTCAGTAAAGAAGAAAGAAAGAAATGTTTTAAAGGAGATTGAAAATCTTTGTTAATCTGTAGCACCACCTCATGTTTCATTGATGACAGACTTCAAATAAAAACACATGTGTTCATTGAAGGAACATTTTGCAGTTTAAAACCATTTGACCAAAAACTCATGGAAAGCATTGTGCCCTATATTGGTGAATTGACAAACTTGTGATAGAAAGATTGAGTTGACCTTTTGTTGACCACACCATGATCAACAGAACAACATTTTTGAGTTATGAACGATTCATTAGTTACATCGTTGGACCAACAGAAAAGGGAAACAATATTTGTGATGAATTGAAAAACCAGTGCCAGAAGACTGGATTGTACTTAAGCATACCATAAACAACAGGACTACCCGGCTGAAGTGCATCAAATCCAAACTCATGGACAGATTGTTCTCATGGAATGGTCAATTGGCAATCTGGTGATGGAGATGGGTTGATCCTTAACATTACAATTATAAAAAGATTGTTCTGACACAGGTGATTGGACAAAAAGGTGTTCAACAAAAACTTCGGTCCAGATGTGTTCTTCAGTGCCAATGAAACAAACATAAAAATAAATGTCAAGCAGTGTGTCTTGTAAACGATAATCAAACATTGAACCCTGGGTGATAAACCTGTTGCTCAAAGAATGCAGCAACTGATGTGGCAATGAGTCCGTCAGTTATGATCCCATCAATGAATCATGATCCATGCTTGTCATAGAGGAAGAAAGGACAATGGTGTTTGATTGATTGAAGTCAATAGAAAAACATTGTATTGCTCAACTTTGTGCGTTTGGACCATTTATGAACTTCAATGTAAGAGGAAGATATGTAGACGATAGAAGAAAACTGCTTTTCTTAGATGATAGATGAACAAGACATATTTTGCTCAATCCTGTGAACAAGACCAACAGTCAGGATGCTGGACTACGAGTATATAGGAGGGATTTTATTTTGACAGCTACATTGAAAACCCTGAAACCATCAAAGAAGCAAAATTTACATATAAAATTTATATAAGTTAACACATGATAGAATATGTAACATATGTCAAAGAAGAAACAGGAAACTTTTATTGATTTACAACTTCTTTATTGCAAAGAGATGAAAGTGTCACTTGCTTGATAACAGTGTTAGTATAAACACCGACACATCGCATTTCTTTGCAATAAAGAAGTTGTTTATCCATAAAATTTTCCTATCTATTCATCATACCAACTTCTAAAATGCCACTGAAAGAAGTCTATGTTGGTACTCAATCAAAATGATACTGTGACGACAAGAATTTCATCTTGTGTGTGCAAATGTACAGGTTTTAAATGATATGTCATCCTTCTTTAAAGCACCTGCTACATTTTGTGTTTTTCTAACGACCCAAAACTCAATCACATCCTATACTGCTGCTGACAAGCCACATACTATTCTAATTATTGGCTGCAGGCTTAATCTGTTTTTAGGGGGGTCCGCCCTTTAATTTTTGCATCACATATAATGATAAATATAAATGCTGTAATTTTTCTGATTTTGGAATTTGATAACATTGAAGTTTTGTTTGATAGAATATCCATAAATGTTGAACAAATGAATCATCAGACATATACTGTCATGTCATTCCATTTAGTAAGGCCTCCTCAAGTCCTAGCATTGCATGGGGATCCGCTTCTAAGGTCATTGTTTTTACTATTTCAATAAATGCATGTTTCCTAGTCTGTATCAAATTTTCAAATCTTAAGCAGACAAGACATCACCATTAGAAACAACTTTCAATTGGATTTTGTTATAATCATTTACTAGAAACAAATGCGTTAAATCAGGAAAAAAATTATGAAAAGATTAAAAAGATAATTTTGAATTTGAGGTAGGTAAGATCAATTATATTAAGGTTATATAATTATTAAGAATAAAAAATGCCATGTTATAGGTTACAGTAAAGGGCAAAATTGTCATAACGATATGAATAAATGAAATTATATCCATGACTAAGAATAAAATACTGTCACATGAATTTAGTGATAGTACCTGATCTGTTAAAATAAAACTTGGAACTATATTTAAATTTTTTTTTAAATGTTTCAAAATATGTTTATTTGCATATCATTATCAAATCAAAGGTTTTTGAAAAATTCTGTTTCCTGTATCTGTCAGAAAAGTTTTTCAAATAGAATAAGTACAAATCAAACTTTCATTTTGTATTGAAAATGCAAGTTTGAATGAATATTTCCTTTAATTTTGACTGAATTGTAACCTTTTTGTAACTGATTTTATCCTGAAACTTAATGGAATCAGTAGGGGTGTCTTTGTTTGATGGACACATGGTGTCATGAAGTGCTCCAAACTGACACACAGGAATTTGGAATGAAATCGTAGCAATCAGCTATTTTTTGTTTTGAATGACAGAATAGAGAACGTTTTTAATTTCGAAACGTTGAAGCAGTAAGCACTCAGATTGATTCAATTCCCTCATTGTCAGTTTGATGTGTAGAGTGATAAATTTCTATGTTATTTGTTATCTCATGGAAAGTCAAACATTACTGTTATTTTGAGAAAATGGGGTGTTCAAATGATTTGTTAAATATAAAATGAAATGTTTTTTTACCAAGTGTGAAATTCTGAAATTCAGCAAAGAAGCAATTAGTAACACAAAATAACTCAAAATTCACCAGTTTAAAACTTCAAAACAAACAAAAAATTGCAAGGCTGCCAGCAAAGTTGTATATTCAGAGTTGCATTACCATAAAGTTTCTTCTGAAAGATTACTTTGCTTACCTCTATCTGCCAGAAAAGTGAATTATAGAAGAAAACAAGTGCCTTGATAAGATCTAGATAGCTCTTCTGAACCTTCTCTATGTCAGTGGGCCAGTGAGCTAACAGTATGTTATAAAATGTAGGCCAATAAACGTTACAGCTCGTTAAATATTCAAGGTCTCCTTAATTTCTCATTAGTAAAAATCTACATTGGCAAGCTGGAGGTTGAAGCCATGTGTACTATGTCTTCACATACAACCTAATGAACAAGAAGCAGAGACTCTATGAAGAAGACAGGTTAAATGTGACTAATTAATTATTAACTGCAATAAATATCAATAAAGTGATTAACTAATAATTGCAATAATCATCTAATATAAGATATATCAATCATGCATGAAGTCATCTTATTTGAAATTTGTACAAAGTCATTTACAAAAAAATCAAAATCCTATTTTATTGATAGTTTTCGCATTTGAAAAGTTCATTTTATGAATAGAAATGAATCAAATTTGTAGTTTTATTGTTTTAGATATTGTGGGTATTTGTTCCATGAATTATTGTCATTGTTTGTAACGACAATAGGTTTTGTAGTTGTTTGTCATGTTAGAAGTTTTTTCAATATAGTTTGTCATTAATTTTCATGCAAGAATACAAAATACCGTATTCGACGCATTAGGCGTCCTGGGTGAGAAGAATATTGGAAAGAGGCACCTACTAAAATGACATTATTTAGAATTCACAAGATTATAAAATGAAACAATTCTGTTAACTTAAACATGTTATAAATTGTTTAGCACTTAAGTTTTTTCCTTACCAAGGTAATATTTAAAAAATATTTGCATACATGCAAGACTGAACATGCAGCTCCCGGACCAACGGAGGAACAAAATTAAAATTTGAATGGAACTTCTGAGCTTTATTAGACAATACAAGTTCTAAGCAGGCACTTTGTATTTTGTGAGTTACAAATGTGTCTAGCAGGAGGTTATAGAGAGAAGGCACTTATTGCATCGAATACGGTAGTTAACCACTCTTTGTGAAGTCTTCAGTTTAGAAGAAAGGTTTGATATTTCTGATGAATCTCACTGCTGGTTCAGAGAGAAGATATACATATACTTGAATATATAATTATATACATATATATATTGGATGATAGATATATAAAGGACACAAATATATGAAACTGGATTTCTATTGATATCATATTTTTAAAGTATCAGATTGAATGTTATTGTGAACACTCTATTAATTGAGGATTCCTTTCACAAAATACCGAGGCAAGAAATAAGGTGGTATTGGGGTCCCTTAGTGTGATGTTGGGAGAATGTGAGTTAAGATTCAGCCAAGTAATGGTTGAGAGCTGCTATAAGGAAAATGTATTACCATAAATCGACATAACTCCTACTTATACAAAGTGCCCGACTATGTGTTAAACCAAGGCTGTTCCACTAATAACAAAATATTTACTTGCCTCAAATTTTTAAAATTTAAAATATCAAAATAGTTTACTCATTTAAAAGTCATTTTAATAAACGCCCCCTTAAAAGGGCAGCAGCACTTATTTTTAGGTTAGCAAGGTGATCTTACGAAAAAAAAATTGATACCAGTAGTTTTCGCTTGATACTTGACACTTGATACGTTATTGCAAGACCATTGGTACACCCTCAGGAGATAAGACATTTGGCATAAACATACATTTATTGGGGGAATTTTAAGTAAGGAAATTTTCCCAAAACATGCTACTGTCCCTTTTACATACTGGATAGTGTTTCTGATTTTTTGACAACTTCTTGTTAAAAGTTAACTATCAAAAATTTTATGAAAGACATTCTAAATGCACTTTATCTTAAAACAAATAAATTTGCTAATTTTCTAAACTAACTTCAAATTAAAATCGAAAGATTATATTAAGAAATTGTGACAGTAAATGTCATATACCGATATAATATTATGTTCATTGGATTTGAATACTTACTGCATACTCTGTGGGGGAGGGTATTTGTTTGATACAGTAGATGTATTTTGTACCAATTTGTTTATATTCATATTAACACAATTAATCATCATTGAGTTATTGTGTCTTTGTAAAAGCTTGATTTATGGCCCAATAGGTAGCTGGAAATGATGTATGTTTGACAAAAAGTATGCTTTTGTCTTTAAAATAAAAAATAATAGTTTAACAAATTGCATTACCTGAGTTGAATAAAAGATTTACAGTATTTAAGTTTTCAAAGATAGCACTAGCACTATAGAAACCATGTTGTGCTGTTAATTGAGTGAAGACAGGAATAAAAACTACGAGAATCAACTGATCTGTGCAGGTTAGTCAGAAGAAGAAAAAAATGAGAGAAATACAAGTTATCTGGTATCAGCTGCGTTATTGCAAAGAACACGTTATTCCAGATTATACACATCCTTCCTCCTCATCAGGTTAAATTCTGCTCCTTCTATGAACCGATACCTTATTTCCTCTCATTGGGGCCTGACCCTTAATTACATTAAAGGCCACTTACTTCTGGCTTAGAATTATTCAAAGGAAAAATCATTAAAAACTAATGTTGTCGATTGGAATATATTATGTTTTGGGACTGAAGATACATAGAAAATAAGGCCAGAAAAATGCAAAGGGCTACTGGAATGGTGAGTTTTTCATGTTTGATTCATTTTGACGATTAAGATATATTTCAGTGTTAAATTTCCATTGAATTTTTTATTTTTTAGTCACTTACTGACAATACAGCATTTTTATTAACCAAGAATTAACCCAGTCTGTATAAAGTATGAAACTGCTGCCAACATTTTTTTGAAAATGGCTTTAAAAAATATTTGTGTCATTAGATTTTTGTATATTTCATGTACATCCAAGTAGCAAATATTTATGTGTAATCTATATGCTCAATCATTCCACATCTAACACAAAACAAAATATGATACTGATTTGAATTAAAAGGTAAAACCTGAAATTCATTTGAAAGAATCAGACACCTGCTTGCAATGTCAAGTATTTAAAAGTAACTTACAGGTATTCATTGTGAATACCATACCGATTAGATTTACAGCTGAACTAATTAAGAAAATGATTGCACTAGAACTGTCATTGACTAATATGTTTTCTTCAGAATCTCCCACTTTTGTCTCCCTAATAGCTTTTACTTTGTCCGATTGATGATTGTATTTCACATAACCTTCAGTTCCACATGTGGTCAATTACAAACCTTGCTACAATGCCAGGTCCCCATTTGGCCTACAATAAATGAATGATATACATCGAATGAGGCCATGCTCTATAAGACCTTGTACTAAAACAGAGAGATGAACATAACATAAGCTGCTACCATTCTCAGTGTCCTACCTATAGTAAAGGTAACTAGCTAAAGGAATTGAACAGGTGGGTGAACAGATAATTAGCTGCTTAATCTACTAGTGCTTTACCATTCTGCGTGTCCTATCTGCAGTAAAGGTTGTTATAGGAATTGAAAAACAGAATTGGAGGGTTTTTTATATCAAATTTTTAATATAAGAAGTCTTTGTACATTAATGATGATCTAAATAGATCATAGAATTTTTTATATATAGAAGTTTTTATATATTGAATAGGTGAATAAAATTACATAAGCTTATTAGAAATTTTTTTTTTTTCACACATTCATAAACACAGAATGATAGACTATTTCTATAAAAACAATATGGAAATTGTGATATTTCACTCAACTGTGGAATCTGAGATAAAAGATAAACAAAACAACTTTCATTTTATTGAAAAACTCTTTAATGATACAACTTTCTTCAACCCGATGAGAAAGATGCATTATATAACTTGATAGTGGGGAATACGCAAGCCTTTAAACCTATCAATGATAGTTTGACAAATGCCATTAATTCTCTAGTCCAAATGACTCAATCATTTGTAATCATTAGAAGTTGAAAGCCTATTCATGATGCGTAGAATGCATAGAAATGTCTTTGGGAAAATGGCCAGACTCTACAAAACTTTCATAGGGTCATAACCTGTCATATTTACTGTTAAACATTATTATCAATGATTATCAGAGTATTTATAATTCAAACACTTGTGTTGATAAAGTTGATGTTGTTAATTAATTCCTATTTTATTGTTTGTGGTAAAGTTTGTCATTTAGTTAGTTGTGTTTATCACTGTTACATTGAATTGATGTTGTTTTTGTTTACATTATGAGTTCAGTAGCTGCCATTATTGTCAAAATTGTATGGCAAAAATGTTGATTAGTGATGAAATTTGTTTTCATTATATGACAGTGATTAGATAATAATTAGATTAATTAGTCTTTTAATTGGCTAAGACAAGCTTGCATCTTCCATACTGGCATACACGGCAACTGCCTTCACATTTATGTTTGAAATGACATTGAGTTTTCTTGAAGATCAAATTTTTCCTAGACATGCTACAATACCTAGATGTATCTTGATATGAAAATCAGCTGATAGAAAATGTTTACTTTAATGAGTGTTAAATCAGTAGATTAACTGAAATTATCAAATAATATGATATTTATTTTAGTCTGATTACAAACAAGATCCATGTATGGCTGGACTTTAGAAAGCAGCCATGGACAGGTGTCCAAAATACTTTAATTCTATCCTGGCATGAAGGTTTGTAGTTTTAAAAACTATTTCTCGTAATGAAATATGCACTGAACTGTGTTAACAATCTAAACTCTCAAAAGCTCCAAGGGCATGCTGGCAACTTTTTCAGCTGGATGCATATAATTTGAAACAATTTGCTTGCAGGCGGGCAGGCAGCTATTTCTAACATTATTAGATGGAAGAGCCTTTGATTCTGCCACTTTGCTGCTAACCTATGCTGTCACTTCCGTGAGTCAGTATGCACTGACTCTAGATACACAGGGAAGCTCATTCAGCTAGATAAACAATCCTCAACCTGTATTTGTGAAGCTCTCTTAATGCTAAGATAGTCTTACTACCGTGCATTAACATAAACCTGCGACTGTCTTATCCCTAAGAGAGATCCAAAAACGTAGGCCCAGGACTGCTGTTAAAATTTCAGCTATACATATATTATTAAAGGCTTAGGATTTTTCTAAGTGGATTGGCCATGTCTAAATAGACATTTGTGATGTATTTCAATGTGACTTAATATAGCCATGTCTACTGTGTACATGTTTCAAAATGGCATGAAACATATAAGATGTGTTTTAACATTCCATTCAGTATTTGCTTCTAGATAACTGCCACAACTTTTCTCATAACGTGGCAGAGAATCAAGTATACTCTCCCTACATAACTCTACTTGTCATAATAAAGCACTTTTTGGTGCAAATATTTCAAAATCCAAAAGTTGAAATGGAACCTCAAGTAAACATTGGTACTTATCCTGTACGGTTTATAAAGTAGACAAGAGAAGGCATCCACAGGTTGTTTGCATAATCCTGCACGATAATCAAATTTTACAAATGTTTATAAGCAGCTGAATTCCGTAAGTCATATCTTATAACTAATTAGATCTCACTGTGACAAACCAAAGCAAGCATCTTTATTCTTATCGCTTAGGGCAGAAATGATTAAAATTATCTAGAGATATATCCTATTGTTGCTATGTGGTTGTCATTATACAAATTTATTGCAACAAATGTTAAGTTTCTTGTTGTTGACTCAGCACATCTGCAAGTTTTAAGTTTCAGTTGTACGAAAACCTTGTTTTCTTGTTGTGAAAATAAACTGTTTACAGCTTACCCTTCTTATTGTTTTATGTTGATTGGATGAACTAGCAAGATTGTGTAACGGTCATAACAGTCCTCAGACAATGTCGCATAGCTCTAACACGTTTCAAACCTGGAATTCGTAATCAAAAGCTGAATACCTTAAAGGAAGATTCCTATCAGGTTATATTTTGAGGAAACGAAATGGACATTTCAAGTAAGATAAAAAACAACAAAACAAGACGTTGTTTCGTAATTCTCCAAGCAACTGCTTACAAATAAAAGACATGGGTCCACTTGCTCCAAGCCTTTAGACAAAGGTGTCCTTAACCTGATACAATCACTAGGAGCTTTGCATGGACATTTTGTAAAAGTTGGTCTGATTCTGAACCCTCAAGACAAATGTCTCTAAGAACAACAAGAACATTACGGACACAAGAACCATATACTTATACCTTTTTCCCCTTCATATCATAAATATTTAATAAATTCCTTTTCATTCATGCTCAAGTCAATGACTCAGTAGAAAAGGGAAAAAATTGAAGAACTTACATTCAACATTATCTGGATTATTATAACTAAAAGATTTCACCAAAAGCTAAGTGGCAAGAGGGTTCGCTGGAAAGTTTGAACAGTGAGCCAAATAAATCAAAATGACTGATTCTAAATGAACTCTAATAAATCCTCACCAAAAGCTAGGTTTGGTGAATTGATGGCAGGTGAAATATATAATTTGTGGAAGGGGAGGCTTAACTGCCATGATTGGAGATCCAAAAATGACATTCCCTCAAGACAGCTCAAGGAAGTTATTACCCAGCAAGAAGTAAGTCAGGAAAACTGATAAGCCAGAAGGCATAGAGCGATATAAGAATATTCCAATATGATATCAAAGATACACACTGCCAGAAGCAGGTGCTACTACAGGAAAAAAAAAAGATAATTATTTAGAGGACACAGCCACATTTGATCAAATTTAACTTTTCTACTTCACAAAATAATATAACCATGCTATTTCTTGGGGAAGGGGGAGTTTTTAGTCATCAGAGCAGTGTTGTTTTACGTCTCTTGTACCTTACAACACATTGCAGGGTCGTTTTCACTACCTAATGACTGACAACATGTTTTTAGTCATCAGAGCAGTGTTGTTTTATGTCTCTTGTACCTTACAACACATTTCAGGGTCGTTTTCACTACCTAATGACTGACAACATGTTTTTAGTCATCAGAGCAGTGTTGTTTTATGTCTCTTGTACCTTACAACACATTGCAGGGTCGTTTTCACTACCTAATGACTGACAACATGTTTTTAGTTATCAGAGCAGTGTTGTTTTATGTCTCTTGTACCTTACAACACATTTCAGGGTCGTTTTCACTACCTAATGACTGACAACATGTTTTTAGTCATCAGAGCAGTGTTGTTTTATGTCTCTTGTACCTTACAACACATTTCAGGGTCGTTTTCACTACCTAATGACTGACAACATGTTTTTAGTCATCAGAGCAGTGTTGCTTTATGTCTCTTGTACCTTACAACACATTTCAGGGTCGTTCTCACTACCTAATGACTGACAAAATGTTTTTAGTCATCAGAGCAGTGTTGTTTTATGTCTCTTGTACCTTACAACACATTTCAGGGTTGTTTTCACTACCTAATGACTGACAACATGTTTTTTTAATATTATTGATGATTAATTCCAATTATTTCACTGGCAGTCATATAATCAAATAAGGTTACTTAATAAGACACATATCAACATTAAATGAAGTTCTCAGAACTTCTTGCATCTATACTCTGGTTTCAGTCAGTCAAGTTGCCATTAACGTCATCTCCAATGCAACCTTCAATAGGTACCAAACTTCTTCACAGTTTCAGAATGGAATCATGTGATATCATAAGAATACTAATGTTAATTTTGGTGTTCATTCATTGCACATATACACACTGAATGATCAAGATGCATCCAGCGATAATATCCTGATCTTTCCCAAGCTGCTAATTACAGTTCTTGAAGATAACTATCAACACAACCTTTACCGGGTACCCATTGGCTCTGCTGGGTGGACAGGCACATTTTTAATAAAAGCCCTTGCCGTAGGTGACACCACAGGTTTCTCCCCTTGTGTCTAAAATCACACTGTCACTTTATCAACCACTGAATCAGATAACCCATCCAATCAACTAGCAGTGCCAGATGTTGCTGAACCCCACTGAAAACAATCTACTGAACTATGCAAAGGACCACATGACAACATAAAATCACATCTTAGTGTTGGCCGAGAGACAAGCTTCAAAGTCTCACATTATCCAGACATGAAGATAACAATAATAATAAGGGTATTTTTATAGCGCACATATCCACACCGAATGCATGCTCAAGGCGCTCCCTGCATTACTGGTCTAACCCAAGCTGCCGATTACAGCTTGTAAAGGTCACCTCCAACACAATCTACACAAGGTACCCAATTAATACTGCTGGGTGAACAGAAGCCCATATCAAATGAAGTCCCTTGCCTAAGGAGACACCACAAGTTTCTCAGCTCGTGTCTCAGTGTGGGGTAGGGAATAACCATCACGCTCAGTTAATACAGCAATGATACGGTGACCCACCCATCCGGCAAGCCACGCCAGATGTTGCTGAATATTACTGATAGCGGTCAACTGAGCTACGCACAGGACCACGTGCCACCACTGTTGCTGACCTTCACTGCTAGATGTAACATTGCCCCCAAATTGCATGATCAGCCGTTAACTGGCTTACTACCAGCACCATGGCACTGAATAATAAACGATCTTCCATTTTCATCTCTTGCACATACACATGCTGATGGCACAACATTTTATTACCTGTTTATTAGCACATGTAACTTTCCTTCTCAACTCTTTACAGCCCATACTAGCATTTGAGTGTTTACAAACCAGTTATTCTTATAGTTTTCAAACGGTTAAGATTATTTAACTTGACAATACAAATTTCTTCTCATGTTTCTTTAAGAGTAACATTGTTATTTTTGGGATCATACTTTCTACAATAGTACAAATTATTGTATTTTTTCGGGTCAAGAAAATTACAGGATTCAAACCAACTCTCTGAGAATCAGCAAACACTGCCACCAACAGCCTACCAACTTGCCCATCTCAACCTGGAGAGGGTAACCTCCTGTGTATCAATGTTTCCTCTTACAACTCTAAATTTCATTGAGATAAAACTTAAAATTGCCTCCGTCACATGTAGACAAAGTACTTTTCCATTTACAAACATGGTTGCCATTCATTTTTTTATTTAATATACAGTTATTGCTTTTTTAAAAACAAAAGATAAGGTCCTATGGCAAACATATACAGGAAATGCTTAAGGGAATTGTCATGGAATTGTCAATGTTAAAATGGTGCTATTACCAAGTATGTATATGGACTTGGCGTGGCCCCAACATACAAAGTGCAACCATATCAGTCAGTGCCTTACTGGTGACAAATATTTGGGACCTTCCCGCGGATTTGAACCCAGACCTTTGCCTAGATAGGCCAGCATGCTGCCCACTGCCCGCTACACCACTGATCTCTGTATAAATCCTCTATACTTGAAAAAATAAAGTTTTCCTTTCAATAAAGAGAGCATTTAAGGCGTAAAGCTGTCCATCCCTCTTTGAAGCTTCTATCTAATCTGTTATGTAACATCTGCACTACATCGAGAGATGACCCAGCCCAATAGTGTTAGGGAATGGAACACGTTTGTAGGCCAGCAAGACTTCTCTGCAACTGAGACTCGTACATCAACAAACTAGACTGAGCCTTCCTTATTTAACAAGTTGAAAAACTTCTCCCGTCACTTATTGTAAGACCAAACACTATAGTTTAGTTAATGCCCACTGAGAGCCAATAAAATAGCCCCTCCCCCCCCTCCCTTTCTAACTCTTATTCAAACTGAACATTAGAAGGTTAAGTACCCTTTGCCTTTTTTTATCTATAGGCGAACACCCTTTCCCTTTAATAATTAGATCTGCAACTGATAATGAGTTTCATATAATTTTTAATTCTGGTTTATGATTGTAAACAACTGTTTGATCAGAAATCTTTCAAAGTTTCAGTTAAATATCTTAAAAAATTAAAATAAGACTTGAGAAGCATAATCTAAATTTTGAGATTTTCATATTTTGTCTCCATCTCATTATGTACATCTTTCAAAAACCTATTCTCAAACATCCAACATTTCTAACGAAGAACAAAACTATTACCCTCACAACACATTCAATAATTGCATTTCACGACCAACAAGTCAACAGTGGCAACAAGAGCTGAAAGAAGTCCACTTAATGGATCGGAAGCTGTTATGCGTCAGGTCTGTAGGGGAGACCAAATAATGATGTCCGAGAGTACGACAGAATCGCTATCTTTGAGTGTCAGCACTGGTCTGTCAGCTTGCTTGATTAAACAGCCCCTGTGTTTCATTGGACCGGAGTCTGGCTGATATAGGGACCATAACACACAGCAGCTGGCGCTCGGAGCTTGTATCATGCTTATCGCAAGATGCGTAGTTACACGGTGGTTTTAAGATAACATAAAGCTCTGGTTGCTAATAGATACTTGTAGACTGATTCTACAAGCAAACAGCTCAAAATTAAAAATGACTTTATTGCACAGTTGGATTTAAGAGCGAGCTAGAAATGCTCAATGGTGGGGGGTTTTTTTAAAAAGAAGCTAATTTCTATGTTTCATCTAAATAATTGACTTAAAATCAATGGTCCTGAATTTTTTTTTTTTGGACTTTATTATTTGAGATATGTAAGTTCATATATATAATACAATATAATATTGACTATTTTTCCAAAAATAAATTGAAAAAAATTATTTTGATATGTTCACATGTTCTACTCAGTCTTAAAACCAGATGGATATTATGTATAATGGTTAACTTATAAAGAAATAAAAAAAGATGCCTTCGCATAGGATCCAATGCATAATGAATATTATCCAAGGATAAAACCAAATTAATGACTTGAATTTGAAATAAACAATGTGAAAGAAATGTTTAAAGCCGTTTAACTTTGTAATTAAAATAAATGACCTTACATTCTCCTCATTTCTGTTAGCTCAATTAATTTTGGATATATACTGACTGATTTGCAAATGAAATGCATTGAAAAAGACGATGCCTAAACAAGCCTTCACCTAGAATACAGTTCTTATCAGTCTAACATCCCATTGAGACTGATACTCTGTAAACAATTACACTCAATCCTTACCTCCACTGATGACGGATCAAGCTCAAGCAATTGTACATGTACCAAAAACGAACATAATTTTTTAGAAATTACCTTAAATAAATAAATAAATAGAAAAAAGCTCAAGTAATGAGTAAAAAGAACTTGTTAAAACATTTCCTGACAACCATTGAAATTCAATTGTCAAATTCTAGTAGACAAAATATTTGGGTAACAACTTTACATAGCAAAGGTTGAATAACAATGGATACACACTGTTTTAGTGAGAACATGCCTCTGGTGCAAATTTTCAGTGTCAAAACTTTCCATGTATTAAAATCTCTGTGATTGGGTAACTCACAAATTGAAAAATGATTGTATGCTAGGTATTGATGTTTATGTGTCATTTTAATAGTCCCCCTAATCCCCTGATGAAGGAGTAAGCAAATCCTTCAAAACTTCTTCCATGTTCATACTGAAAAAGAATCCTGTGCCACTTGTTTATAACACATTCATTCGGTGGAAAGTCATCCATAATGTATGACATTGACATTATTTATTGAATTTAACAACATCTTTGTTGCTGAAAAAAGTTTCCATAAATCTGTAAGGATTTTTAAAAAATTCTTTTAATTGAAAATGTTTTTAAAGTATTTGGTTATATCAACTATTTCAATTAAATGAGTATGTGTCTATCAAAGATGAAATCATAATGTCAGAAAAAAATTATCAAATTTGAAGCCATTAAATCATGGAATAAGACATAATCATTTCCTGAATTATGTGAAGAGCAGATTTATCTTCAGCTAACTCACAGAAACAGACCATTATCAAAGTGCAGAGTTTTAAATAACGAGATAAAGATCTGAAGAATAGATGACTGCAGATGATCAAAGACTTGATAAAGTTGTAAATAATAACTGGAGAGACATCACAAGCAGCTTGACACCTAGCTCCAATATCATAACTCCTACTTCACATATACTCTTGGCAACGAGATGGTCATAAACGTGACATATATTAGCAATAATTCCCAGACACTTAAAGCTGGAGGAACAAGCTAAATGAAGAAATGTTCTGTGTTTTCTTAATATTCTACCTTACAGCATGTCAATGATATCTGTGATTTGAGCAAAGCTAAAGTAATTAAATGAAGAGCAAAGACAGTGTTAACCACTTAGGAAGCTGTTATACTCTTAATATTCTAGCACAGACAAGAAACATTCTCAACTAACATTTAGTATCTGAAACTAAAAGTTTTGGGAAATGACAGAATTTGAAAAATGAAAATGAAATAATAAGGACCCATCAGATCCCTAATTTTTTGCATTGAGCTTTCAAGACATGCTAGATTTACAGAACCAAAAGTCCAGATATTCTAACCGTAAAGTTGCTGAATATCATAATGACCCAATTTGCCGTTGTGTTGTGCATAATTTTGTTACGAAAGACATGAACTTTTGGAACATATATCTTCATTATTTAGAACAAAATTTAAAAAATTGGTGGCTTAGTGAGAGCCGGAACATAAATACAAGCCTTGAACTGACACTACTCCCAGACCATCTTCCTCCGTGATTTGCTTCACTGTACAATAGTGTTAATTAATAAAATGTATGACCGCCATCTGGACCCCACCAAGGTTGACTGTAACGTAATGTAAACTCATCCCAGACTATTCCATAACCCGCAGCTTGAGTGTTAAACTCTCGCTAAGTACTTAGACAATCAAATCTTCCATATAATAATACTGTCTTACTACTATCTTGCTTCAAAAATATTTTTTGTGGACTTAGCAAAGTAAATCATCTACTCGCTGCAGTCTTGTTCTAGCCTGGCAAAGGCTTTTATGAAATACCATGCTCTGGGCGACACTTTCATACTGTCCAGACCCTATGTCGCAAGTATTACGTCTTGATATAGCCTTGAGTGGTAGGTCATATGGTTACACTAACATTTTACTTGCATGTTTCTCAAAACTAAAGGATTTGGCTGGCATTTTGATTGTCATTAATTCAACATAATATGACATGACTACATTGGTTGTAATGATATTAACAGTGGAGATGTGATTCTCTGATATCAGGACTGACAGTAAATACTTGCTATTGGTTTTAAATTGTTGCATAAAGCAAATTTGATTGTTTATGATTTTGCTTTATTTTTGATTAAAGAAAATGGGATGGATGGATGGATGGACAAATAGATGGATGGATGGATGAATGGGCAAATGGATGGATGAATAAGAAAAGGAAAGCCTTCAGCCATTCAAAATGTCTCATGTGGTTTTTATCTTCAAAATGCCCTAGACTTAACAATTTAAGACAAACAAACAAGTTTGTTTCGGTGAACACTTGAGCATCTATCAATCAATAGGAATGAGATTTAGAATTGTGTATGTCATAATCAGTAAATCAATCATAATGAATTGTTTTTAATTATGTTGTGTTATCAGTGAGCCAATCAGATTCAATGACTCAAAATCATGTTAATGAATTTTTAAAATAATTGTTATATTTTTATTGAGAGTATCTGATTTAAATGGAACAATCAGAATCAAGTTCAAAGTGCATATATATAAATATATATCGTGTGCATAAGTGAACCAATGAAAATATTGATATTAGAATTGTGTATAGTAATTTGTGAGCCAATTGTTATCAATTCAATCAAAATTGTCTATTATGAGTATCAGCCAGTGAATACAAACAAAATATAGAGAGAAGTTGACTTACTCTGCGAGCACTGCGGTCCCCATGTATTCTGCTGTAGGCAGTTCTGACACGACTGACCACTGAAGTTCTGCGGACATATACACGTGCCGTTTCCTAGCACACCGTCATAGCACTGGAACCATTGGAGGTTATCATTTCATAAAATGGTCTGTTTTTTTAAATCCACAATAGTCATTTGAGGAGTTGATAAAAATTAAATCAACATCACTCTTAGGTAATACAAAATTCACACCTGTTTCGTAAAAGTAATATGACGAATTTCCGAGTGTAATAATTTCTTAATTGCCGATTCTATTCAATCTAAAAAAATTACAATATTCAAAACACGACCTGTTTACTTGTTATGGTCTGCCACAGTGACATCATGAACCATATTTTCATTACATCACAGATGAACGAAATATAGTAATTCGCGCTAAAAACATTTGTTGCTAGGCAGAAGTTATATATGCACATGTGCTCATATTGAAAATATTTCACCACTTATGATTGACCATTCGGGTAATAGACTTTCAAATGAAATTCTGACATTGCAGAAATTTTGCTTACAGCATTTGATTGACTTGTATGTTTGCTATTCAAACTTTTGCAGCTAATCCAAAAGTGTCCAAAATTGTTACACTCCAAATTCGGAATTACAATTGCCGTGTGAACATTTAAAACGTAACTGAATCAACTAAAAATTTTGACTAAGTAAATCAAATATGGAATCGAGGCAGCAAGTGTCCATCCTTGGTGCAAGATTCAAATTGTTGTATTTATTTTTTATGAACTATATTTTCTCTATTCAACGACCCACCTTTCCCCGCCCCCCACAAGGGCTCTGGAACCCCCCAGGACATGACTGGCAGTCCTCTCCATAGAACCCGTCACAGCAACGCTTTCTCTGGAATTGATAATTAAATTAAGGTTTTGTCAGATTAGTGATTTCCATATGAATATGGTGTTTATTGATAAACACAAATGTTTGCTATTCTTAATATTGACCTGATGTTAATTGTTAACATCCAATTTGCAACAACTAGCAAAATTTTGGATTCTCAAAATAAAGAAATATATATATAACAGCTTTCACTCGTTAAATACCAAACCACACACTCGTTTCATAAAAATTTATTAAACGGGACATCGTTAAGTATTCTCTATATCTCAACTCCCTGGGGATCATACCACTCATGCAGCCATAATGCAGCTTGTGATGTATGAGTTAATAGCACGTGTCAGTCCATATGAGGTTCCCATTTACAGCTAGTTGGACAGACACTTATCATCCACAAACCTACCTATTTCTACCTATCTTGGCCCGCAGAACATTTAACGATTCATTGGCTCCCCGAGTCTATCAAGAAGCTATCATGACATGGTAACAGAACATTTAACGATTCATTGGCTCCCCGAGTCTATCAAGAAGCTATCATGACATGGTAACAGAACATTTAACGATTCATTGGCTCCCCGAGTCTATCAAGAAGCTATCATGACATGGTAACAGAACATTTAACGATTCATTGGCTCCCCGAGTCTATCAAGAAGCTATCATGACATGGTAACAGAACATTTAACGATTCATTGGCTCCCCGAGTCTATCAAGAAGCTATCATGACATGGTAACAGAACATTTAACGATTCATTGGCTCCCCGAGTCTATCAAGAAGCTATCATGACATGGTAACAGAACATTTAACGATTCATTGGCTCCCCGAGTCTATCAAGAAGCTATCATGACATGGTAACAGAACATTTAACGATTCATTGGCTCCCCGAGTCTATCAAGAAGCTATCATGACATGGTAACAGAACATTTAACGATTCATTGGCTCCCCGAGTCTATCAAGAAGCTATCATGACATGGTAACAGAACATTTAACGATTCATTGGCTCCCCGAGTCTATCAAGAAGCTATCATGACATGGTAACAGAACATTTAACGATTCATTGGCTCCCCGAGTCTATCAAGAAGCTATCATGACATGGTAACAGCGAGGTACTCACAGTGATGGATCTGTTGCACATCCTGGAGCACCCGACGTACGCCACGTACTGACCCTCCAGGTTCACCCAGTACCGACACCCGCTGATCACCTGCTTCTGTAACATCAACATTTTCAATTGAAAGACACTAGTCCCCACATTTTTGCACTCAAATTGGCCTTTTTTGGTGAATATCGGGACACCCATTTGAGCTTTCTGTTGATGTAATATTCTGAAATATCAACATATTGGATTCAAAGTTTTGGTTCTTGGGAAGTCTTAACAGTAAAGACGGGTGGATCCTTGATATAGTTTAAGGGTTTGGGATTTGCACTTCCTTTGACCTCGTAGTCAAGCAGGGAAGACAATCGACCCTGGCTACTGAGATGAGATGCAACCCACTATTGCAATAGGAACGGTGCTGTGTTGTTCTGTGCTGTGCTGTTCTGTTTCTGTACTGTTCTGTTCTGTTATGTGTTGTTCTGTTCTGTGCTGTTCTCAAAGGATACATAAGAATCATCTTATTGTTGAACAGATTTTGCTATCTATACAATATATACAATTATATAATAATAAGGGTATTTTTATAGCGTACATATCCACACCGAATGCATGCTCAAGGCGCTCCCTGCATTATTACCCTGGTCTAACCCAAGCTGCCAATTAAGCGGTTAAAGGTCACCTCCAACACAATCTACACCAGGTACCGAATTAGTACTGCTGGGTGAACAGAAGCGTATATTTAATAAAGTCCCTTGCTTAAGGAGATACCACAAGTTTCTCAACTCATGTCTCAATGTGGGGCAGGGAATAACCCTTGAACTCTCAGTTGATACAGCAATGATAGGGTAACCCACCCATCCGGCGAGCCACGCCAGATGTTGCTGAACTTCACTGGTAGTGGTCAACTGAGCTACGCACAGGACCACGTGCCACCACAAACAAGGTGCAATCATAAACTTTCATAGCAAGAAATATAATGAATTCAAATAAATTTGCACATGCAAGACAGTTTAACTAAATTCTGATCTATGAAACTCAAAGTGTCAAACCTATCACAGCTTACCTGTCTATTGATGTATCAATTACGTTTTCCTTTTCCCTACTGATTGAGTACTAGTGTAAAGCTGACTATTGCTTTCCATTGACACTTCTTAAAATATCATTTGCAGACTTCAAAATGTGCAGTTTTGAGTAGAGTCAAATTACCAAAGATTGTTTTATTAGAAACCCCCTTATCTCTTTTCTATCAGGGTTGGAACAAAAAAACAAACAATCCCCTTATAGAAATTGTTTCTGATAATTTTTTTTTACAAAATCGGGTAACCTCAGGTTGAAACCTCATGTATTAGGTAATTGACTGTCTCTATTCTTTCAAAAGGTTCCTATATCTGTGGCGATCTTTTGATATCTTTTATTCAAAGAAACCCTTTGAAACATCAACTCAGTCAGGGTAATCTGGCTTGATATTGTAATTTGTCTTTAAACTATTTCAGTGTGACATTTGATTCTAAGCACAAAGCCACGAGATTCATAAAAAGCAGATTAAAGATGTGAAGAGTTATGGCAGATATAATTCGAAATCTTTTTATCAAAACTTCCTGTAATTTTATAATTCTCACTCGTTTCTTGCTTGGGGTTATTAAAAGCTGCTCAAAAAGACATGATTATTGTTCTGTTATACAAGGATGCTAAAATCTAGACTTATCGATCGGGGTTTCATGCAATGAATGGGGGGGCAATAAATTCATGAATGATATTTTCATTATGATTTGAGAATTTTTTATCCTTCTATCCATCTAAGCTATGCCATATAAAAGTTTATTTGTAATCACCCATGATGAAATTGTTTTGTACCTTAAGACATTGTATTTTATGCCTGGAAGTGGATTGACGTACTGGGATAATGCAGGAGAAATGATCAATGTGAAAATCAGGGGCAATACAAAAATCTTAGGGCCTATACTAGTGAAAATAGCCAATACAGGGAAATATGGGTCAATACAAACAAAAATATATGACTCTGATCATACAATGATTTAAGATTTAATACATATACTTATATATTGTGTAAGTGCAAATGAGGTTGCTTGGTTTGTCTGATAGAGTCAGAGAAGAGAAAGCACAACATTACTCTCAAATCAACACTTTCTCTCCTTGGTATTTTGCAGGTATTTCTGACTTACCAGTGGTGTATCGCTAGTCTGTGGGCACTTCAGGTCTCCATAGCACACGTCACATGATCCCTGCATGTAGTAAAAGTTTGTTACACAGCTAAACATGCCACTCCATTTACATAAGCTTTAGGGAATTTTGGACACCTGTTAAGACTTTCAACACTTTTTCAACATTTTATCTTTAAGATAATAATAGGCATTTCATTTACTTGCCAAATTAAGATGTTTTGACAAAGCAAAAGTTTTGTCGAAGGGAGTGGCGTCACAAAGGCCAAACATGATCTATGAAAGTTGGTGTCAGTGGTCCCTCTGAGTGGTGATTCAAGTCATCATCATCATCATCATCATCATCATCATCATCATCATCACAACCACCATGACAACCACCATGACAATCACGATACTCATAAGTACTACCACCATCACAACCACTAACCACCACCATAAACACCAACCAACACCACCACCACCACCAACTACCATCACCACCACTACTATCACCAACACCACCAACCACCTACATCACCACCAACAACCACCTACACCACCACCACCAACCACCATCACTATGATAATCACCCTCATCAAACTACTGACCCTGACAATCTTGTAGGAGGTGACATCACACCTGCGAGGCAGAATGCCGCCCATGTCGGCGGGGATCAGGAGCCCCTCTATGTGGTGGTAGATCCCGTTGGAGCAGGGGATGTCGGTCTGTGACACGTTCACCTTGCCGTTCAGCTGGATCTGACCCTGGAAACAAAAAATTTATAATGACATGATAATAACCATTTCTTTTCCATACTAATTTACACATTATTGAAAATTATTTGTACAAATGTGCCCAGCGATTGTTCGGTAAAGTGTTTGTTTTATTCTCAGCGTCAACAAATCAACATCACCAAATAGTAAGATTTAACCTGAGAATGTTCAAGAGAATACAGAATACGGACTGAGTACAGCCTATTTACGTAGGCGCACTGTCCGTAACCAGTTTGATGCAACAGACAAATGATATTCTCACATTTAAAAACCAAAAAGCAACAATCAATAAAAGTTACCGATTAACCTTGATAAAAAAAAACAATTCTTGCGCAAGAGATAAAGGTATAATCAAAAGCTGCACAAATTCCTAGATCAGGCGTTTTCAACAATAAATTTTTTCATTTTGTGCAAAAGCGACTCTTGTGACTTTTACATCCCCTAGTGGCTTCCGCCATCTTAACTTTTTCATTTTTGATTGCATGTCAATTGTTAAACGGTTTGTATTTTATCAATGAAAAGCTAAAGTGAGAGCATTGGTCCTGAATGACCTGAGTGCACAACTGGCCTTGGGGTATAAGGTGCTAAGTCAATTATAACCTGTATAATAATTAGACATGGCCTTGAATAGAACCTGGGGGATAGGACTGCGGAATCACATCAAAGTCTGTGGTCTAATTCAAGGGAAATATCTTCACTGTTATTCTGCTGGTAGAATAATCTTTTCCCTATAACAACTTCTTGATTGTGAAAATACACAAGTTTTGTTGAATAGGAATCATGGTGAATAAAGGCGTAGGAATATACTTCAAAACAGCAGTATTTTTCCAATAAAGATGTTGTTCACCGACAGGCTGTTAACTTTGCTTCAACCAGACTCATTTGGAAAAAAAATAAGCCTGTAACATACTTATGTGTATGCTGCCCAGAATAAATCATAAAATGCTATATTATCTCCAAAAACAAGGTTAACCGAAGAAACAGACCAAGCTGTTCTTGTCAATTGTAGATATATTAAGTACACAAAGCTGGGCAAATTGGACATATGAAAGAATAATCCTGAGTTTATGTATATCTGTATTTTGAGTGATGGTCTTTGCTGCAATCTCCATATCTTGTAGGCCAGTGGTACAGATAGCATTATTCATATCTATCTTTATGTATACTTGATGGGCATAACTCTTGCAGGTTAATTTGCTTTTGGAATTATTCATCTGAAGGAATTTTTTTAATTTTATGTTTACCAGATCAAATTTGGTATCAAAAGGGGTGGCAGGCACTCACATGATATTCAAAACACGTAGAAGGGTACATTTTATTCATTTTTAATTGTATTTGTCAACAACTTCCGGCTAAGCACATGACAAGATGAGACACACATTGCATTGATCTAAAGCAGCTGTCACAGGGCGACCATATGATTCATGACAATACATACTGGACACTTTCTGAAACTTGTCACACTTGCATCTTCGTTTATCAAACACTCGTTGTCAAACTCATAACTAAAAAAGGGCTGATATCTGCGACGTCCCAAAATTCATGTGATTCAACTTGCATTGGTTACTTCTGAACAAAAAGAGCTTGACAAAACTTCACATAACAAAGTTGTAACTATCAACTCCAAAAGAATATGTTGTTAAGAATTCTAGGGACCGGTCCGATTTTTGCCAGCAGTCTAAAAGTTGGAAGTTGTGTTTGGGACAAATTGTTGGTCCCTTCACTCTCACACACTTGAAGAGCCACAGAGTATGTTGTTGGAGTCAGATATGTCCAACTTCATAAACGGTGTTATTCAATAGAGAAATAGTGGTTGTTTCTGAAAATAAGAATCTTAGTCGTTATCACTTCACCATAGTGACAATAAACAGGTTAAACTCGTAATTTATAATCGAAATCTGGACAATGGCGTGCGTCAATGATTGAAACGTAATTTTGGAATCTTACTTACAGCAGATATCAAGACAAAAAGGGGCTGATGGGGTTAAGTTATATAACAGGTAGGTAAATGGAAAGCAGAATTTCTAATTCTTAACTTTTATATGGCCGTTTATTTATTATCATAGATATCAAGAACATATCATAATTTTGACAGTTTAGAGTTAAAAATTAAACTTTAGAAAGGCCATTTGAAGGTACCTCGGGACAAATGGTATTTTGACTCTATTCAAGCCACACACAAACATTATGAAACATACTCTGTGTCACTTGAAAGGTTAATTCCCTGGCCTCTACTGAGATGCAAGTAGTGAAAGAATGCTTCATTCATTTGTTTGTGTTAATCTGTTCTCTACAGTTAAGTGGTTACAGAAGAATAATATCCTAACAATGAAAAGGACCATATAAACTGAAATACAAATGATGTACTTGTAAAATGAAGAATTGAAATTTATGGATCAAAATATGGGTTGAAAGGAAACCATCGGTTTTCAAATTGTTTGGTGTCATTTTTTCTTTTTGCAATGAATTTTTCAGCATAAAATATGTATCATTTTTCAAATAATTACTTTATTTTGGAATCATATTCGTGTTTTAACATAAATAAATATGCCTTTTTGCAGAAGTATCATTTGGGTCAATATTTTTCTAAGATGACAAAATCTGAACCAAACTAAATATTTTGTTACAATGGTTTCTTGACTGAGGAAGGTATTTATCCACTTCATTCAAATTTAACTATGTTAACATGAAGGTAAAATTTAAAGTTTTCACATTTCACTTTTCAAGAAACCTGAGAGTTGAATGATGTTTCCTTTCCTTCTCAATTAAGAGCAAACGCCTGAGGTGTTTAAAGAAGCATACACACTTAAAGAACCATGCGCTATGAATGATAAGGCTGATACTCACGCTTTAAAGAGCCATTCCGTGATTTTCATAACATATTATTTACCTAAATGTCATATGTGGTGACATAAAATCAAATCATCTTAACTTTGCATGTCCAAAGGACATATATGACAAATACTGGTTTTCCATGAAAATCTAAAAACAGCCTTATAAATGCACAGAGGTGTAGATATCACGTCCAATATACATGGATACTAGTTATATAACCTAACAAACACTATCAACTGCTAACTGCCCTCCTGGCTGTTTTAGATATGTCTCCAAAATTACATTTGACTATTTGATGCATGCCATTGTCCGGTTTTCGATCGTAATTGCGACATTCTATCTTCATATTGTCACTGTAAAAAAACAATAAGTTTTAAAATGTGTCTTTTTGGTAACAGCTGATACTTCGCGATCAAATGACACTATTGATTAAGTTTGGCATATATGACTCCAACAACTCACGGAGTGGCTCTTTAAACTATCACTGGGACTTCAAAATCATACATGTCTGTTTCAGTCATAGTTTTGGGCTGTAGTTGAAGGTTTTATTTACGCAAAAGCTTGTAAACTTGCTTTCTGTAAGGAGCGCTTAACGTCTAGAAAATTAGCTTTGAAGTTTTACTCTTCTGGCAGAATGATCATGAGGGTTAAAAGAAATCTTTCAGTTAATTTTCCAAATTTTCAAGAGCAAATATTTCTGCATTTCTATAACATTTAACAGTGACACATTGTGTGTCAAAGTAGTAAAAGGTATCACAGCCTATACGATATCAACTGCACCATAATTGGTCCACATGATTAGCAACCTATCATTAGAGAAGAAAACGAGGGATATATGGGGAACCGGTAATCCTAAAAGCATGTAGCCCTTGGATATCTGATAGCACAACACTAAAAAGTATATAAATTAAACGTGAAGGGGTCCAGGCTTGGTTTGGACAATGCAGTATCATGTAGACGGTGGACACCTCCTTTGTATCATAAACATACTGAAAAACATTTAATAAACTCATTGTATAACATTGTATCTTCTCATTTTAGATGTAGGCTAAATCCTTTATCAATGATCATTAATGTTCAAGGATGGGTAAAATAATTGAAAGGAATCTTTATTGAGAATGTGAATTCAATTCAAAGCGCTTTAACAATGATCACTAGGGATCTTTAGGGATGGGTAAAAAGTTTTAATGGAAGCTGAACATTTGTCGAGAACTTGAATTTTAATGTCAATTCAAGGGCCACAGGGTAAGATATAAAATATGGAAAAATTGCCAAAAACTGTATCACTGTGTCAGTTGTGTGCTGAATCACTTGCGGGTTAACACATTAGTTCATGAATTATTGATGGAACAAGAGCAATCGGAGTATGATTTACAAGAATAAATCTTGTTGGCAAAGAAAATAATAATGGCTAGGCTAATGACTAGATAGTCTATCCATGAATATTCACTATGGTAACCGGTAGAGAAATTATTCCATAGCATATCATTATTTTCCAGTCGTATTATGACACTGTAGTGCTCATATTATGACAGAAGATAAGGCCAGACAAAATCAATTACTTGGCTTTCAGATTTGTTTGTAGTGTTCAGGTCAATTTTGCAAATTTGTTGATGGAAAAGGATTCTTAGTAGTGTATTTTCTCTCCCATATTTGCCCAAATCGTGTGATGAGATTCTGTAACACAAGTAAATAATTTTTATATCTGTTCCTAAGGATACAGTGTGGCACGTGGTCCAGTGCATAGCTCAGTTGACTGCTATCAGCAAAGTTCAGTGGAGTGGCTTGCATGATAGATGGGTGGCCCAATCATTGCTGTGTTAACAGAGTGTTTAAATGGTTCTTCCCTGCCCCACACTGATCCTTAGGCAAGAGAGCTTTGTTTTTTCATCCCAGACTACCAAATACTTATAATTTCTTGTTGTCAATTAAAATCAAGTAACAGTCTTATACAAGTGTCAAAGATTATATGTCCAGTTTAAACGCAAAAAAAAGACACTTCAGACAAAAGTTCTTTGGTCTACTATACATAAGTTTTGTATATTTTGTTTGAATATTTGGCGCACACCAGCCACTGAACATTGTCAGACTTGCTCTATAAAATCACAATTTGAACGTTTAATATTGTCACTATATTTAACCAATTATTGATGTTATTTTTTATTTAGTATCTTTAATTAGTACTTCTTTATAAAACAAAATCAACAAAAGCAGCTGACATGTTCACAATGTTCTTTGGTATCTTTTATTTCATCTAGATTTTTCTATGACCGTATTAAAATTAATGATTCCTTAAAATGATTTTGCTGAATTATATGTAATTTTTACACTGCTGTAAGGAATGACAGAAGGAAACTGTTCAATCAAAAACAAAATTACATATCTTTTGACAAACTCACAAAATTTAAAGGAAATATTGTCATGACTGTAATACACACACAAATCCCAACATGGACAATATAACAGAGACACCAATTTTTCTTAAATATTGCAAAATATGAAAAAAATATTGTAAAGTTGTTACTAATGACAATTTGAATACAATCAGATAATTACTCTAGAAGTTTTGATCCAGGCAGGACTAGAAACTGTTTTCTAGCAAGTCTACACTTCTTACCAAAAAACGCAAAATCAAAACAAGAAAGTAAAAATTGTTTAAAATGGCACACCTTAATGTATTTATGTATTTCACTACCAAATTTGATCAAAATTAGATGTTAAGTTTAGAAGTTGTGAGCTGGACAGGATTTGAAACAGTTCTCTACCAGAGTCTCCATGTTTTCAAAAACACAAAATGTTGCCAATATTTTCAAAATTGTTAATCATGACGCACCATCATGTAATGATGCATGTTCATTCTAAATTTGATCAAAATTTGATGATTAGTTTATAAGTTAGTAGCCTGAGAGGACTTCATACAATTTCATCACTTTTCTCACAAAATCCTAAATTATTCACAGATATTTTTAAAATAGTTAATCATGACACATCATTACATATATCTGATATTCCATGACAAATTTTAATTAAAATAATTGATAAGTAACAAAATTATGAGCTGGACACAATTTATAATGAAGGGACGGACAGTGGCCATCATAATACATAAAAATGGTTTGATAAATTTGATGCCAAGAAGATATTCCCTGCCAATTTAAGGTGATCCTGGTTTGATGGAAGAGAGCATATTGGATTACTCACGGTGATTCTGACGCTGATATTGACAGCAGAGTTAGAGACGGAGATGATTCTCCTCTTGTTGATCAGTTCTTCAACATACACCTGTAATCAACAAACACCTGTATTCAACTTACATCTGTAATTAACATACACCTGTATTCAACATACACCTGTATTCAACATACACCTGTAATTAACAAACATCTGTATTCAACTTACATCTGTAATTAACAACCACCTGTATTCAACACACACCTGTAAATAACAAACACGTTTAATCAACATACATCTGTTATCAAAGAACACCTGTAAATAACAAACTTCTGTGATCAACAAACACTTGTAATCTACATGCACCTGCAATCAACATACACCTGTAATAAACAAACACCTTTAATCCACATGCTACTGCAATAAAAGAACATAAGTAATGAACATACACCTGAAATCAACAAACACCTGTAATCAACAAATATCTATATACAAACACCTGTAATCATAATCAACCTTGAATTAACCTACACGTGTAATCAGTAACATCTGTATTATACAAACACTTGTAATCAATAAACACCTGTATTCAACAAACACTTAAAATCAACATACATCTCTCATTAACAAAAAAATTGATATTAACATTAACCTGGGATCAACTTGTACCTGAAATCTCTAACATATATAATTAATGAATTGCATTGATGAAAATCATTTTCCAAAGTTAGTATCTTTCAGTTCATTTTTGGTCCTCATCTGAAAATAATATTATTTACAAACTAATGTGACAAAGCATAGTATTAACAAAATATAACTTATTCAAACAAAGATTTAACATGAAAAGATTCACTGAACCCAACATGAGTGCTCAATTTGTCAACAACTGGGCTATTATATTTAAAATCTTAAATCCATCCACAGTATACAAGATCTACAAGTAATTAAATTTGAGTCCATCAGTGCTAAATATGATCGGAAGAATTTTGTTCAAGTAGCTCCATCAAAGTACTTAGTTGACTTGAAATAAGCTGGATGATGATATTTTATGAGCGCTTCATATCTAAATTGTTAACAGGAGTTTGCATTGTTCATAAACTTACAATACCTGGCAAAAGTGAGTCATGATTATTGACATTCCCACAGACATAGATTTTTAATTACCTTTGCATGAATAGTTATCATTAAGCCAGTACAAGTCATTTCCATGTCACTTTGGACTCACAGCTACGAAATCTTCACAGCTATCCTTAGGTGAGGTGAGGTGATTTGTGGTTTGATGCCGCTTTCAAGAGTATTTCACTTTTATCACGGCTGCTAGTACTTTTGCATGTAGAAAGCCTACAATACCATAGAGGCTATGCATCAGATGAAACCTGCGAGCATAGGCTGGAACAAGCAAACCAATTGTGTTTCTGCGCTCAATTTCAGTGTGGCATTGCACCCAAACCTTACTGAATGTAGAACAGTTTTCTCCTGCAGACAAAGTTGCAAAACCCCTGCCATGGTTGAAAACCCAAACATCTTGATCCGAAGCCAAATGCGCTAAGCACTGCGCAATTCCGCCCCTCTACCCTTAGGTAATAACATTTAAAATTCGACTAGTTATAGAATGACAATTTTTCAAGCGACATACATACCACCTTTCTTCCACCCCCTTGAGACCACTATGATGAAACTGATAAGAAGGCTGTTACTTGCCATATCAGTGGTTATAGTTCTTAAAAACAATCAGAAAATATAAAATGAAAATTATGTAATTTTTAGCTGAGATGACCTGGGCCTGCTTTCATAAAGCTACCTTAACTTCCATACTTTGACATCGCACTCAGGTTACCTTAAGGACTTACGACCACCTTAGGGCTTTGTGAAAGGAGGCCCTGGAAATACCTAAGAGAAGCAGTTAAGCAACAACTCCACTAATGATAACTGATATGTAAGTTGATGGGAATTTCAATAATGTGACTGACTTTAGTCCAGATACTTTAACAACACTGTCATCCTTTGTCTGGAACTCACCGTTCCTGGGAAGATATGGTTCCTGATGATCTTCCGTAGAACTGGTTGTCCGTCAGCGGACATGAGGTATTGTGTGACTTCGGCTGGCATCTCATCAAACACTCTGTTGTTGGGGACGAACATCGTCACATTCTCTGCCTCAAACATGTTCTGTATTCCCAGTCTCTGTGGGTGGACAGGGTAGGAACAATGATGTATTAAGTTTCCTGTCTCCAATAAGAGCAAGGATTATGTAATTTTAATAGACATATTGCACAGGAGCATTTTTTAATGCACACTTGGCTGTTTGAATTTTATCATTTGATATTTTGCTAATACAAGGAATCACTTTTTATGTCGTAGGAGATCATCTGTTTGTTTCAACAGACACAAACTTACCTGGATATATGAACCAAATCTCCGATATCTTCCTTCTTTGTTGATCAAGTCCATCATATTATCCTGAAACAAATTGAAATTACAAAATAAACTGAAAAGATTAAAACAACTTAATCAGTGGAACATGAGTGCTTGATCAATTTGATAATGAGTCCTTGTCACATCAGAGTAATCATGTCCTAAAAAAACCCAAATTAAGAATTAGCTCTACTTCATCACACAGATTTGCACTACTGTCAACCTGTCACAGCTTAACCAGTAATCAGAGAAAACATAAATTAATGATTTAAAAACAACTGTTACACCATTAGAGAAAACTACTAAAAACTAAAACATTTTATCTTTTTTTAGATTTTAGTAAGAAAGGAGGAAAAACTGCACACCACTGATATATTTTATCATTTCGTAATGTTAACAATCTCTAGTTGAGGGATGAGCACCACAATCCAGAAATAAACGATTACGCTTAATTAGTTCCAGGTAGGTTACAGGTAAGAGTTGGTCACCTTTGAGCTGCCCACCACCTCAGGCTCCGCGGTGATGAGGGTGTTGGTGATGTGGATGATGCCGTTCGCACACTGAAGGTCAGCCTTCAAGATCTTGGACTTGTCTGAGTGGCCTCGCAGTCGGTACTTGAACACGCCACCTCTCTGATCCGGAAACAAAGTAATATGGGAAATAATGTAATTCAATACAAAAAGGTAATTATGAATTTTTTTTAGTTTTGTTCCAAAAACGTAATTCCAAAATAATTTTTCTTGGGAAGAGTTAAAAAATAATCCTAGTTAGTAGAAAATTCAAAATTTACAAACATTGCACTACAGATTCAATGGTTTTCAAGCTAAAACAGCATACAACAAACAAACGGCCGTCGAGAAGTAAGGGTCACATTTGAAAATGCCCTCTCAACAACTTTTATCAGAAGGGGACAGAAAATGACGCACCTTGACATTGAGAGTGAGGGGGATCCCCTGTAGAGTGTAGTAGTCCGTGTAGTTCTGCAGGTCGTCCATAGACAGCTGACCCACGATGATGTGCTGGCGGATTATCTGCCGCATCCGGTCCTTGTTTCTCAAAATAGCGTCCCACTGGAGAGAAACAAACTAGGTTAATATATGAAGATTCTCAGGCTTGTATATCCAGCATTCATATCATTCATACAAACCTCTGATTGTGTTGTTACTGTTTGCCTCCTTATGGATACATGGTGATAACTAATAGCTACATGCTAAATGACACTGATTGGTTCTCTCATCCGGGCAATGCCATCATTGCTCTATTTTAAGTTATCTCTTTGGCTGGTTATCCAAGTCTATGTCCGGGAAATCTTAACAAGCAAATCAGGGGACTGATGAAGTCTTGCTGGAATATACCCTGACAGAGTCTGAAAATCAAACACGCCAAACAAAGAAGACTTTTGTCACAAACAAAGTTACATTTCACAGTAACAACTTTTTTGTTATAGAAGGACCCAACATCGATTGCTGCACTTCATATTCTTATGTATTTAACAACACCCATCAAAACATTTGAGCATATACTATATTTTACCTTGATGTCAACCATTTGCTCCTTCCTTGATTGTCGAGAATAACAATAATTGTCACAACACAGGTCAGCGACCGGAAACAATTCAACACCTAATTGTGACCTTTAACAACCCCCGTCATCATCACTGGTCTCATGAACCAGCTAAATGTCTAAATGTTACAATCAGATGTTGAATTGTTTTCCTGTGTTTACCCCCAAATTTCTATCATAATTTTCTGTGTAATGCCGTGAATTATTTATTTGATCCACTGATTTACCCCTATCTTTCACCACCTTGTAGAGTAGGGCAGTACCTTGTCCTCCTTGAACACCTGCTTGAAGCCCTGACTGACCGGTACAAAGATGGTGAATGGTCCGTCCTCCACGAGCACATCAGGGTAGCCCGCCTTCAGGATGCTCAGGGCGTAGGTCAGCTGGTTGTAAAGGTCAGGGTCGTTTGCATTAAGGTCCTCCAGGCGCTAAAAAGAAGTTTGGATATTTTTGCTTTTAACGTTTTGCTTTTACGGAAATCCTTGTTACATGAAGGGGCTCCTACACAGATAGTAAGAGCTCCAATGTATTGACTGAAGGAGGTGAAACAGATTTATTTGTGTTTTGTCAAATATTTTTACACAAGACAAGCACATCAAATTCGCGCACACATTCACACACTTTTTTAAAAGAAAATACTCTAAACATATAACAGGGCAGATTATAAGTTACCAGGTCACATTTTTGGCAGTAAAAGGTTATTTTAAACACTGCTTTATACATTTTTTCTTTATAGGGCATGGTACAATTTGGAAGTCAAGTAAGGACAATTCTATATTACAGAAGTATTTAAATCCACGTTTACCTGTAGAATATTGCCGTAGCACATCTCTCCATCTCCAACAAAGCCTTCGTTACAGGTGCAACTAAAACAAACGTTTCAGGTAGAAGTTTTTAGATATGTCAAGGTTTACAAATACCGTATTCGACGTGATAAGCGCCTGGGGCGCTTAAAAAATTCGTAAAAGGGGGCGCTTATTAAAACGATAAAGATTGTCCTCAAGTTTATTCTTGAAAGTGTTTTCTTACGATACACATGTCTTTGAAATATGGTTTTGTAACTTTTATCATTTTGATGGTGGCCCGGGGTCTAAAAATCCCCTGTATTCTTCACTCAAAGACTTATTGCAAGACTGAAAAACCTTCTTTAATGAATCGGCATGCAAGGTAAGCAATGTTGAGAGATGGGCGCTAAATCAGGACGCATATTGTTCAGTCAAAAACGTGGTGGATGGGCGCTTATAGGGGAGTGGGCGGTTATTAAGTTGAATACGGTATATCAAAATTTTGGCTTTAATGTGGTTGGTTTCACTAACTTTGAAGATATTGAATGAGGATAAATTCCAAAATTAACATTAGCAACCACTCATATTTTAGTTCAATTGACTTCATTTAAAAGTAGTGCATTACCTGTAACTTTAATTTTGTTTCGTTGTTGGTCCTATACTGTACCAATTTAAACCTACATACCAAATCAAAACTTCAAACTGTATAACCAATATTGTAGAAACACCAAATGGGTTAACATCTACTTCAAGAAGTTGGGTTGATAAATAATAATAAAAATGTCTATGGATATACAAATCTTTATATCAAATAGGTGATTTTCAACCATATAGATTAATATATTTTCAAAGGAGCTATTAAATGTTTCAAAAGAATCAAAAGTTTAATATCCATACAAATAGTCTTCAATCTTCAGCTTCCTACCGTAGATAAAGTTGCAAAAGTCCTAATGGAAGTTATGACTTACTCAATGGCGTTGGAGTTGACGGTGACGCAGGTGGCGTTCTTGTGGCAGCTGGTCTCGGAGCAGATGTCGATGAGCGTACACCCCACTCCTGGCTGGTAGTTCTCGTACCCCGCCATACAGTCACACGCACTCTGGGGGCAACACAGAAGGTAAGGTCAGGTGAATTAGGGTTTAACACAGGGGAAAAGCCGCAACGCAAATATGGCTATGCATTGCAATGAAACCTGTGAGCATCTGCTGGACAGCACAGAATCATTCTTTCTTTGTTGAGTTGTAACAATACATAGAGGATATTACATGAGTGTCCATGACAAACTATTCTTAAAACACAAGTGCCAAAATGTTATTATTTTCCAAGCCAGAGTGAGGGGTAAACATATTTTTAGGTACGATTGTCGTGTAGCCTACATTGTATATGTCATGAGCAAGAATATAATATAACACAAATTTGATGTTCTAGTTATAACCCAAAATATAAAAAAATCTACTTCTGGGTATAGACTGGTACCAACAATTACAGCACGATGCTGAAGACTATGAAGAACTATGACTGTGACGTTCAGCTCTCATGTGAAAACTATCCACTCAGTTTTGGTTTGGCAATAGAGGGGCACTATAATATATTTCACACTCAGACTGGCTATTTAAGGGCATATGAGAACATATGTACTCATTTTGACGTTTTATCTATGTAATGAAATACTTATTAATTGTTTCAGTGGCATTCTAGAAGTTGGTAGTATATGGACGACAATGATATATGGATATATATACAACTTCTTTATTACACAGTGGAGATGTTTCGGGATAGATCCTTATACCGTTATCAAGCATATCTATACCGAAACGTTGCCACTGTGTAATAAAGAAGTTGTATATCCATATATCATTGTCGTCCTGAAATACTTATTGTTCTTACAAGTTACCGGGTTGAATGGCAGGAGATGCTAATTCTAAAAGTCCAAGGTAGTGTCAACTCCATGCACTGTTGTCTACCTGGCTGGTTTCAGTTTCCAACTTTTACTTTAATTTGTATTGTCAATCTGCTCAGTAATTAAATTTAGAATTCTATTAACTCATAGCGGATTTAATGCTTAACATCTTAATAGCTTTTGTAAATATGGTCGATGTTCCTCAAGTACATCCTCATCAAACGCGGGTTTTTACCTTGTTTGGCCCCATGTAGACGCAGACGGAAGTGAAGACGTTACAGCCGCCATTGTCCACCTGACAGGGGTTGACTGGCTCGCAGTAGATCCCGTCCCCAGTGTAACCGGAGATACAGGAGCACTCGTGTTCAGCTGGACCCGTCATGGTGCAGGTCGCATACACGTGGCACGGGGAGTCCTCGCAGTTGTCCATTGCTGAAATACGAACAGACATTTCACCATGTGAATGGTCAACTATGCTGGTAATGAAGAATACACATCTTTTATCAAAAATATACAGAAAACCTCTAAGTCTAAATAAGAGGGACAAGTGAAATACCATCATTGATAAACAACACTATTACGATTGGTTAGATATCTCTTTGAAGATGAAACAGAACTCACGAGTGCACGTGTTGTTATCAGCGTTGAGATACCCATGGTCACAGACACACGTAGCGTTGCCATCAACGTCCTGGCATCGGCTGTTGTTGTCACACGTCAGGTTCGCACAGTCAGCAATTTCTATAAAGAGAAATGTGAAAATAATAATAGCCAATCTATAATGTATAGTCAGCTCTATTTCCATTAATAATTATGCCCAAAATACTTATTAATAAATCTATTTTAAACCTGAACAAATGGAACCTCGATTTTTCCAAAATTAAATCCATACTTTTCAGTATTTGTAAGCAGGGTAGACTGAGTGCAATAAGGATGAAGTGTCTTACCCACAACAAGGTACAAGGTCAAGGTTACAAATTTTTGGAGCATGATTTGAACTCAGGTCATTGGCATGAGAGGCCAGTTTGCTAACCACTACACTATTGTGCTCCAGTTCATTGAGAACAATGAAAGGTCACCTGTAGAAAAAAGGGCTTTGGCAAATTTGAGAGCTGTGAAAATGTTTTAACTGAAATAAAATGCTTGAATAAAAGAAAGGTGATAAAAAATTCAACTTTTCAAAACACAAAATGGACAATCATAAATTTGAGAGAAAACTTTAGTTTGAAATTTAAGAAAACTACTTACCCATATCACAAAGGTCCCCTGTGTATCCACTGAAGCAGTCGCAGGATCCGTCACCATAGACACCAGAATTGCAGGTACCATTCTGACACTGGCACTCTGCAACATATACATGCAAATTGCAGTATACTGGTAGATTCCTTACCCTTACAGATTTGATAAAGCTAATACTAAAAAAAGATTCACGTATTTTATTTATGCCACAACTATCAACAAACACACATCACATAAATACACACAATCTAGTTAAAAATAGCTGTGATAGTTTACGTCCTGAGGTCCGTTATTACATCTGGGGAATTACACACCTATTTTGTGTCATGCAGGTGCGACCATCAGCAAATAAAAAGAGTGCTGGGTCAATGCGAATGTCTCGATGTTCTTGAACGCCTCTATTACAAAATCTGATGTATCGCAATGAATTGCGTTGAAAATTATGATGGCCAATTAGGTCAGACAATCACAAAAGAAATTTAAGGATAAATATAGACAAACATTAGGGTAAATGACAGCATTTGATAGTAAACAAGATGTAAAATAATCTGGTCCTTGATTGGTTAAAAGCTGAATTCCTACCCTCATTTATTGGACAGTTCAAAGTTCGTCAAAGGTCAGCTGAACATGACCTCAATCAGAAAATCTATAGGGATCGTTACAGCCAGACCTAACTAGATAGAAACCCACATAGCTGGGGTCACCAAGGGTTATCAAGGATGCTTTCAATCTAACCTACCCTGGTCGCAATTCTGTCCATAGAAAGTGCTGTTGGCACACAGTTCGCAGGCAGTTCCTGTGTAGTTTTCCTTTAAAAAAATGAAAATAAATATTAATAAAATGTATACATGAAAACCTACAGAAACAAATTATTTAGAGCAAGGACTTCTTGATATTTCCCAATGCTACACGGGGATATAAACCTGAGTATATCAGGTCATTTTTTATCATTTCTTCAGTATTTATAAATCAAGTTCACATGAACCAATTGTGACCAACTGAAGAGAGTGAGGTGCTGTTTCACGCCACTTCGGCAATATTTCAACCATTAGCGACATTATTATAACCAAGGTGTTAGAACTTTTGAATCTGAATCTGCTGCATTTCCCAGTCTCATCTACAGACCTGTTAGAACTTAGAATCGGGTTTTGTTAACTATTTACTCCTCTACTGCAAAACGTTCTACAATCCTTTCTGAAGGATAATCCTTTATCATGCAAAATTTGCATCGCTGTTATAAAACAGTTAACTTTTTATGAAAAACTGGTAGAGTTAAAGTGTCAACTTTGTGATAAAGTAGAGCATATATTCATTTGAATGCATACAAAAAGCAAGATATTATTTGATGCAGTCTCATAGGACAATTACGTGTTTATATGCCGTTGATGTGATAATCCTAAGATTGTGAGGTGAGGTGACTTGGTGTTTTAAGCAACTTTCAAGATTATTTCACTTTCGCTTGTATTATTGCAGGAAGAAAGCCCACAACACCATTGTGGCTATGCATTGCTGTGAAACCTGCAAGCATTTGCTGTAACAAGCAAACCATGGGTGGTACTGCGCTGAAATTCAGTGAAGCATTGCAACCAAACCTGACTGTGTGTAGAACAGTTCTCTACTGCCTTTTGTCGTAACAGAGTTCATAGTTATACATACGACCATTCAACTGATTTCAACTTGTCTTTTTTATCCACTAAACACTTGTACACAACAAATGTTGATGTATCTAGACCACATAACATCTATTGCAAGAAAGAAGTTGACTATCGTATATGTCAACTCACGTCACAATCACACGTTCCGATGCCGTCAATGCCTTGACTACAGAGTCCGTGTTGACTGCATACATTGTCTGCACCTCCAGGGCACTCTGAAACATAACATACAGAGTCTCATAACAAATAATTTCAAACTTTCTTACAATGCCTGGTTAATGTTTAAAATATGATAACTCAATCTCAAAACTCTTCATTTGTTATATATATATGGCATCCTGCTTCATTCAGTGTATTTGAATCCGCAAGAACACATAAATAGATAGTCATTATAACTTCCATTATTACTCGCCCTTAGAAGTTACAACAGTTTCATAAATCTACAATGTTATTAGACATTGTGTAAGGTTTTCTAGTACAGTAAGCTGTATTGACAATCGTTAAGCATGTTGTCACAATGTTAGCCGCGTGGCAGCGATTGTAATCTTGTTGATTTTCATGCTTTTCTTTGAAATAATTCAGCGATTAATAAATGAATATTAAACTCAGTCCCGTTTAATTAATCAAATCAAAATAAATCATCTTAAAACATTTGTTTACTTTAAAGTGTTCTTGATGTAATTACATGTATTATCCATTTTAGTAGCACAGACTAACAAAACTTTCTAATCATCCATCAAGTGACTCTCATAACATCAAAGAGGTCAATGATGAGGTCAGGAGATGACCGCTCCTTGAAACATGTCCGTCTCTGACCTTCCTGACCATTGACCACATCGATATACCCAAAAAAACCATGATGTCATATCTATGACCATTTAGGACAGGCATAAGCTTACTCAGCTTATTGTACTAGAAAACCTTTGTTAATGAATCTTTGCCCTTTAGAGTCTACTTTCTGATCATTTTGACCCTAGAATGCATATGACATGTACCAGTGTGACACACTGAATCCAAATGTCCTGTCTCAATAAGTGAATATATGAAGGATCGAGTCTACAACTCTGTGACCTCATTGATCTGTTAATCATATTTCTTTGAGCATTCTTCACTGAGATGATTCATAAGTCACCAAAGTGAACCAACAGGTGCCCTTATATACATATATAGATGTATATATGTAGAATATTCAGTCCTTCTGTGACCTTCCTGGCCATGTAGTGCACTTACTGTACTAGAGATAAGGTTGTAGAGTTTGAAGCAGGAGAAAGGAGAAATGGTTTGTGGTTTGATGAAGGATAAAAAAATTCATTAATTCTTTAAAAAAGTATGCATTTGTGAAAAACGTTAATTTTTTTCTATTTCACACACAGTTCCTATAGATTACACATAAAGAAAAGGAAATCAAATGCTTAAGAATAAATAAAAATTTAGATTTATCAATCTATTCAAAGGCATTTGTCGGGAGGGCTAAAACACATTGAAATTGTCATCAATATAAACATCAAAACTTTGCATTTTGTTTGACCATCTCCGTTCATTCTCCAAGCTAAAGAGGAAGTTTATACTAGTTTGAAGACCACTTCCGCAGGGCTACTTGTAAAGTCGAGACACTCTGACACCGGCATCTAGAGTTGAATTGACGGCGGAAATCTCACTGTTTGTTGTAATAATATATAAATCAGCTGATCATCACGTGCACATGTCTTGTGTCATATTGTAACGGAGCTTCTCTCACACGGCTCATACTTTTGGTACTTTACATTGTACATTTACCATAAGCTGGTTAAAGGATAAGAAGGGTACATAATCTCAAACAATTCCACTGCAAGGGCGTCTTTGAGAGATACTCACTGACTTGTAGGAGCTAGAAATTTTCCTAAATTTTTATGAATGGTGTCATTTTATCGAGTATTGACTGTTGCTGAAATTAATATTTTCAATGCTAATTGGTTCATTTAAGTGACATTATAAATGAACACAATTAATTGTCAGTAAGGTAAAATAGCCTCGCCAAAATCCTCTAGAAGAAAGTACAGAAATATCAACGTAAATAAAACATCAATGATCAAGATTGTTCATCTTGATGTTAATCATAAAAAAACGTCAGAATACATGTCCCTGGAAATATAAGTTAATTTTAGTTGTGTTTTTAGCAAATATTGTGTAAATATTCCATTGACATGATTCCTATTATCATAACCAGACCCACCAAATCCTTCCAATAAGATTTGTGTAAAATATACAAAACAAACTAAGCTTGTTTTCATAATAAAAATTTGTTGTGACCTTGAAAATAATGTCAAGGATACCAGAATCAACTTGGCCCTACATCTCCCCAATTGGTGCAAAATATGAAAAGAAGCTCTGACAACTTTTACATGCAAGTTTCCTTGTTGAAAGTTTCAAAACTTTGCAGAGATTAACTTGGCCCCTTTTTTCTCTCAAAACGAAGCTTAGTGAATGTTATGAAGACAATCAAATTAATGGTTCTTGAGATAATCTGCTGAAAGGCAGATCTCCATGCTGATATTGCAATGCATTGTCGTGACCTTGAAAATAAAGTGAAGTTCACCCTATCAAAAAGGTCAAGGCCACTTCTAAAGGGACCTAATTTTTATTGTATTCAATTGTTTTATACAAATAAAGAAAGATCAAGTCAAAGTTCAGAAGTTTAATTTTGTTAGTATATACAGATGTACGTACATACAGATGGTGCATAATTGTACATCCCCTCACTATGCACTAAACCTGAGGCGGGGATTGAAAATCATTATTCTAATCAAAAACAGGACAATTAGGTTAATTAGTAATCATGTATTAATAATATATCTGATTTTGGCTTTAATATATATATAAGAATGCTGATATTCATAATTTGACGTTTTAGGACGAAATTATGAGCTTTTTTTTAATGTATAATATTATCATTGGTATTTTGGCACATTTGAAGTAAAAAATAAAAAAAAATATATATATATATATAAAGATATTTTTGTATCACAGCGTGTCTCTCTTTGTCTGCATTGACAAGATTGAAGAAGAATTGCATCATTGTGTCACTTTGGTATGCATAACTGTACCATTGTTCTTTCACTGTATAAAGTTTGCAAGTCACTACATTGTGTCGCTATCATCCGTCACTGACTCACGTGTTGCATTCATCTCAAATTGTGGAAGCATTGTTTACCATTGTGTCAACTTGGTTCATGAATAAGCTATAGAATTTGCTTCATAATCATTGTGTCAACTTGGTTCATGAATAATCTATAGAATTTGCTTCATAATCATTGTGTCAACTTGGTTCATGAATAATCTATAGAATTTGCTTCATAATCATTGTGTCAACTTGGTTCATGAATAATCTATAGAATTTGCTTCATAATCATTGTGTCAACTTGGTTCATGAATAATCTATAGAATTTGCTTCATAATCATTGTGTCAACTTGGTTCATGTAGTCTTTGCAGGTAATGGGTATCAAATCTGTTGGTTTCTCTCAATCGATATGTTTTGATTTTAACATGAAGTAGTGTATCACTTCATGGTGTCAATTTGCTTCATAATTTATTTAGCCATTAAAATATCATAGCCTTAAATCATCAGTTGATCATTACTATTTTAGGAGTTTTGTGTCTGCTTTTCAAAGGCAAGGTAATTTAAAACACTCACCTAAACATTAAGTACCATTTCAGGAAAAAAGCCTGTAAAATCAATGTGAATATGCAGGGAACCAGCAAGCATGAGAGATGGAGCATAGGTCTTTACCCCCTTAAATCAACAACACCAACAAACAATTTAAAAATGAATATCCATCAATATTCATCCAAGATGAGTGCTGACAAGTGACATCATACTAAAAATAGCTATGATTGAGTAACCAGGTCACATGAGGAAAATACAGTGAAGAAAATCATGGGATCATAGGAGGTATAGACTGGAGCAAGATGGTGAACACCAATGACAGACAGGAAGTGTCTCTTGATGGAGAAGTGTTTATACTTAAGGTAACTGGTAGCTCCGCAGTACTTCGCAGTAGGAGTCGTCACTGTGTGGAAAATGCGTAGAAACACATGTTGAGGTGAATGAGTGAATGAATGGATGAATGAAAAATGAATGCATTTGTGGATCTCTTCATTGAGTTTTTTAACACCTGATCTAATTGTGAGAGGGTAACAGTCATGAATATGAAGTCTCCCATTTAAATGTTTTGAAAAATCAGCGGAATAGAAGGAAATTTAGCATAAATCATTTGTATTGTATCTAATATTGAAAAAGTATTTGAAGGGATATCAATTTGTATCACCTACAGCCTTCATACGTCATATCATCATCATATTATAGCAACTTATTATTATTGTATTTCATAGCAAAAATATGCATTTTGTGTACATATGATTTTTTTATTGCCGATATTACATAGAAGTCCAATATCACATTACACATTCCTATCACATCTCATCATACGAGAGGTGTCCCAAAAATTTCGGTCTGACCATTAAAACCAAAGAAACATTCAAATGTTTATGGCTTATTTTTTGACATAATCACCCTTGACCTCAATGCATTTGATCCAGCATTTTTGTAACATCTGCAACCACTCTGAAAACCACTTCTTATCACTAGACCCCAAAAACTCCTCTACTGCAGCAATGACGTCATTGTCAAACTCAAACCTTAGGCCACGGAGCTCTGTTTTCAGTCGAGGGAAGAGGAAGAAGTCTAAGGGGGCTAGGTTTGGAGAATAGGCAGGGTGGGGGAGAATCTTGAACCCACAATCCTGTGCTGCACCAACTGCAATTTGGGCGGTGTGAACGGGAGCATTGTCCTGCAACAGCCACACACCTCTGCGCAGTTTACCCCTTTGTTTCTCTTTGATTTTTTCTCGTTATTGTCATAGATCTTTGCTTAATAAGTGCCATTGATTGTAGAACTTTTCTTTAAATAATCAATCATTATTACACCCTGCCAGTCCCAGAAAACGGATGTCTTGACCTTCCGACTGGAGGAACAAGATATGAACTTTTTAGGGGTGGGTGATGTGCTATGTTTCCATTGCATGCTTTGGCTTTTTGTCTCAGGATTAAAGTGATGAACCCAGGTTTCATCTTGAGTAACGACATGAGCAAAAATGATTCTGGGTTTGCGCGTTATTCGTCAAGAAGTTGCTGACTGACCATGACACATTTTCGCTTTTGGTCCTCAGATAACATTCTGGGGACCCGGCGTGCTGATACCTTTTTAGTATGTGAATGTTCATGTATAATTCGTTCAACTGATGTTTTACTGATGTGGTGAGAATCAGCTAAGTATCTGATAGTCACTCGCCTGTCTTGCTTTATTGTGTCAAGAATAGCCTCAATGTTTACACCTGTGGTGACATCAGATGGACTACCAGGACGGGGCTCGTCTTTAGTACTTACTCTACCCCGTTTAAATTCAGAGTCACCTAATGTTTGTAACATATCCCCATGAATTTCCTTTTTAGTGTATTTTTTTAAACTCAGATATTTGATAACAGCCCTACATTCACTTTTCTCCATTTCAGTAAAAGATGTGAGGGTACCTTTGAATAACAGGCTATTATATGCAATTGAAGAGTATGCATCTCGTGATTTTCATGCCATTTACACGTCAATGAATGTTGTTCAGGAATGTTTTTATATTCAGGCCGGATACTTTTGGGGCAACCCTCATATCAACAGTATCATCAAATCAACAGCATAACAATGATAGTGCAGCATTAATTGCTTCACATGCAATCACAATTCAATGCAATTACACTAGCATACTGTTACTCTTCTTGAAGTGCAACATTTCCACACTTACTCTTACTTATATTCCTTTTAAGATAAATAAAGTGTAATAACAAATGAAATTTTTACAAATATCATATCTATTCTCTCATACCATTTAATCTTTAAAATAGAAGTGAGCACAAGTTCATTGTCCGATTTTGGGAGTCTATCATAATGGCTTACCATGTAAATAAAAAGATTATTTAAAAGAATGAAATTCTGCCACCACAGTATATCAAATAGGTATAAGTGTTTAAGTGTTGGCTTGTCAACATATTGAATAAAAAGCTCATGTGCTGACATAGTTTCCATTTCGTAAGATAAGTTTTCTATTAAAAGCAGCCACTGTTACCATTTGTCAGGAAATTTCATCGTCTTGAATATTTATTTTCCTATACAAATTAATTATGATCAGTTTTAGTGTTTTTACCTTTTATTCCTATCTTTTCACTGTTTGTATGGAAGGCCTGATCTTCTCCATTAAAAAATCTTGATATATCTGTGTCTGACTACCACTTACTCAATTTAGACAAAATCTTAATTAAGACAAATACAAATTAAAAATCACTTAAAATAAACTCTTCAAAAAAAGAAACTTGACACTGACTTTCAATATAAAGACCACAGATGCAAGTTAAACATTGAAATGAAAACTAAAACGCTGTTTGAAGATCTCTGTTCAGTAAATTTTATTCAGAATAAGCCTGATCTTGAAATGCACAGGTGCACAAGTGTTTCAACATCACAGGGGTGCACAAATGTCAGTATCAGGTATGGCCACCATTGACAATGATTATTGCTTGGCACCGACGACCCATGGATGCAATCAAGTTGTCAATCACAGCCTGTGGAATGTTCTGCCATTCGTGCTGAAGTGCTGCAAGAAGTCCTGGAAGTGTTTGGGGTGGTGGATTTCTACTGCGCACACGTCGATCCAGTTCGTCCCAAAGATGCTCAATTGGTGACAAATCTGGTGACCTGGCTGGCCATGGCAATGTCTGGACACTGTTACACTGCAAAAAGTCTTGACAAATACGTGCAACATGTGGTCGAGCATTGTCCTGCTGAAAGAGACCACCATGGACCAATAACGTAAGGCTGTAGGATCAAGTCCCTATACCGTACTCCTGTGAGGTTACCCACAACATGCACAAGGGGTGTCTTAACACCGTGACGAATCCTGGCCCACACCATGACACTCCCACCTCCAAATGGGACAACCTCCTGAACACAGTTGGCAGCATAACGTTCTCCACGACGTCGGTATACACGTGCTCGTCCATCACTTCGTCGAAGCAGAAAACAGGACTCATCAGTGAATAGAACGGTTCTCAACCTTGCACGTGCCCATCTCATCCTCTGTTGACACCACTGGAGACGTTCCGCCAGATGATGTTGGGTTAAAACAGGACGTCGAACCGGTCGTCGTGGAAAAAGTCCAGCCTCTCTCAGCCTGTTGCTTACCGTTTGGTCGGAAATTCGACGCAGGCCTGGTATCTGCGCTGTTGTTGACGTTGCTGTACTGGTGCGTTCCCGAAGGTGGAGCAGTCGGATGTAGCGATCTTGGGCCCGGAGGAGTCACCCTTGGTCTGCCTGATCTTGGCCTATCATCAACGCTGTTTCGGGTGTTGAAACGGGTCCACAATGAAGAGATGGTCTGTCTGGACACGCCAACATCTTGCTTCGTCGCTCCTGCTTGCAGTCTACCAATAGCGTTGTTATGTTGCGCTCTGTTCAGTCTTGGCATTCTTCAGGTCGCTGTACCGATGTTGTTTAGTCTGAATGAACAGCGGCTGATATGTCTTTTATAACCCTAAAGCAGACTTGTCTGCATGTAAAACTTCATGATCCCATGCTGCACGTGCTTTGGCAGAAAATGCATTTGGACGAATCGCTCGTTTTCGTCCCTGAACACAACGTAAACTTTTTGGGCCATTGTTTTTGGTAAATTTACACTTTTGAGCAAGCCTTTCTTTAAATTACAAGTATGTATCATGAAAAACATTGACCCGTTTCGAAAAAATCAATTTCGCACAATGTCAAGTTTCTTTTTTTGAAGAGTTTTATATTTAAAACCACCTAAATATTACTTTAAAATCAACAACAATAGTACAGTTACTCCTGATATATAAAAACAAGGCCATTGCCAGTACAATTTGTTGTTCTGCTCAGTGATTCACATGCTGTGTAAGAAGATGTTTAAGTGCAAATCAAAGAGCCAGTAACTAACTTGTATTGCAATCTGCTATTGACATAACAATAGACTATTTCTACAAAACTCACAATAGCTATAAAAAAATACTTTTACTTCAAACAAATGATGAAATCAGCACTCAACCTCACCTTCACCCTTCACCTATAAATATACAATAGCTATAACAATACTTTTGAATTCAAACAAATGATGAAATCAGCCTCACCTTCACACTGGGGCCCCCAGTAGCCGGAGCAGCACCTGACGGAGATGGCGGTGCGGTGACACAGGTGCTGACACCCCGCCAGCTGCACGATCTTGGACTCCCCCAGCGTCACAATGTACATGCAGTCTGCCCTGCCTCTACCTGTGGGTACGAATTAACTTGTTTGTCATTTAATGAACACTGAACATGAAGCAAGAAGTAATGAACAGAGATGCACTGATTGGAAATACATGACAATAAGAAATGTAATATTGTTTTATTCAAATCATATTATCTGCAAAAGAAGATACTTTTTCAAGTCAAGTCACTCTCGGGGTACAAACTGTAGGAAAATAATTGTAAACTCCAGCAGAGTACCCGAGAGCAGATCAGAACAGGAACCTATTATCTTTCAATTTTTCTAAGGCTGCGTACTTCAAGCATTACTCAATAAATATATGCCCATACAAAAATACACACTTTTCAGTTCAAAATATATGTATCAAATAATTGTAGTGCATACTTTGCATTGGTCCAAAATGTTATTTTTGTAAGTTTATATTTAATTTTTAAGCCCCAAATAACTGCTGAAAACATTTTCACTCATGCATTTCAGTTGCTATAGAATTGATAAGAAAGCAAGATTTTGGATAAAAATCAAGAACTTATAACTTTTCTTAATATATTCGACTTCTAAATGCCCTTCAAACACGTGACATAACTAGTTACAATGACTAATTTTTAACTGTTGTTAACTTCTCTGCACTATAGCTTTACACATGACATATATTCACATTTAATATCGTAAAATATCTGGTGCCATAAATTGCTTTTTTTTTTAAATGTGTAATTTGATTTAAACTTGGTCAAAGTAATTAAAAGTCAACTATTGAGTAACCAAGTTTTGAAGAGCATTTAGAAGTGATATATATAAGGAAGACAGAGATATTAAATGGTGTACATATATACCATAGACGCTTACGGTACTCCCCATCAGGCGGGATGTAGAGATATGAAATGGGGGTACATATATACCATAGACGCTTACGGTACTCCCCATCAGGCGGGATGTAGAGATATGAAATGGGGGTACATATATACCATAGACGCTTACGGTACTCCCCATCAGGCGGGATGTAGAGATATGAAATGGGGTACATATATATCATAGACGCTTACGGTACTCCTTCATCAGGCGGGATGTAGAAATATGAAATGGGGGTACATATATACCATAGACGCTTACGGTACTCCCCATCAGGCGGGATGTAGAGATATGAAATGGGGGTACATATATATCATAGACGCTTACGGTACTCCTTCATCAGGCGGGATGTAGAGATATGAAATGGGGTACATATATACCATAGACGCTTACGGTACTCCCCATCAGGCGGGATGTAGAGATATAAAATGGGGGTACATATATATCATAGACGCTTACGGTACTCCTTCATCAGGCGGGATGTAGAGATATGAAATGGGGGTACATATATATCATAGACGCTTACGGTACTCCTTCATCAGGTGGGATGTAGAGATATGAAATGGGGTACATATATATCATAGACGCTTACTCCTTAATCAGGTGGGATGTGTAGAGATATGAAGTGGGGGTACATATATACCATAGACGCTTACGGTACTCCCCATCAGGTGGGATGTAGAGATATGAAATGGGGTACATATATATCATAGACGCTTACGGTACTCCTTCATCAGGCGGGATGTAGAGATATGAAATGGGGTACATATATATCATAGACGCTTACTCCTTAATCAGGTGGGATGTAGAGATATGAAATGGGGTACATATATATCATAGACGCTTACGGTACTCCTTCATCAGGTGGGATGTAGAGATATGAAATGGGGTAATATAATAATAATAATGAGTATTTATAAAGCGCTATATCCATACACAAGGTGCATGCTCAAAGCGCATGTATACCTCAGAAAGGAGAAATAATACAATTAGAGAGATTAATTATAATATGTAATATATGTATTATGTATATATAAAAACACTTGTTGAAGAAAATCAAGATGATATATTCACAAGTACTTTAAACCATAAGGTCTCATCAGGTGAATGATGTTGAGTCGGTTATGTATATATATATATGTATAATATGTAGAATGTAATACTAAAGGGATCTTTGTGCTTGTTTACCTAATTGAATATTTTTCTTACATGTCACCAGTTTTTCATTCTTGTTGAAAATTTTAAATTGTGTAATTTGATTCAGAATCTGTCAAAGAATGGGTCGCGAGTTAACCAACGAGTATCTTTCTTACCTGTCGTCAGTTTCTCTGCACTGTATGGGCACTCCACATCTTTGTTGCGGACACAGGAGGTACAACGAGTGGTAAAGTTGGAAGAATAAGTCCTGTTGCAAAACTGCTGTGCAGATACTGTACATAAGGTAAAACATATCACAGCTATTTGAAGGGCCACAAAACTCATGGCAAGTCTTGAAATAAGTCCCAGTTTGAAATCCATTTTGTGAAGTTGATTTGATATCACAGATTGATAAAAGAATATACCCTGCACAACTAATTAACTAAGAACACAACGAATACAAGCCATTGGAATTCTTGTTGCATAACTTTTAAAAGCAGAAATAAATATTCCTTGAAAGAAACCTTGCAGAAACTCTTCACTGATGAATATCCTCCACAAGTCAAACACTTAAAATTGTGTATGAAACATCAAGTTTCAAGAAGACCAACCATCAAAGGTGGTCAAACAGCACAGTTTGTATCAGCATAGACTGTTTAAGATCCTTTCTGCACAAATGTATTTAGAAGAAAAAACTTCCACAGAAATGTGACAAGGTACTTTTCAACCACAATGGCTAAGACGCAAGATCAGAGATGTCATGTCACAAAGCAGTCACAGAGATGGTCCCCTTTCCTCAGAACTTGTGACAAAACAAATATGTTGTGGCTTAGTTAATGAAATCTGGAAAAAAGGTCACCCAGACAGCCTTTTCTCCACAAATGTTATAAAAAATCAATTGCGACAGAACTCTCACTAAGAACTTTTCAACCACAGAGACTGAGAGTGAAATAAGAATAAAGTTCTCGCTGACAAACTTGTACCCTCTTGACTGGAGGAAGGAAGTTCAGTCAATGCTACTCAAATGACATAATTAAGGCCACTCTAGAAAATTGTTAGCTTCTCCTAGAATCGGTGCTTAGAGCAAGTTCAGGAAGTCATGCTCACAATAGCAAGGCAGTGTTGAACAATGTGGACTTTCAATATTATGTGTTATCTTTACACAAATGGTACTGCTGAGGTATTTTCAAGAAGCGATGCTTTAGATAGCACAGATGGTTTCATAAGTGTTCATTTGATATTATTCAATATTATGTGCTATCTTTTATACCAGTGTCACTCTTGGAGTATTTTCAAGGAGCTACGCACTAAATATCATAATTTAAATTGAACAATGCTGGCTTCAATATTATTTAATGTTATGAACTGTTGTTTATACCAATTGTACTGTTGGAGCAGTTTCAAGAAGAGAGACACTCTAGATAGCACAGGCAGTTCAGAAAGTGTAACTTTAATATTATTATTAATATCATGTATTGTTTTCAAAGCCATTGGTACTGCAGAAGTAACTAACTATTTTAGTTGAGTGACGTAATAGTACTATTTCTCAAAAGATAGAGTTCAAGGTTCCAGCATTCACTACAAAGATCAACCTTGATGTTTTAAACATCAGGGGGCCCCTTCAAGGAGAGAGCCCTCAACACTTTTGTGGTTATGTATTGTTATGTAATGCAAAACATATTTTCACAAATATATAGCTGCAAATGAGAGAATGGAGTGGGTATAAATGTTCTGAATCAACAGTGAGTTAAATGTATATTTTTCATCACAGAACAAAACTACAGAGTAGTTTTTTTGTGTAATGACAAAAATGTTTTGCCTCTGTTTGGTCCAGGAGCCCCATTTATACCTACTTGCATGCTCTTATTCATCTACCGGTAGTTGTCAAATCTGAATTCACCAAACTGTTACTCTCGGTTACATTTTTCAACTGGGGTATGTTTTAATGACATACTAATAACATACATGTACATATGTAAACAGGAATGTTCCCTTGAATTTCGTTTCCACTTATTAACAATGATTAATAATTAATTTAAGGTGTCTGCCTGCATACTTCTAATTTTCAACCATTTTCAAAGTATAGAAACCTCCCGTCCAACCTCCAAGAAAATCCAATAAGACAAATAGAAGTTTTTGAGTGCGGCCTGGTGAACCCCGCCCTCCCACTGTGTTGAACACTGTAAGTATACAAACTTGCATGTAAACATTGAGCTTATACTCTAACAATGATGCTGATGATGATGACTCACAATCTGGTGATGCCCACTTGATGACATCATGGTCAAGTTGAAAGCCTACTTCAGCCTGTTTGATGTACTGCATCCTAAGGAAATGATGCTTCAGTAAATCTACATGGATGAAGAACAAGTCTGAACAACTGCATTATGTACTATCATACAGCGATCAGTGGTGGAACCATGTATATTGATATATTGTAACCTAATAAGATTCCCATTCGCCTAAATGACCAAGTCGCACAGAGGCTGCTAAAGTCTAATCTAACTTTACCTACGAGGGCAATCATATCGGGGTTCATATTTTCCATGTCCTAGGGCAAAATATCTCTTTTCCATTGTGACGTCACGTCAGTAACAATGCCTTGACGTCACAGTTCCTCTTTCACGTTGCTACCCAAATGGGCTTACGGCGGGAAATCCGCCTATACTTGTATGTTGATTTTAATTATTCGCATTGATTTCACGACTTCGGTAATAAACAGATTATCATATTCATGTCCTTGAATACTATGTTTACGACACTCATGCCTAAATATCAGTATATCACTTGCTCTCGTTCGGGAAATACTAATATTTAGGCACTCATGTCGTAAACATAGTATGTAATGAACACTCATATAGTATCCTCTATTTATTACCTCTTTTCAAAATTCCAAAATTTCTCAAATAAAAAATTGCTGGAACAGTTAAAATGCATATTTTGAAAACAATTTCTACCACTCAAGATTCTGAATTTCTAGACCAGAAAGTGGTCTACTTGTTGCTGGGGAAGAAATTACTTTAATGGCCTCTTTAATGAGAGAAAAGTGGGTAACATGTGTTTAAATGGAGCTATGCGCTTACTAAAATTAACAAGCATATTCTTAACAGGCAAATATTCCTTCAACCGGCAATTTAACATTATCATAATCTTACAGTGACTGTTTCATGGTCTGCAAAAGCTGCTACTTGCTCTCCAAATCAATAGAGAAACATCAATCCCTTTAAAATAGGATCAAGATTATTGTATCACTGCTATTAAAAAAACAAAAGAAGTTGACCATCAATAATATCCTTGATTTTTCTTTTTATGTTATAATATGTAAATAAACTTATACTATTACAAAAATAAATACATGTGGAACAATGTTCCTAAATGTTAACAGTTTCAATATCATCACATATTGTGTAAACCTTCTGAAAGTGACATTAGTGTTTCATCTTCACATTGTTCCCCCCCCCCATGCTATTAAAGCCATATGCGGCAAGTCTAGCCCCCAGAGTGAAGATTGACAAAGAGACTTCAATTTTAAGCCTACAGTACTTGACATGAAACCTTAAATGGAAAATAAAGGGTCCAGACAATGGGTCATTTGGTAATGACATTTACGATAATTTTCAAACAATTTTAACGAAATAAAAAAAAACTGAAATTTAAAACATTATTTTTTCTTTTTTAGTTTGTAATTTTTGATTGTAAGATGTGACAACTTCTTGGAAAGCCAGAATGAGCATAACTCCGCTATTCCCCAAATCTTTCAAGAAATCGTGTCATGATCTTTGATCATGATGTTGATCTTTCAAGCCTATAGTCCCACCAACAGTGAATTATCATGACCTGGAGCAGAAAGTTTTACATCCAAGAATTCAAACCTCAATCTGAGATTGATAACATAATATGATATTTTTGTGTTTTTGTTAATATCATTCTAATATTGATTAATAGAATAATAGTTTAATTCAGAGCTGTGCAGGCGTTTCAATTTCAAAAATATAGTCATACCTTGATTTTACAGTAGCATGCAGAGCAGATGAAAAGGTAAGGTGATATGGGGTAAAAAGCAGCTTTCAAGAGTATTTTCTGTATATCACGGCTGCTAGAGTTTTTGCAGGGAGAAACCCTGCAAAGACTTATTGCTATGCATTGTGGTGAAACCTGCGAGCAATCAGCTGAAACTAACAAACCATGAGTGGTAGTGTGCTGAAATTAAGTGCAGCATTGCAGCCAAAACCTTACTGCAGATAGAACACAGGCCCCCCTGAGTAATTGAAGGAAATGCATCAAATTTGAAGGAAAACAGTGCATAATAGAAGGGAAAGCTTCCCAAATGGTAGGAAACGCAGCTTAATCGCGAAACAAACACGTCAATATCGGTGAAACGCGGTAATATCAGAGATTTTCCGTCCATATCGGAAGCAACCCGATCCCACTTTCGAAGGAACCCGATCCCACCTTCGAAGGACCATCGGTAGACTTCGGAAGGAACACGGTAATTTCCGTGAATTCTCGGTCGACAGCGGAAGCAAACGCATCTCAAAATGGCTACGAATCTGCAGTCTCCAGTTTCGGTGAGTGTTGTTTATATGTTTTACTGTGTGATTTTTAGATGTATTTTGTTCTACATGCTTGCATTGAAAGCACAATTGAACAAGGAAACGATGGAGTTGTAGAGTTTTGTAATGAAATTGAGTATTTACGGCGTTACTCGCATAGAGTCCGGGTTTGTTTACATCAGTCAGATGAAGCCGTATCGCTAACGCTATCATCGACCCGCGTCTGTGATTGCGTTTACCTGCATCAGACTTTCCGGGTTATATTTTTTATAAGTTTTGGAAATAACTCCATCGTTTCCTTGTTCAATTGCGCTTTCAATGCAAGCATGTAGAACAAAATACATCTAAAAATCACACAGTAAAACATATAAACAACACTCACCGAAACTGGAGACTGCAGATTCGTAGCCATTTTGAGATGCGTTTGCTTCCGCTGTCGACCGAGAATTCACGGAAATTACCGTGTTCCTTCCGAAGTCTACCGATGGTCCTTCGAAGGTGGGATCGGGTTCCTTCGAAAGTGGGATCAGGTTGCTTCCGATATGGACGGAAAATCTCTGATATTACCGCATTTCACCGATATTGACGTGTTTGTTTTGCGATTAAGCTGCGTTTCCTACCATTTGGGAAGCTTTCCCTTCTATTATGCACTGTTTTCCTTCAAATTTGATGCATTTCCTTCAATTACTCAGGGGGGCCTGGAACAGTTCTAAACTGTAAATAAAGTTGTTAAGCCCATGGTGGAAATCGAACCCTCAACTGAAGCCGAATGTGATCACCATTGTGCTATCCCGCCCCCTCCACAGCTGATTTACACATTATCATGACTCGGCCCACTGACTAAGCAGGAGATTCTCTATAAAACCAGAAATGTAAATGGAACTGTTTGAAAAGAACAATATGACATAAATCGATTTCATATACATTTCTCTGTTAAAATTGATACGCTAAAACAAGATGATTAAAGTAAACATATGTATAGAATGTTTAACAAACAGCTCGTTCAACGCACAAAGCACATTCATAAATAATAAATTCAGCAAAGATTGAACAAAATCATAGGTATAATTACCCTTGGCAGTGAGTGACATATTTTGTAACAACTGTTCAACATATCAAAACACTGTATTTCCCGCTGGTGAAATAAATGAAGATAACACCCATTTGGTTTTGTATCATACTAGTTTCGTATTTCTAAAAATAAATAACTCATACGCATTTCAATTTTTTTAATCTATATAATCCTTTATATTAGTACTTTCAAATTGATATGTGTTTCGAATATTCTATGAAAGTTATGAAGAAATAATTCAACATTTGTACGAAACCAATAAAGACTTTACTTCATGTTTGAGCAGACGGCAACATGGAAGAGACTGTTCAAGAGAAAGAGACAGAAAAACAGTTTATTTGCTCAACATGTAAATTCAAAATGAAGTACGACTTTTATGGAACGAAACCCCCGTTTCTCAAATCTTTAGTGTAAGTAGAATTTATGCAAGACAATGTCGCATGGAATGACATCAGTGTCTTTTGTGACCCACACAATAGTGTTCACAGTTTTCGTGCACTAGTTGCATGAAGTACAGTCATTGAAATCGTTCGAATTTCTTGGAAAACTTAGATGTTTATTTTTATAAACAGTGTACTTATGAGGGTTTGTCATTTAATTTCGGTAACATAGCTTGTACTTTGTCAAGTGTGATTCTGTGCAGCCTTCAATTTAAGTTAAAATAAGCAGGCCATCTAGGCCTACAGTCTATGACAGATCCAAGGAAAAGCATTATGATCATGATTGTACCAAATATTTCACTCAGAAAAAATCTTTCAACTCATAACTTTGTGTATTAATTAAGTGCTAAAGTCTATGGTTACATTGCATAAATAATTTTTGCCTGTTTACCCACAAAGTAAAATCAAATACTAGCTCCAGACAGCGAGTATCCGCTCCGTGACGTCACTAATATACTCGCTGCCATCAGAAGGCTTTAAGGTGAAAAAGCGTGCAACCAACTATTGATGTCACGCTCTAAAAGTGAAGCTCCTAACTCATAGATTTCACAATGCAACTCCGAACAACGACTCAAGAAATGAGTACGGCAAACGAAACTTTTTGTTATTTTATTAAGTTGTCTTTGAATTTTTTAAAAATAACAAATTGTCCACCATATACTCAGCAAATACAAAGTTATATTTGAAGCAAATTACACCAACTTTTGTAATATTCATAGAATTTCATACGTCTAATGTTTAAAACATACTCTCGAACCAATTTATTTGTATGTAAAATAACAATTTGGTTTGAGATTATCGATGACGTCAATTCCTATTGTTGTCAAGAATCTTGACAACAATGCCCCCGAAAAGTGAAGGCAGGGCTACTACCTTAGAGGTACTCGAAGGGAAGGCGCCCTGACTTGGAGGTTGAATCAAATACACAAAATATGCTATTTGCATGATAACTTTAATGATTTTACATCTGTGGTAAAATTTCAGCCTGCTAGAAGATGCGTACATCCTGAGGGACCCGTTCAGTACAGAGGGAGGGATCATCATAGTAGGGGCTCACTGCTCTTTGTGTAGCAGGGAGGTCTGTGTCGGAGCTGTGAGTAATATGATACTGATACCATGATATGAGTAAATCAAGTTTACCTTGATTGTATGAAAAAATACCTTAACATTACTTTCCCTATAACTTAGATGTCATTACAGTGATTATCTTTACTAATAGATATTCTTGATTTATGTTTTAAACTACATGTTCTTCCTTAAAGCTAAAGATTACCTTAATTTACAAAAACAAAACTGAGTAGGAAAATGGAAGTCTCAAAATGTATGTCAGCAAGCTATTGAAGGTATTCAACGGAGTCACACACCCCATGCTTGTCCAAAGAATACGTATCAGAGTGTTAAAACAAAACCTGTTTTATAGATTGAATGAGAACCAGAAGTGTACTGTGATCAAAATATTTTAGAGGGTGGAAGACAGTTTTGACAGTGAAAGTCTATGTATTTCTCAACGACGAGCTTAATACATAGAGGATACTAAACCACCTATCATTTAATACTATTTTTATAAAACGAGTTTAGATTTAGTATAAAACGAGAAAAGGCAATTTTATTACCATATCATTTACGAGTTTGATAAAAATCGTATTAAATGGTAGGAAGTTTACTATTCTGTTTATAAACTCACCCTCATACATCAAGCATGATTGCTGATAGTGATCCGAAACTAACGTATCTGCGACAAGGCTGCCATTGTGATGGTGCTAACATTGTGACATCACAACTACATACTTTTGTGATGTCATACATGCAGCGGTATTACACTCGTTTAATGTCGCAGTGTAAATATGACACTGCAGTATGTTACACGGGCGAATAATAAATTGTGTTTATTCCTAATGCAGGATATCTCAAAACATGAGCATTACAACCTCTTTATCATGTACAATATGATTTGCACTAATCATGCAGAATTGCAGACATGACTGACAATACTATTAGGATAGTGGAAGTTGTGTTCAAATGTGCCCATTGATATATGCAAATGATCAGTGTAATGAATTTGACATAAATAAATAGTAGACATAAAATAATTCCTGCTTAATATTAATGTTTTGGTTATCTTAGCTTCACTCATGTGAGTGAACTACTTTTAAATTTTTATATATGTAACAACGTAACATTATTTTTTTAATCAAAAGCAGTTTTAAATGTTTTTGTTGCTGAATTCGAACTCATGATCCTTTGCCATTGTATAAAGCACTTGAGCGTGCCAATCATACATAGAGGCTAAAATGTGTGGGTAAAATTACTAAATCGGTTTCATTCAACTGAAAATTGGAGTATTTGACACTGCTTGTTCATATTACTGGCGAAGAAGCCATACAGTTATGTTGTCATTTCCTAAATTAATGTTAACGCATTGTGGCATCTATATTTTGATAAAGAAAAATGTTAACCCTTGTGACGTCATCAGAAATTTGAAAAGAAATCTGACTTTGACCTATGTAATTTTAATCTTATCCCCTTATATGACCCCAACGGTTTTTGGGATAATGAAAATATTTCTTGACATTATCCTGCCAAGAACACTATCTGTCGTATGATAAAAGAAAATATTTACACACAATTAGATTTAAAGTTCTTTTCTACTAGGAAATAATTGTTCAAGTAGTGAACAGTGTTATATTGTCCCAGCCCCTTCTCTTGATATAAGAAGTAATGTTTTATAAATCTTGCTTGTGATAGATCTAACAATGAATTCTGCTCTCTCTCTCCACCCTATCCCTTAACTTTGTACTTTCATAGTGAAACTGATTAAAAATTATTTTTTACAGGAGTGCAGTGTGTTTTTCAGCAAGAGATTTTGCTTGGACTGTGTAGCTGATCACATAGACGAATTTCCCGACAAAATCAAACAGGTAAGACAAAATGTGATTTTTTAAAATGCTTATCATTGACTGCAAAACAAAGTTTTGGATGGATGTAGAAATGACCTCTGTCTGTCATTCGTTGTAAGCTGTTCTTTGTTGGACCAATCTAGTTAAAACTAGCTGTAATATAATACAGTGTTGCATCTAGGATGCGTATTTGCGTAATTACGCAAATGAATGTTAAAATGGCGCATTGCTAAAATAAATATGGGCAACCAAGTACGCAGGGATTCTAATTTTCATGCATTAAATATTTGTTAGCGCGTAGCACACTGAATTAAATAACTAGCGTAATCAAACTGATTGAGTATCGGTAAAACTGGAAAACCCTATTCTATAAATAGCATGTGAAAGCCCGGATGTTAGTTCTTGGAATCGAGCAACGGACAAAGCCGAGTTTTGCCGATATATTGCCGAATGAACCAATTTGAAAACGACTTTACGAGGCCGTACGATCGATACTTTCCGAATGTCAAACCGATACACGTGCGCTGATAAACTCTAACGGTTGACTTTTGAAGAATAATTTCGAAATGTTGGCTCTGAAGAAAGCCAAAAGAATAACTGAATTTTTCAGTAAGTTACCGGTAGGTGAAAGGGAAAATTTAGACGATAACGAAACGAGAAATTCTGACGAAGAAAGTGAAAATGAATGTGATCAAACGAAGTCTGCTAGTACTAACTGTGACATTGAAAAGTCGCGAAAATTTGTTCATAAATTCCGAAAGGATTGGCTTGTTAAATTCGCATGACACATTGAATAAGCTTATGCATATCAAACTAGAGGGCAAAGCAATTGAGGACTTCGATTTTGTAAGAGCCCTTGAGAAATGGAAACAGAAGGCAGAGAGAAGAGTTTTCAAGTATTTGAGGTATGTTACAATAAAAATATTGTTCATAGTCCTGCATTTTGTTAGATTTATTACCCCTAAAAATAATGGCCCACTGTAAAATAGACAGTGGCCCACTTAAGTCAAATCCTAGATGCAACACTGTAATACGTCCCGAAGTCCGTTAATACATCTAGCGTATTACAGGTCTATTCCTTGTCGAGAAGCCGCAAACTTTAGCCAATCAAGAGTGCTGGCCCAGCTCTTCGAATCGCGGATCAATGCGATTGTTTCGTTGTTCTTCACCTCGATTACAAAATCCGAATGTTACCTATGTTTCGCAGTGAATTGTGTAGAAAAATATGATGACAGCATAAATTCTGTAATGATAATGTTGAAGGAATAGTTTTGGGTTGTTTATTTGGTAATTTGTGCAAAAACAAATCAACACATTAGGTCAAACAATGACAAAATAAGTTTTATAGGATAAATATAGACAAACGTAGGGTAAACATCAGCACGTAACATTAACCAAGATGCAAAGGAAACCTGTCTTTGATTGGTCGAAAGCTGTCTTCCTGCCCTCATTTTATTGGTTGATTCAAAATTAGTCAAAGGTCACCTGAACATGACCTCAATCAGTAATTCTCTAGATGTATTGACAGATCAATACATCTGGTTTTAACTAGATTGTTGTTGGACTAGAAGTAAAACTGTTAGACCTATCTCATTGAATGTTGGCATATGGAACTATCATCATATTAAGTGGTGCCCCTAAGGGTTTTCAAATTCTTCTGAAATTTATTTTTCCCTTTCAGTGGAAACACAACATAGAATTTTGTTTCCGGACCCGAAATAAAATTCCATAAGACCCAACTCATCAAAAATTGGTACATGGAGTGGGCATTGAAACTTCTTCCAACATTTAGTTGTTTTCTTGACCAGAACTCCAAAATCATAAGGCCGAAATCATTGAGAGTGGGTATATGGAACAATCATAATACACTTTTTACATTTTGGGGTTTTCAACTTCTTCCGACATGTTTTACACAACTAAGAGTTCTGTTTATTGACCACAAAACAAACTTTAAGATAAAGCTTATTGACACCTGATATACTGTGGAACAACCATCATCTATAAAGGTGCCTTTTGGGCATTTAAACTTCTTCCTACACTTAGTTTTGGTTGCTTTGATGGAAACATTACTTACTACACAAGTTACAATAGCAGAATGAAACTAAGGACTTTACACAATCATCTTCTAAAGGATAAATTGATTAGTAATAATTACCAATGATATGATATTAATTATTTTTCAACTTAAGATATGAGTTATTAAAGTTTTATTATTGAATACAGTTTCATAACTAGTGTTCCATATGTTTCACACTTGGCGGGGGATATAGCCGACTGTCTGCTTGTTTAAATTTCAAACTGACCACGTGTTGATTTGTTCTCACATCAAATCGCATCATTTTCTTATCCCATCCTACGGGTCAGATGACCTGAGATAAGTCCTAGTTAAGAATATGAAACTATGGTTTACTATAGGAAACTTTGGCATGATATTTATGGACTGATACAATTCTATTTTTTGTTAAGTAATTATAATGACATGTATATATTTTGAAAATGGCTGATTTATTTGGAAATGATAAGTGAAGGTTTTGATTGTTAACATGATTGTATGATATCTTGAAATACAATTCTATTTAAAAAAAAGATTTAATCAATGAACCTGGGTTTTATTTTGGAGAGGTTCACAATTTTTAAGGTGAAATGTTTGGTTTTATGGCTGAAAACGTTTATATAATGAGGATTGATGACTTATTGCCCCCATGTAAGGCGCGCTTGGTCCATGCCGAAAATTGATTTTCATGGCCTTCTAAAAAATAAGAAGCCTTAGGATGGTGAAATTTTGGGAGCAAAATCCTTGGCCATTTTTGAATAAGTCATGGGTACTATGAGTATTGTGACGATGTAGGTTTGATAACACTCTTCGAAACTAAGAAAAGCAACAAAGACAAATCCTAAAGACCTGTTGTCCTTGTCCTCTCTGGCTTCATTGAAATACATATCCACGGTGTGTTGTGGTTCATCTCCTTGCATTTATACATGATTAGACAAATCCCATGTAGTCTCAATTGAAATGAGACCATTTTTCATGTCTTTATTGAAAGAGGTTCTTCTAGTAAGTATTTTATGGACGTTTCTCTGAACTTGTTCATATCAAGAGTTGCCTCCCTTTGACCACATTTATTGTTTTTGAAGGTATCAATCAATCTTCACTTTTATTGGAATTCTCTGTAATATAACTGACAATTTTGTGACAAATGATATCAACTTGTTGTATTTGGAATCATTGTCAAACAGAAAAGGCTTTTTAAAGCAATGACATCGTTTAAAACTTGATAAAAATAATCATCTATTGCCACAGGGCAAATATTGTTGTTTCTCTTTTGCAAAAGTCACATTTGTAGTTTAGAAGATTTCTGGGGGTGTTTTTTTTTATTATTTCAAATTCAACAACTGCTAGGGGAGTCACATCAATTCATACTTTTAATGTGAGGCCTAAGAGTAAATATCACTTATCTTGGTAAAGTGACTCAAAAAGTTGGTAGTCAGTCAGTTTTCAAAAGTAAAATTTAAGATAAAGTCTGGGGTTAATTCCTCAATGCTACCATGAATATCCTGGATAGTTTGTTCTGACTGGTCGATTTGTCCGGTTCACAAGGCATCGATTGAAGTTGCTCTGTTTACCAAAATCACTTTACATGTATTAATATATACATTTTCATCCAACTGTCTGACTTGTAACTTCAGAGTCAGTATTCTGCTCTTAAGTGGGATTAATCTTTTTCCAAAAGTAAATAACGGTGTTTGTTTTTGTGTGCTAACATGGAGAGAGCAAACTATATGTGATATTTTCCTGAAAATGAAAAGTTACGCAGATTATTTATCTCGTCAGGCTCCTTTGTTCAAGCCATCAGATTAACCTTTGCTTCAATTTTCAGTCTTTGATGAAACAATGGTCAATGGCATTAGCATATGTACGTCGCATTTGACTAATATATAATCATGAAGAAATCTCTTATTGTAATTTGTACATGTTTTGGTGGTTTTCGTTTCTCAACATGCTTATGGTTAATTTGTTTCACGAAATTAAGAATCATTCAACGATTACCACAAACTAAAAGACGAAACATTTAGTCAATGTACTTGTTTCCAGAAGAAGCATTTTGGATTGGTACCGTCTGCTTAAGGATAACGTTGAGGTATGCAGAGTTTGCTTTACGAAAGATAATTCCATAGCTTTGATTTGACTTTTTTGTCCAACAAAGCGAGCTAGGGTAAATTGAAAGTACATAAAACATATTCATTGGGATATTAAGGCAGTTCGACATTCAGAAAACAGTCGGAAATTTTCGGTTTCCGTGTCCTGAAAAGCGTTCAAGCGAAATACAATTCGCCTGCACCATAGAATGCGGCTCGATCCGCTGATTGACTGATTTAAATTATATCAGAGGCAAACCTGACGGCTCACGTAACGTAACCTGGTGAGATCTACACGCGTAAAGTAGTGGAGCATTAATTTTTCATTTTAATGAGATTGATTCATTTCATTTAATAATGATATGGAGACTTCAGTGATTTAGCAAAGAATTTATCTTACCCAAAGAGGACACTTTCTTGACCTTAAAACATGCAATAGCAGTATATGTACACTCTAGGCATTAGTAGAACATTTATGAATTAACCCGTCATGTTCTGCGGAAACATGGTCTTGTATTCATTGTAAATTATTGAGTCAGACTGATTAAAATGGACTGTGTTCTGATAAATAAAAAATGACAAGCGGGGTTTGAAATCATTCTTTAAGGTCCTTTCCTTTTAACAAGGGTCTGAAAGCAGCCTCATTGTTCCCATGTTCTGACATAATTCCAACTAGCCAATCACAGAAGACTCCGCAAAAGCCTTCGGTGTCAGTATTTAGGGGCAGGTAACTCCCATTTACCATTTGTTAAACTTTATTGCAGCTATCCTCCTTTTAAACTCATTGATGTGGTTCATCCACCTTTGACTAGGTTTTGTCTGCGCTAAAGTGGTTGTAGAATGTGGGAGCCACTAGGCTGCTTTCTGATTGTTGAAATTGATAGAATGAATCCCACAAGAAACAATCTTTCAAAACTTTTTTCTCAGACTACGGTTGATTTTGATCAGACTGGTTATGGAGTAATTCATTCAGTTCTATTCTGGAACTCTGTTTGAGTAACCTATTTGGAATGTATCGTGCTTTGTGTTTTATCTAAAGGCAGGTGAATAATCAATCATTAATGACTGGTGAGCTACAGAGCCAATGGCTCTTATTATGAAATGTTTAACTGAAAAAGTCTTGTAAGTGTGAAGTTTCCTTTAACATCAGTGAGATATATACTTTCATCGCTGAATTAAAACATTAATGAAGAAATATTGATATTCCTGATCGAGGTTCAGCCATGGATTCAGAGAACTTTTGTTAAGGATTCAGCGTTTGTAAACCTGATAAACCTAAACCAGAAAGACAGTGTATCCTGCATCACAAGCTAATTAAAGGCAGGTAAATGTGGTAAGATGAGCACCGCTTCAATAAGTAAGGCATGTTCACACCAACTGCTGTGGCTTGGCTGGATACTCGGAGATTCGAGACTGATAATGTATGGCAGTTGATTTATTATGTTTTTATCTGTCTTTAATCTGTCTAGTATGTGGGTGGTAAGATGGAGCAATATTTCACACACTTGGCTTTATGTCAGGAGGTCCAGGTTTGAATCCATTGTATATGAATTTCAGATTAAATGGTATAGGTGAATTTTTAGTCAGGAGTTGATATGATAATACAATTTCTTTGATTTTTTTGGTCGTTTCCCTTGAAGGATTTGAACTCACACCTTCTTAGTCAGTCAACAATCACCAGCACTGCCTTTAACTATAGCAAATATAGCGGAAGGTTCTGCAGCGTGTACATCCAGATCCAGATTCAAAATGGGTTAACAACTCAAACAAACACGCCCTTAGTTATAGTTGGTGGTTGAAAAACATTGTGACTTGTTGCTCCTTGGCAAAAGGTTTGGATTACAAGTTGTCAGTAGTTGGGTGTCAGTTTGGGTGTTTGTTCTAGAGCCTGTCAGATAAAGAGGGTGGTACATATGTGATTCTAAGTTCAGTCTATCTATCCCCTGAGCCAGTTGTGGGTGGTGGAATGGCACAGTCGTTATACCAATTTGCTCTCTACCAAAAGGTTCAGGTTCAAATCCTGTGAGGGTTGACTGCCTCCTCTGCAGCAGGGAATCTTTGGAAATGCTTGAATCAGGCTGTTATTTATTGCAAAAGATTCCTCATCATCTCCTCTTTTTTGGAATGTCTGAAACCTTCAAAGTTATGGTAAATTCACCTGTCAATACTTTAATTACTGTATGATATAAACCATCCTAATTGTATACATGAGCTCAAGAGCTGGCAATTTGTCATAAGTGCCCTGCGTGCTTAAGAACCATTTCAGAGCTAATTTTTAAAAATATCGCTTAAAAATGATGTGAAATAATGAAACCATCAAAATACTTATTAAACCTTTGACAATATCATTAAAGGGACAGTAGCACGTTTTTTTGGAAAGATTTTTTTCTTTAAATTTTTCACAATGAATATTAGTCAAATGTTTTATCTTAAGAGGGTCAAAGATCACATTTCTTTATCCTATATCTTCTGTAGTCATCTGGGAATTAATCAAGTATTTAGCAAAAAACACTTGCGGCCATTTTTGTATGAACAACTTTTAAAGATTTAAGGTAGGGAATTGGAATTGCATAGTTTAAATGATCATGGTACATTTGTTTTAAAACTGCTTCTTTTGATTAAAAGACATTGTCATTCAATTGAAAACCTTTAGTTTTGTTTTTTCGTGAGATCACTTTGTCTTGTGTTGGCTCAACTTAGTGAGGATTGGTTGTTCCTCTGAAATTTCAATGGAGCCTGAAAAGGAAAAAAGGAAATAGCTTTAGTTCACGTGAAAGATTTAATATATTTACTCACTGTTAAACATGGTAAATATCTGTAAGATAGCAAAATGGTTAGTGCATTTATTTATGATTAAGGGCCTGTTAATCAAATCCCATAAGCTGAAAATAGGTTAAACTGCAATGCACAAGCAAAATGCTGTTACAAACTTTCCAGAAGGTAGTGCTGCTATAACAGCCTTGTTCAAATCTTGTAAAATATTCAAACCCTTTCATTTTAATCTGAGTATATTTTGGACTTAACAAATTCTTAAACCATTGGTGATAAAATATTTTTATTGAAAATATTTTTAAGCAGAGTTTGGAGATAATCTCTAACATTTTCCCTACATCATGATTGTAAATTTATTTGAGGATATAAATTGCCATGTCAGCTAAATTAAACTATTTTATAGATCTTCCTATATCAAATCTAATATAGCAAATATCAATTTCATATTAAATTAGTTGTACAGAAGATAGTTTTTTATGTGACTCATATCAAGATTTCTTTTCCTTCTTGCTTAACTTTATTGAAAATGTACGTTTGAAGATGTTCTTTACTACTTCATTTACAAACAATTCTGAAATTATCAATTGTTTATGTTGGACTAAATCAAAACTGAATATTTACATCCTTTTTTAAAATTTCATGTAAAAATGAATTGTTTTCAAGAGGGGGAAAAAACTTATTGGTTAAAAATGTTTGTCCATTATGTATCTAGAGTGTCTTAAACATTTACACTGTTATTGTAATGTTGTTTAAATGGGAGCAAATTCAATGGTGTTAGATGTGGCTTGGATTGTGACTGTTGTAAGAAGTTAACATATTACTTTCTTTCCATGTCAAATGGAATCCAGATTTCACAATTGTATTCATCAATTATATTTTTATCTCATTTCATCTGAAAGGCACACCAGGGCAGCATTAAGGCATATTAGCAGGCCAGTGAACAAAACCTGTAAAATGATTTCCCCACCTTCTTGTGTATGGGGGAGTATATAAGAAAACAATGAATTTCCTTCGGGTCTTTCTTGAGGATGAAAAACAGAAAGAAAAACAGATTAGAAAGCAGAATGGAAACGTTTCTGTGTTGAGCCCTCCTGCATTGTTTTTACAAGTAAATAGTAAGCATGTGGAACCCTTGTGTGGACAGAGCTATTAAAATGAACACAAACAACTCAAATGGCTCCCTACTAGAATGTTTTGTAGGGACTGGCCACTGTTCCATGTTACTGCCTAGATGAGCTTTATAATATGATGAGGTGCTAATGGTGTTTGGGGATAAAGGTTTGTTGTAAAAAACACCTTTGTTAAAGTGAACAAATGTTATTTGTAAATAGAGTAACTTGATTAAGACAAGTATGATCATTAAGGGTGCGCAGTATGTCAATACAGAAACCGGATGATAAGTACCTGTACACACTTAAAAATATCCAATATATGATTATCGGACGATTTGAGATAGATATTTTTCATGTAAAACTGCAGAAAAACACAACTCCAAAACAGTGTGATTTTACTGAAAGTTAAGAAAGTGGGATTGTGCACAGTAAAACAGCACATATGTAGTTAAGGTTATAACCATCGTATATATATATTGAATACGTATTGCAATATGTTTCTCTGTATCGTATTATATTGAATATGTCTCTGTATTGTAATATAGTGCTACATGGAAATGAGGAGTGATACCTATCCCTTGTGATCATCAACATTCTATTTTAGAAATTCCCGTTACCCGTGTTCATTCGTTACCAGTCGGATTACCGTTATAATTGAAGTACATATTTCATCGAGATAGACAGTCTGAGTGAAAAATGAAAAACAACTTTATGGAGATATGACTCTTTGTTTTGTATTCCTACGATTCTAATTCTAAGCTTTCTTGACAAGGACATTATAGACATTAGAAATGTCGCCTATTTTGAATAAGATATTGTTTGAACTTACCGAGGATCCATGTCACAAATTGCATGATCTTCATTTTATGTTACAGCATTCGTTATTTTGTTCAGTGCTATGGGTTTTAATAGAGATCAAAATCTTTGCTACACTATATCACTCTTATTAAAAACATTGTTTGTCTAACTGGTTGTTGCTAAAACATTAATTGGTAAAAAAGAGAAATGATTAACAATAGTTTTAAAAGTCCAGTACTTTTGAGTAATAGTAACAAGTGATTGTACAATCACAAGTTTATAATGATGTCAAACAATATTTATCGTAGTACATTACAATATGACAAGGTTCACCAAAATGAGGATGTTGTGCAATTGAATGGGTAACTTTTAATGATAAGTTCACTAGAATATATCTGAATGGGGGTAGTTTGATTAATTTCCTATTTAAGTCATGGCCTGTCTGATTATGCCTGTTGCATTTTGATATATATATATTTTCACTTCCTCAGTAAAATTTCATTTCACATCCAAGTAAGCCATCCTTTTTGTCAGCTAATGTCATTTGCTATAAAAGGATGTTCATCCAGTAAAATTTGCTCTGAAATACATACAACCTGTTATGGGTTATTTGTTCAGGTAATCTTGTATATTAAAATGTAAGTACCTCAGATCAGAACCATCTATTGTTTGTCAAAGCATTAACCTAGGCAGCTTACCCATATTTGAAATCAGTGATTACTTAAACATTTCTTGGCTATATCCTACTTTTTATGTGCCAACATCCTTTTCATCTCTTGTATCCTACATATTGAAACCTTTAAATGGTGCTCACACAGAATACGGATAAACTACCTAGTGAAATTTTAACTTCAAGGTATTTAGATTTATGGCTCTTAAATTTCAATATGGCTTTTAATGGCAGCCATTGAGAATTGCTCTTTCATGGCTCTATTGTGATTGGTTGACCTCAGACCGGTTTAGCCTTGATATGCAATCATTATCACACCTTAGGCCGGGCGTTATTAGTTTCGTTTCACCCTTATGGTTTCATAATGATGTGTATTACTCAGGTATATAAGGCAGGTCAGAAGAAGCCTTATAAAGAGACAAGGTGCCTCACACATAGTGTCTGACACATTCAGGTCTCAGTTACATCCAGCAAAGTGTTCACATGATAAGAAAATATCTTTATGAGAATATTTTGGGGGTGGGGTGTGGGGCGAAACCAAGTTTTAACTTTTTACTTCATTTTTTTTTTTTTAAATGTTTTTATTCACTTCAGTTGGATACAATCAAAGGTGGGTACAGTTGAGAGGGTAAACAATTTATGACATAATAAACATGAACAGATGACAAATGTATTATTTACAATCAGCAGTGGGAATAGAGAATACATATGAAAAGATTTATCCCTCATAAGTGATAAATTTAAATCAAATGTTTAAAGGACATCTTTGAGATGCATCCATTTCCTATCGAAAGAATTCATGTTAAAAATTTTTCGTGCAATATATTTCTCGATGTCAAAAACATCTTTTAAAATCTTTGAAAATATTGTAAAGTTTGGTTTCAAACGATTGATGTTCATAACAAATATATGACGTTTAGCTAATAATATTATGTGATTTAGCAAGTTGCTATTGGTTGAACAAAATAATATATCCAGTGTTGTAATTTCGAGTGTTTGATTAAATGATCTGCTTAAGAAGTTGGCGATTTCGTTCCAAAACATTCGAATGATTGGGCATTCCACATATACATGGTAAATATTCTCACTTGCTCCACATGATTCACATATATCATTATCAACTAATTTCATTTTTAGCAACTCCCGTTTTGTATAGATGGCTCTGTGGATAAACTTGTATTGGAATTCCAAAAGCTTAGTATCTTTAGTTGATTGTCTATATTTAAAAAATGTTGAATTCCAATTGATTAAACCATTTAAATCATTATGCCATTTGTTGCATACGTTCGGTAATGTACCTGTTGCATCAGATATAAGATTGTCGTAAAGTAATCTTGATCCCTTTACAGGAGCAATAAGATCCTTAAAAGGAGAATCTAGTGGCATATCCCTTACGGTTGCCAAGTCAAAAGAGTAAATGACATCTTTCCATTTTCTTGGAATGCTAAGGATGACTCTATTAAGATCAAGCACTGTGCCTTTAACATCATATTTTGTTTTGATTTCTGCAAATGTTAAGAATTCATGATCTTTGCAAATATCTTTTACATGAACTATACCTTGTTTGAGCCAGTTATTGATGATCAGATTTGGATTGCAACTTTGGTGATTTAACCAGAGAGGTTGCATACGTATTTCATTAATATTATCATTGACTACATGACATTTGATATATCTATGCCAGGCATCGAGTGCATCTTTCCAAAAAGGATTTTGCAGTTTGTATTTTCTGTTGATGTTCGCGCCTACCTGAAGAATATATCTAATGGGAAAACCGGCTAGGTTATAGTCGTTTGACATCGAAACATATTTCTTCAAGCAAGAGATTTTCAATGCATCAATAATTGATTTGACATCAACCATCATAAGACCACCATCTTCATATTTTTGCATTAAATTTATTCGTTTTATTTTGTCTCTCTTTCCGTCCCATATAAAGTTGATAAATAATCTGTTCAAGTTTGTTATAAAATCTTTAGTGGGATTTGGAAGAGAAGCAAAAATATGAACAATAGTAGATAAAGCCAATGTTTTGATAACAGTTTTTTTTCCTATCATAGTTAAATGTCTTTTTTTCCAGTTCAAAAGAATTCTTTTTATGTTTTCAAGTCTTTTTTTTGTGTTGATCACCCAAAGGTTTTCTAACTTTGCATTCAATTTTATTCCCAGAACTTCAAAGTTTTCATTATGCCAGTCTAGTTTATAGTCATGGGATAAAGTTATATCACTGCCGGCCGTTGCTCCAAGCCAAACTGCTTTGGTTTTGTCCACATTTATTTTAAGACCAGACATGTGATAAAATGTTATGAGTGTCTTCATGGCTTCATTAAGAGAGGTATCCGAACCATCTAAGAATAATTCCGTATCGTCGGCGTATTGACCAATAATATATTTGATTTCGTTGAGGAGAATGCCTTTTATATTTTCATTATTTCTTATCATTATTCCAAGTATTTCAGCAACAAATAAGAATAAATACGGTGAAATAGGATCGCCCTGTCTACACCCTCGTTCATTTTCAAAAAATGTTGATAGATGTCCATTTTGAACAATACATGAAGAAGAATTTGTTATAAGAATATTCACCCATTTTTGCATGTTATTGCCAAATCCAAATTTATCCAAAGCATCATAACGAATTTTTTCGAGACTGTATCAAACGCTTTTTTGAAATCAATCAGAATTAGTAAACCTTTTTTGTTTTGTAGTTTAGTTTCGTACATGATGTCGTACAGAAGTCGAATGTTTTCTGTAATGCATCTGCCTGGGATGAAACCCGTTTGATTTTCATGAATAAGAATATCTAGGTTTTTTTTTAGCCTGTTAGTAATACAGATACTAATAATCTTATACAATGCATTAAGGAGGGAAATGGGACGCCAGTTTTTGAGAAAACGTCTATCTTTTCCTTGTTTGGGTATACATGTGATAACACCTCTATTCATTGTCATTGTTAGGGCATTTACCTGAAATGTTTCCTTTACATACCGATGAACCCATATTTTGAGATCTTTCAAAAAAAACTTTAAAAATTCTATAGGAAAACCGTCCAACCCTGGGCTTTTGTTGTTTTTCATTGATTTCACAGCAAGCGAAATTTCATCAATACTAATATATCGCGTTCTAATTCATTTGACTTATCCTTGCTTAAAGAAGGAGTTTCAATATTTTGTAATATATCTTTACTTTCATCGTCTATTTCCTTATTTGATTTATAAAGGCGTTCGTAGAACATCTTCTGTTCTTTTATAATTGCAGTTCCCTCTGTTATCTCAGAACCATCATCCATTATGAGGGAATTAATGAGTTTATTTGTATAGTTTCTATTTTCTAAATGGCAAAAGTAGTTTGTAGGCTTCTCCCCCTCTTCGTACCATTGAATTCTATTGCGAATCTGTATTCCTTTTATTTCTTCTTCTTTAAGTTGTTCTAGTTCGATTTTCTCTTTAGATAAATTTGAGAGAAGTGTTTCATCAACATTTTGGAAATCTTTTCTTATTTCATCTTCTAATTGACATATATTCTCTTCCAATTGTTTACATTTATAAATCTTTGACTTCTTAAGATACGACGAATATGAAATAGATTTACCCCTTACTTTCATTAAAAAAGTTTCCAAAAATAGCGTGTGATTAATTGTTAGGGATAGATCTGCGTCTCCCATCTCATCTATTTCCTCAACAGTATACTTAGGGTGTGCGTATTCATGCTTAGTATCCTTTAGTAAGTCAGTAACTGATTCTATATATTCTTCGCGTCTTAATAATGATGTGTTAAACTTCCAATAACCGCGTCCCTTTTCTTTACTTTTCTGTGTTGATAAAGATAGAGCTGCTGCAGAATGATCACTTTTATAGCCAGGTAATATTTGTATATTTGTGCTTATGTTAAAAAGGTCTTCTGTTACTAGAAAGAAATCAAGTCTAGCTTGTTGTCGAGGGTTTCTTTTCCACCATGTATATTTCCTATTATCTATATTTAACTCTATCCATGCGTCTAATAAATTCAAAGTTTCTATGTTGTCCAAAACAATTTGACGGGCTTTAGGATTGTTAATATTCTTATAATTTTCTAGGTCTATCGAAGGATCTGAAACAAGGTTCCAGTCTCCACAAATTGCAATTGAATCATTACCCATACCTATAATTTTACTAAATAAGTCTATGTAAAAAGACGGGGAGTCCAAATTGGGTCCATATAGATTAGTAAGAGTAAGTCTGATACCGTCAATCGTTATATCCAAAATAATGTAATTTCCATTATCATCTTTAGCAATCTTATGTATTTCATATTCAAAAGTATTGGTTAATAAAATGGCTACTCCTCTCGAGTTTGATTTAAAAGGTGCAATAACACAATCTAATCCCCATTCATTTTTCATTACATTCTCCTGTTTGGTCGAAATATGGATATCCTGAAGACATATGATAGAGAACTTCTTCTTCTTGTATATATTCATAACTTCGTTACGTTTTCTTTTGTCGGCTAAACCTCTGCAATTGGCTGAGACAATGCTGATTTTTTTAAAGGATTCCGTGACTAGTATCTATAAATAGTACCCTATACATAAGTTGTTCATTAGAAGTGGTAATTGTATCCAAGTGAGTTTTTTTGTGTTTAAATATAACAAAGAAAAGAAAAGATAAAAACAAAGAAATTTTCCTTGATGCCATGGGTAAGGCTTAGGGGCATGGATAGAGACTTCGCATCCCCATAGATAAAAGAAATAATAACTGCTAAGTAAATTGACTTGTTTGAAGATCTCCAATTAACATTAACAGTTTTACTTCATTTTTGGTTCAGGAGTTAATCTTTAATCCTTTAAGTAGGCTAAAATCTTGTACATTAGGGGACTTTCATAGTTATAAATTTAATTTCACAAAATGAAATTTTAAGTCTTAATCAAATACCAGCCTTTGTTTTCTCTTTTAAAGGGCAAACCTTTTCGGGAACCTTACATTAGTATTGTTTAAGTTGTGTAAAAAAAAGTAGGAAGACATTTTGATTTATGATTTTGTCAAATTATAAGTTAATAGTTGGGTTTGCAAAACTTTTGGAAGGTGTTGCTATTCTACATTATATATCATTCTCCATTTTCATTTCATAAACAATGGTTATCACCACAAAAAACACCCTTGCAGTAATCCAGTAATTTTTTGTAAGTGAGGTTATGTATCACTGGACAAATCTGAGGAAATCAATGTTTGCAATGTACACTATTTCATGCTATGTTTGTAAGGTAAGAGGAGAATTTTTTCATCAAAAGCTTTTGAATCAAAAGACATTGTATACATTAAATTTGCCTTTTTGAGTTTGTTGTGTTATAAAAAAGGTTGTTATTTCAACAAGTGCACTCGAAATGACACCTCTGCAGTGGCCCAATATCCTGTATAAATTCCATGTTTGGAAGACTTGACCCCCTCCGACACTTACTTTTAGCTTCATGTTCTTGAGGTAATGCTTGCTGTGTGCAGTTTATCCGTTTTAATCTTCATGTTTATAAATTGTGAACATTCTTCTTTGTGCGGCGTAATCTAGCTGAAGTATCTTTGAGTTTTATGTTTGCTTAAATTTTTGTCATTTTTAAATCTCCAAGAAATAAATTTTTTATTGTGACTATTCTGATGTTTTTGCTGTGTCGATCTTAGCTTTGTACAATTATCTTTATTGTTCCGTATTTAAAGATTAATTCTTTTCCTTATAAAGTTTTCAGTACGAATTATGTCCTAAATATTTCAAATTCATATACTTATTAACAATCGGTCTATAGGTAGCTGCCCAAACTGTTAATCGAAACTATGTTTCAAGAAATAAAAGTTTCAAATATTGCTTCTACTGAGATACAAACTTATTTGGATGTTTTATTTCCACAAGGTCTGACAACAAGCAGTATAGGCACTGAGTTCTTTATATCTTGTATACACTTCTTATTCTCAAGCAAAACACAGTCCCATCAAAGCAGAACTTAAAAAGATATCGCCATTGTGAATGAATTAAGATTGATTCTTTACATGCTAAAATCCTGTTAATATAAACAAAAAGGTGCATGCAAAGCAATTACTTGCCCCTAAGCTCCACTCTCTTTGGTTTGGTCTGGGTTTGTGAATGGATAACTGAACTAATATAAGAACTATAAGTAGACAGTAGCATTTTTTTGTAGATAAATTAACTTATTTTATGAAATTGAAAATTTATGTTTCCAATTGCAAGACAATGTATTTTTAAACAAAATCAGTAAAGGTGTTCATACAACAATGCCCTTAAGTGGTTTTCGCTTGATTATTTCCTCTACAATTACAAATGATTGGGTTGAGAAATGAGATGTTTTGACCTTTTGAAGATACTAAATTTAGCTTAAGCTAATGTTTATTGGGGAAAATTTTAAGAAATAAATCTTTCAAAAAACTTTCTACTGCCCGTTAAATTCAGCGAAGTGTCTCTAAACCTTGTGGAGAAAATATATACACTCGTCCCTTTTCAGGGTTGATGTTGATCAGACTGGTATCTATAGGCAAGATGACTCTGAAAACAAAGCCATGTCTAAATTAACCTTAAACAATTCAGACAAGTGCATTTAATTGCAACTAATTCCGACGAGCAAGATGAATCTCAATAACCGTGTCATCTCAAATTGAATTTATCAGATTAAGGGTTAAGGTAAACATGAAACAATGTCTTTTACATTCTTGTTTTTAATGAAAAGAGAGGAAAAAATAATCATGTTCATATAAATCATGATTGTCCATATTTGCCAAACAATCAATCATTTATCTCTGTAAGCTAAGATAATAAATCATGCAAAATGAATGAGCCATTTGCTGTATATTTCAAGTATTTTTAAATAAGTTTTAAGAAAACCTTTCACGATTTAGACCTTTAGTGTAAAATATATATTTCCTCATATTATTCTACCAAATTTATGAATGTGAAGACATTTGACCTAAGAATTTTATATGACGACATTTCCACATAATGTATGAACAAGGTACATATGGCATGGAGTGAAACATAAATATGGGGGAGTTGATTTGTGGCATGTGATATTTACTTTACAAATGGTATTCTAAATTTGGAAGATATCAGATTCTTTTGGCCTGCAGGTGACTTTTCTAAACTCAATAGAATGTAAATTCTTCATTTGAAATTGAAAAGAAAAATGCCACTTGTTATACTTGACCCTGTTAAATTAGCCATATAGTTTCTCTTTCATAACCGTTACCCCCAAGATTTATTTTTTTACTCATCAGTAAATAGGAAATTTTTCCTTTGAAGAACCTTTTTAAAACTTTTTTTTATATGATTTAAAAAATAAAATGTTAAATTGTAAACTGTAAATTGTAAAGAATAAATCTGTCTCATTGAATTACTGATCATGGCTTTGATTTGTGACATACTTATAAGTTAGTCTGTTAAAAGTAGCAAAGAAATATGCCAGAAAGTAATTATTTCTTAGCTATTCTTAAATCAGCCTCATAATTCAATGTGATAGTTCATGCAAAAAAACACAAGATGATTGAGACTAAGCTCTTTCAAAAGGTTGTTTTAACTCTTCTGTGAATGCCCTTTGTTCATTAAATTTTTTTTTTAGAAACAATTTGAAATGAATGTTTTAGCATTGAATTATTGTAAATGTTATGTGTTATGCTGATGAATATTTGTTTCATTAGTAGAGATTTTTTTAAAATTCAAAATATGCTGCTTCAGCATTTCCCTATTATATTGTCTAATGTATAAGTATTTCAGCATATTTGAGTTTTATTGGCCATTATTACTTCCTCCTTCCTCCTTTTTGATGATATATGGAGCTGCATGATTGTATGTGTTAAGTCAAGTTCACTCCTTGACTGCATGTATAGCTTAATATGATGACTTTTACTATGCAGAATATTAATTTTTGTCAATAAGCAAATTAACTTCCGCAAAATGTTCTGGCTTAATCAAATAGTAATATTTTGTTTAGTTTTATTTGCCAAGCATTTGCCTGTATCTTTGACTGTTCATTTAGCTGTTTGTAACCATGTAATTGGATATTAGAGATTGTATCTAGTAGAGCTGCAACAAATACACTACCAGGCGAATAAGATACGTACAAGGAATCTGGGGTAGCGAATACGAATAATCATTCATGAATATCTTTCCGGCCTTTCCATTAACCGAGCCGGTCTTTCCCAAGCCAGCAATTGGCTAACCCATCATGGGTACATCAAAATATGGAGTTAAATTTTATGCTCGTTCCGGGAGCGAAGCTTTTTTTAACCTCTGACTGTAAAAATATACGTTGAGAGAAAATTTGCAGCATTAATCAACAGATAAAATAAACATATCACTTATGTGTTGTCGTATTGAATAATGTTTTTATTCTTTTTTGCTCTCATGATGTTTACTTTGACCAGCAATATCAATTTTTATCACGAGTTGGAACATAGATTTTGCATTACTTCCTGTTGACAGGATGAGACGATATTACACATAAACTACTTCTGTGAACTTAAATGAATAAGTATTTCTTATTCAGATTAAATACAAATTTCGTGCACATAATTTATGTAAATAAAAAAAATTTTAAATCGAAAATATTCGGTTTTCATTGTAACGAATAATGAATACGATTCACATCCTGCCACGGTTCGATTCACCAAATATACGAATGTATTGTTGCAGCTCTAGTATCTAGTAGGATTGAGTATTGCCAGAAAAAACATATTCCTATATATTGCGATATTTGATGCCGTATTGTGATACGTATTGCAATATATTGCCAAAAGTGCAATTGGGGTTTGGGACTGTTAATTACTACCAAAAATTACAAATGGTCACTTGAGTCAATCAATAGTTATTCTGTTATCATATTCATGGCACATTATTAAATGCGAAGTATTTAACAAATCAAAAAACAGATATGTTACATTTGTGTCAAAGTTTTTATTGTTTTCCAAATCTCAGCTTATAGTTGTTTCAATAGTAGGTAATAGCACTAATAGGTATATCTCAAACTCTCATGGTAGATATCCACTTTGTTAACCTATAGAGTAAAGGCTAAGAACCTCTTATCTTGAGCAACATTCAAGTTGTTTCATATAAATTACTCAGTCTCAGAGTATCATTAAAACTTAAAAGGATGGCAGCAAACACATTTAAATTTAAATTGATTGAGGTCCAACTGTAAGAATTTGTCAATTTAAAATATTAACAAATAGTCAAATACTCGTTTACAAATACGAAGTCAGTGTTGACGCATGTGGGTCCCAAAGTTTGTTGTCCTTCCGGAATATTTAACCATTTCCCAGCCCTTTCAAGCTGAAATTTGTCCAAATGGCTGAATTTGCCTTACTGTTTGTTATTTTCGTGAATTAGCGTGTGCTCCTTCGGCCGCCATTTTGGTTTGTTTACGGGACAACGACTGTCAACGAAACTTCAATTTTTTCTTAGTATTGTTTAAACATCAATCAAAAAGATTTTTATCTTCGTTATATATGACTAGGAAACATTCTCAAAACAATTAATATAAAATAATAACAAGGAAATTCAAAACGGTTCAGTGTATTTTATTATGTTATCAAGTTACCGACAATGCTCACGGAAATTGCCGAATGTATCGCCTGTACGGGTTCTTGGACACTTTACCGCGATACGATATATTGAGCAGTTTGAATAGCAATATAGCGGTACACCGGTTATATCGCCCACCACTAGTATCTAGTTTAGCAGCTTTGTTCCTTCTGTTAGGGAGCATGATTGGAAGGGGGGATGGATGGACTTTTACAGCATTTGTAGGTGTATGACATTTCAGCTATTTTGAGTTATATTGCCTTGATTTTGTTAAGTTTTCACATTTGATTACTGCTCAGGACCTCTTTTGTTTACTTGTCTCCGTTAAAAGATATAATCATTGTTGAATCCAACCACCTTCTTTAGGAGATATGACCATTGCTGAATCCAACCACCTTCTTTAGGAGATATGACCATTGCTGAATCCAACTACCTTCTTTAGGAGATATAACCATTGTTGAATCTAACCACCTTCTTTAGGAGATATGACCATTGCTGAATCCAACTACCTTCTTTAGGAGATGTAACCATTGTTGAATCTAACTACCTTCTTTAGGAGATATGACCATTGCTGAATCCAACTACCTTCTTTAGGAGATGTAACCATTGTTGAATCCAACAACCTTCTTTAGGAGATGTAACCATTGTTGAATCCAATCATCTTCTTTAGGAGATATGACCATTGTTGAATCCAATCATCTTCTTTAGGAGATATAACCATTGTTGAATCCAACTACCTTCTTTAGGAGATGTAACCATTGTTGAATCCAACCACCTTCTTTAGGGAAATGTACATTGTACAGCCAATGAGCCTAGCAGTGGATAATAGGTGTTAAAATTGTAATAATTGACATTGTCGTAATTGACATTATAATCATTGTTATTATTGTAAATAATTAAAATATTTTTAATCAAAAAGCATTAGGAGGGTAGCATTCATATCATGTAAACCTAAAAAGATTTCTTATGCATATCAAAACAAATCATTAATTTTTAATTTCGACTTTTTTTCAAACCACAACATCATCTTCTTTCATGTGTTATGTAAACCCCCTTTTTATGCATAATTCTGTAGACATCAATTTGTTCATAGAACCATCCCTTTCATCTTGGGAGGTCGTCTTGTCCCATTCACGTAGCTTCATTATCACCTAGATTAACTGTAATAACACAAGGAAATGTAGTTTTTAGAGGATAAAGTTCTGCACAAAGCTGTTTGCTTTTATGGTTGTAAATTTGAATGATGAATTCAATTGTTATGAGAATTTAGGCATGCATGTGACCACCAGAGTTGAACATTAATTCAGACAACCAAAGGAAATTCCTGAAAGCATGTGAAAATGTTATAAAACATTTTATCTGTTACAGTGACAGGAAAAGTTTTCAATGACATCTTTAAACAAGAAATGTTTTTGAGATATACAAAAGATGTCAGACTGCTGATTTAACAAAATCTAATACACGTTCAGCCCACTCTGATGAGCTGGTACAATATTATTGCAATAAAATTGCAAACGTTCCTGACGTACAGAAATCTATTAATTTAAATCTTAATTTAATGAGCCCATAACTTGAACAATAATTGTTGTAATAAATATCAGAAATGATCCAATCATGATGAAATCCTTTGCAATTTCATCTTCATTTGATGGCAAAGTATTGTTGATCATTGTTGCATGATGTTAAGACATTTTGTTTTAGATTTATCATGATTATGTGATAGATATTGAAGAGATATTTGTATATATTATATATTTAGAACCATGTCAATTAAGAATGTTACAAAATAGAGAATACTAAACGACGTTCAGTTTAATAACATATTTATGAAACGAGTGGATAGTATTCGTATTTAAAGAGCGAAAGCAAGTTAAATACCAATACTATCCACGAGTTTCATAAATATGTTATTAAACTGGAGGAAGTTTAGTATTTTATTTATTACACTCTTTTAAATTAATAATATAAAATGAAAATCATGTTTACTCTCAATTCTCGTAGTTGTGCGTAGGAATACAATTCTTACAATCGACGCATAACGTCATTAGTCTGCATTGGAGAAATAGGTCAAGAGTAAGTCCGTTTATAACAGCTTTAATTTTGAACAATACAAATGGAAGGCACTCATTCGTGTTTTGGTCACTACGAACACAAATTGGCGAGTTAACAAAACATAACATCAGTCACTGAATTACTTGAATGAACGTTACTGAATTATGTGAATGAATGTCACGTGATCGTGACGTCATTGGAATGTGAGTTTTGAAGCGTGATTCATTTAGTTTGAGCAAGTATCAGTGGGAGGAACACTGTCCTTGTTGTTGCTGATGAAGTTAACATTTGCTAACGGAACCACCGAAGATCGAGTTGATTGATCGAAATTCGGAAGCACTGACGCTGTCATTTCTAGAATCTACCGAAATCAGCAGGGATGACCTTGCCCGATCTACTTGCGAAAGCCCGCTTGACCCGGATTCGGAGGTCATGTTTACATTTGAAGAAGATGGACGTTGGTTAATAATTGTGCTGATATCTCTGAGCTGTTTCTTGGACAACTGAGAGTAATTATTTATGCTTTGCATATTTTTCTGACCACTAATTTGCATGATTTGATTTGGTGGAATGTTACTCTCCGAAAAGTTTGGACCTAATAATTTCGGACTGAGCGGTTTGTGAGACGCTTACAATCAAGCTTGGTTAACAGGTATTTTCTAGCTAAATGAAAAACAAAAAATGATGAAATCTTATCAAATTTATTTATAAACAGCTAAACATGTTTTTAAAAAGAATTGTACTTTTATCTCGTATTTTATCAAAGTTTAGAGAACAGTCTTTGACAGTTTTTGACAGTCGCCATTTTCATTTACATCATCATGTGATAACTTGTCATATGACTACAGGAAAATAGTTCCGGATGCGATCGCTTTCACGTGCAATGTTTCACAACAGTGTTGAATAACATGTCATTGTTTCACAACTGTAGTATCTCCAACGAGAGTGTAATAAATTCAAATAACTTTAAATCATAATGTTCTTATATATAATAAACCAAAATGAAACGGTAATTTCTCAATTTTGATGATTTCTTACTAAATATTCATCAAAATAAAGAAAATAAATAATACACAATTTTGCTGACTCAGCAATATTAATTGTAACTATTAATTGAGCAAATTCTATTATCTGTGTTTCTTAGAAAGTAGATGTTTTTGAATGAATACGATTTGTATGAATGCGTTCAGATATATTTTTAGATAATGAGTGGGAGAAAGCATGTTTTTAGTCCAAAAATAGCTTGAATTTTGATAATCTAATTGAAATGTTTGAATACATGATGTTCCGTAGCGGCTAAAAACCAACAGTACCATACATATTTTTTACTTTTTTCTGGAAGAAGATTGTGTTAACTCTAACATGTTTTCATATTTAAAAAAAGTTTAATACAGGAACTAATAAAAATTTAAGATTTCTCCGAAAAGGTCATCATTTTCCCATAAACTCCCATGTTAAAACTCTGACTGACAGATGGATTTTTGTCTTGGAATATCTCGAAAAAACTCACACTAACCCTAATTTTTGGGGTTGATATTTCAAGCAAATACACTAAACCTTTGAAAAAAACAAGTTAGAAAAAAAGTTTAATACTTTAAATTTGAGGAACGGGCATCCTTAAATTAGGTTACTTCAATTAAATTTTCCAATAAATGTAAACTTCTGTCATGTATCTGTAACTGCTCAATTGCTGGAACAAAATTTTCCATTTTTGTTTCCAACCTTATTTTTTCAAATTGAAATCTGTACGAAAGCTCCTTTCCCGTTGTATCCAGCTAACACTTGAAGGTTTCACCGCAATGGTTTTGGTGGAGGGGTCTTCCTGGAATTACACTTCCCTTGATAAAGTTCAAATTTAATCAAGACACTCTCTATTGGCCCAGCCATTTATTTTGAATTTTACTTATTTGATGAAATAGGAGCCGAATAGTGCAGTTGTTAGTACATTCAACTTCGGATCAAGAGGTCCCAGTCCTGCCATGAGTTCCACAACATTGTCTTTAGTAGAGAACTCCTCTACATGCAGTAAGGTTTGAGTGCAAAGCTACAATGAATTTTAATATAGTACAACTCATTGTTCTCTAGTTCCAGCCAATGCTCACAGGTTTCATCGCAATCCATGGCCACTATAGTGTTGCAGGCTTTCTCCTTGCAATAATACTAGCAGCTGTGAAATACTCTCGAGAGTGGCGTCAACCCCAAATCACCTCACCTCACCTTATTTGATGAATTGATAAAGAGAGTTTATCAGATTGATCACAATGACTTTCATTCTCATTGTTTTTCTTTTTTGCACAATTTGTTGTCAAGTTGAGAAATCAAATCAGCCAAAATATTACTCTCTGTCAAAATAGTAAGATTATCAGAAATACCCCCCTCAAATTTTGTTTCTGAACTAATTTCCCTGTTATGTATCATCTCACAATTTCACAATGAAAACTCTTTACACTATGACAGAACCAAATTTCACCGTGATATCTTCAATAGACTTCACTTAAGTGTTTTGCATCTATATTAGAAAAAATAAAGCAACTCAAAGCAAAACGATAACAACACAAATACTGAGTCACTCATACAAATCCTAGCTTTAATTGATGAAATATACTTCATAAAAAGTTATCAAGATTGTTGACTAACATATCTTTCAAAAACTGTAATGGCTTGATATCAAATCAACATGAAAACAAGATTTTGCAATACAGTTGAACATCATATCCTCTTCAACCATTCAGAACATTCCCCAGTTACCAATACATGAACAATTCCAGTAATGAAATGTTAAGAGTGCAGTACTGTCAGTAAGTGACATTACCTCCGAGTTCACGGTTGATCGAGTCACCATTGGGAATCATCAGACCGTTTGTTTGCAAGGATTTTCAAAGTATTTGCATTTTCTTTGGATCTTTTCACTCTCGTCGATTGAGAAAATGGTTTATTTCTAATGGACATATGTGAAATATGCAGCGATATCTCTAAATCTATTACTTTCTATTATATAGGAAATATCTCGGCGAGACAGCCAGAAGAACAAATGAAAGGTCCGTTCAATGGAGCCAATGAACCTTGTTCAGCGGTGAGTAACTTGCTTTCCTGCACTGCCTAGAGAGGCTCTGAAATGTGTTATGTGATGGTATGGCCAACATTGTCAAGGTTGTACATGCTATTGAAAATTGTTTGAAGATTTTCAACTTGTATGGAAGAAAATTTGGCTTTTTATATGGCAAAGGGATAGTTATTCTGTTGAAAATTTTATTATAAATTATGAATGTTAGATTTATATCTCATTTTAACCAGTAACTCCTTTGCCACTGTAAGCATTAAAGTATTTTTTAAGTTTAGCAGATGTTATGTTTTTATTATTAATGTGACTATTTTGATCTTTTGAATTTATCAATTCATGAAATGAAGAAAATTTTCACTAAAATCTACACCATAGTGGTTTACTTCCATCACTGAAAACTGACCAATAGGATTAAATGTACTTTGAAACCTAAGTCTGTATATATAACAATACTTACAAGTAACAACTTGGGTATTTTTCAACATTTGTAAGTTAAGTTTGAATTTTTGTTACATAAATATATTTGCCATTGGTAAGGTGCCAGTGAAGAGTTTGCTGCTTGAAACGATAGACATAACAAGACATATTTTTGAAGGTTCTGCTTTGATCTGTAGTTGTCCTTAACTGACAATTTTAACAGCAATGATGATTTCAATTATTGGGCTGTTGCTGAAAATTGTAGGTTTATCTTACAAAGACATCATATTTTTGAACCCCTGAATTTCACAGGTTCAGCTTTGGTTCGTAGTTGTCTTTAATACACACTTTTAACAGCAAAGTTGTTTTCGCTTTAAACGATAGGTTTACAATATCAAGACATATTTTTTAACTCCTGAATTTCTGAGGGTCTGATTTTGTTGCTAGGTGTCCTTAATTCACACTTTGATACAGCAATGTTGTTATCTTATTATTGATACAGTGTCACGTGATCCTGGTGTCAATGGGAAGTGTTTTCTCTTCCTCAGCATCTTGTTGAAGTTTCTGTCAATATTTAGGTCATGAACTAGCCATGCGACAGAGAGCAAATACCGAGGAGCAGGAAGGCTTGTTACGTCCGTGGTCACGTTGAAACTTTCTACGTCTAGCATCAACAATTCGTGTACCTTTTCCCTAATGTAACGATGGCCACAGAGGCTAGGAAACCATTCTCCACGGCTGGGTTGATAAACTCACGGAAAACTTCAACTTCCTCTTTGAAAATGTTCGGTTTGTCAATATTGAGGTATGCTTCACATGGACTTGGAAAAATATAACAACAAGATTTCTTAAGAGAATGTTATTTTTTGGATTGGTGACCTTTTGATGATTGTAGTACTTTTTCGTAATGTGATTGAGTTCATTCACAACAATGATATCAATGGTTGGGCCACAAATTCAACAAGAATAATTCTAAAAATAAAAAACTTGAGTAAATCTTGTCTTTTTACTTTCCTAATTTTGTAGAAAATTTATTGATGATTGAGCTCCCTTGAGTATGAATTTTCTTCATCACTTTTGTTTTCATCTGTTCCTATGTAAAGAAAAGGTTATAAATATAAAAATCTCTTCCTCAAATGTTCAACAGTTATTATTCTGGGCATGTTTTTAAAAATTCACAATAATTTGTATCACATTTGTTTTGATAATTCCTGCATGTATAAGAAACAGTGTAAGAGAGTTTCACTGAAAGCATAATTATCATTCCAAGCCATCTCAAAGCTGCACACCTATTGAGTAGATCAGTATTTCACCTGTCAAGATAGGATCAACCTGTAGTTACCTGTAACAGCTCATAGCTTGAATAGAACTCAAACACAAATTGGCTGGGAAATTTATTTCAAATTTTCAATATGAAGTACTTGAGAAGAAAACATTTGAGTTTGTTTGAAACTCCTAGAGGTAAACCTGACATGGAACGTGTGTGCAGGGACTTCAAGTAGAGCTGAGGTATAGGACTCCGCATAGAGAAACAGAGTGGTCTCAAATAAGATTAATGATAATTATGATAACTCTTTATTTTCCAGATTACAAATAAAATTTGGACATTTATACAGTTAAAGTGGGTTTTTGTTATCATGATGAGGCTTAGATAAAATAGATGAAAAATAATACTGAAATTTATAGGCGCAAATTTCAGATGGGTCTTAATTGAAAATGAGTGAAAATATGACTGTGATTCAGAGATAAAATTAACATTTAAAAAAAGAAGGCTGTATGGGTTGTTTGAAGGGGCTAGCTTTTTAAGGCTATTTGGAGCTTTTTTGTAAAACGAGTGTGTAACGAAGGCATTTTTTTACAGAAATCAAGGGTTTTGCAAACAGAATTTTTTTTAAGACATACCTTGACCAAAGGGGTTCATGAGTTGTTAATAATAAAATCGCACATTTGACATTACAGTCTTCAACCTTTGGCATGACAAATGATGCAATAACTGATGAACTGCAGATCCCATGGGCCTATTTCTGAGTTAATCAGTTAGGCAGTCTTCTTTTCTTCAAGCTACTTGATTTCCATTTATGATCTTTTTCGGGTAAAACAGAAGTAATTATGGAGATTCATTAAACTATTTATTCTTAGAAGATTGGTCATTTAACATTTAAGATGTGATTTTATCAAATGTTTAAAGAACTTTTATCTTATAACAAAAGTAGTTTATCCAAATAACTGAGTAGATGTTTTAAGATTTACTTTTTTCTTAATACATTTCTCAATTGGGTAATTGATCAAGTATGTTTGTGTAATGTTTTAAGCAATTGTTTTATAAGGTTACTTTGTGAAGCATTTCCACAATGTTTAACATCAAACAAACCTGTAGTAAAATCTGTTTCCACTACAGCCATGTGAAAAGTATTTGGAACGTATTTCATAATGCAAAATGTGTGAATTTCTAAGACAAATGGTTTTCTCAAAGTAATCAATTACATTAAACTTTTCCTGGAGACCATACAAGATTGAATGTGAAAGAAATTGAAACCTTTGATATGTTATGATACATTGTTAGCACACAGAGAGGCAAAGCCGTTCTCTTCTCACAAGCTAGTGAGAAAGAGCAATAAATTAACGGCAAGTTGAAACTGAATCTGCGAGTGGTATATTGGGTGTTGCACTCCTGATGGCTTTCTCTGGAGTAGAAAGGTTGCAATTGTTAACCAATGATCCAAAACTGTTCCCGACTTTATCTCAAGATGGTGAACAAAAGAAGAATTTAACGTTGCTGATATTCAGCTTGATACTGACAACATTGTGAAATTTAGGGTTTGTTGGGGCTGGGAAAAGGTTGGCGAAGGCGGCGACTGCAATTGTTTGAGCGGAGATAGTGTTACTTAAACCTTGAGGTATTGCTTACCCGATCACTAATTATGAAATCCCCATCCTATTTTACCTTATTTGGGTTCATTTAGAAGTAAGGTGATTCCTCAAAATCACAAAACCAATCTAGATAGTCACGATAATTTTAAATTCTTCACATTGGTTGTACCTGACACTGTGATATGCAGATTTTTTTGTATTCATGCATGCAGTCAACAAGCCTTTGGTTTCCATTCGCTTCCTTGGACACGATTTGCTACTTCAAGTCTGCTCAAATATTTTTCAAGTGATATTAACTTTACTATTTTTGATCTCAATGTTTTAAATCTAGTTGTTCTTATCGCTTTCTAAGAGGGGTAGATTTAATGGTGAATGGTATGCATTGTCAAAGATTATTATGAAAGTGTTTCAAGGGTTTGCTCTTTCAATCCTACTCCATGTGTAGATATTGGCAGATAAAAGAATCTCTAAAATAAAACGGCTCTGTTAATCATGTTTCAAAATATTTTTAGACTTAGTCAAACGAATTCAGCATACTTCCTTACAGTGTTTGTCTTGTCCAGAATAGCTGCAGAAATACATATCTGATATTGCCCTCTTAGTCAGACTGATAACGTCGATAATTCCCCTTGGGACTGTTTGTTAACATGTGATATCACGCCAGTCAAGAAATTATCCCAATGTTTTCTGACTTTGATTGGTTTAAATTTTGTCTAAGGGACTGGTTCTCATCAGAGGCTGATCCTGACATTGATCAACAATGGTATTGATTGCTAATGGAGTTAAGCAGGGCTCTGTTTGCTCTCATAGGTCTAATAATATGAATTGTATGCTTAAAGTGGCACTGGCTGGTTGCTAGCTATGTAATACAGTCTATATTCACCAAGGGTGTTTTATTGGTAATAACACATACATGAACAGTAGCTGATGATAGAATAAACAGCTGATGAGGCGGAATATTGCAGACTGATCAATATACAAGATCAATATTTATTTAAGTTGCTTGCTTTGATTGTATTGCTTATTACTAATTCGGGATTGATGAGTGATTCAATATGCTTGAAAAAATTCTAAAACTTTGATGTTGATAAGAATCAGCAACGAGTGTTGTTAGCATGAAATGAGTCTAATGTAATCAAGCTATTTTGAACCTTGGTTACAAGTAAACATGACCGGAAAAAGTTTCAAACATGAACCCAAAATTTGCTGGATCATAAAACAGAAATGAAATAAATCAGTGCAAAAAAAAAAAAACTTTAAAAAAGCTTTATTGAACTTATTCATTGAAAGAACAGAAGTATCGGATTGATGTGAAAGACACTTTAGCACATATTTTCATGCTCAGATTTGCTATTTTAGTGCATTCGAAGCCATATGCACTGGCCCTAACTTTCTATTGATGCAATGAAATACTTAAAATTCTTTACAATTCACCTGCAATCGATAATGAAATGTTGAGATAGCCAAAGCAACTAAGGATATAAAGATTTTTAAGAGTCATTTGTGCACTATCATTGATTGCTGAAAACAGCTTGGGTAGGAGAGTTTGAATATTCTTAATCTCTTCTTTATTAGGTATAAGTGTAGCTTCACCAATTTCATATATACAGTATATATGCATTATTGTTACATTAATCATTGCAGCTGCAGTTTTTGGTTTTCAGGTTATTTGCAAAATTTCAAACTAATTTCACTTCGAGACTGCTCAACGCATGTAACTTAATCGGGTGAGTTATGAAAACTGATTTTGAATACAATCTGTGTTATGTTTGCTTCCTGACTGAAACAGAATCAATCCCTTTGATAACCATTTATCATTTCTTCAAATCAGCTACATGGGAATGCAGACAACTTCAGCTTGTAAAGGGTTAAGCCATTTCCCTGTAAGTTTGTTCTCATCCTGAGTATTACATCACCAGGTGAGATATGAAAGCTGATCAGATACTGGAATACCAGTTGTATTTGACTGCACAATTTCTTCAAATCAGCCTTAAAGATTTTATGGTTTGGTGATTACTAATTCAGCATGTTAGGGGTTAAAATCAAAACAATTCTCAAAAACTTTTTCTCAGACACAAGTATTACATCATCAGTTGAGATATGAAAGCTCTTACTCACAGATCTGATATAAGACTTATTCACAGGTCACACTGACGTGATTATATCTTATTCACCTCACCACACCAATACCTTACTCATGTACTTCATCACTATTCGTTGACATGACATCGGCTTCAAGTGGACTATCAACAGAGCGTGAACCAAACTCTGGAAAACAAATGAGTCAGTGTCCGAATAGTCACTGTCTTCCTGTTTTCATGAATTTTCGGAATTATCGTCAGGACTAGGATTCAGGGATCGCTTCTCGATCTCCTATTCAAGTGGCCGTGTGTGAAGTACCTACGTTAAAAAGCTTGAATCATTGTCTGGTAGGCGTGCAATGCAAATATCAAATCGGTGAATCATGAAGCTTTCAGTATTTTCCCAGAATTTTTCTTTTTGTGGTAGAATTAAAGAGTCACCCTAACTAATTACCAGAACAGCTAGCCAATTAATTAAGGGTGTTTGATTGTGCCATTAGGGCTGGAGGTTTTGCGTCATTTGCAGCATGGTTTGCCTCCTCTGTACATATACTCTGTACTATATTTAACATTGAAATGGCGAGAATGAACGAATGTATGCTCTAATAGTGAAATGGAATGTTTATCGGATGGAGTGGAGTGCCTATTTTAACTAACCCCAATCAGGCTCTACAAATACAGTGGCCGCCGCTGTAATGTCAAAGAAGCGTTCCCATGCATGTCTGTCTTGCCATGGGGCTTGTGAAATGTTGACAGCATATTTGGCTGTGCGTTTGTGTGTTATAGGGCTGTATTTCTATAGATAGAGTGTATATTAAAAAGGTTAGGTATTATTTTTATTGTTGTTTCCTTTGTTATCCAAAACTACTCTTTCAATTACAATTATATGTTTTCTGGTGTAAAGTCTTTAATTGGAAATATTCAGTAACACAGTCATTTTTTCTTTCTAATAACTTCTTATATTGTACATTAAGTAAATGAATCAAATCAAATCAAATCAAATATTAAGTAAATGTTATTAGCCAGGTCAACTAAATGATAAACATCTATAAATAAATAATAAAAAGTTAATCCAAGTTGACAATGACAATGTTGATAATTGGTATGTAGCTACAATGTTGTTTTGTAAATTGTTAAAACTATTAATCAAGTTATGAATCAAGAAATAGATGTAATACAACTCTTTCATTCATGATGAGCAATGCTTTGATAATTATTCTAGTGTTGTTAGCAGTGTGATGTTTCTTCACAGATTCATCTATCACACATCAAGATTAAAATCGCTGTTATCCTTATATTTCTCTTGAATATGAAGGAATTTACTCTATTGGCCATGTCAAAGGAGATGTAATGATGAAAGCATGATGGTTTGATTCCCTACTCCCATTTCTACATATGACTATGGTTAAGGCTGACTCACTTTCAAGTAATTTGCAAAAACCACATCTGAAAACAAGCACAATAAATTCAATTGACCTTTGCTTAACAATAACCTTTTTGTTTGGCCAAAGAAGACTGACAAAACAAATTCTTACCCAAGTCATGTTGTCTTGAAATTTATCCATTTCTGGCTAGAAATAAGAAGAGACGGAAGTCCTTAACTTTGGTTTTGTTAAGAAAATATTTTCGTGTATTTTATATCATTCAGAAGCGATTGAGACAAGCCTGGGTTTTTACTACTCTTCAAAAGGTAAACACAAAACAAACCTCATAGCGTTTGTCTCTCGTGTTCGGGAGGATAACTCTTTGTTTTTGTACCGTTGTTAAATAATTGCTTAGGAGGGCTGGCAAAGCTTACTACATACCTCCATCAGGACAATATGGCCACAATAAGCATGGGCGCTTCCGTACAAATATTGCCCAATTCTACAAACGCTTGAGTCTGATTCAATATGTTTGGATTTCTGTCTGTAAAGGCTATCGGTAGCATAAATGGACAAAAAGTTTTAAGGTTTATTCTTAATATTGTTAGTAATTTACAAAGAAATCTGTATGCTCATTATAGCATTTGAAAAATATTTATTCATGATATGACATTTGCGGAAGTGGGAGGATATGATTTCCTATTCATTATAATCTGAAATTGTGTTATTATCATATCATTTAAATGATATTTTTCACAAATTTTGAAAGAAATAAGAGAAAGGTTTCTGCCCAGATTGGAGCAGGATGAATCGAGCTGTCGTCATACATTATTTGAGGCTCGTTCACCAATCAAACCTTTTTTGGACAGACCAACTAACTCCTCGTCAAGCTGTAAAGTTAGACATGAAAGAGGCAGAAGCACATTTTGTTTTGGTAAACAAAGTGATCTCACAAAAATAAAGATAAATGTTATCAATTGCAGAGCTTCACAAAATTATCTCATTCAGAAGCTCATAGCCAAATGGTAACATGATGGTGTCCATTCACAAGGCCTATGCTTGGGACAGCCCCAGTGACCTGCTTGGGTAGACCTTGCCACGTTTCCCCAATTTTTTGTGCTTGTCCAGGCTTATGCAACTGATTTCATCAGTCCAATAAGAAATCATTTTAGAATTGCATCTATTTGCAGAAGAGAGCGCTGCACTAAAAAGACAAAAGCAAGGTTTATATTAGCCAGTGACAGAAACTAGTGCAAATTAGAGCCATGTAGTGGAAGACGGATGGTGTAATAAATGTAGTCAATTGTATCTGTAAGGGTATTTTAAAAGCAATAAGACAATCTTGAAAAGCTATCTCTCAACTAGCTTATATATTATATTTGTTCAAATCACAACACCTCTTGTGACACGCCACAAATATGCCTCATTTCTCATTGACAAAAAAACCCAAACAAGCTCCTCAAAATTTGCCATGTTCTAGACCGTTCAGATAGAATCAAAGAACGGAGGCGTGCTTTGTGGGACGTAGAAAAGGTATAGTCGGTCCTCTTAATCTGTGAGTGTAATTATAGCCCCTAACATGTTGATAGGGTATCGCATGGCTTGCAGATAATCCCAGCCAATCACAGCCCAATCCCCCTTTCTGTGTTATCACTGCCAGCGGAGCGCTGTACCTTTATTATCTACACTACAGCTCTTATATACCTCTACCTGTTTGTTATGTCTCTGCTTCGATAAGTACACGTTTCAAGTGGCTGCTAAAAATGTGTTGATACCATCTACAACTGATGTTTTTGTCATGTTTGACATTAACTTCTTTGACATTGTGATTTTGAAGGGGAGTGAATTGTTGCAGATTTTCTCTATGGGTTTATTTTTCTGAAATAACAAGTCCGAAATATAAACATCGAAATGAGATTTGACTGCCATGTCAATTTTAACTTTAATTGACATAATTAAGTTTGATTTCCTCTGTTTTTTTAAAAGTTGTATTGCTTATATTTGTTGATAGTTTGATCAAGACATTTATTTTCCAAAAATGATTCTTGCAAAACTTTTATCTGGTTTCAATTGTCTTTTTCATTGTCTTTGTCAAGCTGAACAATGTAATTTGATAAGTATTGACTTTTTTTTGCCAAGCAATAAAAAAAGGTAGTATCTTATATTATTTTTGTCATCATAAATAAGTTTATGCCCCAAGACATCCTTTTTGATTTTTGATACATACAAAATACAGCAAGAGGATAGTTTTTGTTTGTCAGACAAAAGAGATATTTTATCAGTAAGACTAGATCCCTTGTGTAAACAGATTTGAGACCGAGAGTGATAAGAGGGACATCTCGCTAACAGTGGGTCTTGTTTACTCTCGTATTAATGGAGATTATGTCACAGATATTGTTTGTCCAATGTCCTCTCGAGTCAAATAATTGTAACTTGAGTTTGAATGAAGCAGTTTTGATATTTTGCCTTTTAACCCTATGTCCTTGATGTTGGCAAACTTAGAAATATGATTTCGTTGCAATTGAACCAGATTTATAGGTAGGTTATGATTATGACTGTAGATGTACAAATCAGACACGTTTTGATATAGCCCAAAAAGGGTGTGAAACTTATAAGAATTCATAAAAATTGGAATGAGTCTAATAATTGTAACCTGAGTTTGAGTAAAGAAGTCTTGATAATTTTACCTTTTCACAATATACCTGTATATCCTTGAATAACCTTTAATAATGTATCAATTAGTTTTATCATTTAACAATATTTAGTAATGTATTTCCATTTTGAGCAGAAGTCAATATATAGGTAGGATATATGACCGATCAATGCTCAAATTTGAAATGTTTTTATATACCCCAAAAAGTTAAACAAATTAGTTAGGACATTCTATAAGTTTGAATGAGTTAAATAAGTTAAGATTTAATAACATTCCCTTGATCCCTGTTTGATTGTTTTTTTGTTTTTTTTAAAATTAATATTTTCTGGATATAGTGAAGACTTTGTGAATTAAATGTTTTGAATTTGTTACAAAATGAACAAGAATTCAATTGTAATATAGCTTAGTCTTCCCTTCAACCCACACAAAGAATGTCATGTAAAAGATTTCTTTAACCAATGTGATTATTTTCAGCAGTTTAGATCTATAAATTATTTTCACGTATCAGGGATAAAAAATGTAACCAGTTCAATAAAAGCTCGATCCAGTCTTCCTTCAACTGTGTGGAATGTTATTACAAATCATATATATAAGAACCAATGTGATTACTCTCTGCCAATATTATAAATCTGGAAATAAATAATTCAATTTCTGATTACATAATACAGAGGCAAAGACATTCTCTTCTCTCTTTGATATGAGTCAGAGAATAAATATTCTGATTCCTTTCAGGTCTGTTAATTTGATTTTAAATGAACATTAGTCATCAGGAGAACGTCACCTAAATGGAAATCGGGTAAGAGTTGTTTTTGATGATATCAAAGCTGAGAAGGGATGGATATATAGAAGGATAACAGTTTTAAGCTGTGGATATATTATAAGCTTAGTCAAGTCTCGCAGACTATTTGCAATAAGTATTCCTTTAAACTGCCGAGATTAAAATTCCTCCACTTCGTGGCTGTGTTGCAGCTTGCTGACAGGCTTGGGCGATCCGTGTCAAATAAATCAAATGTCTCTGTTTTTGCATGGCAATCGAATTCATCTTTATATAAGTTTTTCGTCTCGTTTCCTCAAATGAGGTGTCTCGTGAGCTTTATAAGATACAAGCCCTTCTTACTTATCTGTAATTGAAATCAGAAATTACGAAGATGTCTTTATGTGGGGGGTTAACAGAGGGATATCCTATCAATGAATTTCAAATTCAAGCTGTGCTTGGCAATACACTCTCAAAGCAAAGGCTTTTAAGGTTTGAAAGGACCCAGTGAAGTGGTTGTTTAGTAATCATCGAGTCATCGGCCTCGACTTTCAACTTGCGCAAAATTAAGGTTTTTTTTACTCGATCATGACAAAATTAAAATTTCAAAATATTTCACATTATTCACACAATGATTTAAATTGGGATTGTTTACTCCAAATGGAAAGAGATCATTAAGATATATCTAGTACTGTCGCTGCCTGTCTGTTACATGTTGGAGTTATCTAAATGTCTTTATGCTTTTCGGAATGTGTTTTAAGGGGGTGTGAATATTTGTGATCTAACTGTGTAATGTATTGGCAATTCAGTCAATGGATATGAATAAAATTGCACAAAAAGAAATAGGATGTTTAAAAGACCAATGGAGCCAAGTTAAATTCAATCTTTTGAAGCTTGTATTGTTGAATAGTAATTTTTACTAAGCTAAGTTGAGTGATAATGTTCAACCATCATATTCTTGTAGGTTTAATTTTTTTGGAACAACCCGAAATGAAGATAACATCTGTGAAGGACAATTAGAAGTAAAAACAATAAAAATATCAGAATCAACTTCGTCATTGTGACATATTTTTGTACAGATTATATTCTTACTCACTGAGGGAATCCTGAACAAGCCTTGTTATTGGAATAATTAACTTGTCATTTGGAAATCTCACTTTTATTATGAATACAGATAGACATTACAAAGTTAAATTGTAAAGTTTACAACATTTCGAAATGTTATTTGTAAATATTCAAAATGGTTTAAATGTAAAGTTAGAGCCTATTTCATGAAGTGTTTTTCTAATTATGAATCTATTTATCGACTGTGTGCAAACTATTGTCTTTGTTCAAGGGTCAGAAAGAAGATTCACAATAAACTCTAAAGAAATGAGTCTTTTCTATTTATTAATCTGCTAACCCTTTAATGTATTTGTTATGACATAGTTGTCATTTCTCTATTATATCTTCATTGACAATCCATATAGCATGCCAGTGTGATATCTATCACTCAAGCTGACTGTTTAACTCTTTTAAATTAAACGTGTTATTGTATGCTATTTATGATTGATGAATCCTGTAGTAAAAGGCCTTCTTTCAGACGGCCTCCTATGGCTGTCCATTTGAATCGTAGCGTGACTTGATCGTGTGCCGGCCGTCACATTCTGAAATGTTGGAAGTTAGTTGGGACTTCACTCACAGGGCTTTTAAGCGACTGTTGAAAAAGAAGCTCCTCCAATACAAAAGAGCTAGCCATGCAGGGGACCAGTCAGTGTCACACTAGAATTCAGGGGCCGTCTTATCAGTCAATTGATGATCCCTCTAAACATGTATGCCATCCACTTTATACGATGACAAATGGGATAAGTCTCGCCCATTGTTGCACTTCTGATGAGATAAACTCTTTGCAGTGTTAGCTCCTCACAGGGGAGCGCGAGGCTTTGCTGGAAAATTCAAGCCATGCTTTAGAGCGGAGATGGCATCATGAGGAGACATTCTTGAGTGTTAAATAATAGCTCAGCCCCTCCCCTGCTATGATGCGCCCTCTCGTTAAGTCACTGTTTGTCGGTATCATTAAACGTTAGATGTTTGTCTCTTTTGTCTCGTCGTTTAACCTCAATTTGTCAGGTGGTGGATCACGTATTCTGGTGCTGCCCCCTGGTGTGAATTTTGGCAGGGTTCGGCACACGACACTGACAACGGGTGACGTTATCTTGTCTGCAATTAAATAATCTTGTTCTCAAACTCATGCGATTCCTATCTTGTCCCTCAGCCTAGCAGGCCAGACTTAAAAAGTTTCTCTGCGCGTGCCATCTCTTTTGTCAAATCATTTTGCTTTGATTATTCAAGGATTGTTTTGGCAAAATGCCCAGATATGTATAGAAATAAAGAAAAATAATGGTATTTTCATTATTATTGAGTCAAGTATAGAATCTATTGAAAATGGAATTATCATTGAAATGTTATTGTCAAAAGAATATAGGTCTTTTTTCTAAAATATTGAGAAAAAATATATTCAATTACTTTTGTTACAAATATTTCTTATGACTGCTCATGTCACCAGTTACACTTCAATATCCTAACTGGATACAATCTGGTGAAGAAATTCTGCAAACTTAGTATCGATAGAAATTGTCTTCCTTGTGGTTGAAAGGGATCATTCTTGATGTATTGGGATCCAAGCATTGTAAATGCCATTTGATAACCAATAAACGTACATCGATCAATAAATAGTTCAGACATATATGAAGGTGGATATTTGTTGCGTGTGCATGTTCATGTTGCTACCCAGAATTTGAATAGTCTGATGACATGTGGTCAACTTTATCCTCAACTCTATGTAGAGTACCCAACAAATGCTGCTACTGGGGTAACTTTCACATTGCTACACTACTACTAGTACAGAGCAGAGTGATGATAAGAAATTCATTGGTATGTTGTATTTTTCCAATGTCAAACTAATTGATTTAGAACAACGTAAGCGCTAAGCACTTTTTTTGCATGAAGGACAAAAGTTTTACTGTTTGGTGAGCAGAAAAAGATATTGAATATGTTATGTTTTGGACTTTTTTGAAAAACTTGCTTAAAGTTTTGGGTTTTTTATTGAACAACTCATTTTCTTTCTTTTTTTAATTCCACCTATTTCAGAAATACTCATGAACATTGATTATTGTGTTCATTTCTGAATTAAAATTCAACTCAAAATAAACTTATTGCCAATCAACTTTTAAATACAATGATCAATGATTGCAGTGTGCAGCCCATTCAGAATAGTGAAAGCTAAGTCCTTCCCATCCTAGGAGTAATATTGATGAGTGAAAAAATCTCTTATTGATTTATTATTTTCAAATTAACCATTACAAGTCAAATATGTTTTTCATTAGCTTAGATCTAGAAATATTAGGTAACTTTATCAATAGGCCTCTGATGTCTGCAGGATAAACTTTGTGTAAGTTGAGATAGAAACTGATCTCTACATTGATTAATTGACTTCCCCAGTCTATAAGTGTAATAAACAGGTTATTTTCAGTTACTAATCTATTTAACATTGCAAGAGACTCCCACCCTAAAAGCCACCCTGTTTAGCAAATCAATTCATACATGGACATGTGTCAGCTCGAGATATGGCAATCTCTATTTCAGGAGTTGTTCTGTTCAGGCTATTTCCGATTATGATATTGGTTTCCAGAATGAGGAATGTGATGTTTCAGCATTCAGCATTCCTATTTGGTTAACATCTAGTTCCAGATGATTGTCACGTAAACTGATAATGGATGAACAAATTGGTGACCTTCATGTTAACTGCAAGGTCATGGAAAGATATTTTATATCTCTTAAAGAGTTATTTATTTATGTCTTTTTCAAACCATACAAAGGCTGATGAGATACATAGCCCATGGCCAGATGAAATCATTGTATGGCATAGGCAGTCATTCATATATCCAATGGGATGTCTTTAACACAATAAATTAAACAGAGAATGTTGAAGACAGGTTGAAGACATCATCAATAGGTCTAATGTGTTGCCAACAGATATGGGCAGTAGGTTACAATCAAAAGAAGAGAAATAGCACCAAAGAGAAAGAGAAGCAATATTTATGAATATTTAATGGTCCATAATAAAAAATCATGTGGGCAATGTTCTAAAAACCTTTTGTTTCACACATTAGTCTTCAACCTCAACCTTATAATTATAATTCACCAAGAGACGAGTTAATTACCGAGCCTATGACTCTACTTTCACATTTCACGGTTAAATTTTATTAGTTGTGGCTGTGAAGTAAATGGGATTAGAAGATCATAAATGGGAATTGAGGAGCTTTTTGAATAGCCATATGCCCAATTGCTTGACACAAACACACAGAGAAATACATTTTTATTGCAGGAAAGTGTTTTGTGTAAAAGGAAATGCAATAAATGTGTTGCAAAAGTTTATTTGCTAGTCTATGATGGCCTTTGTGCAGGTAGGCTAATGCTAACTGAAGAATATCTTTCTGAATGAAGATTAATTAACTGAGCAGGAAGAATGATGATAAATTATTGTGTTAATGTACAATAAAGTAAAGAGAGACAGCTAGAGTTTAGGCATAAAGTGATGAATTATTTCAACTTTGAAGGACAACAACTCGGAACATGCATTGACGTAAATAAATGCCCCTATATCAATTTGTCAAGCATTTCCAAAATATTGTATCTTGACATTGTTGCCCATTCCTTTGAGTACTATTAGATATAAAGATGTATGAAACTTGTGCAAAGGTTTTTGTCAATATTTTCCCTCTAACTTCCAATTGCCTAGCAATAATTTAAAATATGTCAAGAATTTTAAGGTTTGAATTACAAATTGATTTAATAACAAAATCATCATGTATCAAACCTTTAGCATCTGTAAAATTGAGTCTCATCATTGTCTTATTTTAAATTCTCTTCTTTATTTCATCATATCAGCTATTAAACCTTAAATTTCCTTGTCTGACCACAATGCTATTTAAATGGACAAGTTGTTGAAATTCTCACAATCATTGCTACTATAGACAAACAATAGTACTTTGATGGGCAGTATTTTGATCGGGGGAAAGAATATGAAGCTAAGGAAGGGAACATGTATATAAAAGAGATCTTTAATTGCCATGCTAGGAGATGTTTTGATGAAATATGAAGATTAGTTTTATGGTTAAAGAATTCTTTGCTCTGAAAGTCACTTAATTTTAGACTTGGTGGTAAGTCACTCAATGTTGGACTCGCGTGAAAAGTCACTCTATGAAGGATTCTTATGGAAAGTCATTCAATGAAGGACTCACATGGAAAGTCACTCTATGAAGGACTCACGTGGAAAGTCAATCAACGATAGAATCGGTGGAAAGTCACTCAATGATAGACTCATGTGGAAAGTCACTCAATGATGGACTCATGTGGAAGGTCAGTCAATGATGGACTCACGAGGAAAGTCACTCAATGATGGACTCATGTGGAAAGTCAATCATTGATGGACTCACTTAGAAAGTCACTCAATGATGGACTCACGAGGAAAGTCACTCAGTGATGGGACTCGCGTGGAAAGTCACTCAGTGATGGACTCATGTGGCAAGTCACTCGGTGATGGACTCATGTGGCAAGTCACTCAGTGATGGACTCACATGGAAAGTCACTCAGTGATGGACTCATGTGGAAAGTCACTCACTGATGGGACTCACATGGAAAGTCACTCAATGATGGACTCATGTGGAAAGTCACTCAATGATGGACTCATGTGGAAAGTCACTCAATGATGAACTCACGTGGAAAGTCACTCAATGATGAACTTGCTTGGAAAGTCACTCAATGATGGACTCATGTGGAAAGTCACTCAATGATGGACTCATGTGGAAAGTCACTCAATGATGGGATACGCGAAGGAAGTCACTCAATGATGGACTCACGTGGAAAGTCACTCAATGATGGACTTACTTGGAAAGTCACTCAATGATGGACTCATGTGGAAAGTCAATCAATGATGGACTCACGTGGAAAGTCACTTTATGATTGGACTCTTGTAGGAAGTCACTCAGTGTTGGACTCGCTTGATAGCTTCATTAGTCTCTATGTCAAAATGTCACCTAATATGATAAAGAATCGTATATCCATTAAAGAAAAATTAATTCTTTCGAGGGTCTACTGCAAGTGTCTGACACTTAAATAAAAGAAATCCCTTAAAAGGTCATAGCGTCATTTTCATAATTAAAATCTCTGAAATATCATGAATCTGCAAAGTTGCTGCTTTAAAAGAGTCCATTGTCAATTTGAATAGTAGCTGTATTTTTCTTTAAATTTCCAAAATATTTTACCTCAGAGCAAAGGTTATCAGGTGAAATGCAATAAATAGGAGTTAATATTGCCAATGCTGATATTAGTAAAAATATATTCAGGTCTGTTTTTGATGGTCATTGTTGCCGACCGAATTATTCTATTGGACATAAGAGACATTGAAGTTCCATCTGCTATGACTTCAGGGAAGGACTGCTGACCCCCTCATAGCTCAAGACCGGGTATCACTGCATTCCTACCTGATCACAACCCATTCTTGGTGGACCAGTGGTGGTCTGAATAGTACATAAATACATTATATTTCCACCACTAGGATTGACAGTGCTTATTGAGAAGACTCATAATACAGCTCTCGAGGAGCACTACTGTCACTATATAACACTACAGAAACTCTTCTACCACACAAGGTGGCCAAGTCTCCATATTTCATCCAATGAAAGGCGAGCATTTCCTGTTTGTATAAATCATAACGAAAGGGCACCTGTCATCAACTGGAGGTTGCTCAATCAACCCCTTATATATACTGTACTTCTATGTGGGGAACATAATGTTATAGTCCTCTATACACACCTATCATTCAGAAGCATGCCATCTCCCCGGCTTATGGCAGGAAGATTGGCAACCAATTGCAAAGGGTATTTTAGAAATAATGAATTTGCATCTGTCTCATTCACAAAGGTGACTGTTACCGGTGTTGATGTTTTACCGCTTTGGTGACACCTAGGTCCCCTAGATAGATAAGGTGTGTCCCTTTTCACTTTGACTCAAAGTCACTGAGGGTGTTTAAACGGCCAGTTCGACCGGGTATTTTCTGTTCCACAAATATTCGGGAGGGAATTCCCTTTTGCACGCGACACGTAACTTTTTTATATATTCGATTTGTTTTCTATTTTCTGTGTTTACAACTTTTTCATGTTTGGTAATTAGTTGTAATCCGTCCTTCAAACTGAAAAAAATAGCGAAAACAATCGAAGCCACTGACCAGCACTACCAAGGGGCTTAACTCTATTGCGATCATGGCGGCCATTAGATTGTTGTCCGCTGCATGATTGATCTGCGTTGTAGTAACCTTGTAGTTACTTGGATGTTTTGATTGTTGGGGATTAATAATGTAAATAATGTTTGCATAACTAATTATGACATCTCAAATGGCTAAGCTCAATCAATATGACACTGAGGAGAAAAGTGGCTTCGCTCCGGCTTCCCAATATAAACAAAGATTCGTCCAGACTATCGCACTCCAAATTACTCACAGTGCTGCAGTTTTCCGTACATTAAAAACTTTATGTGAAGTAACTTAGATATCTTTCTTAAAAAAGAAGAGTTTTACTATGAGTGAAGTTGTGCGAAGTCGAGGGCGACCGCGAAAGTACGATGGAAATTCGCCTGCGAGACGACAACAAGAGAGAAATGCCAAGCGGATTTATTTGGGAGACCTTGCTCAAAAATGGAAAGACCTGAAATCGGCACTGAAATTTACGGACTTTGAACTGGCAAAGCATTTGCTTGACAACCATGAGTTGACATGTGACTGCAAGTAAGTACAACTGTTTTTACTGTTGTTCACATGATAGGCTAATATAAACATGGTTATTTCTCTGGATGAAATTGCTTTTATCAACATGTCAATTCCATGATTTCATAAAGGAGTGACTGTTTTTGAAAAAAATGAAGGGAACTGTACTGTACAGTAGTTGTCAAAATTTGATGGGCATTGAAAAGATAGGTTCAACCAAAATTATTACTGCATAGTAAGGAAATACACATTTGAAGTTCATATATATCATAATTTTATTTCAGCCATAAGTAATACTAATTGAAACGAATAAATAAATATAATTCAAGTATTATATTATATAGTTTCAACTATTTTCATTTCTAGTTTTTATTAAGTTTCAATTCATAATTTCAGACAGAAACCAAGATACAGCAAACGTGCAAAGAGTTGGAGCACAAGACCTCTAAAGATCGACAAGGGGTACTCCTACAAATATGACCTACAGTGCATGATCTTTGAGGAGAAGGTCAAGGACCCTCTCCCAACAAACAGGAAAGCACAACCAAGAGAGGATGACCCCAGAAGAATCTCAAGGTCAATAGCAAAGATTCCGTGTCCCCCAAAATCAGAACTTGTAGCAAAACAAAAATCAAGGTTCTAGAAACATGATCAGATCAATTGAAATAATGAAACAAATAATTTGCTGTCTCTCAAACTTTATTAAATTTGTTTAAAAGTTTTTTCATGTACATGGTCGTCAATGTAGTTGACATATTGAAGTGTTGTAATAATATCACATTTTATGTACACATCCACATTCAAGATATATCTGGCTGTCCGTAGTTATTTTCATGAAACATTATCTCATTGTATAAAAATATTTTTATACTGTGGTTTCATTGTATATGATTAAAAGTTTGTTCATGTATATGGTCGTCAATGTAGTTGACATATTGAAGTGTTGTAATAATATCACATTGTATTGACACATTCAAGATATATCTGGCTGTCAGTAGTTATTTTCTTGAAATAATGTTGATTATCTCATTGTATAAATTTTGTTACACTAGTTTTATTATATATGATATAGGTCATATACAAAACATATACATGTACATCAAAAGAAAATGATATATTTAACATTACCACATGGTAACTCGTAGCTGTGAACAAAATGTCCTATTATAAAATTGTGCTTCCATAACATAACCTGTTCAATGCTGAGCTCACCTGAGAATGAATATACATGGTCTGGGTTTAATTACATATTAAATATGAATAAGCTTGTGTATGTACATGTGCTGTTGTATTACATAGACTGAACATGATGAAATCTACCTTTGTCTTACTTTTTATACACAACAATCTGTCCCAGACAAAATCCATGACATAATATGATCATGTTTTATGTGCACATTTAGCGATCATTTATGATAAAGTTGTTTTATAAATAGACCTGTAAATCTAGCTCAGGACAGTGTATGCTAGCTTTATTTATTGATATATTTAGATGTTGTGGTTTTATTACACATAGGAGATGTGAATAAATATATATACGTACACAGAAAAAATCATTAACTTTGTAAGAATATGCAAGTCCTTTGAATAATCTATTCTTATATACATATGAAGATTAATACATATATACAAATGAAGATTCTATTCTTATATACATACGAATAAATAAAAAAGTTGACACTCCATAAAATGTCTTGTCTTCACTGTACTACCAACTTCTAGAATACCATTTTATCACATTTGTTGTGCATGATAAAATATCCATGTACTGGATTCAATTATATTTGATGGATCACATCTATTTTTGGCTACTCTTTGTTTGAACATAACAAATTAAATAAGAGGCGCTGAACGAAAGCCTGTGTATTGTCCATCTGTAGAGGGGTAACGTTGTCTGATTGCTAAAACCACGCATGAAGGGACAACTTTCCTTTGTCCAGCACGCAAAACACCGTATGTCATCAGGATGAATTGTCTGTATGCTGTGTGTCGAAACATACGATTATTTCTCACATGGTCGTAGGCATATAAATCGTTCCTGTAGGCTCCGGCTGCGTCGAGAACATCTTCATCCATAACAACACGATTGAACTTTTCTTTAGTTGTAACACACTGTCCTCCCCTCTTTACACAACACCTGTTCTCGGCTTCTGTGGGCATTGGCTTGCAATTCCCACAATGACACCACCTAACTGGAGCTTGGTCTGCAGGGGGCTGGGGATCCGGATCATCAAAGGCTGATACTGCTGTCTGAAGTGCTGTGTCATCCCGCAAGATCATCTTAGTCAGTAGCTCCCTTTTCGCTACCTCGTCCAAACCGTCAATGTACTTCTGCAATTGTAATATCAAAATAAATACAAAAAATTCAAGAATCAGATGTTGGTAATGGTAATGTACTGACCAAGGTTTGCATTAATCAATTCGATGTCACAATTGATTATGAGCTGGGATAATTGATTTGACACTCGTCTTTGTTGAGAAATATCATATACAATAACATGTGTACATGATAATTAATTCCTAAAACTTACACATATAACAATTGAAAGCAACTTACTACTCACAGATGTGAGAAATTAAAACTGATAATAGGTTACCTGGACTTTCAACAAGCTTTCAGGTGTTAGTTCCGAGGTGGTAGATGTAGGCTTGGCAGATGTCTTGGCCGATGCAGGCTTGGAAGATGTCTTGGCCGATTTCTTGGCTGATGCAGATGCAGACTTGACTTTAGATCTTGCAGGTGCAGGTAGTTTTGAAGACGCTGGCTTGATTTTGGAGGCGGTAGAAGGAATTGGTATTTTCGATTGTTTGCGGACTTTGGTGGGAATCTCTGGTACATCCAGCGGTAGAAACCTCTGCAAACAGGATCATAATTTTAGATATAGTCACTATTAACGAAAACATATATCTTAACTTCATTTAGGTTAATTCTGTTGAAGATGCTTTTTAAATATGCCAATATGCTATATGTTATTGTCCAAATCAAATATATAGGGCAATATATAAGATATAACATTACATTAATATAACCATGTATCATGAAAAAACAAACCTTTCTCTGCCTATAGTTTCCTTCTTGGTTCCTCACAAACTAAAATGAAAAAAAAATAATAATAAAAAAGTTTATGTCAAACGGAATACCAGAGCAAAGCAAGAAGTGAATATTTATAATAAAAATAACTATTTACGAATATGAAATATTTTGATATTCTACATTATGTGATAGTAATGTTTCGTATACAAAGTCATAATAATTGGAATGAACTAATACATTTTTCAAATGTATGCCTATAATTTATGAATCAGCACATATATGACTTGATAAAGGGTATGGCTAGTGACCCTGTTATCGTGGTAACCCTATTATCGTGGTAAACTCATTCAAGTCTCCAAAGTCTTCAAGGAATATTTGTATTTGCAAAGCACATCATAGATGAATAAACTAAATACTGAGGCATTCAAAAACTTTTTTTTTTAATTTTGAGTAATATTTTCTCACATTTTTAGTGATCTGAAATGTTGAGTTTCATTTTCCTTCATGAAGCATTCACTTCATTTGCAATTAATTAAAAAACGATCCTGTCTTCACGAAATGTTGTCTGAGAGTTTTTCTATTTTGTATTTAAATAGTTTGATAGGTAACAAACAGAAAAATATGAAAGGAAAATGTATTGATGGTTTCAAAGATGTTGAATAAAGAATTACTTTTATTTCGAAAATAAGACCCAAATCCTAAAATTATGACCTTTTCGTTATATCAAAATAGGTTACTAATGATCTCAAAATAGATTGCAACATTCTCTTTTCATTTTATAGGTACAATAAATGTGAAAACAAGGATCTCACTTTTCACGAGCAATGTAACAAATATTTTATATGTACTTTTATTGTTAAAGAACAGCATTTTGTTAAGATAGTGTTCAAATCACTTATCAAAAATGGCTGCTCAGTAAAACTACGAGGAGGAGTATTTCTATTAGGATTTTTTTGTTACAGGTTTGCAAATATTGTTTTTAATATCCTTATTTCAAATCAATTTATATTCAGTTTGTAAATAATAATCTTACATTGGTGATTATATCTACAGAGAATAAATTATTAATTATATATTAATTACCTTGATAATAGGAACACTTCAGATAAAATACATAACACAGATAAGAATTTTTATATTTATGTCAAAAATTATATTTTCCATAGATAGAAGTTTAATTAACATATTTTGGAAGGATATATGTGCAGAGCTTAAAAACAAGAAACAATATTTAGATTGTACTCATTTAGAGGGAAATATACATGTGACGCAATAAGACCCACGATAATAGGGACCACCTTCATAGTAGATAATTATATTATGATTCTTGTGAACAAGGTAATGTTTTCTGGAAGAAAGACTCGCCGCACTTACCTCCGCAAAGGACAGGTCGCCGTCAATCGGTTGATCTTCGCGGTTTGTACACGGAAGTAAATGACCACACTGACATAGATCGCTGCAATATCTCTTCATCTGCTTACAAGGACATGATCCACGTTTTCCTGACCGAGAACAAGTGTTGTTGCACTGACAGCTCGCCATGATCGAAATTGAGGAAAAAACGCATGGTCATCTGTATTTATATGTTCATTTTGATTGATTCGTGGACATGTCACAATGTCCCTTCTCTTTTGACACTGGCACATGACCAAGTACCCCGCATCACCCCTCAGACCCATTCGACACGCTGACACAAACGTGATTGTCGCCATGTTGTGAAAACATGCAGCGTTGCATTATGGGAAGGGACTTTTCTCATTCTATTTATAGATCTACTTAACTGCTGACGCACTGTATCTAAAAATAGCTTCGTTAGCAGCATAAGCTTATCGCTGAAAACGTAATCGAACTGGCCGTTTAACGTCTGTCTCAACCATGGGGTATAAGGAGTGTGGGTGGGTGAGGTCAAAGGCATTCATACTGGCTCTGGCTGGTGGGATGTCCCTTCAACTGAGTTGGTAGAGCGTCTGACCCTTAACAGATCCACTGAAATTTACTAGGGTGGATGTTTCTGTAATATTAGGCAACCAATGAGGGGCAAGGACAACTCACAACACCATGAGCATGTCAAACTTTGGGTTGGTTCAGCTAGTTTGGCTTCTGCTTTCGTCTGCAGTGGAGAAAAGTTTTGCATGCATTGAAGTGATTGAAGTAGGATCTGAAGTGATTGAAGTGGGATCCATAGTTAGTAAGATCGATCTGGTGATCAAAGGTTTTACTGCAGTAAGTTGCCCTGTTGATGTTGCAGGTTCTCGCAATGCAATAATTCTGTTGAGCTCCAGTGATATACTGCAATTCATAGTTTTCACATGACGTCACGAGCCTCAGTCACGTGGTCCGTCAGCCATTTGTGTGGACAACCAGCGCAGGCCGGCCGTGCAGCGGCTAGTGCATTCTCACTATATTTTCCGTAGAATTAACGGTCTATCTAATGGCCGAATAAGCTCCAAAGGATGCGAATCTTGCACACATTATAAACTTACATGATTGCAAGACATGTTCATGTCGTATCTATGTGAATATTTGTACTAGCGGAGAAATAATTCAGACAATTTGAACTCGCTTCTGCCATCGATGTGACTTCGAACTTTCTCAAAAAAAACTTGAAATGAAAGGAATAATATCTATACAACCCCTTACATGCTTTGTTTGATGGCTTGTAGACTAAACACCATTTACGGTGGACATGCTATTTTTTATTTTCTTTGTTGAAATATTTTACATCGGGTGTTTAAAATATTATAGTTATTTTTCTCATTCTAATCACAGAAAATTGAATTTTGATGTAGATGATAATATATCCCCTCCCAAACAGCAATAGACTATTGACAAAGGAGAGGAATATTATTATCTTGGTTTCATTTCTTTTGAAATTGCATGATTAATTTCACTTTCCCGTGATTATGATTTTGGGCTACCCAAAAACATCCCACTTGTCAGACACATGCGGTTTTTCTAAATGTCATTCAAAAATCTTCTTCATAATTTTTTCCGTATTCATAAAATATTAGCAACATTTTAAATTAAATTCGACGTGCAGATCAGAATGAACTTTATTTTTTGTTCTCTTTGTGAGCATGATCCAGCTATTGAAAAAATGTCTTGACGTACGCTTATTGATATGTGATAAGACTATTATTTGTATCTAGTACAAATGCCATGTACCGTCACTCATAAATGATTGTGCGATTCGTTATTTACAATTTCAATGCACTTGTATTGTATGTATTTGTTTAGGTATTTGTTTTATTCTTTACATTTAATTAATCCGTTTATAAATAAGTTAATTTTCTCTCTTTCTCACTATTCTTGTGTTGTTTCGTCATTAGGTATTGAAGGTGAGAAGATCAATATGATAATGTGTCAACTATGGCATATCAATGGCAAGAGGTTTTTGAGAGCCTTATCGACGCCATTTCATCAGAGTATTCCTTGTAGAGTTATGTCATATTGATAAGTTGTACCTCTATTAGTATTACTTAAACTGGGCATCTTCCTAATGCGCATCAAGAATTGCGCCGTCATGGAAGACATTCGATAATAGGTTGGTAGATTATGTAGAGTTCGATCCCAACACTCAATGGTTTTTTTTCATCTAAATATGACATGGATTTCATTTCTTTGAAACTTAGATATTTGTGTCAGATATTTCTCATATTTTAAAATCTTTATTCCTAAATAAAACCGGGGGTTACGGGTGGAAGTCTTACCGAAAATTTAAGCTGATACACATAGATAAAGGTTTTACAGGTCAATTAAAAACTTAATTGAGATATGCGATGGAAGGAAACTATTTGTTTTCATATTAGAGAGTATCGTTGACGCAAAGTTTTCAGTTAGTTATTATGATAACAAAAAGTGCATGTGTCAGACTCAAACAGTTAAATGTTCAATTGATTCCTTTTGAAAACAATTATATACCATGTAGGAATTTACGTCTATGAATCATTGTTTTGATGGCAGGATTTGATGGCAGTTGAACGTCTTTAGAAACGAGTCTCTTACACAAGCACGGGAGACATCACACTTGTGATCTTTACTAAGAGAAAGAAAGATTATCGTAGGTTTGAGAATTCTTTCAAAGGGTCCAAATGTTCATATTTATTGATTCTACATAAAAATCGGTTTAGCGATCAAGCGTCCAGCGTCTGCACATCCACGACGAATGTCTAAGAATAACTAATACCATATCTATATACCTTCTACTTACTAATCATAACGTTCTTAACTAAATATGATATCTCGTATAAAGAAAATATTAAGTAGGTTTATCCTTTTTTCTCAGGAATTGTGCGGTAGTATGCTCACTGTCATCGAAAACTTCGGTCGATTCAGTCCGTGTTAAATGGAGTCAAAGTATAAACTGAAGTGGGAATTATTTAAAAAAACCGACCCCCTGTTACTTTATTTTCCACCTCTGCATCTCCACCTGAAAGAAATAGCAAATATACGACCCTTTATTGTGTTTAGAGAGTCAGTTACACACGATCATTACTGAGCCGAGTGGCTTGCTTGTCCATACAAATGGCTGACTTCCGGTGACAGTCTCGCAGTGAATGGTTTAGTGAAACCTATGAATAGTCTTATTAAACGTATTCAACCTGACCTCACGATTCACGGGAGCACTTTTTTTTTTTAAATTGGTTCCTTAATAATAATAATATAATAATGATAGTGGCTATTTATAGAGCGCCTCATCCATACACTCGTGCATGCTCATGGCGCATAATGAACTAGTGATAATTACCCAGTATAGAAGTATGGAATGATTGTGCATATGCTTTCCTAACTGTTAAGTATATCCTGGTGACTTACAAGTGTTGATGTCTTAGCATTCCATGGACACACACAGCTCCTTTGCAAACTCACTGAAAGCTACTCATTGTGAAATCACCCACGTGGTAGAAAAGGATAGTAACAGTTATGATCGTTGATGTCATTGGTAAGTTACCATTTCAGCAAAATGCTTGTACCTGATTTTCAAAGATATTAGGATCTCCTTTCATAGAAAGTATGTCATCACAAGTAAGCAATAAATACTATTCAAGTAGTCCATCTATCATTTCTGAAACATTTTATAGACTTGCCTTTGTTGCATTTTGTTACTGGACTCCTGTCTAATAAGTCAACATCTATCAGTTTCAGAAAGCTGAATACATAGGTCTATAAGGCTATAGAAGATAGAGATCTCAAAGACTCCCTTGTGTTTTAGTACAAGTTGTAGAATATGGACTTGCTTTTCCAAAATTTCACTTTGAAAAATAAAATATATTCCTCAACTATTCTATTGCTACTACTCAACTGGTTCTCAGGACTTTGGTAACCATTTTAGTTCCAAAGGTTAGAGGTTAATCGTCAGCTGTTTCTGTCTCTTTATGGTGTATAATGGTTGAAATATGAGGAAAAATCCTAATTCTGGGTACAATAGAGTTTGCCTTAGTGACTGGCTTGTGAGGGCGTTATTTACTCTATCCTACTCTGCATACAAACTGCTTAACATCAATCAAAAGATGTCTTTCTAATGCAATTAAAAGGCCCAGGTAGCTATTAGGCTTGGTCCATAATATAAATATTTGCAAAAACTTCATTCAGACTATTCTCATCAGCACAACATTCTTCAAATATATACTTTTAATTTGACTAACAAGTCAATATATTGGCTAGTTTAATGCAACGGTTGATCAGTTCCAATCTACAACACTAATTAAGACAAGTCTTTAAGCTCAGTTTTTTCCCCCCCTTTGTTTTCATATCTAATATTGCCATATATAATAATTGTGAAATTTACTATCGTTTATGTTTCTTCAAACTTCAATATTTGCCTTAAAATCATATCATTGGTTAAATATTCCTATAACTAATAACAATTTTAAAATTGTATCAATGATTAAATATTCCCTTGACAGATGATAATTTTGGTATGCTGCAAGTCCATTCGTAGTACCCCATTGAAAGGTGTCATACTCAAATAAATGTTTTAAAAAATACATTCAGGTACTAAAAGGGATTATATGCTCGCATGAATGTAAATTAAACTTCTGATGTTGATTGTTGTATATTGCTGCAATCATTCACACATTTGCTTTAATAAATGCTGTGAACAAGCAGAAGAAGCATGGAGGGATAAGATAACCCTGCAACAGACCAGTAGGCAAGTTTTCAAGGGGTATTAGCTCTTGAGGTGAAGTAGCCCCTACTTTGTTCCCCCCATAGACTTCTCCAGGACTTCCACCATATCCTGAATGATTTGTGCAGGGCGTAGATGAGCTATTGTGGACACCTCGTCTCTTAGATACTTTCAAGCTCTTTCCAATTTCTTACAACTGTAAAGCTGCAATTGGCATTTGGGTCCTTTAAGTTATTGCTGTTTTTCAAGTAGTTGGATAAATATTAAGTAATGCAGGTGTGAATTGGCTGAAAAAAATACTGGATATGTATTTAAATAATTTTTTCAATTGAATGCATGTCTCGCTTTTGAAAGATTTATGGAGACTTTTAAATTCTTTTCTCACTCGCAACAGTAGTTTGGACTTGAGGATGGTGATAAAATGTCCTTAGAGCTTTTAGGGTATTATGTTAATAAGGGAGTATCATGACCACAGAAAATGAAATTGAGTAACATTCAAGGAAGTTGAATGATTATAAAGCCTTGTGCTAATTTACGATTGTTAATTAAGCAAAACTAACTGTGGAGAGATTATATATGAAATTAAATGCCTCTCAACTGCCTGACATTATAGTCTAAATCAGTCTCGTCAATTATCTACTATGCAGTCTCTAATCGTGTAGAAAGAATCTTATGGATTAAAGATTTTTATAGATCAAGGAGAATTTCAAAAGATATTGGTTTATGTAGATATTCATAGAAAAGACAAGTTTACTTTCATACAATTCATTTATATTTCAAATATTAATCCTAATTCACTCGTATAAAATTTTATGTCTAGGATCATTTTTCAAATGCATTGTTTAAAACCTACCTGAAGTTTTAAATATATTAATGTACAATGTATTAAGTTTGAGGCAAGATAAAATTATTTCTAAAATTATGTTTTCTTGTAAATTTAGAAATGAAGAGACAAATACTTATTTTGCAACAAGATTAAAAATGTCAAAAAATTAATAACCAGTCGGTGTGATATCGACTTCTAGATGGTTGATACAAGTTGATATTAAAGATTAATATGTATTGGTACAGAGGTGCTATATAGGCATTCTTGAGGTTCTATACATTTAGTTGATATCAAGATTAATGAGTAAGATATTAAGGTGTGATACAGTCATTCTGTAGGGCTGATACGAGTTGATATCAAGATTAATGCAGCCTATCATGTAAGTCAGATCAGTGAAGCTGATCAGTGACAATTGACACATGGCTGTGTGTGATATCTGACAGCTTGTTTACATGTGTTTCTTTCTTTCAGAGTTGGGCCAGATGACGTGATTGACAAAGCTAGAGAGCGGTAGGGGACTAACGGGACAGAGTGGGCCACTGCGGGAGTTTGCTTCCCCACATGGTGTGGGTCAAGAGCCTCTGCCATTATTAAACCCTGGATCTATCAGCCTATTGTAATGAGGCTATCTTGTCCCCGGATCAGGATCCTATCTACTCAAGCCAATTAACTAATGACTTGAGGAACATCTGCTTTAACCCTCTGATTGCGGAGTTGGGGACATAGTCATTTGACTATGTTTTCATGTCTCTGTTGACTGCTTTAACCCTCTGTCTGCTGAGGCCAGGACATACTCATTTGAATATCTTATCATGAATAAGGTTTAAAATGCTTTGGTGTAACGGATAGGCTTATTGGATAACCAATCAAACACAATCTCTGTTTGATCCCGCCTGGGCCTGACAGCAACAGGAGACGACTGCATATCTCTCCTAAGTTGGGGTGGTAGCGCGACAAAATACTTGTTTTACGACCCATTACCCTTAAACTGCAGGATCAACCTAAAAGAAAGAGCTTGTCGGGTTGTATTTGATTGTCTGCCTTTAGCAGAGTATCACTGCCGTATCAGTGTCATCTAATTGCGGAGTAATTCAACAAAGTCATTTCTAATTATGAATGTCCATGAAGCGCAAACAAGAACAAGTGAAGAAAAATGTTGACAACTTGTGAAACTTTGTCTTGTTTGTCAAAGTTCAAAAGTGCTGATATTGTGCACATGTTTGTGACGTGCTCAGTAGTAATAATTCAGCCAATCACCCCTGGCTTTTGACCCATGTTTACAAGGGGGATTCTCCAAATTGCTCAGCCTGAGCCGTCCCAGTGTTACCTTACACACTAAACAGGTGCTTGTCCGCTATCAGTCTCTCTCTACCGTAAAGAGAGATATAACATTCTAAAAAAATTGCATTTGTCACTGTTCAATAGAAATCCTGATGTACACCTGAATTCTGGGGGGAAATTGTTTTAGTGGTATTTAAAAATTGGGTGTTTATATAGAAGTTGACAACTAAAAGGATTAATAAGAGAATGTTGATCATCTTTTAACCCTAGTAGCCACTTTATTCAGTCTGAAGACAAAATTGTTAGGAAGAAGTATTAGAAAATTAAGTTTTTTGAACTTATATCCCTTATTTCCCCACGATACAGGCAAACCTCAAAGCCCTGATACTTATTCAAGTTGGCTGTATACAAGATGATTTAACGTACGACATGGAAAATGATTCATGGTGATCTGTAAATATCATGTCCTCTCATTTTATAACCATCTCTGTTGATAGTTTGATTGTTCCTATAATATATTATATACTTTCTATTCCTGTTGAAGTTTTTAATGAGGAATTCTATTGCAAGTGTCATTGTCACCATGCTTGAAAACCATATGAATCTTACTGAAACATTTGCAAAATAAAAATGTTAAATATTGATGCAGACTTGCCCTATCTGTCACTACACATATCTATCAGGTTAAGTTAGAACAATTTGCAATGCTACACTATTAATATTATTTCAACAAAAAATTACCTCGCCTTTATTTTACTCTCTTTACAATTTGCGAGGCAGTACGGTATTGATAGGTCCAGTCTAGTGGTGCGGAAACTCCCAACATACATCGTTGAACAAGTTGGTGACTAAAACCTGGGTTTACATATCAGCCAGAATCCTGTCCTTGTATTGTCAACGCGAGTCAGGCAATTAAACTTCTCTTATGGAGGGTGGAAGTCACGTAAAGCTGGTGTATATCAAGTTATTGCCAACCATTGTGAGAGTCAATATGTTGTTACTTTCATGAAAAAAGTATTCGGTATTACTATTTCTGATCTTCAATAGAAATGTTCATGTCAGGAAGAAGTCTTTTTCTATTAAATTTTGATTTTGTTAAATATTTCACTTGGTTACTTGTTTGTTTTTTCCCCCAATCTTTTGAGCAAACAACGTTTGATGTAACTTCTATAAGTGGCATTTAAGAAGTTAGTATGATGACAAAATAGGAATTTTATGGATTTACAAATTACAATTGCTTGATAACAGTATTAGTGTCTACACCAAAACATCACATCTCTTTGCAATAAAGAAGTTGCAATTCCATAAATTTCCTATTTCTTCAAAGTTTAATATGGACCTTATTGCATACCACCAAAGAAAAGACAAAGACATTTTTATCATATTCTGATTTATTTACAATGACAAATGCTCACAGTTTGTACAATGGTGAATGTCCCTCTCCTCTGCTGCGCTGAAACCACCCACACTGATGAGTATGAGGACAACGTTCCCACAAATAAATAGCTATAAATACTAGCAAGCTGATCAAGCTTCAACCTAACATGACTTCAACTAGATATACCCCTTTCAAAGTTTAACTTTTAATAACCTACACAACAATAGATCTTAGTGACAAAAGATCTACCAGTAAATGAATTGTCAAATCTTATTGAATGGTACAAAAACTACAAAAATCAACCTCAACATTTGATCCTTAACAATGAATATTAATCTTTGGGTTGCAGATGGGACAGGAATACCAGAAGCTGAATTGATAATTTTTTTCAGACATTCCAGTATTTTAGCAATATGCTTCCACAAATTCATGCTACTATGAACCATTACAACCAGTCTGCCATTATAATCTGCTGCCTTTAGAGGGGTTTCAGATCAACAAAAACTATTTAGATTAAGGGGTGTGATCCAGATATGTTAAACAAGATTGATGCAGTAAAAGGAAACATTAAGGAGATTGAATTGATGCAATAATATATGACGGACAATATGTGACATAGCAAGTATGTCAAGATATATCTCTATCAACTATAAAAGATCTTTCTTAATTAAAAATAAATTTTTAAAAACTGACTACTGGTTTTAAAGAGCCACTCCGTCAAATATGCCAAACGTAATCAATGGTGTTATTTGATCGCGAAGTATCGACTGTTACCAAAAAGAAACATTTTAAAGCTTGTTGATTTTTTGACAGTGACAGTATGAAGGTTGAATGTCGCAATTGTGATCGAAAACCGGACTGTGGCGCGCGTCAACTAGCCAAACGTAATTTTGGAAACTTATTTAAAACAGCTAGGAGGGCAGTTAGGAGTTGATAGTGTTTGTTAGGTTATATAACTAGTATCCATGTATATTGGATGTAATATCTACACCTCTGTGCATTTATAAGGCTGTTTTTAGATGTTCATGGAAAACCAGTATTTGTTATAAATCTGTCTTTTCACATGAACAATTAAGATGTTTTGATTTTATATTATCACATATGAAATTTACGTTCGTATCAAAGGTAAATGAAATGTTATGAAAATCACGGAGTGGCTCTTTAAAGAATTCTTCTCATGTTTGAAATAGCTTTCAAGAGTGCAGGAAAGCAAGGGAATGTCTGCAAGCCTTACATGCACAGCAACAATGGAAATTGCACAACTTTTCCCACGATGAACAGAAACATCCATGCTGCACGAACAATCCTCATTTTCAAAAAATAAATGCAGCATCTTTATTATTTCACAAGAGTCAATGAACAATGAATACTTCAAAATATGTATTGTGAACAAGCAGAATCATCCTTCTTTGATAAGTGAGAAAATTGAGATCAATAACCCCGTTTTGCATGAAAATTTCATTGCAAAATTGACTTTGGTTTTAATTGTTAAAATCTTTTATTTGCCATATTAAGATCAGGCCCTGGAGTCAGTTTAAATACTGGCAAGTCTATCTTAATCAATGGATAATTTAAATCTTACTGCATTTTGTGACACTCAAGGCTACTGCAGCTGAACATGACCATCAGAAATCTTATTCTGTACCTGAACCAACACAGCTAAAACAAGCCAACAGTGGTCTCACGCAGTTTTACCTCATAAAAAATTCGGTCCAGCAAAATTCTCCCTTTATTTTCAAAATGAATTTATATTCAAACAATTTTAAATGGCCATTTTAAAGGTTAATCTGACTAAAAATTTCATAGCGTTAGTAAGGAATGAGAATTCAGAAAGATCACTTACCAGTTTTCTACCCTGTACTGAATTTTGTAAACAGAATGTTACTATTTGCATATCATCAGGCGTGCCCAGCATAAAGGAAGTTACATCGCCATAGAAAGGGACATCTTTGACACATCAATGAATATTATGGATAATTGTACAAGTTTGTCACAAGAGTTTTAAGGAAAGTTTTCTACTATTTACACACAAGACTCCCATTTAAGCCATCCTGTACAACTCTGACAAACCATTGCATTTGACAAGAAAAACATTTGCTCACATCTTTTGTCAAAATGAATTATTAAACACATCAGACAGCTTGACCCTCTCCCTGCAGCATGCGTTTTAGGTTGCCGACCATTATTGCAGTAGGCAGTTCAAACAATCTTAAACCTTCAATATTTACACTCAAACATACCCATGCATCAAGACTTAATTCGTAAAGAATATCTATTTGTTCTATCCTGGTTAATAAATCACATCTTCACACAAAACAGCAAGGAAGAAACATTTATATATCAACATAATCAATGAAGTTTTTATCAGATGAATTGCACATCTCTTATTGAGTGATATGAAAGAAGGTTCAAACATTGACTTGAATCAACCATTTTCATTACACCTGAAACCTCTATGAGAAGTTAGCCAGATCATTAAAACAAATATTATCTTTGTTTTATTAAAATTTTCTCATATCTTACTGCATTGAAGATCTGAATACTCGTCTGGAGCAATCATGTCAAATGACCTATTACTCCAGCCAATCAGCAATGAGTCTAGGAATACCATAGGATATCTGTGATTGGTAGAAAACCAAGAAAGATGCAAGATGAAAGCCAAGGTCTCTTGATTGGACTCTATGAAGCAGTAATCTGATATGAAACGCAGCAAGGAGTTACAGTTATCTGATTTTAATGAGATTTGGTTCATGAGATTTAACTATATAATTTTATGTTTATAATACACATCTTCTTAATCTTATTGCATCCTCAGCTGAGGGAGCAGGACACTAAGAAACTATCAGGTGTTATAGAAGTCAGCCTCCTGGGAACTGCAACTAACTAACTTGTACATGTAGAAATCTGTAGTCATATGCTGACTCAGGGTTTCTATACTCTAATCATATTCATGCCTAAAGGCTTGACCAAAAAAAGTCAATATGTTCATGTTCTAACATCTCACGCTCAAACATAACACTAAGACTCTCAGACTGGGGAAACTGTTTGTCTAGACATTGTCTAATATAAATTTTATATGATTTACATATTCACAAAGAGCACGCAGCTTCAGAGTTACAATTGGGATGTAAATGTTATTCACAAAACACTTTAAATACTCTCATTAAGACAAAGAGTCATGGGCATGAAGAATGAAAATTAAACACCTTAACAGCTCTAATACAAATTATTCAAAAGTACCTGCAATTACATAGCAATTATATTAACATTGCTTAGACATGTAAAGCTACCAAATATATTTTGTGATGATATTTGTATTCATTGCTTTGAAAGGCTTCTGATTGCAGGGGAAAAAACTCTAGTGTTGTCTTAGGGTCAAATTGACAGACATCAGTATTTTAAAATATATTAATTGTCAATTGTCAATCAAAACATTCTAAAAATTAAATTGCCTTCAAATATTTTGTTTGCTATATCTTTAAAAGTGCAAATTAGACCAAAAATGGACAGCCTTACTATATTTCTGCCTTAACCATTTTAAAGAAAAGCATTCAATGTTTTCTTTATTTTATTACAAGTATGAACCTTGATGATTGATGCTATTTGTGAATTTATGGGGTTTGTAAATGAATGCGATTCATGTGGAGAGACCTTCATGTAAACTTTTAATGGAGAATTGCTCACTTGGTTAAAGGATATGATTCCGATTCTTAAAATCTTCCTGGCCTGTACAGCCTTAGATTTAAGCATTTCACGTATCATTCTATTAGCTGGTTTTAATGGTTTCCAAAATGAGACTACTCTCTAACTGAATGTTACATTGAGGCAGTGTTTGAAATAGCTGCCCGCAAGACAACTGTTGATCTTCAACTTTAGCCGGAGACAAGTTGCCAGCAAAACCCATACAGCCCAGTTTGATACTTGCTGCAAGGAACATTTGGCTAAGGTCACTTTAGCACTATGGTTGCTTTGGATAGACGAATAAGAATTTATAAAGTGAGTGTTGGATACTACAACTGTGTGAGCAGGAATGCATCTATGAATGCCCAGCAAGGTTGCTCGAAATCTTTACAAAGTTCAGCTCAGCAAATTGGTATAAGATTACAAAATTTCACTTCTTCTACACACAAAGATCACCATAGTCTTCCGTGTATAAAACAACTTGTCCAACAGCCTTACTGGCAGCACAGAACATTTGTTATTTATTTAAAATTGACAACTCTCTTTGGCTCGGTTGGTTTCAAGATTTTAAATTCACTAGTTGAAAGGGCCTTTTGGCAAGTGGAGGCAGCTTCTGTTGTTCAATTGTATTGTATTTCTATAAGGATGACGAAAACTATTATATGACATCTATACATATATTTGGTTTCATACCTTCAACAGACAACCTCCGAAAACTCATACATTGATTCTGAAGCTCTGAGAACCATTACCCATTCACAACTTGTTTTGTTCAGTCAACTCCAGCATTTATGCTGCCATCTTGGCGATACATTTTGATAAATTTGCCATTTATGCTGAAACTTGGAAGCAACTGAACCTTCCACAATAAATATTTGACAGGTTTGTCATGTATGCATAATTGGTGAACTGCAATGCCTATAAGCATCTGTTCACATGTGAATACAAGCTGAGCATTTTGAGAAACACCTTACATGGCACATCTCTTGTTAAAGTCACCACTAAGCTTAGACACATAAGAGAAATGTTGCTCCACAACACAGTGTTCAATGTGTCTTATTGTCACGTCTTATTGTCAAGTCAATGTTGAGGTAAAATAACAAACAAGATGCAGATCTTTCACACAAAATAAGTTGCCAGCCAATGGAAATTGATCTTCAGCTGACAAGAGCCAATCAAATCACTGATCCTTTCCACAGACAGCCAATCAAATCAGTTGTTCTCTTTGTCTGCAGCTGTTGTTCAGCTAAAAGCAGCCAATCAAGTTACTGGTCTGTTTCATAGACAGCCAATCAAATCAGTTGTTCTATTGGTCTGCAGCTGTTGTTCAGCTAAACGCAGCCAATCACGTTACTGGTCTGTTTCATAGACTGCCAATCAAATCAGTTGTTCTATTGGTCTGCAGCTGTTGTTCAGCTAAACGCAGCCAATCACGTTACTGGTCTGTTTCATAGACTGCCAATCAAATCAGTTGTTCTCATTCTCTGCCGCTGAATCCTCATCAATGACATCATGGCTGGTGCTGGATGAGCTTGTGTCACTGCCGGGGTCCGAACTATGATTTGTGTTCTCTGATGAAGATATATGTCCGTTCACTTTTGGCTGATAGTCTGTTATAATCACTGTCACATTGTTGACCGTTACTGGGGTGTTTCTGGCACTACTCCGGTCAACGTTCCTTAACCTTGGAGGACTGGAAGTAGAAATCATGTCAACAATTAATTCCTCTCTCATGTTGCTGTCAAAATATTAGCAAGCCCTGACAATGTCAGCTAATAAGTAACAAGGCAATGAATCTAAAATATACATTAAAGTCTAACATTTATAACATTAAGAAAATATTATGACAAAAGCAGGAATCATAGATCTGGTTATGTGCCCCTCTCTCTACAAAGCAGTGCCATTTCAACCATTCTACAGCCTTCTCACATAATGATGAGCAACCAGCACGGAAGCAACAACCTTTACCATTAAAGTATGACCTGGTTAAAAACCTGGGTGATGAATGGACCAATCACAACATTGGTGGTTGTATGAACAAGGTGTTGGTTGGTTCATCAGTGACTGATGGTGTGGATTCACTCCTCAAGAAAATTGTCTCGAAAAGGTACTTATATTAAATTCTGTGCTGTTGCAGATAGTGTGATTTGATTTTAACAAGAGTCATCAAATGATAACATATCCAAATGGTCCCCGATAATTCATAATATGATAATGTCCATCTTTGTAATCACGAAACCAGTAAGTAGAGTTTTAGACAGACGTGATGAGCAGTTTTTTAATTTGAACTTTTTACAGGGATAGATTCAACTTGTTTCCATTGGAAAAACATTGAAGAAATCAGAAAATATCAAAAGGCACCAATTTGGTCAGTGGGTGTCACACATTTCAAGTTTGAGAATGGTTTGACAAGTGGTTTTAGAGTCTTGCTTCATAAAGAAAGCTATTCTTGTGTAGAGTCTAAATTTTATGAGGTGTTAAGTGAGACTTTTAATCGCTATTTAGTAAGCTTACCAAATCAAATTAGTAAGCTTACTTATTCAGGCAGCTATTAAGTAAGCGGTCTAATTCGGTCTAAATGAATTAGTAAGCTGTCAATCTTGAGCATTCGTTTTTACACATCATTTCTTACTTGGATTCTTTTTATTTTCGTAACATGATAAAAAGCTTGCGCCTTTATCGGCTTAACATGCAAACTGTACAAGTTCTGCTCTAGGGAGCTAGGGAGCTCTAGGGAGTAGTCATTATTTGAGATTACAACAAACCGGAAATGATTAAGTAAGCTTACTAAATCACGAAACCAGACGTGATTTAGTAAGCTTACTAAATCGTTTCTATTTAGTAAGCTTACTAAATCGTTTCTATTTAGTAAGCTTACTAAATGATTTAGTAAGCTTACTAATTCATTTAGTAAGCTTACTAAATAGCGATTAAAGTCCCATTTGGCACCCCATAAAACTTAACTTGTTTCCGTAGAAACAAAATTTTAAGAAATCTGATAATAGAAGACACCATTATGTACATGGGTGTCCATTCCCGTCTTAAATGATTAAACAGTGTGTTTGTTTTTGGTTCTATGACTATGAATAGATGGTTGACTCTGTGAAGAAAATACATATGGCATAAACTCAAGTTTATTGGGGGAAATTTGAAGAAATTAAATTCTCTAAACAAATGCTATTGGCCCTTTAAAGATAGTTCTTAGTAGTTCTTAGGTTTTGACTATGAGTCCCTTGCATGATTTGTCCAAAGGAGATCAAAACCTGCAGATAGATCACAAACATTACAATGTTAATCACAGAGCAATAAAAGAATTTATGATTATATACTTTTTTCCCTTTCTCCTATGCCTTCCCTTTGTAAATCCAATAAAATCAAACCGAGCCATTCACAACAATGTTAAAGACACTATGGTGAATATTTACTCAGTGTGAAGTCCAATCTTTCTCTCTGTTCATGAATGCCTTATTTTGTTTGTGAGACTTCTCACAACATTATATATGACTTAAACAGCTGCCATCTATTGACAAAAAGATCCACATATAAAAATCATGGCCTAGATATAAAGAGTGAATATAAACTTCATTGATGTAACAATAAATTTATCTTAAAGATATAAAATATATTAAAGATCTGCTGTGTTTGCTTAAATGAATGCTGTTTTTTTACAATAAATCTTTTCATCAAAAATAAAGTCCTCTGAAAACAAAGCCCTAAAATTTCAATCAATGAGTGAGTGTTCAAAATTTCATTTCATGTTTTAATATTATCTCAGTGACATATGAAAATATGATGTTTTGAGTCCATTTGATAAACATTAATCATCCTAAAAACACAATTGAAATATTTAGAAATGTCTAAAGAAATCACCTAAAGGCATGACTGGATTTTTTAAAACTAAGACCTTATTTGCTCTTTTAATTGGATTTAATTCTGTCTTACTTACCTCCATATCAAAATTAGAATTTACCTAGATATTGATATTTGAGAAAACATGTTTTTCTTTATTCTTGATGACACAGCAGAAGAGTATTGTGTAAATAACACTGTCTTGATGTGAATAGTTCAATGAACAGTAAACCAGATGAGACAATGAGTTAGGATTGTGACATCTTTGACATTAAGAGAAAGAAGAATTCTAGTTAACAACTTTTAGTTCTCTATAGTTGACATGCCACAAACTTATGTTTCCCCATATATCTTGCACAAAACATTTGTTTATGACGTATTTAACGCCGGCAGAGGCAAGGGAAGCTGCCTGCTTTCTGGATATTTTTTTAGCGAATCTTAGGAAATGGAACTCTTAATAAAAGAGTATTTGTATACAAGAGAATACATGATATTCTCTGAAGGATTTGATAATTAGATAACTCTTTGAGATCGCCAGACTGTTTCTTAACTTAAACTACACTCTTCTTTGTCTGTACTTGTATATATATATATGTATCTCATCACTCTACATATTCCTATATGTGACTACATCAATACATATACGTTCCAATATCATATGTAAGCGATGTTCAAAGAAGAGGGTTTGATTTAGTTGGATTGGTTGAACCCAACCCTGTTTTTAATAAATATGTTTAAATTCTCAGGATGGTCACGGCACTATTTCAGTAGGTAAATGGTGAGCTGAGGGTGATCGACGTCTACTCTGACATTTCTTATAGGACGTACAGTAGTTTCTGCCTACCGGCGACAGTGCGCCCCACCCTGCTGTGTTATGTTAGGTCCTCCAGACTCCCAACAATAAACAAAGTCATCATCATTTTACATTCACACCTATATATTCTTAAATCTGTCAATTTTTCAATAGCCTGATCGTTTTCATTCCTACAACTGCCGATTTGGCTTCATTTATTAGCATACACAGTCAGCCTCTTGAAGAGGGCTGTTTTAATTCCCCTTTTATTGGGATAACATTGAGACAAGTTATGTCTTCATCATGTGTTTTCCTGATTGAGAATGATCCGGGTACTACGTGAGCGGTCCCATCTTGAAGCGCGATTATGACAGGATAATCTTTATTGGTCCCTTTATTTATTAATGACTCTTGTCTTTTTTGGGGGAATAGACTTTCTTATAGATATATAGATATATATATCTATCTATTTCATGACAATTTTTTTTAGATAACTCCAATCTTGATCTATTTTGGTACATAGGAATTTTTTTATTTATTGTATTTTTATAATAATAATAACTCAGAAAAAGATTTTTGATCAAATTAAAACATTTAAGCTAATGTACACATCATGAAAAAAAAACTATCATTCATTTTTAAGAAAAACATTCAAAAATTTATCATCCCGACAAAAACTTTGTCTATAGTTGAAAAAATAACCTAATAACTTCATCTTAGGTTTTTTAATAAAAGAAACTTAAAAAAGATTCAAGGCTACCTTGTGACACATCAATTCTGGCAGCATCTTTAAATACTCAACTGAGATTCATTTAAAGGATCTTATTATTGCAATAATTCAAGGCTATTTTGTGACACACCATCTCGAGCATAGTCTCGAGGCAAAAGATTTGTACAAGATTTCATAAGTGGCTCTTGAAGATCTTCACAGCATATGGCGACTGTTCTCTTCTTCTTATATAGACACCTCGCTCACAACATCCATGTTTACTCCCCGCGGCGGCCACTATACGCTTGTTTGCCTACCTCCGAGAAGGGTAAACGTCCCCAAACTTGCTAATTTGTGCATTTTTCTCAACAGGTTTTTCATCCCTCTTTCCCCACCTTTTGTCCATATCCACATAAAGACTTGAAAGGCCCTCGATGCAGACTTAGTTTGTAATTCACTATTCTTCATTCATAAGTGGCCTATTCTATCAGAATATAAATGTTAGTATACACACATACCAAAACAAGATAGGTGGGGCCACTTTATGTCTCACGCTCATGAGACAGTTAAAACTACAATCAATAGCGCGATAGCTGTAAAGGCCTTCTTAATAAAGCATATTACTGATAAGAGAAATTCTTTCGCCAATATATGACAAAATTTTGTCTTAATACGACATTTATTTGCGACCCAATTCTCTTCAAAAGAGGTTTACTAACAATGATATTTAAGTGAAGGGGGCTAATTATGGCTTTAAACTTGTACTACATTGTATTACAATATAACAGCATTTTGATGAAAAACATTATTGAGGCCTGAACAATGCAAAACAATACAAAATAGTGAGAATGCTGAATGTCACTTTTGGATATAATAAGAGAATAAAAGAATGGTTCATAAAATAAAACTTTTGATATACTTTTCAATGTGTTAGAGAAGATTCTTTTATGGAATTCACAAGCTATAAGAACACGTTCATGTCAGAATATATATTATCTTATTTTTCTTTACTCAATGATATTCACACAATGTTTTGAAAGGGCTGAAGCTTTTGGAGTTATCTTTAAGAATAATTTCATCAAACATTTCTCACACAAAAAGTAAAAACGGTTTGTATTTGAAAGGTTCATTCATGACAACAATAATAGTTTTGCTTAATTTACTGTTTCTGTGTCAGGAAATAACAATGAAATTGCTATTTCCATAGATCTTTTCAACAGTCTATAGTTTCTTGAAAGTGAATAGGTTTTAAAGAAGCTCGTTGTTGCAGCTTGATGACTAAAGTAACACTGAACAACAAATACCAAACACCACTTGAATGAAATAATATCAATTCCCTGAAAAGCAACATCTTTGAACACCCCTGGGCTAAGATCGACCTGTCAAAGCTGATTCTCAAAGCTAACTTAGCACTAAGACAGATGTTAGCCAAGACTCGTGTAAGACCCTCACTATCTTTCCACGAACAGAGCTTCATACATCAAGCCCATTGAATACATACCCATGTGTATCCTTTGAGTGAGATCCGAGTTTTTCTTTTTTTGTAGAATAATGAGATTTTTCCTTTTTAGGTGGAGGCGCAGGAGGGGCAAACTGTTGTGCAACTTGCTGCGCCACTAGCTGGGAGTTCAGCCTTGGCTTCCTGAAACAAAGAGACTCTTTGAGGATCTAGACAAATACAGATATAGCCTGATTAACTTTGGGTTGATAGTAAAAATCCTGCCAATCATAAAGATATAATTTCATTGTTGAGTTCTAATATTTCAGGCTTCATATCCGAGTTAAAAACAGTAGCAGATCCACAAATTTTTAAAGGGGCACAGTGTTGTTGGGGGTCAACCATAAAAAACGAATTCCAGTCTGGTTTCAACCCCTTACAGTGTTGTTCCTGGGGGGGCCCAACCCTAAACTTTTGAGAAGGATACTTTTACCATGGAAAAGGGTCCCATTTACTCAGAATAGGCTAACATGAGCCCTTCAGCTGATCACCTAGGAACAATACTTACCTTGAAAAATTATTATTCCTGCCCATTATGAGGATGTCATTTCATTATTTATTTCAGGCCCCATACGATAAACCAATGTCAATACCTTAGTTATAGTGTACAAACATTGGATTGCCCTTGTGTTGTTTACATGGGACAAGAGAAAGACATACCATTTACAAGAAGTGGTTTCAAATATTACAAATCATTTTTGAATACCACAAATGTGTAAAACAATGAGTTTTGGAATTGGCTATTAATGACGGTCAGATATAGGTATACATTGAATGGACCTCACTTTAACACACAGGTTTGATAGTGAAATCTTTAAGGATGTAATAACAAATGGTACTTCATATCTCACTACTGACTATGTGATGACGCAATTAAAAAAGTTTTTTAAATATTGATATATCGTCATCAGTATTACACTAGTTTCATAATCATGTATAGCAAGATCTCCAATACTTGATTAATCATGAATAAAAAGTTTTTAACTATTCCCAAGGGAATTTTGTAATGAAATATTTCAATATTTGATATTTCTTTCATTGTCTTTATCAGCTTAATTTCACTGTCTCGAATAGCACATTCTGGATGAGATTAAACCGCTCAAGGGCAAAAACAAATTTGCTTACTTTTCGAGAATGGCAAATTTCTTGCTGAAATGACGAAATCCTAAATCTGAGCTGGCGGTGAGAAGTTTTGTCAATGTTCAGCAAGAACTACGATAAAAACTGTAAAAATTTACTTCACTGATTTATTTTTTGACTTCCACACATTGATAAATGTTAGGAAATACCATCATTCAAAAACTAAGAGTCATCCCCATTTTTGTGTACTTCTACACGACGGAAGTTGAGATCAAGGGCGTATATTACAGCATAGCGGTTGTTATTCAGGTAAGTATTTTTACAATAAAGAAGTTATCTAGAAAATCATGTTTTCTATGTTTGTCACTTCTATATGCCATCAGAGGATTTCTTGTGAGGTGGCATCAACTGGAATAAAATAGTTTTGCTACAAAAGAAGAATGATCTAATAACTTGTATCATAAATGTATATAATTAGATAGATGAATTGGACACAAGTATTTTGCTGAGTTGACTAATTTCACTTCCAACAACAAGTGACATGAGTGTCAATGCACATTTCATACATATATTTGCGTGAATTGGACAAACTATGCACAAAGACATTTCCAGCCAAGTTTCTCGAACACAAACATTCGCCGGTCATTGTTACTTATATAAAGTGTAGATGCCGGTCATTGTTACTTATATAAAGTGTAGATACCGGTCATTGTTACTTATATAAAGTGTAGATGCCGGTCATTGTTACTTATATAAAGTGTAGATACCGGTCATAGTTACTTATATAAAGTGTAGATGCCGGTCATTGTTACTTATATAAAGTGTAGATACCGGTCATTGTTACTTATATAAAGTGTAGATACCGGTCACTGTTACTTATATAAAGTGTAGATGCCGGTCATTGTTACTTATATAAAGTGTAGATACCGGTCATTGTTACTTATATAAAGTGTAGATACCATGTGTTCAAGAAGACTGACCAGAGTTTGTTTCAATCATCTTTAGGTCCTATAGAACAAACCATATATCATTGTCCAGAGGATAGCCATTGTCCAGAGACCTGACCAGCCAAGTTTATTGGATCTGAACAAGCACCTGTCAGTGTGAAGGATCCTGGTCCTGACATATTGTCTACTAATCTCGTTAATCTCTTTATGTTGGCCAGGATTAGTGGTAATCAACCTCGCAATGGACCAGATGCACAACTTCCTAGTGATTTTGTCTATCGTTGGGATTGGTTTCAATATTTCAATCAATAACTTAATGTTGAATCAATGGTCCTTTTTATGGACGTCACACATTGTCAAATATCAAATATCTTGACTCTTCAACCAGGAATAAGATTACAGTTAATATGGTAGATAATAAGCTTAAAAAGTCATGATCATAAACGTCCTGCCTTCAAATATTAAAAACTGTTTTATGACAAATGAAGGTTCAAGGATGCTAACGCTGCAAGGGAAACATTGGATCTTTTTGGGGGTCATTGTTAAAAGAACACTTAACATGGATGCTGGACACGTCCACAAAGTTGAGCTCAAATCTTGTCTACGTTACCCACATCATAGGACTGGTATACTCTTGATAGTTAAAGATATTTTTGGGTTCAATTTTCAGGATTATGTTTTCTAACTTTAAGCAAGCAACAATTATATCAAAGATAAGGTGGAGAAGACAAATTTGCTGTAATCTGATCCAAGAGAGAAGAGTAACATGACACACAGATGAAAACACGAGTCTCCCTCCTCCACAACCAGCGTTCCCTCAGTAGAGCACATGTTGAGTTGTAATTACGCTGACAAAAACTGAGATTCCTTCACAGACTTAGAAATACATGCTATTTTCATGTTACATCTTAATATTTGGAATCATTTTATTGTAATACTTGGAATCAGATAAAAAAAAATTCCTCTTTGATTCAGTATCTTATTAATTCACACCCACATACTCTCGAGTTAGACGACAACCAGCAGCACTGATTGGACCCAGAGTTTACCCACTCAACCACCATGACTTTGATTTAAATCAAAGAAGGGACCTGTCCCAAAAAAGTACAAAAATTTTTCTATTACAGACAGTGTGATCTCAAACAAATTTAACCCTCTAACTGATAAAAAATACAATCAAGTCATCTTTGATGGTAAATACAACAAGCAAACTTGGCAAGACAGGAAATAAACTCTGGAATGGCTAATGGTGGACAGGCTCTAATGGGTTTCTTGACCACACAGGTAAACAGGTAAACTCTTAGCAAAAAGAACATGGTTTCTGTGTTATGAAGGTTACTGACACCGAGGCCATTGTAACATTGTTATAACTTGGGTCAATTATCACTTATATCTTTTAAACACATTTTAACTTCCGGGGATGAGTTGTTGATCAGAGTCAGCTTACACAAAACATTTCTTCCCAGAGGGTGGCAAAAAGGATGGACAAATAGATACAAATTTAATTAAATATCACTCCTTAAGTCAACCGGCCACAAAAAGTCAGGAGTGTTAATTACTAATCAACCTGGGAATGAATTGACCTTCTCTGTCAAGGAAAATATAAAGAATGATTATTCAACAATCTCTTGATAAACTAATCTTACATGCTATATCCTGTCTACAAGTTGTTTTAGTGCTATACATCATAACAACTGAAACTGTGCTCTTCATAATTACTCTTGACAGAAAGCATTGCCTTCAGTTAAAACAACAAATTTATTCCCGGAGCTATTCCTACTTTTATCCTTCCACAATGGGAGTGTTAAACGTAGACTTTAACAATCAGACTTTCAAGAATAGATTCTCTCACTGTTCCACCATTATTGCATCACCGTGCCTGACCCATCCCTGCCCCCCACACGCTTCAAGCTGCTCTTCCCTCGAACACATTACAGTCACAACATACATCGGCCTTCAGACATGAAGATACACCCCTCAAACCACAAATCCCTCCCCTATTCTTGAAGCACCACCCCCAAAAATTCAATAACATCTACCCTCAGACAGGAAGACAAATCCCCTCGTGAACAATCCCATCCCCTCTTCAGAAGCTCTGATGGTGTGGGTCCAGAAGGACCAAGACAGCTAATCCAACCACTATTATCTTAGGCTAAATAAAAAAAATGAAATGTTTCTCGGGCTCCGGCGCGTCACTTTTATGTGTGCGCGTCAAAATTTTTTATTGCCATTAAAAAAAAAATTTATTTAATTTTCCGCGTCGTTATCGCTAAAAACCCCGATTATCCATTTGTCCACTATAATTTAGTGTCTGTAAGAACGAGTGTACTTCCGTTTGCAAACTCCTAACATCGCGTACACGCTCTCTACATTGAGTGGGCTTTATGCAGCTGCCTATTTATATCGATGTACGGAGTTTGCAAGCAGCATGGCCGTCCTGGTATCGGTGAAAATCACTGCTGAGAGAAAAAATAAAATCTGTTCCTCCCTCGTCACTTGTTTTCCTTTAAAAAAAAAAAAAAAAAAAGTCCTCCCTCCCTCGTCACTTTTGAAAAAAATGTGCCCGTGAAACATTTAATTTTTTTTATGCAGCCTTAGACACAATGACTGGCAAAGACCTGCAAACCATTACCTCATATGGATATAAATCTACCTTACAAAGTCACATTCACTTTAACTACATTGCTATTGGCTCTGTTGCTCATCAGTATATTCATTTTCTTTTAGAGGCATGGAGAGGCTGGTTGGATGAATGAAATTCTATGAAACATTGACTAAGACACTTCAATGTTGGTCACATTAGAGATATCCATTCCGATTGTTCTGACTCAGGCAGTACTTTCCCTCTCAAAGTCAAACTTCAGAAATCAAAAGAGCATCTTGATGATACAAATTACTCAATGATTCTACGATGTACTCGTCCCTGCCACATCATCAGTGAATCAGCGTCCTTGATCTAGATATGCGTACCAGCGGGTGAACACAGGGCCAGACACACGTGTAACTAACAGACCTACACACCTTCCAATACCTGCTTAAACCTTTCCTACCTGCCTGGGTGGTTCTTGTTGTCTTAACATACTTTACCCTTTGTTGTTTTGTTGTCTGACTACCCCTCCCTTAATAATCATAATTAACTTATACAGTGCCTCATTTCCAGCAAGAGCTGATCAATGGCACTGGAGAGGGAATGAAAAGGATAAGACACTATATACAAAGTCATTGAGATGTAAGAGCTAGTTCTGTTTTTTTATAGACATATTGCAACTACAGAACTATTTAGAAATTTGTATCCGTAAACTGACAATGAAGTTAGAGTGATATCATTAGTTCCAACAAATCATGCTCTGGTTTACTCTGGATTACTGGGGATTACTCTGGCAGTTGCAGTTCAGATTGAGCTGTGTGTCGACGCTGTTCAGCAATTCAGTACTCTACCACTCAATACATATTATTCAAGGAAGAATTTTGGATTCACATAACAGGTTACAATTTGAAACATGGTGCACATTCACTATTGCGTGTAAAGCATAGTCAAAGAAATAATTCTCTCCAGACAGTCGACTACAAATAATATTTTAAATAATAGTTACAAGAATTGTACAGACCAATTGGGGGTAAACACATACCACCCTTATTTTTACAAAGTTGAACAAAATATATCCACATTAATATATACTATACCACTATCATTCTTGTTGTCTTTACATAAGTCAACTGATTGCAGTGTACTACAATATACACTGCCTGAGGGGTCACACAGTAAAACCACATATACTTTCCCCATCTTTCTACCCTTTCACCTTTCACTCCTTAAACTAACACACTGCCCCCCTGCCCCTCTTCAGACCCCCACACTTACATTTTCCCCTCCCTTGTATACCCCCCCCCCCCCCCCCCCCCCCCCTCCCAGATGTTGCAGGTAACACTGTCAGCTGATTGCAATCTTCCACAATATACACAGACTGTCAGGTCACAAGGTAAGACCACAAGGTAAACGCACCTATAAGTTACTAAACGCTATACAATACAGGTGTATTCCATGTTCCACTGCCCCACTGACCGCTTTGTACTGTTTATAAACATCGGACATACGACTTCAACATTTTCTTCTGTTTCATTCATTGGTTGAACGTTTTTTAACAGTTCATCCAAATCACAGAGATTTGTAAGTTAAGTCAATTTTGACAGTTCAGAGGCATAATGTTGATTTTTGTGGGTAATTTTGGGGGAATCAAAGATGATAAGTTCTCTACTTCATATAAAGTTGAATACTCCTACATCTTGTTTAGGGAAGGAAACTGGCTTGTATACACCGATAATAAGCTGTGTCAGCGTGCTTCAGAGGGGAGAGATTCGTATCATTGGAGGTAATAAGCCAATGATACCAGTGAGACTGTGCAATGTGCTGAGTCTCTCTGCTACGGAACAAGCTCATGTATGACAAAACCCACAAACTAAGCAAAGAGGGAATGTTCTTCCAATAATAATCTACACTTGCACTCCTGAACAGACCCCCAATGGCTGTATCATAATCATTACAACATGAGGAGTGCTCAAAATGTCAAGACTCCCCATGCGCTGTACCAGCCCACCTGTACACACTATCTGTCTGTCTGTCTGTATGTTGTGACTATCTCCTTCCAATGGTTGGCCGTGTTACATGAGAGACTGAACCACATCATCTCTGAATCAGCCTTGCTCTCATTACCTCGCCATCTGGCCACTGCTTCAAGGCTGCACTAGTTCTTGACCGTGAACCTCACATCCTCGCCCAATCTCTGTGATTGTGTGTACAACAAATCATCCTTGCCCAATTTCTGTGATTGTTTACAGGAAATAATGCATGCCATCTTGGAAACTGTCTAGTGAAAATCATCATATCTAACAAAATGCCATGACAAATAATTTACTAGTTTGCAGATTTGTTGAGGCAAAAAATTGTCAGCCATCCAAAAAGTAACTTTGGTTGAAATTTACCTGGACGATTTTGGTTTGGACCACAAGCAAAGAATTAAAAAAAGGTTCAATTTGACATATTTTAACTATATGGGAGTATTTAGCACATTATAAAGGAGAACACTTCTGAAAAGCTTTGTATTACCTAATGATGAAATTACCATGGAAATCCCCTTTCTTGAAGACTGATTTTACTCTTACTATGAAAAGTGATGCTCTTTGGCTTACATGACAATAATTTTGAAGTTCAGATTTTTTTAACCTTCTAGAGAACACTTTTTATTAGGATATGCTAGTTTAATAATGAAGCCATACACTGGGTTCCAATTGGGTTCCAACTGTTCCCATTTCATTTATCACATGGTGTATGACAACAAGTCAAACTTCAGAAATCAAAATAACATCCTGATGATACAAATTACTCAATGATTCTACGATGTACTCGTCCCTGCCACATCATCAGTGAATCAGCGTCCTTGATCTAGATATGCGTACCAGCTGGTGAACACAGGGCCAGACACACGTGTAACTAACAGACCTACACACCTTCCAATACCTGCTTAAACCTTTCCTACCTGCCTGGGTGGTTCTTGTTGTCTTAACATACTTTACCCTTTGTTGTTTTGTTGTCTTGTTGTCTGACTACCCCTCCCTTAATAATCATAATTAACTTATACAGTGCCTCATTTCCAGCAAGAGCTGCTCAATGGCACTGGAGAGGGAATGAAAAGGATAAGACACTATATACAAAGTCATTGAGATGTAAGAGCTAGTTTCATTTTTTTATAGACATATTGCAACTACAGAACTATTTAGAAATTTGTGTCTGTAAACTGACAATGAAGTTAGAGTGATATCATTAGTTCCATCAAATCATGCTCTGGTTTACTCTGGATTACTGGGGATTACTCTGGCAGTTGCAGTTCAGATTGAGCTGTGTGTCGACGCTGTTCAGCAATTCAGTACTCTACCACTGACTCCATACATATTATTCAAGGAAGAATTTTGGATTCACATAAAAGGTTACAATTTGCAACATGGTGCACATTCACTATTGCGTGTAAAGCATAGTCCAAAACTAAAAGTAGAGCCCTTTTATCAAGTCATACCTATCTATGCTGAATTAATTTTGTGACATATCATAACTAAGAAAAATGTCAAAGAAGATGATTCAACAGAATTATCTTCAGGAAAGTGGTTCTATTTTTTATGTAACAGCACTGAAAGGTAATAACACATCTAAATTGATTTACCGTGATACTTTAATGTTTAGAAACTCTCATTAAATTGTCGACATTTTCCAATATTAACTGATTACTGAAGTTTCACTGAGTATGACAATCATGTTTTATTGAGAGTGATTTCAATATCAAAACATTAGAGAATTTATTTAAATGATAATCTTTTTCAAGTTATAGCAAAGCTTGGGTGTTTTGGCTGGTTACAGATCTAATATCAAGATCATTAAATATAAATAAACCATTTGTGTTAGTTATTGATAAGAACCGCCAATGGAAAAGAGAAACATGGATTAAAGTGATAATATTCAATTAGACACATAAAACATCCCACATTCTGAAAAGTTCTGAGGAGATTGTTTTCATTGATTGACATGAAGGTGACACTGACCTAGTGATCCATAAAATATAAAACGTAAAAGTCAATGTTCTAATAAATAAAAGGGGATTACTCACACGACAAGACCGCTTTAATATGCTGCCAACATGAAACTACTGTGTCTGCTAGAGCCTCATAATGCAAGCAACAAAAAATTTTAAAAAGTTTCTTTGGAAAAATACGTCAAAATGTTGCACGTCACAAGATTTTTCAAAGTTTAACGTAATATATCAAAGACTTTAATTTTCATAAATTGACACATTTACTCCTTTATGCAGTTCTTCAAGACAGATGTCTGTACAAAGTATTATTCTTATACTTATTGTTTTTGCTCTGGATTTTAAATCTAAGAAAGTGTTTTTCCAATAAACAATGAAATATTCAGAGTTGATAGAAAGCACAAAATTTCGCACTGTCAGACTATTTTTTAATTGTGACCCACAAAGGGCTAAAAATAAACCAAAACTTGATCAAGTTGAAACGTCAACATCTTGAAACCATGGATACACAATTCATAAAACAAAGTAAAATAAAAGATTTCAGACGTAATAATAAAGCACTTAGAAATAAAAGATTTCAGAGGTAATGATAAAACTTTTGCTATTTCAAAATGGTCTGTGAACTTTCATGGTTTTGATGGTACCAGACTTTAAAAAACCTTAAATGCATACAAATAATCTTATAATTTTTCTCATTAGACTCATATAAAGATAAGATAGTACTTAGGAGGAAGTGATGACATTTTTGTAGATTATTTAAGTTGTTGTTGAGTTATTGCTCCCTTAAATATAGACGTTTTCAAGGCAAGTATTTAGGTCTTTGAGTTCAAACAAAATACCTAAAAACAAGTTTTCAATTTATTACCAAAATATGGAGTGACTCTTGTCCATAGAAAGCCTATATACATTTAATTTGAGTACATATTTTCCTGAAGAAAAGGGTTGATATGTGAAGAGTATGGAACATTAAACCCTTAGTGACCAAAGGGGCTTGCAAAGAAGGGAACAAATGTGCTCATGAAAGGGTGGCTTATTCTGCCTGCAACCTGCTTGGGGTTAACCTAAAGTCCAGGTGGAGAATGGTTTATTCTGTCTGCAGCCTGCTTGGGGTTAACCTAAAGTTCATGTAGAGATCCGCTTATACTGCCTGCAGCCTGCTTGGGGTTAACCTAAACTTCATGTAGAGATCTGCTTATGCTACCTGCAGCCTACTTGGAGTTAACCTAAAGTTCATGTAGAGAACTACTTATTCTGCCTGCAGCCTGCTTGGGGTTAACCTAAAGTTCATGTAGAGATCGGCTTATACTGCCTGCAGCCTGCTTGGGGTTAACTTAAACTTCATGTAGAGATCGGCTTATACTGCCTGCAGCCTGCTTGGAGTTAACCTAAACTTCATGTAGAGATCCGCTTATACTGCCTGCAGCCTGCTTGGGGTTAACTTAAACTTCATGTAGAGATCCGCTTATACTGCCTGCAGCCTGCTTGGGGTTAACCTAAAGTTCATGTAGAAATCTGCTTATGCTACCTGCAGCCTACTTGGAGTTAACCTAAAGTTCATGTAGAGAACTACTTATTCTGCCTACAGCCTGCTTGGGGTTAACCTAAACTTCATGTAGAGATCGGCTTATACTGCCTGCAGCCTGCTTGGGGTTAACTTAAACTTCATGTAGAGATCGGCTTATACTGCCTGCAGCCTGCTTGGGGTTAACCTAAACTTCATGTAGAGATCCGCTTATACTGCCTGCAGCCTGCTTGGGGTTAACTTAAACTTCATGTAGAGATCCGCTTATACTGCCTGCAGCCTGCTTGGGGTTAACCTAAACTTCATGTAGAGAGCGGCTTATACTGCCTGCAGCCTGCTTGGGGTTAACCTAAACTTCATGTAGAGATCCGCTTATACTGCCTGCAGCCTGCTTGGGGTTAACCTAAAGTTCATGTAGAGATCTGCTTATGCTACCTGCAGCCTGCTTGGGGTTAACCTAAAGTTCATGTAGAGATCGGCTTATACTGCCTGCAGCCTGCTTGGGGTTAACTTAAACTTCATGTAGAGATCGGCTTATACTGCCTGCAGCCTGCTTGGGGTTAGGCTAAAGTTCATGTAGAGAACGACTTATACTGCCTGCAGCCTGCTTGGGGTTAACGTTAAGGTCATGTAGAGATCGACTTATACTGCCTGCAGCCTGCTTGGGGTTAACCTAAAGTTCATGTAGAGATCGGCTTATACTGCCTGCAGCCTGCAAAGTGTTGAACATAAGCCTATCAAAAAGCTAAAGAAAATAAGAGGTTATTTGCCTCAAGCCTGTCTGCAAAGTGTTTAGCAAAAGTTCATGTAAATAGTTGCTTATTCTGTGAAGAGTAGCAAAACAAGAAACAAACAAGCCAATAAGTGGGTGACTTTCACTGCCCACAGTCTAGCAAGAAAATGCAAGCGTTATGAAAGTATAGCTTATTCTGTTTACAACCAAACACAGAGAGTTTATTTGGAGGGTGGCATTTTCTGCCTACAACCTGTCTGCGAAGAGTTAAGCACAACTCATTTTGAAGGAGTCTTTTTTAACAAAGGTTAAACTAAACAATCTTTGTCTAGCCCAGACAGACTTCAAAGGATATTTTCATGATCCCCGAGATTCTTACATTATAGATAATATTATTCATGTTATGTTCCCAGTGATTTATTGAAAATATCTGCCCAAGCTTTGACACACCTCTGAAACATATTTTATCAGGCAGACATATTAAGCTTGCAAGTCGTTCAGTTTTGGGTCAATGGTAAGTTTTGACAGCTTAATGGCATTGTCGCCTTTCTCGACCTGCAGGCCCTAGCTTCATTGGCTACATTAGATATTAATGGACACAAATACCTATTGTTATGTTCTTTATATACTCAATATCTCTGCCCTTTCTCATAATCCTCTTCCACGTTATTTAACTTACGACTTTTTATCTTAATCTCCTTTTGTTTGAAACACCCATGGCCGACGACTTGGTGCGAGAAATTAACATACATCATCATTGCTTTAAACAGCCACATGTGAGTTTATGGCTACAGAAAATGCGCTTTCTGAAATGGCCAAATCATTTTCTACTTGTAACAATTGTTGACGGTAATCACCCATTCACCTATCAGTGCCCCCTGGTGTCTGAAAAGAGAGTTACAAACCTAGCGGCGTCCATTGTTTAATGAGGCGCAAGACTACAATGTGTCCATTTTTTGCAGAGTCAGACTGCCTGGCTGGTGAGTCCACATTACCATGCGCCAGGCTTTGACCAGGGAGCTAGAACCCATCACCGTGACGTTCTCATGCCTCACTCTACATAATGCATTCTAGTGACGTTCAGCTCATACCCATTCATCATACGAATAAAACAAGATATTCTTATTTGATCACACCTTTAGTGTCGCGGACACTGCTGTATACTTGTGTTATGAAGATATGGATATTTTTCAATAATAAAATATTCATGTAGATGAGTTCACAATTCTTTATTTTTAAAAAGAAGCAGACTATTTCACATTGCCAATAAGATAAATTTCTTTGAAAAGTTAACAGATGTTAAATGCAAGTTGAACAATTTCTAACAATCTTTATATCATGCGTTTACAGTTTAATGATATCATGTGGCGACTGAAAGGTCAAGTTAAGGTACTGAAATAATCAAGTAATGCCTCCTATATTCAACTGTCTCATAATAAAGATTGACTGAACCTGATTACATTATTTCTCATCACCTGAAAAGGTGCAAGTCCAATACTATTTACGAAGTGCTTTACAACTAGACTGACAACTAGGGAGCATCACCCAATATCACCCAGCCTCTGACGAGACAGTGAGTTCAACATCTCCAGCAGGTTCATCTCCACCACTTCCGCACAGAGGTCCCAGACAAGGTGTTTAGCAGCATCGGTATCAGCCTCCATCTGACAGTTGTTACACAACATACACATGTGCTCCTATCTAACACCTGATAACACCGAAAATTATACCTCCCCCATAGCAGTTCCACCCCTCGCCCTCCCCCCTCAGCCCCATCACCGGCAGCCACCTGTCCAGAGATGAAGTGGGAGTGCTCCACCTGTCTGTATGAGGCTGCTTCTCTTCATTTATCAGAGACTAGAATTAATTCTTTAAAATATTTGTTTTAAATAATAAGCCTTTTCTTAACTAATCATTTCTAGATCTTGTTTTTGGTAAAGTCTACCTTGCTGAATAATGACCTAGACTTTATTCAAAGCTCTTATCTTATCTAATTCACTCCCCATCCTTTTCTATGTGAATAAAACATGTTTAAACCAAGGCTCTTATCTTATACACTGCCATGTAGCAAGACTTAACTAATCTCACCCTCTGGGAACGACCATTCAAATTTCAAACATTAAATGAATTTTTTACACAAAATCCTACAATGTTTTCATGGAGAAACAAAACATTTCTAAACACATTATTTGCATAAAAGTCAAATAATTCAAACCATCCCAGATTTTTATGGAATAAATTTTTTTTCTGTGTAAGAATTATCTTATGTCCTTCTTCTAATATCGCTTTCCCATCTCTATCAAACTCACCTGAAAATCCATTTCTCATCTCATTGAAATATTAATAAAGTTAAAAAACGAGGACATCATGATAATCCTTATTAAATCATGCACAAGGAGAATTCAGATCTAGTCTCTCAATCAATCAAGAAGTCCACTCTAACAGCTCTTTCTGATAGCCATCACACTCAAATGTTATAACCTTTTCTCTTTTACAAATTAAATTCAATAGAATGGGCTGAGTTATCAAAACAGATCTTCACTTTAATCCCTGTTGAAGCATGCAGTCACTCAATCATTTAGTGTATTTAATTCACTGATCACAATGAACAGGCAGTATGAGAAAAATGAACGAACACACTAGCAAAAAAGATATTTTGCTAAGGTATGTACAAAAATTGATTATAGATAGATAATAAATTTACATTCATAAATTTTGAACATTTTGGTTTCTTATTTCCAACTGCTCCTTGAAAATTAATTATGCTCCTCAAGAGTATATATATGAGCTCCCTGACAAAATATTGTCTTTAAATTTTTTTCCTTACTTCCTGGCTGGCATTTTAAAAATGTCTAATGGATTCACAAGCTGGGCATTAAGTCATTTCTTCAGCGCAAAGTCAGAGTGGTTGAATAGCTATACAATTGGCCAACTCTTACAATATATTTTTCAATTAATTACTGTTGAGAAAGTACTTTTCAAAAAGCAAACATAGTGAGAATAAACTTCAAAGACAAGGTCCATCCAGTACAACAGATGTTTGATAATCTCAGCATAATCAAACAAACAGAATCAGCTTTTCAAAAAAATCTGTATAATTAAAAAAAGGGGATAAACTTTAGATATGGCCCCTCATTATCACACTCTAAAGACAAGCACCGGAAATCTCAACTTCCGCCAATCCTGTCTGCGACAGTGCATGGTCAATTTCAGTGCTACCCCCTCGGCGCACACCACCACGCAATGGTCGACTCCCCCTTACACCCCCCCCCCACCTACCTTCATGGCATGTTCCGTTTCTAGGGAACAGACTTTTATACCCACCATCACCATTGTCCCCTTTTGTATTGGAATATTAACAAAGGCTGAATCCTTGTTGTAATTGGTGTGTTGTTGCTTTTTATTCCACCAATTTTGTGGAGCATTTTAGTCAAAACGGCTGATTCTATTACAGCTAATCTTTCTGCGCTGGTAGACCTTATTGAGGAATGCCGAAACTAAGCTTTTTTGCCAAATCAGTTACTTCAAAAAGGCCCAGTTCGATTTGTTTTTTTTGAAAATTAACATTTTTTTTTTCACAATGCCAGTAGCCACATACAATTTTTTTTTAAAAGATGCGCTATGCACTGATTAACATCTCAAGTTTTACAATGGCAAAATAGCAGTTCTGTTACAGTATGGCATCATACTGGGCTGAATCCGTTTGTCGTCACTGGCAATTATATTTTGGTTTCCCTTTTTCATCCAATCAAACCATTATCTTCCTTCAGATTTATTGTTTTACAGAAAATCTATTTATTTCTAAGTAATAAAGACACAAGTATTAATAACGCCCTGATATCTGATGAGAAATAAAACACATCTAACACTAATGGTATCCTGATGATAGAGTATTTCAGAGTATCATATTGTTCCACTTCAAATTACATATTGTATAGCCAAAGTTAGACATGTTTAACAATAAAAAGTTTATGTGTGGTATTTAATCATATGGCATTAACAAAATATCCTTTCTTTAAAATCTAGTTATTACAATTGATACAATGACATAAACAAAACCTCCCAAAAGATTCAAAGAAAATAAAGACCTCTTTCTTTAAAATTCAAGTTTAACTACTAAAACAGCAGACTCATATACATCTAAATCCAAAAAATAATTTGCAAATGTTTTAAACATTTACTTCAGTTTTTAACTTAAAAAAACATTACAAAAGTAATTAAACCTAGTTAAACTCAAATGTTAGAAAAATTTAACAATGCTTCATGTCATATCAGATTTCCGCTAAGTCGAAGAAAGTCGCAAAAAGTGGTAATTATCTAAATAAGAAAGTCAGGAAGTGGTAATACCACGAACTTAATCCCCTTCCCATCCCGACAACCAAACGTGATTTGTCCAATCACGATTTGTAACCAAAACATAACCACCAACGCCTGCAGAGACCAACAAGCATAGAACATCTGGCAAAGTCAGAATCCTTTCATGATAACACCACATCTTACATCTGTGACCCTACCCTAAAGTTCAAAATGGACTGACCCACATCAGGGAAAAGATGATACCAAACTACCAACAAAGGGGTGTCAGATTATATCTCTGATAAAGAAGCCATGCATAAAGAGATTATGACTTTGTTTCTGTAGTGCCCATCCTTGGAAACAAGAGTAAGATATGAATGGTAGCAACGTCCTCACATTAGCCAAGTGTCAGACAGAATTAAGACTTGTTCGTCAAATTTACGCAGGTACCTAGGTCGTAGAGTGTGTCGTAACCACAAACCGGAAGACGTAACCACACAACAGCGACTTCTGTTAAAGACACTTCAGATCAGTTTTCACATGTACTTAATCAACACTTTAATGAGGTTTATGTAACAAGGGGGCCTGACCTAAGAGGTCAACACACTGTTTAAGGATGGAGATGTTCATGTCTCAATGCTTAGAGAAGTCACTCCAAATGGACATCACTTTGTCTTTTCTCCCCCATGTTGACCCAGGGATTGGGAATGGCAGGGGCCACGGGCCATTTTGCACATTGGATGATGACCATACAGTTTTTACAAGTTTGAATCATGTAAAAATTATTTTCAAGTTTCAAGCTATTAAATCAACATGAAATGCTGTTACTTATCATTTTCTTGTATGTTTGAAAATAAGATAAAACTTTATAACAAAAGTTATTACCATTTTGAAATAAGAAGTTGGTCCTATCATATCCTTATCATGTGAGCATTTATTACTTTCAAACACGTTTTCTAACCCTAACCTAACCAACTTTTCATCTCTCAATAAGCGAGATCACATGTTTGAGAACTAGAGTCAAAGTCTCCTCAATTGAAGGTCAGGAGTCGTATCTTCATGCGAAGATTTAAAAATTGCAAGTTGTTAACATGTGACTTACACCTTAAAATGTTTTCATATATTCTGATTATTCAGTTATGGTAAGGTGGTCTCAATTCTTTATCTTTCATCAGTATCTTATATATATATATATATATATATATATATATATATATTATATATATATATATATACATATATTATGTTTGCCAAAGATAATTCAACTTCATCTTTTTTTTTAATATATAACCATAGAGTTTGGACATTCTCTTTTGAACACTGACCAATGTCTAAAACCTTTCCAAATCTTGGTAGTTCTCCATACTTGATATACCGTATTCGACGTGATAAGCGCCTGGGGCGCTTAAAAAATTAGTAAAAGGGGGCGCTAATTAAAACAATAAAAATTGTCCTCAAGTTTAGTCTTGAAAGTGTTTTCTTACGATAGACATGTCTTTGAAATATGGTTTTGTAACTTTTATCATTTTGATTGTGGCTGGGGGTCTAAAAATCCCCTGTATTCTTCACTTTAGTGGAAGTAAAAGACTTAATGCAAGACTGAAAAACCTTCTTCAATGAATCAGCATGCAAGGTAAGCAATGTTGAGAGGTGGGCGCTAAACAGGACGCATATTGTTCAGTCAAAAACGTGATGGGTGGGCGCTTATAGGGGAGTGGGCGGTTATTAAGTCGAATACGGTAAATACCAAACAAGTGCTTTATAGCACCCTAACTTTTCAAGTTACTGTGTATACAAATACTTTTGTAATGATTTCATAACTCACAACCTTGACCTTTGACGTTGAATAGGACCATGTCGAAAGAATTTTCAGGGGATATAATCATTAAAAGGGTTAATATGAGTTCTCAATTTCTTGTTTCAAAATTTAAATAAAGGCTGAACATGACTTTAACCCATTTCTTGTGATCTTGACATTCTATGGTCACTTTCATTGACTTTAACAATCGTGTAATGATTAAAGTGATTAAAATGTTGGTATGGTGCATAGATGACATATACGAAATAAGAGCCTCATATCACCAAAACTTTCTCTAGTTATCGTGTTTACAAGGATTTTTGTTATGGATTGCATGAATTACAACCTTGACCTTTGACTTTCAATGTGAGCATGCTAAAACATATGGCGGTGGAAACCAGACAAAAACTGATAGCTTAGTCAGGGCTGCTAAATAGTACAAGAAAAAAAATTCTCTTCATCCTGAAAAAACAACAGCTTATTTGTATGGGTCCTCACCAAAATTGGTGATTATTTGATACAGGACTTGGATTAAATATGTCAAAGATTACGACTCACACATATGCACCTATACCATAACCAGTTGAGTTGCTATACCATTAACTGGAATTCATAAGGTGGTCTGCCCCATGCAATCGCCAAAGTTAATTTCCTAAAATTTCATTCATTGTATCATTACATAAAGTTCCTTTTAAGAAAAGTTGTTGCAAATATCTAAACCTAGGTTCAGATTTTCCCCAAAAACATCTAGCAAACCAGTGATGAGCTGTGCTGTTCAACTTTAGGTGTGGTTAGATATAATTCAGTAATAACTTCTTAAAGGTACATTATCACATTGTAAATGGGACAATAAAATACATGAAATATACATACATCTCAAGAGACGATGCTTAGTTAAACATTAACTGTCAAAGTTTTGTAATTCTTGGTGATTTGTTAATCTACTAAAAACTAAAGATAAAAGAAATGAAAATATCATTTTAACATAAAATTGTGACATAACTTCCCAACTGCCCCTCTCCTTGCATAGCTATATATATGTCACTGACCATAAAAACCAGTTTATTTATAATTTTCCTTTAAACCCTTTGGTTATATACCCTACTATTCAGAAACTTCCAAAATTGCAATGCTTATTACACTGATTTTACCTGTTTATGGTATTTGTATGTATTCATTATAATTTAGTCTCTCATAACCTTTTTTGGTGGCTCGCTGTTTCTTTTTTTTAAAATATGTATTTGCTTGTATCTTTGTATTTTATAAATGAGAGGTGAGACTATTATAAAGAATCTGTCTGTCTGTCTACACAGACCAATCAGTGAAGAGGGATCTGTCTAAACACTAGGTGATTGCAGGTCGTTGATATTCTTAGTTGAAAGGGAGTTACGGTTTCAAAGTCACCTAATAAGATTGCTCTGTGAAAAAACAACTAATATTATTCCTGAAGGAGAACGATTTGAGAATTTCTTTAATTAATTCATTCATAAAGAACAAGTAAATCTTTCACTGGCTACTCACAAGATCTGTCGGTTGACCCTTACAGAGACTTAATGACATACTGCAATGGATAACTTCAAACAGCGATTGCTATGCTAATTCTTTGAACAAACTGAAAGTCATGAAACAGCTTAAGTTTTTAAAGGATTCAAAAATTTATCTCATTGATGCAGGCAACTAGTCACTTAACTTTAAGAACATAAAATCAACAAAAAAGTTCTTGCAATTTTGCACTATGTAAACAAAGTAACATAGAACCTTTTCTCTTTGGCATTTCAAGATTGAAAAGAAAGATACAGAAATAAACAGACACAAATGTCTGCCAATAATTCAAAATCACTTCACTTCATACATATCAATCGTTTGCCATAAAATAAATGCATTTATTGTTTTTTCACCTTATTTATCAAAAAGTTTGAACACAAAGCTATCAAACTATATGTATGTTAAATGTTACACTGTAGAAATATGTAAAAAAAAATATAAAAACACAACCTGAAATATATTCATTATAGCATAGGCTATGACAGATTAATAATTTTGAACAATATGTAAATGCAGCTTTAAGGAAAGTGACCTTGAACTTGCCAAACTGATCGTCACCCTGTTGGAGGATTTTCAATGTCATATACTAGTACATCACGTCACACCTGGAAAATTACCCATTATTTGCTTAATTACCAAATCAGAATCTTATGTTTGCTTTTGCAATGTACATAAAAAAAATTTGTATCTTAAATATAAAATGGAATTGAAAAAATATTGCAACAAATACATTTATTTCACACTGTACCAATGGGAAAGCAAATAAATCTATTAAAAAGAAATAAACCATAAGAACATGGGATACACAAAAAGGTCCAAGGTTATTAACATAACGGTACATTACCTAACACTGACACAAGTAATCCCAAAATGTAAACGACTTTGACCGTTTTTAAAAAGAATCAATTACTGAAAGGGCTTGAGTCTGACATAGAACCTGTAGATGACTTTAGTATTATCAAAAGATTTTTTAACCTCTTGATTTGAACCATTTAATTGAATTCTAAAAGAAAATAAATCAAGCTTTTCAAGACACAGAATAGATTCAGATTTTATTCAGATTTAAAACACTTGCATGATATGCAGGATCCCATAATTATCTAATGACAGGCAGTATTATTGTAGGCGATGATTAACTGTAGAAAATGGACCCCAACCTGAAAATAATTTTCTTAAGCAGGTAATTAGAATGCTAGGTGGCAGAGTTCCTACAAAGTTTCAAAATCATGCATTTTGATAATTCTCAGTTTCAATGTTGGAATCTTCTTGTCCTTGCATTCATCTTAAATGGAAATGTTGCAAGTTTTTAAATTTAAATGTTGAAGTCATAACATACCATCAAATTGAAAATCACATAGTCGGGCAGCTTAGGAAATAATAATTCAAAATAATTATATGATTGTTCTTTTATAACTCATATTTCAACATTGAAAATACTGTGGGTTTTTTAAACAGTGTGTTATGAAGTCTAGTATTGGTGTTTTAATCACTGTTGTCAATCAATAATTGATTGTATAAATCAAACTTTCAATAAAGATGATTATTTTGAATGATCAAGAGAGATAATAAAGTTTGCTTTATCCTTACATCCATATTGAAAATATCATTATTATGAATACATACTGTGTATATTAATTTTGTTTGTGTGTAAAACATTTCTAGGTCACTTGTCTGAAAATATTTAGGATTCTAGGTCAAACTGTCTGTTCCAGCTGATTTCCTTTGAGGCTTATTCATAGCATCTAGCAGTTTTTTCAAACCTTTCAGTCTGTTTATTAGAAAGGATTTTAAATGAGACACTTATCACGGGGAAACTTCCTAAAAGAGAAAGCACGTGTTCTCTACTCAGGGGCATTGTTTATGCTAACAACACAATAACAAGATAGTCCATGCACTCGCTGCATCATACCTTGTCGAGGTTCCTTTTCGTACATCGCACATCTCACACTTATACGCTTCGGGGGAGTTTTTGTAAGTGCAAACGCTGCAATCCCAGAAACCTTCATCGGGAGCAGACTTAGACTGGCGTTTAGATCTGCAAAAAGTAAGGAAGATGTCAACACGCGATTCTTTCATTAATACGAGGTCAGTGGATTCTCGTGGGAACAAAACCACCGTTGTATCAAACTTTAAGCGTAGTTTTGGACACTTTAGAAAGCATGGAGGGCATTATAATTTGGCAGAAGCATTGTCGAGTATCTGAGCTACCTGCTAGAGCTCCGTTTGTCCTCCATGGAGGCTTCGATTTGCTTATTTCAAACAAAATTTCTTTCAGTGTATACAACGAAGCTGTCTTCCGTCCAAGATGGCGGACAGAGTCGCCATGTGACTTGTTCCAGCCAATCAGCGGCTTCAAATAACGCCTAACGGAGAAACGTCATATCGCGGGAAAAACTATCATCACGTAAACGGGCACCTGCTAACAGTGTTTGTTTCGAAATAGCAATTTTAGAATAAACAAATATTATTCTTATGTTGTATTTATAAAATTTAATCATCTTTTGACAATATATTCTTTAATGCATATAAACCATTTCCTTGTCTCATCTCTACACTGACCAAACCAAGTTACTCACGTCACCCTTTCTTTCAAGCCGCTTCCTGAGAGCCGAATTTTATATCACCATTTACACACGGATTTCCAAAAATGTCGTTTGTGAAAGAAACAACTGAATTTGTCTGGAACATAACAACATGGTTTTTTTTTATGTCTTTTGAATGTTTAAACTAGAAACCTTTGATGGTTATTTTAAATAGATATTTAATATAAACTTGCAAAACGTGTTGTTTTTTTGTATGTGTGGGTTATAATTTGTGAAATATAGGTTTTATCTCCGCAATTTCAAAAAATGTGTTACAAAAGTAAGATTTCCTAATAAAATTAGTGATTGCAAATCTAAAAAATAATTATCTCATGAACTGTGTGGTGTACGAAGTTCATTGCAGCGGGAACTGAGTTTATGAGGCACTTCTCGTCACCTTGACCAACAAAAATAAGCCGGGACACACTTCCTATCTTCTTAAGACGGCAATATGATTTCATTTATTATATTGTTTTTACTTTTCAAACATGAGACCACAGATCACACTCAATAGTGAAGGGTCTCTCGGGTATCAGTTCTCATCATGTCGTAAATAATGCATGGATGTCTGAACTCAGTGTTGTTGTATGACTTAAATGGATGCTACTACTACTACTACTACTACTACTACTACTATTACTACTACTACTACTACTACTACTACTACTACTACTACTACTACTACTACTACTACTACTACTTATACTACTACTACTACTACTACTACTACTACTAATACTAATAATAATAATAATAATACTAATACTAATAATAATAATAATACTGCTGCTGCTACAACTACTGTTGCTGCTGCTGCTTCTACTGCTACTTCTGCTGCTGCTTCTACTTCTGCTGATACTACTAGTGCTTCTACTACTACTACTACTACTACTACTACTACTGATGTTGCTACTACTTATACTGCTGCTACAACTACAACTACTACTACTACTGCTGCTGCTGCTACAACGACTTCTGCTGCTGCTACGACTACTACTACTCCCGCTACTACTACTGCTGCTGCTTCTACTTCTGCTAATACTACTACTGCTGCTGCTGCTACTACTATTACTAATACTGATGTTGCTACTACTTATACAGCTGCTACAACTACTACTACTACTTATACTACTTATACTGCTACTTCTTCTACTGCTTCTTCTACTATTGTACTACTACTGCTGCTGCTGCTGCTGCCACCACTACTACTACTACTACTGCTACTACTACTACTACTGCTGCTGCTGCTGCTGCCACTACTACTACTACTACTACTACTACTTCTGCTTTTACTAGTGCTGTTTCTCATCTTACTTTAACTACCAATGCTACTTAAATAAAGTGAAATATTTTTATATATGATTACAGGAAACAGGGAGTCAGTAGGATCAGCAATCACTACTACTACTACTACTACTACTACTACTACTACTACGCTGTGATTATTATTAGTACTATATTTCAATAACTGCTGTTGTTGATCCTACTGAATCTTGTTTCCTGTAATCGAACCAGTTCACTCTATTTGCAGACATCAATGTTGCCCTAATCATTAATCAAATCCTATCAGGACTTGTTCATCATGTAAGTACGTGAGGAATTTTAATAGTGTCATGGTTTCATGGTGACGGTGAAAGGTAGAGCGAAGCCTGTAGCCGTGACATCTGTGACGACAGCTCTTGTCATCAGTGCACATGCATACACATAGCATGAAAACAGGTGTTATGAGCAATGCTTCATAGGTATAGATCCACGTGTAGCTCAGATATGTTAAAGGGACACTGCATTTGAATATGGCTGTTGTATATGTGCTAAATTTATTTTTGTCTCATTCATGAGTCAATTTCTATCATTTCTTATCACATCGTATGTATATGGCAACTTGTCAGCGCTTTGAGCATCACCTGCCTGTGGTTTGAAACATTCTTGATTCTGGGTGGATTTTGAATTATTTCATGTGTATTTTCATATGTAAATCTCCTGATATTATGCGTTTAATGTGATTTATACTCTTTTTACACCCCTCTATTTGGTAAGGCAACTTTAAACCAAATAAGTGAAATATTTTGTATAGTCCGAGCGCGAGCGAAGAATGGGCACTTATTTGTACGACACAGATAGCAGTTATTGCTGCTAGTTCTAAATTCAATTTCTTTTAGCAGGAATTCACTGGTGAAGATTGCTACGTTAATGTGCATAAGTACCTTATGACTTTAATCTTTATCTTATAGTTATTGGTGAAATGTGAAATAAACAGTGAATTGCAATCATACTTTCTGTAGTCAATTATTCCATCCTTGTTATTTTATTCTATATCATCCTACTTCCATACGCAATTTGTTAACATCATTTCATTGTTTTTCTTAACCGAATTTATTCAACACACACAAACACGATACGGACCGGCTCAGCTGGCTAACAACACTGTTGTGACGTGAATTGATACAAAAATGTTAATTTCATAATCATGCACCTTTTCATTAACCGCTGAGGTGATTATGTCAAATATGTATGTCAAACAAACCTGTCAAACAACGACTGCATGCAATGTCAAATGAGAAATCATCATGTATGTACACAAACGAAGGGTGTCGGTGTGAAATGTAAACCACTCTCGCAGGTGTTACTTCCATATGGAATGTGTTAAGGACATGGCACTGCTGAAATGGGGACGAGCTTCCGTAGAATCTGTCGTGAAATCATATTCATATACATTCTATCTAGATACAAGGAGAGTGTTTTAATATCTACATGCTGAAGCGACCGAGAATTTCTTCTTAGGCCTATTTACTATAACACAATGAAATATTGACGCTGTATAGATATAAGAGATACTATGATGCGTTGATGCTCCCTTTAGAGAAGAATGACACAAAGAACGGCACACATGTCCCTTATATATTCGTATTAGGCTTATCATAGATCAATTATATGTTATCGTTTCTCCAAGTGAATGTGTTAGCCACACACTCGCAGACAGACTAGCAAACAACAACAAATGTCTCCTGAAAACATTATTATTCATGAAATAAAGGTAAGCAATTACTAAATGTGTGATTTTAATACATGCGTTAATCTAGCCTGCTGAAGTTGAGCGATGCCAGCTACTTTCGTTTGCACGAAATAAAAGTAAACCTATCCAGAGGCATGTATCTCGCTTCTCATGTTCACGACCTAAAGACCCTACAAGGTAACTGTTTTCAGTATAACTTATTTCCTCCTAGATGTTCGTGGAAACAGGTGATACGTCGTAGTACTATGTTCAGTTTTCCGTTCAATGCTCATCATTGGCTTGACCTGTAGCCAACAGATTTTGGTTATGCTTTAAAAAGTAATGAACAATCGGGGATATCCATGCTTCCGTATCTGTTCAGGTCGCCCTTTGTTAGATTTTCAGAAGTTTTGCAATCTATAGTTTTCTAAATTATCATTTGTCGTTCAGGAGAAGAATATAGGCTAAAAAAATAAGTTACATATGTACATGTCATATTTGGTCATTTAATCAAAGTAAACTTAGCTGTTGTTGGTGTTGGTATTATTATTATTATTATCATTAACATTTAGGAGATAAATAGTTGCGTTTGTAAAATTAACGAGATTCATTTTCATTCAACAACCGCAAATTTAGTTCTAATCCGATGGCGTAAGCCGGAGGTTTAAACGATTGACAGAAAATGACAATGGAAATTATTCGCCTTAGCTAATTTACGGGTATTTATTTGATACGTTATATTGTATACAATACAATAACAACAATAATAATACTAATGATGATGATGATGATGATGATGATGATGATAATAATCATCATCATCATCATCGTCGTTGTCATCATTATAATCATTACCATTATTATTATTACTATTACTAGGATAACAATTTTGTTAAAGGTATTCATAAGTTTGTCAACAACATTTATCACAAAACATGTTTGGTTAAAATGACAATGTCAGCGAAATTTTTATTTTTAAGAATATTTCAGACGTATGCTATTTTGACATGAAGCCCACCGCAATGCAAAATGAGGACAGAATTGAAGCGATGAGCACGGACTTGTGAAAACGATCATATGAGCTTCACATGCCGTATTCAAGGTGTGATAACACCTTTATATCCCATTGCATCATTCTATATACGTCTATTTTATCCACGTGTGTGTGTGATACGCTATCAGATTTAGCTCCCGTGTCATGCGTCCCAGCTAGGTGTTCAGTACGACTTGTACAGAGTTTCTGCTGACTGATATGGACACCCGTATCTCCTGGACAGTGAGCCGGGGAACGCCTTGCCCGTCTATATTTAGAGGTGGAGACATGAAATCATGCGATTACACGTATACACACTTATGTGACAGCAATTAGGTGGAGCTTTCGAGTAACAGGTTCATGGTAGGAGTATTGGGTAGACTTGTGTACAAGTTTTGTTTTGAAAGTGTTGTTTGACTTACGTATTGACAGTGTATATAGTGGAAATAAAAGCTATATGTTTTATTCCGATCAGAATGGTGGGACGAGAGAGAAATATATGAAGGAACGTAGGATGAAAATTGTTAGTGAGAAGAGAAAATGACAAACAAATTAACCAGGTGATAAAATATAACCGTGTCATATTGTCCATATGTGCAAAATGTCCAGTCATAAAAAAATACAATGGCGGAGAGAAAATATATTAGTGGGCACAGACAGACACACAGACTTTCACAGTGAGAGAGAGAGAGAGAGACAGAGAGAGACAGACAGAGACAGACAGAGACAGAGAGACAGAGAAAGACAGAGACGGAGAGAGATAGAGATGTCGAAAATATTTATGCCAAGATTTAAAAAATGTAATAATGATTAAAGAGAACCGCACAAATAAAACACTACAAAAAAATAAAACACTTTCTAGACTTTATCATCATATTTGCAACAGAGTCTGCATGACAAATTCACACAAACCATACACATTCTTCCTGCATCATGTACACACCTTACACACCAACACACTAGAACATATAAAAACGTCAATGAAAAGAGAATCATTCATGATATATGCATTACTATAAACCAAGTTTCCCTCTAGGCAATGGTCGTTCAGTCTTCCGAAGCCATACAGATCAGTCCCTGTGTGGTAATGGTACACCCCCAACTAGCTACTAGCAACCACATGGGAATCATCCAGTATTATAAACGTTTAAAGTCACATTATTATGACAATACCACTCTCAATACTAAAAAATGTCCTATAACTAGGTAGTTGACGTATAAGACGTAATTATTCAACAGCCTACGCCTAACAGAGGGTGAGCTTGATTAAGTCCCCGTGTACCAGAACCGTTGACTTTTGGGGAAACATCCCGTATTATTTACACAAATGTCATGTTATCATCACACTGGACTCCCTAATACAAACAAAGTATCCCAGGACTGATTAGTTGACGTACGATGCATTATTATGCAAAAGCCGACTCTTAGCCCAGGATTAGTTTGATTAAGTTTTAAACCATCATCGTTAACATCTTAGATGTTTTGCTCTGAAAGCAAAGTCCGTTTACATAAAGCTTTGTTGAACGTAACATCCCACGCAAGGTCTCTTTGTTAGGAGGACGTGGCAGTCTTACTTCTATAGTAAATGAATTCAAGAAACTATCCGTGGAGACGATGCTTAACAACTGTTTATGCTGATTGGCTGACTTGTGTATTTGTCGCATGATGAACTTTCTTACCATTACATACTTCGGTTAACCCCATGAGAAAGGCATTTTTCAAAGCATAGTTTTTAGACGTCGTTTTCAAACGCTAACTTGCATTTTCTTTAACACAGATCTTAAAAGCTAAAATTGATAATTCATGATTTACCTGAAGTGCTTTGACTGTTTATAAATAAAACATCTACAAATCAATTAGTTGATCTTGGTCTTTAACTGATTATGGACGTATGACGTGTATAAATTCTGTTTTTTGTGGAAGTCCGTATATGATAAATGTAACGGTAAATTAGTATGATGAATAAAACGCTGATGTAAGAAGATAGATGTTATTCAGAAACTGACAAACTAACTCATCAATAGTTTCACAGACTTGGAATCATTGCTTCGAAATGTTCAAATCCAAGAATTAGATGGATAAGTTATCACAACACTAATATTTTGAAGACATTTGTTTTTAAAGAAGAAATATGACCTACGAGAACTTCATGATCATTATGGAGTCTATGACAGGACAAATATCTACTTGCCAATACTCAATATTACACAACTCGTCAATTTTTAAGATGTCAGGTTATGCTATTGGAATAGTCAGGGTGCGTACAAGACTGATCTAAGGTACGCAGTAAGAAGGGTAGGGTGGAGTATTCTGCTATAATACCCATCTACCCATGTGTACAAAGCAATAGCCAACAGCAATGTTTGAGGACATTGAGCTAATTTCAGTACAATTAGGTGTTCCATATTTAATATCATATTGACAAATGTAAAGGCGATTCTGATCAATGAAGTGATTTGTATAGCCTGCAGGGGGTGACATATGAATATACCTGTAGATTGACAGGTAGATCGCGGTTTTACAGGTAACTGTTTTCTGATTTGTATATACAACTCCTAAAGAAATGCTTGATTAGTTCGTGTAAGGTAGATGGATAGATAGATATGGATGTAGATAGTTCTGTCTCATGAACAGCATATACGATCATAGACACAGTTGAACAATTAGTATGTTTTGAAAGATTATGACTCAAAGTCTGTCCCAGTAGACGGATATACACATGTTTGTTTATCCCTTTCTTATCAATTCGATATTAACATGGTATTTAGGTAAAATGCATTTAATAACACATTAAAAATAGTTGAACAAAGAATATCAAAGTGAGATATAATCGTTTAAAAAAGGTTGGTTTTTTTTCTCTAGAACTGTTTTAAATAGCGCGTTGAAAATCTTTGAGTTAAGCAGGGATAATTTGGAAAGTTTTTTTTACACACCAACATATCAGGGAATTTTATTTATTGTATAAAAACATGCCAAAACGAGTTATTTTTCGATCTTTTATGTTACAGTTACCTTAAGGTGGTAAAAATTGTAGGTTCTTACAATAATCTGTCGTTTAAGACTAATGTCAGTACACAAGTATACAAGTACAAATGGGACAATTTCAACACACAATGTAAAAAAACCTTTATGTGTGGTACGTCTGTGGTCATAGGTCTGAAGGTGGTTAACTTCTTTCGCAGGGCATAATTTGGTGTTTTAGTCCCAATGTCTCGCTTAATTTTTCCTTGCAGCATTTCCCATCTTTTCTGTATTTGCCATCAAGGTTGCTGCGACGGATCGCGATAGTCCAATGAGAAAACTATGAAAACTTTCACCGAAGAAGGCGCTAAAAGCAAATCACGAATTTTCTCGCTTATCAGAAAGGTTTAAGCAAGGATGTGTTGTATACACGCCCTTGGTTAAGCTAGCCAGTTATGGAGAATGACGCGAGTTATTGCCTTGCTGGGGAAGTTTTAATGGCTTGGTGATCCATGTTAGGCGGTAGGTGGGAGGATGAATGTGCAATGGTTTACACTTAAAATACAGCAGTGACGTCATTGTATTGTTTCAATCATACATTATCCTACAAGAATCTACTGCTTCTATGTGGACAATTGAGCAATAATAATTTTGAGATGGTCCCCGGAAGGGAACTGGTTTCATTATTTGATAACACAACATCATCCTCTGAAGAAATGTCTTCGAAGTGTGGATACTCGGCCATGTCTTCCCACTCAACAACAAAATTGCCATACATAATGTCTAAGTTGAATTAAGACCACCTTCCTTTTATACCAAATCCCAAGCTGATTGCGGTTTCAAACGTCTTGCACGTGAATTAAGCTGGTAACGTTGCACGTGCATTAAGAATGTACTAGCTAGATGGTTACATTGCACGTGCATTAAGAATGTACTGGCGAAATGGTAACGTTGCACGTGCATTAAGAATGTACCGGCAAGATGGTTACGTTGCACGTGCATTAAGAATGACCGGTGAACCAGTTGGGACCATCTCAAATTTTGTTAAAGGATTTTGTTTTATTGAAAAACGTTTTTTGTGTTATAATTATGCAATGAAATACGAATGTTATTTTCATAAACCAAAGCAGGTCATACAAAAAACACTTTAAACTAGGCTGTATTTTAAGTCAGATAACATACTCGTAACCGTACATTCGTGAAAACAATGTCCTCGCCGCTTCGCGGCTCGTACACTCTTTTTAACGAATGTACGGTTACTTGTATGTTATCCTTAACTGAACTTGTAGTATGCATTTTAACGTAGGGGGGTCTCATAATTAGGAGTGGTGTGCTTGGGATATCTTGTGTGTGTGCGTGTGTGTGGGTGGAGGGAGGGGAGGGGGTTATACTGAGGGGGTATGCCTTTATTTTTGGAGGTGGCTCATTGTAGGGATGGTGGGGTGGGGATATCTTAAGTCTTTGTGTGTGTGTTGGGGGTACTACTGTGGGGTTGGTGGGTTTGGTAGGGGTGGGAATGTCTTGTGTGTGTGTGTGGGGGGGGGGGGGGTCATACTGAGGGGGTATGCCTTTATTTTTGGAGGTGGCTCATTATAGGGATGGTGGGGTGAGGATATCTTAAGTCTTTGTGTGTGTGTTGGGGGTACTACTGTGGGATTGGTGGGTTTGGTAGGGATGGGAATGTCTTGTGTGTGGGGGCCTAGACAGAGAGACTCTAGACACTACATCGCTCCAGTGAATGTCTGAGACGAGAGGTGTTATGGGGTAGGCCAGGGTCTTACCCAGGGAGACCGACTCTGTGCATCTGCATTTCAATATCCCCCAGATCTACTAATGTACCGCCACATCGAGACAAACACTTGTACATTTGTCGTAATGAGAAATTAATGAGACCCCTAAGGCAAAACCCAACCAAGGGGGTGTCAACTGATGAAAGGATAGCGCTGAACATAACGCATGCTTCATTTCTTGAACTTGTAAATGGTGAGGTAGCAAAAGCAAAGACATTTGAATTGATTGGTTTTAAAAAATCATGCGTAGTGTTGAGAGCACAAAAAGTTAAGCTTGCATTGTATTTGCAGGATGAAGAGTGACGTAATGGAATAACCCAGACTAATCATTGACGGAATCTGAAACCTACGATAGGATATGAAAAAAGATTGTTCATTTGAATTATCATATATAACGTATAAAGACCAAGTTCTTTATGTGATTCAAGTTCTTTATTCTGTTCTTTCTTTCTTACTTATTTTCTTACATTTCTTAGTTTTTAGGTTTACAGATAAACAATGTTTTGGACCTTAAATGAAACTTGGAATGAAAATTTTCTTAATCCATTCTTGCAGGCCATGTCCTTCATGACTTACAAACCACATGGCTAAGACTGACAAACAGGATAGCTTAGCAGTCTCTCTTTATAGTTATAGTAATGCAAAACGGTTAGATAAAAATTGCAACTTCAAGTAGAAAATATAAACCTTATAAATTTGGAATGAAAATAAAAATGAAGAATGATGTCTTTCATTTAGGGAAAATTGAAATTGTAAAAAAAACTTATTTTGACCATTACATAACGCTTATTCCATTACAAGGTTTAAAACGATAAACACAATTTATATTTTAAACTATCTTAACATTTAACACATGTAACATCTTAACAAAGATGAGAAGCATATAGACATAATAAAGACAACACACTGACACCTAGCTTCATTCACTTGCTGAATGCAATTAACAGAGGACACGCATATATATGTATATATATGTATATGTATGTGTGTGTGAGATTTACATTAAATGACATTAGCGAGGATGTTAAGGATGTTAAGAATAACTAAGAATGAATTAAAAAGATGTCAAAATCTCCAATATACATTTAAACGTTGTTTTGTTCTCTCCACCTCAACATCATATTTCAATTTGGATCTAAAAATAATGACAAACTTCTGCAGAGAGGAAATCAAAGTGTAACTGAATTTATTCGATTATTAGATAATATATACTAAAACCACATAAATGAAATTGTCAAACTCACCAAAACGTGTTATGAAAGAAATTAGCAATGAAAAAAAATTTAACAAAACGTTGAAAACAAGACTATAACTTGACCTATATTAAAAATCACAACAATCATCATTTACACATATATACCCCCACGTGAGCGTCCAGTGACCTGAGACCCTTACTTAAATTCCAGGCAGAACCTTGCAATGTCTGCTAATGATATGATTATGTGCATCGAATGCGGTATTGACATCTGATCAAGCGTTAAGAGGAGGGTGATTGTATACAAGTGGGTAAGGAAGGACTTGGTCTAACGATCGGGAGCTCAGGTTTAGGTGGCCATCACTACAGAACAACAAAGTCGGGGCGTTGCTCCAAATATACCGATATTATTTTTTAATTTGCCCGAAGCTGTTAATTCGTTTCACTTCGGCTTTACAAACTGATAGTAGAGTAAACAACACACCGGTGTCATTAGCCGCAAGGTCGGGTGCTCTATTCAGAAATCACTGAAATGTTTACTTTTGAACTTTCCAACACAGGTGTGGAATGGAACAGCACTTCATCAGTTATTAAGACTGACTGTAGGCATGGCGTTTATACATTCAACGATCTGCTGTTTTGGCTGATTGTATGTTCTTATAACTGTCAACTAGTCAGTGAGGCCCGCTGAGACAGTACTTTGACCCTTTAGCGAGCTTACCTTACAGCGTGGCGTGGTTTTATTTTAATCAAAACGACACCGAAGAGCTGATCTCACATAACATTACAAATAGTCAATATCTTAAAGTAAACACAATGTAGATGCAAATACCCTCTGCTACAAATGAACTGACAAAGGAAGGGGAGAGGTTAATCTATCTTGAGTATACAGGTACTTTAAGACATTGATTTTCTTGCCGACTTCCGTCTTAAATATTCTTTTCTGTAAGTATAGCTTGATCACATCAAACATGTCACATTAATTTAGAACTTAAGTTACATTCTGAAAATCTTTTTTAGCGTATATGATATCCAGTTACTGCAAGAATCTTTCATTTTTATGCGTTATTGATACGCATGTATGTACATTATTAAAGGCAGGACGTGCATGAGGAACGTGTCCATTTTCCATTAGTTCTGAAGCCAAAATATGTCACGAAATTCTTAGTGTAAAAATGGGATAATTCATCTCCATATCCAGAGGATATATTTAATATATATATTTACATAACTTAGATTTATAGGTCTTAACATTTCACGCGAAATTTATTTACTGCAATGAATTTTTTTGTAAACTATATATGGGTAACCTTTTCGGTGACACCAGCATTATAAATCAATTATTAAATGGAGGAAAATATGGAAAACGACTTCTTATTCATGATTTGCACGAACTTTGCAATGTAAAAATGTTTGCCAACATTATAAATTGGTACCTGTTCCTTTTGGTCATTCCAAGTTCCAAGACGTATATTAATGATCTGCAGTCAACTCCGCTACTAGGCATACCAAACAACTTTTGATAAATTTCACTATGCATTAAAACGTATATTATAATGGTGTTGTTTTCGATTTCGTCTTTGATTTTGAACGGCGTTATGATAAACCTACTAGCTTGTTCGCCAATCCAAATTTCATAGTGAAATAAAAATATGTTTAAACCAAATTATGGAAGAGCATATTCTGTTAGAAAAGGTATATAAGCTCAAATGCAAGGCTCAAAATGTGATCCGGCAGCTGCTTTCAGTGAAAAGTCATTTTGCATATCAAAGTGTCATTCTCTTGAAGTATGACTCGAAAATAGTTTTTCAACAAAAACTATTTTCTATAGACGTTGAGGTTATGTAATTTGGTTGTTTTAATTCATCCTTAAACTGAAATATGATTATCTCTCTGTTAAGATATTCGATATACTTTTTAAACACCTACCCATACGGAAGTGGATGTCTCTACAAACTGGAATATGAAGGTTCCAAATGATGATAACTATACACATCAAAATATGAAGAGATAGCCCATACTGGACATTTCGAACAATTTTTACTCGGGACGTTTATCATGGATTTTCGAGAAAGGTGACAACCATGCGCGGTTTTTTATACACGTAAAAATACTTACGTAAAAGCATCATCAGATTTATCTTATGCGCGTGCAGATGAAATGCTGTACTTTATAGACGTTTTGTTTTTGTATTTGTTTTAAGTGCCAAGATGGGACTTTTAAAGTGACCGTACATCATTTCTATTACCACAGGCTTCAGTAGACCATTGGCTTGTCGGTTAAGGAAGGGAGTCATTTCAATGAAACCACAAATTGTTATTTTTGGCTGAAATATTTACAGGTACATTTGCACATAGATTGACAAGGAGAGGGAAGTGGGGAGCACACACAGACAACATTCGGGAGGATTTAAAGAGACACGATTCAAATCAAAGAGAAAAAGTGACACGTAGACAGTGTGGGGCTACACAGAGACAGAAGGGCTGGTCTTTGATTTTAACTTATTGGGATTTAATCTCTTTAAACGAAATAAAATTTGCAATCTTTTGATCATTTTAAATCATTTGGTATTTTAATGCACTTGTTATGCTGTCAGTAGATTGCAATATATATATTTATATATTACTTCAACATACTAAAAAAACTTGCGACCACTGATTTTGAGGAAGAATTGGTAGGTCGAAAAGGTCGGGTTGGAAGGGAGAGCACATATTTTTTGCATAAGTAAAAAACAGGTCGTGTGTGTGTTGAGGGGGCTGGGGAGGGGACAGAAAGCAGCATAGAGATCTTGCAATAGAATCATTCCTATGAAAAGAAAATTAACGATTAAGTACTCGATAATAATTCTCTATGAAAGTCTGCCACAAAATGGTCCATTGCCTAAGAAGTGGCGACTTTTATGGGCAGTGACGAGGCAATTCCTTTGTTAAATAAAGTTCAAACGACAAGTGCTTGCTGCTATTAGAATGTGTTATGCTATCAAATGCTCCGTCAACGCGACTTCGTGTTGTTCAAGCCGACAGCCAATTTGGTCGTGTTTAAAATTGTTAATGACATGTTGTAACGTTTAACCCTCACACTTGTGATATATTTATATACGGTCAACAGATGAGACGATCTAGACTCTCGTAGTGGCTGCTTTAAAATGAGTTGCTTGCGTAATGCGTAATCAACCAGTGTTCAAGTACGGTATTGGTAATTATGGAATGTAGGCCTGAAAGTATATTAGATGTGTTGGCTGTGGTACTCTAGACTGAATCAAAATAATCATTGAAAACCTGAGTCATCAGCTCGTATATTTCTGTTGGAAAAGTAAAGTTAGTTTACGGAGCCTATTATTGAATACTTAGTGTATTATGAAGAACGTCATATGAAGGAAACTTTGATTGGTATTGGAACAACAACTAAAGGCACTATAGCACGTATTTAAGCACTCAAGTCGGCTACTCTAGAGCATGTGAAGACATATACAGCCATTATACGTTTCTATCTATGCAATGAGGTAATATGCAGGGTAATTATTCCTTGTACTTGAAATGCAATCAGAAATGAAAATGAAATGGCGCAGATGCCATTAAGGTCACAATAAAATGTTTACAGTCGGTTGTGTAAAAAATGGAAAAATATTGATTTTTGAAAAGGGCTCAGCAAGGAATCTCTCAACTGAGATCAATGAATGATTTATTCTAAAACGTATTTCATCGAATTACTATACACAGAATAAGCATTGTTGTTGGTTTAATAATACCGGAAAGTCACCTGCAATTGATGGGTTGTTAATATATTTTTACAGTTTAAAATGATGACATACGGAACTTTAATTGACACCTTTGTCTAAATAACTCAAGAAATGTAAACATGATGACGACGACAATGGTAGATGCGATGACCACAGCATTTAGTATGTGGTGCCTCTGATGTTCTGTGCACTGTGTATTATTCAACAGTTTCATGATAAATGGTAACCACAAAAGCATTGAGGATAGAAAGGCACACGTCTTGAACTATTGTGTACAGAATTTAACCGTAAAGTGCTGATTTCCGCACTTAGAACAAGTACACACAGTTAAGATTCCTTATTTGTACATTATGAGGGTCATATTCAAATATTTGCACCAACAAGTAGATTATTAACAGTACAAAGAAATTATGTAACGTATCTGACACTAAACATCGTACTTATCATAACAATATAACAGTGGCAGGTAGATAGATCAAAACGACATTCCTAATAAAATTCATTTGACAAAGTCCCTTATTTATAATTCTGAAACATGTTTCTTATTCAAGACCTTAAATTCGGATAAACAAAACGTGTAATACTCACAAATAGAAACCAATTGCCATTATTATGAAAGATATTAAGTTTCAAAGTCACAAACAAAATTGAAATACCTTGACATATAAACCAAACCGAATGCTTTACATAAAGTATATATACACGGTAACACACGCGTACAGTCAGTAACATATACCTTCGGTTTATTGTCAGTGCTCGTGTTTCAAGAAAATGACCTTTCTGCATTAAAATATAAGCGATGACATTCAAATCAAATTTTTAAAAATAGATAATTTTAGAAGCAAAGTACATTTTGCAAATAAATAAGATAATAATAAAGATGTTTTGAATCATAAAAGAACATTAAATGTCAGTGAAGTAAACAAAGATCATGCAACTAAAACCATGGTCTGTCAATGATAAACAATGTCTGTTTCTGAGACATTCACACTATTTTTCATGTTATTTATTTATTTTTTATTATTTATTACAAAATATTAAACGTTTTGTAAGCAAGTATACGTATTCATGAATTTACTTATAGTTAATAAAATTCTTTTCATCGATTCAAACTCTGTTTTGTGAGATCATTCGTTTTTATAATCGAGATTACCATCCTAAAATGACCACATCAATCAATGACCTCCACATAATCAGAATACAGCTGAAAACAATTACAACATTCACAACGTAACAAATGTAAAAACGACACCCAAATGTTGCCAAAACTGAGATAATCTATCATTTAATAATCATCATCAAGGTAAGTTTGAAGGTATTCTTACGTGTGAAATTAGAAATGAAAACTGTTCCCGGTCAAGAGAGAGTAAATCATGAAAACAATTAGTTGATATAGAACAAAAAGTTTAAGGTAACAATATAGAATAATACCATATCAAATGAGTCACTAAACTATTAATAAGCTAGCAAAATATTTTCAAAAGGCCCTTGGTTAACACAGCAGTAGAACAGGTGAGCCTGGCTGAATGATAGTTCCTAGATGAATCCGGCGTGAAAACAGGTATCCAAAAGGGTGGAGAACAATGGCGCAGCAGAATGACCGCGAAGTCTCGGGCTCTTTAAATAGGTGTCTAAGAATCTAGAGACATCTAACCTCTAGATGCTTCCACAAGTAGACCTGTCTGAGATATGCAGGAAACTCACAGAAATCTGTTGCATAATCTAGCGTACACAAAACAAAAAAGGTATGTGTTGAAATGAATAGTACAACAATGTTACACAATGTTGAACTTGTAAATAATCCAAATTTCATGACAATATATCAAACTACAGTGTTAAGTTAGGAAGAATAATGTTGTTTAATAATCTTCTTAACGGTGTATATTCACAATAGACAATACGTTAATGCTGATTAGGTTACGGAGCCCCTTAAGGTCGAGCAGCTACACGTATCAAAGTTAAGGTTAGAGGTCAGAAGTCAGGTCAAAGGTGACATCATCAAGTCGACATGGTCACTTGACACAGCAAACACTTGGTAGCTGCTATGACAACAATCAGAAGTGACCGAGCAGATATGATTGAATAGTTGCTTGACCCAGCCACATCACTGCCACAACAATAACCTTCCGATGTTCAAATAGTGCACGTTGATGCATCGGTTTGTCCCATGAGATAGATGTACATCATGTATATTACATACCACGCCCTGCAAGAAAACAGATGACCTTTCTCGACGAGTAGGGAATATAAAAAATAATGGTCCTATACACTTGTCATTTGTTAATAAAACAACACGCGTTCGCCATACATATCTGTCTTATGTATCTTATTTGTCAAACGCATAGCCAAAGTTGAGACATATACACGTGGAAATGAATGTATCTTTATTCAAATGTGTTCTCATTGTCATATTGGTAACTTTTGTCCAATACCCATAGCAAGCAGCAACTAACTTTGAAAGTTCATCTTCAACAGTAGTTTACAGAATAACAGTTAGAATCGAGATTTGAAACACAAGATTAATATACTGCAAGATTATCGCGATTACAAATTCTATATTGTGAAAACGCCATCTCCTTCATAGGGTGAAAGGTAGGAATCAACTTAATTGAGTATTTATGTAAACTAACTATAAACTCACTCATATATATATATATATATATATATATATATATATATATATATATATATATATATATATATACCTTTGCTATGCATCAAGGTAAATATGTTTCTAATATTGTGTGAGATTAAAAGTCGTTATCCATAAAATCTTGTCTAATCCTATTCTAATGTAAGTGATAAACTTCTCAACAGTAGCATCAAAACAGAACTATTTGCTACCATCGATATACTCAGGTTTGAATTAGATAAAACAGTTAGCTGTTTATAAAACATCACAGATGAGATATGTTTGAATGACATTGACACCAAAACAAGAGTGTTAACCGTCCAAAGGCCTACATTCCATATACAACACGGGAACGCGTGTTGAGCAGTGTTTCAATAAGTCACCGATCTTCACCTCTGCATTACTCGTGATTAAAACACTAGTCAGCTTGACGACACCTTAAATACCTACACCTTATACATACTAATGGTATGATAAAAAGGCTCTTAAAAATTAGCATGTCTTGTATCTTATCGCCTTCACTGGAGTTCTCTGAAATGTGCCTTTGTGATTATTGATGCTATAGCATGCTTCAATGCATGCGTCAACGTTATGATAGAATTTATTTGATTTTACCAATCTAAGCCAGATCTTCTTAGTATAATACATGTGCGTACGTGCGTGAAGGCAGGTAGACAGGTAGACATGTAGAAAGGTAGACTAGTAGAAAGGTAGACAGAAGGTAGATAAATTTAATCACGCTTCTCAATGTGTGCACTGAAAAAAAACACGTATGAGCAAAGTGTGATAAAATACATGTATTGCTCGGATCAATTTATCAAGGTTTTTAAGCTAAACAAATTACACTATTTTCGTTTTTGAAAATACTGTGTATGTGTAATCACAGTGTACCAATTAATGTTAAATTTCGTATAATTTTGTAAATAAAAGCAAGATAAAAATTCTACGTATGCGAACATAATTGATATTTTTTACGGTTTTCTTTTTAGATCAATCTTTTATGTTTAGTTCTTCAAAAAGCATATAATGAAATCAGTGGAGTCCAATTAGTGTTATCGGTGTAAGAGAGAAAAGGTAATCGGTTCCTAAATGCAGTTATCATCGTCTTCTCGTGCAAACATTTCAAGTTCATGTTATTGTTATGTAGTGGGATCTAAATTGAGTTAAAATATAAATTTGAATCATATTCAGTATGTTTAGATACGGTGTAAAATGGAAGGATAGATGTTGACAGTATCAAGTAATGTAGATAAAATATTGTTTCTTGACAAACATATCAAATCCGAACCAATTCATATATAAACAAGTGACGGAATAAAAGCTGTAGGGTTGGTTATTTTTATTTTTTAAAATCTTATCAAAGTAAGCTTTTGTAATGCAATGCCACTTTCTAAAACATTAATGAAATGTCTAATGATAATTTGTATGACTGAAGCACATTCACGATTCGAAGGTTTTCTTTTATAAATAAACACAGATGTGGACCGTACACCCTGTTAAAATGGGCTGACAGTTCAGTATGATAGTCCAAATATTTCCAAAAAATATCGTCTGAAAATCTCCCGCGTTTGTATCGAATTGTCAAGCAGTGTTTGCCCAGACTTCCTCAGAAGTATCGGCCTCATTTAATCCTTGTTTAATATAGGCTGGGTTAATATTTATCTTTGTCATATGCCGTGGCCCTATAAAACAGCTTAAATAAATTCCCCCTCATTTGGAAACATGATAAAAGGCATTAGAGACCTACCTGTGAGTCGGGCCAGGTGCAAAAGAGACTCACATATTTTCCACAAACAACTCATGACAACTATAGCTGTTTAAGATGTTTAATTCAAACATATTTTTTTACTTTACAGAAGGTTTGAACTTTCGATCTTTCGCATCCATGACGCTCCACCCTCTCTGGGCAATTTCATTGCGCCGATTTAGATTTAATGATTTGTCAGCTAGTGCAAAAATCCGTTATCCTTCTAGACTATAACTTAAAGCTTTATCATTACATGTACCCTATCTCCTCATTACCCTCCTTTAACTTATACATACATCGTCATAACTAGAAGCGTAATTCACGATCCATGATTTAATTTCCCTCTTCCCTCGGGAGTTTGTTCGGATCTAATTCCTCCTTCTACGACAACCCCGGACGTGAAGTAAATCCTTCACCGTGTCAGCATTCCCTGCCCATTTCTTTGTCCCTCCTTGTGTTCATCAAACTCTCTATCTTATTCTCTCATCTTCTTCCTTTAACCCTCCCTAAGTTTCACTCACCCCAACCGAATCAGTTTAGTCATTCCACCCGACTACATCCCAACAAGAAAACAAGTCCGCCCATCTCACATATGAAAACTTTGGAACTCTTTCGTGAAGGAGATATGAAACACGTGCAGGTTTCTGCCTCCGACGAAGAAGAGTGTGGAGGGCGACAACCAGTGGTACTATTGTTGCTTCATCTTATCAAGTTGCATGGAGATTTCGCGGCCTAATCCGCATCCTCCCTCTTTATTTAGTCCTCTCTTCATGTATTTTATATAATTAATTTGCTCTTATTGTACAAAGAGCCAACACTAAGCGCAATATTTCCTGATTAAACATTAGCTTTGTATACCTAAAGAGGGCTAGCCACATAGCCCGAGGCAAAGCGAAAGGAATCGTTCACGGTGTAAGTCCCAAGCGTCTACGGGCTTTATTCGGTAAGCATACTCAACGTGAATGAAATCTGTAATATAAAGAATTGTGTTATTAATGCAATGAGGGGTCCTTATAAACTATATTTGTCATTGTTGTATCCCGCCAGCAGGTACGGGGTGTGAGTGTTGGTATAAGGTAGATGTAGACCAATCTCATGCTTCTCTAACAATCGGAAGTAGGAAGGTAGTTTTGCTACCTGTGGGGTCCTCGTACCTCTTATCCATACAGACAAAACTCCGTTTCTAACAGTACCACTCGCATGAACCATCCGTCTTTCCTGGTATTGGCGCATCTCTATATTGTTTTGAAGTTTTGTAATTGATTGAAATTAAATAATTACAATAATCTCTATATTCAATGACTATCAATATACAAGATTCCAATATCCCAAACCATAATTTACATCTACCTTTATTCCAAAACGTCCTAATCTATAAAAGAAAATTGTGTAAATGGTACATGACTATGTGAATAAGAATATTTTGAACTCTAACTTTGAAAATTACCATAAACTGATGTAAAATAAATGTGACTAGAATGATGAGGACATCTGTTACAATATGTGTTTGACTCTTGGACGAAATGTACTCGTGTCGTGAAGAAATGATGTAATAGGACATACATGAAGTGAACAACTTTTCCTTTATTCATATAATTTTTTAACTACATTCGATCGATTAGGCTTGCTTTTTTTCAGAAATGTTTTATCAAACGAACATAATCGTTTCCAGTATTTGAAATGGGATTGGTTGTCTTTTTGACACGTGTTTTATATCATAAATATACGAACATAATCCCTTATAGTCACAATCCAGTCTCAACAGATTAAACCCATCTATAAAATCAGGATTTCGTCCCTAAAAATCAACTAGGAGAAAATACAAATGATTTTCTCATTTCTCACGTTTTCATTGTCATATTCAATCGTTCCTTTTCACAGTAAATAATATATAAGGCACTCCAAAAACAATATAATTCATCTATTTCTTTGTTCGTTAAATCAATACACGCAAGCATAGCAACATCAAAGATCACGTGACACGATCAGGGTAGGGGGTATCATCATTCGATCACAATTTGTCTGGGGAATTTTGATAGGCCTATAAATCTCCGCTTGTTGTCAGGAGAAATCATTTTATTATTTTATTATCATTGGCAAATGAAGACGACAATATATCTTTACGTAAGATCTATATCTCAAGGGCGATAAGCTGTTAAAAGCCAATAACCTTGCAACATAAAACACCTTTTCTAAAGGATGGATATAAATATTAGTGATCAACCTCCAGTTGACCACATTACTCTCTGAGATGTTAGTTTTTCGCATTATTAGTCGTCATAACATTCACTATTTACCATCATCAAGTATCAACATATTAAAGTATTTAAGATTCAGCATATTTACGTATTTAACTATCAACATATTTGAGCCATTCAGTATATTTCAGTGAGATTCATTATTTACCATAATTATGTACCAGCATATTTCAGTGAGATTCATCATTTACCATAATTATGTACCAGCATATTTCAGTGAGATTCATTATTTACCATAATTAAGTATCAGCATATACCAGTGAGATTCATCATTTACCATAATGATGTACCAGCATATTTCAGTGAGATTCATTATTTACCATGATTAAGTATCAGCATATTTCAGTGAGATTCAATAATTACCATGATTAAGTATCGACATATTTCAGTGAGATTTATTATTTACCATGATTAAGTATCGACATATTTCAGTGAGATTCATTATTTACCATGATTAATTATTAGCATGTTTCAGTGAGATTGAATAATTACCATGATTAAGTATCATCATATTTAAGTGAGATTCATTATTTACCATGATTAGGTATCAGCATATTTCAGTGAGATTTAAAACTTACTATAATTAAGTATCAGCATATTTTTGTGAGATTCAAAATTTCCTATTATTATGTCTCAGAATTGCTTTCGGTATGTATCAAATGATTTAAGTATTTACCAACATGAAGTATAAGAATGTCTTTAAATATTTGCTATCAACATCAGATGTTGTTTCTCTTTTTTTCTTGCGTGTAAGGAGATGTTAATATTTTTGTTATAATCAATTATCAAAAGATGCATCCTTATATATATCAGAATGTTTCAGTATTCACATTCGTTAAGTGTCAAGATTTTCCTTTATTTCTATTCCAAAATATCAGAAGATTTGAACCTTTCCTACCTCTAATTATAACTACACGTTTGCATTTTACTTCCTCAACACAGAACTTTAAAGTCATTACATATTTAAACTATTTCAACCATGTGTTATGGTATATACACCTTGCACTATCAAATTTAATGGCGATATAATTACTATGTGGGTATACTACTTAGCATTTATTAGAAGAAAGAAGCCCTATTAAACATTGTTTATATCATGCCCATTTCCCTTTACCACGGACATTGGTCAGATTATTCTACTGATAAAAAAGAGGGCGTATATTTGTAGAGTGTTCACACGTCAACAATTCTAATTCTTGTAGTTGCTGTATCGAGTCTTTAAACATTCGACGCGCACTCAGTCTCCTGATATTCTAAAACAGAGCCGAGAAGAAAATTCGACATTTGTAGTTTCACAAGGTTATGTTCGGGTCAAATTTATTCTTGACTCTTTTCTGTGGGTAATACCAATTTACAGTCTTTATACACCATGCGATTATACTCTTTACCATTACTGAGCATCAAAACAGTTACTTTTCAACATCATATAGATGAAAGAAAAATAACTTTTCTTGAATATTTTCAGATCATTAGGAAACTGACCGAGCTAATACTATTTCTGTTTCTTTGGATGTTAACAAAATGTTCTGTGTTTTAGAGACATCAGTTTGAATAGCTAAACGCTCTGTGCACAAACATATTTGTCCCCAAATCGTTACATTTTGATAAATGTGTTTACTAACAATAACAAAGATAAATATATATAGAATTATTTTCTCATTAGCAGATCATTGACATTTTCATAGAAAAAATTGTGACACTTTAAAGTCATATTTTTTTCAACATGAAAGAATGGTTAGCTGCTAGTATACATACAATGGGTCAGTAAATTACATGACATGAGTGGGAGTATGGGGCTGTAGGCAAGAACGATAACATTCAATTTCTGCTTTATCACGAAACAATTCTATCAACAGAATTATCAACGTCAGAATATAGAGTTTCTCTCTAAGTGTCTCAAAATATGAATTGTATCATTTTTGAGAATGTATAATTTCTTGTAACACAATTAAACTCGTTTTATTTAAAGCTTAACGTTAATATTTATATAGTTTCATAACAAACAATTGAATATATATGTTTTTGAAATAATACGAAAATGACATATAATAATTTGTTTTAAGTTATATTCAAGACATAAATTCTACGGAAGCAAATTATTTTTTTCACAAAAGATAAAAAAGATTAGAATAAGCTGGAAACTATTTTTTATTCACAAATGATAATACCAAAGGGACTGACATGTTCCAAGTATTTCTATATTGTTAAAAGACCCCTGTTGTCGTACTAGGCGCCCAGATCAAAGGAACTTTAAACATCTGAGCATTAAACCATGGTATGGGATACTGTCAATGTCTTATAGAGTTGATAGGGATTTATTGAACATAAATATCGCTGTCAGAATTTAACAGGGGATAAAACGAGGGGAGATCGGAGTCTCTCTCAAAAACATAAATGTTGCAACTATTGGGTAGGACGAATAGAGAAGGTTGAAAAAATGATGATGATTTAGGAATGATTATTAAGTTATTTACCAATCTTCCGAATATGTAAAGCATAATGCTTGGGTTTTCCTTTTCGTCTTATATTTTTAGGATATTCGAAAAATGTTGTTAAAATATAAAATATAGATGTTCATAGTCGAAAATCGTTTAATTTTGTATAATTTATCTCTATTTGGTATTATTAGAAATAGAATATAGAATATTTATAGTTGTATATTGTTTAATTCTATATAATTATTTGACGCGTGCTTTGGCATTAACTTTATATGGTGTAGGATACAAGCATAATGTCTGGAATTCTGCTGAAAAGGCAGTATATTTATCATATCCACTAGGTATAGATATTATAATGAGTTTGACTTATTGTTGATTAATCAATACGTGTATTGCTTCTTTTCTTCCCATGATATTTCAAATAAGTAAAATGTTTTAAATTCACGATTCACATTACACAAGTACATTAACGCATCCATCTATGTTTCGAAATGTTGATGAATATACTTTTCTTTGTTCTCATTATTTAGGCCTTCTACCGTGTTAACCAGTGTCTCTCCACTCCGTCTCATCCACTCAAAGTGAACACTTCAATCTCTATTTGGAATGGACTTTATGAAGCGGTAAAATCCCATTGGTCGTTTAATAGGCAATATGTATTAAAAACTCATATATATTGAAATTTTGAAAGTGAAATCGCCCAATGTTCTCAGATGTCTAATAGGGAGTTTAGGGGGAGGTGAGGTTTGGGGGTGGGAGGAGGGTGGATGAAGGAGGGAGGGGTGTTGACACACAGAGGACCACCTCTGAAGATCATTGTCGAGAAGGGCAGAAAGGCATCTCTTTATGAGCACATCAGAATGGCTTCAGTAATAGGCTAGGGAATAAAATGTCCCAAAGAAAGTATTGTACTTTTGGATTGAATTCCCTTCATTTGATGTGACGGCAGCGTGGTTTGGTCAAACCATCATGACTATGTCCCCTGCCATTGTTCGGCTATAATACCGTTGTTGACGCTATTCAGACCTCCCTGAATTTTCTAGAGAGGGGGGTTTATATTTGCACGCTTACAGGCTCTTCACAATCGGTGAGGATAGAACTGACTTTATTGGCTTTTAATGGAATTGGATATATTCGAGATGTAGTTGTCACTGCCTGACGCTTCTGTTGCCGTGCTATTCATATCTGTTTTGGTCACTTTTGTGTCAACTGTATGTAAGCCTGTCGCTTATTGATAGTGTATTGAAATTAAGCCGAGATGAATTTGATAACCGTAAGGAAGTATGTGTGAGCATTTGTAGCACGTCTCTCTAACAACTGTTAATGGGGTGGAGGTATTTAGAGACATGTAACCGGATTCTCAGATGTTTGTTACACTCGCGTCAACAGCCCTCTTTGAAATGGGGCCGCGTTTAATGCTTCTTCATGAAAAGAGATTTAATGGAAATTGAAGAAACATATTCTTCATTATTCATTTTTCATCTTACATCAAAGATAAAGCACAATTAAAACTAAATAAAATTTCAAATAAACATTGAGTTTCTGGTAATATCTTCATATAAAGGAATTGACAATTGCTGTCAGTCAAAATAAAATTGTTTACTGTATCTTTTCTTAGTGGCATATTTCGATTATTTCTTTGGTTGTTTAAAATGTGCATTACACATTCAATGTTGGTAAATACTTGTATCATTTTCTGTTTGAGTAAATGAAATTCAGATCAACGATGGAAGTTTTTCTCACGTTTTAAATTTACCTCAGAATAAGCTACATTTATAGGACGCTGAACATTATTCAAAGCCAGTGTTTGATCATGAATGAAATCGTAAGTAATTAGTTAAAACCTGTTGAAATCTCGTATTGATAAGCGCCTACCTCAGGCAGGTACAGAGTTAATATACACTATCAATTGTAAGAGAATATCTCGTGTTTACCAACATGATAACTGTAACCCCTTGCATCCTCCCCCGGGCGATGCTCAACACGTTAATAACGAGAGAACACGTGTCTATAAAAGCCTCGTTACTTTTATGCAGCGATCGTTTAGTCTCTGTTAAAGAGGTTGCCTTAAATCGCTTTGGTCATGTTAAAGAGACTGGGTTTAGGCTACAACTCGCCACTAACACAACATAAGCCGCATCGTCGCTTTAGAAGGATGCCAGTTTATGACAAACCTTGCTGCTCGTAAAACCAGTATATTTATCCAACTGCGTGGAAAGGGTCGTATAAAACAAAGAAAGCAGCGGGAATCAGAATATCACCCTGGCTTACCCTGTAATAGTTTAACATGGGGTAGATAAGCAATCGGCTATAAAATGGATTAAATGAGATTTATTTGACAAATTAAAATTTGTGGCCCGAGCCTCCGGTATAATGAGTTATGTAGAAATTGTCAAAGAAACTATCAATCACTATTCGTCATCGAAAGAATAGCTCCGTGAGAGTGAGCCACCAATTCCTGAAAAATATTTATCTCATAAATTAACCGTGCAGTCTTTGCTCTGAATGGCCAAGCATACAAATGAAATAGATGTTTATCTAAATATTCATTAAATTTACCCTTGCCCTTTTAAAATGACCTGGGTAGAAAAGTATCAATGTTTGATTATCGGAATGAGCTCAGAGGTCAATGATCATTGTTCAATTAAAAAAAATATAATTTCACAATTGAGTTTGTCACTACTTTAATGATCGCCTCAGTATGAAGAGAAATAATAAACAGGATGGCTTATCAAAATTCCGAAACCAAGAAGAAAATTCGTAAATTTTGATTTATTGACGAAGTTTTCATTTTGAAATATTGTTTGGTGATGGGATCCACAGAGCCGTGGTGATAACGATTTGAACATTGTAGATCATTTTAACAAAACAAAAATGTTAAAACTGGTAAAATTGTATAACCTGAAATTGGTATTCTGAGATGATAACATTTGGCGTAATGTGATAGCGTATTGGTGGAAGAGAACCAGCGTACGAGTGTGAATACAAACATGCAAAAAGGTGGAGTCGGAAGGAGTTGATCTTTTGACACCCACAGTCTTCAATGTTGTTCGTCATCCACAGATGTCATTCCAACTCTGACATGAAGTATTGTAGCCGACCCCATGTTATGGAGAGGGAGCCCCTGTGTACTCTTGCCTGTTGTATTGTAGCTGACCCACCATGTACAGGAGCCGTCTTTCTAAGGTATTGACCCCTGTATTACTGCCGACCCTCGATCTATTGTAAATATGCAGAGATATATTGTAAAAGTCCCCAGTGCTGCATTGTCCCCGTGTGAGAACATTGGCTGAGATGAGAACATGACGGACTCGGCTACTTTAAGCAATAAGTCTTTATCGTCTGGTGAAGACTGACTTTGAATGATGTCCTTAGCTTTGATTGGCAGGTGTGAAATTGACGCTAATTCGTGACAGATATCTCAAGAAGAGGGAACTTCAAACTTGTAAAGGTATTATATCTCACCTGGTGAAATTGATCCGTTAAATAGCAGTCATTCCGGCGTGAAGTGAAAATAATTAATTTATCAAGGGTGTTACGAGATAATACAGAAAAGGGCGTCAATGGATGGGAAGGTGATAGCATTTAATTCATGTTCAGTATACATGAAGACGTGCTTTCAGGGATTAGAATTGAATGAAACGGAATCATGAACCTCACAATTAAAACATCTGAAATAACAAGAAAAAAGTTAAGAATTGTAAACGTCTCTATTTAAAAATCAGATTTTGCAATTTCATTGCCATAAAGTCATCAATGAAATCATCATAGACGTAATTAACACAAAGAAAGTAATCTCAATATCAGTATCTCAATTTTAAAATATGACTTCAATTTCCCCTTTGAATTTGGTAATCATAGGACCATAAAGTCACCCGTGAAATTATAATCACGCTGCAATAATCGAGCAATCCATTTACACATACATGTAATTAACACAATGGCGTAATCGTGATACACGGTTGACGTATTTCTATATACGTGTGCAAGACCGAAACCTATATCATTAAGATGCAGGTGCATAATAAAGCACGATCATACGTCCTCTTCGTTTTTTCTAGCCTTTGAGTCGAGTGTCATACATCATGGACATACGTATTACTGTGCACGCCTTCATCTTTCCGCAAGCGTCCATTCTTCGTCATGATTACGCTTATAAACCACATTAACGTTTTTGTCGCTCCAATCACAACGCTGCTCACTTGCGTCGGGCCTTTGTCCGGTTTACAGGGACTTTTGATAACCTCTCCTATGAAAGAAAGATTGTAGTTTTCTTTTACACAGGTGTATTTTTTTATTTCAGAAAATGATTTTGAATTCGTTACTATTCTAGATTTGATTAATTCCAGAAAAAAATGAAGTAGAAAATCTATTTTTGAAAACAGTTGATGATTTCATTTGAAAAGAGAACAAAAGATGCAATATTGCATGAGGAAAGAATTAAATAAATTTCAAATATTCGGCGTGTTTTTCAAATCTTTTAATTCGTCTACTGTACAAAGACCTAATACACCGTACACAAATGGCTACAATTTCATTTCATCCCAAAGCTATTAAATCGTTTATATCCGACATGTTCCAAATCGACTTAAAGAACAGATTGAATTGTGAACAGGCCTTCCAACAATAGGACCAGGTGTTTCTGAAGACCCGACACCTAGCGGGTATTATAGGAGATAATAAATTTAACATATCTTGCAAGGCTTCTCTCGCAGTCTATTTCACAGATTTTCGGCGATTTCACTCGTGACTGCTTCTCTGACACCGCATTCATACTCTCTCTAAGCTAATTAAGCCGCCACTGGGTCGACAATACAAGCTCCGGATTTCATCTGGGTGGCGATAACTTACCTGTTGGGCAAAAAATACTTACTACCTTTGAAGTTCAGTTTATCACCTCAATACAAATACATCGATAAATAAAGCCAAAGTGTCACACCTGTCCTCGTATTAATTACAGGTTGGGAGGTACCAAAGTCACGATATGGACATGGTAGACTCGTAGATATTCACTTTTGTTCATAGGAGGCAGGGTTAGTATATTCTTCTTCCCTTTGTTCAAGTTGACTCCTAATATTCATTTGTTTGTATAGAGTTGAATCTAAAGTATCGTTTGTAGCAGACAAGGTTGAGTCCTAAGTATTCAGCTTTCACCTGTTTGTGTCAGAAAGGGTTGAGTTCTAAGTGTTTATTTGCTTGTTCAGGGTTGACTCCCAAGTGTTCATTTGTTTGTAGGGGACAGGGTTGACTCATAAATGTTCATTTGTTTGTAGCAGACAGTGTCGAGTCCTACATGTTCACTTGTGTATAGCAGACAAGGTAGTTTCCTAAGTGTTGACGTATTTGTATCAGACAGGGTTTAGTCCTAAATGTTCACTCGTTTGTAGAAGACAAGATTGACGCCCAAGTGTTCATTCTTTTTAAGCAGACAAGGTAGTTGCAGTAGTTGAAGCAGTATTAGTAGTAGTAGTTGTAGTATTAGTAGTAGTACAAATAGTTGAAGTAGTAGAAGTAGAAGTAGAAGTAGTAGCAGTAGTGGCAGTTGTAGAAGTAGTAGTAGTAGTAGAATTAGTAGTAGTTGTTCTACAAGTAGTAGTGGTAGTGGTAGTTGTAGTAGTAGCAGTAGTACAAGTAGTAGTGGTAATGGTAGTGGTGGTAGTAATAGTAGTAGTAGAAGTGGTAGTAGTAGTTGCAGTAGCAGCAGCAGCAGCAGCAGTAGTAGTAGTAGTAGTAGTAGTAGTAGTAGTAGTAGTAGTAGTAGTAGTAATAGTAGTAGTAGAATGATAGAAATGGCAGATTTAGAATTTAAAGTAGCCAACAGGTACAGGTAATGTCTACATAATCTGTTTTAGACACATCCAACTTTAATAGACGGCTGAGCTACTCGTAGCATAACGCAGTATAGGTAAGAAAACGTAAGTATACGGCTCAATGTAAGGTAGGCGGTACGAGACGCTACAAATTTGCTGGTCCAATAATATATACATGAGATACCCCCTTCAACTTTCACAGCATAAAACAACTCGAAATTAGAATTTCATAAAAGCTTTTTTCTACTGTGTCATTATCTAATAACGAGTGACATAAACTGGAACCTACTATTGGCAATAAAATGTCTATTAAATATGTCATAGACATTATAAGTAAACTGTATGTCGCCGTCGCACGAGAGAACTTAACTAGCGGAGCGTAACATGGTAACATGTAAATTTAGCAACATAATTACTTTTCGAGACGACAGGGTATAAATACTTTACATACACGTCTAGACGGCAGATAAACAACTGTTTAGCAACAGTAAATGAATATATACAAACAGTTGTCAAATATTATTGCTATTCACCACTGCTTACAGAATGTTTGAAGTGACTTATAGTCAGGAAACCTTATCGATAAGGGAATAGGTCAAATACCTTTCCGATCACGTATATTTTTTTGGAGATAAATTTACTTTCTTTCAAGAAGGGAGTTTTGAGATCATTTTGAGAGTGATATTTTGCTAGCGCATTTTCCTAACATACAGCGTGCTCACTGCTCTGTTGATGAACTAGGTTTCCACACGTCTAGTTTTCCATGTTGTCAATTGTCATCATTGCTTGTAGATTAGTTGTTATTCTATCATCATCTTCATCAATATTCTCTTCTGTTAATTCCAGTTTTTTTCACGGTGACATAGTCACTGTGTTGAGCTTCATGTTTCTGTGGGGGTGGTAGGTGCGCCAGGGAGTGGTGACTAGCTGGAGTTGGGTGATGGCGCCCGCTCCCCGAGGGCTCTACCCCGGGGCAAATGGGTCACGTGACATCTATCACGATGTTTCACTTTCTGGACATGTTTGGTTCTTTTAAACAACTTGAATCCCAAGGACCGTGTATATGTCATACCTTTAGACATTGAGTGTAATATATCTTAATCTTTATTTGATGCGAGTTGTCGTTTTGCAGAGCTTTTATTCGTCTGGTCGTTTCTCCCTCTTTCTGATTTATATCTCCACTCGTCTTGTTCTATTACACTCACTTGCTGTCTTTTTATCTGTTTGAACACTTCTCTTTCTGTCACCGTATGTTTCAATACTACTTTCCTTCCAATACTTATGTATACTTATCTCTCGCTCTAAGTGTATATATCTAGATGATGTTTTTCTTTCTTCATCATTGCCTCTAGTTGTGTCGTTATTCTATCACTATCTTTATCAATATTCTCTATTGCTAGTTTAAGCTTTGTTTCCTCATTCTTTTATTATTATGATTTCCTCGTTCTTTCCATATCAATATTCTCTCATTACGGTTGCCAATGTTCTCCGCTACAAGTCCCTTGCTTATTTCTCTCTCTTTTTATCATAATATACTTCAGTTCTACGCTGGTGCCTATTCATTTAAACCAATCCATTCTCCAGGAAACATATGTCGTTCCCTGTAAATGAATTGCTTGATTTTCGAAACAATGATCATGGTGTTTCGCTGTTTATCAGTTAAACTATACTGTCCATCAAATTATTTCAAGCTTCTATCAAGCCTATATCAAGTAAAATCATTTTTATGGTGATTAGAATTCTATCTTGACAGTTGATGCTGACTTGTCATAATCGAAAATAACGTTGCATTCAAGTTAAATGAAACACAAACATGTTTTTAAAATAGCCACTAGTGAGGAAAACACTCCACAGGTGGGGAGGGAATTACAGGTGAAAAGGGTGGGCGAGAAATCGACAAGAAAAACAACCCACCCGGTCAAACACGTACTCCTTTAATATTATAATGTGAATAAAGCCGAAAATCTTAGCTTCGGGTAAACTAATTTAACAAAGACAGTTGAGGGTGTACAGACGCGTTGCTGAGCCCGTCTAATAATAACATCCATGCTGTGTTATAATTCCATGACTTAGAGTATGATAATGATGAGATTATATAAATGTTGATGATGATGTTGTTGTTGTTGTTGTCGTTAGTGGTGGTGTGTCGGTTTGATGATGATGATTCGAGCTAAACGAATGAAAGTACTATCATTTTTCGGCTAATAAAACGCGCAAGTTAAAAGCAGGAGTGACGCATTCACATGCAATATTAGTATCATCCGTCATTGTATACTCTCTCTCAAACAGTGTTCAAGCCATTAAAAGGAGATTTCACAAAAGATATGAGAAATACAATTGTTTGAAAATAAATAAATACATTTTATGTGACTAACACATTTTTCCTTCTTACATTACGGAAAACCGACATATAAATGCTGTGTACACTTACCTAAGCTTTTCCGTGTACTGATTTCCCCGTAAAGGTTAACTTGTATTGCCGTATCATATAACTTACGTTATTCATTGCACAAGAAGAAACGTATAGCAAGAAAACAAAGAAGACAATATTGAAGGTGGGATGATCAAATTAAGAAAGTAAAATTACAAAGAAGGTTTATACATAGTATTTGGATTCGACAAAAATAGAAGTGAAAAAACTAAATTAAATGAATGATTACAAGTAAGGTTGACATATACGTAAAATGGTGGATTAATTGTACCAAACTGACTGAATTAGGAAAACAAATTTAGGCAATGATTTTTATCATAAGAATAAAAAAAGCAAACTCATGAGGAAAATGGGTAAAATGAATAGCGAAGAAAACAATCTGCGTAAGTAAAATTTTAAAAGTGGTTAAGAGTCAGTTTAAATATTAATTATTATCAAATATAAATCAAATTATAACTTGATCTCACCGAGAAAAATATATCACAATAAATACTTTAAGATAAATATATTAAAAATACTTTTTATGTGTTTTAAACGATAGGAAGCTTAAGACAACATTTTCTTGATCTTGTCTTCTTTCCCAAACTTCAATTGGTGCGCGATAACCGCGGTAAATTGTCCAGTTTTCGATCATAACGTACGTTTTTAAACATTATTTTGTCATTTTACTGAACTATTAAGCATTTTGGGTACTCTCGAAAAATGTGACACTGTGAAAAAACTGTCATGCATATGTGAATTAATCAACATGCTTTACGTGCCTTGAAGTGGTTTTGTATTTACAACGACAAAATTGCCAGGTTAGAAATGGATACCAGACTCTGAGTCGGTACTCGGGTAATACATAGCTGCAGATCCATAAATACAATTTGACAATTTTGACAAACACATACTACCGAATAAATCAAAATATAATGTACGATAAACTGACAGAAAGATGTAATAGATGAATTAATATTGACTTCACATGATCTATAAGGATGGTATGTATATAAGAAAAATTAATTCCGTACGAGAACACAAATTCAAAACAAGGTTATGATTCATGAGTTGATATATTTGCATAGCAGAACAATAATGAGAAATATAAGGGCGGTTGATAAAATTCCCGTTAAACTCCAACGAAAACATCAACTAATATATATATCAGTGCGACAAAGGAACAGGCGTGTGTGAAAAATTCCTAACTGTGATACCTATAATGATAACAATAAATAAATATACATATAATGATAACCATAAATAGGAATGAATATATATGTATATAAAAATAAGAAAAATCAATGTAACCATACGAAAATTATTAAAAAACGCATATAAGTACGACGAACACGATCTCGTTACAGTATAAAAACACAAATTCGAGTCAACAGGAAATAATCACCGTGTAAGAAATGCAGAAAGCGAAGAATTAATTGTCACAGAAAATATGCTTTACCAATAAACATTAAACACATATTATACAAGATAGACAAAACATGAAATGAAATATTTGAGCATTGTAGAATGGAAAATACAAAAACAGTGAGTTTAAAATAAATGGTTGAAAATGATATAGAATGAAAGATTTGATAAACTATGAAAGCGGGACTAACTTTGGTTGTCAGGAAGAGAAAAACTCAATGAAATAAGCGTAACCTCATATTTTAAAAGAAGCATAAATGACATAAAGTAGTGTGATTATTAATTCAAAAATGAAATTGTGTGATGTCATATATATATATATATATATATATATATATATATATATATACACACACACACACACACACATAACAATCATGTTTGGATACCATCATGCTGTTTTTATCTTCTGTACGATTCCTTTCTTCTTTGTGTACATATTCAATAAAGAAACATTCTCTAGATGCTCTGAACCAAAATGAATGAATTTGTCATAACTTTGTTGTAAACTGAATTCTCATTTTTCAAAAAAAATTTCATGAGAAGGAACTTGATATAATGGAAAGGACTTTGTTTTAAATGTTTATGGCCTGAAAAGTTTCTATATTGTGTGCGAAGACGGTATAACAACAGCGAAGACTAAACAGTGAAGAAGGAACGAAAATATTTCATGCAAATGCAAAAGTTTTAACAAGAAAAGTTAATTTACCGCCACATTAATACTCCATTAAACTTTGAAATATGAAAATAATTGAGGTTCATCCATTTTATATGCTAATGAAAGGTAGACCAATATAGGGTAATAGAGACAGGTAGATACTTACGATTCGTGATGGGACGCTGGCTGTTTACACGAGAAGGACAAGGTTTTAACTAAAACATGACTACACATAATCTAATTAAGCCAGTCGGGCACACACAAGGATCAAACGAGACGAGATAAGGCATAAGGATTGATATCTATCACTGTGTATGGAGTAACACTAGCTGACAGACAGGTATATAGGTGTACGGGGAGGTTGATAAGTAAAATAGAATGCCCCGCTGTACATGTGCCTTTTCAGCTGAAGGAGAGATGTAAAGGGAAACATATATATTGGTGGGTAATGTTGTATCCCAAGTTTGGATCTTCAGATGAGATACAGTTGGTGACATAACAACAAACTATGATATTCATGCTCGGCTAGAATAGCCACAAAAATACACAACATTAACAGAGAGACATTATTTTCATGTAAAAAATATTTTAGAAGGTTTTTTTTATATACATACTAGGATATGTAGAGAACGAAAGTGGAATAGAGAAAAAGTTGACGATAATGTCTGTATAATTCCGTTCTTGACGATGAAAAAAACAGGCACGCAACGTGGATCGAATGTGTATGTGTGTTGCAATTTTTTTACAGTCAATGATTGTCGTATTTAAACTTTTACTTATAAACAATATTATTAACGAAATAAGGGTTGAGCTAGTGAATTCATGTTCAGTCTACTTTTATCAATCATACGAGAAAGTACATTTTACTCTTGGAATGTAAAAATGCAAATACTGCTACGAACTTGAATTCAGACCGGTGATTACACAGGATATAAATGTCTTCTTGATTGAGATACTTATTTCATCGAATGCGGTGATAAAGTTATTTATTTCACGATAAGTGTATTTAACATCACGGAAGTATCATGCACATATACTTACAGAAACCTGTACACACCATTAAGAGAGTCAAAAAAATTTTTTTTGGAGATAATGAAAATATGAAGATGTATAGGTAGCATGACGAAAGAAACGAACAAGTAACAGTGCGGGACCACGCTAAATTTTTTCCTACCGAAAAAACAATCCCAGTTATTTTGCGAGAAATGTAATCGTTTATTCTATTCCTCATTAGTATTATATACAAGAGATAAGGAAGTCAAACTAATATCATACATACGTGCTCAAACATATAGCCAAGGAGTAGAGTTACGGAATCTTCGAAATAAATACCAAATAACGTCAATATAACAAAGGATTCCGAACAAAGAACATTCATTTATTAACAGGGTTTTTTGGGTGAGGGGGAGGAACCGCGTGCTAAGATTGTTCATCTACCCGTTCAATACCCCGATATTTACGTAGGCCGAACAACTCGAGACGCTGCCAGCAGGCGAAGAGTTAGTGTATTTTCAAGGGCAGTTGATACAATTCGCCACGGCATGTTTGATTCGAAAGCGTTGTAGTATTCTGTTTTACCTGCGCAATGAACTAAAGCTGCATGCGGGGGTGGGGAAGATTAGACGCGATTAGAGGGTCCCTAAGTGTTTACCCTTTCACTTCTTAGTTTCCAAATGAAAGAGAAATGAAGAGTCATCCAGAAAAACTGCCTCGTGACTAAATTGACACAAAGGATCGAAGTATACTGCCTTTGTGCTCCAGTGAAAACAGGAAAGAGTTGTGTGTCGTGGATTATTTTCCATCATCTGTGTTAACCCCTCGGTCCACTTGAATAACTTGATATGTAATTAGTAATACAAGGAAGAGTTTTTCTTCTTTGTTGTTAAAATGACATTTCTATGGAGTACAACATCCCGGAATACAAAGGGTAACATTGCCACATGCTGGTTAAAATACATCGTGAAATTCTGATTTTGACCTTACTGCGTGATAAGAGATATGACGGAATATTAAAATATGACAAGTCAGCAAACTATTATACTCAATACTCTCCAATAAATTCTCACGTTCAAGAAGTATTGAATTTCACAACGCAATTGTATAAACTGTTACAATTTAGATGAACACTAGTATACACTGACTTATAAAAAACGCACTTCATGGTTAGGTCGCACTGATAACCTTTCGAGAGTTTTGTTGACTCCTCTAATTCATGTATAGTTAACTCGTGCACTGCTGACGCTTTACTGTATGTGGCGATTCAACTAGCTGTCTTGGTGGGTACCTGGTTTGGTTTTAAAATCTTTGTGATGAATAGCGTTCACTACTGTAAAACGTTGATGTAACTTTTGGATGAATTCTTCCGATTGAGACAGTCATGTCGGATAAAGGTACGCACTCGCACGAAACTTAAGCTAGTAAGTACATGACATTGGTTACTGTGAACAAAAATCCCCGTGCATGTTTCTACGCTATTGTGTGATTGTAGATCTGGTCTGGACTGGTTTGGACTCGAGCGTGATATGCTTTATCTATAACAGACAAAATTATTATTTTTTTTGCAAAGAAACTTTTATATGTACAATACAGGGTAGTTTTAATAAGACACAAGTAATTTATATCATCTTGTAGCACTATTGCGGCATGTGGAGCGTTACATAACTCACCCATATTGACTGAATCAAGATTAACCTAATATTGATTTTGAAAAACATTAAATTTGATACTTTGAATTTAATAGCTTCCAAATTATATCAAAATCGGCATAAACATCTAATTTAAGCTATCTAAAACTTAATGTGGTTGTTTACATTTGTATGATCAATGTATCAAGTTGCCATTTCAAAAACTAGAAAATAAAAATGTATTGCCTCTTGTGAGCAATGTGCATCAGTGGTGTGTTCTGAATAGCGTGAAGCTTGGATACAAACCACCGAAACAGACACTTGATATAAATACACGTTCAAACTTAATACTTCTTTAGACATTCCTGACCCTGATTATTACTCAAAATATTTCAAAACATTTTTAATGATCGAAATATTTTGGTTTCTTTCATAAAGAAAAGTGAGCATTGTTTGAAGGAAAAGCTTCTAGAAATGAAGCCATTATTCGGAGGAGCGAGTCAAGGTAACCTTGCTACGCGACGGTATGAAAAAGGTATTTTTTCAATCCAAGGATTAACTATTTGTATCTTTATGGATGTTATATCAATGTATTTAGTCTATCCGCAATGTGCTGTGAACTATAAACATTCAGCGCATTTTTTACCAATTCACGTAATTGAAAATCAAAACAAACGGCTTACCACGAGGAGTTTATAACGCGTCAGAATTTCTTGAGCAAGTCTGGATATCTTTGACTATTTACATGATTATTTTATTTGTGTAACCTCAATTCGGGGATAACGAAAACCTGAAATCTTTATTGCAGTAACTTATAATTCCAGTCTTACGTTTTATATAGATAAACATTATGATAAAAATTGAAAACATAACTGTCTGCTCTGACGGCGACAACAATCTACCGCAAAGTCCCAAAACCATTCTAAATAGTGTAGTGTGTAGTGTGGGAAGTGGCTATACTGAATTGCCTTCTCACGAAAGTATAATTTGCGGTTTTCTGTTGAGTTTTTACCTTTTGTTGACTTCTATATTCAGAGGTGAGTGCAGTTTTGCAAGAGAAGAAATGTTTAATGCATGAATGTCCCGATTTTATATCAAATTAAGAGACTTTATAACTTTATGTATATAAATACTTTCCGCCCAGATCAATAATTATATATTTCATTAGATTTCTTTCGTCCAATGGGCTCTTCCAAAGGACAGACAAGTGACAAAATAGGAAAATACGCAATCAGGGCTGCAGGAGTCAACGTGGGAGTAGGAACATGGATATATTATCAAACATCACGGAAGACTGCGAAAACAAAGCACGCACTTTGCGTGGGTGGAAGGGTGGATGTTTCGTATCTCTATGTCATTCGCCCATCGGTTTTATAGCTATGACGATTTAAGGAAGAAGAACATGTTCATAATCAAATAAATACGCTGAACATAAGGCTTGGTTGTTTTTCTTTCATTTATTTGTCATATCATTATCGTATTTATAGAGGAAAGTACTTAATTTGCTTGTCATACACTCGTTACGGAAAGGAACCCATCAATTTCACCAGAAAGTGACGAAAATCACAAGGAAGGGCGAATAGTATTGTTTAATTGATTTATGGTTAAAACATCTTATAACATATTTATACATCCTGTATCCACTGGCGAAGAAATAAATTCAATGATGCGAAAGAAAATGGAATGACTTTATTCATCAATGATTCGCTCATGACGGATTGTTATGTTTTCCTGTAAAAAAGAATACTAAACAGTGTCCGTGTTAGGCGATTGTCTACATTAATTATCCGAGAAAGGTTATTTCCGAAACTTTCCATAAATCATTTCTTTTTGTTGGGTCGTCGCTGCCTGTTGTAGAAAATGACTCAGTGATTTTTATTCCGCTAAAAGTTTTAAACAAGAGAAAAAATAAATGAAGAAATTGATGAAATATAGTTTCAAAAGTAATCATATGCTGCTTAAAAGTATTTTTCCAGAAGGATTATCTCAAAATGTCTGACCTCAACAATAAAGGCCCCCAGATTTCATATAATTTCATCTTTAAACCATCTACTCTAATCTGCTATTCAAACTTTAACAAAAAATTATTTTTTTTTATTCCGTTTAGGAAAATTTAATAACCTTAACATATGATTCACCGTGATCAATCGGTAATATAGTTCGAGGTGAAACATCATCGTCAATATAGGATCACATCACCCCAAGTGTGTTAACTCTCTTTACACTTTCCTCCCGACAAGCTTATCCCCTTAATCTTAATCTCTAAACCATCAGAGAGGGTCTTCCTTGGTTTAACTTGGGTTTACTGTGGGGCAGAGGGCACGTGTATTGTTTGTATGATGTGTAGAAAGAGCGACAAGCTGTAAGACGCCTCATCCTTTAGACCACGGCTCTGACATAGGCTTCAAAAGGTTCGCCCTAGACTGTCAACCAGTCTTTCAGTCGTATTTATCAAAACTAGCCTGTTCAGGAGGAACTTTGTGACAATTCTATCAATGTCAGAGTCCAAAACAATCCAAAATCTGAAACAATGCCAAAACGATTACTGTCTTACACAAATTATAAATACTTGATATTCAGTTATTATTGTTAAACTTCTTTCGGTATTTGAGAATATTTATTTTAGACAGAAAGATTTTATAAATAGTTTTTCATTTAAACAATTTAAAAAATATTTTTGTCGTATTTTAAAACTTAACATTTAACGACCGGTCAATCAGATTATGAAATCTTCATGTTCATCGTGAGATATTTAGATACAAATAAATAATCATTCAAAGAAACATTAATCAAATGAAATAACTCAATCAACACAAACTGTAGAAAGTCTACAGCCTTGCGGAATTTGCACTGCACTGCTAAGCGACCTATCGTGTCAAGAGGCGAGCCTCGAACATCGAAGATGTCACTGCTCTAATCTCCGACAGACCACAAACACAGCCTTAACAACTCTATCACAAACAAACACAAACATCGTACACAAGTCATACACACATCACTCCTGTAAAGGAAGCCGAGCGACAAGACACTTGCCCGCCGTGTAACCCTTCTCCCTTCAACGTGCTGCCTCCCCACAATCTTCAAACACTGGGAATGACACTATTCCGATTGCTCAAAGGTAGCAAACACCGTACAAACATCAAACGCGACATGGAAGCCTCATCACAACACATTTACCCCTGCGTCTTACACCACCCATCGTCTTCCACAGTCTTTTTGTTTTGAGTGATCATCCGTTTTCGTATTACACGTGAACTCTTACCCTATTCAAGAGCTGCTCGTCCCTAGGCCCTACGATCCCTTGTCCTGGTTGACGAGTTTCTCCATTCAATTCCTGTTCCATCTGATTTTAAGGGCACGCTGTTCAATTATGTCATCTCATTACCTTCCTATTGTTCCTTCACCCTTTACTCCCGGTCAACGCATTATACAACCCAATTCCATTACTTCATAATCAAACCCAAAGTTCTATTATAACCTCAAAATTGCAAACATATTAACATCTTCCTTTCCCTACCATTTATTTGCGAGTACAAAATTATTTCCAACCTATCACCCCTATTTGAACTCCTTTTAAGAACACATCGCTTTCCAGTCCCATTCTAGCATAACGGAACTTTCCTAGAACTCATTTCTAGCTCATACATAATCTGTTTCATCTCATTGCTACCACTTCCAAACGCTATCCGTTCTGACACCTCCCAAATTACTCCTCATCGATATACCCTTATCCGTCCAAAAGAACCGCTCAAACCCCTCCCAGTAAAAGAATTAACCCCCTCTCAATCAACCATCTGTTCACCAAATACCCCTCCATCAACCCCTTCTCTGTCACCCCTGTCTCCACCAACACCTTTATCAACTCCATCTACAACAACGCCCTCCCTATCAAACCCCTCATCAACAGCCCCTTCTTCATCAGCGCCCCCCCCCCCCCCCCCAAAAAAAACCAACTCTCTTCATCATCCCCCTCTCGATAACCCACCTCTTCATCAACCACTACTCCATCAACTCCTTCTTTGTCAATCCTGTCTACATCCCCCCATCAGTATCGTCTCTCTCCATCAACCACTCCCCATCAAAACGCTCTCCGACAACACATCTCCGACAACACCTTTCCATCAACTCCTCTCCATAAACAACTTCCTCAACCGTCTCTCCCTTCTCTCCTCTTTGTGAACCCCTACTCTATCTACCCATCGCTATCACCCCTATCAGTCAAGCCCCTTTCCTTCAACCCCTTCCCCATCAGACACTCTTCATCAACCCACTCTCCATCAACCTCCCCTTCAAAACCTTCTCCCAAACCTCTTCTCCATCAACCCCCTCTCCACCAATCCCCTCTCCAATAACCCTTCTTCATCAAACTCTCCCAAAAACAAACCATCTCCGACAACCCCTTCTCCATCAACCAACACTTAATCACCCCCCTCTCCATCTAACCCTTTTTCATCAACCTCTCTTCATCAACCATCTCCCGAGTGCCCTCTTGGCATCCCTGTTCGAGCGAATAGTTTCACTCTCCTTCTGCTACCTGTGTTGGGATGTCTCTAGGATGCGACAGGATCAAAGGGAAAGAACAAACACCGGGACAGGTGAAAATCACGTAGACTAACCTACCTGGAAGGCTACTCGCGTGAGACAGAACGCTCTGTTTGAGAATGGGCTGAATAGGATACACCAATGATGTGGACACGGGACTAACATAATGTAGACGATTCGTAGTGTTTAGTCGCTGTAAACAGAGGAACATGGAAACAAGGGTAATTGCAAACAGCGACTAGGAAGGGGATTTCCACGTACAAGGATATACGTATCAGGGAAAGAATTTTATAACACATTTAAGAATATAAAAGATGCAAAAATAGATGCATGTAATAAAAGTGTCACAAAAATACTGTAAAATATATCATATTTGTATTAAGAATTAAATCAAAATCAAAGATTGGTCGTAAAATCTTGTAATGTAACATCGTTAAACTGAGGTCGAAGATAATCCCTTGTACATTTTAGGGATGTTTTTTGGGGGCAAAATGCAGGTCTGGTTTTGTATTCGCATTGTAGACTTCTGCTGACGTCACTGTATTGTTGTACTGGGTTCTCCTTTTACCGGGTATACCTCTGTAGTCAGATTCCCCTGCCTTTCTTAAGGAATGCCCGGGGAATAATGTTTGAAATTAGATGATTCCAACTCTTCTTTCCATTACATACCATCATAAAATATCACAACTTTGAATTTTCAATAATTTAAACATTCAAAGCTGGTTTGGATTTATGAACCATTTGCTTGCTCAACCGGCACTCTTACAAACTCGAACAAGAAGGACAACAATGAGTATTGTTTGTCAGTGGGATGGAACCCAATGTTCTTCACGAGAAAGAAAGTGAACGCACTTCATAGCACTGGTAGCGGGTCTAAAGCACGTGCAGAACGCGGCTGTGCTCCCCTCGCAAAACATTTGAACCCTCAGATATAAATATCATTGAAGTCCAATATAAAAATTATGTCTTTACTTTGTGTTCAATCGGTTAATAAGTTAGATAAAAACCTCTCTTCGGTTTTGTTGCAGAAAACTAGCCATCGGTTTTGATCAAACACCCTCAAAGTCCGGCACCTTTGAGGCTTGGTACGTTCGCTTAGGTGTCGTTTGTTTAAAAGAGGTACTTTTTGTCATTAAAGCTTAATAAAACTTGCGGGTTTGTATGATTTTCTGTAATTATTCCTAATTCTTAATAATGAGTTCTTTTATCGTTATTTTGATTGACAGCAACGATATACAATAAATTTCGATTCAAGAGTTTAATGATCAATACTTTCACAATGTAGATTATTTTTTAATTAGTTATGTACAGTTTAACGATTTGAGATTCTTTTTCGATTATTGAATTTTTAAATTTTGCTTCATTTTGAGTAATACACATTAGGTTAAGTTGAACCTACTTAGTTATGTTCGTGAGTGAATGAAGCGAACAACTCTGCATGTGAGTGACATTGAAAAAAAGTCCATTCATTACTATGGACCGAGAAAAAAGAGAATACATTATTAGATGAGTGTGGTTTTACACCTCCCCCGCAAAGATGCTGAGATTCTGCACGCGCTGCACGAGCTGCACGCGAATCTCGAGACTGTGACCGAGACTATGTCACGTGATCGACACAATCCGTGTTATGACACTTCGTCTAGTGGGTCATATGGTTCTTGGGATTGTCCTTGCGAATAATTAATCAAAACATCAGGTATTCATTAATGTGCACTTGGATTTACCGACTAAATATAAAGAAATTCATTTTTGTTCAAATCACTTAAAATTAATTTCGAAATATTCAAGGAAGAGTTTTACCTATAGTATATTTTCTTAAACCAAAATTTCAATCAGTTAATTTTATTCAATTAATCAACTAATCGTTGTTTCACGATGACGAAAAAGTGGACTGTCTTTCTCAATGGGTATTGTAAATGCATACACAGTATACATCATTATGATATTTATAAGAATGCAAAAGTTATGAGAGTGTCGTCTTTAAAAAAGATATCATATCACGTGACCCGGAAACACCGAAAATATTCCGTTCATGATGCACAGTCGACGATTATGTTAATGAAATACCTAAAATTATCGAAATTCTGCTATTTCACTCCATTCTAGGCGCCTGGTTGCCAGATATGACATTGAGTAATAAAGATAGGTGAAATTGTCAAAATTCAGCAAATAAGCGTCATTGTAGGTGTCCGGACGCCGTTTATGTTAATGAATGATGTAAGCTAATTGTAGTTATGGTACGTTAGGGCCTAGCCGTCTGTTGGGTAACCTGGTCGTGTCACAAAGTGTCACTCGGTGAAGGCGCACGTCTCTCAGATATTCTTTCTGCGGCCGCTCTGTTAACCGTGTTTACATACCCACTTCCGTCTCAGTCAGTGGCACTTCTCTTGCATAATTGTAGTCTTATAAATCAAATTTTATACAATAAATTATTTTCAGCTACATCAATTTTACAAAATAGTCAGTATTGCTGCATTGTTTATGTTAACTTCAGATATTTCGAAACAGATTAATGAAATGAAATTTGTTGAGGGCTATATTTTGCAACTAAGTTATGAAATGTTGATAGAACTCACAGAAATGATTCAAGGGCGAAAGAAGTGGTGTTTTTTATCGGCAATATAATTTTGTGAACCTTGACGTATAATAAGACGTATGGTATTGAATTCAGTTATGATAAATAAAATGTACAAATCAATTCGATCAGGCTTAAGTTTGGATAGCAAAAGGTTCCCTTGTGTCGCATTCTGAGTGTCTGATATATAAAGAATCTCAGTGACGAAGTTGATAAAACCAATAAACTGTTCTATTTCGATATTGCATTGACAACAATAGTGCCAATCCTTCGTCGATATTTACGGTAAGGTCGCTGTAAACTTACCTCATTGATTGTGAAGAAGTCATCAATCACGCCAACAGCTGAATCAACCGCTCGTCATCCCATTCGCGCTACCTTACAACGCCGTGCTTACCCGAACACGGGAGTTAAAGACGTAAAGACAAAACCGATAAAGAGATTTTTGAAGAGTTACATCCGATTTCAGTTCCTGTTTGAGCTGGTACGTAGAAACTAGACAAGAATTCATTAATGTGTTCCTCTTGGAATCATCTGAGTGATAGAATACAATTTTCAAAAGATAAACATAAATACTATTATAAATGATCTTCTTTTGAGATCGCAATTTTCGGCATTTTCTGCTTATAAGTAGGTTTCTGTCACAGGCTCGTTTCATCCGCCACTTTATTTTTAGAGTGGAGCAGACAGATACGATTAATAGATTCATATAAGTACTAGACATAATGTAAGTATGTTGCGTGTACATGTCTACATTTCCCCATCTTACTATCACTGCTGGACACTACCAAGGACATGTTACCGCCCCGCTCTTAGTTGGTTACACATGGCCTTGTTCAAGGATTTAATTTTCTATACAAGCTTTATTTCGGGTTGTACAAGATCTATTTTTCATCTAGCAGTCTTGAAGTGGGTAGGCAAGGCGGACAGAAGAAGACTACGGACATTAAAGACTTGCTATATTTAACTCATAATATAGCTGAGAAAGAGATATAATTAGCAAACGACGCTTGAAAAGTGCTTATTCTGGTTGTAATGGGTCCGCCGGGGATTCGAACCCACTCCTGTAGAGTCACACCTAATGGACAACATTGAACTTCAATACAAGCATCCTCGAGGGACCATCGCTCGCCAAGTGCTCTTCAGTCACTGGAGCTTGAGGGCTTCTCCTGATGACGTGTCACCTTAACTCTTAACCCTTTCTTCATAATAACTTCTCTATTGTGAAATACACGACGGTTTGGAGGACATGCTTCTCTTTTTACCAAAAGAAGTTGTTATCAAGAAAATCTGCTGTTCTAAGTCATACCCCTATTTAATGCCTTTTTTAGACTCAATTCATATTGTTACTGGCACGTATTTCATATCCTGTACACTTGTCATTGCCTAAATGTAAGAAAACACTCATCAAGCTCGAAATCTTCACCAATGCTCAATACAATCATGTCGTATTCGTAAGTTTTACATCGAATACGACAATACATAAACTGTCGTTAACAAATCAAACTCCATGAGACTCTCACTGTCGTTATTCCTCGTTTGGTAAAATCAAAAAGTAAACACATTTACAGCCAACAATATATTTTATGATTGAAACCTTATATCATAGCATGAAAAGAACTAGAGATAAAAAGCAAAGAAAGACGCTAATGCTTCAAAAGATAAAAATCCCAAAATCACGTTAAACGAAAGGCATTGCATAACACGATTTCGCAAGGCGCTCCTGGGCCACGAAACAAAACGTTTCCAAACTCTTTGATTCCAAACTAGTTCCATGGTTCAGTTCCTTACAACTCCCCCGCACCCTTAATACCAACAACTGGCTTCCAATTATCACAAAAAATTGTTTTGTATCTTGTATTCATTTGAATCAAAGGCGCGTTGGGCTTCCCTATTGTTTCCCCGCACAAATTGAATTAAGGATATCAAAGCTACCCCATGCTGATCCGCTCTCGATCGTTTCATAGCGATACGGTGGTCCCAGCAATTGCAGGTTAACTGCTAACATAGGTGATCTAATTGCAAAAGTAAAACCGGAAGTAACTTCCACCCACGTGTTATTCGTTAAGATCAAAGCGCGATCAACTTCCGGATGTTGAATGGCAGTAACGTCCATATTGAAATATTGGACTTTCCAATTTTTTGTTTTACAAGCTAAGATAAGAATTGAATTCTATGGTTGTAATTGCATGTCTTAGTTATTTCGTGATGGGTATGGACGTGATATGTATTCATCATGGTGTGTTTTTACCAGAGGATGAGTTTTTCCATTATCATTTTCCCTTTTTCCAAAAAACATTTCCCCCATTCATATTTAACGTAGAATCGTGAACTAGTCATAACTTGAAAGACAAACAAAAACGCTCATCACTTCTGTAAGACATCTTACTATTGTTGTATTGAGATAGTTTGCTTCTATTTTGAGCAAAGAAATATATGTAATCCACTGCCTGCTCATCAACTTAAATGTTTTTACAATCAAAACCGGAAGATATTGTAGATTGTAATGTTTTTAAACATAAATCACAAACTGTAGGACAGCTTTAGATACAGAACATAATACAAATAATAAAATCAGACATATGATTTTTTTTTATTTGATTCACGTTCAACCTTTAACTTGGCATTTAAGTGTGCATCGTAGAAGATGTATATTATAAGGTTGACAGTGTAAAAAAAATTCATTCGAAAATCAACACTCTCTCTCTCTCTCTCTCATATATATATATATATATATATATATATATATATATATATATATATATATATTACTTATATATAGTATATTATAGTATATATATATTATATTAGCGTTATAGTATATATGTATATTACTGACTATAATTAATCATTATGCTCTTGTCAATAAGCCATTTGACATGTAAACTCACGAGCTGTCCTTGAAGGTGCAGAGCATAGAGATGTGGCATGCTTTCTATGACTAGTGCTGTGTAAAGGGCAGAGAGGTTTGTAATACTGCGGCGTCATCAATTCTTGTTTCATTCATGTTGAGCATTAACTACAAGACTCCCCAAGGTCGCAGACTGATGAGAAATCAATCAGAGATCAATACCAATAATCCTCCCACGCACACAGTCTGGGAACGCTTCATTATTGATAACCCACCTGAACAGGTACTGTCGTGGAAGTAGGTCATACCTGCAGTTTCGTTATGTTGAAATGCTTTAACATCATCATGAGGTGCCATGTTAATTTAACTTTATCACTGAATTAACTCTAGATTTCTTAACTCATTAACAGGAAGTGCCTTATTCTTTCTGTATCTTGATATGCTTTACCATTATCATCAATTTAGAAATATTTTCCTTTTCTTGTAAAAGTTTACAATTATCACGAAGATACATAGTTGTTTCCTAAACTAACTATTCTTAACCATTATCAAGAAGGTGGATAATGTTTCCGTATCTTTATTAGCTTTACCATTATCAAGAAAGTGGATGTTTCCGTATTTATAGGCTTCAGCATCATCAAAAAGTGGATAATGTCTTCCGTATCTTGATATGCATCGCCGTTATAGTTGGGTGGATAACGTTTCAATATCTAAATATGATGTACCATTATCAAGACGGTTGACAACTGTTTATATGTTTTACCAATTACAAGTTATCTTTATATTTCAGTTTACCATTATCATGTAGGCTTTAACTAGTTGTACAATTATCAGCAACTAAGCTCATAGTTTCCTTATTAAATATGTTTTACAATTTAAATTTACAACTTACAAAAGCACGAAAAATAAATAAATTCAGAATCAAGCAGAATATAAGTATGAATATACTCAAATTCCATGTGACATTTTCAAAAGCGATTTTTACTCTTTGATAAGTTGCTATCAACTTTAGAAAAATCATTAGTGTTTTTAATTTTCATTCAGTTTCAAGGTTCTTTCATAATTTCATCGCATAACTGTGGTTTTCAAGTCACGTTTTCTTCCCTTTGTCCCTCAGTATGAAAACCCGCGTCACATAAACTTCCCACCCGTTTCACGATAAACAATGGCCATTTAGTTATGAATCACGTTATGACGTTGTATAGTCATATTATAGTCTTACGGTATGGCCAGCCAGTGGTTCCTACAAGATAATGAAATATGGTTAAACGGCACTTTTATTTGTTTTCTCAGCACACAAACAAATGTCTTGTGTACATTATATATATTATACCCGTTCATTATCTACTTTAGGAAATGTCGACAACAGATAAATCACGATGAACAAACAGCGTCCGTTTCAAAGAAGGAAATCGTGTGAGTGAACTTTGACTCATTAGATTACAATTCTAAATATTTAATTAGAAATTAATTTTTGTAGATTTAGTTGTCGTTCAGATAAGGACTGCACACTTTAATCTATTAATTTTCAAGTAAAAAATTTGAATTTATCATACCATATCAAAAAAATGGTTGGGAATGTATTTCATTGCTAGATAAGGTATGAGGATTGGATATCAGAAGTTGTTTCCGTTTCAGAAATGAATGAACATTTAAATTTGAAAAGACATGAATAATGAATATGTTAAAATGATAAAAGAGAAGAACAACGAAGGAAAGACTACTTAGAGATAAACGACTAAGTTATTTGAAGGTCAAGATAACATAGTTTTACGATATTGTATGTTTATATCAGTCACAATGTAAATTTAATTTCTAAAGGACTATCGACAGATCCGTTCACATATGTAAAACATTAGTTCCATCATATAGTGATTAGCTAATATGGCAGTTTTTGGATATGCTGTAAGCGACTGCATATGTTCTGTCTCTCAATGATTTGATACAGTTCATGCTGTTCCTTTTGTCGACTGTCTGTCACGTTTTGATGACTAGGCAAGCGTTCGAAGATTAACTATTTCAGATCATGCTGTATATGGGTGCTGAACATTATTGTAATAGTCTGTGTCTCTCTTATCTAAAACAGAGAAGTCCTACCGACCTTTTGTTGTAGAGTAATCTCCCTTTGAGAAAAACATCTAATCAACAACAAGTTTGCCAACATTCGATATTCCATGTAGTCAAACCGACACCCAATATATATTCAAGATATAACAACCTGAGCTGAAATACCAATTTCTCCAAGGCTCTTTATATTCTTTAGATTTTTAATTTTGTTCCAACTAAATGGTTCTTAGTCGGTATCCCGCATAGGTTTTCATTGGTTCTGCAGTAAAAAAGACTATGTTTCAAGGGATTGGAGTCGGCTTACGCATGTTAATATTACATGACACAGATCAGTCGGGACCATCTACTCCAGCAAGGCTATGCTTAACAGACAATTGTAATCCATTCACACGCTCTCATCAATGAAACAAGCGTCGTGCTTGTTGCACTTTATCAGATCTTGTAATTACTGCTGGAAATCAATAGAAAAGCTCCTGGTTACTGCTTAAATGGAATGAAAGATGCGAGAGATGAAGAAAACTAAGTTGTATTAGGGAATTCCAATTTTTATTGCAAAAGCTCCAGGCTTGGGTTTGCTTTGCAAAAGGGTTTACAAATTGTAAAGATGAAGGCTGTCTTTTTTCTGATAGTTTCATTTTTTTTTGCAATTAAAGCAGCATTTCATTAAGTGAGATGAGTATTGATTAAATATAGTTGTCGTATAAGTACATTTTGTCTTTCTCATTGTCATCCTTTTGACAAGCCTGGCTTGATCTTTTGTTTTAAACTTGGAATATTACGTTTCTACTCCATGAACTATGTACCCACATTCTATCTCATATATTTTGATTGATAATACAGCAGCTGAATAATCGTTTCCTTCAATGAGAAAGAATTCCTATATAAAATTATCATTTTAGGATATTTAGAACTAGTCACCATTTCTTAGAAAACTACTTGACACTCAAAACTTAAAACACATATGTTGTAAGCCAGGAACGAATTTAGCATTCCCAAATGAAAAAAATGAGAATTTCTTATTTCTGCAATTAAAATATTATTTGAAACCATGTTTTATAATGTTTTGCCAAAATAGACACCATCTTTTGTCAGCTTTATAAGATAATCAAGTGTGATGAGAGTGTTCTTGTTTACAACATTGTGTATGAGCTTCCTACTGGCTTCTACATTTGACTGATCATTCTGCTGCGCCATTGTTTTCCACTTTTTGAATTTATCTACCAAGAGTCATTGCACCAACTGCTGTTTAACCGAGAACTTTTGTTTGATATATTTTTTAGCCTATTGTGATCAATTTGATATTGTGTTACTTATTTTTATTACTCCATATTGAACTGTAACCTCTTTGTTTATTATTAGTTAAATTGTTATCATTACATTCAACTTATTGTCATATTTTGCTGGTTTGACTGGAGACATGTTCCTATATAAAATTGACACGTTACAAAATAAATTTGATGTTTGCATTTGTAACATGACAGATGTGAAGATGCAGGTGTATGGATATCATCTGTAATCATGTGATAGGAATATGTTTTTTCTTTATCTTCTAAATAATCGTAACCTTTGGAAAAATGATTACGTGATATTTGCACTTACTTATAAAGTAATGAAACATACTTTTGTTAAGTAGCTGCAGTAATCTATCTGACAGTATCGTTTTCATTTTTTTGTTTGCTCTACGAAGTTGACTGTGTTTAATTTAAAAAGTAAGGTTTGGTAAATCTTTAATCAATCTGGTTGGCATTTTTAGGTTTTTAGTTTGATTTCCTCTTTGTGTAGCTATCACTTTATTATTACATCGTTGATCTTTCTCCCTTTCTCACCTCATCGTTGTACTTGGTTTTGCTAATAACTTTTTATTATTTAACGGGTTTGGACATCTGGCTTGGATTACCCTTTATAAATTGAAAATTTTCTTCCTTAATTTTTTGTTAAGATTTTGACAAAAATACTTCCATGTCTTTGTTTTTGTACATTTAAGTATTTGTCCTTTAATCAAAGGTTTTGTCATAAGCCCTTTTTGCATGTCTGATTTAGCTTTTTTCACTTTCCTCTTTGAAATAATTGTTTTTTTCTTTTTTGTTTCTGTTTATATGCGTATGATCACCTAAATATATAAGGTATTATTAAAGTTGAAGCATAAGACATTTCTTTCTTCTCAAATGACAGTCAATTATCGTTACTCTTCTTCTAGTAATCATAGTCTTGCTTGGGGAAATTTTGCCCTTTACACCGACTAAATAATTATATTACTAATCATAGACAAACTATCATTTTTATGCATGATTTTCACTTTTAAAATATAATGATTAATCTATTTCTACAGTACATAAGTCATACACAGATGTTCAATGCGGTACGACAAAATATAATGAAAATATTTGGTCTGTAGTTGTGATACTGTTGGACTTTGGACTAAATTAATAATTTCTTTCTGGTGACAGAATATGAGAACTTGACAGTCAACATACACAAAATGTGACAAAAAACCCACAAAATGAAAACATTAATAACGTTCAGGATAGTCTCAAAAGTTCAAAATCTTTTTACAAACCCTAAAAATGTTATTTTGAGTTAAAAAAATGACTAACAATCCTTCTATTTCTTAGGCATGTTTCGTTGATAGTTGTTTCTTATTTCGCATGGACATCCTACATCTTGTCAATTCATCTGGGAACACATTGACAACCTTCATTCTATCCAGTTTGTTTGAATATATATCATTTCAGTCTAATATATACATTTAACTGTATGCCAACTCATTGTAGTTTGTCTGTACCAACCAAATTGCACACCCGGACAAAATTTAACACCGATCGTGCGTGACTCTCACGACTTAACCGAAGCCGCTCAGCAATTTCATGAAAGGACTCGCGAAAAGAAAGTAAAATAATATGCAACGGCTTCAAAAAATAAACACAACATAAGTAAGGCTTCATAACCACTATATATCCATCTCCGACAAGCATTTGGGTAGAGTTACAATCGCATTGAGTGTAGAAACCTTCCGTCTAGGCCTTATTGGCATGAGCTCACCAACTCGCATAGTGTTTAATAGAAAAATAACATTACGCTGGGCTTTGCAATGCTTTTGTAGACGTTTAACAGGCGTTTCCCTTTCTCAGACTTACATAGGTATATTCAAGTAGATTGGAGAGCTTTACTTACCTTGGAGAGCTTACTCTCGGAAGGTTTGAGAGCCTTCTTGTATTGCCTGTCACTTGGAATGGAAACAAATGTTCATAAAGAACATTTAAATAGGAATTTGTATAAGACTTATATTGCCTTTCGTTTTTTCATCTCATTCCGATATTACGAGATTCCTGTGGTCTGTAAACAGACACGAACGTCGTAGTCCAGGTAACATCTTAATGCAGCAATTGCAAGGCATGCAGATTGTAGCGATGTTGCGATGACAAATGGCGTATGTTATATGATTGTAGAGGCTGGGTTACTTTTCATTTATGACAGTCAGTACCCAACATGAATTAAGTCCTCTTTATTCTAATGGATGTTTAACATTTTTAAAGAGCACTTTATTTGAAACGTTTTAGCTTTTATTTTTGTTTATCATTGAAAGAATAAGATAATGTTCTCTCTTTATTGCTTATTTTCTAAACCCCTTGTTAAAGTATAATCATATGCATATTTTAAAAAAATGAAATGTAATGTATTTATTCAAAGAACAAACGCAAAATTAGAGATAAAGATGAAATGTTAAACGACACATAGAGGATACTAAACGACCTTCCTTTTAATACTATTTGTATGAAACGAGTTACTGATTAAGTATAAAACGAGCGAAAGCGAGTTTGATACCTAATCATTAACGAGTTTAATAAAAATAGTAATAAATTGAAGGAAATTTAGTATTCTGTTTATTACTTGACCTTAGTAATGAAGGATGATTGCCGAAAATGTACTGAAGGATACATTTCCGCGACTTGGCTGCCATTGTGACGGCGGTGCTAACATTGTGACGTCACAACCACACAATGTTATGACGTCACAGGTACAGCAGTATTACACTAGTTTAATACCACCGTATAAATATCACACTGCAGTATCTTACACGGGCGAGTAATAAAATTAATAAACAATTATTTGAATGATATTTATTGAATATTATTATATTATAATAATGTTTTTTTCTCAATGAATAGAATTCATTCTTAGCATTTATGTAGAAAGTGAAATAAGAGAAAATATGAATGTTATATGTCCATCTTAAGGAAAAGTTTTGATATATCAAAATTTAAGACTATCTAAGCTATTTGATTTCTTGACGACCTTTTTCAATGCTGTTGTTTACGTTAAGTTGTAATCAAACTTACGATAAAGGTTTCATTAAAGGAAGGTTAGTAAAATGAATTTTGAATATTCTTAAATTGCCAATACCAAAACTCACAAAACAAACCCAATTCCCATGTCCTGCCTTTATTAAAATAATTCAAAACGATATATAAACCGTCCTTAACAGATACTGCTAACGTAGATATGTTTAGAGTATCAATTTATCTTGAATTATGGCAATTATGAAAACGCGCATCGCTTCAGTGCGCCCATACATTTACGGTCTGGAACAGGCAAATATTTAGGTCAAGGCCTCTTTTAATTTCCGTGACCTAATTATACGGGACGTCGACCTCGATACAAGAAATTCAGCAAATAATATCCACAGATCTGTGTAGACAGATAAGGAAACCTTAGCAGTCTTGTCTGACGAGGTAAAGAGATAATATTCTTGCTTACTGATGGTGAAGGTGTGTGCAAGGGGGACAATCCTCTGGGACCAAAGTCAGCACTGAACAACTAATGTTGAGATGTTGTTTTTATATCTCTTACTCATAGAAAAAAAACCCCAAAGCTTTCGAGTTTTTATAAGAATATAGTTAAGAACATAATCGTACTCATATTGTATAGTTATTCTCAAAAGTGAATGATTTGGTAAAGAATGAGTAAGTTAATAATTAATAGCATACAATTAAGTGTCCTCTACTTCGTAGATTGTGTATGTAATAGAATATAGAATATATATTATAGAATATATAGCTTGGTAAAGGATGAATGTTGGTTTAGTCATCTTCGAAGACGATTGTGAAAAAAATGATCTTAGCTACTTTCTGCTATCGATTGTTCGTACTCGGGGTGTAAATATAACAGTGTATATATGTAAGGTCTCAGGCAGAGGACTGTAAATGAACGGCATTTGGGTATAGTAATGTTCAAACTGAGATCTGTATATTCATCCACACAGACCGATGCCCTTTACCTTACCTGGAAATATTAAATCAATTGAAAATCGCGCATAAAGAAAACACAATAGTGTAAAAAATGATGCGAAGTCCATGTCATTTTATAGAAAGAAGTACGGAAAGTCTAAGAGCTAGTGATAGAAAAGCTAAATCTCACCTGTACTTTCATTTATCATTCAAAGCTCAGGTGGTTGAGCATTTCAAAATATTGCACCTAGACGATGGCAAGTTAAAAGGCATGTCATGAATGATAAATGTATCAATTGCTTTTTATTTGAATGTAAATATTACTGCGCATTAAATGATATATATATATATATATCACTTCTATCACCAAATTACTAATAAAGTCATATCACTTCAATCATAACACATAACACACCACAATTACATACGAAAGAAATAATTTTATAACATTAAAAATAAATTAATATCTTTATTGTCGGTAATAAGTTCTATGTCACTCGACGTTTCAGTTTAAAAACTCAGTTGAATTTAATCCGTCGAGCAAACACAGACTTTAAAAGAGGGCGTTTACAAAGAACCATTCCGGGACTCGTCCCTTCTCTAATTGAAAACATAACACAAGTGTGTTGTGGCGTCTACCGCGCTGTTTTTCCTAAAGTTTATGTTAAATACTCTAATAGACAAACACGAACGACGACACAGCAAGAGGATTATTAAAACTCTCTTTGATAGTCGAGGAAAAAATCTGCTAATCGTTTAGTGTCATAGATATACAGATTTGACAGATACTATAGTTAGCGTCAGAGTCAGTAACGAGCATGTCATATAAAGTCTTGGTTAGCCAATTGATTCGGAATGTTCTTACAAATGTACATGTGGCAGTGTCGCTGACTACTTTGTCATTGACTGTTCAGTAAGTGAAATACGTGGTGAAGAGGCACTATTTGATCAGTGTAACGGTTTCCTGAGTTGGCAGTTGATGCCATACCAGCATTGTATCATTGCGCCAGAATTGATGTTATCACGAATAAGGCAGACAGGTATTTGAGAAAAATTCACGAGTGATTTGTCAATATTTACAAAAATATTCAATGATGTGTCATGATATTTATCATAGATCTGCAATATCTTTTTAAGTAGTTCATAACATTCTTAACAATGTTTATATAAGTTGAAGTGCTTTAATACATTTATGGCTGATTTATAAAAGATAATATTGTTTGTCCATTTCATGTGATTTATAAGAGCAAGCCGCTTCAAATCTTCGGCTTATGCAGTTCGGTATGTTTAATTAACTTGGCGAGACTAACCTGAATACCAAACTTTTCAATGCAGATAAATCATTTGTTTTTGCGTCCCTAATATACATTTTGTCGTTATTAGCTACTAAATATCAGATTTATTTTTATCGAATGAGAAATGGTTATATTGTCTCCTATATTAATATAAATCGTGTGACGATAAGGAGATATATAATCACATATTTTGCAAGCCATGCTGTGAAAGGAATCATAAATACAATTTTCGTGTAAACAGATAAATTGGTCCAAACACATGCTGTCACTAGCACATTAACGATCATCTACCTGATTTATTTTTTAGTCTATTATTCTACGGTATTTTCATAATATCATATCAAATTTCATTGATAAGGTGTTTGTAAATATGATTACAAAACGTATTAATTAAAAGTGGATCAGGTTATAAGAAAATCTTAAAAAGCAATTATGATGTCAACTATTATAAGAAAATGGTAAATCTTAATACGAATATTTAAAAAATTACCAATATACCAAACGTTTCTAAAGTTAGAATGCGTTTTGCGATCAATTAATCTGCTTTGTTAAAGACTATTTTATTCAAGGATAGGTATTCAGATTTTTATTTTAAATTTAGAGTATTTTTTATCAATATTTACATTGACATTGTATAACAAGCATTTTCTAAGTAATTGGACTCAAACTGGAATGTTTGAGACTTTAAAGAAGGAATACGTTCAATGAAAAATAAAGTTAAGCCAATGTGAAGTGTCGTCATCAGAAATGTGAAGAAAGTCTTCACTTAGCATCATTTTCTTTCTTCAAGAGGCTTACAATAAGCAGATCACGCCGTCACAACAACGATAAGACATCATCCTTTCACTTACGACTAGATTTGTATCGACTTTTAAGTCAATTGATACAGAATCGTCGCTGGAAATGCGATAAACGTTTCACCAAGCATCTAGATAGGGTTAAGTGGTAGACATTGGAGGAAGAAAGAAAAGCTCGGCCACCAGAACAGTTACGTTGAGGAGGGACTCGAGTTCAAGTTCATGGGTGTGCATAAAAAGATGATATAGAATTGATGGAGATCATGAAGTTTGAAATGTCCATTTCCACTTGCGCTAAAGGGCACCTCCGGTATATATATAATGTCTTTTTCTGCTGCTTTGTTTTCTAACAACATTTTAGAGCATGTATGTTCTTGAACAACATGTAGATTGTGATTTGGATAGACCGGTCTCCTGTTAACAAAACTGTTCTGGGCCCCGTTTCATTAAACGTTCGTAAGCTTACGAATTTCGTAAAATCGATCTTAGCGTTACGAATTTTATTTTCACTAAAGATTAGTAGCATAAAACATTCGTAAGTTACGTCAAAAATTACGACAGCTAAGGAGGTGTCGCAACTTGATATTTTGTTCGTAAATGTAACAAAGATGGCGTACTTTATTGTTGGAATTGTAGAGGGGAAGGTTGTGGAGCGTCGTTCTCGTAATTTATATAGACCGGTCTCCTGTTAATAAAACTGTTTTGATCTAATAGAAATTTGAAATATTTTAAGAGACATTTTTTGAATACCTCGTTCAACTTAACGTTTTTATTGAATATATTTGTTACAACATATCTCTTCACATAATAGCGAGGAATGTGTTGTTTAAACAATATGCAATAAAATGTTATATGTGAGATTTTATCTGTCATTAACGTACTGTATAATAAGCTTGGATAAAAACCAACACAACCCTGTGAAAAGTATGATTCATTTCCTTACTATGCGGGTCAATATGAATAAAACGGTGTAAGGGGAAACTTAGTTCCTTCTATCGCCCCATCTTAGAAGTGTAATTGCAATTGAACACTTGACCAAGTGTCGCTAGAATAGTTAACAGAATAAAATTCCAACGTGTTTTAAACGATCCCGTATCGCTGCCCGGTGTTTACTGCAAGATATTTGAATGGCAGTGTCAATATCTATCACAAGCTAAATTAGTCCTGATCGTCGGCTTATCAACTTATAAACAAAACGGCAAGCTTTATGGTATACCTGGAGGTTAATGTTCGCCCCTTGCCTACCTATGTCACCATTTTTGAAGCTTACTATTCAACGCGTACCTGACAAAATGTAAACAAGCTATTTCAGCCTATGGCAGAAAATGTTGAATTTCCAAAAATACTTCTTGTGAGGTCAGTGGAGAGATGCAATGATTTTCTTTTTGATGGCTTTAGGAAATGCTTTCTCATTTTCATAACTGTGGCATTTATGACATTTAATGACAATTACACAAATAGCTTTCTGTTTTTAAATATAAGACAAAAGAATTGTATCAAAATTACATTTTCTATTTAAATATCAGAAAGAAAGATAAGTTATTTAAATTAAAATAAAGCATTTACATTGATTGAATATTTGATTGAAAATAACAAAATGAAAATACCAAAAATATAATAATGAAACAACTATTAGTTTGGATGACGTATATTTCCGGAACAGTCGGCTACACTTCCATGAGCTGCCTTCTATGGGCTTCATAATGTGTTCAACCTTTATTAGCTATTAAATATGATAATCGCTCTAATTTCGTCAACGGCACGAGTTAAACGTTTATCCACGTAACGCTCAGCGAACAAGGATGCAACCCTGTCTCATTGAAAGGTTCTATGGATCTCCGCGGCTCACAACTATTACATAAAGAACTTTGCTATAGTAGGGGGCCTATCCGATGAGAATTAAACTTTAAATGATTACCACGAGCCTACAGGTATAGTAATGCATGACAAAATGATTAAGATAGACGTTTACTTGTAAGTGAAAGATCAAGTTAAGCCGGAGTTTGACTTTCAATGTCTCATGACATTGGACTCCTTATAATCTCGACATTAGGGGCGACTTCTTATCGAATTTTTCATAAAATATTAGGTATAATAACTTATATTTACATAGTTACGTACGTGTTTTTGCTGTACATAATTGGAGATGATAGACATGGTTTAGTTCATATACATTGATTGACCAAACCTGGAACATTCAGTAACGTCTGAAAGAAGTAACCAACTTTACAAATCTTTGTGCATGAAGTAATGTTTTCCCTATCATTATAGAAATGATGGTAAAAGAGTGAATAATTTTAGTTGACAACAATGATTTCGGTATTTTGTGGTATTTTTGTGACACTTGCTAATAAATGTTAAATGTTTATACAGCAAGGATGCAGCTCCAAAGTATTGCCTAATTTTATTCTTCTTGAAAAAAGGATTATCCATGTTCCACTCATATGCGAAACACAATTGTCTTGAGTACTATGGTAAGGTTTAGCAAACATCATATTAAATAGCAAAATATAAAAACCTATAATATTTTATAATAAAATTGGAAATATCCACAGCTTGAGTTTAGCGCGAATATATAAATTGTACTGGAAAGAAAGAAGTATCTATTTTAGTATCTAAAAGATAAAACAAGATGCTAAGATAATCTAGTTAAACATCACTTTCTGTTTTCTCAAGATCAGACATATTCACAGATTGGGCACAGCATAAAACGTCTCGGCGTTAGAACACGATGCTTTAATTTCCCCTAATTTGCTCTTTTCGTTTTCAAGCCTGAAAAGCTGTATAGTATAGAAGTGACATATTTTCCTTTGTTGGGTGTGTTATTAAAGGATTATGTCTGATTGGCTTGACGCACATCTGATCGACAATGTATGGATAGACGCACAATAGGAATTTGCTTTTCTACGACTTTTGTCGACGTCTATATCAGAAGTTGTACAGGAATAATAGGCCCCCTATGTTCAGTTCACCTGTCCTTCAAAGAGTTATTATCTTATGGATTGTGAACATACATGCATAGAAGTGAACGGATATCACAGGAGTAATAATTCTATATGACAGAATGTTTAGTATATACATGAAAAAACCCACATAAAATTGTTTTTCTTAGTAGTTTTGAACAGGATGCTCAGATTGTGATATCAATTCAGTTAATTGTATATGTGGTAAAGTAGCTTGGTAACATTGTACAATGAATTTTGAAATATATTTAAGCGAGCATTTACAGATAATTCCTTTTATGATTCACGCCTGGCTACATACATACATATATGTTTGTTTTATAATATATCTACAAAACTCGTATCGGCGTTTTGAATTAGCATTTAATATCAGTGTTATATATGCGGCAAATAAAAAAACCTTTCTGCCTACAAGAGATTCTGTAATCATAAAGTATCGTTTGGAGTTCCAAACGATTGAAAAATAAATTATGTTCCTTGATTACTCATGTAAATATCATCAGAATAATAACTTGGGGAAGTAAGCCTATAACCATCCTGCTACATCAGCGTATATGGTTCCACTCTTGCTCCTCCCTAATACCCTGATCTCTTTCATACCTCGTGCCTCATGCCTTGTATCGGTACGTAGCTAACCAGCCGATGAGACGACTCGCATTCAACAACAGTCACAACCCGGATGGGAAAATCCGTTGAGTTTAAGCTAGTACCTTCAAGCTCCTTTATTAACGATTTTATTGGCTGAAAAATAACAGGTGAGCATAGCCACGAATATCAAGCCGCTTGTCAAACGAGGGTTGTGGCTTGAAAGAGATCAGGGTATCAGGAAGGAGCGAGCACGGATTCATATACGCTGATTTAGCAGGATGGCCCGGCTATAACAGGACTAGCAGTGTTCAGTAGGTCATATACTTCGTCCGCACATTTACGAGTCCGTTTAACGTTTGCCAGGTAAACTTTTCATCGTAATTTATTCCGCATTTAGGAATGAATATGCAAGTTGAGTAAATGCACGGTGAAGCTCACTCAAACCTAGTTTAACACAAAGTAGTAGAATCGCCAGTCAAACGCGCCGTTAAATTTTTAGAAAAAAAGCAAAATAAAAAGATGAGAACTATAAATGCAATGAGCCAAACTTTATATACTCGCGCACCTGCGATCGTATACAGTAGGCATAGAATAGACTGATGTAAAATCCTTGGTGGCGCTTTTTACTTCACTTGAAAAAAAATCCTTCACTCTCTACCTGTGTCAGCAAAAGACTTTTTTACACAGGCAAATGAACCTGATACACGGGAAGGTTAATCAGGCATTGGAAATTATGAAATTACCTTATGAAAGTACCTTATAAGACACCCCAACACTGAGATAAGAGCCTTTCACATTTGTTCACATTGTGCAGTAATTGTTATCACTTGATTCTTCCGTTTTGAATTACATCTTCATCACAATGAAGTTATATTTCTCAAGTTACAGTTTAGTTGTTGATGATGAAAAGCGTTCAGAATGTTTCAATTACGGAGCATCCATTAATCTTGAATTACATCTGTAATGGCAATTTTTTCCCCCGAGTTTTTATTCAACCTATTGAGCAAGAGCATTAATAGGCAGTTGCCCGCTGTAGTTTTTCAACTGTGGTACTCACTAAACGTTTAACCTAGGGTTATCGCCCCTTTACAGCTCTTGCTGAGTGAGGATTATTTTCTGATAATTCACGCCGTTTTTTCAAGGCTTCAAACCAATTTATGCAGACTTTCCACGACGGCAGTGATTATAAGGTGGAGGCCTCTTCATATAAGGGATTATGGAGCTTCTGTAGCGTGAAATATCACGTAACAAGGTCTAAGCGTCAAGGATCTTTTCACAGGTGGATTCTGCCCTTTGATATTATTTATACCTTAAGCGATATTTGATATATCATAACTTAAGGAGCATATCAATTTGGCAGATTATATGAAATTCCTTTGAAGGGTTAGTTTATATACACTGTCATTAATTTGTAACTAAAGTAGTTATGTATCTTTTGAAAGCACTTTTTTTCTCTTTTCTGAGATATTTTGTTATCGCCTCTGAAAAAATGCATGTCTTGTGTACCTTATGAAATGACTATGATAACCAAATAAATTATCTTCCTTAATGAGTGTTTTAAAAACCTTGGGTGGTTCCCATGTGGATATTAGATAGTAAAATCTGAACAGTCATAGAGAAATGTATGGTTAAAACAATGACACCTTTAATCCTCTATCTATCACTTTTGTTTCCAACTCTTTCAAATATATTGATACATTGACTTTTAAAGTATTTTGGCGTTCGATTACATCTATTCCACAACAAGTATATGGATGCGGTTAAACACACAAATATAATTCTTTAAAAGTGATGCATTTAAGATGAACATTATATAATTTTTTAAATAGTTTTTGGTAGACTTTTCAAGCGACACTCACGGCATGGAGGCAAAGAGGCGATGACAAAATATTTGTATATAAAAAAAACAAATGTGCTTTTCCAAAACGCTTTCAAGAGACACGTACCTAATGCAGTTGCAAATTAATTACGATGTATAAAAACTAACCCTTCAAAGGAATTTCAGATAATAACTTTGTTGTACAGCCGATTCTTCGACTTTACTGACAAAGCCTAATATGCATTGCATGAGTTTAGGGCACGGTGTTAATTGCCTGACTCGGAGGGCAACTAACTCGACCCATAAAATACACGAATTTGTACTATTGCAGATAATTTGATTACATTTAAAAAAAATGTACAATGTTGTATTTTCAGAGCAATTCACACCATAAATCATTTGTTATTATCTTGTAAATTGGAAACGTCACTGACAGCCCATCAAAATATGTACAGTCTGATTAAAATCTACCTTGTCCCGACGAATGGAAGTTTTAAAATATATACTCTAACGGTTTACAAACTCGTTCCAACGGAGGTTTCCTGAGGACAGCCCCCACAGTCGCATATCATACGCAAGCCAAAATGCCAAAATGGTCAAGAGCAGTTAGTGTCAGTAGCTAGGAGCAAGTAACTCCTGTGAACCTTCTTCAACAGGCGACGATGTGATTGGTCCGTTAATAACTATTTTTTTGTCCACTTAAAAGGTAACAGAACATGTGTCTATAATGGCTGTTATCAGACCGTTGTGGGGAGGAAACTCCCGATTAAAGGCGTTCCTACATCCTTATATTTGAAACTTTTATTTCCAAGAGCACGTCGATTTAATTCAGACTTAATACACGTACACCTGGACAGATATTTGAGCTGTTTGAATGACTTGATACTGTACCCTCTCGTTGGTACATTACCACTTTTAAAAATTGTTTTTCTTACCTTACATTACTTTAAATGGGCCCATTTATCAAATGCACTTTCAGCACAATTCTAAGCAGCGTTATGTGTTAAAAGCATTAAAATATACACGGCTGTTCAGGAAGATAATGAAACATGAAGAATATCAACATGATAATATGAATGATATCTGCTAATACTGTAATCATTCATAAGATAAAAAAGGGTTTATTGCAAATGTATGTGTTAAATTGGTTTGATAACGTTAAGAACTGATAAAATAAGACAATCTTTAACCATAAACGTCGATTAACGTCACAATTTGGTAACAGTCGATGGGAAAAATGTGAATCAGCCTTAATTCTTAGATTGTAGTGAGAGTGTTACAATGTTTATCTTCGTCTGCCTATTTTTGACAAGCATGGAGACCAGCCAAATCTGGAATGAGACAGCCTTGACCTTGATTTCACAGTCCAAGAGCATAATATCAGCCATTGCATATTCACAATGGATATGCTGTCTTCTATTTGACAATTGGGTGAAGAAACTGGTTCCGACTTGGAGACGAAAACGCATCTCTTGCGTGGAAGTTATTGACACCCGAAGACGAAACCCCGTCACCGTCTTCAGAAGCTAGACACTCCATTTTTAGTTGATATCTGTGGTACTATCACAAGGAACCGCCCAGACTAGACATAGTCAAAGTTATTTCTGTATCGTCTGTGCCAGCCTGTCGCCGTTGGATCCACACACCGATAAGTGTTCACACAGACGTGTTGTGGAGTTAGGCAACAGGATATCGCTCTAACGTCGAATTACCCCCCTTTAATCATGCTAATTATCGCGCTCCTGGGTGTCGTAATTTCTTCATCATTACATAGGTTCGTTAAACATTTGAGTCGGCATTATGTGTGGTTTTGCCTCCCGACAGCGTTTGCGCCGGCCTGATTTTAACATTAACCGCCCAGGTTTAATCTTCGTTTTTCTATTACGACCGTTAATAAAATCTTGTCTCTTAAAAGATGATCAACAGCATTGAGGTTCTTCCTAAAGTCGATGAGCCATGCTTCTTGATAGTGTTATCCAATTACATCATCGTCATTTCCCCGCTCTCTAATAAGCAGTTGTGGACCAGAGGTCGCAAGACCGGAAATGTGCCAAAAATCAGCACTTCCGATTGTACCTTTACGACATTACGTAAGCCGTAGCATCTGTGGCTACAAGGTCAGATCAACACGTAAATTAGCACGTCTGCGCAGATGGCAGACCAAACTTGATGGTCTCATTATTAACACATGTTGAGCATGCGCACTAAGCGTCTGATAGCAAAACAGGTAATTGTGTGGGCGACCCTTATCAACACTTTTTGGTAATTGAGAAATTAGTTTTTTTATAAGTGTATAGAAAATTAGTCATAAGACATTTGAAGGCATCACACATTTCCAGAATGCATTTAAGTGCATAAAGGAACAGAATATTGTTTTTCAGCGACCTCATATTGATTCGATTGACATTTTATTAGATTCTGTGCATTGTCGTAATTATCGTAAATAGTTGATTAAACGATAAGGATTTTGGTCACTGTCAAGTTACAAGGGTTTCATTCTTGTCTATTTTCATGGCCTCATATGTTACCGATGTATCACGTCTCCTTGGATAACATTAGAAGCAGACGCATCAGTACTTCAAGAGAGGTATACATTACATAGGCGCTTCTGAGTGCTCGTGTTTCAAACCACTCATGTCTTGAGTGTCCTGATAGTGAGAATCGAACAGGTGACTGAGAGGTCGAAGGTCAAAATATTCAACGCATTGGGAAACCGATGGGCACGTTCATTTATGCTTTTTTTCAAAGATGGCGGCTCACATCCGAGAGGTCAGTAGGTCACGCTGAACAGGTGCATGACGGGAGTTTTTAGATCGACAGGTGAAGGGAGATAGTACCCAGACAGTGTTGGAGTTTCTTTTAGTGGCGAACTGTGTAGTGTCTACTGTGGTGTCTTGTATGGGGATATGTTCACAACAGCGATCAGTTGATTGAAACACTTTCTCATTTCCATGAATAATGCATTACTAAATTAGTGACGAAATGTTTTTCGTATGTGAAGCGAAGGGATTGATATCTAGGAAATCTAGCTTTTCACATTTATGCAGCGGTGTCTTGTATTTTTGATGATTTCTTCAATACCGGTACATGTCTTTAGAAATCCTGATTTGATATGGCAGTATACTTTGTGTTTTAATCTGTAAATATGTTTGAGATGAAATAAATAAGAATAATTTCAAAGGTTTTAAAGGCATAACCTACTGTGAAGAAATCCTATTTTTGGATAAGTGGCAGAGCTTGATGTCTCTTCAAAACCTCAGTGATCAAGACAGGCGCATCTATAATTATTCTCATTTCGTATTCTAACATCATTTAGCGTCTGAACAGGGTAAGTTAGCTTGGTTTTAACTGTATGTTGAAGAAAAAGCCAAATATATTTGACAAAACACTACAGTTTGAATAATCAACGTGTTTTTTTTATCAACGCTTTTGTTGATTTTGAGGAATTTCACCAAGCTGTAGAACCATTGCCTTTAGAGGACAATCAAGACAATCACTCCTATCCCGTTTCTATCGACCTGGCGATGGGGTAGGTATATATTGCAAAACGTTCTATCTGTAATAAAGAACTTATCCATAATTTAATTTGTTTGATTTAGAACCTTTTCCCATCAAGTCTGCTACGAGTGTCCTTTAAAAAGTTGTTTGGGTATCAAAACTATTTCAAATGATCTCCTTTGTGAAGTGAGTAAATTATACTCAGTGACTGTATACAGCCGTGGCGGTAGTATCCTCAAGTCATACAACATGCCGTATATAGAACGAGATGTGATGGACATGTATTTTGTTAAATTTATGCAAATCCTTCAAGAATAATGTTCTTTGGAAAACTTGTTTAGTGGATTGCGCATGTCCACTGCCAATTACATTCAGAGGGGTATCATTTACTTTAATGACGATAACTTCAATCACAATATTAACAGTGTAAGCCAAATCACTTTCCGAATGTTGCATAAAATCGAGAAATAAATCGTCCGTCTTTTATACGAACCCAGCGGGGTGTCCAGTCACGTGGCTTGGTCATTGTAGTCGTTCTATTGTGTTGGAGACGAAATCACAGATAAATAATCTCTCCGTATGGGAACTGCTCAAATTGGAATACGATTTAAGCCTGGGCTGAGGTTTTATCCCAAGTCTTATAAATCATCAGGATCACTCTCCCAGAACCAATCGTACTATTAAGCAGTAACTTCAGATTCGCTCCAATAGCCGCCATGGAACCTCCTTTCTCCCCTTATTGATAACTTTGCTACTTTCGGGAAATGGACATAATTTTAATATCACCATACCCATACCTAACTGCTTCATCAAAGACCCTTCCACGAGAAATTTAATATCTCTGTATTGACGTATACAAGGGTTTATCGTGGAATACTCTAAGCAAACTTTGCCTCAGCTTTTAACTGAATAAGCCCCTTGTCGCATTTTACAATGCGAAAATGAATTCAATTGTGTAGTTTTGCAGAGATTATCTCAACTTTTGTACACAACAACAAACACTCTATTTACAAATGAATTCTGTATTGCATCCAATATCCAGCTCTCTTCTAAATGAATCGCGAATTCGTTTGATGAATTCGCGTGGCAGATTCAATGAATATGCTGAGCATGATTCCGTTATACGGAAATTAAACATGTAAGAGTAAATCCTTTGATAAAAAATATTTGCATTCTGATTTTATATCAGGATTGAAAAAAGTAATTCTCATGAGTTTAAAGGTTCTTCAGTGTTAATCAGAGGCGATTTTAAAGACTGATCGAGCGGGACTTACTGGCTTTATGGTAATAACCGAAGAGCTATCAGGCATTTTTATGTACAAGCTTACGAACGGTTTTATCACCGTCATTCCAATACAAGTAACCTTTGTTTTATTCGAATGATAACTACACAGTCGATATGATTGCATGACTGTATTGCCAGTACCCATTGTGACCTTTGCTATCAGCTGATGCGAAAATTGTGCATCTATCTTAAAACAGATAAACAGAATTCAAAAGAATAGGTTATGAATTAATAGTTTAAAATCATTGAGACTCCACATCTCCATAAACTCAAATCAGTCATCGCTTTGAGCATACCTAGCACACACGTACTATACAATCATACCAATTATGTTTCTAACAACCCTCTTTACAATTCACTCAAACTCGTCTTGACTGAGGGTACCGCGATACTGAAACATAGAAATATTTCACTTGAATTGACTGAGATGCGGCTCCATCAGACGAAAGGTTTTATGCAAAATTGAGAGATTTTAATGATAAAACACTGTTTTACCTTCCGGGTACAAATTGAAAAATCTAATTTTTAATATAAAATTTTATTATAATATACTTTTGAAAATTGTCAGCAAGTGCTGATATTAATCTGCGTTTGCAAACAGTTAAATTATGTCTACTGGTTTTCATTACTTCTTTCAATGCAATCAAATGTATTACAAGATACCATTTCAGTTATCAAAAACACTTTCTTAACTTCCTATATTCCTAATTTTTTAAAAATAATTTGCGAAATGTATCGTGATCATTTCAAAAATATTTAGGATTTTTTTAAACTTCAACATTTTCAAATCTGTCACGTTATTTCAAAAGGTTTTATGATGATAAAATAGGGAGAGCTTGAAATGACATTTTAACACACGGTAACTGAAAATTGTACTTCAATCATATTTCAGTAACAGGAGCGATATTAATTTAATTTCAAGTTATTTAAAAAAAGTCTTCTTGTGTGTAAATAATAGAAACATTTTATCGATTGGATTGCACAGGATGAGTTCTGATTTATATATTTATAATTTTTATGTCTATTTATCTTTTGAATAAATATTGTGTTCGAATTTGTTTATCAAAAGTATTTAGTAGACGTGATTTTGATATACACGGCAATTGATTTCGTTCGTTAATTGCACTCTTTGAAATGCGAGTTTGGTCTGCAATTTGAGAATAATGCCAAAGGCACGTATTTTCTTGTTCTGTAATTTTTTTATTTTACATGTCGAAACAGTTTGTGAATAAAATAATTCTTAAGTGACCAGCTGCTATAATGCATGTTACCAAACACTCGCTTCTTCAGTCACTCGGAATAAACATTTAATGCTCGCTATCGAATACGAGACCCTCTCCTGACAACCCTGCTTAAATATGACTGTTTGATTTATTAATGAAATTAAAAGAAATACGTAAGTCACATAATCCCGTATAACATTTGAAACAGTTTAAAAAGTTACTTTGGCATCCGTAAAGTCTTAAAAAAAAAATACAATCGGATTGAATAAAAGTTTTGACTCCAGAAAATATTCAATCGTGAGTTTTGTGTCCGAGCTTTTAATTGTTGAAATGGGATAAGGGAAAGAAATGGGAAAATGTAAAATGAACTTTTGAAACTCTTGTAGGTTTAAATCAGACGCTTTCTTCAGCTTTTAGCTAATATTTATATTATCATTCTATATATACCGTGGGACAGCCGTACTTATAGATTATTTGTTTACATTGCTCTGTTCTTAGAACTCATAAGTTAAACAAAATATAACAAAATTTTCTAATCAGAAAAAAATTAAATACACCAGAAAATAAATTTTAATCCAATAAAGAATAAGATTATTAACCCTTTTAAACATTTTAACGGAATTTCTTTGCCGAACCATTAACATCTGACAAATAAATCTAAATGATTTTTCTTTTTTTTAATTGTCATTGCATAGTCTTATATCAGTGCTATTATTCCTTAACGTAGATTTTCATTGAAACGGGCTTGTATTCGAACATTTTAATTCATACATGTTCCAATAATATCTCTCTTCCTATCTAACAATTGACGGTGATTAAATATCATACGAGAGCACATTGGCGTCCCAAAATGACAACATTAGTGAAAATATTGAAATTTGTTTATCTTTCTCCTCTTACATCTATTAATCGTCACACAGACTCTGAATTTCAAATCTAGCTAGGATAAAGATGTTTTCTCCAATATCATCTGTTTCCTACACAAGGACGCCCTAACAAAGATCATCCCTGTATAGACGTCTATCTATGATTTATCATCCAGCCTCGGTTCAATCCGAAGCAAGTGGTCATGTCAATATGGAACCACAGAAATAAGCTGCTCAAAGAGGCTTTAACAGTTTACTTTCTATCACAAAGAAGAATAAAATAGAAAAATATATTTCAATAAAATTTTATTCAGCACCAGAGATGAGACTTTACTATGTACAAATAAATTAGTCGTGAAAATGATACAATGTATTATGACAATTGATGATACGCGAAGATGGGTGAAATTATCAATCTTATATATATATATATTTATATATATGTATATATATATATATAATAGGTGGGATAGTGAGAGATTGGAGTACACAGCGATGGTTCAATCACAACTAGAATAAGATGAATCACAAATTATCACCACCGTTCATGTAAAAAAAATTCTCTGCTTTGATAAAGTCAGGCAAATAAGGTATTAAATATCAATAAATAAATATGTTAATGAATGTTTTCGGATTATGTAAATTTGAAAAAATACATAAAAATGATAGTTAAAGATATGGCAATGTGAATCTAGAAAGAACGACGATGGAAGGGACCGGCTTGAAACATAAGCAGATTGAAGGTGAACGTTCTTAACAAAAATGAAAAAATATAGCAGTAAACTACTGTTTGAAGAATATACAGTTATATTATCACAATTCTTCAATAACGTCTTTTTTTGGCCTGGGGCAAAAACCGATACTTCAGGGTCAATTTTTAATATTTATCTTAAAAATATGAAACAATGATAAATCAATAAACAAACAAATTCGATCCCTAGTTGCCTGTAGTAAACAAGTCACTTCCACAGACCGACTAGACTCCCCCAGTTGGTCGCTTAGTTCATAAGAGGACGAAGCGTCAAGAGTTTCTGTTCGCACATTTCTCCTCCAGCCAACAAGTCGCTTTTGCACAGTTACCCGTAGTAAAGTTTGTCTAAATGCACGTCTATATATATGTATAGACATACCGTAAATGCCGTTATAGCCAGGTGGGAAATGACATTCTGCCATGAATACATTCAGAGATTCACTCAGTTAGCAGTCATTCCATTCAAAAAATACTTTTCATCTCAATTGTTCAATAAATTAAGAGTATAATACATTTTTGTCCATAACGCATTGCTTTGACGGCGGATATTAGCAAAACTGCGACTTTTTCGACACAAGTTCAAGTTCATGTGAATCTTCGACGAGCCTGTAGCGCACTTGCACATCTTTCACTGGGGGTAAAATTTCATGTCCGTAGTAGTTCACATCGGGAATTGTGCTTTCACCTTCCAAAAGTTCGATTTGAAACATGTTGACAAGGTTCAACATAAACCATTTCGTTTGCAGAAGCGAGTACTTCTTTCCTGGGCACAGCGATCCGAATGCGATGATTGGGTGTTTTAACTCCTGTCCGTTCTTGTAGAATTTGGCATCGACGAATCGGTCGTATTTGAATTCCTGTGGACAGAGAAATAAAGCATGTTACTAAAGCCCTTGGTGACACCGTTAGATACACACAAAGCGGTCATTACCTTACCCCTCTCCCCCTCCCCCTCCCTCCCCAGCGTTAATATTGTAACAAGACGATGGGCCCACCTCCAACAAACTATGAGGAAGCAATGAGGAAATGCTTGCTAACTAGCGGGCCCTTCGCCTGTGTTAATTACTCTACACATCGACAACCTACAGTAAATATTAGTTCTAGCGTGACTTTCCCTCAATTTTAGACCCCCACAACGTCTCCATCGAACTTATCAACTTAGCAAGGTTCATGCGGAACAATACAATAGAACGTTTTTTCACACATTACACTTCCGCTAAATCAGAACTTTTTCGTTTGTATTTTTTCTCTCTCACTGTATCAGATAAATATTTGAGAAGCAATCACACTGTTTTTAATAACGAACACTCGGAAGTAAGAAACGGGATAATTCTTAACAAGCTTGCTCTATAAATACATTGCCGGCCTTATTTATATTTGTAATCAATTTAAACATGGCAAAAAGTGTAGTCACACAATGATCCTTTCCATACATGCTAAAAGTGGAACTCGTTTCCGAATTAAGAACAGTTTTGAATTTAAACGGATACGATCTTCTCAAATTCATGTCAAAAAGATATAACAAGTTATTATCAGTATCGCTTTGTAACTTGAAATTAATTAAGAGATTTATGTGACGTACCTCAGGGTTTTCGTAGATCTCAGGATCCATATGGATAGCCGGGGGGTAAATTGCTACTCTGTCTCCCTTCCTGCATGTGTATGTCTTGCCGCTGTCCATTTCAAAGTCAACATCTTCTGCAACGTATCTAACCATGAACACGCCGCTAGTCACCCGGAGCGTCTCCTTGATAAAACTGTCTGTAAAAGCAAGAATCATTCGTTTTACCACATGTTCTTGTAAAGATAAAACATATTTCATTTACGACTTCATTTGGAGATAAAGAAAAAGTATCTAATATCAACACCGAAGTCTATACTTGTTAAAAATTTAATTCATCCTATTAGGTTTTGATCACCTTTGATATTTGCCGTTCATTCATTGAAAGTAACGTCAAAAACATATTTTCAAAAATATTTACCTAACAGAGGCAGTTTGTCGTATTCTTCAATCAAGACCTCAGCTTTATCGTTTGGCGACTCCTCTCGCTTCTGAGCGACGAACTCCTTGACTTCAGCGGCCAGAGCAGCATAGGCGGCCTTGTTCTCCAACAGATGGTACACACACCAGAAGGCCAGTCTGAAGGTGTTGTAGTTCACATGGAGGAAGACCAGGTTATGTCCCATAATGTCCTGCTCGGTTTGATCGTTCTCCTTCATGAATTCCGTGGCAAACTTAATATACTCGGAAACCCCCTCCCGCTGCAACATATCCACAGAGTTGGGTTGTTGGCACAATACCTTCAACGCATCCATCGCCTTTGGGAACATTTTTGCTGGTAGACCGAGCCATAGGTAGTTGAAGTATTTGTGGAAAACGTCAAAATTTTTGTGAAACACATGTGGTTTGAATTCCTTGACGGCATCGCCGTGACCGAAGATGGTGTAGAAGAGCGCGGCGAAGATGGTGTTCGACGTGAGGGTTCTCAGCCCGTCTTGGCCCCAGGTGTCCCCCTTCGCTCTCATTACGTTTCCGTTAATGTCCAGAGTGGTCACTTTGTTGAAAGCTTCCTTTAGGTTGTCCGAGAAGTTTTGCATCCCCGAGTGTAAATGTCGTCCATTCACTTTCTTGCCGGCTTCGCTGAGCATTTTCCGGGCGTCCACGAGTTCAAAGCTGAACACGTTGTGGTTAACCTGACGTTGTATCGGGTCAAAATCGAACCTGCGTTCTTTCGTGAGTCTCTCATACGAGTGCGGGTCCATCACTATGGTAACGTGTTGGTTAAGAAGCCGGATTGTGAAGATTTCTCCGTATCCTTTCATGCATTTGTGAAGAAATTTTACTGCATGCTGGGCAAACTCGGCGCCATTTCCGAACAGGAAATTTCCCGGAATCAGTGGCGGTTCACCCTCTCGTCTGTTAAAAAAATAAAAATGGTTAGAATTTCATTTTTCACTTTGGCGATAAAACAAAATTAGATCATGAAATATCGTATATCATAAATTTGTAACAATATGCTCATATACACTTTCGCGTTCATATTGAGGCCGTGGAAGGGCATTTAACACCCACATGATTTAAATACCTTTCCGAGTATGATTTACTTAAGCATCAATTGACATTAAATGTATCAACTTTCAATTTTCTTCAACATGAATCATGTAAACTAAATCAAATCAAGAATTGGCGGCTCAATATTTCTTTTGTTGCCAACGCTTTCAACTTAATTTCCTTTTATTATCTCTCTCTCTCTCTCTCTCTCTCTCTCTCTCTCTCTCTCTCTCTCTCTCTCTCTCTCTCTCTCTCCTCTCTCCATTCAGTTAAACAGGGATATTTGATATATGAATATGAGTATTTTTATATCGCAATATTAAGTTAATAAATTGACATCTGATACAGTAAATGCTTGGGGATAGCGTGGGCAGTAGCTGCATTGTAACGCTATTCATCACAATTATTTATAAAGCTAAATTTATAGCGGCATACTGCTGTCATAAGCTAAAACGTTTAAAAAGACTTTGCGTCAATTAAATTGTTATAGCTTCGTAGGGTAATGACATAAGGTCGCTATTTTAAGACATTTGTCTGCGTAAACGTTGAAAACATAGTATTGTAAAAGAAAATGCAATTCTCACCTTTTTCTGTAGAGGAATTTGAAGTATGCAACGGTAAGCACAACGACCAAAAGGCCAAGGTAGATGGTAACTGCAGCCATTTCTTTCTGATTTATATTTACACTTTTATATACAGTTTATTACAATTTCCCTAGATAGAGTCTCCTTTGAATACAGTGGTATACTCCGTTAAGCCGTGACGACGTCTTGTAAGTCACCCTGTAAGAAAGAAAGAGCATGTTAGATATGTGGATCATCTGGTTACATATAATATAAACTATGATTTAACAATTCAGTTTTTTGTCCTTGAGAGATGTTGCACATTACATCATAAAAAGAGCCAGAAGTAAAAGATAGTTTCCTAGAACATCACCTTGCCGCGTCCCACATATTGACATGATACTATACCAATAACCATAACAAAATCGATTAATATTGAGTGTAATATAAGGTCGAAATAAGGAGTTAATAACCGGATGACGATACAGTGTAACACTAGCTAGTGGATGAAAATTCAGTATACGGAGGCCGGGCCAGCGATGGAGTAACAGGTGCTAGCATGGATATAGACCCCTAGCTATTCGCAAAGCCGATGTGACATCGAACTACCGTTAGGCTAAAACAGAAGATTTTCACAATATACCGTTTATCCAGCGCTACGGGTTAAGAGCTTCAGCTTGTCCCCCAGAAAGCGACTGACTAGCGGCTGTTATACGCGAGCCTCGCTTATTAATCCCAGTCCATTCTGATAAATATTTTGCCTAGACACGTGGTCCGATGTATCGATAGCAAGACCGACCCTTTCGGCACAGAGTCAATTTGGTTTTCCTTAAAACGGACTCCGTCATTGACGAGAGTCCCGAGTGAATCGGCTCGTGTCAACTGTGAGAGGAGGTAGTTGAAGCCAATATGACTACATGTCAATTCTATCAAACTCGGGCCCCAAACTATGCACTGATACTGTTAATATAGGAAGTATGCTGACATTTATCATATAATTTTTTATTTTCTGACAGGGGGGCAAGGAAAGCGGTGGTTCATCCCCCCTGACGCGACATACGGAAGTGTCTAGCGCTAAGATGACAACTGCTGCTACATATGACTCACTATGACAACGTCTTGGATGTCTAGCAGACGACAGCAGCATGAAGAAGCAGACGATAATTTGATATACGGGATACCTGAGCCAAACACCCCAATGTGTTAAACAACAGGTCTGGTACGTATACTCCAAGAAATTTCATACATGTACTTTGAGTATGTTGCGGCGAAAGTCTATAAACAAGTGAAATGCTTAACTTCACTACATAACGGGTTATACTTAGCGCTAACGGACAGAGCGGAAACTATGTAAAGCGCCGATAACGAGAAAATGAATGAAGTTATTTCGAGAGCTCTTATTAATGAATCGTGATGAAATGTACAAAGCTTATGTAGCCAAGAGGCAAGCAAGTCTTACTTCAATTCAAGAAAATACCACATTTAACATCACTGACGGCATAGAAACAAAATTTACTAGGCAACTGTCAACAGCCCAACACACGTGTTGCGTGTATGGGCGCCGGTCGATGGCCGTCTACAGCATAGAACACTCTCAGAGCGGAATCTGACGACACAGAGGTAATCCATCTACACCAATGTATGGAACTGAACGGCTGTCACAGTGTTAAGTCACAAATAAAGTAAGATACTTACTTTTTGATGCGTGTTGTAGGTAGGGCTCGCTGATAGCGTATGGTCACTCTACCTGAGCTTCCCCTATTTATACTATTAGGGGCGGACCCACACAGCCGTCAATCAGGGCGGAGCTTAAACAGCTTTTTCGTATCGCTATGCTTCGACTTGGCTAAATGGTGACAAAGACGGATAATTGATTTAGGAGTATATTTGTGGGGGTTTAATTAATTTGGGGATGGGAAGCGCCTACTTCCGATATTTTATTTAAAAAATATATGGAAACCTGCAGATGAACGTTCTATAAGTTGATTTTCCTATGTCAAAGAAAATGATTTCAGGATATGCCTCTTCGTCGGAACTTTAACAGTATTTCATAAAAAGAGTTTTTAAGGAAAATTAAACCCGAACTGCTAGGTCCGATCAGGATGAATAATCGTGAGTTTTCTACTATATTTGTGCCTATACATACGAAGCTTAACATATGTCTGTGTCCTCAGCTTTCTTGCCGGTTATCATTTTCCATAAAACGTATCTGTCAAGGGTAAAAGCTCGGGCAAGGTTATCGTTTATTTAAAATTTCTTATTTTAAAGAATATATCTATTAAGTGTTTTTCTCATTTTACCACAATTACCTATTAAACATGGGAGATGTATAAATCGTTTTCGTTTTTATTCTTACATGGGACAGACAATGTTTGATGCGCAGTAGACAGAGAGGTGTATGCTGAATAAAAATAGAGAAAAATTAAGTAATTAACTTCCAATTTTCTCCTAATATAGTAAGTGGGCACACGACAGGAAATTATGCAGGCATATATAAACTATTTGAGGTACAAGGTCCACATAGCGGAAAATCAACCTTCCATTAAGCGATTTTAAAATGGAAAATTAACAATTGATTTATATAATAATGAACATTGAATAAAAAGATTATGATCGTTGAATCACAAAAAAATAACTAAAAAATAAAAATGATTATCAAATTTTGAAAAGCTTTCTGTGATAGATAAAAAGTATCTTATGTGAAATGTTATGTAACGATAACAGGTTATCCGCACGTGCATTGAACTATCTGATTCCCGATCTGTGGTGTCGTGCAACACGTGGGTTTCCCGGAAGCAGCCTTTTGCTTATCGACATCTGCTGTCTAATTTCAAGAAAGAAGCGTTAACAAACTGCGCTTGAAGGATCAAGAACCAAATTAATAAATTCATATTGTAGCCCTATAGTAACATAATGAATATTGTAATTCATTCATTAAATCGTCAGAGGAATATTCCAATGCTCATGAAAATCTTCATGAAAATATTATTTCATATACAAATTATCATTTGATTGTGAGGTCGTGGTTTGACCGTTTTACCATACGAATATAATGTCTTTACTTCGTTATGTGTTTTTATGTATGATAACTTATTTCCATATGTAGCAGAGCGTTTTATGTGTTGTGAACATCAGTCTAGTTTTAATCTTATATAAACATCATGGCATCATAACAACTTTCACTTTTTAAAAGGCATAGCGAAAGCTTCTTTTAGCCTATTTGTCCAGTTTCCTGTATTTTTATGACTAATTAATTCCACCCGTGACACCAGCAGAGCAAGGAGTTAAGCAAAATACTGAACCCTCCCCATAGTGCTGTCCACATATATCGGATAAACTTATACTCGAGAAAACGTCAATAAGTAGCAAAACTGATCCGCTATGAACAGGAATGAGAGGTGTATTTCTTAAATAAAGAACTTAACTCATACATTATTTTCTATCTCATGATAGTTTAAAAGAACAAGAAAATGAACAAAGAAAATATAAATGAACCGCTGGAGAGACGATGAAAAGACAGGGTGAATCCGTTCTTGTCAAACGAACCTTTAAACTTACAAGATTATATCTCGTTGAGTGTTGGGTCAAAGATGAGAAAAATCGAGAAATGTATTTTCTTAAAAAAAAGTCAGATTCTTACTAAATCGTAACAGAAACAAAACTCATCAATTATGCTTATAATAGAAAATATGATTATTAATTTCTATTCAAATTATTTTTGTCATAAGGGTGATAGACATTTACTACAAATAGTGGGCAACGGTTAAAAATAACCTCACGTGCTATTTGCCATTTTACATGAATTATTTCCGGAGATGGTCGGGATATTAATTCGTTCAATCGCCTTTGAGGAAAATGATAATGTCGAGTATTAAATGATTGCAATTTTGCTGATCGTGTCTGCCTTGGGCGGTTATGATCAATTACTCGTTGATGGCCGAATGACAGCTTCCATATATGGAGCCGTAGTACTACTTTTCGGATGTAAATAATTATCTTCGAACCTTAGTATGAATGAATCCAAACTACCTCTATATATGGACAAAGCCATCGACAGGAAACGGCGTTATTACCATATGTCAAAACAATGCAATCATCCCTCAATGAAAACCATCAATTTCTGTTGGCCTAGATTGTCGACGTTGTGCTGTAGCGAGCTAACGATTGCCGCTGATATTTGATATTTCATATACATCCCCTGTATACAACTCTTGCCTCTGGGCACGGTATATATACTCTAAAAATTTACAAAAATATTCTTTTACAAAGTTTATCACTTTGTACGAAGATGTACCTCAGGATTATATTATGATACGTACATTTTATATGAGCCAATAAGAAACTTATAAAAGGCCTGCGAATTAAAAAGTCAAATGTTGAGGTATTCGCCTCTGTGTCTCTAAGCGAGTGGAGTGATCGCTGTATTGAAGCTCAAATCGGGGCAGCAACGTCTCGATCCTCTGGGCCACCCGTGAGTAAAAACACTTATCCTTTTTTGTATAAAAATTAATAAAACAGGTTAAGAGTAGCCCTTTATGCGACACTTTATGTCTTTTTGGCCGCTTTAGTGAGTGTGGAGGGCAGGTATAAAGTGAAAACCATGAACGTCTAACATCGCTGCAGCGAGAGTTAAAGGAGCGTCTTTTCCTCTTAATAAACCAATCGTAGGAGATGTCTCTTCATTTTCCTTTATTTACATCATAAACTCATAGCGAGTACTTCTTACCTAACCCCTACATGGTTAAAATATTCCATTGAATTATTTAGGATGTTTTACTGCAAGAATTCAATATGTGGTAACAGATACAATTTCCTGAGTCATTTCTGTGTTCATAGCTTCTACGCAATTTGTATTAGATTTTATCTTTTTACAACTGTGTAGAAATTCCCCTTTGTTTCCAACTGTTTAATTTAAGAACCGGAAAAAATCAAGTCAAACATGTAGAACGTCACGTCTTGACAAATGCGATTTAGACAATAGGTTTTATTAAATATTTAATCGATTTATGACTTACATGTATATCATATTTAGAAATTTCTCACACTTTCCATAAATCACTAATCTCGGTACACAAAGCAGCCCACGAAATCCGATACAATCGGACAATTAGTAATAGTTTTTATTGCAGTAATATAATATCACAGATATAAAATCTAATAATCTGAAGTCCACTCCCGAGTAATTCTGAATTAATATTCAAAGAAACTTACAAGTATGTGCGTAGGTTAGACAAAAAGAGAATGAAAAAGAGCGGCCCGAGGAAGAAGCGTACAGGCGAGCGGCTAACCGACTGTACAAGCCTACGCTTGTGATTGTAGTCTCTGTGCGAGTAACCACGGTCTGTAAGCAGTGACTAGTCCCGTACAGGGGTGAGAGGCGATTCCCCTTGCTAGCCTTTGTGATGGACATAGAGTGAGTCAGGGGGGATAGGAGAGGGCTGAGAAAGAGGAGGGGGTGGCAGGGTCAAAAGGAGGGGATGAGAGATGTTCAATAACCACGGGACCACCTCTACACTTATATCACTGATTGACTATAGGTAGTGAACTCACCGCGGGCCCGGCTATATTCATACAGGCCTACTCATAACACTGGGAGCGGGTTAAATAATATATCTTTCACGTGTTGCATACAGGGTTCAATTATGTGTCATTTTTGCATCTTTCTTCGCCTTCTCTCTTTAATCGATATGGAGTCTTGAAGGCTTGATAAAACACGAATAAAGACCATTGATATATTTGTTATGTTAATTGAACAAAGCGTATTTGAAACTGACGGTATATTTCATCAATTAAAGACAACAAATCGATACAAGATATTGGAATAACACATAATAATATCACTGATGTATTTTATGATTTCTCAAATTAAGAAATATCTTTTGTAAAGAAAGGGAAATTAGAAGTAATCTAATGTTATTTGATGTATTTGCCATAGGTCATTTATTATGGCTTGAGTCAATAAACGTTTCTGTCTGTCTGTCTGTCTGTATTTGATAATAACAAAAAAAGGAGAAAGATTTCAAACTTATATATCAATCATGCACTATTTCAAACTGTATATGCCCTGAACTTTCTATTGGATAAAGGTGGAGATGAATGGTACTAACTTTAAAAAATGTTAAGTATTTCTATAATAAAAAAAAATCCTGTTGTATAAATGCTGTACATTTTTAAGCGCAGGACCTCTCGTATCAATAACACCTTGCACGTTTTTCTAATGAAAGGTAGGAGCATGCTTAACCAGAGACTTCAAGTCACTTTAAGAAAAAAAACTGCCAATAGTTTTTGAAATCCTTCGACTATCCCCAGTATTTGGACGAGATAGGAGTAGATCCGAGGAAAATCCCCCGATATGCTTAGCCATTGCTACAGAGGTATTTCAGATAAACGTCTTAACTCTTAAACAAATGACAGTGTCGCTGTCAAACATATATAACGAAACTTCCGTTTTATATTTAAACGTGTGTCCTTTGAACGCCTTTTTACCAATCAAAGTCCGATTTATGACATGTGATTTCATAATTTAATCTGTTATGTTCGACGTTAAAATTAACGTGAGAAAAGATTTCAAAGTAATAATGATAAATATTGCATATTTCCTGTGCGCAAAAATCAACGCTCAAATCATGCTCACGTACTAGACTAATATTATTGATGCATTATATTGTACTCTTTAGCGCTTTTAATTTAGCCATACCGATGACCTTTTTCATAGTTTTTATAAGAAAGGTGCACTTAATAGTAGAAACTAATGAATATTAAGAAAAGACGTACATTTCTAATATTGCTTTGTAGAAACCCAGATAGAAGAATCATTTACGTGTTGTATTTCAGCATGACCCACACTATAAATAAATCCATATTTTGAATGAAACCAAGAGCAGATCACTCTCATGCAATAACATCGAAGGGAAATCACTCTAACAAAAGTCAATAAATGTTTATCGTAGCTGATATAGTTGCAATTCTCATGGAAAACCAGGCCCAGAAGGATGTTTTAAGGTAAAAATTATCACGAAATATGATAATTCATATAGGTAATCATATTTCATTGTCCTAAACTTCGGTTTGTCAACTATGCTATCCTTCAGATTCAACATTATTTTGTCAACGCTTATTTCTATTATTCAGCCAAATCTCTTCTTACGTTAATACTTCTCAGCAAGAAAACCCACAAGCTCCTGACATGCAGATGGGCAATAACAGTAAAAGCCGCTAACACTTTACTATACAACGGTAGCCATTATAGATGTTATATCGTCTTTTTATGACAGTTTGGGCCATTTTACCCCCTTGCGTCCACGGCGGTTGAGAATGCAACAGGTACAATTCTGCCACCTAGCGGGGATTTAGCAAAGCGCTAACGACGCATGTCGTCACTCTGTTTGACTATTCAATATTTATGTTTCATTTAAAAATATGAAAAATAAAATAAGCTTTTTTTCCATAAAACAAGCCGAACTGAGCCTTTTTCTGACACATCTAACATCCGCATATCATATTTGACACTCTACTGGTAACCTAGGCGAGAATTTGAAGGAATTGTAAGAATATATTTTGAATAAATACACACCTCCATTGGCAAAAGGATCTTGTAAATACACGAGAAATATGCCATGCTATAAATAGTTACAGGGGTAGACCCCTGTCTTTGTTCTGATTAGAACAACGTTATCGTTGGAATCCCTCTGTGCGTTTATGTTGCAAACGGGAAATCGTTCAATATTTGGTTTCCTTACGGCGATACTATCTTGGATTAATTTGTAACGCACACAAAGGAATGTAGTAATATTCGTCCTCAATCCCTGGGTATAGTAAATTAGTAATTCAATTTGTAGTGATTTATAAGGCACCGTGCATGGAGGCTGACGGTTGACGCAACCACCAAGCGCCTGAAGCCTGCTTCTGGTCTCTTTCATTCATACAAGATAGGATGTGTTTGTTTCTGAGGTTATCGAAAATAAAACGGATTATCATTTCCTGACAAAAGAGTTAGGCCTAAACGATATGGAAAAAATATCTTCCTTCTGTTAAGCATTTGAAGGAGAAAATTAAACTACGGTTTCTCGGTGAAATATGATAAATCAACTGTTACAAGAACAGGACGTTCTGCCACTATAATTGTTTGGCAATAGCCTTTACAAAAGTCTCCCAGAACATTATTCACAAAATAAACAATTATTTCGTCTTCAAGTCTAGATCACTGCCTCCAAATAAATATCTAGGTACATCGAGTCAAACAACTTTTCGGCTCTTCAATCGTTACTTTTGCGTAATTTCTGTTCCAAAGTTCTTATTTAACAATTAAAAAAATCCTGTTAAATAAAATTTTACATGGCAAAGTACTCAGAAAATACTGCCCATGTAGACTAAGATACTCCTCTGAATTTTCTTCGCTCTAGGGTTAGGTGACATTGATTTATTCACGGAAATACAGATTCACGCCCAGTCGCTACAGCCGTATAACAACAGAAACGAATACTCCTAGTATAAGCTCGAAGGGTTTTACCCTATTTGCCATATCAGCATTATAATACTAGCTAAACGCGTGCGTAAGGCAGTGACGTCACGGTCACATCAACCGGCGTGTTGATATCATCAATATTTGGCTTCATCTTCCACGGAGCGTACTGCACGGGTATGTTGCTTAATTGAGAGGTCGTTTATTTCATGCGATACCGCCACTGCCTTCCAGTCATTCGTAGTCGCATCATCGCTCTTTGATATCAGCCGATGACGTTCCCACCTACTTGATTGGTCTTTTGTAATAATGGAAATAATCTATAATTATTTGATAGAATACACGAAGACAGGTGTGAGTGCTCACAGCGTAGGAGTAAAAGAGCAGAGTGTCAAGGATGGAAGTTTTGGGCGAGGGTAGAGGGGTGGGGGTGCTTTAAAGAAGGGGAGGGGTGTGGGTGGAAGGGGGGGGGGTTATCTATTCAATGTTAGTGTAGACCATATAAAGTAAATTAACATGAAGATATTTTAACACAAATTACTGTTTTACACTCTTCATCTGTATAGGCCTATATATATGATTAAGATTCCAACTGCTGCTCAATTCCACTGGTGGTTGAACAAGGGATACAATTTAAGACAAATTGGTTCATAGTACTGTTAAGGCAAGATTTCAGAGTTACTTAAGACCAATTTCGTTAATTCTATCCATTTTGACATACGTCAACCCATCACTATTTCAAGTAGATGAACTGAAGACATATCTTAGAAAATTTACAATTAATAATAGATACAGTTTACAAATTTAAATTAGCCTCTTTTCTCACACTTATGTCATTAATCTTAAGGTATCGTGACATGTGGTATTGTACAAAGGTTGTATTTAAGTAGTTTTAAATTTTATATTTCAAATGTTCAATATTGATATTAATTGTTTGTACAATGTTCATTCGTGTAGTCAAGTAGTTATTCAATGTTATTAACGTATGCTCCGACTCGACACATTTCATTCATTCCCGCCGCATGTACTACAACGTCTTTACATGACAGATTTAGGGGCCTTTGAAAGGGAATCACCCCCTCATACAGTTCATATTAACAATGGCTGTCAGCGAATATTGTCCGATTTGGAGTCGATATGTTGTCTTAATTGGGCTATACTTATATAGCCATCTTATCCTGTCCGCAGGACAGGGAGCTTTCATACTAGACGTGCTCTTTAACCTAGCGAGTTGGGTTTCACCAAGGGCCAGAAATCGTATTCGGTACAGCAGAGAACTCACTTGTAAGAGTAGTCGTTCGTTACGACTGTTGATACAACATTCGTGTTGATACAACCTTCGTGTTGATACAACCTACGTGTTCAATTCAATTCTTTATTCTCATAAACCACCTTGGTGGTACAAGAGCATATTCACAAAATATGATACATAAAAATAAATATATATGTAATTCAAGATGGAAGGTAGACTCACAAAGTCTAAATGGCATTTATTATTTTCTTACAAGAGAGGAAAGATGTTTGATAAATTTTGATAAATTTACCAAGTCTTGAGATTTATTTGTAGATATGATTTTTCTGAAGTTTGATATATTTGGAAAATTCGTTAGAGAGATAGGTAAATATTATTTCCTGAAGTTGTTAAGCGCTTTACAGTGAAAAATGTAATGATATTCATCTGCGATGGTTAAGGAGTTACATAATTTACACGTTCTTTCATCTCTTGGGATATTATACAATATATTGTTGATACAACCTACGGTAGGTTAATGTGTGGAGCCTCATACTATTTTCCAACCAGGAGAAATTGAAACTTTACGTCTTGAACCGTAGATTAAAGCTATGTAAAGCATATCAAATTTACCATGTATAGAACTCTTTTTCCCAGGAGTTACCGTTTATTGGTTGGAGGCCCCAACGGCCTCCAACCATCTTAACAGCTGAAATTCTCTCTATATTACAGTTGGAATTTTCAAAGGAACTTTCAACCAATCCTATTTCGCCTCTTTGTATTTCGGCAATATCGTAAACCAATGAACACATCTGTATCAAATTTAGAACCACGTGACCATGTGGGTATTCCGAAATAATTGGCAACCTTTAATACGGAAAACGATTGTCTCTGCAAATCTCAAAATTTAAAGGGAACAGTGGTGTTTAAGAATAAAAAAGACAGTACAATTCTTCATGACCGCACGTGTACTAAATTAGACTCGCAAATGTCGCATGAAAGGATAGAAAACTCTATTCCATGTTAGTAAAAAAAACCTCCTTTACAACGGCACACGCGAGAAACAAGCGGTTACAAGTCGATAAGTAGAGAATGTCATAAAGGCGAGTCAATTTGTGGGATATCGCTTCGTGACAGACAAAGATAAAGGTAATGAACTATGCTTTAGACTTTAATTTACTATATCTTGTACTGGCAATCTTTGAGAGTTGAGAAACAATTAGTGATACATATGGATTTATAAATTTGCGAAAGAGTCGAACACTTTGTGCGGTGCTGGACGCTATCAATTGTGACCTATATTCTAAAAATAGATCTATTTCCAAGGGATAATCGGTGACTGTTGTTTAAAACAGAACTGTATAGATCTATTTATAACTGCAAGTTTGCCTGACTATTCTATTATTTGATGCTATGAACAAATAATTGTATACTTTTTCTAAATAAAAGATAAAATGAAGGTCTTTTGTTCTATTAATGGCCTTAATCTACTTATTTGCTGTAATGAAAATCCTATCCTATTTGTACCCTATGATTTCGCAGTATTTCCTAGCCTAACAAGGGTGCCTCCAACTTAGCCTTTTTAAAGGCTTTTCTTGTTTTATGACATTCCAAATTCATACATGTATTTAATATTAAAATTAAAAGTGTTGTGTAGGCCACGATGCAGTTGCATTCTATATGTCATATACCGAAACGCCTTAACCTCGTCTAGGTCTGACATTTTTATTTATTTCTAGTCATTTTCTCTAGGCACATCGTATTTTGATAAATAGTAAGAAGATAATAATAGTAATGCTAGATATTTAAGTGTGAAAGGCAAAGTATAAGTTAGCAGTAACTTGAAAAGAAATCTTACATATTCAGCAACTCAAGGCATCAGCGCTGTCTCCGTATTATGTTATAGAAATACATTTGTTTAGTTTCTCAGAAACAGAGTGTCAATATAAATAGATGGCAGTAGAACAAAATAGGAAAGATACGGGATGGGCTAATATCTAGAGTTTTAACCAAAGACTTAACCAGATTTAACCAAGGCAAATTATTAGACGTCTTCGGCCGCATGGCTGTAAATTGCACCAGTCTTTATCGCGTGCTAATCCAAAACTTGCTGCCAACCAGTCAAAATTCGTGTTTTGACTACAGGGCCATCTTGGGCGAAAACTTACAATTCTCATAACTTCCTCATCGGACTATTGCGATCCGTTGCAGCAGCCTGGACGGCATGCACAGAAAAAATGGGGAATTTCGGCAAGGTCTATCTTAGCAAGTCATTGAGAGTGGCGCAAGTATAGACCATGCGTTCGAAGAGGGTTGTAGGACACCACAGGCTAGCTGTGGATATGTTGTATTGAAGATGGCACTTAGAATAATCTTTTACATTAAATAAACATTTTATAAATGATGTGGCAACTTAGGCCTATCTCTTACCAAAGAAGGGAACAGATGTCTTAATTACATGAAATGAGAATGGAAGTTAAGGGTGTCACTCATTTAGTTGTCCAAAGATGATTTCTTTAAACTGATTTATTTCAAAACATTAAAGAGATTTTTCCAATGCCTTTCATTCATAAAATGATAATGAGTTATTCTACGGTGAGGTATTCGATATCATTGAAGGCTCGTTATGTCAAATACCTCCTATTGATAACCCGTTTTATTGGATGACGTTTGTGCATTATAGAGAGACCACATTTACTGTCATTCACTCCAATACTGTAGTTGACATTCTTCGCATTTGTAGATACGTCATAGAACCTCCCAAATAAAGTTAATATCCTTAGTGTATTTCGGAGCATTCAAAGAAAGATTTAGTGGAGAAAGTTAATATACTACAACACAATGGTTGCTCCGCGTCTACATGGAACAAATACAAGCCCTTCACACATCATACACGTTATATCAATGTATAAATACTTTTGATGTGATAGATTTCAAAACAGAGTATACCAGTTGGGCGGAGTTGTGTCTGTAGCGAAGAGTTAAGACCATGTTTGAAGACTCGGACATACGGAAGGTGCCTGGCCACACGCAGACCCATGGTTACCAGATTAAGGTGGAAAATAGGGAGAGGGGAGAGACTATAGGAACATCTGGTTTTGCAGGCGACTTAATACGCCTCGATTGCCCAAATCCGATTAGTGCCCTGAAGAGGGCGTAACAAAGGGACGACGACGACACCAAGGGGGATGCATTGGGGTGTACACGGGTGTCCCTCTGACGCTACCCTAAGCTCCCGATTTATCACACAAACGAAGAAAGTGATCATTTGGGGGCTATTACATGTATTAACTTCAGCGTTTGGCAGCTCCTAATTCGCCATGCCCTTTTGAAGTTTCTCGGGAGTTGGAATTCGTGAGCGCTTTGTGAAATATCTGAAACGGATATTGCATGTTGTGTATGTGGGGCTTAAACACTCGAGGTTTATAGTAAAGGGCTTGACGAGGAAATAGCGTTTGATGAAATCTCGTTACAACTCGTAAGACGAGACCAGTTGCTATTATTTTTTGGTTGCCATGTACAAATCAAACCTTCCTTGCATTGAAGAATGGATCGCGGTTTGACTACAAATTTGGAAATCTTCCGATTTTGTTGCAAACACTTGTGATACCAACTTGTTGATAAATAGGGAGCCAGAAATTAAGGATATTAAGTACGCTTAGATGCTTTTATCTTTGACAAACAGTGACAGAAATTAATGTTTTAATGTATTTTTATTTTTTGGATTAGAGATTTTGTCTTTTGAGCAACTACTTTTTCAAAAGTTTACATGTCGATAACGTTCTTAGCCATTTCATATAACAATCTTACGAGTTTCCAAGTTATTTAAAGTAATTTCGTAATATTGTTAATTGATGGAATTCGTAAGAGTTTACAATCGAATTTCAAAAATGGTTGTACTACGGCTATAACATATCCAGTTAACTTTAGTTACAAAAGAAGATCTTAAAACTAAACCGTAACGCGCTTATGACTCTAGAAAATCAGGGATTGAAGACCTGTGAAATATAATCGGTGTGACATTACGGTTTTACGCCACTGTGTTCGAATCGCTTTTCCAAAATGGTTAAATGTTCCTACTTAGCAGTTTCAACGCCCCAGGGGCAATGGTCTCGTCCTTCTTAAAGGAACATCACGAGCCCGAAGTCTAATACCGGTGTGCTTTACAAATTAACCACTCTCGCAATTGGTGCGTACACAAGCTCACTTCACGAGTTTGTCTGTAAATTGCCGCCTTCCCTGTTTGCCGCAAGACATTTGTATCCGCTCCAGTTGTCAGAGGTAACAAGACTTTATGTCATAAGCGGTGTCGTCACTTTTTTCTCTTGTTTACGGGCGATGATTAGAGGGGCGAGATAAAGTAATCCCGGATCGTTTTTCACGAGCCGTTATCATTGTACATCACTGTATTAGGTTTCGTCTCCAAGATTCCGGTGTATCTGTCTGTTTGATCCCTGTCAAGGAGCAGGATTTGGAAGGTGGCGGACTTAGTCAAGCGGGGACTTCACAATTCTCTTTGAATTGGTCAGACAAAATACACGAACTTTTAACCTAAGCTGTTTATGGTAAAATGATATTAACAGGCCAGAATTGAGGTCACTGTGTCGGCTATTTTTGGTCTTGACCTAATCCAAATATTTCGATTTTCAAACAACAAAATATCTCAAATAAAAGCAGTAAGTTTCAAAAGCGCTTTTCGACTACCTGTCAAATTGCTTGTTCAACGGTTCCGAGTGACCAGTTTCTGTTCGTCTCTGCAGGGGGTCTAATCGATAATTGGTAATTAAAATTCCACAGACCAGTCGATAACTCTGTCTGACTTTCCAGTTGGGGCATTCAAGTCTGCCGTGACGGTGTGACCTGGGAGAGAGACAGTGAATAGACTCGCTGTGTCTGTAGGGAACTGCGTTAGTGGTTCGGCTCTACAAACGTGTATCCTGCTTTGGAACTGGTGTTCGTGTAGATAAAAAATATAAAAAAATTCTATTTTTTTTATAATCTAATGGGCTCCTTAATTTGGAGCAAAATATATCCTGAAAGCCAATAAAACCCTTGCCTATGTTCAATGTAGTACAACTATGTTCAATGTAGTACAACTATGTTCAATGTAGTACAGCTATGTTCAATGTAGTACAACTATGTTCAATGTAGTACAACTATGTTCAATGTAGTACAACTATGTTCAATGTAGTACAGCTATGTTCAATGTAGTACAACTATGTTCAATGTAGTACAGTTATGTTCAATGTAGTACAACTATGTTCAATGTAGTACAACTATGTTCAATGTAGTACAGCTATGTTCAATGTAGTACAGCTATGTTCAATGTAGTACAACACGCCACACTGTCGGTCGCGTCGGTCGTGACCATTTCGTCCGACCAGGTACCTAGTTTATTATGAAAGGTCTCTGGTTGAGTGGATCGTCCATCCCGAGACAAACCTTAACTAATTAGCAAATAGGGAAACAAGGTTATGTTTGTATGTTGTGTTTATCATGTTAAACATAAAAACAGTTACATATTATTTGCATGGTGCAAGATTCAAAGAACAAACAAGAAAACAGACACATGTCATTTACGTTTTCTTTCAGTTGTGTTGTGAATTAGGGGGAACAGTTCTCGTAAAACGCCTCTTTAGCTCTAGCAGAAGTCTTCAATTTTTTTATAAACATGTGTTACTTCTCTTCCTCTCTTCTTTATGAAACGTAAAATGTGATTTGTGATGTTCAGCATATTCTCATGCACCTCATGCAACATAACAATGTGGAAACCTTTACGTTAAGATGCGTAAACTACAGTATAAGTAACGTTGTTGATTGTACGACAAGAACACTATCGAGTTTTTTCGGACACTTTAAAAGATATGTTTTTCTTTTAATGATGAAAAGTATGCTGTATATGACGATTTCATTAGTCGGAGTTCATGGATCTAGCGATTGTTGCAAATATCTGTGATAAGCAAAGCACTGGGTAAGAGGCTATGGTAATAGATAGGTTTCATTTCTTCAGTGTATGATAACATCCCTCATTATAATATTGATTGTTTAGAATGATTGAAGACGGCAACGTCAAAGAAATTTTCCAAAAATTCTTTCAAATGTTTGTCGATTCCGAGTGATGTGAAATTTTTAAAGTATCCGGAGTGTTGTAATACACTGACCAAATACTGAACGATACACATTTTTATTCATTTAATCCTTTTACCAAAGGATAACTATAATTTATTTTTGCCTTTTCTATTTTTGGATATTAATAAACGTATTCAAGTTTTAAGGAGACATACAAAATGCGATTAATCTGCCTAAAGTTCATCAGCGACAAACGGAACGAACTTGAAGGTAACTAGTAGTAAACAGTATAGGTAACATAATGCATTCTTATGGTAATCTTATATTCTGCTTCACCTAGATAGATTAAGTGAGGGGAGATGATGAACGTGTATAAACGACAGTTTGTTTAAGGTTTACGACAGTTTAGGAATTATATGATAATTTGATTTTATATTTATATTTAAGTTCACCCAAATAATGCTGTGGTGCAAAAAGGAATACTGAAGCGTCGAACTCGTCTATTTCGAAAACTGACTCCTATTTTACCAAAAGTAAGATATTTTCGTTTAAGGGTATCAGGGTTTTACATGGGTCAATAAGTCGTAATTAAGACAACACAAAGGAGTGTATTTGAGTAATGAAACGGATACCGTTATCATTTGCCCTCAATGTTAGCTTCATGCTTGACAAAAAACTGGTGGAAAATCTCCCTAAATGGACAAATATTTTGATTCAATGTCAATATCCATTTAACAAGAACATGTCTTCACCTCTCTTCTTGATAACGGTATAAGAGATGTTACTGATAAATAGACCAACGTATTGTCTATGAATGTTTAAGCATTTTATATACCTTCATGTAGGCCTTTACTATTTTATTATAAGACATTGACTTGCTGGACAAGGAGCGGAAATGTATCTAGTGCCATTATTCTGAACACCGTCTTGAAGCAGAGCTAACCGAAAGCGTGTACCGCACTTCTCAAAGTCTATCACCCGATTCAGATCTAACCGGAACCTTGTTCCACACTTCACAAAGTCTTCACCCGATTCGGGATCAAACATACTCGGAAGCGTCGTGAATACTTGAACTTACGAAGATGTATTTTCATATCCTTGTCCATTTTTTTTATAAGTGAACTTTTATATCATCACATAACCGTAAACATTGCACGTGCGCCGTGACGTCACAAGGTGATATGGCGTTGCACCTCTATTGCATCAAGCAGTACGGTAGACGTTTACACCTGTCATTAACGCTCCGTAATACACCTGTGTATCGGTATACACGAATACTTATATTTACTTGTACACACGTGCTTAATATGCGATAATTTCATAGTATTCATCTTAATTAAGGGTTGTTATCTTATCACCAATTATCAAACTCGACTACGGCATTGATAGGAAGTAATCTATTAATAGATATGACGTTGTCTGCGTGGTGAAATACTGCCCCCGCAAGTTACAACTTGATCGCCGATTTCATGTCAATCACCGTCCACTTATCGTCCCGTCGTACCAGGGGCGTGGTCAAGTCTTATGAATGAACAAGTCATGTACTATTTTTAGCAACGGTCGCTCAGTCACAACTCGCCTCAGTGAAATTAATTCAGTATTGGTAATCTTCATAGCGGCTAATCCCTTATGTTGTGAAAGATACAAACCGAACGGTAACACGGAGGCACGGACGCTTCACGACAAACAGTGACGCAACAAATTAGCGTCCAGAACCTTCCTCTACATGTAAACGTTAAAGAACGTTACACAGCTGATTTCTATAAAAATACACTTTGAATTTCCCATTTTCTATTCATAGGTATCGGTTATAATTCTTTCATTTACTGTTTGATAACGCCCTAGACACGTCCAGATAACGATTTTTAATATAATGAAATATGATCATTCGTTCAATATATATGATTTTACGGGTTTCTTAACTATGAAAGTATAAGTAATATCACTCATTCGCTTCAATGGTAAATATTCAATGTTTAAAGGTTGAGGAAAAAGCCCAGCAGTGACTCTCAATAGATGTTTTGACAAAGATGGACAATGTTTTTTAGAAGGAAAAATCAAAGAGAACCTTTCATCATAACTGAATTAATACGAGAGTAATATAGATCAGTGTTGACAGACAAGAAGATTTTATAGTCAAGGTTACAGTCGTCAAAGCCTTGTCAAACATAAGAGTCATTATCCTATAAACAAATCATTACCTATGTTTAATGATATGAGTGACTGAGCGTGTAATCTATATGAATATACAATGACCTCACTGTTATCGATTCGGGGAAACACAGGTAAGTATTTCAGGTAAGCGTGAGGTGATTACCAATCGATAAGTGATCATGATCTGGATGGGACTAATTACATAGCATTTTCTGGCTAAACATTGGAGTTGAAACAGAAGAAATGTTTTAATACTGTGTCGAATGCTAATAGTCGGTATGTAAACATAAAAACTTATCAAATATCATCTGGCCACTTAGCCCCCACCCCTTAAGCCAGAAAGGACTCGGTGGGTAACAAAATATTTTTGAGCAAACAAGTAGACTTCCATTTGTCTCTGGAGAAATGCTACTGAGATCTTTGGTTTGACTTACTACATATAAAGTAGAAACAAACTCTGGACAAACTTGTAATAACAGAATATTCCACACCTAAAGTGTGTCAAATTACTTATTTGAGTATCTGACGCACAATCTTGAGACTTTTAATAAGAGGTGACCCGGTTATCATGACCGTCGAACACAAAAACCTAGTACGGATAAATAACTATTTCAATCTGCAGCTCTACCAGATAAAAAGTAACTACCGATGATAATAAAACGGGAGATCAGAGTTGTAGACAAACACTCGTCCAAAAAGTATTCTTAAAAAATTCAAATAAAACTTTAGATCGGAGCAACAGAGAAGACCTGATTTTCAGGAGGTTATGTTTCGGGTAAAGGTGAAGCATTATGCATTATGAACTAGAGTCTGCTGGTTACGCTAGCAGAGATGATGAGACCGTGATCTGTGGGTGGATGGCAGGAGCAAAGTCCACGGGGAGCAGCGTTAGGAATGGGGAAGGGGTGGAAATGAGGAGTGAGAAGTTGGGACAAATTTGATGGTCAGTCACAAGAGTCTGTTTCCTCTGTCATGATAACAATTGTCGATGTACTCAAGTAAGTAACATCAATATCTATATCTGTATCTCACACCGTTAACCCGACCGAACCAGTGCGTTTATTCATACAACATATCACCGCGAAAGTACGATTTGTATATACTGTATTTCCTAGAATGCAAACCCTCATTTCCTTCAGCATCTCTTCAAAAGGACAGCCCTATCGGGGTATTTTTTGTGGAAACGAAATTCAAGGGGACATTCCTGTTTTTGCATATACATATTATTAGTACATGAATATAATACAACAAAGTTGAAACATATTACTGAGGGTAATATTTCGGTTGATTTAGATTTGAACAGTTAATAAATAAGATCTTACACTCTGTAAATAGAGACAACAATGAGAAGTGAAGCCATTAATCGGCGCTACAAGTTAGAGCGTGAAAAGCCTTGATACGGCATTTTCTTATATACATGGAAACATGGTATTAGATGTTTTGAAAATAATTTTTACTATATATTCTCTGTTCATTGTGACTTTAGATTTGTTAAATTCATTTAAGTGATATTGTTTGTATCTTTTCTTATACATTTTTTACCTTTTCATCAATATCATTCATTTTAGGAATACTTCAACTGTCTTGGACATTCAGATTGTTCCACTCTCTTTGAGTACAAAACAGATAAGTCAAATCTATAGTTTTATACCCTTCTACCCTCTTACTATATTCAATTGAATACAACCTCTTATTACGCAATGAAATTAATTTTTAAAAAAATAGGATGTCGATTTCGTTTCCATATTATTCAAACGAACATATTACTCTAACGGATAAGTTGTAGCGAGTCCTTCCCATATCCTAGTAACTGTCGCGTGGTCCCCGACTTCTTCCAACGTGGCTTTTGGAGTGGCATATCATAGTGTCGAGGGTAGCAGAGTGTTAGAGTGCATGGTGTCCATGCTCGATACACCGATACGTGATAGATGATGTATCTTTAATTCGCATTCTGAATATTTGTAATGTTGTATTTTGCAACAGAATATTAAATATGCTATGTTCATTGTATTGTTGAAATTGTACTTCTCGATTTTTCTATTTGATTGCTATTCAGATTGCTATAATAGTAATGAAATCATATATGAAGAGGAACATGTAGCATCGTATTAGTGTTTAAGTGTTACGGGGGTGTTTGTGGTAGAAGTTCGGGGTAAAGCAGTATGAAAGTAGAAGTAAAAGTAGACACAGTAGTAGCAGCAGTTGTTTAGAAGAAGTAGTAATTGCAGTTGTAGTGGTAGTAATAATAGCAGCAGAAATGTGATGATTAGTATCAGTAGTATTAGCAGCAGCAGCAGTTAGGATTAGGGTAGTATTAGTCGGACTAGTAACAGTAGTTATAATAGTAGTGGTAGTAGTAGCAACAACTAGTTGTAGTAGTAGTAGTAGTAGTAGTAATAGTAGTGGTAGCAGAAGTAGTAATAGTTGTTATTGTAATAGTAGTAATAGTAGTAGTAGAAGCAGCAGCAGGAGTATTCGTAGTATTCGTAGTAGTATTCGTAGTAGTATTCGTAGTAGTATTCGTAGTAGTATTCGTAGTAGTAGTAGTAGTAGTAGTAGTAGTAGTAGTAGTAGTAGTACAAGTATGGTAGTAATGGTGGTAGTAGTTGTAGCAGTAGCAGCAGCAGTAGTAATATTAGTAGTAGAAAAAATTGACTGTACTACGTAATGCTGTTAGTTGTACGTTAAAAATATTATAGTTCATTAAAGAACTTGTAGTATCAGCGGTTATACAATGAAAGGATGGAAATGCAGTTATTACAAATGATACGACTGAAAGCATTCGTTTCTTGCTGTGTCAGTACAGAGGAAACTGTTCGTGAAGCTCGTGTTAACCAACCTGTCCGTTATGATGAGTGTTGATAAGCGCATCACGTCAATAACATCACACCCCGGATAGCCTATGATTAGACTTGATAGCACATCACTGCGGCACGATACCCGGAAATAAACCCTGCACGATCAACGACAAGTATTTCCTATTCGGGTGTCGGATGTGTCGTGTCCTCTGCACCTGGGTGTAACGAATCAAATGTCAATGGTTACGTCGAGGAGCCATGCCGATAGAAATCCGCTAACGGGTGTGATATTTGCATATCTATGGGTGGAATGTATGCCGTCATAACCCTCAACGTCATAATGATTTTTTGATTATGAAATTTCGTCAGTATTTTTTAAATGATTCTAAGAATTTTTTTTCTGAAACAGGAGGTAAATGGAAGGAATTCCTGTTTGAATTATATGTTGTTATAATAGATTAGTTGCTATTCATGTACTATATGGGAATTTTGGGCTCTCATTGAAATGTAAACATATATATATATATAATACATTATTGTTGTTTACTTATTGGATTTATCTTATCTTTTGCTTATGAAATGTAACACATGTTTCGCATTCATCAAGAAATTATTGCCTTTCAATGCAGGCATATTTTACCGTTTCATTCAGTTACTAATAGTTAAACAAAAAGACAACCAAATCAAACGGTTTTCATTGTGTTCCATTTATTCAAAATCATTATCATTCATATGATATCTATTCAAATAAACACAAATTATTTGATAAAGCCATTAAAAATTTCAACAACAGTCTTCCGCGATCCCTTATCCTATTCAAAATACATCCGGCTCACAATTACAACTACTAGAATGTGAACAATGTTACAGTCGTGAATCTAACGGTATCTCAATCTGCATAATGCGACGGAACTTGAATATTCAACTAGCTGCAGTGGATTTGAGAAAAGGTGCGAAAAGAGCATTCCTGACATTTTTCTAAATTTAACGTCACGTGACACATTGCAATTACTGTCGCGTGTCAAAGGAGGCATGCCGAATATATTATAATGTATGTAGTATGTATAACGGAGTCTTTCTTTATCAACTGACAACGGTGTTCCCACGCTGTTATGAATGAACATGAAGGAAAACCTGACAGGCTGCAACACGACGAGGGGAAATAAGCACGAGACCACGATAGTCACTAATCTCGATAAGATACTCATTCAAGGAACTCTTTAATCTATATCCATCCAACATTCTCCACATTTTATTGCTAGGTAGGGCCCGGCATTGTTTTAGCGCCGGGATTCCTCCGTATTATATGACAGCCAGCTTAACGAGTTGTCGACGTGTTGGAAAAAAATCGAAGGGGTTATGGTGAATGGAAGTTATTCCTGCTTTGTACACGTAATGCTATTAGAGCTGTAAATAGTACAAAGGTGATACAAACAATTTGATAAGGGTCTGCATAATAATTCCTGTATTCAAACATGTAATTATGATAGCAACCTGCACCAAAGTTCGAATAATAGCCTTGTATTCAACCATCGAATTATGATTGATTTCTGCCTAAAGTTTTGCATATACATACAAACATTATTCAACCATTGAATTATGATACCAAACTGCTGAAAGTTCTGCTTGCATACCAACATTATTCAACCTTCGAATTATGATACCAAACTGCTGAAAGTTCTGCATACATACAAATATTATTCAACGATCGAATTAGTCAACCATCGAATTATGATACCAACCTCCTGAAAGTTCTGCTTACATGCCAATATTATTCAACCATCGAGTTATGATACCAACCTGCCTAAACTTCTGCAAAAATGTCAAATATCATTCAACTTTGGAAATATATTATCAATCACAGATTACATTTCTTAAGACACTTCGGTAAATCAATCAATCACCGAGTTATAAGATCAACCTGCATTAGGTTCTCTAAACATAATTAAACCGCCAAACAAGACAAGTCCCTGCATTTTATCAAGGCTTCTATCATATTCGAGCAATTCGCAAGCCATTCAAACACTTTCATTGTAAACTGCACATGTAAGATAAGGACAAACAATCCACAGATTCTACGTTAAAAATGAACCGATTTGCAAATCACAATTCCCGATCGGAATCGACTAAAAATACCGATATTTATGTAAAAAGATGAAATGACATACTGGCTACTGTCACTAATACTATCAATATTGGCATCAATTTAACTTGATTATAATAAGTCTTGTGTAGATAATTGACTTGGAATGATATCAGTCCATAATGTCAAAAAACAAAAGCATAAGTACTTGAGTGCCTCTGATGAACAAAAAGTATTACCGCAGTAGTAGTAGTAGTAGCAGCAGTAGCAACAGTAATAATAGTTGTAGTAGTAGTTGTAGTAGTAGTAGTAGTAGTAGTAGTAGTAGAAGTTGTTGTAGTAGTAGTAGCAGTAGTAGAAGTAGCAGTAGTAGTAGTAGTAGTAGTAGTAGTAGTAGTAGTAGTAGTAGGAGGAGTAGTAGCAGTAGTAGTAGTAGTAATTGTAGTAGTAGTAGTAGTAGTAGTAGTAGTAGTAGTAGTACCTCAGTTGTTTGACTGAACCTTAAACACCAGGTTGTCGTCGAGTAATTGTATTTACTTAGTATCGAGTCGATAATCGTGTTCCTAACAAATTATAATGTTATGTAAAACTATACATAATATAAACCATTCGGAATAATGTGTTCCAATACACTTAACATGATAAATTCTATTTGTTCTATTTTTCAGATAAACAAAATAGTGAGACACTCATCCAACACAACTGCATCGCTTATCCTACTAACTCAAGTCGGAGATATAGCTAGAGCACATAATTTCTCCTTTCACCTGTATGCAGATGATACGCAGTTGTACATATCTTTCAAACCAAAGGTCATATCTTCAGTCAACACTGCTTTCTCAAGAATTGCTGAGTGCACAGAAAACATCAAGACTTGGATGACAAGAAACTTCTTGAAGTTGAACGAAGAAAAGACTGAGATGATTGTGATAACATCAAAAGCAACAAGACCAAAGTTAACTCTTCCCTCTCTTAAGATGTCGTCTTGTGTCATCGAACCTAGCCAGGAGGCCAGAAATCTTGGTGTCTTGTTTGATTCCACACTCAGTGCTGAAAGTCATGTAAGAAGGGTATGCAAAAAAGCATATATGAATATTCGAAACATCAGTCAGATACGACACAGAAAGCCACAGCTATGCTTGTCCATGCCTGTGTAATCTCTCATCTTGATTACTGCAACTCTCTGCTCCTCGGCCTGCCAAAACGCCTCATCTTCAAGCTCCAGAAAGTGCAAAACTCTGCTGCAAGACTTATAAAAAGAACAAACAAATGTGATCACATTTCTCCAATCATGAAGGATCTACACTGGCTCAAGGTGGAGGACAGAATTAAGTTCAAAGTGTTGTCTCTGACATTCCGTACTCTCCACTGTGATGCTCCTCCATACATCTCAGATCTTATTACAGCATATGCACCTGAGAGAACTCTTCGTTTCTGCAATCAGTGTCTTTTGAAGGTTCCTTCATCTCGTACATCATTCGGAGAAAGGAGTTTTGAGAACTCAGCTCCAAAGTTATGGAACTCTCTCCCATTTGAAATAAGAAATTGCCAGGAGTTTGAAACTTTCAAATCCCTATTGAAAACACACTTGTTTAAAGACTGCTATTTTTAGACTATTCCCAGGACAGTTCATTGCTTGAAGCGCATTTGAGCAGTTTAACAAACTGGAAACAAGCGCTATATAAATTCATACATATTATTATTAAGTCACAAATACAGCTTCATCGAGGTCGTGCTTTCTCAGTACAACTTCCTACAAAAGATTTTGGGCTTGTTCTATACAATCGGCATCGCCCCGACATTTTACAAACAAGGACCTTGTGGACAGAGGACCGGACAGGATTGGAGTTCTGTCCGTGTTCTCAAGCTTATAGGATGTTTCAATGGACACTTGTTCTGACGAAAACCACAGTCATGATAAATGAGTATCTACCCCTTCTTATCATTGTTGCGCATACTTTTATAGGTTTTCACTTTCGGACATAACGTGGTTGCATTATGATCCCAATTTAACCAGGTGCGGGTGGTCTTACCACGTTCTAATGAACTAAGCCTATTCTTTTCTTTTGCTTTTTTAAAGACTCAACAGCCGTCGTCACGTTTCTATAATTTCCATTTTGAACTTCATTAAGGAACATTATGAAATTCGGCATTAGTGATTACCCATAACCGTATTTCATACAGAGGTCATGCTTATGTGTGCATGAATAGTTCAGTCGTCGACTAAATCTACTCCAATGCGATCTGACATTGCATCTGGCTAGGACGAAATACAACAGGGATCTTGTAGACAAACGTACAATAGGTCGAAACGACACTGATCTATATCCATTTCTCATATTTGTATTGAAATGTGTAATAATAACACCCTCTTTATCTTCCCATTCACAAGGGGTCATCTCTATTTGTCATCTATTACCGTTGCTTACTATGGTATATCAAGGCTTTAAAGTGTAAATCCATGTCTTATTACATTCAATAGTATCAATGTCCCCGTGTTAGACGTTATACAGTAAAGCATGCCGACATATTACCCGCTTTTGTTTGTACATCTGTCCGGGTCGATTCAAGACAATACGACTCAAGTTTTTCTTCAAGAGGAGGTATTAGAACGGAATGTTGCCGACCACACGGAAACTATATTCATTGACAAGTGAGGCTCCATTCACAGGTAAGTACCAATGATAAATAATCCCTTAATGATTTGCCTAATGCCTTTCCCACTATTTTATACTCAATGACAATTCATTAAACAAGATAAATACTTATATGTAGATTAAAAAATGAAACATAATGTGATTTATTAAATAATTAAAAATCGAGAGACGTCAGCTTTTCATTTGTATAAATGGACGATCGGGTCTAAGACTTACACTAATCTTCGTCGAAGGAGGTATCCAGTACATTATTATTCAGATCTATTATCCTTTGTGCTGTGTCCTCATCTCTTCACTTCTACTTCACTGGTAAAAGGACAAGGGTGAAAATCAGGTTCTATGTAAAGGTGTGAAGATGTTAACGTTACTAATAAGCTTGAATTATTTATGAAATATCAAGAAGAATTGTAAAGTCGACTTATGTTTGCCTGCATGTGCAATTTGCCGATACGTTTCAATTTTTGGTAAATAATATGGACAATAACCTCCGTCTTTGAAAAAACATACAACAATGCCCTGTTTATTCATGAGTAAGGTTAATAAACCCATTTTCAGGGAATATTGTTTTGGTGGTATCAATTTGCGATCAGATGGGCCGCTTTCTTACGATGACAATGCATCGTTGAAATATTGATAGAGCTCATATCAATTATGTATATGCCCTTCTTCCTTAATAAACTACCAAAGAAGATTCTTCTTTTCTTTACTAACTATGTTGAATGATTGATAAGACAACTTCTATTGCTCAATGAAATAATCTTCCTAAGAATAAATGAGATTCTGAAGTAGGCCAATACGAGTTAAGTCTGTTGAGTGATGTCAGTCTATTGAAATATTACAGTGATAAGAACAGTAAGATAAGAGATTATTTCATATATAATCTACATTTGTGATACGTTTTATAAAATCAGATTTGAACATCTAAAGTTGTTTTGGTATTGTGAAATTGCACTGTATGTTAAATGAACAGTCAAATCTGTTTAAATATGAAATCAATTAATAAATGATTTTTTATCTAATCTTTACCAACATCTACTATTGGAGGTACTTTCAGATAAGAAAATTCTAAAAGAAATTTTTAATTCTTTAAATAGAATACTTATATTTAGGGAGGTTACTATTACTGGCATTATCACATTTCACGTTAACATTAATATGATTTTTATATTTCTGTTCTTCACAAAATCAATATTAAAGGAGCAGTAGTATTGTTGTTGTTTTTGAAATAGAAAAGTGATCTCGAAAACGAAAAAAATTTATTCCATTTGCTAGACAATGATTTTTTTAATAAAACAAGCAGTTTTGATTTATTTCCTCTACGACTATGTATAATAGAGTTGAGTAATGAGATGGTTTGACCCGATGAAGATAATACATTTTGCAGAAACTAATGTTTATTTGGAAAATATAACCTTTTTTTTTTTTTAAAGATTCACAATTTGTACACATGATTTAAAATGTCCTGACACATCGTATTATGATCAATATGTAAACGGTGTCTCACAGGTCGAGTGGCCAGACATCTACATATCCGTTATTGTTTTATTGATGGTTTATTGAATATACAGATGTGTAACACCAAAATAAAAACAATTCTCTCTCTCTTTTCTATTTGATCTTCTCAAAGTTTAGTTAATGTATCTATGTGTTCCGTTTATCTTCGAATTACGATGATCGACTAGGCGAAAGTAGTTGAATTCTTACCCAATCTCGACTAGACGATCAAGAGATCGAGCGAGTGTAATCAAGATGTCGGCCTGTTCGTGCACCCGTCTTTATAACATTTAAACCCTTATATTACACTGCGAATTCCTCTCCTCAAGTCAGCTGTATCCAGTTTGTTATTATAACTTCGTGTTTCATCAACATTAACATTCCAAGCATATATTCCCTTCTCAATCTGCGTTTAATTGAAGGCAATAAAATGATAACATGCTACACACAAAAGAGAACATTCAAAGTAACACATTTAAGGCGTATAAAAAGCACGAGACCAACTGTTGGTGTACGACACGGCGACGAATTACACCCGTGTCGCATAATCATCTTCTTAAAAAAATTCTATCTATATAGTATACTCCCTTTCACATTAACTGCATGGTCTATTCACCCATTCATAGAATTCTTGATACTTATAGATTATGGTTTAATTATAGTGCCCTCTTTTGATCAGATCTACATGACGTCATTAAAGAAAATAAAAACATTACGCCTGGAAACAGTCAATAACGTGCTGAGCGCTATACCTACCAACACTGTTGACTCTATAGGTGTAAGGATTCATCGGCTAATTCACGCTATAGGCATAGACTTCACTATAACGCTCTAGACAGTCAAACCCCGTTATAAAATGTCTGGTTTTTTAGAGATGGGAAAATAAACATTACTTACCTTCCTAACGTACCATTTCTCATATAAACATTAGTTTTGTTTGTAAGCGAGGCCCACTCGACAATATTTAGGAATTAATTTAAGCAAATTTGTGACCAGTGTTTCATGGAAACTATTAAAACGAAAACTCCACAGCCCATTTGAATTATATTCCGTATATAACATGATATAAACAATACACGAGACCAATTTGGTGAAATAAGTCACATTAGATTTACATATGTCGTAAAAGACGTTACGTTTGACCCATTTTGTCTGTGAATAGAAACATCTGTACACGATTGTCCCTATATGCCATTGTCTCTAGAAGTCAAAAGATGGTAGAGTAGCGACACACGTATAGCACATGCAGAGAGTCGATTAGTCGTGCAGACTTCTAAAGGACTTTCATCAGCGCATGATGTTTAATTGCAAAATGTGGTCTTGCAAACTGTCACAGACATGTAGATGCTTCAGTCTTAATCTGGGTCGACCTTTCCATATTTGTGTATGTATTTACTTCAAGAGTTTGGTTTCAAAATGTGGTGTAACAAACCATCACAAAACCACGCATATTTGTAATAACAGTCGAACTAACAACACAGTACATGTACAATCTATGAATGTAAATAAATTTATCATATTCGGCTCACATATATAAAAAAAACCACCACTACTAACTTTCGAATGACGAATTATATAAAATCCGTATTTTCCCTGACTGAATTGAAATGATTTTCTACTCATTAATTAAAATGTCATCATCTTTGACTTTATGGAATTATAGAATGATGTCATAAGATTACCACGTTCAGGGGAAACTATCAGGCTACTACATTCATAAAACGAACATGGTATTCGACAGAAATGTCAAATATTTAAAATATATTGCAGTACCCTTCCTGCAAACTTGTTTTTTTCACCTTTGCGTTTAGATGTTATTACTTTGGACGTTTAAGTTAATTGTAGTCAATATATTCACTTACACACATTCACATCACATCAGAAGCATAGAAGTACTGTTTTCTGAAGTGCACTCGCTTGAGCACCCCAACTGCTATGGACCAAACAAAAGTTTCTTAAGAGGGAGCCTTTCATGTCACTTGGTCACGTTAAGGAGCATAACATGTCGGTTTACAGAGCGTGTCGGATCAGAGGGATGTCGGTTTAGATAAAATGGACGTTGTCTTAAATTGGGTATTACATGATTGCAAACTATGGTATTTCAAATTGCCAGCTATTAATTCGTATGTTTGTATCATTCTATTACTGTTTGACAGGATAAACAAATCTAAACGATGTTTGTTTGCAAAAAGAGTGCGAAAAGAAACACACATAACCCACAGTTCATCATAAGCCTTAGTCTCAGGTCCAAATTTTCATAAAAGAAAATGGCTTAAACATGATTGTTATCTGCAAAATATCAATCTTGTTAAAACAATCTGTCATGCTCCGTCATTGATATGGACATCGATACATTTGATATTGCAGCTAGTTAAAACTAGATTACAAAAATATTTTTAATAATCTTTTCATAACCAACCTTGAACGTAGCCAAATCGCTTTTTCATATTTGCAGTGTGATGTGTTTAATTGATTGTTTGCTCAAGATGTGATGTTCTTTGAGAACATATCAAACTGATAGGCTATATCTTCTGTCATTATTATTTATAATTTTTCAAACTATGTTCTTAGTCACATTCTTAGAAGATCCTATGTTAATAGTACTATGCTACGCACGTTAATGAAAATGGTAAAAATAGCAGCAGCCGCCACTTCAAATAATTTCAAAAAAAGTTTGTGTGAGAAAACATCTGATTTTGGGATATATATTTCAACACTTCAATAAAACAAAACATAACTGAAAGTCACTAGAGATTTTCAAAACTGTTTACACAAATTATATTTCATCTGCCGAAATCTGAAAACAATCAAGCATTGTCAAAACTAAAACTTCATATAGTAAACGGTGATTGGGTCTACTAGCACGATTTTATGAATGAAATATTTCCTTTCCCAGGCCCGATGTAAACAGTGACTCTGTGACAACAGTCTTGTGACGACAACGGAAAGAACGATATACCTACTGCATGTGGATATCCCAAACTTAAATAGACTTGTTTACAACTTTACAGAGATGTGGAAATGTGTTGAAACAATGAAAGTTTTCCTCTCTGTACAGGAAACACATAACTACATGCAAAAATAGGATTAAATTTGAATATAACTTATGCATTATGTCTAAACTATATCAAGCATTAATTGTTAAAATCTAAAACAGGAATTGAAAGTTCTGATACGCATGATACGTGTCTAAGATCAAGTTTTCATGAATGATTTGTCATCAGAAAGATACGTTTCCATCGTTTGTTGTACAGAAAATTGAATGCAAGTACGTTAATCTGAAATATTTATTTCAGCTATATTAACTGTATATTTGTAAATATAAACAACGTATATACCAATTAAAAGAATCTGTTTAAATCTGAAGACATTTTCTTGGTAAGAAGTTGGAAGTATTAAAAACGTAACCCCATGCAGAAAGTTGATAAAGAAGGACTTGAAACTGGATGTTTTGCACGCATTTTTATGTTGTATCTTCTTAATTAGCATAGAGACACAGTTCATTGCCAGCCCTGAGTGACCCTAAAGTCCAGCCAAAAGTGACCATCATGAAGAATTAAGACCATTTTTCATCAATATCCAACTTCTTTCATCCACATCCAACCAAATTATATAATGTCATTCAATGAGCAGACTAGCATTTAGTCTAAGAAAATTTTAATGATATACTGTTCCTTCATCCATAATACTTTTTCTGAAGGCTATGCAGTCAAATCTAGACTTGCTGAATGAGGACCTAGACTATATCAAAGGCTGCTATTTAATACACAACGTGAATCAGACCTAATCAATGAGGTAAACCAAGTCTACCCCCCTCCTTGATCACGGCGTCACAGCTGATAGTGTCTTTCCCTCAAGGACCTTATTCAGTGCATTGGTTTTGAGATTGAATATGTAGCAATCCTCCCCTTGAGTATAACGTTGTTCCGTGAAGGTAAAGGGTTATTTAAAACGATAAATCATTCGGTCATTACACAAACCAAAAAAATTGGAACTTACACAACAAATTGATAGTAACAACTACACGTCACAGTCAAAAGTTATAAACTTTCGAATTTCCTTAACGGAATACACGTGAATGTGCATGTGCTTTTGGATCCTTTTAAAGGAGGTAGACAGTTGGTACGACAATAATTGTGTAACTCTTTTTCTGATACGCTCAACTCCGTCCCAGTTTTTGACTTTGGCAGGATTGCATGATTATGATGAAAGTGACGACGCACAGTTAAGGATGGTTTTCTCCTGAAATATATATCATGATGTCTTTGCATACAAGGATATGTAACATTGACACTTAGTTGAAATAGTCAAAATATTGCTGTGTTCAAATTTATGTTGATCTTATCTCGTTAGTTAAAAAGGACGGCATGTTTTTTTTAAAAACGTTTATTTTCACTGAACTCATTTCGACTTTTTAAAGATTTCGTTTGTAATTTATTACATTACAACTTCCGTTACCACACCTTACACACTTCATTGCAACGTTATGACGACATACAAGTCATTGATGACTGAAAAAAGCATGAACACATATAAGCCAATAAAATAGTAGATCCCATTACGCTTATCCAATCGGATTCGTACAATCTGATGACATTCATAAATTTTCGAATATGTTTAAAAATTAATAAAACATGAACCAGGAAACGGAGGGGAAATGTTTACCAACAAAACAGAGTATACGATTTCATTTTACGACAAATTTATAGCTATTACCCTAGGAGCGGAGACTAAGAGGAAACCGGCAGTGATGTTAAGCTTATTTGATGTCGAGAGGACAGTATATTAAATGGAAACAAACAAAACAAGTAAGATGGAGGAAATAGATTCGGCAATTGTTTGTCCCAAATACCGGCCATCAAGTAATGACGGTTGTATTGTCTCTGATCTAGGCACGTGTGCCTCCAGTCGGCTTTAAGTACATTGTACCTGGAGAGTTTCAGTAAGCAGACATTCAGAAGACACAGAAGCTGTAGATTCTTATGAACGATAACGAATATGTTTGCATCAGCTCAGCACGATTCGTCAAATGTTTCAGTGTGTCTAAAGTAACATTGTTGATTTAAAAAGTCATCATTTCCATTAAACCTCTAAAACTTATTGTTGGATAACGGTTGGGTCACATCGACGACACCGAATGACATAGGAGTGAAGCATTAAACACTGACGAGTCCCACCATCGACAGGGGTCACAATGAACCGATTAGCTGTTATGACACTCGCTGATGACACTAATAACACATACGTAGGGCGTAACAGAAAACGCTTAGTTGGATGCCAAGAACATAATCAAATATTACATTATAACTATTATTACATATATATCTCATTATTTGTGCTATTGAGGTTCAATTTCCTGTTTTTATTCCGTCATGATTTAGGATTAAACTTTTATAAGATTAGAAACTAATCGATATTTTGCAAGCGCTGGGATGATTTCGCAATTCTCAAATAATTTGTAGAGTTAGAGCCCGAATGCCTATAACAGCTCAATGAATGAAAATTATTGTATGAGGTAAAAAGATAACTTCTCTATTTTTTAACATTTTAATAAGTAAATAAAAGTTCAGGTTATTTTCAAAATTCATCACAAATATGAGTTAGATAAACCCCATTTTTTTAAATAATGTAAAATGACAAAACGATATGTACATGATAATGACCTAGTATTCAGAGAGCATTGTTTGGGTATATATAAGTGGTTTGTACTGTGGTCCGATCCAGAAATAATTTTCTGTATATCTTTACATTACATAAACATACAGAGATCAATGTACTTACTGTAATTGTTCTGAACGCAATTAAACATGACAAGCTTGCACGGGATGATCCAAGAAATCGAAGAATATCTTACAAAAAGCATTCGGATCAATGCGATACATACATTAAGAAAAAAATTGGTAATGGTAGGGTAAAGATAAGGTCTTAAGTAAATATTTATTGATTTATAAGTTCTTAAAGTAAGAAAATTCATATACTTATATACTGAAATCAATTTGATATAATAATGCAAAGGACAAAATTCGGGTTTACTTTAGGATGGTTTGTTGATTGACAATAAAATATGTATTACACAATTCCCTTATTGATATTAAGTGAAAATGTTTTTTTTACATGTACAGAGGATAGATATTTCTTTGCAGTTCCAATAGAATGGCATACAGAAAATATTACTTTATTTACTTTAATATTACAGAAAGGACGATGAACGTAGTGAAATAATGAAACTTAAGCACTTTGATAGATACATTTGAAATACACAAACATATTAGTACAATATTAATACAACGTCAATGATAAAGAAGTATCATGGCGGTTATGCTCTTCAGTAAAGATCAATCGATTTAACAATTCTGACTGGTAATACTTTCATATACAGGAGAGACCAATACACAAGACGTGACCTTCTGAAGGCAGACCCAGACAAACAATGGTATTGAACATGTATTTCTGCAGTCTATCTTTATTGAAAGAACGAGAAATCGACAGCCCATTAAAGGGCCAATGAACCGATCACTCAATGGAAATATCTGTCAGTTTGACAGCTACTGACTGCCTTATGACCACAGTCCTATGAAATTTGCATTATCAGGTGAGTGCCCCATATTTCTATGAAGACAGTTTGTGTGAAGGAGAAAACATACGAATGGTTCTTCTCGCTTCAGTTGAGAAATTTGTAATGGTGAACTGAGTTGAGGGTAGTCCGTGACTGCCAGACGGACAGGGGAGGGCCAAGAGGAGGTGGTGTTGGGTCGGATATGATTAGGATGGAGCAAAACCAGAGTAGGGGGTAGATCTAAAAGGTTATTGAAAACGGGTAGACGTTGATGGGAAAATAAATCTAGGGAACAAGCGTCGAGTGGATTGAAAAGTCGGCGAGATGTTGACTTATAAGAGGGAATAAATGGACAGCGCCGAGGAGAGGGGAATTTTGAGAGAGACAGTACGGACAGGGACAAGGGAAGGGTAACTTTGAGAGAGACTGTGCGGACAGGGACAAGGGAAGGGTAACTTTGAGAGGGACAGTGCGGACAGGGATAAGGGAAGGGTAACTTTGAGAGAGACTGTGCGGACAGGGACAAGGGAAGGGTAACTTTGAGAGAGACTGTGCGGACAGGGACAAGGGAAGGGTAACTTTGAGAGGGACATTGCGGACAGGGATAAGGGAAGAGGAACTTTGAGAGAGACTGTGCGGACAGGGACAAGGGAAGGGTAACTTTGAGAGAGACTGTGCGGACAGGGACAAGGGAAGGGTAACTTTGAGAGAGACTGTGCGGACAGGGACAAGGGAAGGGTAACTTTGGGAGAGACTGTGCGACAGGGACAAGGGAAGGGTACCTTTGAGAGAGACAGTGCGGACAGGGACAAGGGAAGGGTAACTTTGAGAGAGACTGTGCGGACAGGGATAAGGGAAGGGTAACTTTGAGAGACACTGTGCGGACAGGGACAAGGGAAGGGTAACTTTGAGAGAGACTGTGCGGACAGGGACAAGGGAAGGGTAACTTTGAGAGAGACTGTGCGACAGGGACAAGGGAAGGGTAACTTTGAGAGAGACAGTGCGGACAGGGACAAGGGAAGGGTAACTTTGAGAGAGACTATGCGGACAGGGATAAGGGAAGGGGAACTTTGAGAGAGACTGTTTCGGACAGGGACAAGGAGAGGTACAAAATACAATAATAATAAGAGGGTATGCACTTCCAGTTGCACTATAACATGAATAACAGGCATCAACACAAATTTAGCAACAAAAGTTTAACCTACATTTTAACAAACAAAGCGGAAAGCTTCAAGTTAAATAGAAAAAGTTGAACGCGAAAAGTTGTATCTACAAATCGAGCCCTGGATTTATCTTTCAGACCATTCCATTAATTGGTGAGTTGAGTCGAACATTTTGATTGGTTCTAGGTGGATGAGATAGGGCTCTACAATTCATTCAAACCAATAAAAAGATCTGGTCATGGTCTGGTGCCCAGCATTGATTAACTTGTGGTCATTGGAATGGAAAAATTACCTTCCTGTATGATAAATATACATAAGTAAATTGTGTCAGGTAGATAATCGATCAGAAATAGGTCAGAATTCAACAAGAGATATGGTATAAGATGTAAAATGTTGAATAGCAAGACACATTTACACCATTAAATCTCACCTCGTGGGCAATGGATTCTCTCCGCATAAATTGCATAATTACATGATAACTAACATCGCAAGATAAAACTCAAATCGGACACATTTGTGAATCCATTATCTTGTTACAAAGTGTTAAGAGTTTTGCCATGATGCAATTAAAATGATTAAAACGATAAAAAAAATATTTGCATTGCTAAAAAGTAAATTTGTTGAATTGACATAATCTGTGATATGTAGGCTAAACGAAATTTGAAAGCTGTCCTTCTCGTGACAAATCAGATTTGTGAAGACTACCAACCGTTTCAAGAAATCAGATCTTGTCAATTTCATTTAAAAGAGAATTGTTCGCTTCGAATCGTCTCTATGGTGCAGCCATAAGACCCCTATATTGTCTCACGGTTGTGAAATATGTACTCTTGCTCCTAAAGTAGGGCACAAGACTTTTTGACTCACCCGTGTAAGATACTGAGTGTAATATCTATGCAGCTATACTACACTAGTGTCATACCGCTACATGTATCACGTCACAATAAGGGTGTACTTATGACGTCACGATGTTAGCATTGCCGTCACTGTGGCAGCCAAGCCGCGGAAATGTTTCTTTCAACACACTTTCAGAGATGATGCCTAGTAAATTTTGGCGAGTAATAAACAGAATAGTTCCAACCCTTTAATACTATATTCTTATCAAACTCGAGAATGATCTGGTCTCAAACACGCATTCGCATATGTTACCATGAATCATGAACTCAATTAAAAATAGTAATAAATGAAACGTTTAGTATCCTATGTGGCACAGTTTCACAAGATTTGTCTGAGTGGGAGGCAAGCCTTCAAAATAACCATGTCTCCACCACGCTGAAGCCTACAAAAATCACGTTGTCTCGAAACTAGTAACATGGACAATAATTAACAATGTCATGTTGTTGAGTATCCCGTGTATGTTTCATGAGGACCAGACAACTCTCCATTGGTTCTTGGGTCTTCAGTTATAGCTCTCTAGGGATTTAATTACTATTTAAAAGTCCTTGCGTCTTTATCAAACTCTTGAAAACTGGAACTCGACCATAATGTAATCTGATAATTGTAGCAAGGGTTTCCTGATATTTATTTATACATTTTTATAAAAGCAATAGCAAATTCTCCAAAATGGAACTCAAAGCCCACAGAGCTACTGCTACTACCGCTACAGCTATTGCTACTACCACTACAGCTACTGCTACTATCGAACTAGCTACAGCTACTACCACTACATCTATTGCTACTATCGAAACAGCTACAGCTACTGCTACTACCGCTACAGCTATTGCTACTACCACCACAGCTATTGCTACTACCACTACAGCTATTGCTACTATCGAAACAGCTACAGCTACTGCTACTACTCCTACTATAACTACTGTAACTACTACGACTACTACCACTATAACCCTAACTGCTGCTACTTCGCTACTACTGCCACCACTACTACTACTACTGCCAATCATCACACTATTACTACCACTACAACTGCAAATACTACGTCTTCTAAACAACTGCTGCTACTACTGTGTCTACTTTTACTTCTACTTTCACTACTGCTTTACCCGGAACCACTACCATAAACACCTTCATTTTTTTATAATAAAAACTATTGATAATATATGAGTTTTTCAAAAACTAACATAAAAACGCTGAAAAAATATTTTAAATATTATAAATTAAACCCGATTGAATCTATCAAACCATGAAAAATATCTCATTTTTTTGCTTTTAAAAAATGTATATATTATCATCATCAATAAAACTACTAAAACCATGAACGATGCCGTGATAGCTACTGGTGTAACAGAATCCCGAACACGGAAACAAGTGATAGGAAAGAAAAGTTAGTGAAGTATTCTCTGCAACCTTCTAGTCATGTTATGTTTTAATCCAGAAGGGATTACTATCATAAGAGACTGAAGTAATCTAAACACTGGTAACTGACATAAGAGATTAAAGTAAACGAAACTGAATGAGGAAACAACCCCTATCAAAGACATTTCTCACTCAAGTGATTAATCGCTTATCGATTATGTAGGTGAATAAGACGCTTAGTACCTATAGTATACCAACAACACTTCGACCATTACCGACCCCTTGTGTCCGTTGTCAATAAACAATAACACAGCCGGACACAATACCGGAAATAAAGGCGGTTAAGATAACGTTGGTTTGTCTACCAGTCATTTAGCAAATGGTGCTCTATTATTTCATCTTAGTCATTGGACTTTCCATGCCGGTCAATACTACCGTAGTCTCCCTAAGACAAAGGAATAATTGATTTTTCATCTCATTATGACAGAATTCTTCGACAATATCCTTTTTCGGCGTTCAAAGGGAAACATAATTCAGGTCCTATAGGACACATAGATTTATGAAACGTCATTCCATGTAATACTATATTTATCAAACCAGCAAAACAAATGGTATAATGGTTTTTAAATAAATAAGAGATTAAATAATGCGGTTGACATGAAACCGTGTATACTTTTGTGTTAAGTGCATGTTAGACCGAATTTTCTTTAGTGAAATAGCCAATACTTGTGATGGAACTAAGCGTTTTATACTTACTGGGGTTATAACACTGTGACGATATGTGGGGATATTTTGAAGGGAACATTGTGTAATTGAGAGAGGAAACATTTGGAGATTGCTCTTTTTGGAACCATTGTCTACTTAAGACAGGAAATTTCAGGAAACTTCAGGAGACTGAAGTCTCCTGTTCAGTCTCCTGTCTCAAGGGAATATGCTGTCTATTTGAGACTGGTATTCTTTGGGGACTGACTGTTCTTGTGTTCTGTTCTCTGTACTCAGGAACCTACAGTCAATGGTGTCTTATAAAGAAAATGTGAATATGGGGTGCTACGATATTTGAGATATAGAAAAAACCCACCACATTATTTTGAATAACCCATGTTAAACGCTCCACAAAATGGCATTGATCTCGGGTGTAATCATCAGACGGGTACTTAAGAGAGCCTATACGGTAACTTCCACTTAACAACTGTGGAATGTTATGATAGTTGGTAAGAGTGATTTAGAGTCTGTTGTGGATATTAATAAAAGCTTGGCTAATTAGCTCCGTGCTTTAGCCCAGTGAAACATATCAAAGGAACTGAGAAGTCAGGTGTAAAAATATACCTGACATATATATTTTTGTCACTGACGTAAATAATCACGATTCTCCCGAAATCCTTAAACTGATAACAAATCATCCACAGTTTATAATTTAGAAAATAGTGTTGAGTAATTGATTTTAGAAAAAACGGATATAAATGATTTTATCTAAATTCGTAATATCATTATTTTGTTACGACTCGCTTGACATGTAATGTAAACACAAAACAGTGAAACTTCTGTAAACGAAAAACAGTCTTTCAGACAATTTACATCAATATGTTTATGCTTCAGTTATCGATGGTTTATACTTTAGCTCAAAAATTATAATTTCCCCATCACTGTTTATAAAAGCTAAAAATAATCAAGGTAAGACGCAGGTGAAAACGAACGGTATCACCGGAATAACAAGTTTTAAATGACAAAATTACACTGTGCATGTGTAATATTTCGGACAAAAAGAAAACAAACTGAACTGGAAGTTTGAAATACCTGCCTATAGACACATGAGCATACAGACCGGTATGTGTAACGTATAATTAGATTTTTTCCGTAAAAATTGTTCAGACGTGTCTCAGTCGAATTACGTATAATGCTGCATGCATGGAGTCATGTTTTCTCGTGTTGGCTGACATTAGGTTATTGTCGTTAGTTTAAAGGCAGACATGTGTGTCATAATAAGAATAAAAATGATTTGTATATCGTGGAATATTTTGAGACCAATGATAATAGCGAGAGATGAGAGTTTACTAAATCATTTTCAATTGAATGAATATGCATTTGTATGAAGCAGTGGCATTTTACTTAGAACAAAGTAAATTGCTTTTAATATTTACTTATCATATCCATTCATTACAGTCTTGTAAGGTGAAAAGACAAAAATCAGATAACGGAAAAGAAACAAGATATGAATTCCTTTAGTGCTCCTTGCATTAGATAAAGTATTTCCAACAACTCTGAGAAATACTTCACTTTTAGATAGAAATGAATGAAGATGTAGCATTAAACAATCAATATAATGAACACCATTGCACAACACGGAAACGACATCTTTAATTAACAATCTCTTTGCTGACTTAAAGAGACAATTCATTGGTGAACTATGTTTTGCCTTAGGTACAAGGAACTAACGAAATCTCTAGATTGTGCTTGACATGTTTAAGATGGCGACATATGAGTGGACAGAATGGAATCTTAAGACGAGACGGGGGAAACTGCCTTTATGATTCTGACAGTGAAAAGGAAATATTGGAGGCATGCCATAAAGGTTGTGGACGTCATATACTTCTGTCTCTGTCAAATCTATGGACGTGATTGAGGATTCTTTCTCGGAAAGAATGAGCTCATCAAGAATTTATTTGGAATTCAATGACTGAAAAATTAAACATTCTTTCTGAACCGTTTGCATTTACAAGTTGATTATATGAATAATTTTTAAAAAATGAGCTTCAATCTTCTTGCTGTTTGTCTTATAATTACTTTAGGCAACTTGATAGATTTTCGAGAAGCTTTATGAAAACTACATTTAGGCAAACCTTTAAAAGTATTTTTCTTAAAAGTCTTGAAACAAAAAGTGCATTTATTGAATAATATAGTTCTATCTTCAATCACTCATCATAACCGTCGCCTTAAAGATTTGTGACAGAGAAATGCACTTTATGAGTGATATGCATACACGTTCATTTCATAAATTGTGTAATGGTTAAAATCAGAAATGTTTGCATTGATTTTATAACGAAATAAAGAGTACAAGTCAATCTACTTCCAGGTACTGCATTTGGCTAATGCCGAGATGTCATGCAACTTGCAAAGGTGTTATTAAACAATTTATAATACTTTAAACCATTTATATTTTCTGATAGGCCCACATCAACCTTGAAACCATTCCAATGTACCCTTCTATCTGATACCATACGCTGCTGACTATTGAAGCGTGAGTGCTTACTGTATCAACATGCTCACTCTTATCACATTCTTTTATTTCATTATTGTTCAGATCTACATTACATAATTACCATTGCTTTATCATGTCCAATATAACTTCAACCATTTATTACAACCATCATGTCCATTGTACAATCTGAACAACACTTTAAAAAACATTCCATGTTCTACATTACATCAGAAACGCGCATACTATCAATTTCACCATGAACACTCCGAACATATCTAAAAAATTAACTTAAAATGTGCACGATATAAATGACACCTTTTTTCATATCATTTTGTAAATTACATCACAAACACGCATACTCTCTCTACAACGATGCACACGAACTGAACAACACTGTTTTGTATATATCAGTATGGAATACAAACTATTGCACCAATTTGTGTGCATTACATCACAAACACGTATGTCCATTCCATCAACATGAACAATCTGAACCACCTTTCCTACATTTTTTCTCCATATTTCCACCTCCACCTGCCTGTTTTTCGCATGTCACTTACTACAACGCGGAGATGATGTCCAACATGCATATATCATCTAGGTATGGCCCACCAGTGAGGGGAAACAATGGCCTCCTTTCTTATCGCCGGATTGATCCCAGCCTTTTTGTCACTTTTCCGGGCTTATGATGTATTTGGACAAGCTTATCAAACTCTTCAGACGTAGTCCGCTTTTGGGACAAGTGACAGAAGATGTAGCTATTTCTGATCCCATTTTTAGACTTGATTATAGCCTTCATATGTTAGTAGAATACACCATGTGCTTGCTTACCATGAAGTGTACAAGATGCTGGTGACAGATCGTTTAAGTATCTCTTCAACTTCTAAATCACGATATAATAATAATTCATGTCGAACTTTAAAATAAAATTGTCTTCATTAAACGTTATCTTCTGATTAAAATTTAATTCTAAGATGGCCATGTGGTTGACTCTTCAACCACTGACAAATACGCATTAGTCCTTTACATTGTTGGTCATCGTGGATGTAGATCACAAAAACCACTCTTAGAAGTAACCAGGGAGTTAAAATATAATCTATCTTGCCGTTGTGAAATTGAGAAACAGGACGCAGTAATGAAACTTCAGGACAGTCTACGTCCCATAGAGAGAAAATATGGAAATAGTGCTAAACGCTCAGCGCCTTATAAGGAGATCACGTATTTTACGATATTGTACTATTACTTAAGAATGGAATGAATGCTATATGCGACATCAAATACTTCATGAATGTAATCATTGGTCATTTGGAACAAATAATCAGGTAGTGTTCTTACCACAATAACATTTGTCCATGTTAAGTTTCGAACTGTCATTTATTTTTCAGCCTTACATACCAGAAACTTTACGTTAAATAGTTTCTTTTTTGCTACCTTGAGTGAAATCCTGCATAGGAAACCATGAAGAGGTAGTGATGTGTTTCATAGCTGACCGGCACAACTCGCAAAGAATGGTTTACATATCCTGCCTTAACTGCAGCTAGCTCAAATAGAGGGTGCAAAACTTGAGTAAATGTCTCCAAATATGGTTTTGAGACAAATTCAATCAAAATACTTTTAAATTTGAAAGCGTCCCACAATATTAAGTGAAAAATGGCGAGTAGTTTTCAGTTCACAATGACATTCAATCCATCATTTTTAATATTTACATATATTTTTAACTAATCATTTTCAATGAATGATTTTCAATGAACCCCTTTAAAAAGCTGGTCGATCAATCAGAGTGACAGCTAAAAACTGTTTCATCATTTTTATGATTTTATTGCCACATTGGGTTATATAAGTGAATCTCATAATGAAAAACCTGAATCCACAATGATGTAGTGTAGAGGTAAAGCTTGAGCCGTCAAAGAAGACGTGTATATTTTGACAATTATTATTATTTCTCAGCATGTAATGTCTGCTGTTGAAACCACTGATGTAAAGACATGTCTTTGTGAATATATTGCGGTATGTAGGTACATTTGGAAACAAATCAAACTTAAATAAATTTTCAAGACGGAAGTTTAAAAGCAAAACAGATTCTTGTTTAAAGAGATGGAATAGATAGGCATTGAGTCATCAGGTACTGTACGTCTCCAAGCTCAAGGATGTTTGACTCATCGCTTTAAGAAGCCTGTTTTGATGCTTTTATGGTCGCCGTGGAGTTGCATGTGCAATGCAGGTTTTGGTGACATTGATTGATACGTTGGAGTGAATGAACCTTATTATGATGAAGATCAAAATAAACCAATGACGTTTTGACGTTATTACTGTTATCTCACTTCTAACAAACTCATTTGACTCTAAAGAACGGCTGACACGTGACCCAATCATTGAGCTTCAGTAAACACGTGTTATTGTTAGATTTTAGATTTAAGTTTAAAATCTATAAATAGACAAATATGTTACTCTCTGTGTCTCTGTCTCTGTCTCTCTCTGTCTCTCAAGACGAGAATGTCAGAATGCATACAATTCAACCTGCAATGCATTATGACAGGAAATACCAATGATCCGTATATTTAATGCAAATAAATGGTTCGTATCCAACCGGTAATGGCGTAACGGGTTAAAGAGTTGGTTTGTAAACGATCGCTAACGACAACGTAAATTTACGTTGGCGTTCAAAACCCTCAGCGTTTCATTGGTTAAGATATTGATATAAGTTATAACCGACTTTATTATTTTCCTTGATATTCTTTATATGGTTTTCCGTTAAGGTTATGCAATTCTCCTTCAACATATGTTTACACCTTACACGAAAAACCAGTGCTTGACGTAAGGGCCTCCAACTAAGAATTTTGTCGAAATGGGAAAAGCAATGATGTCACCAGAGGTTTAACTTACCCGCTGCGTAAGCTCATACAGGAACACCAGCGAGAAAGCTTTGCCTCGGAAGACTGAAAAAGGCGTTAAAACAGAATGGGAATTCTATTCCACACGTGTGAACTTGGGCCACAAACACACTTATACGTCAAAACATTTCAATGATTGGAATAATATGTGCAATCGTTTTGCAGTTCACATTAAACCTAGCAATGGCCAAACAAATTCCATATTATCAAAATAAGGCAGTTTGCATATGGCGCATTTCATTGTATAAACACATAGTGTTATTCAAAGTCGTTGGAAATTCATTCTAAAATTTAGCTTAACAGAAAGCGATGTTAAGAGACATACCAACGCATATATACATTACATCACCCCGTGGCCTTCCTACCCTAGCTCGCTGTAAGGATTTGTTATAGGTAATAACATTCAAGTCCAAATATAGAACAAAGAACCAAAATAGACACTGAGAGAGGCCTGAGGCAAACTTTGCCTATAAAACAAAGCAGTGTGAATATCATTGAGCAAAGCTCCTATCTATCAATATGACAAACTTCCCAACAGCATGCCATCACTGAATATTTAAACCGAATTTGTTATTCCTGTTCGGAAGGTCAGAATATGATACATTGATAAAGACAGTTGGGTTGATCTGGTGTTATGAATGCCTTTTTCGTACTTATTCTGCTGCCTGTGTAATAGACTGATAAAGATATACGACAAGTAAGACCTTTGTCATATGGTTTGAAGTTCCTTATTGCAAATATCTAGTTCTCTTTGCCTTTTCGCAATAAATAAGATATATTTCACTCTTTTGTACATATTTGGGGTATTCTTCGTGGCCGGACTACACATGGCTACTGTAATGAAAATCATGAATGGTATGCTGATAGTTGGAGATACAAAATCATGAATGGTAATCTGATAGTTGGAGATACAAAATCATGAATGGTAATCTGATAGTTGGAGATACAAAACCATGAATGGCATGCTGATAGTTGGTGATACAAAATCATGAATGGTATGCTGATAGTTGGAGATGCAAAACCATGAATGGTATTCTGATAGTTGGAGATACAATACCATGAATGACATGCTGATAGTTGGAGATACAAAACCATGAATGGTAATCTGATAGTTGGAGATACAAAAACATGAATGTCATGCTGATAGTTGGAGATACAAAACCATGAATGACATGCTGATAGTTGGAGATACAAAACCATGAATGGTATGCTGATAGTTGGAGATGCAAAACCATGAATGGTATTCTGATAGTTGGAGATACAAAACCATGAATGGTATGCTGATAGTTGGAGATACAAAACCATGAATGATATGCTGATAGTTGGAGATACAAAATTGTTACACAAGAAGGCTTGATCAAATGTTCAACAAGGCACAATGTGTGTAGTTTACGTTGCTTTGATGAGAAATATACAATGTACACACATATGCATATGAATCTAACACCAGATAGGACTAGTTCACAAAACTTCTAGTTTGAAAATGAATTTAAAAACGTATACATCTTTTAATATAAGATAAATGTTTCGATATTTTTATCAGTGTTATACCTAATTCATTGACAACTAGGTTAGCTTCGGTTTGTACTTGTACTCGATATTCGTCAGATAACAAATACCACTTCACCACCATCTACACCACAAATCATCGAACATTTGACTTTAACTTGCGTTATTTCACAATGGACAGTAAACTATCGAGACGAGACGTGTGTCACCTTCCCCTCCAATGAAGGAAACCAAGAGAAATGAAATCACAAGAAACAACAGGACCGGGGACATCATAATCAGTTATCATGACAACGTCTTCAGGTAATAGTCAACGAGGCGAAATTGTGATCATATTGCGTGTGGTCGCCGCGGCGTTCACCTATCCCAGTATACGAAGCGACCAGCAGAGTCTTGTCCAATACATTCCCCTCTTAAAGGGACACATTGTGCTTCTTCATTAGCTTTGCTATGTCAAAATACAATGTGTGCTGAATTTATTCCAAGACATATGTGGGCGTGCACAACAAATGCTAAATACATTATAATAATCAATAACTTTCAATGAGAACCGAAACTATTAAGCACTCCGTATGTAAAGAAGACGAAAAAACACGTAACCTTCATTCAGCTTTTCATTCTGTTTCCTTTAAATAAAGTTCTATAATATCGCGTCAACCATGGAACATTGTTCGGTTTTCGATCACAAATCAAGACTAGAAATATAATACCGTCAATAATAAGCTGGTTATCATCGAGGTGATTATTTTCAGCAACAGACAGTACTTATAACACCTTCGGTAGCGTTGTGCACATGTGACTTTAACAACACTCCTAGCGTCCCTTTAACTGCGGCCTCCTCGTTACCTGTGTGAGATAGACGACCCCACCTCAAACCGCGACAATGATGAGGTGAGGTACGAGAAACTGCAGGGACAGGTATAAAACGCGAGGATATTGCTAAACATCAAAGGGCAATTGTGGACCAGTGGACATTGACGGCTTCAATCGTCAACAACAATCATTTGCACGCCTGTGGGTGAGAATATTACCTTGGGGGGTTGGGTGAGAGACAGGGTGGGGGACTAAATGTGTAGTGTGAAACAAAGGCATTAAAGACCACACTGAATGGGGTTATCCCAATCAATTGGGAATAAGCGCCGTATTTGTCCACAAGCGCCATTTTACCTGCATCTTCGGTCATCCAGGGCTTGATCTTACGAGTGACAAGCCGTTGGAGACCTATAATGTTTGCAAAGCAGATGTTAAGAACCAGATGCCCTTTTTGTCAGTGAAAACGTAGGATTATTTTACTGCAATCCACTCTCGCTACTTTCTAATACCCTGATCTCTTTCGGGCCCAATCCCTCGTATGGCTGGATCGGCTTGATATTCGTGGCTTAGTTCACCTGTTATTATTTCCGCCAATGAAATGTCGTTATGCAAGGAGCGTGAAGCGACTACCTTGAGCTCAACGGATTTTTCCATCCAGATTTTGTCGCTGTTGCTGAATGCGAGTCGTCTCATTGGCTGGTAAGATAGCTAACTATACGAAGGTTTTGGCTTGAGGGCGATCAGGGTATTAGGAAGAAGCGAGAGCGGATTCATAATTCATATATATGCTGATTTAGCATTATGGTTTTACTTTAGCATGGCGCTGTTTCATCTGATTTATTCAAGTGATGGTGGGGTTCGTTAACCAAATAAACAGTGTAGTCTGAAAGTTTAAAACATGGATATGTTCTACCACGAGGACAGGGACAACATCGTTGATACTGGATGTGAACCCCGATGCAAGTTTTGTCTAGTCATAGCATAGATTATATGGGCCATAATCTTTTAACATGAGTAATATTTATTCATTTTGATAGCGAAAGTTTACGCCCAAGGCCATTACTAAAAGGTCTCACAAAAACCGTAACAATATCTATTTGTTCTAACGAATACATGATTCATTCAGATATATTAATTCAAATGCGGCTATATTTAGGTAAACGGAGTTATAGTTGTTCTCCTCTCTGTATGATAGCGGACATCAGGGTGGTCGGGTATGTTGATATAAAACGGAAGAGTAGTAAGGGCCCAGTTGGACTGTTTCTCCCTCCCAGGGTTCAAAGTGACCCGCCCATCTCCTCTTGGGATTACTTCCGGAGGTCTCTCCAAGTCACGGCGCTCGCGAGATTTCAAGAGTTCTGAACGTGTTTTACATAGCAAATGGAGACATGGAGAGGTGTTCAAGTACTCGTATTGGATGAGGAACATCGATATCAAGCCTTGGTCATTGCAGGGGGTAACACCCGGCATCTGCACTCCGTCGTCTCTACTTGATGTAATAATTCACACAACTGCGTGTGGTCGACAAAAATATTTCTTTAAAGACCAAAGCAGAGGTGTATTTATTCATGGTGTTTGATTAATCGCTGGAATCGCGGGTTTCAGAGGAGCCATTTTAGAATAATATCTAGTCTTCAAATGACTTAATATGATGGGTAAAATATCCGATGTACTATACTTCATTGTCTTAATGTAAGTGATTGATTCATTTATTAAACTGCAAGTCAAGGAACAATAAAATGAGGGCCCTGATGAATCCCCGTGCAATGATGAATGCCAGATAAACATGAGTCCATCCTTATCCTTTCTTAAAACCTCTGTTACTTAGGTAACTTATGCCATATAGGAATTCCCAAATCACTCACTATTTGAAACACCGAGAAAACGCCTCAGGTGGGTTATTTTATTTACTTTAAAGGACTAATTATTCTCAACCCACCAAAACGATTTTTTGGAAGTAATAACAAACGTTAACGCCTCATAACGAATACATATATATTCATAATGACAACTGTATCCTTTGTTTTAAGACAGTGTGTCTTCATTTGAAATACATCTTCAATGGGTAACTCACCAAAATTATTATCTACTACCATTGTAATAAAAAAATTTTTTTCCCGTAATTTGCACTTTTTTTATAACACGGATTAGTTTAGGTCAGTGACCAAGATGGTTGCGGTAATGGAATTGGAAGTGAAACACCGCTTGAGATTAACTTTAACCCCTGACTCAACTGTTAATTGAGCTAGGCTATATAGTGCATTGTTTCAGCAGCACCAATCCTATCAGCCACCCCCACCTTCCCACGCTGTGACCTTGACCCTTGATAACGAGGAGCAGATAACTCTCAAATTGTCTTGCTTCTAACCTCACGTAAACAAATTTTTTTTATGGACATCGTTTATGAGTTATGTAAAAGGAAAGTCCTGTTTGAGAAATCATTGATGTTTTTTTTACTGTTCTTGTGCATAAATATCTTGTAACAAATTATTAAGACTGTAAATATGAATACTCCACAGAGGAAGTACCGTCATGCCATTTCTTCCATACATTTACAATATCAAAATATTAGTTACAGGTTTTAAGCACTTTTAATCTTAGATGGCAGAAATAGTTTTTGAAATAGGGCAGATGTTATTAATCTTAAAAAATATTTACCACATTACAAGACTTAGTTGAAATCGCAGTTATATGCCTAATACAATAAAAATATTTAAAAAAACAAAAAACATAACAGTCTTGGCTCGAATTTGAATTATAATGTCCTCGGTAAAACAAAATTATGTCAATTTTACAAATATGCAAAGCATGATATATCTTACAAAATGGGAAATACCTATCTTTTCTAAATTAGAAAGAGAATTGCTTATAACATCAGATTTTTAAAAAAACCGAAATATATACAGGAAACGGACAACTTTGCTTACGTCACAAAAGTCTTGGAATGAAAAATGGTTGTCTATATCTAAACGAATTGTATCCCTGCAAGAAATATTCCTTTTCTGAAACGGAATTTTTGCTTAAGAAGTCTGGAAAACATCATTGCCACTATATGCCGTGACAGTGACTATTCTTAAACCAACAGACTACCGAGAAAAAACGAACACAAATAACTAACACTACCAAATAAGCAGCCGTGAAACAAATCTTAGCAAGTTTCCTTCACGATCAATTATATTTGACATGCGAGACCCGACAGAAGCCCTGAATGTTTGCTATTTTTACGAGTCGGCGCAAACAAGCCGAACCAGTTTAGAATCATCATGACGCTCAGCCTTGGAATTAAGGCGGGATGTGACGTCACGTCGAAAAAGAGTCATTCCCCATTTTACGTGCAAATTGTGACGTTCTTTGTAGCTTCTCCCGCAGTGACGATTGTGCACACACTCCTAATAAGGGCGTTTCAATCATTTTGGACGTGTTGTGTCAATTTTGGAACCTGTTAGCCCAGAAGCCTCCTGAGGCGTGGACTGATTTACAGAGTAAAAATGTATACTACGTAAAATCCCATCTCTTTCGCGATGCTTAGATCCTTATTGATAGCTCCGGTTGTAAGGCGCAGCCAATGGCCGATGAGACCGTCACTGACTTCAGAACACTCCAGCTGATTAGAGTCACATCTACGTATACCATTGGAAACGCTTTTTAAGCAATTCAGAAACTTTTGGAGTTTGGACTCTCTTTACAAATGTACGTGATCTTAATCATACGAAACGGCGATTTGAATAATTGATGTTCAAGTCACGAATGACTGTAATGATTTTCTACAAAAAGTGATGTTTAACGGTCTTGGGTATTCAACGAAAGCAAAATAATTTAAACAAAATTTTTCTAGAATCAGGAGTTGATTTTACTAATATTCCCTAACACTTTTGATCAAATACAATAAATATGAACATGCACATATCAATAGGAAAGTTTATCTAAACGGATTCCTGTTAAGAGTTTGCGGATATACTAATTTTGGTCGCAGTAGTTCCGAAGTCATAATTTCCCAACTTCCTTGTTTAAGAATTGCACGTGCAGAACGTGATAATGGTAGATAGTGCTCATGCGGAAGTGGTGACGTCATTTCCTGTCCTGCAAATCAGTTAATTGCTCGTAGATGCTCGTTACTAACCAATTATGATTTTCATCATACTTATAATGTTGCTGTTATTTCTTCATAAATTGTAAGCATTTGAATCATCGTTCTTTGGATATAGTACTATTACCCTGCCAGGATGTTCCTATGGCAATGTGGTATTTCATTAATGACGCCTATCAACACTCTTAAACATATAGCAAATAACTCGCATGCAACAGTGATAACGATTACATAACAACCATAAGTTATCTGATTCTCAACCCCATTGGGAACATACACCCAAAATTGCTACTGTTTGAGTAACGATACTTCAACCAGATATGTCACTCATTCATACACATTTACTGTGAACTCGTGTCTTTGTTTATGATAACTTGTTTATCAATCAAAGGAAAGTTGAATCTGATATTCAGTTCTATATTCACTTGCTTCTTTACATTGAAAATGTTTCAAGTCAATACCCTGATACGACATAATTGCATTAGAAGAGACATATAAATCTGTCTAGTAATATATCTGCAATTCTTTTTTTCTATATATGTGTAAATTTTGACCGTGGAATGAGGTAATACTGTTATGTTCTATCAACAGTGCTGACAGCAATGATAGAATTTTTAATGAAATAGCAGTGAATGAATACCTTGGTAATTCCGTTGAAAAGTACTTCAATAAACATCCATTTTAAGAAAGGAATAAAAAAAAAACTCATTTGTTTCGTTTGTCATCAACATGTCGACAAATACAATCTTAAAGTTATTGAAAATTCATTTCTTCAAATTGTCCCGAATAAGGTTTAGTTTATGCCAAATGCATTATATTCAAAGGTTACAACATCTCATTAATCAACAGGATCATCCGTAATCGTAGAGGAAATGATCAAGTATCAAGCAAAACTACTGGCGGCCATTTTTGTGTGAACTCCTTTCCAATCATCTGAGGTAGGGAAATGGATTTGCATAGCGTAAGGGTTCATGGTTTGTTTGTTTTAAACTCTTTCTTTCGATTAAAACAACATTGTCTTGCAAATCTTTGAAAAATTAATTTTTGTTTTGGTCACTTTTTTATTTTAAAAAACCCCGTGCTACTGCCCCTTTAATGTGTTTACTTTTCAATGGATTAACGAGTTGATAAAGTCAATCCAGCAGCTGTAATTTTCTTATCTAAACTGAGATTTCAGGCTAAGTATCTGTTAAACCTACGAGTGATAAAAGTTAAAAAGCTAAAATATCAAAATCTATATACTTGACGTCAATCTATCGTAGATTTTTTGGACTTTGCATATGTTATACTATTATATCGATGATATTAATTTGTAATTTAAAGCAAAATGAATATTTTGCCGGAGAGAACCTATGGTGGATATGAGCCACGATATGATTCCCCTCGTAGGTAATAAAGCTTTTCAGAAATTATTCACTTCCCTTAATTACGATTATCTTTATTGCAAGTAATCTTCTGGAGTTAAATTGGCAATACAAATAATGAAAATAAAAACGTAATATAATATCAGGAACTCTCCAGTTTTACTTATGAAGACAAATGATTCAAGTTTTGTTGATACACACATTCTAACATAAATGTTGGATGCATTGATTTGCTAAACTTTGCATATACTTAATAGAAACAACCAAACGATTGTCTTCATTACTGGGGGCAATCTCAGCTTGTATTATACAAACCAATTTACGATTAATGTTTTTAAAGTTTCACAATGTAACATATCACGACATTGGCATTAAAAGTAGAGAATTTGGGTCATTAGTTTTTTAATGTCACGAGAAAGGTAAACCGTCGTAATTGAGTCTTGGTCTAGGGTTAGATTACGGCTATACATAACCAGTAAAATTAGATCCCAATTTAAGATATGCCATGATTAATTACAAGCGGGGGAGGGCAAATTGTCGGTGAAACGAAATTGGTGACAGGTAAACCATGCTGTACATATAATAATGGTGATTAGAACCTTTAAACAGATTGTGTATTTATATATAACAGAATATTTACATAAGGATTGTTTGGTGTACTTTTGGCCAAGTGACACATATCTTTTAATGTATGTCAAACATTCTAATTGTACATATATAGTAAAGTGTGCACACTGATCTTTTTACTAGTTTGATACCGTCTTCAGGCGAATAAGACTATTGTTATGAGGTTGCCATGCCTGCATATAGTGAAGTATTTTGCTAAATTTGTTCCACACTGTCCAGCGTTTGGTGGTCCAGTATGGGTGGCCGTAATTCCTGACCGGAAATGACCTCTGCGCATGGCTTTGGTACCGGTCATTTTTATGAATGGCCTATTTCCCAATAGGTAGAAGCCACTGTTGTTTTTTTCGCCCATCTAATGGAAGCGATGTTTTTTCTCGCTATTCTTTCTCCTTGCTTTCCGGGTTGTAATACAGAGCAGTGTTGTTTCAAGCCAACTGTTGGAAATCGTGCGAGACAAAACGTACAAACGACTCGCTATGACGCTTGTCTGGCCCCAGAAGGGTCAAGGGGGGAGAAATGCGAAACACAGGTCCTAGTCTACAAATACAAACATCACGATCACCTTGTTCTTGGAACTGTTACAACATTAGAGGTAATACGATTTCATTTACAGCGATAGACGAGAATAGGGAGGTTACCTTTACTCTATCACAAAACCACATACATGATAGTTACATTTGTAATATTTGGCATCAGGATGAAAGGAGGTGCATTCAAAGGCGTGGGGCAAAAGGGTGTTGATATTCACATAGGGTGATATATATAGGTTGAGATCGAACTGGTCTTATTTTGGTTTGTCGGATATGCTATAGCTCTGTTGGTAAAGCTTTGAGCTTGGAACTGAAACCGACTGTGCTTCGTTTGGTCACATTTTAAGCATTTTAGAATGACTTGATTGAGATGATTTGTAAGACATGATCAAGATAACTGATACCTTCTTTCATAGCTCTTCCTTCACCGGCACACCCATTGATATATCACAGAACAGTAACACACTGGCATGCATAGCACATTCAACCATTATCTTATGTTTGCTACATATCATAAATCAAATAACCGTATGTGTATTTCATCATATTACTTAAATATTGTTGACCAAAAACATTCAATTAATTTACAAATTATATATTAACAGACATTTCAGTGTCTGTGACACGTCGTCATATAATTGGCATTAAGAATTGACCTTTCCTGATGGAATGACATGGAAATAGTGATGTATGTATGGCTACAGACAATCCCTAACAAACTGAACCTTAGCTTTTTTCATAAAGGTCAACAATGAAAAGTCGTCTCGCCTTAGAAAATTCAAATCAGACCAAAACACAAAGTGAAGTCTTTGATGCTCATGGTAGAGCAGGCACCACCATCAAACACCAAGGAGCAGAGCGATGTAATATGTCTGTAATGTGTTTATAAGCGAGGTCATATTAACAAGGATTCAATCACAAACAACATAAAATGTTTGAAAACATATTTTCACGTTACCAGGAAAATAATATTTTCTCAACCGTTTTTCATTGCCCTGAACACAAGCGAGCGGCCAGCATCTTGGACTGAAATGTTAACTCTATGTTCTAGTAGCATTAACCTCTTGTGAGTTGCTTCTTAAGGTATACATACAGGTCATAAAACATCGTCTCGCTTTCTTAATCCCCGCTTGTGTATGACGAATGTCAATTTGAATTATGTGTGGTTTTCAATGTTTTCCTTGAATTGCATATTTTAATCAAATCCTTTTAAACTTTCACCTTAGAGCTAAAGTTGCGTCCGCATGAAATTTAAACGTCGGCTGTGTTCTGTACAGTACAACTAACGTAGACGACCGGTTTTCATCTGGCTTAGTTTTAAATGTAGAGCAGATTGTAATTCAAAATGTGTTTGTTTAAAAAACAGTTTCCATATTTTCATAAAAATAGACAAATGAGAAAATATCAGAAAATTATGAAAACAGATCTTTTCTCCGAAAATCCATTTCTTATGAAAAACTTTTCTTTTTTTGGGGATAACGCATATAAATCCTTTATTATCGTTTCGGAATATTTGTTGAGTGTACATCGTCGTACAAAAGTTCTTTAATCAATACTTTATACTGTTTGAGAATGGGTCTATTGGAAATCAATAGTATCGTCCGGTGTTCTGCAAGACATATGAAATCGTAATCCAGAAATTGAAGAACGTATTACAAAACATCTTAGCCCAATAAGATACATTAAACGAGCACGAACAAATTACCTATTAAGTATAGTTTGCATTATCTAAAGATAATTCGTTTTAAATGACATGATATATATGACATATATTCAAACCGAAATTTAGTAAGGAACATACCAATGTCAATTGAACTCAACGAAACAAGAACCTGTTCAGATGAAGAAACATCTTCGAAGCAGATTGATATGTAAATGATAAACATGGTGTTTTAAGTAACGTATTGACCATTGTAACGGACAGTGTATACATTGGACAAGAATATATGCATGAAGATTAATTGGGTAATAAATCAATCATACTCTTTTTATAATAAACCAACGTACATCTACATACGAGTTTGTATGTGGACCTTGGCATCGTTTGTTTCGTTGATGTTTGTTTTTTAAAACCAAGGATATATATTAAAAAGAAAACATGTATATATTGTTCGAGAAAAGGAGTGAGGGGGAAAAGAGGCATCATCATTGTTGTTTACATTTCGAAGCCAATACCCCAATCCCTAGGACCTTTTACATAAGCGTAGGAGCTATATTTACAATATGGACACCAACATCATTATTAAGGGAGATAATCACGCCTCTGGTAACATTGAAAAACCATCTCGCCCCTCCATATAGGCAACTGGGAGGGGGGGGGGGGCAGAGATTATAAAACTAGAATAATGCATAAGCCAACTACTTGCTTTCAAATGAGAGACCCCCCCCCCCCCCCCTCCCCACACACCTCACTTTGGAAGCGGTTCTACGCCTATGATTTTATGTTGATGTCAACATGGTTCTTCAAGATTTACTTAACAATAAGGAAAGAGTTCTTGCTTTGAAGTATTATACAGAAAGGGATGAAATTGAGGGGAAATTGAGTGGAAAATAAACGAAATAAATAGAATTATTGAACAAAGGATTTTCACAGGTGTTTTGAGACGTCGAACATACGTCACCAGAACTGCAAGATCAAAACAAATAACTCTTGATTCTGATTGGTCCATTATTAATTTGGTCAGACATGTGTGTTTCATCACATATTGTTTTGGTTGAGCTGCAGAGAAAACGTAAACTTTTCAGTCTTAAGAAGGCGGAAATATCCTTGACGATTATGGAAACTCACTGACGTTTAAAGAATGTTTTTGATTTCGCAATAAATGACAAGTTCAAAACATGTTTTCGCCGATCATGATAATGTATACACGATATTGCAATTCATTATCGATTAAACTTTTATATTAAGATTGGTTGTTTGTATTCATATACTTTGTTGAATTACGTTTCGAAGTGAAAAAAACATTTACGGACTTTCCCGTATAATATCTGCATGCCAATAAAAATTGCACAAAAAATCACTGAGGTTAAATGGATATCTTATTTGCATGTCAATCAAATAAAATCTTATCATCTAAAATCACCTTTTATACATGTATGATAAAAATGTAAACAATCTTAATTGTAAGAATTGCAAATAACGAAATAACGGGAAAGATATAGACATTATACACAGGATATTAAGACATATATGAATAAGATATTGCATTAGGTTATTAATAATCAAAACATGGTCAAAGCTGTTGAAATTACGCGGGCTGGAAACGATAGAACGTATCGTGTTTCGTTACGCCTACACGATGAAATTCGACGGTTTGCTCGTCACTGCCTCTGTTGGCACATTTGTAAGTCATACAAGAAGGTGGGGGTAAGAACGCTCCGTATCTGAGCACGTTTGACCGGCTGATCTGCCCCTCACTACATACTTGAAAACGACAAAAATCCCATTTCGGGGATTGATCATTCCGACTTTTCACTCCACCCATGTCGCGTGTGCGGTCTCGTGCCATTCGCATCAACACAACGCCAAGTTTGCCTTTAAATTATTGCGTATCTAATTAGGATTCAGATTTGAAATCTTAATGGATTTTCTTGTTGAAAATTATATTGAATCTTCGCGAAGGTCGCCTATGACCATGTAAACGTGAATAAGTACCTGCACGGCGTTGTAAGACGATACCCTGCCGAGAAATGATAGCCAACCTCCAGCACCAGTCCAATTAAAAACGAGAAAGAAACGTGCTACAATGAAAACGTTTCAGCCACTTTAGACTGTTTATTGGAGAAGCGGTCAAATTCTGAGTATAGCGTACACATGTATAAGATATACTGTCAAGTCTAGACCCAATTTGTTGAAATTTGAGCCTGCTTTTGGCAAGGTGTCTACGGGGCGTATTTTCATTTAACACGTACGGGGAGGGAGGGCCTCCTTGCCGTACACAGAACAAACTATCACACTTAAAAGCCTCGTATGTAAACACTAAAAACGTTTAATGAGGATTCAATGTGATATGAAATACTGTGACGTCAGCGAAGCTGTCTATCTGCCGGTGATAGGAATTGAACGTTCACCACACAGAAGTATGGGAAACCCTTTGCTTCCGTTCCCCCGTGTCGAGAGGTTTATAATACGCTACACTAGACTTGACCACCGTAAATTACGTTTAAATACCACTTTTACGTATGGCTCGTTGCGTATACCAATATGTATACGCACGTCTTGTTGACAAACAATAATCAGCTATGTTTACATCATGTAATGACGCAGCTTTTTGTTGATATGCAAATGAATTGCATCTCATCAAGATTATTCCATTGTATCATTGGCGAGAACCATTTTGACCTATGTATCTCTCTTTATGTTTATCTATCAAAACTGAAAACAACATTGTCAGTGTTATCAATGTTTGAGAGGAGTACTATCAAAGTGTTTATATATTACTTTCAGATGCTTTGAGAAAGTTTGAAACCAAATTCTGAATTAACCGACGTAAAACGTAATTACTGCATCCATTCAAATTAGGGTTATGTTTAAAATGCATTCACATAACAAACTTAAACTGTATCAATAACTGGCTTTAAGCTTTATGACAGTTTGATTATTTCAAATAAAGTAACATAATTAGGTATCAAGATATAAGATATAGAAATGCAATAATTGATATTTGAAAAATCAAACCAAAAGAATACATTCATATATTTTCTTCAAATGTGTTTAGTTTGTTTTCTGTTTCTACGACAAGTAAACCAGGACATCACTCAAATCAAACGTACATGAAAATATCGCTGACTTGGCCAAGGAATTCAAAATGTATAGATTCAATTATATAATCATCAGAATTGGTTAGCATATTGACAAGGGACAAGTCAGGCAAAGGACAGCTAGGTCAGCTGAAATCATACAATAGGTGACAACTAACGGGTTAGAGACAAGTTCGAATGATGAAATGAATTATATATGATTACTCACCATTTAACGCAGCTCATTTATGCGACTTCTAATCCTCATAGTGATAAGAACCTAATTTTTGGGCAATTGCGTGCGAAGACAGAAATGACCTTTTTTAACCTACATTGTAGGCCAAGAAATATCTGTTTTTCTTAAGTCAATGAAAAAATTACTGAATTGAAATCCTACTTTAGGTGTCAAAAACATTTAAATCAAGTATTGAAAATAGTACCTTTCAATTCTTTTAATTAAATTGAAATTATTTTAACTGTATGAAAAGATTATGATACTTTTCATTGCATCCTTAAAAGGAAAACTTTGAAAAATCATATTCGATTTGATAAACGCTATACAAATTAATTCCCAATTAAAAAACATTGCACTGACTAAGGAAAATGATTGAAGTGAAAAATCTGATCTTGAAGGAAGAAACATTTACATACTTTGCTTGGCCTTCAAATTTACAAATAAATCAGGTGATATTTGATTGACAATTGCCACTTAACATTTACAAGGACAGCTCAATTTCCACGCTGAAACTTACAGTGCACGGACAGACACGCATGAAATGCACGTTTAGCGACTGAGTAAGACGAATAACTTTACACGTACACATTGCGCATGCCCTTTTTATTTCGAGGCTAAAGTTATTATTACGATATGGGATTTTCTATCTTCAATTAATAAACTCTCACCCCTTAAATATTTCGTAGTGACACTATAAGCTAATAAATTATAATAGAGGTGAAGAAGAGTTATTAGTTTTAGATTTTTAAAACATAATTAAATAAAGACATAACACTAAATTTCAATTACACTTCTTCGTTATCGTTTGATTATTCATGACATAATTTATTCCTCTATCTAAACAATCACATATCAATTATAAAATGTAGAAGCTAATAATGAAAACATTGTATAACCGACATATTGCCAATCAATTTATCACCAAGGGAGGTAATTCTCAGTTTCAATCCCTACTCGAAACGATGCAGACCACTTGAAAATATAATAGCATTCCGACTTTTACATTAAGGCGTACCAAAGCGTGAAACATTACCTCTGTGAATAAGACATTGATATGTATTAACTTCAAACATATTTTATTCTTTTTCAACGAGGCCTGATGTATTATAAGCAATATAACGTGCACTTAAAAATATTGGTGTCTCCTCGAGATTAGATCCAGCCTCTTAAGTCACGCGTTTGTGCAAATGGTTGCCATTAAAAAGCTTGAAGTGAAACATGCAACATGATAGGCTTAGGCTGGTATTAAAAGTTTCTCCTTGTTCCTTGATTAACCGAAACTGAGTGTTTTGTAATGCGAGGAGGCTTGCAGATCATCACATTACAATTTCGATAGCTTTATTCAGTCGTATTAGGCACCCTTGTCGCCATTGAAAAGCCCTGCATTAAGAATGCTTTTAATTTTAGTATTAGAATATATTGAGAAATAGGTATTTCAAATTTATCCCCAAATAGTTGCATAAAAACAGGTTATATTGTCCACGTGACCTCCCTAAATTCAATCTGAAATATAACTCCGTATTTTCAAGTGTATTTCAAATCACCGCGGCGCCATCAGTATACATACACATTGTTCTTTAAAGCATAATACAATGCAAGATTAAATATTTTTAAAACTTCATTTCAGCAAATAATTCACTTGAAATTGAAGTACAATACATATCACAAAAAGTAGGGTAAATATATTTCAAAATGAGCTAATCAAAGTCGATCACCTCAACGCTTTATACCTGAAGCATGATTTAATTACAATAGAATTGTAAATATTTAGTTGAAAAATAACGAACTTAAAAAAATATATCTGTATAATGGCAATCAGTCCATTTGATGAACTGTTTGGTCGTTTGAATAAATCTGTATTTCTGAGACTGATGCCAGCAATCACTTCTGTTAAATGGTAAAATTGACTGAATAATGAATCAAATGACAGTGATCGTAATTTCATAATGTTTATGGAGTGGTTGGTAACCTCTTCTCAAACATCTAAATTGCGATGTTCTTTTATAAATGATAAGAAATGGCCTTTGGGGACCTAAATTCATTAACCTTTCCCCTATGTTTAGGTTGAACTCATTGCAGGGCACAACATCCGGAACTGATAGGCAGCTAATAAGATGTATAGGAGAGAACTCCTTGCACGGTAATCAAGTGTTAATGTTTCACTCCTTACTTCTTGTATCCAGTTAGTTTCGTATCTTATTAGCAAAGTAGAAGTAACGATGCAAAGAAGCGACACTAATTACTAATTAATAGTTGGAGAGCTGATACCTTGGTCTAATCGCCCCTAATCATGTAATTACAACCGGAAACTAGTCATGCTTCCTACTTCATTTCCGGTTTTTAACCTCATGCCTTGCCGATACAAGGATGGAGTTGTTTTGGTTTCTGATTCTCGTGTTTTATAATTAGATTGTTTATTCATAACTTGTTATTTCTATTCGTTTGACACGGATATATACAAATATACGATTGTTAAACCGCATATGAAAACGCGGAAGTATGACTTCATATCGATGTTGCAATTAGCCGCTTCCTTTATGAGATTGCTTATTTACTCTTTAGTCAATAAGTGGTACATAAATTGATAATCGTACTTATACGTAATTCTTAATGTGAAACTCCATTTTCATGAAATTTAGTAAAAAAGTGATTAAATCTTATCCATTCATTAAAAACAAGGTAATCTTGTAAAGAAAACGTCTCATCGTCTAATATACTGATACTAACCTATGGATCTTCTAAAATAACTAAGGGGAATTTTCATTGATTTTTAATAGGAGACTGTGGAAAAGAGATGTTAGGTCTCGATAAGAAGAAGTAGTAAAGATTCAGGTTCAGCGTAAGGCCAATGATTTTTATCACAAATTGGGACACGTGGTGATACTCGTACACTTATGATATCTATCTTCCATTCAGTATAACAGTGTTAAAAACAAATATGTTAAACCTCATGAATTCACATTTTTTCTTATGTATATAGCTGTCGTGGCGATTATATAATAATTATATATATATATATATCGAATCTAATGATCACGTTAACATTTCTTAGAAAAGGATGTACAGAAAATATGAGACCCTACCTTCCATACGGGACGAATTTAGTATTTCACAAGACTTCGAGATGATATATCGTGTAAATACAACATTTTGAAATCGCCTGTACATGTACGTTCAACATGAAACACGCCCAGCTTTATCAACAAACGGGTATTGAAGACATGACCTTTACATGCAGACCATTCAGGAATGGGAAAAAATATGGGTTAGTTCCCTTGTATTATGTAATATTTTCGAACATGTTCGAGAGATATTATAAATAAGCAAACAACCTGTCAGTTATGTTTAACTGAAGTCAAATTTTAACTTGAAATTCACCTAAATTGAATATGTTGAGGCATTTTGGGCGGGTGAGGTTCATCTCACTTTCACGTTACTTTAGGGTACTAAAATAGTTGATGGGAAAATAGTACAAGAACTTTTTAGCATTGTGACACGAAGTGAAAGTGACGTCATAACGTTCTCTGTCGAGGTTACATTATTTACTAGTGGCAGATGTTTAATAGACGAAATAGGTGACATACTAAAACTTCGACAAATATACACTGATGTTCAAACTATGTGGAATGATTCGTTAGTACAATTTAATTGAAGGAATTTTTCATTCATTTCATTTCATGGAGAACTGACGCTTTAATCTTCACAGTATTTATAAAATGAAAAACTTCAGCATTAAAAGTCACAATAACGATAAATCAGTAGCAATCATACTACTGCTACAACTACTTTTGTTGAATGTTTACATCAGCAGGGTTAGTAGTAATAGTAGCAGTATTAGTAGTAATAGTAGCAGTATTAGTAGGTATCGTAGAAGGTAGAAATAGTAGATGTAGTAGTAGAAGATTGGTAGAGGTAGCTGAAGTCATAGTAGACGCACTTGCAACAATAGTACTAGCAGTAGTAGTAGTAGTAGCAGTAGTAGTAGTAACAGTAGTAGCAGCAGTATTATTATTATTAGTTAAAGTAGTATTTGTAGTAATAGTAATAGTAGTAACAGCAGCAGCAGTAGTAATAGTAATATTAGTAGTATTAGTAGTAGAAGTAGTAGCAGCAGTAGTAGTAATAGTAATAGTAGTAATGGTAGTAGTAGCAGTTGTTGTAGTAGTTTTAGTAATTTTAGTAGAAGTAGTAATAGTAGAAGTAGTAGCAGCAGCATTATTAGTAATAGTAGTCGAAGTAGTAGTAGAAGTAGTAGTAGTAGTAGTAGTAGTAGTAGTAGTAGTAGTAGTAGTAGTAGTAGTAGTAGTAGTAGTAGTATGAGAAGTATGTAGAAGAGAAACTCTTTTTTATTTTCGTTGCATCAATATTGAAAAGGATAATAGAATTAATATCCAGTTATTAGATAAAAGTTCCTAAAGCATTGCATGAAGTAGAGTGATTCTAGGTGAAGTAGAGTGTTTCTAGGTGAAGTAGAGTGATTCTAGGTGATTCTAGGTGATTCTAGGTGAAGTAGTCGAACGTGTTATCTATACAAAGCTATCCTTGTTACCTTAAAACATCACCATAAAACGTCTTTGATTTATGCGTTTTCGATAAGCGTGTCAGAATATTTCCCTAGTAAATGTCTAGTGGAGATATAATAATTCGAAGACTTCTCATAATTACTGGATTTACTTTGGGAGACTATACACACAATCTAACACTTAATATCCATTGACATGTGAATGGAAAAGCAAAATCTCATATATTTCCATTTCTGGGAATACCAACAATTACCTCTGGGACCACAACAGTTTATGTCGATACATAGATCCGTGCGCTTAGTATACGAGTACGACACCGTATCAAGATGGCTTCCGCCCACTAGGGTTGACAGTCAGACACACTCACAAGAAGGTCTTCTCTTCTATCTTTATTGACACTGCACTGACCAAGATCTGAGCCAAACCCCCACACAATACACTGAGGCACCGGCTCTTCTCTCCTGACACAATTTCAACCTAATTTCAATATCCTCATTTCCTAGTGATTCCTATAAAACGTATAAAACGCATATAATATTCAAGCAAGTAGTTGCGCATCGTAACCAAAATGTTTTCATTCTCCTCTCTATTTTCTGTATCTTTTGTATCATATAGATTCATTCTGACTGACTACATAATGTCAATGTGAAATGTAAACGTCATGGAAAGGATTTAATAAGACGGGCAAATTGTGTCCAAACCTCTATGAATGAAATATGTATAAATCAATCAACCACTATTGTAACTGAAACATTGATAGAACGTAAGATACACTCATACATGCTGTGCTCAATGTTTATCAAAGATGAACTTTACCAACTTACGAAACCGTATTGACGATGAAACAGCTGGACGAAAATTGTGCATAATCCTTCGAAAGTTAGCTGAAACAGATAGAAATCCTGTAAATATTCTGGTTAGAATAATTAAAATGAATTGATTTGTTTAATTGATTTGGTGACAAACAGTAAACTATTTTCCGTTTTTTCAAAATTTTATATGCATATTTGTAAAAGTTTCACTAACTGTTTACACGGTTTGTGAATGGCATATTTCTCTTCCAAAACAGATTATTTCAGAGGCCCATCTGTCTGGCAATTTTTAAGCATGTTATACTGGTAGCACGTCTATCGGCATCCTTGGTCACCCAGGGCCTAATGTTTCGATTCTCTTAACAAACACCCTGGGACTTTCACCAGGAAATCTGCCCTGAAATACCCGCCCTTTGTTTTAATTAGTCAATGAAACTGCTCCGTCGATTGGACCAGCGGGCCTCTAAAAGTACGTATTACAACAAGCTATAGTTTTGCGTAGAGGAAATTTGATTGCAATCGAAACCCAACGCTCGTACACACTTCCGTGTTCGCAGCCAACCAGGAGGGAAGGTTTCTTTGAAATTTAAAGTTTAAATTTCATAAAATGCGCTGAAAGGGATTATTTGATTGTCAGCGTGACCAAGCATATATTTCAACATTTCATATCAAGCCGTTTCATTGAGTTTTTATTTGCAAAAGAAGACTCAAGGGTAGATAATTTTTATTTAAATTTTCATGATGAAAGTCCCAGAGATAATTGTGAGGAGTATCGGGGCATTAAACTCTTGGTTATTGAATATGACCTCGTGGAAAATATAAAGGCAAACAAAATAAAAGATGCATCTATCGGATGAAAGCAATTCATACTTGTGACACATCCATCGGATAGTAGTTTATAAAAAGAGGTATCTGTCGGTTAAAGGCAAGTGATAATTGCAATGTATCTTAATAATTCATCTCATGCCTTCCCAACAGAAGTGTGTGGAGATATAAAGAAAAAAATGTTAATGACACAATTACATATTACACACATTTTTCTTGAATTTTTTTAAACGGTTATTATTTTCCAGCTGCCCTGTAATGAACGTAATCAATTAAAACCGCTGAAGTCCCTGTTATCGTGGCAACATGCTTCCATGAAAGGTTTAAATTTTGAAAATTGAAAACGGCGCACGAGAAAACAATCATTTCTACATTTTAAAATAATCACTAGGGTACCTAACTGACAATTTCAGGTCACTTAAACTTGAATGATGGTTACCTGAAATGTCAACGATTTGTAAATAAAATGTGCCATTGCATCATAGCCATAGTTTCATGAATTCAAGACAAATTAATGAAACATTTGAAAAACAACTGTGCCCTTGAAAGTTGTTAATATATATGGCAGAATTGCATTTTTAATTCCCTTCGGTGAAGATGTAGTTCTGATAATTTATCGAAGGACCAAAAGACTTATTGGATTGACTGATCTAATTCTACTCAATCTATATTTAACCATTTTCCGATCTTGTCAAGATCCAAATAGTGACACGAGGTCAACCCTCAGTGCTATGTTCGTTATCTCGGCAAGGAAACCATGACAGTTCAATGGCTTTTATTAAAATTCCTTCACGTCGGTCTATCTACAACATTTGGCAGAGACGCCATTTGGGCTTACAATCAGATGCGCATCCCACGAATATTAACAAGCCTATCACATTGTAGCCGTTTTATTATATTGATGTGGGGGGACGTCAGTGCGAATACTGGTTCCAGACATCGACCTGTCTTATCCTCGTGATGAATCTGCCGCTAGGGGCGCTGCAGATGAAAGATGGCGACCGTCAGCCAATCAAATGATATTGTTTCAGCTTTGAGTGACCGTGTTTTGAAACATTAGGTCAGTGGCGGGATATTAGTTTCAATGATAGACCTTGATGCTGTAATGGCAATATCTAAAAGAAAAATAATCTTAAAGAAACACTTCTTAAAAGTTTGAAACGACTTTCGTAATTGAGGTTACGTGTTATTATAAACCACGATAATAGCACTCTTTATGAGGAAAGTCCTCTATAAGAAACATTTCCGGAAAATTTAATATATACAGAAAATATTTCTATTAAAAAATATCGAATATTAGTATATTATAATATATTATATATATATATATATATATATATATATATATATATATATATATATATATATATATATATATATATATATATTAGAGTATTATTGATGACTCATTATCTTAACATTGTTGATGAAGTTTTCAAAGGGAGAAAAAAGTCCGGAGCGAAAAAAAAGTGGTCACACTCTAAGCAAAAAGAAACTTTTTCAGAAATAGAAACTTGTACTCCGATAAATAAGCAAAAAGTTTTCAGTAAAGAGAGATAAGTAATTACACAAAAAAAGACAGAGGAAAAGCATATCCACATGGAGGATCTGTGACAGGTGAAAGTTGGCTATTATATTACAGGGTTATATTAAAAGTTATATTACTACATAATCATGTGAGGGGACCAATACAGCAAGTAGGAGACAGGTATTCAGACAGAGGCTGAGAAAGAAACAAAGAGACACAGTGGCACACATAGTGTGCTCCAAAACCCAGAGAGCGAGTAACACAGAGGTCCACGGAGATAATGAGACTCGGTGAGAGACTGTCACAGATACATACATAGACAGAAAAGGAGATTCCAAGAACACGGATTAGTCAGAAAGAAGCGATTCTGAAATTCGTAATTTAGATAAGCGAAAGAGCGGTGAAAAGAACAATTATTGAAACGAAATCAAAAAGTGAAAAGTATATGATGACAAAAAGTTTCCTTCAGCAGTGTACTCACAGGGAAGGTTGATGGAGGAGAAACCTCTTTAAAAAGTTCATTGTCCGAGCAACATGACGAAATCTCAAAACAGGAAAAATAAGGTGAGTCATTGTATATCATAACATAAGTAAAACAATACAGTATACTTTCCCCATACAATCGATCTCTGTTCAATGTTTGAACACTTCGTGACCTTATCAGTGATGTTTAGCAACAGGTCGTGCAAACTTGCCTACCGTTTCCTGTATTAGAAGCATAGTCCTGAGCAAAGAGTCTTTGTTTCAGTCTTGTAATGTTGACTGCCTCGTGACGTGAGCTCATTAGATACAGCACTTAATCTGACGGGCACCTGTCAGTGGTGACACCTTTATCACCCATACCTACCTACTATATCTTACATATGTGGTCTAAGACCTAACTTTGTATACAATTTATTTTGTTATTTAAAGTCTCCGTTTTGAAATTCACGTCCATTAGAGGGGACAGGAAGGTAACTCAAATCTTTCTCTATTTTCTCAAAGATAGCCCGTCATCTTCAAGACCTGGTGCTCGCGTGGGGATACTTGTAGTATGGCAGGGTGTAAAACAAAAGCATTCCTACTAGCATCGGCCAGAGGAATATCTCTTTGGCTGAATTGGTAGAGTGAAGGACTCTCTACCGCAGGTCCTGGGTTCGAATCCCACTGGAGGTGATATCACAATCACTTCTGCTACAGTAGTACGGTCAGTGGTGGCGACTCCTGCCTATCTGACCCTGAGGTCCGAAAGTCGCAGGATACTAAACCAGAAGTCGAAGTACAAAATTTGTTCTATTGCAAAGAGTGTGATCCAAAATATTTTTGAAGCTCATGTTAGTAGTAACGCCAGTGGTAACGTAATTTGAAACAAAAGATAAGTGTCTAATAATAGCCTCAACTCAGTTTTCACCATGATTCGAATTCACCAATTAAGTTTCTTGATTAAGCGTTCATCTGACTTGGCTTCATGACTATCAACGTTAACCTTGCATGTAGCTGTATGGAACAAACACCAAGTCGTTACCAATGAATGAATAATTTTTCTTCGCTGGCAATGCCCTACACGTCCCTTCCTCATGATATAGTGATACACTGCGGGGGTGTTTGACCTTTCAACATTCCCATCTATAACAGTGGAAGTGTGTAAACTACTCTATCATCCCTCTGTTGTTCTTAAAGTTATTAATTGCCAGTTTTACAACAAACCAAGAAGATCTGTTGAGTTTCCTCGTGTGAAGGTTCAGAAGACAGAGTCGGTGTAAAGGTGTGTTCTTTATAGACTTCCCACAGCTACATCAATTAAAAAGGTTTGTGGACAATGATGACCCTTTAAAAAGTAAACTCGTCAATTTAATGTGATTCTACGTCATTTGTCATTAAATGATTAAGGAGGCCTACCTATCGACTACGGTGCGCCATGTTACTTTCAGGGAAAATAGGACTGTCCTTTTAAAGGAAGATGAAGATGGTAATGATATTGATATGCTAATGAACCCGCTAACCCTAGGATCCGCCACTGGATGGAATCGTCATTAAAAGAGTGGAAGTGATGGTGGCCATAAAGGTAACAATGTCAAGACAATCTAAGATTATAGTTTACCGGTAACTACTTGTATTCCGGCGCTAAATGATATGAAAGAAACATCATCACAGCTCATGAATTGTACAGTTAAGGTTTAAACGCGACGCACAGCTGAAGTGAAGATTAAAACTCTCCCCTACAATAATCCGAATTAACGATCAGTAGTTTTAGACCCTCCGTAAACTGCTTGAGTCACACATACAAAAGGTTATCAATGGTGTCATTTTTTCGAAAGGTACTAACTTTAGTTTAACACTGCCATGTCAATGTCAATGTTCAGTGGAGTAACTAGACGAAGGAATCAAGTCGTGAGTGTGATCGGAAAACCGGACACTATCCTGTGACTGGCGCGCGTCAATAAATCAAACGATATTTCTTACTTTAAAATTAAAACAATTCTTAATTTAAACTTATCTAAAGAACTATTATTTTAACTATTCATGTAAATTGATCGTATGATTGTGTACACATAGAAGGTCTTTTAATCTTTTTGAAAAACTAGAATGTCATTTGGACCGGGGTTCAATATGTAAAATGTTTTTAATTCATATCCTTATACTTGGTCTTTGGACACGTAACAATCATTCGAGGAGTTTCATTTCCTCCTTAACTGAGAAGGGATTCTGCATATTTTCCTCTAATTTGATAAACGAATCATAATTTTAAAACCCTTTTTCCGTAACTCTTTTTTCCGCGGATAAACCTGGTATATTTGGACCTTGCGGAGGAAAATGCAGTGCTGTGATAGAGCCACTGTATTCAAGAGCGAGGCGAGGAGGAAACGATGGTTGACTTCACAGAGTCAAGGTGTTTCCCAGCATTAATAAGTCTTGCAGTCACATAGCCATGTGGCACATTCAGGCATAACTTACAAAGTTTCCGCATTGGGCACAGTGACCTGTCATAATTCTTTGCCCGGAAACGGAAGTGGGAAAAAATGACCTTTGGCCCCTAACATGGCGTCTGGGTGTTAAGCTGTAAGTTTTTTCAAATAGTGTCATTAATTTCACGGCGATGTGTAAACGGCTAAAGTCTAGTGTATTTGTCCCTTTCCACTGTGACAGGTTAACATAAAACTAGTAAAAATAGCCCCCCTTGCTAAAAATACATGCTATTTCATTGATGACATTCCTGTGTAGTTGCTTTAAGTTTAATTATGGGAATATTTCAGGTAGACATTCTTTGCGGGTTATTAATTGAGTTGAGATTCATGTATTCTGTTTTAAAACTCTTGATTTTACATCATAACTAATTTTCTTGGTTATATTTGTATTTGCCTAGTTTTTCTTTAAGTCCCATTGCATTCATAATGATCTTTGAATGCACACTTTTTGTGTTTATCAATGTCGATGTGGTTCGCATATTCTGACTCTTGAAATACAATCATATCATTATCATTTGACATATTTCTATATTTGTTCTTTACTTTTCTTTAATATCAATTACATACATTATGATATTTTCGACTACCAGATTTTTAACCTAAATGAAAAAAGAAGAAATTTTTCACTTTCCTTTGAATAAACGCCCACACCTGGAACTAAATTAGTTTAAAGACTCTTTGAATTCGGATTCAAAACGCCTCGGGTTAGCACATAATGAGTCAACGTTCGTTGGCGAAGCCAAGCTGGAATGGAAAATATCATGATTAGACAGTTATAGAGCTTAATGCCGTTATTATACGTTGAAAGAAGTGATTTTAAAACGAGATCGTTTTCGTCATATCAGCGTCTGTTCAACACTGGTAACTATTATACCTACAAGGCCAGACCCAAAATAATCTCTTTATAGTTCCTACTTTGTATATTTCAACCAAAGCCTTTTCTTCTTAATGTATTTGTTTTGCATTTTCATTTAGATATATCGAATGTTAAAAAACTTGTCCTGAAAGACAATATTCTCCTTGAAATGTCATATGTGAAAATTGCGTCTCTAAATCTGAAATTGATTGGTTGTTTTTCATTGTATTGGTTACATTCGAAATGTGTATAGAAAAAAAAATTGAAATTGCTGAATTTACGAAATCCTTCTATTTCTGCAATATTGCAAGAAGTAGAATATTAACGTTTACTTGTTAAGAGTATTTTATTTGACATTTCCTGTTCCTACGCACAGCATGGCTCACCATTCTGATTTTTCATATGAAGGACAAGAGAAAAAACAGTGCATGATTTTTGGCTAATATTCATAAGATTAAGATAAGATCATAAGCCTTTTGAAAATAAAATCTTGATTAAAAAGATGAAATTTGAATTGTGTCTTCCCTGCATTACGTGTATACTGTACATGTGCAAGCATTAGACAGTCTGACAAACACTTATATTTACAGTTATTATTTACAGAAATGTAACTAGTTTTAAAGAAAGCGAAATAACACTCACAAAAACACACTAAGAATTAATAGTGAAATGGATAACGGTTTTAGGTTTAAAACGATATTGTACAAAATAATCTGAGAAAACATTAGATTAGGTGAAACACTATTTCCCACAGGTGATCTTAACAGGTGAGCATTATCACCGTACCGTCAGGCGACATTCCTTCCAATTACTGTCTTCGATTTCTTGTTTCATAATTTTAGTGATTTCTCCAATCTTGGGGCACGCGATCCTACGAGATTTTAGCGAGATTACGTATAAGGGCACCGTGGGAAAGTGTTTTGAATCGTGATTGGTCACGGCTAATTAACATAGCTCAAAAACCCGTGACGACACCTTTTGTAGGTGCTAGTTGGCATACGACATGTTCCGAGTAGCGCTAATCATACAGTGAAACTAAGGTCCTGTTTACATTTTAACAAGGGCGACAACCGATGCTTCTGCTCTATAGGAACGACCGTGTTGAGAGCGAATTATGTCTGGCGACATGTCGAGTCTCTTTGTCACCGAGACAGTCTGAAAGTGAAGGAGGCGTGTACCATTTATACCCTCCTCAATTGACTTGCAGGCAGAAAAACATTTGTATGCCGATTATAATTTTCTCCTTATAGGAAAATAACATGGAACAAAGACATGAACGTATCTAAACGTTCCATATTTTTGTAATTGATGTAAATTGGAAATACAGCTCACAGATATGTCCAAAATATATCATTAAGTCGGAAGAAAATTATTTTTCAAATAACGTGATAATTAGCCAGTGAGAGGACGTGGCACTTGAACAGTCAACAGACTGTGGCTCTATTGGAACGCCTTATTAGCCCTACCCTCTAGCCTGGCGTGGAGACACCCTCATTGTGGGATACCTCGGGGGAGAAATTACCCGTCGGGGAGGGGGGAGGGTCGCAAATTGTCATCTTGATGCGTGGGTGGGCTGGTAGTTGCCTTGTAAAGTAGTCAAGAATCTAAATTCGTTTGTGCTTCATGGTTTTCAAGTATCACTGTCTGTATGAACATGGTGTTGTTCTTGTTCTTTTGTAAAATCGCAATACATTACTTTTGCTTGTGTGCTTTTAGACTTTGCAAGTGTTTTCCGGAGTTTGCGCTGATCTGTGATCTGTAATCCATTTGTGCTGTTTATGAATAGTTTCACTATTCTCTGCGTAAAACTAAGTTATGATTTAAACGTTTAGACTCAATAAGCTTATACATATGAAGTAAGTGTACTTGAGGTTTTCCACTTTCATCTTTTTGCACGTACAGTGAAGTGAAATAAATATACATGGTGCCTGTTTGGGGCTTCTGATCTGATATTTTCTAAGCCTTTGCAAAATATATAAATTTTAGCAAATAATGCGTATGAAGTAATCAAGTATTTCGAAGATGCTAAAGTCCCACTTTTCATATTTGTAGGTTTAGTTTTCATTTATATTTACATGTAACTGGTTGAAGCAGCACATTTGTCATAACATCTATGCCATATTGATAGAAATCCGTTTTTATTTTGATGATTTTGATTTAGTTATATCAATTTGCGCTTTTTATATTTCTGCTATTTAATACTGTGCTTTCAGCACTTTTGTTTTATACACCAAGCGAAAGTGTTCAAAATTCGTTTTTATTTTACAAATTTTTATTATCACTTTTTGTAGGCACTTAATGCTTTTCTCTTGTGGTTTTTGACAGGTAGTGTTTTCCGGCGTTTGCAGCTTGTTTATCATTAATCGGAGCAATAAGTGCACAGGGTTTGTCTGGTTAAATACTATCAGCCGCACAACTGTTGGTGATCAGAATTACCACTGATGCAGCTGGCTAATAACGGTGTCCTCTTTTGCAGAATCATGCGGTTTGAGCAGGTTTGAGCAGGTGCGCGGAGGAAGGATTGAGGGTAGCATCTATCACTGACGAGTGACACGCTTCACTACAATTGTATTCAGTTTAGTTCACTTGTTGTATCAGCTTACATGTATGTTTACGATGCCCTGCTTCACTTGTTCTGAAAAACATTTTTGATTTCGACGATTCGAAGACAAATAATAATCTATTTGAGATGAATAGCTAACCCATCCTTATTTGTCACTAAATAATTCACAGGTGTAAGTTCTGACGTTTAAAGAAATAATACTTTGATAGCAGGTATAACAAATAAATACACTTTAAGTTGTTTATAATCACGCACGTGCGTCTATTGCTAGAATATATTTAATATGTCACAGATTTTCACTGGAGACTGGTATGATTTTTTAAGTTGTGCGGGAAATGTACTTTCAATAAGGCTTCTGTTTGTAAAGTGATCTTAACTACTCAACTACCTATTTGTCTCGTGTTAGTTTCCTGTACAGATGTTCAACAATATGGGCACATGATACGATTAGTTTTTGTGTTAACTTAAACTGGTTAACTTTATTTAAAACATTTTCTTCAATGAATGAATACTACGGCGATGCTTTCTCCAAACATCTCCCACTTCTTATCTTTGTATTGAAATAACCTTGATCACCCCAGTCTATTTGAAAGAGTCAAGGCCCTATACTATGGAATCAATGAAAGAAAATAACCGACCCAATCCTTTCTTCAAATAATTTTATAAAAATCAAACCGGCAGATCGATGTTCCAGTTTGATATGTACCTTTTTGAAGGTGGTACAATCTGTGCCGACACACCGACATAACTCGTAGCCTTTCGCATGGTTAAGCTGAACTTAAAGTTTGAAAAAAGTTTGAAAAAAACAAAATTGATAAAATATTCAATAACGTGGCAGTAATATCTTTGTGACCTTTGAACCTGCACCTGAACAGAGACAGATAAACATTTAAATAATTGAATGAGTTTTCCTATGTCTATCTGCCCATAACACGGAACATGAAAAATAATTGTAAACATTCTTAGAATTAAGTTATGCTGCTAAGGAAAATGCCTGCGTTTTGTTATTTGACTAGGTTTTAAACATGATAACACAATATGCGTTCTCAGTTTTACTACAGTATCTTTTGAGAAGTTTCCAGCGATGGTTCCAAAGAAGAAGAGGTCAAATGTATTTACGTGAATATCTTAGTTACCCGTGAATTTTGGCACGGAACGTTATATACGTTACAGATTAACACAAGTCATCATTTATATAAACCCTTCAATTGGCTAGGGGATTCCCCTACCACCGTCCCTTCCTTCATCATGTACACGGAACCTCTCAAACTTGTACTAATTGAACCAACGTTTGTACACGTATTTAGTTAATTACGTGTCAATGATAGTTGCATGTGGACTTTTCGTGAATGATGAAAATGAATAATAACGTCCATTGACATTTTGCACATGGACAAAACAAAACTTTGGATAATCATTTTATGCTGACAAAATTTGAATTAATCAGATCTAGCTTTGTTATGATTAAAACTAAGATCCTATGGGCTATTTCCTGCGGATCGGATTTCGAGAGGACATTTACAACCTGTTATCATTTAATGATTAGTTTTACGTCGAGTTGAGAAATGAAACTGATCGTGATACTTTTTTGCTTTAGGTTCACATGTTTTTTTTTAGATTTGTCAATAATTAGAGCATATTCATCCAAAGAGGGTAGTATCTGACATGTAAACCATGCACAGTTACGGAGAGCCTGGATAGCCTGCATTTACCATTACAATAAATTTTGGATCAGATTAAGGATAAGTTATTTGTAAATTTGTGGATATTCCATGAGTGAATATCAGAATATATCAATCATTAATAATTAATAAGATCACAATTCATTTATATCATATGACGTTTGACTCCAGACGCCGGTTCTCCGTTTAAACATGTTCTCAGGGACACAAACTTGATGTCGACAATATAACGTAACGATAACAATAAACCTTGTTATTTTGCAACGATAACGGGTCACATGGAAGTATAATAACCAAATGTAAGCGGATGCTTGGCTAGTCCTCTACTCATACATTTTCATGTAGATCGAATAACGAAATCTGTCTAACATAGGGTATATCAAGTATGATTTCAATTATATTGAATGATACTTCATGACATGGCCCTAAGTGAACGTTCATGTCATGACCTCTTTAGATGGCATGCTAGAATTCGAGGCGATGAACATTGAAGACTTTATTTCTGGATACACAGCTTCTTTATTCTTTAAAGGCGTCGTATCGACACAGATTCTAATTCCGTCAATTGTCAGACAGGTGATACAAGAGGAAGTAATCCTGTAGGTTATATAGGAAAGGAATGAAGAAAAGTTGGGTTGTTTATACAATAGAGTTTATTGTACAAACATAGAGGCAAGATGACAACAGACATATGTGTCAAAAGTCGACCTTCAAGGGGTACTTTCCGAGAAAGGATTACAAAATCCATTGTGTTTTTCGTGGATAGTTACGTTCCCCGAGACATTTGGCACGCGGACAGGGAAAGAAACTCCGTGTCCATCATCAAATCAATGAAATTTACACGGGAATTCCCCTATCTCTATTTAAAGTCCAACTTAAAGGGACCTGATGTTTGTGACAAGTGCATTACGATATCCGGTAACGATAACGTTTGTACGCTGCACCGAATGACCTCTCAAAGGTGTTCCTCAAACTTCCCCATTCTTACAAGCGGGCAGCACATTACATCACTGCAGACAAGGCCGTTACAGACCCTCTCATTCACAACCCGTGTGAAGATTATAACCGCAAAGACCTCACACCAACAGAAAACCGGAAGTTGTAAAGCCTGTGGGATGGACTCAGTCCTTTCTAATGCAGAGAATAACAGGAACTTGGAATTTGACGCATCAGCGCATACTCGAGTCGTTATCATTGAAGCAATACACGCATGCCCCCTGTGTCCTATGCTTTTAAACCGTTACATTCACGACTTGGTGAATGGATCCAAATCTTTGCATATTAATGTTTATGAATGTCACATTTGGTACCCGCAAACCGCATCGCCTATTCCGTATTGTCAACATCGACTTCTGTATTTCCTATTATAAAGGTATTAAGGATAGTACGGCCACACGTGGGTTGAAAGCATATGAAAGGCATTCAAAGATGTATTTAATCTACCAACCAAAACATTCAATTTAAGTAAATCTTATCAAATAAAAATTAATGTAATAGTGATCTTACGGTCAGATGATATCATTTTAAGCTGAAACAAATTCTGAAGCAAAGAGAAACGTAGGAAAAAAATATGTACATATCTCAAAATTCTAAAATTTAAATGAATCAAGATCAAAGGTACCTATTGTTTTGTCTGATTTTGTAAGTTTAGTTTAGTCGACTCAAATTTGTTGATTCAATAATGTTAATCATATGTTAATGGAAATGCAATAAAATTGCTCCTTTTGTGAATTCTTGTACATATTAAAACTGATCCATTGTCTTTGAAGATAGAATTTCCAATCAACTGAAGGGAAATCGTTCTTCACTCAAACCTTGTATTATTCAATGTATTTACCATGTTCCAACAGGTATGCTTTGCACGCTGTTCAAACTTCAAATGACATATTTATTCTAACCTTTATTAAAATGAATCTATTAAGTCAGAATCCCCAATTATCATTGACTATATACACCGTATTAGAGGTTCTTTACTGCATGTATTGACAATTATTAAATGATTAGTCTCTCCCATACTGTAGGTAAATTCATTCTGGGTATTAAGATAAACTCAATAGTCCTTCGACACCAGCTGTTCCGCGCTTTGACATCAACTACCAGAAAGGTCTAATGTGCTGATAGTTTCCAGGAATATTTCATGGTAATGATCTAACGGATAATGCTATCCCCTGTTGTTTGTTTCCTCAAAAGATTATTGAAAAATACCCCTTTTGGAATAACTAAGTTTGCTCGTTGGACTAAGCAGAACTTAGTGGATTTGTTGACTAAATTTTTGAATTTCGAATTTTTACTAGTACAGATTATTGAACCTTTTCGGAAACAACAACGTCAGGTATCTATCGCTGTATTTGATGTTCTTATACGTAAGGAAATCAATCACAGCACCTCTAAGGTATTTATTAATCATAATTTGAATCATGTTTTAAAGTTAGTATTAATTAGCTTAAAGAGCCCGACCTATCGGCATATGGTCCGCCATCTTGTTTTGGACAAATTATATGTCGCTGGTTTTTAGCAAGTCTTTTCACACTCGTTGCGCCAAGGAATGGCTTCACTCTTCATCCTTGTTTTATAACTTAGTGTGCTTTCCCATACATGTATCTAGTTGTTAAATTTTAATCAAACAAAACGTTACCTTCAACACGTGTTAAAATCGTACCAATAACATACTATATGAACTGGAATGTCCCCTTGAAATTCGTTTCCATAAATAATACCCCGATAGGACTGTCCTTTTAATGTTGTAACTTTCTCAGAACACAAGATTCATGATTTTAGAAGAAAACTGTAAGCTTCACCTTCAAATATTCTAAACTTCAATACACTGTTGTTACCAAACCGATCTCTAATTTGAGTATCTTCAACCAGTTGTTAAATCATCTTTTCTACACATATAATGTTCCCAAGTCAAAGGTATTTAACCTCGACAAGTCACGCGTGATCTTACGAGGTTGTAAGCAATAACATGATATCGCCAGACAACGTTTTAAAACACGTTTCCAGCTGATTGGTGTGATCAGATTTCATGATCCGATTATATCACGATAATCAAAGGATGTCGGGTTAACGGGACTCGAACAGGCTGCTCGCCGTCACCCAAGCTGTCATCCTCATTTGTCACGTGATTGTGATACAATATGGCTACAACTGTGGATGACGGGGACCATCTCAAACCAAAAAAGGACTATACTAGTAGTTCTTTCTGCTTTTGTGTATCATTGATGTAACAAAAGTTTTTACCTGAAAATGATCATCATTTAGATCTGGATGCAACCAACAAGGTTTCTCTATTCCTGCAGAAGAAAGGTCTCAGAGTTGAACAAACAGTACGTAGGAATATGAAAGCATTGAGAATTGTGATACCACAGTGACGCTGTTGGTATGATTTAGAGTTGGATTGTAAATTTACAAGGCTAGCATTTCTCTAATCGATCTTAAGATGTACCCTTTACACTAGGAAACAGGAACACTGTCAAATACTTCATGAAGTGATGTTAATATTAAATGTGCTTAACCCTACATTTTGGTAGAATAGTCACTAAACCCCACTTTTAATAATTACAGATTCATTAATTGTTACCAATATTAAATCAAGTATCTTTCACTGAATAAAGAAAAGTAGAAAAATAGAAACCATCACCAAACATGGCTACTTTCCAATGAGAACCTACCAAAGAGGAGCTCCATCACGCAAGAAGCGTAAGAACAAAGAGCAAGACAACACACACTTATTTCAATCCTAAATTCTCTTCAGGTGTCAACGTTAATCCCATTTTTCTCTAGAATCTAGTCAACAACACCATCAAACTTTACACAAAATCCCAAGCATTCGAATCCCTCCCCAATTACCCACTTCGGGAGGGTCAGGAAATCAAGCCTTTCATAAGGCTCGTTAGACAATTTCCCCTTTACAAACTTCAAAGCGATCAGTGTCGTTTTGATAAGAGGATTCCATAATTGCATAAGGCCTAGGTTGCGACCTTGTCGATGGTCTTTAATTTAGAAGATTTTCAAGCAAAACTGCCGACGTCTCAGGCAATTGATTGTGACCCTGGGTACCCCGTTAGTGGCATGGCCCCACCCGACCACAGAGGACAAGGACCTGACAGTGAAACGTGACAATAGCTCAGAGGTATGGTGACCTCATGATTTGTCGTTAGTTGTCCAGTTACTCGATGCGTTGTCGTTACGAAAATAATTATAGATAATGATAACGACAGTATTTAGATGAGGTTTTGAGACATTTAAGGTTGGTAGAGTCTCCTTGTAATTTTTCTGGCAAAAAAATCAGAGGAGGAAATCATTAAACTTCGTTTGCACTTTTCCAGTGTTGTCAGAAATCCTAGTGATAACGTCCAAAACCTGTGTACTTAAATACGCGTCTAGGAATCTTATCACACATGACAAGATATTAAGCACATGAACATATGGAAAATTTCCTTATAAGGACTGTGCAGTATGACAATATATGTATCAAAACACCCGGATGTGTATATTTCCAAGGTTTGAAGATCAAGCGATGGCAACTGAGATGATGAAGAAAATCAAATCCAATATCAAAGATTGTATTGGAATTATATATTCAATGTACCAGATACAGTTTTAGCATGTAAATTTAATTTTCAAGAATTTATATATAAGGCTCGTCTTCTATTCTATTGGTTGAATCGAGTGACAAATTTCAAGAAGTATAAGTGATGTTTCTGTCAAGAGGATTTGTTAAGGAAAACACAGAGGCATTGGATTGGCCGAGCAATGACTAAGAGAAGAGAAATCTATCGGAAACACATCCTTAATTAGGTTTTGATGCACTGACGGTTTTGAGGAAACATCCAGTTTTAATGTGTCAAAACACCTTGTATCGACCTACTTACATTCATAAGTGCTGATATTAATTTTCTCTTTGTCATGTTGTGACCACGCATGATTGAATATACGGATCGTAAACATAACATCACTTAACTGACACATTGTCTGTTTTATTTACATTGTTTCTGGATATCTTACATTCACGTGATTTTTTGCTTAAACGATATAAGTTCAATTCGAATGTAAAACACGTAACTTAAAATCAAAAGACTAACATTTAGTTCCTTAAATAAAAATAAACTTTACCTCAAAATATTACATACTTAACATCCCTAGATTAAGGTAATTTTTCCAAAATATATCTGCATAATGAATGCAAGAAAATTTAATTCTCAATAGTTTTTATGTACAGGCATACAGTCAGAATTAATTTCTCGAATATGTATGAATGGGCTTGCCTATTAACATTAAAATTTACATTCATATATACAAACACGTAGAAATTTTTACTCTTTGGGTTTAAATCGCTTTTGGGGAACTATAAAATACTAAACGAACGGAGCAATAATGCATTGTTAAAACAAATCGGATAAAGTGAAGATAATATATTGCTTTGATACCTAGTTTAGAAGATGCGTGCAGTAACAGTACATTTCGATTGAGTTACATGCACGATATATATTAATGAAATTACAAAGAAACAATATTGCATTATGCGAAATGTTCGATTTGCAAAAAACAGACACTTTTTGAAAAATATGGATTAAAGTTCTTACTTACTATTTATCAAATACTCATTTTTCAAATTTGACGAGCGCAAATTTAGCTGCAGAACTTTTGATTTTCTCGTCTCGGATTATTAACAAGCTGAAGTGTTTTAACAAATGCTGCCCTAGTTATATTAAATAGTACCAAACATTTGAGGTAGACTACACATCCAATGACATCATTTATATGCTTCATTGGTATAGGATGATCAATCGATTTCAGTTCCATATTTCAACAAAAGACACCCTGAAACAGCATTCATTAGGCGAAACTGTTCAGCGAGAGCATTTCTTTCTCTCATACAATGTATGTCAGTGCAATCCTTCTAAACCGACATCCTTTTAATCTGACTGACACTTAACTGACATATACAAACATTTCGTCCAAAACATGGCATTATTATGTAAAAAAATACCCATTGATTTAAATGCATCACTTTTGTCCGTCCAAATGTAGTATTGGTTTTAAACGTGTACGATGTACTATCTCTTCGTTTAAAACCTCCAAAACATAAGTTTTGCTGTTGTCTATTTCTATCACCTTGACCTTACCGTTTGCCCCGAGGTGACGGTGTCAGACCATTTATGTAACATTATATATTGCCTTTATTCAACAGGGCGTCTTGCAGTTTGCTGTTGGAGATATGCACGTTGTAGTTGTGGACATTAACGTGTCCCATTACAGAGAGTCGAGGAAGCTTCAACATTGTCAGAACACTTCAGAATCGAAAGTGTATGTATTTGATGAACACAATGTTCATGAATGTTCGTTCCCCATCTATATGAACACAGCAACAAAATACATATTTGAAAGGTTTTTCTAAAGGTATGAATGTATTTATATATATGGTGTACAGAATATGTATATTAATATATATTAATATTCATGTGCATAAATATGGATAAAAAATGTTTATTTGTAAAGAGTTGGTAACTAAATCATAGATGTGTATGTGCATAAATATATGAATGTATACATTTACTATATGAAGATAAAATTTCACATTTCCTAGTGTACACAATCATTATGTATGTATGTATGTATGTATGTATGTATGTATGTATGTATGTATGTATGTATGTATTTACTTTTTGCACGTACAAAATGTATTTACTATGTTTACACACAATTGATCCATATTACATACGATCCATGATTTAAGAGGTTTGTTGCGATCAGAACTACTTTGAACTAAGTGATCGAAAGATGGTTACTTTACTTCTCGTAAAGAAGTCGAGAACATTTTAAACATTTTATATTAATGTATTATTAAATGAAGTTTAAAAAGGTGTTTTTCTCGTGAGAAATAATATTTCATTTTATCAATTTCCCTCTGACACCCGAATAAAATATGGCTGCTATTTGTCAACTCCCTCTCAAAATAGTACTTTTTTAAGGTTAAAGTTTATTCAATAGCTAATGCTATTTTCGGAAGTAAAAATGTTTACTATAGATATTTATCTACATTTGGAAATCAATGATAAAAATCTGAAGCAATCCATCCATAAAGAGCTTTAAGAGGATTCATAACATCTCCAATGGGCGTTCTAAATTTCACCTCAGTGGACAACCTAGGTGTTCAAAAGAAAGCTAAATTTTATCACCTAAAGGACTTCTGTTCGGCATACCTGCATATGCTACAGCATTTCTATTAGACGCTCTATCTGCACTTAAGTTCTAATTGTACGTAAAGTGTTAGTCGTATTGGCTATTAGAGTGGTAATTTTCAAGTCATTTGTGACATGTTAATACGAAGACATGTATGAATATACTCATGTCTGTAAATGTTTGTTAGTAAATCCACAAAACATGTAAATGTTCCTGTTAAAGATACTACAAATAGCAAACCGTATTCAAAATGTTATATATCCGTCAAAACAGTTTTCAATGGGCGTGGTTGGCGAAACATTTCTTGCTATCGTAGATCACAATACGGTGTTTGCCATCATTCGAACTGTCAGGCATGAAAGGGAATTACAAGATCAAAGAAGCGAGTATAATACGACAGAGTGTGGAGGAAATATCATTATCACATAACGAATGATAGCCGTGCTCCGTGAAGCAAGGACTCCCGCAAGGCTGTCCTCTTTCTCCCTTCTTCTTAACATAACTTGATGTGACACTTTGTCTGAAGGGCCGGATTTATCAGGCCACCCTATGTCGACTTTGGCGGTCTCGAAGAAAGATTACAGAGACCCAAAGCCCAGGCCTCATTATATAGCATCCCGGTTTATGAATGGAAATGTGTTTTTATGAATGGATAATGCGTATTGTTGTGCGTAGATTTGACACCTGTGAAAGGTAGATGTGTTACAGTCACCTTGAGTGGGGTTTTATATTGTAACAGAAGAGTTTACCAACACGCGCCGCTCTGAATCGGACCCCTTCATTTTAAAAATGCTTGCCATTACATCAGGCTTACAGCTCGAACCGTCAGCTCCTGGCACAATAAAGTCAACACTAATGAGACATGGCAAAAATACATGTCAAGATTTTTTTGAAAAATAGAAAAAATCGAAATCATAATGCTGAAACACCTGCGTTTGGAGTTTTTAATGGAAGAAATGACATGATTATTTCACTCAATGTAACAGGTGTAAAATTAATTTGATTTTGATGGGTGCGTTTTCAATTATGACCATCTTTACAAATGTATTGAAATATTCAGTTTCATGATGACCATATATACAGGTAATCGTCTGCACGTGTAAGATGTACAATCCATACCATGAATTCAGGGATCGACACAACCTGCTGTCCGAGTGCTGAAATTCAATTTAAAGGTTTTATGTTTGTGGCAACTGCGTGTTTGCTAATGTTTATTTATATTTTCTTAATAAATAATGTCTAATTTTGTCATTTCCCAAATGTTCTTGATTTAAGCTTCTCGACTGTTTAAATTTATTTAGATGATTTCGTATTTGTTCAACTGCTTTGTCACCGCCTTTTTTACGTGTTTACTGGTTATGTTTTAATATTTCGTTCACGATAATACTTGCGCGTGTTCGACTAATTTATATATATCACATATATGCATCTAATCAAACGTATTACGTAGTAAGTGATTTTTGAATATAGTACCAGGTATTATAAAGATTAATGCAAAGACGTATATCAAAGACGTATATTATCAAAGACGTATATACGTCTTTGGTTAATGTGAGTTTCAGCCATCAGTACTTACATCCACAATTTTAGACCATTGACACTATCTCCAGACATCGAAAACTAGAGTTAATTGGTAAATAAACACTGAGTACTGTGTTTATGTCCATCGTTTGTTTTGACAATAGTGTTTGCGAAAACATTGACCAATGCAAGTTTGACGCATCCCTTTTGTTATTTCTTTAAATAAATAGATTTATATTTATATACATTCTATATACTGTATTATATCGACTTGTAGTTCTATTTAATAATATGCGGATATTTTTATGTTGGATATTTTATCACTATGTCAATGAATAAAAATATACTTTTAATTAAAATTTCAAAATACACATTTATCCCAAAGCTTTTCGTCAGTATAAGGTGAACGGTTATCTCTCTTTTCCTTATTAACAAGAATCATAACAGATACATTTTCGAAAATGCCTTCAACCAAGACGGAAAGGAAAACAGAAATATCATCTAAATTAAAACAACAGTAAAGTAGCATTGTAAGAAATGTTATCTATTCAGGCCACAGTGTCAACATCAAACAGTTTGTCAAACAAAAGTGCAAGTGCAATCGATGAGGTGTTGGTAAACACTGCGGGATCCTCACAGAGATGTCACAGTGTCTTATTGGATCTAAGGTTAAGTTGAGGTTATAGAAAGGGTCAGCGCATCGATCAGGAGTAAAAGAGTATTACAACAAAAAAACAACAGGGGGTGGGAGGGAAAGGGGGGTTATATTTGCTGATCCGCGGCACGAGCTAGCTGAAAGATTGGCAGCAAACTTCCTCCTCTCCAGGGAGCAAACACCACATTCCCTATACAGTTAAGTTGTTGTGTTTGAAATTCTCGAACAAGTGTTAGGATTAGTGTGACACTGAACGCAAACCTAAAACAAGACCGTGAAGTGCACGGAATGGATAGTGCACACAGAATTGGGGACTGACGCCCTGTGCAACAGCTGGAGGTGTTGCTGCTGCACCTCCTCGACTGCCTTCATCTGCAGCTCCATCTACTGCAGCTTCAGATCTAGGGCAATCCTGCTCCAATATTGACCCAGGGTCTCGATTCAGGACCCCTTCTCCCATATTGTTGGCTGGCTGCATGTGTGCTTCCCACACTTTGAGGACAAACAGAAGGTCTTGGGACACTTCCTGTTCCCTGATCGAACTTGCTCTAGTTCTGAACCCGGAAAGACGGAGGCAAAGACGTGTGGAAATTGGCTTATGGGAGGAACCGATAAGTGACCGCTCATAATTTGCACAAGTTGGGCTTTCATAAGACGGTTAATGTTGTGTGTGAATGGCGGATGTTTCTTGATAAAGCAAACATGCAATTATGTTGGTTCTGCTGTGTTAACGAGTGTTCATGTGCAATGCCTCACGATTCTCTCGCTTAGGAAGAAGAGAAGTTGAAACGGTCCACTGACGGGCAATTGTTGATAGATCAAATTACAAGTTCAGAAATAAAAGAATCGTCTCTTTACCGAACAGCTTGATTTTTATTTGTTTACCTTTGCTTATGTGTTAAGGTTCTTAATCTCTATTTTTGAAAGAAGAGAAGAATTTATATGAAATGAAACTTGACAGGTCATACATGGGAAGTATGATTAAGCCGCATGTCGTTCATCGGTATATGACATCGGTATATGACATCGGTATATGACACTTTCGAAATTTTCTGTAGCTTAGCTCATTGACCATATTCAAATGTCTTATTGACTTGGAAAACGACACACATTGACGATAACATAGAGCTAAACAGAATGCAAAAATGAGTCAACTGATTTTCTAACAACCAAATCTAAAAAACAAGTTATTTCATGTGGCAAACAGACAGATTTATGTCTGCGACGAGCGAGGAGACAATGGAATAATATATGGTCGACAAGTTGTCAATACAGTGACGAAGATCTCGCTTCATGTTGGACAAACGGTATATCTGCCATCATAGAAATCAAAATATAGACATCAATGACGTACGAATTACGTCAAAAACATCTTCATTGATGGTTAAATTATGATTGATTGCTTATTTATTACCGTCTTCAGCAAGAAAGATTCTCCATTGTTAAATCTGTCTATTCACACGTTTGTTTTAAGCCTGAAGGGTAATTATCAAATGACAAGCCAAATACCTTATGATAAATGGATCACTTCCGGTAACCGGAAAGACAAACAGACAGGTGAAAAAGGCCAAAAGTTAAGGCAGATATGATTAGTTCGCAATTGATGCGTTGATCCCTGTCTTAATATATCAACTCAATAACAATTTCGTACTTGAAATTAAGATTTACATCATTTTAGGATTTATAATAGAATGCAAAAACTCTAATTCGGCTGCAATTGCATCCATCAAGATGATAAATTTACAAAGGTAAACCTTCAATTAAGTGATATATAACAGACATACACATATCCACCGTAAGAGGAAAAAGGAAACAGGTATATAAATTCTGATTTTTTCATTTGGGTAACTCTGTAAAAAAAACTTGTTAATACAAAGAAGCTCTGATTGTTATATGATGTTATTACTTACTAACTCCCTTCCTACTTGGGGATTATTTATTTATTTCTTTATTTTATCAATTTATCAAGTATAAATTATACTGTCGTCGAAAACTTGAATCAAGTCATCCAATTGATAAATACTGAGACAAAATCTTTTCACAAGATTTGATTTTTCATAAAGCATTGCTCTTGAATATAAAATTATATGTTTGGAATACAATCACATATCATCGTATGTACTCCTAAGAAATATATGAAAAATGAGTATTAATCTATCATTTTGTATCAATGTTTAAAGAATACAATGACCTAGGGCAACATATCACGTTTTTGAACTAAGACCTAAGAACTAAGCTGTTAGGCCTTCATTAACACCATCTGTGTTGAGTTCCAAAGACGATGTCTACTAATGGCATAACATATGTACTATATTATCAGTATCCGGGGAAAGACCGCTTTACTAAAATTAAATTGCTGATGATTGTCATTATTGATAACACAAACTTTTTTCAAATTGTTGACGTCTTTCCTCGAATAAAAATTATCATTTAGAAGAAATATTTGTGTAATACCCGGAACACACGATGACGTCACATTGAGTCATTTCATGAATACATGTACTGCCTTAGGGTATTTCTTAACCTGATCATTCTTTTGGAAATAACTTGGAATCACTTTACGAAATTGTTTTCGGAGTACAATAGGACTCGAGTCATGTAGAAACATACAAATTGCGCAAATAAAATCTATGAGTGAATTTAAAGGCTTTTATGAGATCTAATGAGAATGTGATTGGTAAAAAGTAGATTCAAAGTATTCGAATGACAATGCTTCACACGATACATTGCTAAATGTGTTCGACTATTTGAACATCATAATATCATCAAGTAATATTTTTTATATCTGTATATACTTGCAAATGCTGTCATAGCAACATGTCTTAATCTTTCAATTCAACTTTTGTTAACTGACTAATATTTCTATATACCCAAGGTATTTTATACATTTCACGTTGTAGTTTACGTATTCATGCATCCTTACTAAATAATGCATTTTGATAAAGATGTTTCTAAATTATACAGCAACTATTTCATTTCCGTGACCAATCTGATAGCTATTTTTCGTGTTATAACTTTTATCTTTTAACCTTGAAGAGAAGAGGAAAGACGTTAGAAAAACCTGATCCGGTTCGATAGAGAGAGAAAGCATATCGGTACCGTCTGTACCCTGCCCTACACGTCAGTTGCAAGTTTTATCAACGTCAATGCTTATTCATGGCCTAGCGGTCAAATGGTCTTAGTGCTGTGGACATGGAATAATATGTAATCAGTGTCGCCATATCGTCCTGACACAAGACGTATCCTTTAACGTCATATAGATCATTAGTCATCCGGAAAACATCATAATTTTACATGGGACTTTTTGTATGATCATAGAGATATCCCTGAAACAGCATTATGGGTTAGGTAGTTGACAGTCAATTTATAAAGTTATGTGAATATGTTTGATATGATGTCTTGCTTACAGTAAACATAGATAAAAGTAGTCGCCGGTGAATAGTACCAGGAACCAAAATATAATAACCTGTCATGGTACATGACAGATACATGTTTCCTACGACTAGTTGTGATGTCCCACTACACGTGACCAGCAACAGGAACGATAAAAAAACATTACAAACGACTGATTCCAAAATTGTTTTAAGGCGGTTCACTTTCAACTATCGTTTATTGGCAATGTTCAACGTTTGATTTGGTTTCTTTGTTCACCTTTTAGTATCTCTCTACATCTCTGTTCTATCTTATTCATTTCCCACTGTCTTGTTTACTTTCGTTATACTTTTGGTTTATCTCAACATACATAATGTAAATCTTCATTCTGCGTATTTCTAAATTTTCGCTCTATATCTTAGTGATGGCCGGTAGGTTATTCTCAATGCAATTGCAACTTAAAACACTGTTTCAACCTTATATATATTTTATCACATATATTTTTGCACATTAATCCTTGCAATCTTTCAATTTCTCACGATCAGTTTGTTTTTTTCGCATATAATAACATATTTTATAAATTGTGTCGTCCTCCCAAATATTGTATATGAAATAATCTTATCGTGTTATAATAACTTAGATATATCCGAAAGCATGTAACAGTTAAGAAAACAATACACATATCTATTATCTCTTTCTCACGACGTTTAATCATTTGAAATAAAGAATATATAGTCCTTTCAAATTCTCTCTTAAGGTATTTGTATAATTCGACATAAACCATTCTATAGGGTCTGCAACTGTCCTTGCTCAAGAGACAGATCTTTAAAAATGAAGTATTATTGGCATCCATAATGCAAAACGTACGACCCTTCTTCCTAAAACAGTGGTGTAAGACAGGGCGCTCACCTTAGGCTTTTTCTCTCAAGTATGATGGACAATTTCCCAGGTCCAGGTCACCTGGGGATTAACCTTTTCATCTTTAAGAGGTTTGTGATATGTTAGGACTGTCTTTTATTCTCACTACTTGAAGTAAAATGGTAAAACTTATATATTACAAATGACAACAACAGGATGTTTAAACCAAGGATTGAGTGCTTTCTCTGATTTTGTTAAAAATTTCTTGATTCAATGTTTGCACTTGTTTGAATTAATCACTGAAATATTTCTCAATGGCAAAGATAAAGGTGGTATCTCAAGAGTTTTGTTTAGTAGGAAATATCTTCCAAGTTTTCCTGTTTTTTAATCGTCATTACATACAGCATAGATATGCAACACTCCAGGAAGAGACGGACTTCCGAAACGGATCTTATTGGTCAAAACTCCGAATAAAACCACCCGACTCAGCCAATAGGAATGAAAGGAAATTGTGCATCGATTATCCAAGCTTAATAGTAGAGATAGGTATACGTCATATTTTTATCATTCGTGGCTTTTCATTTAAGCATTATTAAATTGAAAATGTACTGATATCATTAACCGGTTGAAGGTGTGTTGTTCAGTGTTGGATTTGGAAAGAGGAAATTCAAGTGAGACGGTAATCATTTAATTCAAGTGCTGTGTAAATGTCCGATCGGAAAGATGTGAGGTTTCCTACATTTCACGCATGGCGGGTACAAACACTACGTAAACTTGACACTACCTCATTGTAAGGCTTTGTCTTCTCCTCTCTCCAGGATATTCAGTTGTAGCTATACGACGAGATATACTTATCAATGTTCAAGATAGTACAGAACTATACCAAGAAAGATCAATAGAAATTGTGACACATAATAAAATGAAAAAAAAACATATAGGAAATGTCATTATTGCTTTCTATTCATGTTATAGACTCGCCTAGGCTTTGTGATAAGTGTAATAATAATGTAAATATGTAAGAGCAGAATAAGAGAGTTATCTGCATATCAAAGTGAAGAGAACAACGTGTATAAAGACCGGGTGAGCTAGTTACATAACCAAGTACCACGGACAGTAACTCTACTATTTGTGTATTGTTTTAATGACACTATAGTTGATATATAAATGTAGCTGAACGTCTTATGTTGAAAAAAATCGTTCATTTACAGCCAAGGCGTCATTTAATTTCTTAAATGCATATCGCATTTACTTGCTGCTGTAATTGAAAAATAGTAGCCAGTCATTACGATATAACGATTCAACCTTTAACAATTAATAGGCTTAACACATGCTATCAATGTCGAATGTGTGATGATGTGATTTATTCAATCATTGCATAAGTTAACATTTGATAGCCACTATGTCATCTGATCTGGACACATGGTAATTGACATGTACATCAGGTGACCTCCTCACCATACCGTGGTGACGTAAGAATCTCCGCTAACTTATCGGATGTACATCTTGAATGAGACCACTCCTTTAGAACGATTTTTTTCTACAACATTGAAACGTGTGGTTAGATCCTAGGATTACTCCGAACGATGACTTACGTGTTAATGAGAAAGCCTCTTTCATTCATGAAAACGGCTTTTCCCGCACACCTGTCACAAAAGTCTCCCGATGTGTGACTATGTGACAAGAATGCTTACAACAGTTGGGAAGAGAGAGTCTGGTATTTCATTTATACTGGTAAAAATGTTTTTCAAAGATAAATGTATAAGTGATGATAATAAAGAAGGTATGTCAAAAGTAGGTTGTACTTATCACTAAAGAAGCTTTTGACATTTTGTAGGTGAGGAGTATTGCATAAATCAAATATAATAATAGTTGTAGCACCAGTAAAAGAAAAGGTGGTGGTAATATTGTGGTAGTATGTGTTTGTATTAGTGGTAATAGTATTACTTGATGTAATGGTAGTAGAAGTTGTAGCAGTACTAGTAGTAATAGTAGTAGCAGTAGCAGCAGTAGTAGAAGAAGTAGTGGTAGTAGTGGTAGTTGTTATTAGACCATTTGCATTTTATTTATTTATCGGGCATTTCAGATTTACACAAACATATTCAATCCAGCATTAATTGATACATAAAGCGATACATCAGCATTTTCAGTAAGTCACGCTACAGCCAGTAATAGATAAAATCAGCTTTAAGTCACATTTGAGATAAAAGAATGTTTTCAGAAAGCACATAAAAGTCAACATACAATGTATATCTTGAGAATAAAGAAGCACTCTACTGCAACAAGCTCCATTAAAGTTCTCTTTAGCAACACGTATCATTTATTATCATCAAGTATTTTAAAGACTGCGAGTTAGCTATCATTCCATCTAGTGACTTACAATTTACAAACATACTTTTATCACAAATAAAAATCAACAAAATACATCTAACTACAGTCAGTATTTTACAGTTCTGTACCCCACCACATGGTATTAAATGTCCATACTATTTGCAATTCGGAAGATACTAGGTTCGTTTTTACCTTTAAATTAATTAGCTTTTAATTACAACTATCAACATTTTTCAACGATAAATTAAGTGTTTATGAAAGTAGAACATTTCATTCTTCTGTCAAGGGACTCATCGGGTTTTATATCTTTATTATGTTTTTCAACATTTAAATTAATATTCTGAGAGTTCACAAAGTATGTACTCGTTAAATTCCTAGAGAAAAATAGAATACCATATAAGATCTATGACGTCAAGAGGAAATGGGTCCATTAAAGGAATCAATAAATTGTTAAATGAATATCAATTGTCTTCTTCAAATATGCCTTTTCCATCATTGACTTCATCAGGTAAAATGTTTGAAGGTTATGTCATAAACATTTGACAATAAACATAGTGCAAGCAGTAACCATAACAATAGATCAGTTAAAAGAATGTATACATTGATACTTAAAAAAACCCCACGTGAATGTAATTGGTAACTTGTCCAAGGCACCTTCTTCGCATATTTGCTGCTATCACTAAACACAATATATAAATAGTTATGACATTATATACTCATACTACAATTGTTAGACAAATATATTATACTTGATGTGTAGAAAATTCCATTTTATATATTAAACTTAACAATGATAATAAATACGGAATCTATACAACGGCGTTACATACAATACTATTTCGTACATCAAGACTAAAGTTCTTATACCCTCTGGCATAGCAATTCCTTAAAGATAATATTCTTGACTTGTAGGACACGCATGATAACACCAAAAGCATCACATTATGGAGAAGTATTGACTGCCAGTGAAAAGGTAACTTTAATGCAAATCGGTTCAATAGGAAGTGAATACGATAATAGTATGAGGACGTTTTTTTAATCTACAAATGGTACATTAAAAAACTTTAGAGAGTTTACCTCGGCTGGCCCGTCAGCGTATTTTAATCTGAAGCCGACAAAAGATCAGTTTGAAGTTTACAGTGTTTGAAAGGTACGTGTTATAACGGTTATTGTAGTCTTATCAACTGTTCTTGTAAATGGGCCCTGTGATTTCGTCCTCTAAACTTATGCCTTGTTTGGTTTTCATTTCAAATTTTTTGCGTTATATATTTGGCATTTAGTGTTTAATATGTGAAACGTATTGATATCAGCATATTTGGTATTTTGACACGTATGTATTTTGAATAAATACTATAAAAAAGACGGATTGTCTCATTGAATATGTTTTCTAGTTTTATCTCAAATTGACGTTTTTACAGGCAGTTGTATCAATGGTGGAAACGTGTTAAATTTTCTTCATCTATCTCTGTATCATCACATTGTATCCAACTTTACCTCCAGTCTCTCTTACGCTAAGTGCAATTCCGTATCCGTGACAAACGACAAAAGTTATGATATTTATCTAATGATACCTTTAAATTGCTTGTCTTGTGACAGAAATGATAAAATCGTATTTGAACCCCATTTCGTTGCTTTTGACAATAAATTAGTGAACTAAAGAGCGTGGATGAGTAGGTCCCGAAACAATTACAAAAGAAATACCACGTGCATTCGTCAAAGCTCTAACTCGGGTGCGAATACTGCCTACTGCAAAGGTATATTTACTTCTTGATTAACTGAAACCTGCCCTGGACTGAATGCAAAAACAAAACGGCAAAATGAATAGTTTACATTAAGCGGTACTTACATTCAGAAAATAAATGAAGGTAGAAAATGTCAACAAAGGGAGAAAAACATAGGCATAGAGTAGAACCCTGCCAAAGACAAAGTATAACGATATTTAACACTCGTTAGTCGATGCTTATCGCTTCTCTAATAATCTCCCCTTCCACATATGTAAATCAGGCTCACCTTTGACCCCAACAAACGATACATTAATTCCCGTATACTTACAGAAAAGCTTCATTAGATTTATACCACCGTGTTATTTCCGTATCCTACCACTACAAATGCACGTCAGGTATATAGGATTACCAGGCTTGACTTTCGCCTGTCTAAGTGATTAGCTTCTGTGCTCGCTGTTCTTGTCGTTAGGGCGACATCTTTTAACACATACGTGGTAAGTGTTCATGGGCTTTGGTACACATTGAAGAGCAGTAGCACATCTAATTATTGGCAGAAAAAGTACCCAGGAATTTTGGAGAATGAGTGAATGCAAAGAATTATCTGTACAAGTACTTGTTCTTCACATTCCTTCCCTTTGTGATGGAAATATTGTTCTTTGTATCTATAGCTGACATTGGTAACACTTGTAATGTCTGGTAGTAGCTTGTTTGGCATGCTAGGCAAGCTGTATGCCGATTAATTGGATTACCAACATGTCAGTGAGGGGTGTTATATTTTTAACTGAAAGCTCATCATTCAATTGAGTATGTGATGTGTAGTCATTCGGATTTAAAAATGAATGAATTATCAAACTAAATGCAAATCGTGCGACAAGAGGAGATTTTCATTTCGAGAGTCATTCTATTTCTATTAAATGAATACTTCAGTTTGGGCCTGTGTAATTATTTTCACCTATTCTTACGACATAACAGTAAATATCTCTTATTCAAATATGTCGGTTCACATTTACTTATATCATTTCAACACCATGCATCTAAATCTAAAAACATATTCCTATGAAACCGTCAACCAGAACACAAAATTAAACAAAGTTTTTCATATTGCAACATACATTCTTGTTAGTGAAATTGTCACTCAAGAGAAACGTCTTAGTCAACAATTCACCGTACATATCTCACGTAGCGAACACCCTACCAACCAAAGCATGTAAAGTAAAACATGTATTAGTTATTTATCGACATGATTACGGCCATTTGTCCATCGTAACAGTTCCTAACGTGTTTTAAACCCATCAATGTCTTGAAAAGGTGATAATTGGTTTCCCTCAACGAAATGTTTTGTAGGCTTTGAGTGATTAATATCACATTTGTCTAAAAGTTCCGAAAAGAAAACTGTTTATTGAAATCCCGACAAACAATGTGGCATATTTATTGCCGGGTGCGTAACAACACATAAGATAAGCGTGAGATATACATATAGTTATTTGAAGGTAGACTGTATTTAACATCTGAAACAATATCAGTAACTACGCTGACTGAATTAGATTCGTTAAATGGAATATGATTCTAAGTTAAACAAAATATCATAAAGCTTTGAAGATGCACTCTTACTATCTCATTTCTTGACAAAATGAACCCGGAAAGACCATACATGTATATTTTGAAGGAGAAAAAAATTGACTTGAGTGATCCATTTTTACCCCATAAAAATGATTTAGCCAAGAAAATATCTACATTCATAGATATTCAATGGACGTCAAATAAGTTACGTCGGGTCATGATCAACAGATACTCATTAAACGTACGGTATATAATAATTTGTGTAAAATATACAGGAACTTTAAAAAGACGGTCTTTGTCGTCAGTGATATAAAACAAACATATATACGTATTGATTTCAAAATCTAACATACTCTCTTTTTTACTCTCCCTTTCACATACCCATCTTTTTTATTCTAACAGTTCCTCAGTCATCCACATATATTACGTGCTTTTATAGTTAACTTAACCAAACATATCTAACATGGTCTTATGGTAAAATCAATGATACACACCCACATATTCCATACTCTCTTAATCAACTCAACCATCAACGTCTTACATACTCTCTTAACGGACTCAACCACCCACATCTTCCATACTCTCTTAATGGACTCAACCATCCACATCTTCCATACTCTCTTAATTGACTCAGCCATCTACATCTTCCATACTCTCTTAATAGACTCAAACATCCACATCTTCCATACTCTCTTAATGGACTCAACCACCCACATCTTCCATACTCTCTTAATGGACTCAACCACCCACATCTTCCATACTCTCTTAATGGACTCAACCACCCACACACACCTTCCATACTCTCTTAATGGACTCAACCATCCACATCTTCCATACTCTCTTAATGGACTCAACCACCCACATCTTCCATACTCTCTTAATGGACTCAACCACCCACACACACCTTCCATACTCTCTTAATGGACTCAACCATCCACATCTTCCATACTCTCTTAATGGACTAAACCATCCACATCTTACATACTCCCTTAATTGACTCAACCACCCACATCTTACATACACTCTTAATGGACTCAACCACCCACATCTTCCATACTCTCTTAATGGACTCAACCACCCACATCTTCCATACTCTCTTAATGGACTCAACCATCCACATCTTCCATACTCTCTTAATCGACTCGACCATCCAAATCTTCCATACTCTCTTAAACGACTCGACCATCCAAATCTTCCATACTCTCTTAAACAACTCAACCATCGACATTTTCCATGCTCTCTTAATCATCTCAACAATCCACATCTTACTTCGTTTTTAATCATCTTATCCATCCACATCTTACATTCTTTTTTCATCACCTCAACCATCCACAACGTGGTATATTTGGCTAAATCAATTGTTTGGTTGGGGTAATTTTGAAACTATAAAAGCCATTTACAAGTGAATCATAGAAGCTATCCATTTTAACCACCATTTCCAATATGATGAGTTTAGGATTTCGTGTTTCTTTTGGTGTACACTAAAGTTAACTCAACCATTCACATCTAACATGTTCTCTTAGTTACATCAACCATCCACATCCTTCATGTGTTACCACATCAATCAACCATACAAATCATCATTCCACATGCTCTTGCAATTCACTCAAACATCCACAAACTAGGCTCTACCAGTTCCGTTCAATTTCCATAAGTTAAATTTTTGCATCCACTTTTAGCTGGCAACATGAACGGCAATGTAATGACTTTTTAAAACATTTCTTTAAAAAATCTGTTTTCTTTAAAAAGAACTCAAGGAAGAAATTGTGAATGTATTCAACGTTTGTGATTTCCAGAAATGAAATGGACATTATGGACATGTGTTGAAGACATAAACAGATCATTGCTAATACACAAGGAAGCGTTTAAGTAGACACTTATGTTTGCGTAGACATAAATCATTCATAGCCTCAAAATACACATACACGTTGTTACAGTATCTACTTATCATATCAATAGCCTATTGATTTTAAACAATGGCAATCCGCCGGGGCCAATGAATTTTGTTGATCAACACTTCCGTCTTGTTGCTCGTTTCTTAAGACGCGTAATTTGATTGGCTGATTGAGTTCACTTATGAGTCAAGGTCGCTGGTCAACGACTTGTGTGGCCAAGTTTCGACTTTTCTTGCAATGAGGTCAATAAAGGGAGATAACTCGTATCAAAGATTAAAGGCTCAATTGGAATTAGGCATGCGAGCACAATCTACCTGATCGGCAAATGGGTTTGCTTGTTCTAGTGGTAACGTTTACTCTTAGAAATGACTCGAATGCCTATGGTAATAACGCCTCGGCCTTGTTTGTCTTGGGGATTTGAGGGCCGAAAACCCGCACAATAACAAGAAACAAAGCAAATTCTAGTATTTGGGGTAGCATTTGATCGGAAATGAGAAGAGAAGAACAATTAAAATGTTGAAAGAATGGAGCATGACGTGCAAAGTTTGTAAACAGTTCCGACATGGGGAGATGGTGTCTGGAAGCCTCAACACGTGTGGTTAACAGTTGGTATATACACAGAGCACACGGTGGCCTCGCCAATATTACAAATGTCTGGCGACTTTGAAAACGTTGTTAGAATAATTAGAACCCTCAAACGTTAATTTGCTTAAAGAATTAAGATTCACCGTTTGTTGTTCCATGAAGTGTTAAATTGAAAGCGTTCTATTTTACTTACAAGAAATCTGTAATCTTGCATCTTGCATAAATTGATATAATGATTGTTGTTGAGTCCTAAATAATCACTTCTTCTTTGAGTTTTATAGTTTGAAGCACGATTTTTTGATGGATTTGATATGTGACTTTTCTTCAAGGAAATGAGAAGTCTAATCTAGGTAGAACTTAATTTGTTGTATTGCATGTTTAAATGAAATAAAGTAAGTTTATATGAAAACCTATTAAAACTAAAAGGACACACTAACAAAAAACAGTTGAATTGATTATACAATGAACTTATGCTTTAGTTGAGTATTGTTTATGATGTGTGCACAATAACAAGCTGAAAATTTAAAAGCCCTGGGGATATCATGTGTCCATGACCTTCAAAAATACTTATGTCTGGTGACCTAAATTCGTTGACATATTTCCGGGAGAGTTGCTACATTACGGGTAAATGTCGTCGATATTAGCACACATTTCACCGCGGTCATGCTCACCATTTTGACATATTATTTTCTCCCTGAGAAAGTTCCCGAAATTACAAACATTTTGTGAGCCACGCCAATCGACACTCTCTCAAACTCCTTCTGAACCCTATACCATGATAATTGAATTACGTCATATTTGCCCTACATTGCGGTACTTTCCTATGAAAACTGTTCAACACAATGCACCAATGAAAGTGCCTTCTCTGACGTCCGCACGATGGATGTCTATTTGCCTGCAAGCCTAATTATGATTACTTTAAGGATACTTTAGTACGTTTCTTTGATGTTTTATTTGTTTTTATTATATTCTGATAATAGATATCTGATGACATACTACACTACCAAATAATACATGTGTGAAAAATAAAACTCATTTACACTAATTATAACTTATATATTCATATTTCATATGCATGCAGACAATATACTGAACAAATATGTTTAAAACTTTGGGATCTTTATGATTGATATCTCATCAGTCTCTAAATAGATATGCATACTATTTTAGAAATATTAAAAGTTACATAACCCAAATCTGTGTCAAAAGGGAAATGTCGTGTTTGAAGTAAATGTTGCACCCTGTCCTGCCATGGTCGGCTGTATGACATCACAATACTTTTACATCATCAAGCAATGACATCACAATACTATAACGTCATGAACATGATATCGATACAATGCTATGCAAATACTGAAAGTGTTATTACAGTGTTGTGTTCAGAGATAGATATTTTTCATTTAAATCTTATGGAGAATGATTTGAGATGATAAAAAATTTAATAAAATATTTCAACACTCGTTGATAAAAGTTACAAATATCCGAGGCAAACTTTTATCAACTCTTGTTAATATTTAAGATACCAAAAGAAACTTATATCTCCCTAACAATTTTGATTTGATATGAAAATAAGCTACAAAGGTATGATTTAGACCATGCACAAAACCCAGAGAGACACACACACACACACATATATAAACACATACCTACACATATACGTCTGTAAGGCTGAGGCTCGGGGAACAGGTGGGTCAAATTATCCTCTCCACCTGAGCGTGACCTATTACTTATTTATAATGATACTGGTGCCTATTGTCATGTTTCTTGCCTTCACCTCACCCTGGAGTGATAACAAAACTAGGGGCCTTCACGATTGTCAAGAGACTAAGCGCTGGTGATTAAGCATGGTATTAATGACGAAATAAAACATGGCCTTTTGGCCCAATACACCTGCATATAATCAAACGTCTGCTTAAGCTCTCAGTGATAGAGGGGAGGAGAGTATTATTATTCCATTTCATCTTCATATCCAACATGACGTGCATATTTTGTGTGAAATTACCTGTGCCATGTGATGTATACCTTAGTTAATAATTACCTGTGTATTTCTACCTACCTGCCTACCTACCTACCTACCAAGCACGTGCTAGCACATTGATAGTCATTGTAAGGAACGATTCAAAATAGTCATCAAACACATGGCAAATAGCTATTCATCTAACACGTATCATATCTTCATTCTTCTTTCAATAAGGTAAAATATGTCGAAAGGAGAAACATATGATTAGAATACAAGGCTCCATCAACTTTCCCTTTCATTTGAGTAAAATATGTTGAATTTAGAACCATGTTATTACCATATGATGCCCTTATAACTTGTTAAATTGAAACCTGTCACCTGTTGAAGTGACTTGTTTAATATTATACAGGTGTTCCCATCTACATAGAAGTAGGATTTTTTTCTGTTTATGCAATTATGTATGGTTTGTGATTTATATACTTCATAACGATTACCTATGGTATGATTTCTCTTTACTATAGTATTGTGTAGAATAATTCACGCATCCACTGAAGTCAATGTCTTTGTTTTGGAAAATGACGGTTATGGAAACATTTAATTTTGAACTATTATATTGCTTTCTAAAATTGATAAATGACATTTGTAAATAAAATCAATGTATCATTATCATATAAAAAAAGTGGCAATATCGAAAAACGACAGATGCTTTATCTATGTCACCACACAAAACTTGTATTAATAGAATTCAGGAAATTATTTCTGTTTGCAAATACTTGTGTTTAAAAAGTGTGTAAAGGGTAGAAAATTGTCCCGCATCCACCCTTCAAATACTATCGGTATTCCCCGCCTCACGCAGAGAGGGGAAAACTTCCAGTCTGATAATCATTCCTCGTACCATGCGCGCCACAAACGCTACAAAACCAACCCGCGTGCAATGCAAGTCTGCTCTCGTGACATTCCACGCGAGATTTTCGTGCTGGAGAAATGCTGCTTTCCAACAACTCCGGCAAAAAGGCGGGCTGTTTATTGACAAGAGTGTTTTGTTGAAGAGCCTAAAAGAAGAAAATTACTGTCGCTAATACGAGGAAAGCGAGCCACACGTAGGGAAAGCAACACTAGACGAGTTAAGGCAATCTTGAAGCAACAAAGGTCTCATGTTTACAGTTTTTGTTTATGCGTCAGGGGAGCATCATCAGGAAGCTGTTAATCATGGAAGGGAGATAACTCTCACTGTGACAGCTTCATTCTCTTGATTAACACGTCAAGGGCCGGCGCTGAAGGATGCATTGGTTGTGGCAGTGGCGCGATGAGAGATGAAAGGCAAGCAGATGCTTATCCAAATGTTTAACAAGCGTTTAATCATAGAAACTGTTCCTTTAACAAATACAGACAATAGACAAGATGGGTAGCATGTGCATGCAATTCTTGACTTAATAATCAGTGATAAATAAAATAAGCATTTGAAACCACAGATGATTTTAAGTAACAGCAATATCAAATCAAAGGTAAAAGAAACGCTCTATCCGGTTTTTGAAAATACATATATCTCAGACAGTTTTGAGATTTTGAAGATAAGATATTTGAACGTTAAAAGAAAATAAGTTGATATTGTCCAATCAAAATACAAAGAAAATGTTAAGGAATCGAAATAAAAAAAATCCGTAAGACTCATTTCATTGGCTGGTTACTTAGCTCGCGATACGAGGCTTTTGCCTGAAGGAGATGAGGGTAAAGGAAGGAGCCATGTAGATTAAAATACGCTGATGACACTGGACGTGGTGAGAGCCGCTAACTCAACCAGCATCTTGTCACCGCGCCGCTATTTCAGTCCACGAGAATACTAGAAGGGGAAAACAGATGTCCTGTTCATTTAGAAACATTCACGTCATCGATATAAATAATCCAAGGGAGTTCTATATTCAAACATTGAAATAGATGGGACGTCTCTTCTAATTCGTTTAGGTCATATTTGTTTTTAAGCCAGTAGAGGGTACTGTATGATTCTCGATCGTAATGTTGTCTTCTTAAATTAATTCAGGTTATATCTTTTCACATGTCTTCCTTTTCAACCTATTTCAACTAGGAAAAAGATTATGAAATAACATTTTTAGCCTATTTAAAAAAAAAATAATTGTGAAATATCGATATCAATTGGACGTCTAAGCTGCTATTACCACTAATCATCATTTCCAAAAGCGCCTTAAGCCAGGTGTAATTCAATACATGATGATATGTAAACCAGACTGGTGGCGCACAATCGTTTCTATCATTACACAGCTAACTTTCGTGAAAATGTTGCAACACAATTCTTATCTATTACATGAACAATGCACAATAATGAACAATTGATTTGCTGTGGGTTGCATGGTCCAGTATCCGGAGCAGGAAAATAACTTCTTGAAAAAGCTCCAACACATAGATCAAATTCAAGAAGTTAATTCATCACATATTCATGTAGCTTATAGCCCAGACTGTCATATAAACCTTAGATGAAATTGATAAAGGAAATACGCTTGCTAAGCAAATTGCATCAATGCATAGAAAAATGAAAAACAAAAAGTGAAGAAATATGAGAAAGAGAGGCTGTTTGGTGGCCGGCCTGAACGAAGACATTTCTTCTACAATTTTGGAACAAAAATGCATCAGTGCAAAAAAGAAAACGGAAAATTTAAAACTCAAGATAAATGAGAAATTGGGGTGATTATGATAACATGTCTACTGGGTTAGGTTTTTGCCATAACAATAGGGAATCTGGTCTATGTATTGTTTTAATTGCGGCGTATTCAACAAGGTTATGTACATTTCCCCTTCATAAGCGTTGACGTACACTATTCGAGCGAAGTGACAAACGAGGAGCGCTCACAACCACCCACGGTGTTTTCTTATCTCATAATCGCAAACAAGTCTTACAGACAAACGTGTCGTCTCTTTCAAATAAATCGGGAGATGAGAATGCATGTATATGTAAATTCTTTTGAAAGATCGATGTCAATAATGCATGCATAATATGATATTTTCAGCGCTTTGGAATCTATATGCATTCTGTAATTTGGATTATCGCAAAAACTTTCATCCATCATAATAAAATATCATGGGATTGTTGTTTACAAATCGTTTTCAGGATTTATTGAAAGACGAACATTGATTATTTCTTAATTTGATTTGATCAATTGTCTTGAAAATCATAGATTAGGATTTGGAAAAAAATGAAATTAATCTTTATTTCGTTTATTTATTCGAATGTTTTACAAAAGTTAAATTCATGACTGACGTTTTGTAATAGTTTTGTTATATAGTTCAAACTTATGAACTTTAACTGCTGTTAGATTTATAAAGTGAGCATATCGACACTCAAGACCTGGTAAAACGGGATACAAAATAAACGGATAAGATTCCATTCGATTATTCTAGGACAATGACGATGAGACGATGAGATAAAAGTAAATTTAATGATAATGCCATTTAAACGATGTTGATTAGCGAAAATTCAATGTCCATTTGTCTTTGAATTTGAATATCTATTCATTTAGAGATTAAAGTTAGAATGCTATTGTATTGTGACTGGGGCTGACAACGGAGTTTCCGATAACAAAGTTGTTATCATGGAAAGAAATACTTGTTTTTCAGCCAAATACTTGAACATGATTCAGTTTATCTTCAGAGGATATTGCCCTGTCACAACCAATCATAGTTACGGGATTTTCCAGCTCTAAGATGAAATAGAGTATAACATAATCACAACCAATAGAAAAATTAGCTTTCTTGTGTTACTAATCATAGACTGCCCAGATAGCTTTCCGCAGTCTGACTTCCTCCGATGTCACGTGATAAGCTATCCCGACATGCTTAGCGATGTATCTGTGTATCTCGTGTCTCCATCAAACATCGATAACCATTTCCACAATGTCCAGTATGTTTTCTCAAAAAAGTTTCTTATCCTAGTAGGCAAAGTCATTTTCTTATGAACTTCAGACTATGCTAAACAATAATTTTTATTAAAAGACTTTCAAATTTTAGGTTTTATCATGCAGCATATTTGAAACAAAGAGTATATATACTACTGAGAAAACGAACAATTCCTTAATTTTTTCATTATTGATAGTCTGATAATTGAAAATGTCTTTATTTATAAACAAATTATGAGAAAATTATGCTTGGTTATTTTTTTCTAAAAATTGTTACATACAAGTATCTTTTGAATTAAACGAAAAATTGGGTAGATTTGATATTACAAGATACATTATTATTGTTTATTATGACGAGAGCAAATGACATGAACATGGAAAAAATACTACAGGACAAAGCAATTTAGAACATATTTTTCTATTATCAATTCAATGGCGATGTATGAAAACAACAAATCAACAACAGTTCTCGCCTTTCCATATTCCATTCAAAGCGATGGAGTGCGACAAACGTGTTCATGTTATTTTCACTTTTTGATCCCGTAGGTTTTTCCTCGCAATATTTATATTCTCCTTTTACTCTTTGTTGTTTTTTTCACTTATCTTTTCTCAGGACACGGACCCTGACATCGTCGTCACTGCAGACGTTGGCAAGAGTCAATGCGACTTCAGATGCCGAGGATAGGGGTGATATATAGCTCAAGCTAAACACTACATCATGTCGCTCCAGGGAGGCGGAGCCGCATTCCCCAATATCAAACATGTATGAAATTGCATATCAACCCGAGTCAATTCTCCTTTATGACAAGTAGCAAACTACAGCCAATCATTCCAAGTGTAGAGAATGGAGAGATTCCAGCCTTTTTATCAACAGACCTGTGTTACGAGGAGTTTGTCACTCTTTGTGTATAGCGCATCCCAACCTCTCATTACAAACTCACCCTCTCTTTCTACAATGATTAAATGTCCTCTTAAACATCCACTACCCTCGAAACGCCGAGTTTTGCATACCTCTACCTGACAGGGACAATACTAAAGTAATGTTTCAATTCTATAACCTTTGAAGCCAGTGACAGGACAACAGTATATATCATCCAAACTGCCACCTTGTAGCATGTCTAGGAGTCGGACAAGGAGATGTACTTCGTCCTATTCTATTTAGCATTTCGCTGTACAAACACTAGGTGTTAATGAATTGGACACTTTACAAACTTAGATGTAGACCTGACATAGTCTCTGTAGACAAGAGGTCAACGGGAATTGTTATGTGTTCATTCCTCTACATTCCAAGGGTTAAATCATGTTTGACACCGCTCGCGTCAAGACAGTATAGATGGTATATAGTACCTATGTCTGATGTAAACTCTACTTCATCATTGCTTGTCTGGATGTAGTCTCTAGACGACTTTAAGTGTGAAATCTCTAAATCATACACGTATACGTCGTCTGACTTCTTTTTCTTCTTCCCGGCACCGCTTTAAATGACAATTTCGTAAAATGTTAACGGTGAACCCGAGATAATGACGACCCCGCACATAAATAGAACAACCTAAGATGTTGAGGGTTGATCTTAAAGTAATTTTTTTACGTCATTCGGTATCAACCGGTATTTCAATTAATAGGTTATCATTCATATCGATTGCTAAATTAACTCTTAAGGGTTATAAACGTTGTAAGTACAGTTTGAAAAAATACACTTTTAAAAGCATTACCATTCTGCATGTCGACGTTCATGCGACTCTTCGTTTACGATTCGCAGTTCGTAACCTGATTAAATTGCAGTTTGGGTAATGACAAAAACCAAACTTAGCTGATAGTGGACTGTTAAAATACCGCGTGAAATGTAACGAATATAAATAATAAATAATAAACGAAGACTTCAGCAATTATTTAGATACAATTCAGTAGATAAGAAAAATCGATACTGACAACTTAAAACAAAGGATATATCCTTATCCTAGTTAAGTAAGTCGAATGTTGTGGACATATATGTTTATGTTCTACTGTTTTGAAGCATTAATCATATAATTATTTCATATCGGTACACTCAAATCAAATTAAATGTTAAAAACAGAAACCTATCTAAAAAACACTAGGACGCATTTACTTCAAACCATATTAAACATTTTTCTAAAAAATATACGACCATCATTGAAATTCGCTAATTCATCCTAAAAGAAAAATATAGGCGGTTTTATATCATAAGTATTTCAAAATGTCTACAAATCATAATTCATGCATGAAAACAAAAAAGACTAAAGACATTTTAGTATTCTTTTCATTTAAGAACATATTTTTCTTTCTTGAATTAAGTTGATATTCATTTTCGTGAGTTTTCTCCTCCAAGTGGATATATTCTCCATCGCGTGTAGGTGAGAAGAAACTGTAGGGAGGAAGTAACTACGCAACTGACCTACTAAACAACTTCTCATAAAGGAAAATTACGGCTAACGTGGAAAAAAATTAACTCGGTCATTTTGTATATCCTTCCCGAAGTTGATAGTAAGCAAAACAGTAACAAGTCATAACTTTTGCTTAACAGTATATGATAATAAACTGAATTATGACAGAGAAAGGTCAGAGATGTTTCTTAATAGCCAAATGAGCGACCAAATTAACCATGACAATTACCAATACAAGAAATCCTTATCCAAAATCATGCTACCAAATACCATGTGAAACGGCAAAACGTTAGAGATCGGTCTATTTTCAAAAGAAACATATCAGTAAATTGTTCTCATCTTTTATGCCATAAAGTACGTAACCAGTAAAAATAACAAAACAGTGCAAGATCAAAGATATCCAGTATTTTCACTTGAAAATAATTTTTGAAAAATCACAGCGTATCATCTAATTCAATTTCAATGGAGCGATAAATTCAATAAACGTGTCCGTATCATTATGAAAAGAGAATAACTAAACACAAGTAAAGGCCAGACACCAATAATTGTTCACATTTGAATATTCATATTATTCATACTTTGGTTATTTCTTATAAATTCTGTTCTTTATAAAATTAATATCCGATTCTTTCTAAAATAACAAAATGAAAACAGACCTATCAATAGACTACAAATTAAAAAGGTTAAAATAAAAAAGACAAAAACATAATATAAATATCATTCTCATATACTACTACACTCCCTAAAGTAATTTGCTTTTTTAAACGCGTGTAATGTCGTAAACAAAATTATTTCTCATCTATTTATGTCAAAGGTAGGGTTTCTGAAACTTTATAATGAAAACCGTTTATAACGCAGCAAAAAATAAATAAAAACATTCTAAGATATTAATGATAATTGTTTTGGGTTTGAAACAGGAAGAAACTACGATGCTGAGTCCAAAGCCTTTTTACATAATACAATCATGTTTTAAATAATTGATATTTGGATATGTTACTGCCAGAATTGAAAACAAAAGGTATCAATTTAACTATTTATAAAAGAAATAAGTCACATATATCAAAACTTTTTAAACAATATTTTCGTATCTTAATTTTATAAACAGAATTATTCATCAATTAAGCAAAATAATTTTGTTTTGAACACTTGCCGTAAGATCGTAAAAATCAATGTATGTCTATATATATGCCTGAATAATGAATGAACATGAAAGACATAAAATGAGAGGTCCATAAAAAAAGATAATAACCCACAAGAAATTTGTAAAATGATTTTTTTCTTGAAAAAAGTCCAACTACATATATCTAGTTGCGTATATGACAAAATGAAATTGAATGGAATAATTAAGACTGTAAAATTGAGAAAAATTATTGTACGTTTTGAAAACCAAATGACATCAATTCAGCAAAGAGAAGTGTGTACAGGCATGGTCCAGCAAAAGCAAACATTAGCGGAGAGGAAATCAGAGAAAGTTATCTTGTAAATCCTGACATTTGATTGTCCCACATCGATCAGAAAGTGACATGGATGCACTCTGCAAACTCAGAATTTCGGCGGCACTAGCGTTACGAGAGATGCAATAATGGTACCCTTTAAATGAAATCCCGGTGGCCAATTTCAGATATCACTACATTATCGGAACGGTTAACAGTGGCCTTCAAAGTCTTGATTTGTGAACTTGCACTCAGCGGAAAGGCTGCAAATCAAGATGTTTGATGGAAGCGTCGGAGAAATTACTCTGTGTGAGATGCATTGCTGGATAGATTTATAGATTGAGTAAGGTCTCCCAAAGTGATTATGATGACCTTGGTTGATTGAGAGCATCATAACCACTTGATAATTATCATGTATATGCTGTAAATATCAATGCAAGTTAAAATTCATATATATTTGCAATTACTCGTAATACTCAGTTTTCATTGGAAAACCTTCTCGAAATTGTTATCAGTTCTGATAAGACTGCCTTTGCAATAATCCGATAAATATGTTACCCAGTATCCAATCTGATATATTGATGTCCTGAATTGGTATAACAATTTAATGTTTACAAATTGTAAAGGTAAAACAAATCTTCATTTTTATTATGATCATTTGCTTCTAAAAAGGAAGTTCAAACTCATGTAACAGAAATGCATTGTCCTACTTTGTAAACTCTTAATGGAGAGACCTTTTCAACTTTGACCTGTTTTGTTTGTTTGATGTCAGTTTAAGGTGTGAGGTTGTTCACGTGAATAGTGTTCTGTCGAGCAATGTGATTAAACTTTTATATTTGGTAGCATGTAGGGAAATATTACACGCTGATTTGTGTAATATGTTATCTAATCATGTTACGTACGCTATATCAACACTTTCCCATTTTTTAGTAGTAAATCATGTACAATAAGTAGCCAATGCTTTCTAATCGGATATCGGCGTGAATGGCAATTAGATTAGTTCATATAAGTTAAATTTGTGGATAAGATATTCTCTCTTAATGGAGTAACCAACAACTCCTAGGGACATGTTGTCACACAGAACAGTATGTAATATGAACAAATTGCACGCATAACTAACCACAAATGTAAAAGTCAGGACTAAGACCCACTAAAAACAATAGCGGTAAAGATCAAAGAGACATATTAAAGGTAATTAAGGTGATAATCTCACCTTGGTTCGCTTCCTTGACTTGCAAGCCCAAAGCGAGAAAGTTGTATGACCAAGTCTGCAGACTTCCCTCCTCTCCTGGATCCATGATGGGACGTCCCACCGAACAATGCGTAATATCACGGTTCCATGCCAAAGCTGGTGCCAAAATGACAGTTGCAGATATTGATATGGAGGATATTCAGGACTAGTTTCGATGAAAAGCTGTCCACGAGTTGCAACTCTCTTCCCTATTGCCAACACACCAGGACCTCTGTATTAGCCTCTGTTTTCCGGCTCAATTATATATAAAGTCCTTTCGTCGGTCTGTTAGAAAACGAGCCATGGAAACTCGTAAAAAGATGCACTTTTTGTAATAGTTGCATCAGTGATGTTTACAACCCATCGTGAATGCATTCATGTCTCGGTAGGATTTAACGATGTTATGTTAGTTATTTTCATTAATTTGTCATATTTCGACCATAAATATTTTACTTGATCTTATTTATGATTGTGCTCGTTTAAGCCGCGGATTATGTCTTTCTTTTCAATAGAAAGTATCGTCTTATAGCTATAAAACTTTTGCGAAATGTAATGAACTTTAAAACAAATCTTTATCCAAATTTATGTTATATTTACTATTCGTATATACCCCCACCCTCTTAAACTTTAGGTCCTAACTCTTCCACAACCTGTTCGAAAATGTATGCCGAAAACTGCTAGAAGTGTGAATGCACTGTAACCCTTGTACTCAAAAGCCCCAATTTGATGATCACTTCATTGCAAAAAAAGGGAGAAATTGTACACGTTTGTATTTTTCAAATATAAGATAATATTTATATGCCATGTACATTGTACACTAGATGTGAGTCTTCTCCAATGTTTCCCATTTTTTTCTCTTTAGTCACCTTATGTAATAATCTTTACTCGTTTCGAAACGGATAAATTGTGTGTGAATTATTCATTCAAAATAGCATCATACTTCGTTAAGATTATCTACATTGATAAAGGTAAAATGAATCATTATGAACCATTTTCAGTACATAAGATCTTTTTTGGCCGCAGTGATCAATTAATTTGAATTATAAAAAGTAGACTATCGACAATCAAAATCATAGAAATCAAAATGCAGAATTTAACAGATAGATTCGAAGTCGTCTTGAGTTACTTGTTTGCAAACATTTCGTTACAGGTCTGAAACAAATGACTTCGGCTTTAAATTCATTTAAAATTATTTCCCATGTTTAAATAGTATTGTGGTGTGAAATTTGAAAAATTCAGCCTTTCGCTTTTCTGCAAACTATTTTATCATAGATACCTGAACATCTGATAGTTGTCCTCCAGATCATTAAAAAAATAATTAAGATAACGGTATATCAAATTTGTTTTGAAGATGGCAATATCTTGGTCAACTTGGCTAACTGTTTCAGCTGCATAACGACTATATAGTGTCACATTATTAAACGTTGTCGTTACTGCTTCATAATATATACATTGTGTCACACTGTTAAGCGTTATCGCCTCTGCTGCTTACGAGTATATTGTGTCACATTATTAAACGTTGTCGTTACTGCTTCATAATATATACATTGTGTCACACTGTTAAACGTTATCGTGTCTGCTGCATAACGACTATAATATTATCAAACGTTGTCGTTACTGCTTCATAACATATACATTGTGTCACACTGTTAAACGTTATCGTTTCTGCTGCATCACGACTATATTGTGTCACATTATAAACGTCGTTACTGCTTCATAATATATACATTGTGTCACACTGTTAAACGTTATCGTTTCTGCTGCATAACGACTTAATTGTTCAAATGTTAAATTTTGCTGTTTTTGTGTCATAAGGACTACATAAAGTTATATTTTGAACTTTGTCTTTTCTGCTGCATGACGACTACAATGTGTCAAATGTTAAATGCTGTCGATTCTGCTGCATAGTAATCAGGTGTATCCATATGAAATATACTATTGCCAAAAGGAAACCTTAACGCCAGTCTTACCACTCTTAACGAAAAGGAACAAAAATGTTTTGAAACGATAGCACTTTAAAAACATACCAAAAGAAAGTGACTTGAATCGTTGATCAGCAATACCAACATGGTCAGAAAGTTGATTTATTTCGTCATCTTTGCCAGTATTTTGAGAGATTAATAATTGATACCTGAAGAACGCATTCTATATTATTCTTAATAAATGTCTCCCTGGGACCTTCAATGTAAGTAACATGAAATCTTTGAAAATATATTTAAGCTACATGAATAGTAAAATTATTATCTATACTACATATTTTGGAAGTATTTTGGTTAAAGCTGTCTTATAGAAAAGGACATTCATTCATTTTGATCAGTCATCATCTAGAAACCAATTCATGTGTATAAAAAGTAACTATAGGTGTATAAATGTATATTGTATAAATAGCTGAATTTATTTCCAGATACTGTTTTAGACATACTTTGTCTTTTTCAAGCAGCTGACGATAAGATATAAGCAACACCTGAACTCGTAAAATTCTCATTCCGTTGACGTCACTGCACGTTGACGTTCAAGATGGGACCTCTGCCGGCTTGGATTGTATTACCTTGTATCTGATGTGTAATGTCATTTTGACATATATGTAAATCGCTGCTATCAATCTACTGCAGTTATGCATGGTCTTATTTTGTTATAATCTCTGTGTGCTAATTTCTGATGGTGACTCAGGTTACAACGCTATGATGCAGAGCGGCAATGGTGCTTTAAGAAAGGGGCTGTATGACATAACGGCACCATTGCTGCGCCAGTCTTGCTTCCGAGGTATGAATCTTATATCAAATTACATCATCGTATAACAGTATTATCAAGGTGCCAACATGACGTACATGGTGTAATGTGTCTTCATTTACTACCAATAAAGGCTTATCAAACAGCTATGGTGACACCATTGCAATAGCTGTTGCAATACAGATGTCAATATGTGATATCAACTCAACATAAATTTTATATCACTTAAATTCGACATTAAAAGTTTGTTTTCAATTATCAGCGCTAATCGTAATTGGTATTTGCTAAATAAAATTTGGAGCTTAATACTTAGTCGTTGAGTCTTGTAAAGTTTTGTAGGTATAATAGGTAGCTAAACAAAAGTTCTTTAAATTTGAGCATTTCTAGTTTAACATGCAGAACATTTATTGGTTGATAATATGATTATGAAACTTTATGTAACGTTTATAAAATAGGTTGATATAGCTTAGAATGTGAACAAAGCGGCTGTCCCAAGAGTAAGTTCATGCTTCATCATAGCTAAATCTTATGTTCGGTACTAGCAAATATAACAAAGTCTATTCCAAAGAGTAATTTACTAAATTGCTCTCATTGTCTTACTTTCTTGACGGTCTTGACGCTCAGACAAATGATCGGAAGTGGGTTGGCGGCCATGACGTCGAGGATTAATATCTTAAGGTAAAGGCTCCCAGTCTATTTTAAGCGACTTAATGGCATACCCACCTTGCCTCCCCCGTACGGGGCCGAAATAGGGATCAAACTTCGGAAATACCAACCTTGATACTTCCGTTTCAATGAAGCTAAGAACTTTGTTATAATTTCAGACATATTAAGAAACACAAACGATCTATTTATCCACCAACGCGGAGAGGTAGATACTATTTTTGAAAAATAAACAACGTCAACAACGGTTTAGGTCAGTCTGTCGAGAATTAAATGACCATGTCACCTGAGCGCTGGTTATAACAGACTGGAATCTATTTTGAACGGAGATAAATAGATATTTCCAAGGTTTGATTTTCTTGGTAGAACAAAGCTGTCACTGCTGATAACGGGACGATACTGTCTTGGATTATTTGAGAGGTACCAAAACATTGACTTGATTCCTGTCATTCATAAATTGTTCTAGTTTTGCAAATTGGAATGACATTTGGCGCATTCACGAACCTAAGATCTATAGATGGTTACTCTGAAATATGATTATTGTACATTTCAACCCATTGATTTTAATTTAAGATTTGAATTTGAAAAAATTGACTGTATTGAAGAAATGTCGCCCTTGGCGTTTTGTAATTATTCGACTTAATAGCTTCTCTTAATGATTACTTTAATGTTTAAAACAAAAATTTGGCGCAGAGTAAAATACATTTGGAAATTTAAAAGGACTATATATCCACAATATGCAGTAATGATTTGCTCTTAAAGAGCCATTCCGTGAGTTGTTGGAGTCATATATGCCAAACTTAATCAATGGTGTCATTTGATCGCGAAGTATCGACTGTTACCAAAAAGACACATTTTAAAGATTATTGTTTTTTTACAGTGACAATATGAAGGTAGAACGTCGCAATTTTGATCGAAAACCGGACAGTGGCGTGCGTCAAATAGTCACACGTAATTTTGGAGACTTACCTAAAACAAGCTAGGCAGGAGGGTAGTTAGGAGTTGGAGCATTTGTTAGGTTAATAAATAGTATCCATGTATATTGGACGTCATATCTACACCTCTGTGCATTTATAAGGCTGGTTTTACATTTTCGCGGAAAACCAGTATTTGTCATATACATGTCTTTTGGACATGAAAAGTTAAGATGTTTTGATTTTAAATCACCACATATGACATTTAGGTTCGTATCAAAGGTAAATAATATGTTATGGAAATCACGGAGTGGCTCTGGTTTATAACGTTAATATGAGATTTTCATTTTGACCATCTATCGATTAATACACTATTTTATTGAACTTTGAAAATTAAGATATTAACGTTGCAGTTAATATTCGCCGAGGTTTCAATGAAAAATAATATCATACATGAAATAAAAACAGCTGCTGAAAAAAGTTTGTGACTCTGTTCATAAGTTCCTATGCAATGTTATCATTTTTGGAAATTTGGAAATTGTCATCCTTTCTTAACGGAATGCTTCATAGATAATCCTTTAAATCAATAAGTTAGGGGTTCATATATACACTTCATATACAAGGCATATATATATGTGGCATGTCGGAGATTTCTCCGACGTTACCCAAAGAGGCTTTGAGTAAAAAAAAACTAGTTTCAAATTCATATTTCTGTGTACGAAATATTAATTAACTTCTTCTTTTTTAAACAATTCGACCGAAATAGTTATTCAAAATATGTTATTTACCAACCATCTTTTACAAGAAAGGAAGAAAAATAAGAACATGAAGCTTTTGTTAGTTTTCTATTTAAAACCCCATTGTTTCACAATACCATGTCAAATGTGCTGTTGTTCAAATATGAGTTTCATATCCAAGTATGTGATTGGAATCATAAGTTTTGACAGAGAGATTGTTGATTAAACTCCAACTTAAAGGAACACCTATTTTTACATGGTATTTGCACTAAGTTTGTAACTATTGTTCAGCATGGTATGAATATATATATGAATATAATATTTTGTATCGACAAACCGTCTAAAGGACATCTTTTGTGGTAATAGTTTTAGTAAAAAGCTTAAATTTAAATTCTTCATAAAGTTAAACTTTATTGAGGATGCACAAATTATAGACGTGAAGTAGTATTTTCAAGGTTGCTTCCACGTCAATGATAACGATGTTACAGATTGCGAGTTGCTCCAGCCAGCAGAACTCTCTGAATGTTCTAGGATTCCAGTTGTCGTGTCTTTTACTCGCTCGAGGTGATAAACATCGTCTCGACATTCCCAATGTCAGAGTCTCGCCACTAGTGACAGCTTTGTCGCCAAAACGCACGTAGCATCATATCTAAGCTTGTTCTCTAATAGTAGACACCCGTTGTTTTCCAATTGTATATTTGTGTTGAGAAGAAAATAACATTACTGATTATCATCGTCATCGTAATCATCGCCATCATCATCAATATTATCATCATCTTCATCATTATCATCATCGTCGTCTTTATTTCGTACATAATCCATACCAATATATGTATATACAAACATATGCTATCTAATATACAAAAAGTAAAAATGACTAAAGTATAATTTGAGGTGCACAATTAATGTCTTGTTCTTTTTGTAAAGCCACCTGTTGTTGTTTTCAAATGATTTGCTAGTGTTAATGTAGGCTTCACAAGGGTAAAAGGGTACAACAAATTAATGATTTCCTATTGTTCATTGTATAATTCACAATAGTACAAGGGTACAACAAATTAATTCATGATGATCTCCTAATATTCATTTTATACTTCACAAGAGTAAAAGAATACAACAAATTAGTTTTCAAATGATTTCCTTTTGTTTATTGTACACTTAAAAGGAGTGTAAAACTACTACAAATTAGTTTCAATATTACTTCCCATTGTTTATTGTATACTCCACAAGACAACAAGAATACAACAAATTAGTTTTCAAATGGTTTCCTTTTGTTTATTGTATACTTCACAAGAGTACAAGATTACAACAAATTAGTTTTCAAATGGTTTCCTTTTGTTTATTGTATACTTCACAAGAGTACAAGATTACAACAAATTAGTTTTCAAATGGTTTCCTTTTGTTTATTGTATACTTCACAAGAGTACAAGATTACAACAAATTAGTTTTCAAATGGTTTCCTTTTGTTTATTGTATACTTTACAAGAATAATACAAATTAGTTGCCCGATGATTTCCAATTTTTCATTATATACTTCAACATTTTTGTAGAGTCGATAGAACATTGACTTTGAATTCGCCATGCATGCTAATTTGCAATGGGGAAAATAAATAAAACTGCATCTTTTAGAGAACACTATCGCTATAATATCAATATAATTATATTATGATATTGGTGTCAATCATAGCTTGTAACGTATACTGATGAACATTTAATCTTATGAAAACAAAGACTATCGTAGTCCCTAATCCCATTTACATAAACACTGAAATTAAATGCAAATTATTAAACATCAAGAAGGGCATTTCACTTATAACCTCTTGGTTTAATCTAATGTTGATACGTCTGTATGTTGCCGTAGTTCTCTCAGATCTGTTTTTGTGACACGGCAAATTACGCAAGATATTCCGAGTTAAAAATCCTTATTATTCTTAATAATACGGTGACATTTTGAAATCCTGTATAAGCGTTCCACTTCTTTGGATATACTATCGTGATCAAATCATTCAATTAGGTTGAATGAATATTGTTGAAAATATATCGATGATTAACACTACTAAAAACTAAAAATGATAGAAAAAATTATCTATTTACAAATTAAATGATAATTTTTAAAACGCATGTAAAACTGAATCAGAATGTATCTTTGAAAATTTGAATACATTAGAATCAAAATGAGAACATTTGGATGATTAAACGAATATATTTTAAAATCGCCTTGCTGCCTTTCCTTCCGAGCATTGGTCAATGCAACAAGACACGGCACATGTTGATATCAAGCAATATTTACTCCATCGGTCGAGGCAACGAGCTGCTCTCTACTTCCGCATTCATGGAGCAAATGTTTAATGAAGAAATCAATTCCTCAAAATAGAGTGTTGTTTCATTACAAGGTGCCCAAGTACATGAGTTCTTACTTCAAACAAAGTTGTTGAAGAATTTCTGCTTTTACATCTTGGTGAGCACCGCCAATAGCTTTCCGATTGGAGATTAAAATAAATAACGTTTAGAGAAAATAAAAATAAGATTCGATTGGGAGTCTAAGATCTTTGTATGCACAACATCTTGTGTTAAATAAAACGAAATTTCGGATCGCGATGTTGTTTTAATGAAAACGCTGTGCACTGTGTTCGATACATCTCTTGTGTAAGGCAAAATTTTTCTTTTACTTTTCTCCTGAGACCGTACGCAAAAATACAGAACGATTTTATCATTTATTATTTTTTTAATAACCTACGAGGTCAAAATGAACTTTTATAAAACTATGCAAGAACATGATAAACAGTGATAGACTGAATGTCGGTGGCTTCCTCTGTAAATATTGACAATGATGCTACTTGATTTTCCACTAACTTCATGTAGGACGTCCTATCACTTGATTAATGATCACAGAAAATATGTACGAAACCTTTCATGTACTTTCATTTTCGTGAATGTTATGTGTACGTTCGTTCCTTCCCAGGAAGTTCGGCTTACCTCGTCACCTTCAGTCGTCTTGAATATTATCTATCAGCTTTGCTCTCTCTAATTATTCGGTTATGGAGTTTTTATCATAAGCATGGACAGTGGCGAGTGCATCCTGTGTATAACACAATTGACTGCTTTCGGTAAAGTTCAGCAGGAATTTTGACCCGCTTCATTACCAAAAATTCGGAAGGTAAAAAACTGAGGCCTGAGCCTGAGACATTCCAGCTCGAAATGTTCTTCAATCCAGCCTGGAGCAGCCACAATTCACAAATATATTTTTTAAAGAAATAAGAGATTTCACAAACGGATCCTCCAAAAATGTCCCTCCCTAAATTCGGGGTAGGGGAGGGGTAGAGCTACGTTGTAGTGTTATTTACACCGTCAATACGACCTATTAACTACAATCTAGCCCCTGCTCCACAGTTAACAGGTTTTAACAAACCATCACGCCTGCTGACCCACAAGGGCAAACAATGGGACGTGAGTTTGTCGTGTCTAGCCCCTTTCAGGGATCAATATTTAGTTTCTGCGTTGCAAATGTTGTATCTTTATACATGGAAATTAGGTCATTCCTTACTCAGCATTTTATTCTGGTAGAATCGATGCTTTAAAAAACACAACTAATATATATTAAATAAATTAAAATTTGTTATGCACCTTAATTGCAATACGGTTGTCCTGAAATACGATGTTCAACGTTGAATTACCCACATAACACACCTTTCTAAGATAATGGCAACAATACGAATATCTGAAAACAACTTCTAAAGTCTAAGTTTCGTTGAAATTCAGTTTCTTTATTGCAGTGAATGCGACGTTTTGTTGCAATTAGTGTATTGCCAATATCATTACCATTAGCATCATCACACCTACTTCTTCTTCTTCATCATCATCATCATCATCAACAAAATCAACATCATCATCATCATCATCATCATCATAATCTTAATTGTCAATTTAATCAACATTATAATCAACATCATCATCATCTCCATCACCATCTAAACTGTCAGTATGAACATCATCATCAAAATGATTATCATCATTAACATCATCATCATCGAAATAGGTCATCATTCTAATTAATTTGGATTAACCCAATGTCTCATGCACCCCGATCAAGCAGGTCAATTATAGTCAGAAAGAAGTTACAAAATCAAAAACGGTATAATAATCATTTCAATTGCTGCCTTGAACGATCATAATGACAACATCATAATCAAATACAGCATATGACCGATAATAATTATAACCAGCTACGTCTACTGTAATCACATTATAATCATTACAATAATCATCAACATAAACATGATACCACTAACTAATATGAAGATTGTCGTATTTTCTATACATGTTTCCATATCATTACAATATATGTTTGGTATTGTCATTTGGCATATGAGATAGTTGACAATATAGAGTAATCAAGTTCTTCTATCACTGACACAATTGGCCTAATGTTACTTGCGTTTACTGTTTTCATCTATATTTCAGTCCAGGGTGCTGAAATCAACGTTGTTAGCATAATTCATATTTACAACTTTAATCAATAACGATCGAGATATAGCAATTGAAAATTTTACATTCGAGTCTATAATTTTGTTATTTATCTCTGTTCTTACGCAAGAACGAGAGTGCAATTGAATAAAATCAAAAACCCTATTTTTAAATCTTAAAATGCCATGTTTCTTCTTTGACCATATTCTTAATATTCTTGAAATGATACCTTTCATTCACGATTTTCCTTTTACATGTTCTCTGCATCGTGAAAGCTACCTCCTTCTCCGTGTTCTCAAATAAACGCAACAAACAAAACATGAACAATTACGTGTCATCACGAAATCAATGAAACATTGTTACACGAACAAGTTATTTTTGATCTTCACTTTCAAAACATGTTGTGTTATTGGACGTTGATGAACTTTAAAGAGCAAATATATTTTCCAAGAAATTGATAAAAAATGACTTTGTGTATAGAATTTCTTCTCAGCAGCAAACGGGCGATAATTGGGTTACAGAGGATATGTAATTAGGCGGACGTTTCTTTGATTTAAAAAATCATTTCACCAGGTGTTGTGAACTGTCGCCCTTGGGAATTCGTAGTAAAGGAGGGAGAGAATAAAGGAAGATGGTTCAGGAAGTCTTAAAGGCACTAGTGCACGCTTTTACGGTTTAAATTGGCTATTTTAAGGTTTAAGAGGACTTATGCAATCACTTAAGCTTTCTATCGATGCTATGAAACACTTAAAATTCTTTACAATTAACCTGCAATCAACAATGAAAAAATTTAGACAGCCGCTGTCGGCTTGGACATATAACAAATCTAAGGTTAGCTCTGCACAAAACGGATAAATTATAGACAGTTGAAAGCGGCTGAACTATGATTATGTGCAGTTGTTGAATTTACCTAAGCTCTGAACTGAGAACAAATAATAAATTATGTTTTATTAAAGCGATGTTGTAAATAAACCGATTTAATAACACAGCATTAGCATTGCTATTAGATTGACCAAAGCGGCTGCCGTTTCCGCTTTTTTGGTTATAAGCACAATCTTAATATTTCCGATATCGTAGTTCATGCGGATTTATTGTAACGTAACATTAAATACTTCCGGTCTTTAAAAATCCACTTTACTACCTGAATACGTAAATATTCGTTAAATAACTTACGAGGTAGATTGCTTGAGTGAGGATCTTGAATAATATCGAGAGATATGCAATATCTGTGCATTCGTTGTGTTAAAGAAATATTGGTGTGCACTAGTGCGTTTAACTGTCGTATCTTATAATAACATAAAAGCATTATATTGACACACCTCCGCGATCGGCAATAATAAGGAGTTCTCCGAGATGAAATATAACCTATGTCTATGTCTATTTGGTTGGGGAGGACGTTCATTGGGGGGGGGGGGGGGGGGGAGGGGTTAGCTCATAGGAGGCCAAAAGCAGTTACAGAAGCAGTATTTCATCAAAAGTGAAAAAGTCTTTCAAAACTTTTTTTAGTCATTCACTATTATTATTGCTAAAAGCTAAAAAAAACAAAACATCTTTTAACTAATTCTGTAGAGTTCCTGTAAAATAAAGGTCTAGTAATGGCTATAAAACCGAAACTTAGGATTAAGGATTTAGGACGCTTTGGAATCCAAAGAGAGATTCCATGTTCTTGACATTTAGGTCACGGTTGACAATTTGAAATGCACACATAGCGACGTAACAAACAGTCTGTATCAACACAAGCGCTTCAATAACATTTGCCATGGCTGTGGTGCCAGATCCCTGGACATAGGGTGCAGCACTAGCACTATACGCCATTTTAGAAGAGCAAATTTTAGGCCAAATATTCGGTGTAATGTTTAGTGTGTTAAACGCTAGCATGACACCTTCTGGGGTTATTACCTCATTTTTAGCGTCACACTTGGCACATATGAAAACCTTTCCTTTACACATTTCATTTCACATATTTACTTTCTTCTTCCGGTCTCTGAACTGTCAAACTCGTCAAACAGGCCAAAATCTAGACCTCGAAGGATGTTATGGTTTTAGATTAACTCAAATATAAGTAATTAAAACTTGTTTAGAGTATCGCTTCTTTGTGGGGAAACAATCTTAACGAATTAAAACAACCGGCTTCTAAACATGTATTTACTATTATCGATTTCAAATGATCTCTGAAAAGCATGGTCAAAGCACATAACCTTGACAAACCGTAACATAAGAGAAAGTAAGAGGATGCATTAACCAAAGTGCAGTTGCCTTTGTATCTTCGTACGTTCTCGACCACGTGGTACATGCTTTACCTTCACTCAAACCCTTACGCTCTTAAAGTTTCAAGCAACCCCTTTGCAATATTTAACCATATCTCAACAGTTGAATTAATCAGTGATGTATGAATGCAAGTAGTATTTTGTATTTTCTTCATTAATACAAACTTTGGGATTTTACCAGCCCTATACATTGCGTAATTGCATGGTTTTGATTTACTTTCAACAAACCACAGATTCATTGTAACACCTGTAAAGTGCACTTCAAGATGTCATCGTTTGAAATAATATCCGGAAATTGTGACACATTTTGTCTTGTGTACCAATCAAATCGTCCTGGACGTTTATTTCCGCATATATATAGGTCAGCCAGCAATCTTCCGCTTCCTTGACTCGAGCTCTCCTGTTCTCCTGTTGCAGCGCTCGACCCAGTTTTGCCGTCTTTGTATCTCACCATAACATAACATAGCACCTGGAGGACCTTCTGGCAGTGACGGGGAAGCAGTGCCCCTAACCGGCCCCGACTTTTAGCCAATATTAGCATACGTTGACGAGGGTCGATCAAGCTCACACAAGCTAACATTGTGAACACTCAGCCCAATGAAACTTCATTGACTCTATTTTATTAGGATGTGTCCAAACTGTTTTAGCATTCGGCTTCTAAGCAACTTTTGGAAACTGTGGAAACGTGCTTTTCATCTCAAATGAACCCATTACCTGAACAAGCGGTCAGTTGTTTTTAAACAAGGTCATGTCCAAATATGGTCCCTGCAACGGTAAAGACATTATATATGCTGTGTCTATCGATTGTTTTCATTTACATTTTTTTCAGTGGTCTGGTTGACCTTTTTTGTTTTATGTTTAAAAACAGTGAAGTAAGATTATTTGCTTTGATGAATTTCGTAGTTAAATGATTCGAAATAATTGGATGATATATTCGGTGATCATGGAGTTTTAACTTTTACCACAAATTGTAACTTCCGGTACCGGCCTTTCAGACACTGAAGTGAAGCTTGAAGGTTTCACATTCAAATCATTGCTTGCCTTTTTATTTACATGTGGCGATTTATCCTAAATCAAGAGCACCGATAAATTTGAACAACACAGCATTCATATTTGCACTGTCGCGAATGGCTGTTTGGCGCTGGGTTTCATATTCAAACTACACTATACTAAAAAAAGAATTAAAGAAAACAATAGTCAAGTGATATATTAATAGATACAGTCGATGATGTATATTGCCAATCATACGCAATGTCAATATTCGATTGCATTTCTACCATATGTAAACACTTATATGCATGCATTAGGTGTTTTCACTTTGGTAAAACGTTTTAGAAAGTGGTCCTTGGTAGAAGAACAAATATCGGCAAGCCTCGGATACTTGCTTGTTTTGTTCTATCTGACATCAGAAGCGTTTCTCTATATCTTGCACACAGAAATATTGCAATATTCGACAATAGTGATCTATGAAGTCCAGAAAAGCATTATGCTGTAAAATTATATGGGCGAAATCAATGAGAAAAAATGTAAACTTGAACTGTTTAATCGTGTTATGACCAACTGTTTGAATATGGTTAGCATTGTGAATAATATCATATATGGTATCAGTTCTTTGTTACAAAGGTTTTCTTAAAATACAAAATATTTTTAAGCTCAATAAAATCGCATTTGAACTAAAGTTCTCTTAAATACATATTCATATTTCATCGTTCAAAACACCGCAATACGTCATCGGCACCGAAAATATTAGATATCATAATATGATATATATAATTGATAATCATAATTGAAACTGATTTTTTTTATGTGATAGGTCAGACATTAAGCATACATATCTTCATTGCAACTCAGCAAAAGTAATCGCTATGGCTTAGTTTGCATTTTACTGAACAAAAGTTTTAGCATATAGCTGACAATTCAATATGGCTTCTTATCAAAGACATTTGATTGGACAAATACTTGTAGAATGACGTTGACTCTATTAACGATTTTTGCGCGGTAACCTGTACACCTTTGTATGTCGAATTCCATTAAAAAAACTTTTTTTCCATATAATCAGTGTTGCATAATGTTTTAAGACATAACAACTAAGTATGACATTGATATCTTGCATGACACTTAAACAACCGGTAACCTCGACTTTATCATTTCTCTACTTTCGTTTTAAGACTTTTCAACAAAATAAGAACTGGGCTTGAGTTTTGTTAATTTGTCAAATAAACACCTTTAATTAGCCTTCCATTAAGACTGTGTCATTATAGGCTGTGAAAACACACCTGGGCTAGGGGCCATAAAATTCGCTCGGGTGTGACGTAATAAACAGACTGTACAGAGTGGCGCATCATTATTTCAAATGAAATACCGCCTTAAATAATTGTTTAATTACCATTGATGTGGATACCTTTTATACACCAAACGCTTAATGGTGTTAAATCGTCAAATGATTTATCTGACTGAGTGGAAAACATTCTCTGAAATTCGTTAATTATTGGTTATTTTCTGTGATATTGTTATGATAGATGTATAGATCACGAGGCAAGGATTCATTTTATGACGTCACAAAAAGGGCGTGCGACCAGTCATGCATTCACTGGTTTGTGGCCAGATAGATCTGAGCGCACATCAAAAGTGGTATTAAAAAACGGCTTTCATTACCAAACTGAACATATTTGAGAAGCGACCTTTGACGAACTATACAAAATTGTAATCAGACATTCATATATTCCAAAGAGAATAGTGAATTATGTGTGTGGTTATATAAACTGTAATCATGAAGCCTTTAGAATGCAAATACTCTCATTTATCTCATTTACTCACTAATTTCTTGAAAGTCTCGTCAGTATGACACCAGTATCTCGCATGACATCTTCTTATCTTCATATAACTCGCATGCCATCTTCTAATCTTTGCCTAACTCAAACTTCTTCGGCATAACATCGATACATTGCATGACACTTCAAGATCACACCTCAACAAGTTAACTTCTTATCTCAATTACTCGCATGACAGTATTCCCTACGTTTCATTTTAACCCATGTTTTTATTTGTGAAATCTTTCACGATTGTATTGTTACCGATTGTTTACCCGTTCTACCTGTTGTTACTGACTGTTCACCTGTTATGCTTGTTGTTACCTTGCTCCCACGAGAAGAACCCAACACCTCGCTTCAATGTCACGGGGTTAGACTCATTCATCAAGAATCGTCACCTCACAGCGTATCTTATTCGAAACTTTTGTACCTCCAGTTTATCTGTAGCACTTACAGGGGTGCATTTCTTTTCTCTCGCTCCAAAGTCTGATTTTGAGGCATATCAGTAACCACTGTGTTTGGTAATCCCCACGGTTCCAGCTTATTCATTGTAAGTGCACAGCAATTAACACATTGTGATTGTTCCGTGGCGTTGTTATCTGCAACGCCTACGTGGGTTTGTAAACAATATTTCTCTCTTGGGTATTTCAATTTCCAAATCTCTTTTCTAAAGTTTCAGTAGCTCATGCCAGAAAATTGTGAACATAGTTCCTTTTGTTGACAACCAGTGACAACATCGTATCAGTTGTAATCACACCTTCAACCTGCCTAAATAGGACATGTGATAGGGACTTGAACGAGATCAATCTGATAAGGTAATTATACATTCATAACGCATTCCAAACCAGCGTTAAATAAAAATTTGAAAATTGATTCTTTATCGAAATCGACATTTAACTATTTCTGATCTAAGTCTTAAAATCTACACATAATTACGGGTAATTTTCTTCTTGTTTACCCATTCACAATGTTGGGTCGTATCAATGCTGGAAAATCACATTTTTGATGATTCAGCTTATTTTAATCAGATTAAGTCCTATCTTTTGTTTGAATCATCTTTGGTGTTTTTATGTTTTAATGAATAATATGCCAACTGTAAGAAATTAGTAATTTCAGTGTAGTTTCAAACCAGATTAACAAAGTTCAGTTTTAATTGTTTCAAACATTTTACAACTTCCTCCAAGAAATTGTGAAATTATAAAATGGAAATTTTAATAGTAAAGTGTCTACTTTAACTACTCTACCTTGAATTTGCAATACCTTTAATCCACTTTTACGAATCTTCAAACAGCTTATAATAAAAGAAGATTTTTTCGTTAAGTATGAGAATAATAATGGTGATATGTGTAGAAAGGTTCAGCCGACGAATATATTAATGCACAACCATCCCAAATTATGATTAACTCACATTCTTTGTTCATCCAACTTATCAAAATGAAAAATATTAAAATCCAGTTCAGCCAGTTCATTGTCATGTTTTTAAATTACCATTTACTTAAGGTGTTTGAGTTGTTTTTCTTTAAACGAGGGCTTTATAATATAAAAGCTACGCGAGCTGATGGTCTGGTTGTAACGTCGCTTTCAAAGTGTCAATTATAATACCTCCTGGAATCGGAATGAGGTTGTTCTGTAAATGGACAGCATTATCAGTGTTGTTTTTCATTTCCTTAAAACATGACACAGTCGGCTGTAAACTGACGTATATACATAAAATATGTTGTTTGTTTTGATGCGTGATGATGATATTTTATGGTTTTATGATATGTAAACAAACGAATTTGGATAATTTGAAAACACGACTTTCTGATATCAATTGCAATTGATGTGCATTACAAATTTTGTGTTATACTTTCAATATTGATTTTTAAAGAAAAAATAACAAACATGCAGCTAGAATACTCCTTAAAATTTGATAGATTTAGAATTTGGATATACATATTGGCTTTTGAAACATCATGTAAAAAACACCATAACATGACAAAATTAATGGGGTTATGCGACGCAATGAATTTATCTTATTGTAAAAATTAGTGATATTTGTAAAAAAAAAATGCTTTTTCAATCTTTGTAAAGAGCTTCTATTGACAAGGAAGTACGAAGGATTGAACTTGAGACACTTTATCAGGAAAGTCGTCAATAAATATATCGGAGATAACGTCGGAATGTCAACGATCGAAGATCATTAACAAAAAAGTTGATTACCCTAACGGGCACAGGTATGTTAAACATATGTTAAACATACCCGTGTATTACCTACATGATTGCTATTTATATCACGGATTTAATAAACGCGGAAATGCCTTTTCTTAAAGTCCTTCACGATGCTGTTATTTTAATCGTCGTATCCGGTTTCAAGACGTCATCGATTTATCAATACATCGCTTTTATTGCTGTTCGTGTCTTACACTCATTGTACAAATCTAATTGTTATGCCCTATCGCTTTCCGCACTTAATTCGAATGTTACTTACATCCTGTATTTCCCGAATGAAAAAGATAATGTCATTGATCGCCAGATTGCTATCGGTATGCAAATAACTAAAAATCTGTAATCTCTATTAGCATCGCGACGCAACGAAAATCGTGACAGTTTTACTTTAAATATTTATATCAATGCCGCTAAAATATCCTTTTTTAACGGAAAATATCTTTAATAGAATTTAATAGGATGGTGACTATTGGGCTGAATTGTCACCTTTATACCCCGTTACTCCACCCATGCACATGTCGGTGATATTCACTCCTGGGTGGCGAGTATGCTACACACCATAACCCTGTTTACAAAAGGACAGGGCCACTTTTTGAACCTTGCAGACGTCTCCACATCTTACCTTAAATTTTTAAAGATCATGCTTAATCCACACGTACGGGTTTGAACCACTTAAGGGTGTAGCAGTGTATGGTACGAACATGCTCATTTTTATAATTTATCTCCATTTGGGGAAATCGTTTTGTTATGAAAGCTTGGAAACTCAAATTGTCATTCATCAGTTTGACCGAGACGCTTGTTGACGTTTGGTTTAAATTGTAGATACTTGACGTCACTTTGAACTGAGTCGAGTTTATTCCCCTCTTATATCCGTTTAGAATGAAGGATGTTTAATGTCTATGACATATAGTTGACTAATCATCGTCATGATGATTCTGTCTATAGAACATAATATACTTCAGTACTTTGAGTTCTCAGGTTTTCTTCTAAGAAAATGACAACTATGTAAGTGCACTGAGTACGTTCAGTTCAGTTCGTTCACGCAAAAGGGGCCTACTAAACGTCTCCTTTCGTCAACAGTTTTATATATGAAATAAAGACGTTCATTAACATCCAATTATATTTCATGTTAAGGAAATGAAATAAAGCTTTGTCACATCCTTTCGACACGTCATGTCGCACTAATCATCTAGTCCGACGTTTAATATAGCAGTTTCAGAAAGTGTATTGAGTGAAGATGTATACACCCTTTTGAAATTAAGTTCGTTATCTTTTTTATTTGCAAAAGAAGCTTTTTGAAGTTAGACTCTTCATATTGAGATTTGACAGTCTCTTAAGTAATAAATAGTAAACATGTATGACAATTAGTTACAACGACATTTATGAATGTTTCTTTCACATACATCAGTTTATCTTCAGGTATGGTATATTTTCTTAAACTGAAAATCATAAACAAAAACAACGACATTTATGCAGGCCTATGGTCACACAAATTAGGCTGTAGATGCCAGGAGGACACTCAATGTCTGCAATGCCCTCTTAAAGAAACTTTGATATTCCAGGACGAATCGTACATTACAAGTGTTTTGAAGCGTTCTGGCATATTTTGGTTTATTAATATATATTATTGTCTTTGTAAAATGCTGTTTAATTTACTTTATTATCCTTATCGAGATTAGGGGTGATGGATGCAGTGATTTGCATAGAGTTCATTATGTACTACACTCGTAACTTCGTACACGTGGTGACATGTTTTCTGGCACGTTATAGAAGTATGGTTTGCACCCCAACAATGTATCTATCTCACTCTCTTGTGTCCGCCTCTTCTACATTGGACTTTGTATCTCTGGACTACCAGTAACTTTGCTACATAGGGATCATGCTTTCTGCAATAGCAATGTTCTTGTAATTGTTAGTCCCTTATGGGATAAGAACCATCGTCCTAGGAATTTGACAAAAGCATAGATGTTAACAGCCTATCCAGGGAAGGAATCAAGAGACAGACGAAGGGTAAGCACACTGACCATACTGCACAAGTTTCACCATACAGAACCATAGCAATATTTTTGGTCGATGCGTTGTGTTTTATAACGTTTAAAGTGAAAAGTTGTAATAGTCCATTTCTTCTAGTTTAGTACTAAAAGTAACGTTTCTCCTGAAATTGTTTTAATTACTTTATGCTTTTTTATTGTATGAAGGCATGAGGAAATAATACTTATCATCATTTCAACTTGATGGTGACTTCAATATGCAATAACTAAACCTAAACCAGCTATTATGATCTGTGCACGACAACATATAACAGATATGTGGTTATCCACCATCTAGCAATCGATTATTGTCTTTGATTCATTATTCTTTTATGATTTATGATTGTATCGAATATTTTCATAATCAAGATGTTTCTATAATAAAAAGACCGTCATGTGTTAACTCCTCTAAATCTGAAACTGCTGTAGTAACATTAAATTAGCAAAGGGAATATTTGGAAACTTACTGCAGTTCGGGTCAAAGGCAAATAAGTTCACTCTTTACATATTTTATTGTTACAATAGTAGGATTTTAAATTTAATCTGATTTCGTTATAAAGAGTTTTCTTGTACCTTAAATTGTGAAAACTGATTGTTTCATTGTCTTAACATGACTTGCTTTCAGTCAAAACGACTTTTAAGTGTTCTATTTAAATGCTCATTCAAGATCTATTAAACCCTTTCACATACCATTATTATATTATATGCGTTATGATAACGTTTTATATCCATACTGAAAGAGCAATGCTTTATTATATCGTTAAACGACGATAATTTGGTAAAATATTGCAAAGTATCTAACCCACTCTGAATTATGTCTACGTATGATTAATCATTTATCATATTTAGTTTCGTGCATGTGACCCCTGTTAGTAGTCTAACAATAACACTCCGAAATGAAATGTATCAGTAAATAAAAATTTGAAAAAAATATTAAATGAAATGAAAAGGAGACTGAAATCTCGAAATTAAGCTCGCAAGTCTTTTCATAGACTTGCTTAGGCTTCTTACTTATTTCAGGGTCTGGCCTACAGACTAGCCTGTTAGCTACACAGTTTCCAGAGTTTGTTGGTCTTCATGCATTTTCAAGGTCTTCAAAACTTCTTTAACACTCAAAACGTCCTTCTAAAATAGGACATGTCATATGAATTGATTCCCAAAGCAGGACAACATAACTGGTGTGAAGAGAAGCAATTTTGAACCATTCAGGCGAAAATCAAAGGATGTTGTATTTATGATGCTATGGACATCATTGAAACACCCCTTGTATTCTTCCTAATTACTAGGGTTAATGTCAGAGGAATAAAACGCCTGAGTTAGTTTATCCATTTAACAGTCCACGGCTCTTTAAGCTTTCAAATATCATGTAATACAACGCATTGAAATTTAAGATAACGACGCTATTTTCAAATCTTTGCTTAATCAGGTAGAATTTCATGAAATGACTCAACTAACATTAAGATGTAATAAAATATGTTCTTTCAACTCCATTACTGAAGCCCGTAGGGGGTCCACCATTACCAATATTTCTACTCGTCCGGTAGCATCGAATGGCTAAACACATTGGCAATGTCGTTAAAGGGCAGATCTTATCGTCGACTAATCTCTTGTTTTTTAGCCCATCTGATACCCACTGAAGCTTATGTGAATATACAGGTATTAAATGTTCACCTGTAATCAAAGGGGACCCCTAGTCTCACGACCCTATGTTTATATTATACCATACAACGTGAGGTCCTCAACGTGTTAGCATCGCTTATGACCCCAACCGTTTATATCCCTTTCAGCGACACGGGACCCAGCTGATGGATGACCTTTCACCTCTGATGACGAGATTTTCCACAGCTTTGCAAAAGTTAAGACTGAATTATGACGGAAGTTTATAAGCCATTATTCTCGTTGGGCATGTGTGAATGGACCGTGATATGTCAATAACCATTTCGTCCAGTGGCGATCCTCAGTGTTCAAATGAGCAGTCTTTTCAGCTTCAATGATGCGGGGGCAGTTAGTTTATACCTCTGGTCTTTTACGACTAGGGATCATTTTAAGGCAATGCTTCCCTGACATGGTTTTCAAAGTGATCAGTCACTGACAAGAAAGGGCGAGTAATCTAATGCTAATATTGGCCAATTTGACGATTGGGAATCAAGGCGTAAAATGGGAATGGAGTTTGGTCTAGACGGTGTGAAATTGCAGTGGAATTTTACCGGGAAAACCATAGTTGACGAGCATATGATATTATCGCTAAAATATCTTGTGGATTAGTTTAATATTATCAAATTGTTATCACAATTCTAGTTTGCTTTAAATATCCATTTCATTTCAGTACTGGAATGTTTTCACGTAGCGTGTAGTGTAAACGTATCAGACGGACGTATAAAGGGAGATAATTGTATCTTTAAACCCAATGCCTTTAACACTTACATGAGCTTCGTGGTTACCCTCAACTGACTTATTTTTAAAACCAAAATGGATGTTAAAAAACCTTTATGATGTACATGACATCATGTGAGGAATTTTGACATTGAAACGTTGTCACCATGTTACGAAGTGCACACGTGTTCAGTTCAACTGGTGTTTTTAACCCGGCGTGTGCTTCTTCCTGCTGGCATGCTTGTGGGCAAGTCAGGACTTGGGACGAGAGTCTTAGATGTCGCATTGGATACTCCACAGTAAGAGATGTACTTGTTGTTGTTCTTCAACGCGTTGCTGTCTTTCCAAAATCAAGGTTATTTCTTAGATCGAGTGTATCATTCACGCGTTATACGGTTGGTTCTTTAGTCGACAGAAAATTTCAATTGTGTAAGAAATATTGTGATATTTTTATAAGTATCGATGATTTAGGCTTACGACATATGGAGATATTTTGTTACATATGAGTATATATAAACTATTGATCGATTTTTTGTCAGTGGATGCAATTGATGGGGATGACTCGTATGTGGATGCACGTTATTTTCATTTGCATTCAAAGTTCCGTTGTTAAATGTTGGAACAGTTACAGATGAAGCAAGAGCTCCATACCTCGTTACACTCACTGCTTTGTTCATTATATAAGCGTTGCCAATAAGGTCATAGCCTGCTATTCTCAAATTGTTCACGCCAAGACGAACATTAGTTACATAAATCTTCCATCTAAAGGCTGCAATAACGTTTTAAACATTTCTTCATCTTAGCCTTCGATAAGTCAAACAACGTTACCCCTGTCAATTTCCTACAATTTGCCTAACAAAGTCATTTCACAAAAGTAAGTGGAATTCAGTCCGTCGTGATCCCAATACCTGAAGGAGCAGGAGTTATGGATTTAGTGCCACTTTGGCCCATCCCATAGTGGGCCGGGTGTTTTCACACCCTCTTAACGAGCTGTCCCAGAGGGGGCCGCGGACATTTAAGCTGAACCATAGTGGCCCACATAAGTTTGCTTGCCTTGATTAGCAGGTGTGATTACCTTGTCAAGAGGTGTCAAGTGATTAACCATTGATAAGACTACTTATGGAAAAAAAGATAACAAAAAGTAAGAAAATTAGGCGGCATCATTTATTTACATGGCATCTTTTGTTAAGTCTCAGATTATACACAGGATTTTATGCATGTACAACCAATACACTGACCGGTCATCTTCTATCTCTGTGGGTCCATGACCGGACTCTATCTTACAGCCGAAATCATGGTTGAATGTTACAAGCACTTGTCTGGCATCGCTGAAACTTGAAATCATTTCATATTTTCCTTTGAAGACATACAGTCCTTTGGTAAGTTTAAGCTGAGAGAATCGCCTTGACAAAGATGAGACAAAACTCTAAATCAAACTTTATAAATTCAAAATGCAAGATTTATTATGCTCTGAAACCTTGTCTAATTCACTGGTGATTTGGGAAGGGTGTCAATATACACTGTCTCTGTTCGTGACGGATAACTAACAAGAGGGCTGCAGAAGTTGGTGGTGCATTTGAGTAGCGGCCGTTTGATCAAAATACCCTATAATGATTTTATCACCTCTTTTACAAAATTTGTAAAAGGTGAACGAGTTAATCGTTGGTTCCAACAAAACAATAAGATTTGTTAACACTATAAGTACTCCGACAGAGTGCCCACGACTTAAAGGGATGTAAGTTTAATACTTTAGATTGATCATAACTGACATGCTTATCTTCTTCTTTTGATTATCCACATAGTTTTAGCTGCCCGTCTTTTCAATGGAAACAAACTGATTTGGAAGCTTATTAAATTTATTTACGAAACCTTAATTTCTTCGGGACATACGCATTAGATTATTACCACAGGGTCATAAACAGAGACAAGAAAATGTGCTAATTACTCCAAAATGCTTGGTAAAGGAGTCAAAATATGTAACAGAATAGGTTTAAATTTATAAATTGTCACATTTGTGGACGTTTGGTTTTGAAAGTCATAATAAATCTTAATAACTGTTACTCCAAGTTAAGGTTCATTGTTATTGCTTTTATCATTTTAATTAAATGCAACGTTTTTTACACCCGAGGTTAGCAGATCGTCACAACTAAACTGAATCGTAAAAACCGTACCGGATGATAATTGCTATAATTATTCTGCTTTTATCCATCAGTACCCTGTAACTCATCTGCTTAACACGCCGTAACACGTTTGATTGACATTCCAATTTATTGCATCAAAACTAGAAGAATATACCGGGTTTATATCTCCTAAAAGGTTGAAGATGCTTCAGCTTGTGGACGCCTATGATCATGTAAATCAATTGCTTACATTGAATTAGTTATGGACATCTAACCTAGATAAGGATATGTAGTTAACAGTTTCACGTGCATAACCCTTTAAACGGTCAGATTTTATCCTTTATGTCTTAGGTAAATATCAGGTCTTTTACATTTCCATTGCTAGATGCACAGTTTTTAAACTGATTTAACCTATGGATATCAGCTGCGTAACCCTTTCACCGTTAAAAATAATGTGATAAGTCATTTCACCGGCAGTTATCGCGTGATAAGCCCTGATTTCACTGCTAGATACCAGGTCTTTTAACTTTTCAGTGGAAGGTATAAGATGTTTAACAATTCCAACATTTCATCCCTGAAATAAAACATTTGAGAAAAATATAAAAAAAATTTAATTTGTTTAATATGATAATGAGCTTTAGACATTTCTTCATTCGTTATAAGGTTGCAAAAACAAATTTTGCTGTTAACTTGCTAAGATGGAGATTGATCTCAAATGGTAGAGATTAGGCGAAATTGACAAATGTGTAGAGAGGTTAAAGGTAGATCTGGATCAACCGAAATACTGAAACGCACACATTATGTGTTTACGTCACAGAGTGGGAATAACTTTGGACTAATATTGACTGCATCAAGTAAAGCCTTGCATACAGTCTAGTTTTTCTAATATCATATATCACGCTTTTAAAATACACATAAAGTACAAGGAAGAAATAAAATTTTAATAATATCAAATAAATAATAGATGGCAGTTTGGCGAGAGCAGATGTAAATCAAGACGATTGTGTTTGTTAACCGATCTATACACTTTGATGGTTTTGATGAACACACGTTGTGTAGGTATAGATAAGAGGTTTAACATTGTTTAGTAAATAGCTAATCATCATAAACAAACGTCACCTAAAGGACGATGCCGTTTTTTTAACTTTTATCACTTGAGGTCATTGTTTCCAAAATATCCGTCGATAAATAAAAGGTTACATCATTTCTTTGAATTCGAACCAAGAATCCATAGAAACTTTACATCACCTTTTGATAAGCTTTAAAAGTCCACTCGTGGGTGGGACGAGAACTTGCGAGATAGGCGTTTTCTCGTTCTTTCCCGGAAATATCGGAAACTCCCGGAGTTAACAATAGGGGACATCTCAAATATTTCAAATTAATATGTTATTTCGCTTCCTCCACGCATACGAGTATTAAATGTTTGATTAATGAAGCACACATACATTTAAGACAACGAAGAGGTTGGAAATATAAACACCCACATTGAGCTTCACAAGGAGGGGGTAGTTTACGGCTTTAACATCCCTGTTTCTTATAAACCATAACAATAACATATGCGCATAAATCCATATTTAATACTTATTAATTTTATATGTTTTCTGAAAATAGCACAAATGGTATAATTGTGTAAGATTAAAGGGCGGTATATTGTATTCAGGCTTGTTCTGTTTACAGAAATACATCACTTTCCCCGTTTCTTCTTATGCTGAATCATATCCGGATGGAGATCTTCTACCGCATTTAACGTGACTTCATGTTAATGTTTTCCTTGTTTGATATGATGCACTGCATCAATGACCGAAGCCATGTATGACGTATTGACATTACGCTCACAAGGAAATGTCTTAATAATCATTTACAATCTTTTTTTTTAACCTAGAAACTTTACTGTGTTACGTACATTGGAGTCCTCATTTTCAAGATTAGCTAATCAAATCCAACACATTTTCTTTTTAATCTGCAAAACAAATTGTGATATAGTCGTATAGTCAAGTAAATACTTTGAAATGAACACTGAACAAGAATAAAAAGCTGAAATATTTCTACCAACTTGTTTTCTTAGCCTCATTAATTCCTGGCTAACTGTAAAACTGCATTATGGACGTTTACAAGTAACTCAGTTATCTCCTTAAAATATGACAAATGCAACCAAGCAATGTGTTAATTTGAGATTACCTTCATAGTCTTATATTTTTTCGAAATTAAATAAATTTTGTATTTGAACGCGAAACTGCGTTCCAGTCGGCTTAACGTTCCATCGTTCCAAGTATTATTGTGATGATGTGATGATACATCACATAGAGAACCTCTGAAGACAAAGGTTTGCATTTTATAAAAAAAATTGGTTAAAGTCTCTTTCCCAATATTGAAGTCAATTGTATCGTAGATATTCTCATTACAAAGCCATACGACTCCTTAAGATTGCATCATTACGACAAGTTTTTCCATTATTCCTTCATAACGGTTTTGTTTTGTTTTGTTAAAGTGAATGTTTAGAGATAATGTACCAGGAAGTATTGATTAGCGATTTACATACAGGTAAAAAGACGTAACAACCACGTCTGAACACGGATGTAATAATTATCCGTATCATCAATGACAGCATGAAACATACAATATAATCACGCCCATCGTCTGATAACCTCTATTCATATCACGAGTCAGAAACACGAGTGTGATCAAATGACGCCCCGCCCATTGACAATCATGTATCAATTATTTTCCAATACATCTAAAACAACTATTTTACATAAATGAGAGTATTTAAAAATCTTATTCGCCTAATGAATATAAATGGCTTCAGCCCATTACTAGGTGAAAGACTATTCCTTACCCTTCGTCAGGGTATTTTAGAACCCTTATTGAGGCAAATGGTTATTCTGGCGAATTGGTACTCTTTTCTCTATCATTTGGCGAATACTAGTAGTTGTCCTCGATCGCTGAAGGCGAATAGTTATTCTTTATTACAAAATAAGGATTCCTTAATCACATGAATGGTTATTCTTTACCCCCTCATCGGGTAAAGTGTTATCCTTCACCCCTTCATCACGTGATTTGTTATCCTTTACCCCTCCATCAGGCGAATAGTTATCTTTTACCTCTTCATCAGGTGAATGGTTATCTTTTACCCCTTCATTAGGCGAATAGTTATCTTTTACCCCTCCATCAGGCGAATGGTTATCTTTTACCCCTTAATCAGGCGAATGGTTATACTTTACACCTCCATCAGGCGAATGGTTATCTTTTAACCCTCCAACAGGCGAATGGTTATAATTTACCCCTCCGTCAGACGAATAGTTATCTTTTACCCCCCCATGAGGCGAATGGTTATCTTTTACCCCTCCATGAGGCGAATGGTTATCCTATACCCCTTCATCAGGTGAATGGTTATCTTTTACCCCTCCAACAGGCGAATGGTTATCTTTTACCCCTTAATCAGGCGAATGGTTATATTTTACCCTTCATCAGGCGAATGGTTATATTTCACCCTTCATCAGGCGAATGGTTATCTTTTACCCCTTCATCAGGCGAATGGTTATCTTTTACCCCTTCATCAGGCGAATGGTTATCCTATACCCCTCCATCAGGCGAATAGTTTTATTTTACCTCTTCATCGGGTGAAAGGACGTTGAGAATATCATACGAAATAGTTGAGTGTTAGGTCATGAGAACTGTTTTTGCTTTTTTCGAGATATGAAACCTAGAGGAATTTTGAATCCAGTTGTTAATGATAAAAAACTGTTCGTGTCTGAAAAGACAGAAATATATATTTATATCTAATAGTTCAACACTACCGTTGTGAAACCGTTAATATTTTATTGAAAAGGCCCCATACAGTTTGTTGGGTTCCTTTTTTAAAAAGAAGATTCATGATTCACTTCCGTTTTTGACTGAAATGAAAAACGCAAAATGATATACATGTATTTTATGATCAATCAAATCAATTATCAAATCTCAGTAAGTATTTGTATATATTTATATACATTTTCATATATTTGTTAACTCATTCAAAAGACAGAGCGTAAGTTAGAAACATTTACTTCCAAAAATTAAACATCTAGCACTTTAAAATAAATCTAATTTAGAAATAAAACATCACATCATCATCTAAACGTATAAATAAGCTGGTAAATAAGCAGATAGAATACTCATTAAACTGAAT